>JAAALK010000079.1:68651630-69911410 GCA_019279435.1 Zizania palustris | reverse complement strand
TATGATACATATAGAACATTGTATTTAATAAATATACGATACTCTTGCAAAAGCTGAAGGCTCACCTGATGAAGAACCTTTTGAATTGATTCATTTATCGGGAATAGTTGAAGCTTGATCTTTCCAGAATGATTTGGTGGTCGAGTAGAGACGTTTCTAGAATCACATAATTGTGCTTCCATAATACTACCACCTTTCAATGCAATTTGATTTTCAGTATACAATTGAGGCAATGAGGTACCAGCTCTTCTGCATTTATGTTAGCATTGCCTGAAAGGTAGTACTCTTGTTTGAGAACTGTTGAGTCATAGAAAATGTTACATTATGCATATGACCAAGGACCTTACAGGATCATGGAACCATTTAGATTTCGATTGTAGCAGAAAGCATTTATGTTTCTACATCAAATATTAATTTTGTCTTGTACAGCAGTAGCCAGTAAACCATACCATGAATATATGAAATTGTGCATAAGATTCTGATGCATCACCTGATGATTTGTTGATATATTTGCCAGGCTTCAGACTTTGCATCTTACTACAGCTTAGTTTTTCCTTCACTGCAGTATCAGTTGGTTTACAACGCTGCTGAGGAGGTTTCATGCCTTTCTGATTTTCAGCCACAATAGCTATCCAGTGCAATATTGACCTCCCCTCCCCCCAAAGAAACTTTGGCCGCTCTCCTGTAGACGTTATGAAAACAATTAGTTTGTGCCACAGATTATGCCTGAAAAAACGATCTGTTTGTGCTGGCATTCACATCCTCGAAAGAACATGAGCTTCCTCACTAAGATTGAAGCACAGTTTGGCCAAAGTACAAAAACAGGCAACGAGCATATAACCGTCTGAAAAACAAGCATTTTTATCAGATTTAGAAAAAATTATATACATCACACTCAATCATGAACATGGACTGAAGCCAAAGTTTGTGTACACGATAGGAAAACTCCCTGATTCATTTATTGCAGTGGGAAAAAAATATGTTTTCATCACCGATAATAAAAGTCCGCACTGAAGAAAACATGTTACTAACTTATTATCCTTCATTGTTCTAGCAGAAAAGAAATGATCTCCTACACATATGAACCGAAAATTCCTAATGGAATTCGATGGAACATCCTGTGTGCTTACAAGCGGAGTTTCTCCCAACGAATTCGTTCAAGCTAGGACAAATTCCACATGTGGTTTGAGACCATAAAACAGAAGGCGGAGATTAGACGAAACCGAAGTGCGAGATTTCTCGAGACGGCCGCTAACCTAATCCCCAAATCCTACGGCGGCCAACATTTAATCAACCCCGAAACTAGACGAAATCAAACAATTTCCTCGCCGCACAGTCCTGCCGTTGACCGATTCACGCCACCACAAGCATTCGTAGGAACGATACCTGAGCTCCAAACCCTAGAAGCCGCCGACGGGGAAGCCCGAGCCGGAAGCGGCGAGATCCTAGCACCCCTCGAGCGGGGATCCTGGATCCGAGCGCTGCAGCGCGGGAGGAGGAGACGGGACCCTGAATGCCCGCGGGGAGGGAGGCCACCGGAATGCTCGAGGAGCTCCGCCGCCAGACGGAGGAGGCGCCGCGGCGGAATTTTTTTTCTGGGGCGAAATTTGAACTCGGCGCCTCCCACTCCTCGCGCCCACTTAAATACCCCTCCCAAATACGCCTCGGGCGTATAAGAATACGTACGTCGTATTCATATACCGTAGAGACGTATTGGGCCTCGCCTCTACGAGCATAATGGGCTTAAATTCCAGGGCCTTTTGGGCCCATTTGATTCGGGCCGAAAGCGGCGGCACGGGCGGCGCCAGGGAGGAGGAGACGAGCGCGCCGGCGTGCTCGGGGCTCGGGCCTGCCGCGTCCGCGACGCCGGAGCCCGGAGCCTCTCCTAGTCCTAGTGCTCGCCATCGCGGCGGAAGCCGGGAGGCAGCGGGGCGCCGATGGCGACCCCGACGAACTATAGGCGGTTCACATTCCCGCAAAAATCCGTGCTTGCGTCGCGGCCGCCGACCCGCCCGGCGGCGGCGGCGGCGCCGTCGTCCTCAAAAGTTCGGAGAGGAGGAGATCGAGACTACACATGTAAAGACAAAATTCACGAGAAGAAGAAAAAAAAATCAGAGAGCCTGCAGTGATCTGCATGCTACTTGCAACTTGCAAGGACGACGACGCGTGCTGGTAGAAAGAGATCCATGGATGGATCAGCTCTGCTCGATCGGATCATCGGAGCAGCAGCCGGCAGGCAGCAGAGTAGCAGGCAGAAGCTGTCGTGCCACGCATCCAACACGTGGGCGATTGCATGTTGCACACTCCAGAGCCCCAGAGCGGCAGGCAGGCAGGCAGGCACTGCCTCTCTATCGATCTAGCTCCATAGCCCCTGCTCGATCGATCCAGCAGCTGAGCTCACTGTGCAGTCCATGTGCCTCTCAAAAGTTCAGAGATATGCTTGCTGCCTGTTCGAGTTGATGGTTCATGGCATGCCTACCCTGCATGCATGCATGCATGCATGCATCTGTTACTGCTGTTCAATTCTTCTTCTTTTTTTCTAGAGAAACAACTAAAAAGATTAATCTAACAGTTTTCACAACTCCATGGAGAGTCAGATTACAGTAAATGTCAAACTGACAGATGTTATCTTATCTGAAGAAGAGCCGACACTAAACTGAAGGCAGCTGAAATTCTATCTGCTGCTAATCTGAAATGTCAAACTGACAGATATTATCTTACCCGAAGAAGAGGTGACACCAAAAAAGATTTAAAAACTTAATGTTCTAAAACTAGATCCTAGAATTTAAATTCTCGGGTAGTTTTTAACCTAGAGGAGAAAGAACAGGCACCCACCTTTGTCTTCAAGATACTGGGCAGTGTCACCATGCTAGAGAAAAGTGTGTTAATTCAAGGAGAAAGCAGTCTTAGAGTTGCACGCAGTCTCCAGTCCAGCTACTACCTCAAGAACAGCCACTAATCCAATCCTAGGTAGCACCTTGCTTCTCAACTCCCTGCTGCCTCTGCGTCTTGCTGCTGCTGCTGACAGGTAAGGTCCAGATGAATCTGATCAGATATTCAGATCTCACTGAAAATTTGTAATGCAATGCTGTATGCCTGTATTTTTTTTACAGCTTCCGTTTTACTCCACTCTGCAAGTGGTAAAAACCATCTTTTTGTTCTTGTTGCACATATGGGACCTGTCCATGCTGGGGTGGCTGGCGTTTATGACCCGTCATTCGTTTGAGCATTGCCGGGCCGCGACGAGCCAACACAGGACAAGCTTTTACTAACGAGTCTTAGCTAGCAGGAATGCTTGCTTCACTTGCCTGTCAATGTCAGCGTCTCAGCCGGCAGGCGCTTGTGTCCCTGGCCAGGCCAGTCCAGATTTCGCCAGAAACAAGAGCATGCCATGAATCGTGATGTATATAGCTAGCAGCTAGCTTAGCTTGTGAGTAACTTTGAGTAACTGAGTATAGCGAGCAGCATTGCTAATCCGTTGATCAGAAATGGTTTGACAGGTTACTGAAGTTCAGAGAATTTTCTGAACAAGTGAGAATACCACACAGTCAGGTAGGATTTGCAGGATGGATACAGTTAAAAATTTGATTTTGGGTTTGTTTGTCTATTCAGCGCCCAGATTTAAAAGGGGAATTTACTCGGGTAAAAAAAGACAGGGAAAAATCAGGAATTTACTGTTTCATGGTGAGTTGAGGCCTGGGGAGGAAGGATGGATCGACATCAGATGATCAGAGAGAGATTCAGAGCAGAGAGAATCGATCCGGTTAAAAGATTTGATTTTGGGTTTGTTTGTTTATTCAGCTCTCAGATTTAAAAACTGCCCAAAAATCCGGGTAGAAAAAGATGAAAAATTTGGGGGGAAATTTATAAAATCAAAACCTCTTCATAATTCCCACCCATTCTTCTTCTTTTTGCTTCCCCTTTCTCTCTCCGTTTCTCCCTCCCGAATCCCACGTCGTCCTCCCCTCCTCCTCTCGACCAACCTCCCGCCTCGCCTCGCCACGCCGAAGCTTCCCTCCACCGAGCGGCGGGTGGTCGCCGACGGAGAGGCCTCGACGCCGGCCGCCGCCGTAGCCTGACCGGGCCGTCCCGGGGAATCCGACCGCGGTGAGGGCCCCCTCAGATCTGGCGCGCATTCCGCCGTGCCGTTTTTTTCCCTCTCCCTCCCCTTTCCTCCGCCTCGCAATTCTGATCGGTGCAGCATCTGGAGCGGCGGTAGTGGGTGAGTCGGAATCGGAGCTTGCTCGCGGTGGCGGCTGGTGCCCGTGGATGGATGCGCCTCTCCTAAATTTAGACGAGCCGCGCGGTCGGTTGGTCCCTTCGTTTCCGGTCCCCCCGCGTGCGGAATTTTCCTGCTCCCGCGCTAGCTGCTTCGTGCGGCGCTGTGCTGTGGGTCGTGGAATCTTCGGCGTCTGCTGCTTGCATTGCGTGAGCTCATGTCCAAGTTGCTGGATAGGTAGTGTGTTCTGGTAATGTGATGAGTTGATCACGAACCTCATTGCAACAGTGATCGGTTTAGTTGGAGAGTACATGAGTGAGGGGCTGGTTTGAACTTAAGCTGTCTATGATCCATGTAGTCATCCCATTCCCAATAGATGGGTAGCTTCAGTTATGGATTGTCTTAGAATTGTACCAAGTCAGTTCTGTGTTGCTGTTTTCTGGAACAGAAGATGGAATCAATCTAGTATTCTAACGTCTGCTTAGTATTTGCCATATGTTTCGGTTGATGTTTTGATGCACAAGTCTAGCTGGGTGGTTGTTTGGCAATGCTTTCCTGATCTGAGCATGATCTGCTCAGATTCTAAGGCAGGTATCTAGACCATGTTATGACAGCATAATCCAATAGCCAAAGATCTCTCCTTTCTTTCTCTTACAGTCCTGTTGCAACTTGCTTTTACCTCTTCCCAGTTGTCTTAAAAGTTTATAGTGTACTGTACTTGTCTTTTTAGGAAACATCGACCTTAAAGATTTTTCTTGATAATACTATAGTAGTATAGTTCTTTTTTTTTTGTTATCATGCAACTGAATATCCTTTCAAGCCTGCAATGGTAAGTCTTTCTCATTGACATTTCCAACCGTTGTCTTCAAGAGCTGATCAGTGAGAGGTGACACTATTAACTTTGCAGTTAAGATGGCCTGAACACTAGACATCTAGGCAATTCATTTCCTTGTTGGTACATTAGAAAGAAGATGCCTTGGCTAAAGGGAAGTCTGCTCAATGCAAAACCGAAGCGAGTGGCACATGCAGCACTATACTAACTCATCGATAGTTGACTTAAGTGCATACACCCTATCTGTCTGGAAACACTGCTTTTGTTCACAATTGGAATTGGTTGTGATCCTTTTATTCATACTTGGCCTGTTTTCACTGTGGTATGCATTCCTGATATGCAAATTTGTTTTGTCCAACAATTCTTATTCAAGTTAGTTTACTTCCTGATCATGTCTTATGATTCCTGGTGGTATTTGATACACAAATCTCTTGGATGCATAATTTTCTGGTTGCCAGTGAACTATGTATATAACATATGGTAATATCTCCAGTGTTTAGGAGAGTGAAAACAATCAATTTTTAGTTTTTCTACATCATCAAATCATGGCACATGAATTTATTATGTGTTTAAGAAACAACTACTTATGCCTTTATAATGCTCATTTGAGTTTTTGTTTCTGATTGTTTTGCCTTATTCAAGCCATTCTTCATATGATATGTTTTGAGACGAATGCAGTTTTTCTCATTAAGACAATTACAATTTTTCGTATTGTATTTAAACAATTTGTCTTTGTTGATTGACTCATGTAACTCTGTTACTCTACAGACATCATAGGTGTAATTCCGTGAGGCGCTAGAGGACAGTTGCATCAATAGAGTTGTTTCACGATGGCCTATGACGGAGGTGAAGAACAAAGCCAGGATTATCTATTCAAGATTGTTCTACTTGGTGACTCTTCTGTCGGTAAATCAAATTTGCTGGCAAGATTTGCAAGGAATGAGTTCTATCCAAGCTCTAAGTCTACAATTGGAGTGGAGTTCCAGACACAGAAGTTGGTAATTGATGGCAAGGAAATCAAAGCTCAGATATGGGACACAGCTGGACAAGAACGCTTCAGAGCCGTCACATCTGCCTACTACAGAGGAGCTGTTGGAGCTCTACTGGTTTATGATATTAGCAGGCGTCAGACTTTTGATAGTGTTGGTCGATGGCTGAATGAACTGCACAGTGAGAACCAACGTCTTGCTTAACTTCTTTAGCGTTAAATGCATCCATTTCAAAGCCTTTGCTTCACCAGATCATAGTTGTTAAATGTACTTTGGTGTCACATATTCCAAATCACTTAGTCTGAAACACAAACACTACTAGGTTTATGTTCTTGTTAGCTTCTTCTATAGTTGGCGAAATCTTTGTTTGACTCCTTTTAACCATGACAGCTCATTCTGATATGAACGTTGTCACGATTCTTGTCGGCAACAAGACCGATCTCAAGCATGTACGTGAAGTGAGCACCGCAGAAGGCAAAGCTCTGGCTGAGGCTCAGGGCCTCTTCTTCATGGAAACCTCAGCCTTGGACTCATCAAATGTCGCGGAAGCGTTCCAAACCGTCGTAAAGGAGATATACAGTATACTAAGCAGGAAGGTGTTCCAGTCTCAAGAGCAGAAGAGAAGAGAGCTGCCGTCGCTGAGCAACAGGAAAGCTGTTGTGCTGCAGAGTGACTCCTACGAAACGAGCCGCGGCGGGAGGTGGTGCTGTTCTTCATAGAGCCTGTAAGACCCCCCCCCCCCCCCCACCCCCCACCCCCATCTCCTGTTATCTCTCATAGTTATCATACATTGTGTTAGCCGATTTGATGTTTGTCTCGTGATCATCAAACGCAGAGATCCATTGGCATATCACTAATCTTGTGGGTGATGGATCTCAGGACCTGACGACAAGAGCCCCTGTGGATGGCATGCCATAGGATTGGGAGACACATCTGTGAATGTACTGCTGGCTGCTGCAGATCTGGTTCAGTGAAGACAGTGGTTCCCACCATCTTCTCTTGAGGTAAGCTGGCTGAGGTTGGTTGCATGAAAAGTGTGCTTCCCATCAGAGCAAATCCCAATGTATAGTTCGATCGATCCCCTTCCAGGTATTGGTATACGTGATTGTGCAAAGAAAAGGTGTGACCAGCTGATTGTTGTGTCATTCTGCATCATTCTAGCCTTGGATAACTTGCTTTTGCCGTGCTCATGGCCCTATTTTAAGAGCTTCAGATAAGCAACCAGTGATTATCTCGTTGGTCGGTGAGAATCTAGATAAGCTGGTGTTTTTCGGTTTCTAGATACTAATTCATTTTCAAATTCCGCACCTATCTTGGTTTTACTCCAAGAGAGCTCCAATAATTAGTGCTCTATATACTAATTAGTCCATCATATTATCTCTATAATATCAATTCATGTATCTATAACCTCAATTCCTATATTTTTAAGGGAATTAGAAAGGAAACTTTTACTTTTGAGAGAAAAGAGAGGTAATTTAAGGGATCACTTAGGATAAAGAATGATTTAGGAATACGGTTGCAACATATTTTTTAAAAAATAAATACCTAAATTTAAGTTTATGAAACATGATAGGAACAGTGTTGGAGAGAGTGCCTGCTAGAATCTCCCCCAAACAGGGCATATGTCATATGTGTCTTGATACAGTATTATTGTGTACTTCAGGTGTTCAGCTTGATAGCTAAGCTCTATACGTTCTATGCGTCCTGGTGCAACGAACTAGTGAACCTGACACAGCCACAAAATATGATGCAAACCTGCTCATGAGCATGGCAAGTTGCATTCAACTTGAGCAGTTTATTGATGGCCAAGGACCACTGTCACAGTAACTGAGTCTATGAAACAGTGCCATTTATCAGGGTAGTCTTGACGTTTTTTCAGGTCAAGCTTTCTTGGAATGGGTGGTTTTACATTTTGTTCTTGAGACATATTTGCAAAACTCTAGGGATATTCTTGCAGAAACATTTGGCGAAATTCACCATCTACCATGCATATAAAGCAGGAGCTGAAAGCAGCACTGAACACCATTTCATGGCATCACCTTAAAATGACTGCTTTGGAAAGAACAATTAGAACAATTAGACATCTTGATGATAGAGAAGTAATACATTACAATGCATAGGGTTGATTAACATCCAACTGATATCTGATGACTGGTATTACATCATGAGATCATGGTGTTCATCCTCTCACTGACTCACTGTTACACCTTTCTCTGGTTTTGTTTGGTTTGGTTTGCTCACCACTGCCTGCCTGTTCTTCCAAAGCAGACTCTGTGGATTACAGAGCGAAATCTGAAGTCAAGAACTTGAAATAATCGGATTTTCACAGAAAGAATACTGCCAGACCACAAGCTACACACAAGGATGTTAGCAATTTTGCAGTGCAAAAAAAACAAAAACAAAAAAAACTAGACCATGAAGTGCATGGACCATGTTCTTAATTGTAGACTTTGTAGTTGATGATGTGTTAAAGATTATGGTTAGAACTAAAATTGTATTATTGTAAACATCAAACAGGCAGATTGACACTAATATCTACTCCCTCCGGTGTACAAATAATAGTCGTTTTGGTTTTTATTGAGAGTGTACAAATATTAGTCATCTCGTCAATCGAAGCATTGCTACCAAATGGGATGTGGTCATCGGGAGTTGAACTTGAGTGACACCACAAAAATCTAGACTCCATAACCAATTGAGACAACTCTTGTAACTTTATTTAATATCACCTTGGTATGTGTAATTTTATTTAAACGACTAATATTTGTGCACCGGAGGGAGTAGTTCTTACAAGTTATTTGACTTTTTCATAAGTCAAACTTCTCTGACTTTAACCAAATTTATAGAAGAATATATACTTATCAAGTTAATTTCATCAAATACATCATGAAGCATGTATTAATGTTGTATTTATTTGATATTGTAGATGTTAATATATAGTTAAAGTTAGAGAATTTTGACTTGACAAATAAAAATAAATTGTAATATGAAACGGGAGTAATTAACAGTCAAACTGTAGTATCAGATGCAGCAAGCTTAGCTTACCCTACCATTGACAAGCTGTTCATCAACCGGACGATGAACTCTCCTTCTTGTCCTCTTCCTCCTCGGGCTGATCTGCAACGAGAACAAAATCCTCCTCGGGCTGATTTGCGACGAGAACGAAATCTTCCTCCAAATCTTGGAGCTCCGATGTGGCCAGGTCTGGCTCATCGTGCTCCTCGAGCAATTTGGCGACATCAAGGTCGATGGCGTTCTCGACATGCCTCACCTCCACCACCGCTGCGGTCGCCGCGACCTTGCCGGAGCCGACTCGAACTCGGCTGGCGTCGTAGGCCTGAAGCGCAGGCGAGCGGGGTTAGACGCCACGGGCGGATGAAATGGCGCGGCGGCCGGCGGGCTCAGATGGAAAGGACCGACCTTGACGTCCGAGGGGAGGCCGAAGCGCGCGCGGCGGCGGCTGGGGAGGAAGGCGGCGGAGGCGCCGCCGCCGGTGGAGGAGAGGGAGGGGCGGAGCTCGCGGAGGTGGGGGAGGTAGTCGTAGCCGTCGTCAGGGAGGCCGAGCTCCCGGATCTCGCGGCGGACGTGCTCGGGGAGGGCGCCGCTGTCGGAGGAGGGTTTCCCATCTCCACCTCCTTCTACTGCGGCGGCGGAGGGGCCGGTCCCTTCGTCGTCGTCGTCGGCGAAGCCGGGGACGGAGTAGGCGTTGTTGTCGACGCGGACGAATACGCGGTCGGAGGCGTCGGCGGCGCCCGGGCGGGGGCAGAGGCGGAACGTGGCGAAGTTCCGGGACTTGCGACCGCGGCCCCGGCCCATGGCGGCAACGGCGGCGGAGCGACGGGTGGCTCAGGCGCTCAGCGCCTCAGCTGCCTCGGCTGAAGCTGGGTGGGCGATGTGCCGCCACGGCGACGGCGACGAGGCTGTGACTGCTCGGCCTTGTCGCCCACGCAACGGGCTGGGCCGAAATGAGATAACTGGGCTTGGCGATCAACTACCATGCCCAAATTAATCTGCAAATTCCTCCAATTCTACAAATTTTCGTGAAATTTTCTCAAAAGTAACTGATAGAATGGAATTACTCAGATTCTCTGAGAATAGAACGGCTTTGCTGCGCGTTTGAAAGCAAGAACAGAATCATTCTATTTTTTTATTTGGTTCTGAAATGTGATAGAACGGCCATCTCTTGTTTGATTCAAGAGCGGCGGAGGTGATAAGAAAGAAAAAAACGGATGGCGTGTGAGGTGTCGGAAGTGAGTTGTTTAGTTTGGTGGATTTTTTGAAAGCAGATGGTTCTAGATCTACGAGAAATAATCCTTTTTGAGAGTCGCTCCGTTCTATATAATTTCAAGCTAAACACACATAAAATAGAATAAAATCATTCGCTTCCACCTAACTCGCCTTGCTTATGCCAAACGCAGGACGCTACTGAACTGAGCTGATTCAGACAAGCTTCGTTCCGTTGAGAGAAAAAAGCCGGAATTTTTCTGGTTGTTGAAGTGATCTACAGTAGCAAGGACGTACGGTTGTTGCTAGCTTCTTCAATTTGCACGAGAAAACAATCTCCATGAGGACGGCTTTAGTGTAATTAGATAGTGGCGGAGCTAGAGAAAAACCGAAAAGATGTATCACTTCACGGAGTACATCGTATTAGACTAAGGGTGCACAAAGAGTAAAAAATTACTAATAATAACTGATTTTTTTGAAAGGTTCTGAGACCCCTCCTAACCATGTGGCTCTGCCGCCCCTGTCTATTGTGTGACAGGGGTGATTGCCAAACAGTTAGGCATTGAATCTTGTGTTGTTATGCAGTAGTTTAGGTAAGATACTTATTTTCTCGAGTTAATTTTTGACGTGCCGTTATAATTTTTACGGTTCTATAATATATTATTGGTATGTCATTGATAGATAGAGCCGTCACATTTAAAGATTGTCATTATCACTAAACAACCATTAATATTGTCGATTATATTATACATGTACAAACACATGTTTAACATATTACTTTGGAACCTCTATTTTCAGTTTCATATCTCTAAAATGTTAGTACCGATCATGATTAGCCCTCCTTAAAGGCACATGCTTTTTGTAAAGGAGATAAGTACTTATCCGATTCATTTAAACAAAAGTGGCTGTACTTTAGTGGTGAGAATTCCACGTTGTGGCCGTGGAGACCTGGGCTCGAATCCCAGCAGCCACAAAATCATCTATTTTTATTTTTTCCTACACAAAGTCATCAATTTTTATTTTTTTCTACACAAAGTCGTCAATTTTTATTTTTTTTTCTACCCAAAGTCATCAATTTTTATTTTTTTCTACACAAAGTCGTCAATTTTTATTTTTATTTTCTACACAAAGTCATCCATTTTTATTTTTTCTACACAAAGTCATCAATTTTTTTTTTCTACACATATTTTTCAATTAATGATCCATTGGAGAGCTTCTAATCGGAAGTGAAGTGTACACGGGCAGCAGCAATTCCAGCTGATCGATGGATCTCATCTCTCTCGCACTGAATTTATCTTACATCTCAACTTCTGAAAGCGTCTCCGACGAGGCCACGAGCAAGAGCAATCCGTGTGGTGTGGTAGATCCATCCCTCTTTTGTGTGAAATGACATGGGCTCTGAACTTTTTTCCAGATAAAAATCCGATCTTTCTACAATCCGCAGAGCATTCTCAGGTCCAAATCGCCCTTCAATGTCCAGCATTTTGGGTTCAGGTCGGCTCATGATTGATTAGTAAGCAGCACCTTCTCTTCTTCTTCCTCCATCCATCGATCTGAATCTGACCTGCTTTGTCGACTGCTTGATTATTGCTGGTGCCTGTCATGATTAAATTCCCTGGTGCCATTTTCTTAACCTGTAGTCACTGGAGTAGTAGTAATTTTTCTAAATCGAAATCGGATTGCTAACGACATGAACAGATCAATTATGTTTGTAAATTGTTTTGAGACGTGCAGGACCATTTACTATTTAAACAGTACCTAATAATCAATTTGCGCCTCCCTATGAAAAGCTGAGCTCGCGGCCGTGGCAGCTAGCGGAGAGGTGAGCAAATGGGCAGCCCTGATGGCTGCCAGCTCAGCTCACCGCAGTACCAGCGGTCCCCTCCAATGGAGACGGTCCCAAGAAGAGGAGTAAATGCATTTCACAGTTTTCCTCGAGTCCCTCTTCTTCTTCTTCTTTCGCCGTCCTCCCCGATCCCGTAACTCCATTGCCGCCGCCTTCCATTACTCTTTCCTCGGATCTCTAGAAGCAGCCGCTTTCGTTCTGTCAGCCATTGCCGGCAGCAAGCTGCACTTGGCGCTGCGTACAAGTTCCTTTTTTTTTTGTTGACCGCTTCTGCGCTCTCTTCTTCCTCCTCTCCCTTCTTCCAGATCCGTTCTGGTTTCTCCCCCCAGTGCTGCTCTGTGCTGGGAGTGGGAGGGGAGTGAGGTGTGCCAAGAACCATGGGTTCTTGGGCTCTTGTTGCCTTGGTTCTTGGGTCCTTGGTGCTGGCCGCCGTTCATGGCTCTGAGCCGTGGCTCAACGAAACCCAAGTCTACTCTACCAACGCCAACTCCGGCGGCAGCAACGGCGTCTTCGTCGGGCTTACGCTCATCCAGTCGGCGGCCGCAAAGGGAGCCGGTACATTTCGTTGCTCCAGAATTGCTCGCTCCTCTTGTTACTGCAAAGATCACTTCTTTATTGGCCTTGACCCCATGTGAGCTCTTGGATTGGGTCAGTGGGTCTTGCATTTGCCTTGATCGAGTCATTGAGTTGTGTGATCCAGGCCCTTGTTTGTTCTGACCCTGGTTGGTCAGAGCATCAGTATTTTAGAGGGATTGTGATTGCTCATGCTTTCCTTTTGATGCCCCTTTTATACACGTGCTCTCTGATTGAGTGATCATGCAGTGTTTACCTTTTATTGGTGGTTGTAGTATTTGTGGATCTTGATAAATATGTGGATGTGGATCTAGCTTTAGGATGTTTAGTGGTTGTCATGATGAATTTTCCTTGCTTACCTTGTGTGTGGGTGTGTGGAGAGGGGGATCAGCAAATATCATGAATTCTGAATAATTTGGACACAAGTTCCAGTTTGCTGACAGACAGTCATTACTTAACGCTTGAACTTGTCTTAGGTTAGTCCTGACTTTTTTTCTTGTGTATGTTAAGGTGACTATGTTTCTGCAAAAGTTAATAATCAAAGGAGTGCAATTGCTCTGGTTTGTAGAAGTAATAGCATCAGTAAAGTAGTTCAAGGGTAATTCGATCGTTTAACTTATTTCCTGGTAGGCTGATGAATCATGATGGCTGCTTCCTTTGATAATCATGACAGTATGCTTGGATGGGAGCTTACCGGGTTACCACCTACACAAAGGATTTGGGACAGGTACAAACAGTTGGCTTGTCAATTTGGAGGTGAGAAACACATCACAATTCCCGTACATATATGATCCGAGGCACAAATTCGGGCAAATGTCACTTTGTGGTAAAAGAGGTATTGCCCTTTAGGTTTAGTAGCTGATGGTGATTCATATGGAATCCAGGGTGGAGGCTGGTGCAATGATGTTAAAAGCTGCGTGTTCCGCAAGAGTAGTCGACGTGGATCGTCAAATTACATGGAGAGGCAACTGCAGTTTACAGGGATAATGAGTAATAGGCCTGAAGAAAATCCTGGTATTCTTTTGATCGATTTTGTCTTGTGATGTAGTTCATACGGATATTGCTGTTGATTATCAATTGTTAGTCCTGGTTGAATAATTATGACAGTGTTTTCTTCTCTTAGATTTCTACAACTGGAACAGAGTGAAGGTTCGATATTGTGATGGCTCATCTTTTACTGGTGAAGGGGCTGATGTGGTGAGTTCAAACTTTGTTTCTGCATTTTAGTGCATTGGTTTCAGACATTTAAGTGTGCTGAAGAGTCTCAGAAGATAATCAAGATAGAATGCCACTGTAAATAAAATTGTAAACAGTAAACTTGTTAACATGATTACTGATTACTTGAATACCTGATTTTAATTGTCAGAAAGGATAATTCTCTTACATAATAATCCGTGTACATGTTCCTCTCCATTAGTGAGCTGCATTTCATATTACTATGGGTAGTGCACATCCCATTAAAACAAGTATTCAAAAGAAATGCATACTGCAGTCTGCACACTAATGTACAGGTGTTTTGTAGACAAAGATGATAGTTGAGGGGGGTAACTTTGACTTATTCGAAAAGTTTATCACTTTATTGCATATTGTACAGTTTTTTTTTTTTTGTAATCCTACTGAGCTGGATTGATTCATTTATCAGAACTTTCTTTCTCCAGTCTTCAGGCCTTTATTTCCGAGGTCAGCGTATTTGGCAGGCTGCTATGGATGATCTGATGGCCCAAGGAATGCGATATGCCAACCGGGTACTGATCCTTGCACAGTTAACCATGTTGTATTTAGGTTTTGTGAAACAATTTATGTTCTCCTGAGACAACTCAATTCTACCAGGCCCTTCTTTCTGGATGCTCTGCTGGTGGAGTTTCAACCATACTTCACTGTGATGAGTTCCGTGGATTGTTTCCGTCAAGTACCAAAGTGAAGTGCCTAGCTGATGCTGGAATGTTTCTTGACACGTAGGTTCACGAATGCAAATAAAACTTGCTTTGAAACAGTGTTTCTTACTCATTCTTTGCTATGGAGAGTAATTTCTATTCATTTGATTTTTACATTAATGATTTTATTACACTTACCAATTTCAGCGTTGATGTTTCCGGGCGACGAGAAATGAGAGACATCTTCAATGGTATTGTCAGATTGCAGGTATCTGCCACTGTCTCCTATGTTTTATGATAGTTTGTGACAACTGTAACCAAGGGCGGATATAGGCATGAGGCGGCTGGGGCTTGAGTCCTAGGATTAGCTCACAGGGGTGAGTTTAGGATTTCAGGTCAATATATAATGTCACTATAAACTTATAGGACATTGAGATTGAGGTCACTAGGTAAGCCAGTCTATTGTCATTAATACTAAATTAGAGAAAAGTAGTTCTAAACCAACTAGGAAGACATTGTTGTCATGTGACAATAGTGCTTCTACATTGGATCTGTCGATACCAACTGCTTGCTTTTATTAAATTTTCATCAAATTGCTATGAAAGTCTTTAAATTTTTTGAATTGTTAGTTAAGAACAGTTAGATCAGCCTTAGGTGTGAAATATTTTTGGCTCCACCCCTAACTATAACCTTGGTTTGTACTATCCCACTTCTACATGTTGTGGTACTATTAATTTTGTCAGATTATACGGTATCCTTTTGGAACAAAATATTTTTATGGTATCTTCACTTTGCTTATGCTATCATCAAAATTCGACAAAAACCAGGGTTCTGGAAGAAGCTTGCCTATGTCTTGTACTTCCCGGATGGATAAAACTTCGGTAAGGCAAACACCAAGCAGTATCTAACAAAGATATACACAATCAATTTTTTAAAATAAGTTTTTTTTTCTAACTAGTAACTTCTGCTCCCTTCAGTGCTTTTTCCCGCAGAATGTGGTACCAAACATTCAAACCCCGGCTTTTATTTTGAACACTGCTTATGATGTGTGGCAGGTATTTCTCAAACAATCTCAAGTGTTTCGCATATGAACACTATGGTGTATAGTTGGTCTGAAAAAGAAACCAGAAGGAAACCTATAAAAATGTTAATGGGCATGTTGTCTCTTGTATTTTCCAGCTTCAACAAAGTGTTGCCCCCAGAAAGGCTGATCCCCAAGGCCAGTGGCGAGGATGTAGGATGAATCATGCCTCATGCAGTGGCAGCCAACTGCAATTTTTACAAGGTACTGAGCTGTTCTCCCAGATCTTTTGAGTTAAAAATCGCCAACTCAAAAATCAGATTGGCTGATCCCTATGTTCATATGATGCAGGTTTCAGGAATGAAATGCTTGATGCAGTGAGGGGGTTCTCCTGGTCAACGAAGAACGGCCTTTTCATCAACTCATGTTTTGCACATTGCCAGAGTGAGAGGCAGGACACATGGTACGCAAGGGACTCTCCTCGTCTCGGCAACAAGGTATATATGCACTGCCATGCAAACATCGGATCATTCACTTTCTTTGAAACCAAATTCAGTCAGCCTGAACTTGTGCATGTAACCATGAAATGTGGCTGCCTGATGAGACTCCATGTTTTTTTTTCTTGTGCAGAGAATTGCTGAAGCAGTTGGGGACTGGTTCTTCGAGAGGGGCGACGCAAAGTACACAGACTGTGCATACCCTTGCGATGGCACCTGCCATCATCTTGTCTTCAAGGGAAATTACTGAGACCAGATTCCGAGAAGCAAATAGTGATTATTTAGCGGGTGAGAATTCGGAGAGCTCAGTGTTTTTGTAACTTCTGTATTCTAGTTTATTTTCGGATTCTACAATTACTGAGGTTTATAATCCGGGTCTAGAATTTGAATAGTTCAAGGAGAGTTTTAGATTCTGGAAGCAGCTGTAGCGGCTAAAAGATGTTCAAACAGGCTTGAAGATTCATTCTTAGACCATCACCAAATTCAGGTGGCCAAAAACAAGAGAAGAGACCCAATGGGAGTAGAGATTAAAAGGAAGGTATAGATAGAGGGTGCAAGTTACTGATATCCATGATAATCTGAATGAGGAATGTGACAATCTGAACATGTCCTGTCCATCATCAGCTGATATGATAATGCAGAACCTGGCATGCATCCTGATGTATCATAGACTTTACATATCCATGATAATCTGAATGAGGAATGTGACAATCTGAACATTGCTTATTCAGTTGGGTGATAATCTATAACTTGAGTTTTACAATCTGTGTGTTCAGAATCTAGACTGTTAGGGAAAAGCTTTAGATTATGAGAGTAGTAACTACAACTTCAACTGCAACTGTAACTTAGTGTAATATATATATATATATACACACACACGCACGCACGGTAGCGTTATTCTATACCACGTGTGTAGAATAGTTATTCTATTGAAAAATCTATTACTGAGAAAAAACTAGTACTCAATTGCTATTTTACTGAGAAAAAACTAGTACTCAATTGTTATTCTACTGAAAAAATCTACTACTAAAAACAGTACTCCCGTTGGTCGGTGTAGAATAACTATTCTACACATGTGGTGTAAAATAGTAAATAGTACTCTCATATATATATGTATATATATATATATACGGGAGCGCTAGAATAGCTATTTTACATCGACTACTTTCAGTAGTTGATTTTCTCAGCAGAATAGCAATTGAGTACTATTTTTTTTCTCAGTAGTAAATTTTTCGGTAGAATAGTTATTTTACATCCGTGGTGTAGGATAGCATTTGTATATATATATATATATATATATTGGTTGATATAACTTGGGATATGTTGTTGTTTGTTATATATTGACTGGTTTAAGCAAAATCATGTCATTTAAAAAAAATAAATCGAAATTTCTGAAATTTCTTGAGAAGACAAGTGGTTTCTCTTCTACACCACTTGCACAGGGAGGGGGACGCGAGCGGCTAGCGCGCGAGGGAGGGCTGCGTCGACGCCGCCGGCGTTGGACAACGCACAGGGATGGCGACCTACGTACAGTGCGTGCGCGCGTCGCGTCCTACTCGGCTACTCCGACCCGCACGCGCCGCGTTCACACGGCGATGATCGATCGACTAGCCAGCTAGCATCTGCCACCCGCGCGCGCGCCGGCCCGTGGCAAGAGAGCGCCGCGCGCGCGACAACTAAAGGCCGCGCGCCCACCCAGCAGCCACTTGCGCTCGCCCGCCCGCCAGCGACGGCGACGGCGACGCGCGCCCTTAACATCGATCCCCTGGGGCCTGGGCCGCCGCGCGCGATCGAGCTGACCGACGACGGCGACGTCGCGTGTCCTGGCCGGGCGTCCTCGCGCTCGCGCGCGCGGTGGCTACCGAGGGCGGCAGGTGGTACGTGCGCGTCGGCGGTGGGGACGCGCGATGCGACGGGTGGATGCATGGCGCTATAGCTTGACGCGACTGCGTACCGCGCGCCCGCGAGAGAGAGACATCAGCGGGGAATTCGCAGGCATGCATGCATGCATGCAGCTGGGGGCCGCGCGCGCGCGGAGCTAGCGAACGTATAGTTCGCGTGTACTGCGTGGCGTGGCGTGGCGTGGCGTGCAGTGCAGTGACACTGTGACAGATACAGTGATCAATTGTACATATGCATAGTGAGCATAGTGCCCTGCTAGCTAGCTAGCTAGCTGCTGGTCCCAGGCTGCAGTTAATAATAGCACGAAAAACATTTTTACGTATGGTTACAATTTAGTTCAGTTACATCGGATCGGATCGATTCGGATGTTTGAGTGCTAATTAGAAATATTAAACAAAATGCGATTGTTCGTCTTATACATTGTATTTCTACGTACGTGCTAATCTTAATTTATCGTATATGAAAAGCTATTTCAATATGTGGTCTATTAATGAGGACCATCTGTCGGGTAGGGGCGTAGCTAGAGGGTGGTCCAGATAGTCCAGGACCACACCCGAAAATGGCCCTTTTAAGACTTTAATATGTTTATATTCATATTCAGCTCAATTTTAAAGTGTACAACAACCTAATTTATGTTATTTTACAATGCTGCGATATATTATCGCTGTATTTATATCTAATAGTTTTGCACAAAAATATTTTATATGTATATATAAAATTTATGATGGTACACAAAATTGAGCGTATATTAACCAAGCCTACCCAACAATTCCATCCTAGCTACGTCACTGCCGTCGGGTATTTTAGCAGATCGTTTAAAAAAACCATGGCAGAATTCGGCGCTAACTTCCGTCGGCCACGTAAAGCCGACGGAAGTTAGCTTCTTCCGTCAGGAAAGGGCTAACTTCCGTCGGCTTTGGCCGACGGAAGTTCCCTGTTTTGTTGTAGTGAACAATCTATAAAAACTATTTTCAATGGATAAGCCATGAAATTAAAGTCTGCTCTATCATATCTCTCTACTACAATTTGCCGATTTTCCTTCTCGACCGGTTTGTACAGCCAAAGAATTAAGCACGCACGACGACCTGTAGATTGCTGCAGGGGCTAGCTAGGCAATCTAATGGTCCATGAATGCATGCACGTATGCATGGTGGCGTGTAGCGTATGGACGAGATACCGCGAGAGTAGTCGGCCTCTCCGTTACCGTTGGATCGAGATCCGACAATAGGTCAGAACATGCTTTGCGTAAGGTGAATCTGCATCGGCTCTATACCGTTAGATTTGCGTGGTTATGTACCGTTAGATTCACGTCGGACGACGGTGTCGGCTATGCATGCATATGGCGCCTATCTAGCTGCGTGCATGGACAAAGCAGGGTATTCATGCAGCTCGATCTGCATGCTGCATAAATGTGTTGCTTGCTTGATGCTGAATTGCTAGCTGACGATGCCCCTCGATCGTCAGCTCGATCTGTCACTGTGTGTCTGAGATCGATCGATCCCGTGTTTGTTTATTTGCTGAAGCATATGAAAATTACAGTGTGTGGACGTTTCATTTCTTGAGAATTAAGCTGCCTATATCATATATGTTAATCAAGATTTTTTAAAATATTTTTTTTAAAAAAAAATCAAATCTGCATGACCGTTTGAAAAATTTGCAAAAGTAGCATGCGGTCGGCACTTGAAGTGTCAACT
The DNA here is from genome assembly GCA_019279435.1 of Zizania palustris. Classification (NCBI taxonomy): domain Eukaryota; kingdom Viridiplantae; phylum Streptophyta; class Magnoliopsida; order Poales; family Poaceae; genus Zizania; species Zizania palustris. The sequence goes on along the minus strand of JAAALK010000079.1, from coordinate 69,891,742 downwards.
GGTGCCATGTCAGCTCTAGTCGGCACTTGAAGTGCCGACTGAAGTGCTTTTTATTTAATTTAATTTTCTCCTCCTCACTTGTGTGCTTTTTATTGACTCTGCTGATTAATATTAATCAAGTGTGCCCCACTAGATAGAGTTGGTGCTATGTTCCTTTCTCTAATGCATGGTTCTATTATTAATAAGTATAATACACAACAATAATGTTTTGACTAAAGCACTACCAGCCTTACAGCTTTCAAGAATTATGGAAATAAAATGGGATAACCAACTTGATTATGAAAATCAATTTATATGCACGTTGTTCCTATGGAAAATTAATTAATTGATCGTTTTCTTTTTTATTGTACGTAATAATTAATATGCTAGCATAAAAAGGAATTAATTGTTGTGATCCCACACATATTAAAGCAATTTTATATGATCTATTACCTCTAGGAGGTAATAGGTAATAGGTAATAGGTCACTGATATTAAATCTAAGATAGTTGTTGAATCGTACGGATTGAACGGTCCGCAAAATTTAAGACACCGTAAAATTCTCCTAATATAACAGTAACACCGTAGAGCCAAAAATGCTTTAGCAGTAGGCAAAAAGGGAAAATCAGTACTACTTTATATTTATGTATTAATTACATGTGTATCTCTAAATTTATTCAATATATTTTTAGCTTAGAAATAGTTAAAAACTAAGAGCCTGTTTTGGGAGCTTCGGACAGCTACCGCTACTTCTGCAATCTTAAGTTGAAACAAACGGTCTACTAGATTCTAGTTCAGATTGTAAGAATTAGTAATTGCAGAATTTTAAAATGAACTAGAATCCAGAAACTGAAGAACACCAATTTCTTTAGATTTTCGTCAATTAAATAATTAGATTATCCAAATGGTTAAAAGGTTAGTTCGTCGTCACTCCGGGCGCTTTTGGCCGAATGTGACATGCATGTGCACATACTATACGTACACGTACGCACGTAGCCGTAGATTTTTTTATGCTGTCTCGTACTAGTACCTAATAGCTCTTGCTTGTCCCCGGCCGGATTAATTATAATTAAATAAGTTGATTAGATTGCATTATTTGGTTAACTGAAACTTATTGATTATAACAAAAGGAAAAAAGTTAAGAATAAAGTCTTTGTGGACCAAATTTGCCTATTAATTATGCGCACATCAACCAATTTTGAAGGCTAAAATAAATTAAGTTTCGATGGGACATAGGAAATATCAATTAACATGTGGATACCATCTCTCAATGCCATCTGATCTCTTACACAGACCAGTAGGCGATAGGTGGACGAAGCGTACCCGAATGGATGATACGTGGAAGCTCCGATATATCAGACGGTAAGAGGAAGGGGCCGGGCGGCGGCGACCCGACAACGGGCGGTAGGCGGACGACTTCGGCGACGGCGCGTGGGAGCGGTGTTGGGGGCCGCCCCGACGCCATTCAAGCGGCTTCCGGCGGAGGCAGCGGGCGCCATCGGAGTGGCTTCTGACGACGACAGCGGGTGGCGGTGGGCGGCAACTGCGGGCGGTGACGTCGGGGCGGGGGTTTCGGCGACATCGGGTGTCCGAAGTCCCTCATCGTCCGATGCTTCGAGCTTTCACGAGTCGTCCAGGTAAGGGTGCACGTGGCGGTTCGTGCACCTATCGCTCACCGGATTTATTTTCCTCTTCCACACATGCAATTGTATAGCTAGCTACCATTAATTAGTGTCCCAATTAACCAGCTAGCTAGCCAAGCTAATCAGGTTATCACCGCATGCATGCATGCATGATAAGATTCTGCATGCTCTGGCATCTGTCAATCAGCAATTAATCGCTTGCTAATTGTTTAATTTATGGACTAGCTCAGCTCGCTCGTCCATTGATATATAGTGGTAAATTAAGATTTATATGACATATTAATCAATTAACCATGAATAATGCATCATGTGGATTATATATATATATACGGTACCGCTATTCTACACCACGTGTATAGAATAACTATTCTACACCGTCCACTTTTAGTAGTAGATTTTCTCAGTATAATAGCAATTGAGTACTATTTTGTTCTTGATCAGTAGTAGATTTTTCAGTAGAATAGTTATCTACACCCGTGGTGTAGAATATCATTTGTATATATATATATATATATATATATATATATTGCCATGTTGATCATACAGGTTAGTTGCTTGCGTTCCAATTAATTTACAAATAAAGTAGTGACTGACTGGCCAAGAATGAAGTGATTCTAAAGCAAAGCGAATGTTTGCAAAGTCCAACAGGATCATGCATGAGCATCTAGAGTTAATCAGTGGCTGAGATCGATCGATCGATGCAAAAGTGTCAAGGTGATCATAATGTAAGTAGGGAAAGAGATAGGGAGGCAAAAAGCTTAGTTGGGACACACCAGCTTGCCTACCAATACACGGAAAAATTAACGTCAGTCGTGATCGATCCAACGGTGCGGAGCTCTCTCCTTACGCTGCGAAGGTGGGTCCTATATATCACCTCCAAAATCCTCTTCCGACATTCGTTTCCGACATTTGTTAGATCGAAATCCGACGGTACGGACGTTGGCTGTTACAATACCTAGCGAGTAGCCACTAGCTGACTGAGCTCCATATCTCTAAGAAACGAAAGAGAGTTATTATGATAAAACTAAATCAGTGGTGATTGATTTAATATATATGTATCATATATTCAAAATATCTTGCGTTTCAGAACAAAACGAGAGAGTATGTAGCTAGCAGCCGATCAGTACGTAATCACCACACACCGCACATATATAAGTGAAGATTAATTAATCAGCACAAGATTTCTTTTTTTTCTTTGTTATTAATTGTACGTGATTCACCACCAACTTTATTATTATCAGATTTTTAAAAAAATAATATTTTTTTTTAAAAAATCAAATTTGTATGTCCGTTACAAAAAAATTACAGAAGTAGTATGCGGTCGGCACTTTAAGTACCGACTAGATGCTGCCCCCTATCAGATTCTGCCACGTCAGCTCTAGTTGGCACTTAAAGTGCCGACCGCATGCTAGTTTTGCAAATTTTTCAAACAGACATATAGATTTATTTTTTAAAAAAATATTATTTTAAAAAAACTCTTATTATCATATCTCGATCAATTGGAGAAAGCCAGGTGGATTAATAATTAAGAAATGATCCAGGATAAAGGCAGCAGCTAGCTAGCGAGAGGAGACCAGAAATAATTTGTCACGGTTAAAATAATGTATTCATAAACTTATATGCATAATTTCATGTAATTGATTTAGATAGTTTGAAATGATATTATTACGATGTGATATTATAATTAAGTATTGAAAGAGATGTGAGTTAGCTGGCACCAAATCTCCTCAGAACTCCATTGTTAAGCGTGCTCAGGCGGGAGTAGTACCCCGACACACCCATGACTTTCAAACAAGTTCGAGCACATGTGGCCTATTTCAAAAAAAAATTATAATTAAGTAGCTACTAGAAAATGAGGGTGCAAATGATTGATTAATTTTTTCAGCTAGCTCCACTACACTAGATTGAGAGCGACCTCTCGCCTCCCACGCAGGCAATCACCAAGCTCCTCAGCTCGGATCAACTCCCGCCATTTATACCTTCTCGCCTTCTTCCTCTCGATCCCCTGTGTATGTCCCAGCTCGCGCCATCTACCCCGTTGCGGCCTTTGTCCTCGTCCTCGCCGTCGGCATCCGGCCTCCATATCTCACCACTGGGTTTTTGTACTTCTGTCGGGCCGGGTCGTCGTCACCGGTGGCGGCGCGCGCGGCGGCGGCGTCACCTACGTGCATACGAGTTGCATGCGCCGTTGAGCACAGGGGCAGGCCGACGACGTTGTTAAACATGGCGAAGCGGGCGTGCGGCGGCGTGAAGAAGAAGCTGAGGAGAGGCCTCTGGTCGCCGGAGGAGGACGAGAAGCTGCTGAGCCACATTGCCAAGTACGGCCATGGCTGCTGGAGCTCAGTCCCCAAGCTAGCCGGTACTGAGTACTGACCCAGCTCAAGCTCACTAGCTAGCTAGCTTTCATTTACATTTTATATATGCATCTTGTACCGAATTAATATAATTCTGGTGATTGTTCTTATGAACTAATTAGATATATATGAGTATGTGCAATCCAGCCTTTGATTTTTTTTTTGGTAGAAGCGTTGTTGGTTAGGTAGTTTGATTTGAGATAACATTAGTGGCATGCATGGTACTTAATTTGATGATTATATTGTTGCATTAGGGCTTGAGAGGTGTGGGAAGAGCTGCAGGCTGAGGTGGATAAACTACCTGAGGCCGGACCTCAAGAGGGGGGCATTCTCACAGGAAGAAGAAGACCTCATCATCCATCTCCATTCCATGCTTGGAAACAAGTAATTTGACATCGATCTGATACGATCCGATCCATTACCATACTAGATTATATTTATTAGCACCTGCATATATATTAATGATCGTAATAGCTTGGATTATTGTCAGTTCTTAGCTAATTAACTGAATTGGAAAGCAAACATGGATGCATGGTTACTGAATTGGGCATGCATATATGTGTGTATGTGTAGGTGGTCTCAGATAGCGGCGCAGCTGCCGGGGAGGACGGACAACGAGGTGAAGAACTTGTGGAACTCGTACATCAAGAAGAAGCTCCGGCAGCGGGGCATCGACCCGGCCACGCACAAGCCGCTCGCTGCCGGCGGCGGCGGCGGCGGCGGCAAACGCGCGGCGGTGTTCAGCGACGCTGAGCTCATCATGCAGTCCTCCGCCATCGGTGGAGGACACCACCACCTGCTGGCGCCGCACATGCCGCCGCCGGTGGCGGCCGCAGAGAGCTACATGTACAACCGCGGCGGCACGGACTGCGACGGCGCTGCTGTCGGCGGCGGCGGGTGCGTCAGCGACGGGTCCTTGTCCCTGTCCGCGGACGACAGCGGACAAACAGCGGAATTCACGGGCTACTACGTAGACGCCGACGCGCTGTACTTCGGCGGCCCCTCCACCACAACTGTCCCGGCGGGCGCCACGGCGGTTATCCCGTCGGTTTCGAGCTCCAGCACGCTGAACTCGATGGCTGGCCTAAGCCCCGGTGCCACCACCACCGACGAGCAGTCCACCACCACCACTACCACCAACCACGACCTCCCATGGCTGGAACTTGGGACGACGAGCACCGCCACCGCGTACTGCGACGTCGCCGCCGGCGACCACTACGGCGCTGCGCTGGACGAGCTCAAGTGGTCCGACTACGTGTTCGACGGCTGCTACGCCGCCATCCAGGGACACGGCATCTATGGCGACAGCAAGGACGACACCGCGGCGGTGCCCTTCGACGCGCACGGCCTCGACCGTTGGTGAGCTCCGGCTAACCAACGCGAACGGCGGCGAGCGAGAGCTAGCAATCAATTAGCTAGCTAGTCACCCTGCATGCATGCCACGTACTATACGTACTGTTCAGGTTACATCGTATACGTACGCGTATACCTCTACGTAATTAAGATAGCTAATATTTGGTGGGGATTTTGCATTGGATTGTAATTAAATTTCCTCTCTCCTTGCGTGATTTGTTGTTTAATTTGCGAAAATTTGATTGTGACAATTTAAAAAAAATCTTTGCGTCACTTTGTGTTAATTTAAAGTTTTTCCGGTACAATTTAACATGCAATTAAAGTACTGCATATCATGAAAGCGATTATGATTTTAATAAATACATTATATAGACATTGATGCTGAAATTAAGCCGGTCCATGTACTATATGAGAGGTGACTTTCATTATATATATATATATATATTCGTGTATAACTTAAAAAAATATACTCAGTGTCAATTATTTTTTGGAAAATTGATCCAAAGTGAGCGGGTATTGTGAAACGAATTAAGGGAGCTAGAATAATAAGATGTGATCTTATAAGATGATCTACGATGATGTTTAGACAATCAAATTGATATCAGATTTACAACTTGTTTTTGTTTCAGTTTATGCAACTATAGCCATTTTTAAAATATGTTTGTTTCAGTTTACGCAACTATAGCCCTTTTTTAAATCTAAAGTTAAAACAAAGAGTTTAAATTTACTCCAGTTATTCAAAAGCTACGTATATACACAGTATATACACATGTAATTAGACCCCTAGCTACTAAACATAAACATATAGCTATATCATAGACTGATAGACCAAAACAAACCAGACTCGTATCTTCGTTCTAAGGGCATGTACAATGGTAGTTTTAAAGTTATCTTTAAGCTGAACATTTTACAAAAAAATTTCTCATTTCACAGCAATAAATGATGAGAGATATGCAAGCCGTCTTTTGATGAAGAGACAACAAGAGTTCATGCTCCCATACATATTTAAGGATCTATGAGTCATGGTTACATATAAACATTAAATATTTTGTAAACAATTAAATAAACAATTACTGTCTATGGGTTATACTTGTTGACTATTTAGTTGTTTGTACTGTAAATTTCAAGAATCTGTAGACAACAGTTGTCTCACATGCATATTTAAGAATCTATGAGTCACGGTTATATATAAACATTAAATATTCTGTAGACAATTAAACAGACTGCCACTATATGTGGGTTATACTTGTTGACTATTTAGTTGTCTGTATTGTAAATTTTAAGAATCTATAGACAACAGTTGCCCTAATCTAAATATAACGTAATTAATTGAGACGCGGTGGTGATTAATTATCAGCATCAATCTGGCTTTAGCTTTATGCATGCATGGGGTCGTCCTTCCATCACATGTTGGTACGTGTTGGTGTTGATGCTGGTCCACTGCGTAATTAATTACGTGCTCGTGCTTCAATTTGCGAATGATTGAGCTAACAACATTAATTATGTGTGTGGCCAACATTGTATGCATGCATGTACTTTTACTGTGCACTCGTTAATTGTCCGGTAGCTAGCTACCACAAAGATCTGCCTTTGAACGTGATGGTTCTACGATAATTTTTTTTAAAAAAAATAATAGTTTTTTTAAAAAAATCAAATCTATATGCTCATTTAATTTTTTTTAAAGTATCATACGGTCGGTACTTCAAGTGCTGACTGGTGCCGACTGCACCACGTCGGCTCCGGTCGGCACTTTAAGTGCCAAGTGCTGACCGCATGCTACTTCTACAATTTTTTGAAACGGATATACAGATTTGTTTTTTTAAAATAATATTATTTAAAAAAAGTCGTTTTGCATCTGTTATACTATATATATAATCACTCTAAATTAATCTAGGTACACATGTATACTACTTCTACACTTAATTAATCTATCTAAAAGCACTTCTGAATCCGCACTTACGCGTGTCTAAACCTAAAACTCGTTATTAAATTATGAGACGGGGGGGGGGGTAATTCACTTATGTATTTAGAAATGTCAATTTTTAACTTTTAATAATTAAGAAAAATACATGTATTCCGTATGTTATGCATGCGATACAGTTTAATTTATATACGCCTGGATTTATTTGAAAGCTACATGACGGGATACGATACAAGTATTTTTTAAGAGCTCTCCTAGTTAGTACTACTCTCGTCCAAACATGCTCAGCTGAAATTCTAATGAGATTCAGTACACCATCACATCTCTTTCATAGTTAAATTCATATATGAAAATACTTTAATGTGACATTGATTTTATAGTTATGGATAATATATCATGAAAAGGATCAATGTCAAAGTTTTAAGAAAAACTTTATTTTGACACCGGTTTAATTTTGCCACGATGTTTTTTCATGTATATAAACAGTACCAGATTTAATTTCCCATGATATATATCGTACAATATATTCCAGCGACCTAAATTTTATGTGAACAGTATCATGCATATGCTTAAGGTACAGTTTATTTCAACTTCTAGCGGTTAAAGATTCTCGATAGCTAGCAAGTTTGAGTAGCTGGTATTTTCCAGCTTCTATATTCTAGTTAATTTTCGGATTCTGCAGCTACCGATTCTCACGATCTGAGTCTAAAATCTGGACTGTTTGTTTCCACGTCAGATTCTAAGAGTAATTGCAGCCGTCAGATAGACCCTAGGTTCTAGACTTGATTGTTTGAGAAAAAAATTAAACAAGCTACTCCCTCTAAAATTTAAAAAAACTCAAACTAGCCTTCAATTAGTACTTCAAATAATTAGTATTACGTGCAACGATTATTCAAGATAGGGGTAAAATATAAAGATTTGAGGGGAGGTTGTACAAGTTATAATATTCGTGATAAAATTTGAATAATATTTTGGCATATCGCCGAGGTGGGCCACCGCGCGGTCTGTCTGCAATATTTTGGGCCAAATTTGGCAGAAACAATTATCCATTTTGGGCCCAATTAATTGATTTTTAGTATAAAATTTATCCATTTAAAATTTTAAATGACTGTCATAAACCTAACCTTCATTTTTTTTTCTATTTTCAAAGTCTATTTCAAACGAACCCTGAGGGAGTGAAATTACTTATAGCTGTTTTTGTTTCCCATATTGATTTATTACAGGGTCATTCTGGACTGTTCGGAGGCCTTCAATCCCGATCCAATCCACGTAGCTACACCTCTTAAGATGGTGATAGCTTCCCTCGTAGCCACACTCTTACATTTTCACATGCGATCGAGAAGCTAAAAGGTAGTTAAAATAAGATGAAAATAAAATGAAATTATAGAATAAATAGTAATCTAGAATCTTATGTTATGTTGTAGGATTTATTGTTATATTGTGTAGTTTAATTGATTTCTCTCTTTTTTTGTCCTCCTTCGTATAAAAGAAAATTCCGTTCCAAAGTTCGCTCAGTTTCATATTTGACACGTGATCTTAGAACCCACATATTAGTAAAAGACACATATTAGTGAAAGAGTTAGTAACATATATAAAATCAAGTGAATTTTCAGTGGTACATAAAAAATAATCTCTCGGAAAAGACGTATGTTCTGCAGTACCCATGTTATCTTTCAATTCTAGATTCTCTAGATTAATTTTTGCCAATTAAAAGCTTAGAACAGTCAGCTATATATTGATCATCTACTGAAACAATATTTCCTCGGTTTAGAACCTAACTCACACTATGATCCCGTTTGTTTCAGCTTCTAGTAGCTAGAGATTTTCAGTAGCTAGCTAGTCTGAATAATTGGTGTTTTCCAATTTTTGGATTCTAATTCATTTCTAAATTCTGCAACTACTGATTCTCACAATCTGAGTCTAGAATCTCGACCGTTTGTTCCTGCATCAGATTCTAGAAATAGCTGCAGCTGCGAGAAACTAAAACAAACTCTACATTACATTATCTAGCTTCTCAGTTTTTTGTTGACACCAGAACAAACCAGCACAAGAGATTCCCCCCCCCACAGAGGTAATAAAACGAAAATTTTTAATTTTTTCAAATGAGATCCTCTGCAGTTGGCTCTCGCTGACTGTAGAGGGCAGTCACCCCTCGGAGCCCTCCGATCTCAATCGGACGGCTGTGCGAGGGGGGCTTCGCGCCGGTGAAACCCACTTCGCAGAGGCTTCGGAGAGAGAGAGGGGGGCTTCGCACCACCTGATCAAGATCGGACGGTGCGCGAGGGGCGACTGCCCTCTGCAGTCGGCTCACCGACTGCAGAGGAACCAGTTCCAAATTTTTTATCTAATCAAAAACGAAAATGGCTACCTATTCCTCGTACTCATCATTTCCGGCTTGAGTCGTCAGGTTGGCCGTTGGGGTCAACGCTGATTGACTACTCCGTGTCACTTGTGTTTTCTTGTCGACCACCCGTTTGTTTCATGTGTATTTGAATATTATTCCAACGTGTACTCCTTTGAGACACGTGTATGGTGTTGAATCGTGATCCAAATTTTTTATCGGAAGAAAAAGGGCAATGTTTTAGTAGAATTTCATCTTATAATAGAGAGTAGTTGTTGGGATTTTTTCAATCTTATGTGAAACTCTTTCCGAAATAGTAAAATTCTATCGTGGCCGGTACCCGTCACTAAAAGAAAATTGAAAACTTATGTAAGCCAAAGCTGTTGGAAGTCAAGCCAAATCCAACAGAATATGCTGATTTTTGTCGGTAAAACGCTAACTTCTGTCGATTTTTAGCCGACGGAAGCCCCGAGACGTAAAAACAATTACTCAGTAGTGTGCGAGTTTTACCCTTCAAGAGTAGGCAAATGCAATTATACAGTATAAATGTTGTATAATTCTATTTATAATATAGATTATTATGCTAATATTATTTGGGTAGAATAGTTATATGTTTTAATCCCGTTTTGAAACTACTGGTGAAAGTGCGTATGCTCTTGGGTCAAAAATTGACAAGCATTCGCTAACCGAAAACAGTGTGTATTCAATTTTTATAAGTTAAATTCCTCAAATATTTAACCAAATTTATAAAACTGTATGAATAAATATAACAACAAACTAATTTTATTAAATCTATCCTAAAACATATCTTTGTTTGATGCTAAAAGTGTGACTCCATCTGTCCTATAATATTACAACCTAATATCAAATTTGACACAATATAGTATTATGAATCTATGAATCTAGACAGTAGGGAACCAGATTTAACACAATATAAGATATATTTGTTTCAGCTTCTAATAGTTGCAACTACTTATAGAATCTGAAGGTGGAACAAATGGTTTAGATTCTAGATTCAAATTGTAAGAATCAGTAGCTGTAGAATTTAGAAATGAACTAAAATCCAGAAGCTAGAAAACATCAACTTCTATAGAATTTACAACCCTGTACCGAATTTGACATAACATAGTACTACAAATTTATAAATTTAGATAGTAAGGAACTAAATTTAACACAATATAAGGCCTATTTGTTTCAGCCTTCTAGTAACGACAATTACTTTTACAATCTAAAGATAGAACAAACGGTTTAGATTCTAGACTCAAATTGTAATAATCATTAACCAAATAATTTAGAAATAAATTGAAATTCAAAAACTAAAAAATATCATTTTCTCTAGATTTTCACAGTTAGATACCCATACCATACCCATACCATCCGACTACTCGATTTCATAGCAAACTTAAACAAACATGCCCATAATATAACAACATTACATTTTTTTTGAAATAGGCCACATAGGTCCGACCTTGTTTGAAGGTCATGGGTGTGTCGGGATGTGAACGAGAACTTAGGTCACCCATCCTGATACTATTTCCGCCTGAGCACGCTTAACAATGAAGTTCTGAGGAGATTTGGTGCCAGCTAACTCACATCCCTTTCACATAACAACGTTACATTTGGGAGTGATATTTTTAAAACTAGATAAAAGTTAGGGAAGTTTAAACTGAAAAAAGGTCAAATCAACCGTAATATGAAACGGTCGTATTTATGTGTCGTCATAAAAAATACTTTTCGTACGCGCGGGGGCGGGCCCACACGACAGTTTCTGCACGTGATGATGGCCGAAACTGCACGTGATGATGGCCAGCCCGTCTAGAAGTTATCGAATTGAACCAGGTTCTCCTCATCCAGACGCCGTTGCCAAAACCTGCTCGCGTCACCGCCGCCGCCGTCACGGCCGCGAGCTCCCTGGTCAAACCGGCCGGCCCCGGGCGTCGACGCCGTATAAATCCCAGCCTCCGATAACCTCGAGTCCCATACTCCCAACCACACAGACACACCGGCGCGCGCCGTCTCAGAGTACTCTCAGCTCGATCTCAGTTCTCGGGCGGGCGGGCGGGCCGGCAGAGCTAGCGCGGAAATGGGGTCATTCGCGTGGATGGTGGCGGCGGGCGTGGCGGCGGTGGTGGCGTCGTGGGTGTTAGACGCGGTGGTGCGCCTGGTGTGGAGGCCGCGCGCCATCGCCGCGCGCCTCCGCGCGCAGGGCGTCGCCGGGCCGGACTACAGGTTCTTCTTCGGCAACTTCCCCGACATCCGGCGGCTCCGCGCCGAGGGCGCCGGCGTCGTCCTCGACGTCTCCTCCCACGACTTCATCCCCATGGTGCAGCCCCACATCCGCAAATGGATCTCCCTCTACGGTAACACACACCACACACACCTCAAATTGGCAGATTTTTTTAAAGTATTTTTCAATACGAATTCAATTATATCACAAACATGATAAAAAAAGTTCGTTTTTTTAGTTTAATTGTTGATTAAAAGTTTAAAAGATTGAATTTTCGGGGCATCGTTTGCAGGTAAAATGTTTGTATACTGGTCCGGAGCGAAAGTGACCGTGTGCTTGGCGGATGTGAACACGGTGAAGCAGGTGCTGTCGGACCGGACGGGGATGTACCCGAAGAACCTGCTGAATCCGTACTTCGCGCGGCTGCTCGGCAAGGGGCTGGTGCTCATCGACGGCGAGGAGTGGAAGCGCCACCGCAAGGTGGTCTACCCGGCGTTCAACATGGACAAGCTGAAGATGATGACAACGACCATGACCGACTGCGCCCGGTCCATGATCTCGGAGTGGGAATCGGAGCTGACCGCCGCCGGAGGGGCGTCGAAGGACGGCAGCGCCGTGGAGATCGAGCTCAGCCGGCGGTTCGAGGAGCTCACCGCCGACGTGATCTCTCACACGGCGTTCGGGAGCAGCTACGTGGAGGGGAAGCAGGTGTTCCTCGCTCAGAGGGAGCTCCAGTACCTTGCCTTCTCCAGTTTCCTCAGCGTCCAGTTCCCAGGCTCCAGCTACCTTCCGACGAAGAAGAACATGAAGACATGGTCGCTGGACAAGAAGGTGAGGGGCATGCTCATGGACATCATCAAGAGCCGGGTCGCCAACAAGGACGCCGATGGGTACGGGAACGACCTGCTCGGGCTGATGCTTGAGTCGTGCGCGGCGCCGGAGCACGGGGCGGTGGCACCGGCGCTGAGCATGGACGAGATCATCGACGAGTGCAAGACCTTCTTCTTCGCGGGGCACGACACCACCTCGCACCTCCTCACCTGGACCATGTTCCTGCTGAGCACGCGCCCGGAGTGGCAGGAGAAGCTCAGGGCGGAGGTGACGGCGGAGTGCGGCGACGGCGAGGTGGTGCCCACCGGCGACACGCTCAACAAGCTGAAGCTCGTCAACATGTTCCTCCTCGAGACGCTGCGCCTGTACGGCCCCGTCTCGCTGATCCAGAGGAGGGCCGGCACCAACCTCGAGCTCGGCGGCGGCGTCACGGTGCCCGAGGGCACCATCCTGACCATCCCCATCGCGACCATCCACCGCGACAAGGAGGTGTGGGGCGACGACGCCGACGACTTCAAGCCGGAGAGGTTCGAGAACGGGGTGTCCCGGGCGGCCAAGCACCCCAACGCGCTGCTCTCCTTCTCCAGTGGCCCGAGGGCGTGCATCGGGCAGAACTTCGCCATGATCGAGGCCAAGGCCGTCATCGCCATGATCCTGCAGAGGTTCTCCTTCTCGCTGTCACCCGACTACGTGCATGCGCCCACCGACGTCATCACTCTGCGCCCCAAGTACGGCCTCCCCGTCATCCTCCGCCGCCTCAACCTGTAGCATAGACTTTTCTGCCTTACAATCTGTATGTGCCACGTCAGCTTCTCTTATGATTTGGTTTGGTTTGGTCAACCTCCAAACTTGTGAGAGAATATAATAGTGTTTGATTGAACACTACCAAATAAGGATCTATGAGTTGAAACATGTAAAAGATATGGGTCTTGATATTTAAGACTCCTCTGTTATACATTATCTTCGTCGTCTAAGAATTCGACGTGATGACCAAAATGAGAGATATGAAGTTAAATTCCCTTCGCATGTTGTTGTTTCGTTTTTCCACACCCTCAACCTGCATATGCATGTGACCACGTGGAGTACTAATAAAAGAAGAAACAAAAGTGGAAATCAAAGTCATGCATGTTGACTCTAAATCAATTCGCACATAATACGATGTGGTGCTTTAACGGCTCAACTATTAGATGATGTAGATTGTGAAAAAACTGAAAAACACTTAGATGATGGAGATAATGGGAATGAGTGAGTATACTATACTGTTGATCTTAATTCAGAGAAAGATTTGAAAGGAGCGAAATGCTAGAATTTTCCGAAACCATGGAGCGGAACCATGAATATACTTAGAAAAATCAAAGAGAAGCAAGCGATTGGTCTTAATCAGGAGCCTCTTGCTAGCCTTTCTCCTTTTCTACCCCTTTTATTCTTGTATTCTCCTATTTATCCTAACCTAATTTAATATATTTGATAAATCTCTTATCGTTTTTTTATAAAAAAATCTAAAGTGAGTACCTCATATGATATATTGATATATATTACATGATTCATACAAATTTTTGATATAATTAGGGTGTGTATGGTTCCATGAACTAAAGTTTAGTCTGTGTTACATCGGATGTTTGGACATCAATTTGAAGGATTAAACTTGAACTGATTATAAAAATAATTACAGAATTGGAGGATTATTCACGAGACAATTTTTTAAAGCCTAATTAATCTATGATTAGCAAATGTTTACTGTAGCATCACATTGTCAAATCACTGCATAATTAGGCTAATTAGATTCGTCTCGCGAATAATTCACCGATTATAAATGAGTTTTACAAATAGTCTATATTTAATACTCCAAAATAACATTTAAACATCCTAAACATCAAAACGTGGCCTTAGATATCTTTCCCTTTCATGTTGGTTGGATATAATTAATAAGTCTTGATATTTATAGCTCAGCAACCAAGCTGTACAGGTGGACTGTCCTACTTGGCCAGTATGAAACCACGGGTTTGAGGTCAAAGTCAACCGGAGAAGAACGATTGCCATTTGATGTAAGTTGTTTGATTTTTGTACGGACAAACTTCTTGGACTTTAACTAAATTTAAATAAAAATTTAACTTTACCTAAGTTTAAATAAAAATACATTAATATTTATAGTATCAAATGAATACACTATTAAAACGTATTTAATGGTTGATTTAATGAAATTAATTTGACACTGTAATTTTTTATATAACTTTCATGAGTTTGAATAGCTAGAATTAGTTCAATTTCATTAGGATTTCATGAATTTATATAAACATGGTACGGAAATATAAGCCAAAAAGGAAAATAAATTGTAAGTATCAATTTATATGAAAATAACGAGAGATTTGAAATTTTACCATCTTCTAGAAATGATTTTCTATTTTTGTTATTCGGACTCATTTTTATTAACTTAGGGTATGTTTGGTTCAGATTTTTGAAACAGTTTCCTGGTTTGAAAACTGAAATCTGAACCAAACAACTCTTTTGGTTACCCATAATTTGTAGATTTTCATAGTACAAATTTGAAAGATCGTATAACCCAAATTTTACAGATTCTTAGTTCAATTTTGAATGAATATTACCTACCGTACTATTAAAACATATCCCTTCATGTAAAATTTGAAAAATAAAATAAAATTTTAGTAAAATATATAATTTTAGTGTAATTTAAAATATATAATTTTAATATAAACATTATAAAATTTTATGCTTAGAATGATTTACTGTAAAATTACACATTAATAATATAACTAAACATCACAAACTACCAAAATATAAATTCATAATTATTTCAACCAAACAACTTTTTAGTTTTTATATGACTCAAAGCAATCTGCACCTCAAACAAACATATCCTTATATTCTCCGTGTTAATTTATTATCAAATTTTTTACCGATGAAACCCCGCGCGGCGGAGGCTCGCCGAGATCATGCTCGCCTTCGCCGTCAAGGGCGGGTTCAAATCACGGCCACGTCTACCTCTTCTGGCCTCTCCGGCGACGACTCCCATTTCCACTGCCACCCCTCGCCGCGGCTCTCACTCGGCCGCGTCTCCCGTCTCCCACGCGTCGCTCCTCCTCCGGCTGCAGTCGTGCCGGGCGATAGAGGAGGCCCGGAGGCTTCACGCGGCGCTCCTCGTTGGCGGCCACCGCCACGGCACCGTCCTCGTCGCGCAGCTGGTGCACGCGTACGCTAAGCTCGGGGATGTCCCGCAGGCGCTGCGCGTGTTCGACGGAATGCCTAGGAGGAACTCCTTCGCGTGGAACGCTGTGATCAAGGGCCTCGTCGACGCCAGTAGGTTCTCGGAGGCGCTGGAGATGTTTTGGAAGACGGTCCGCGATGGCTCTGTCGCGGCAGATGGTTTCACGTATCCGCCTGTCATCAAGGCGTGTGCGGCGCTTGGAGCGGTTGAGCAGGGGAGAAAGGTATGGGAGATCGTGGAGGCAGACATTGCCATGGGTAATGCGAGGGCCAACGTGTTTGTGCAGTGTGCCCTTGTCGATATGTTTGCCAAGTGTGGATGCTTGGATGAAGCAAGGAATGTTTTTGAGAGCATGCAAGTGAGGGATTTGGCTACGTGGACTGCGATGATCGGAGGTATTGTTCATGCAGGGGACTGGCTTGAGGTAGTGGATTTGTTCAATCGCATGAGATCAGAAGGGTTCGGGGTTGATTCAGTGATCGCTGCAACTGTTATTTCAGCTTGTGGTAAAATAGGCGAATTGTGGGATGGGATTGCATTGCATGGATGTGCAGTGAAAAGTGGAGTAAGTGATGTTATATGTGTTTCCAATGCCTTGGTGGATATGTACTGCAAATGCAGTTGCATAGAGATGGCTGATTGTGTTTTCCAGTCTACAAATTCCAAGGATGTTGTCTCCTGGAGTAGTTTGATTGCAGGGTATTCGCAAAATGGAATGCATCATGTGAGTGTCAGTTTGTTTTGTGAAATGATTTCTTCAGGGATAAACCCAAACTCTAGTACTCTTGCAAGCATACTTCCTTGTCTTTCTGAGCTGAAGCTATTCAGGAATGGAAGAGAAATCCATTGCTTCTCTGTAAGGCACGGACTTGACAAAAGTGAGTTTATAGTGAGTGCACTTATAGACTTATACAGCAATCAGGGATTGATAAGGGTGGCAGAGACTATATTTCGGCTTATGGCAGTTAAAGACCTAGCCATTTGGAACTCAATGGTTGCAGGATATGCTGTGAATGGATATTCAGACTCTGCATTCTGTGCATTGAGGGCATTACAGAAAGTGGGTTTGAGACCTGATCATGTGACTGTTGTTTCAGTTCTTCCTGTATGCAATCAATACCCCATGCTCATCCAGGGCAAGGAACTACATGCGTATGTGGTCAAATGCTGTGTTAGCTCAGTCTGCTCAGTTAATAATGCACTTATAGATATGTACTGCAAGTGTGGTTTCCTAGACATAGCTAAGGATGTTTTTCAACGGATGACAGAACGCAATACAGTTACGTATAATACAATGATTTCTTCTTTTGGAAAGCATAGCCATGAAGATGAAGCACTATTATTTTTCGATCTAATGAAGAGAGATAAAATTGCTCCAGATAAAGTGACTTTTGTGGCACTAATATCTTGTTGTAGTCATGCTGGTCTCGTTGACAAGGGCTTGCACTTCTATCATTCCATGTTACAAGACTACAATATTTCTCCAGCGAAGGAGCATTACTCATGCATTGTCGACCTTTACAGCAGATCTGGGAAGCTTGATGAGGCTTGGTGTTTCATTTCAAACATGGAAGAAGATCCAGAAATTGATGTTCTTGGAGGGCTCTTGGGAGCTTGTAGAGTGCATAATAGAATGGACATTGCTGAGCTGGTTGGGAAAAGAATATTTGATCAAAATCCCCAAAATCCTGGTTATCATATTCTGCTTTCTAATATCTACGCTGATGCTGGGATGTGGTCTGATGTGGAAAGGATAAGAACTGTGATACAAGAGAGAAGTTTGAAGATGGAAACGGGAAACAGCTTGACCTAAAAATTAAAATAATCAGTGCACTGTCTATATTTACAGAAAAGAGAAGAACCTTTCATTGGTTGATGGAACATTAAACTAAAATGCTGCTTGAGAATTGGTAACAAGCATAGGAGAGGCAATTGTAACAAATCAGAGAAAAGCAATTTGTCTTCAACACATTTTTGATTTTGGGAATATTTTCTCTAGAAAAAAATGATTGCATCTTTTTGGGTATAGGTGAGTAAAGTGTGCCTGGTGATATTTATTGCACTGTATTTCTGTTTGATGTCTTGGGTGTCGAGAGATTTCACAATTCTGTTCCTCTTTAAACATGCCTACACCCTGCACTTTTCACTCCTTTTCCTAATTTAAGTGAAGAAACAACTAGTCTATTTGGTTAGGGTCACAGGACATTAAAGAATGCATATCTCACATATGGTTATGCTGACTATCGTCAGGTTTCATATGTCTGTTAACACTTGATGTCCTTTTTTTGGCTTGCTCGTGTTAACATATAACTCTTTTTCAGCCTTTCAGGGCGGCTTCATATATGTCATTGCTTGTTGACAAGCTTTATTTGTTCTAATGCAAGATTTTCCTTGGTATTGAACAGGTTGTTATGCTGGTTTGTGACCACTTACCAAGTACATCCGCTATCAAGATTGAACTGCAATGGGTGATTAATCATTTAATCAAGGGACAATGATACAGCCGCACCATGGTAAATTCTAGTATTACATGAGTCACATTTCTAGTTTTGTATTTTACGGCAATGATCATGGAAAATATCTATTTCCATGACTTGGCATTCACCATCAGCAATGGAACTAGACCACACGATGTGTAAAGGCATAGAAAGTATCAAGTGCAGTCTTTCTCCTTCTGGATTCAGCATGGTACAAAGAGTCTGCTCATGGATTTCACCTCACAATAAAAGGAAGCCGAATGCAGAAATAATACTAAAAGTAGTCAGTATTTCAGTAAAGCATCTGGATTTCACACTGGTCTACTGGAGGCATCATATACAATACACAAGAGCAAGTAATCAGTGAAAAACATCAGGCCAATACAAGACAGTGCCACAGTGGGCTCACGGCATGTCTACATCATATCAGTGGATAATGGATGCCCTGCCAAGTGCCTATCCTGCATTGTTGCTGCTATCTGAACTATGTGCAGAGGATAACAACGTGGCCTACATTCTTTCAGCTTTTCTTCGACCAGTTTTGTTTCCTAGAGTTATCGGGACAAGGCTCTGCTTACATGCAGACTGTATGTAATAATAAGGCAATTATGAGTACAGATGATTCAAGTACGTCCGATTTGCCATACTTGAATTGCAGCCCACGGCTACACAAATACCGGTAATTTTTCATTTAGAGCAGGTACATCATTACGTGATTGATATTATCAATATTACTTATTTTCAAAATATTATCAGTGTTACTGGTGCAATGAGTAGTTCTATTGGTGCCACTTTTTAAGAAGAGCTTATGTGACTTCCATTTCCTTTTGAAAATCTCCGATTGATCAACTAGAGAACTGCAAGAACTCAGGGGACTGAAGCTCTTGGTTTGTCTACTTGTTTCTAGCGTAGATGGACAGATTCACTTGCAAGCTTGAAGAAAGCAAAGGAAAGAGGGCATCCTAATCTAATGCTGCCATGCTGGTCACATCTGTTCACCAACTCTGAAAATTCAGATGGCCGGTGTCATTTGGACCACCTGCCCTGCTACAATGGTAACCATCTTTCGCCACATAATCTGAGATTCTTTAGCAATTAGCTTCTAAATATATGAACCATATTAATTACAACAGACCTTCAAATCAATAATTAGCTCCATTTAATATCACATTACTGGGACGGTCGTTGGTCAGCTGCAGATACAAACCAGCACTTTTAGAGTCTTGATCTATACGTTTTGCAATCCAAATTGACGAATTCCTAGTTAATGCTACTTTCACTAGTAGTGTTAATTAAGCTTCAGACTACACCTGTTACTAGCTGCCTGAAGCATAAAATTAGCAAATGCTTGTACCATTGTGCAGGGCTTTGGAGTTTGGAGTTTGGAGCTTAAATGACACTCCGCTCCATGTGGGCAGACAAGGACGTCCTGAGATTGAGCTACCGACCCACACCCTCTCTTCAAGCTGCAGCCACCGACACTATTTGAAAACTTTTACCTAATGCTGTCATGAATTGCTTTGCTACCAACCACCAGGAATACTAACTGGTTCGGATTTTGCTTCATCTGATTCTGATGATTCATCGGCTCGTTTTGTAGGCAGTGCTACTGCAGCACAGTGGTGTTTGAGAGCTCAGTTTCAGCAAGGGGATCCAGTCGAATCATGGGCAATGGCTTTGTGCAAAGTACCCTGCTTTCAATTGTCTGGAGAGATATGCATTGTACGTTACTCTCTCCATTCCATATACGTTAATTTGATCATACTCTGCCTAATAACTGAATGCATATGTGGTAGAATATCTTGCTTCTCTATTTCCATTTTGCATGTCATTCTAAAGCTTTCTTTTATATGCCTTCGACAATTTGGTTGGATTCTAGTTATCATATCATCCTGTATGTAAAACATAAAATATAAAGGTCAATCACACATAAAGAATATAGAATGATGCTGACAATTGAGAGCAACATTCTTTAATCCTGATATCGTACATTTTGAGGTGGAGAACATGCAAAAGCATTGACAAATGGAAGGAAAATGTTGCTCCAGGTGTGCATTTTACTTTAGTCATCCAAGCACCCTGTAGATCCACCGTCCACGAGAACATGCATGCTAAAGTCCCTGGGCAAACGGATCGAATAAAAAAGGTTTTTATATTGGTTAGTTGCATGTTTCGATTCTGTCAGACCAGAACCTCGTATAATGCAAGCTTCACTCGTCGTGATTCTATAGAAGAAAGGCACTAAAGAGTACATGTAAGAAGAATCAGTTTGGTAGCCCTCTTTAATCAAGCTCATGCATGGTTGATCCATTCAGATCATTCAAGAGCCTAGGGGATCATCCTACATGATCGCATTGGACACAAAAAAGGATGGTGATATGTACCTGAAACCTAATGGGTTTCACCCTATTGATATGAGTATGGACTAAAATCCATAACCATAAATATATTAATGGGTAAAAAATCATACTCATTGGGTTTGCGGGGTGGTGTGGTATCATCCAAACACATAAGGTCCCGTTTGGATGCCAGATATTGAAAGAATTAAAATTCATTTCAAATTCTATAAAACATTGAATTGTGTGGAATTTAATTGAAATTCAATATTTATATTTGAGCATTCCATAGAATTGAAATACGAGAACTAATTTCCAAACATGTTTGGTTCATCAAACCATGGAATCAATTCCATTAATATAAGAAATATTAGCTATAAAAACAAGCTTGATAAAGGAATGTATAGTACAATGATCAATTTTGATAATATAGGAATTCTAGTCAATTCTTTTTTCTTGAAGAGGAATTGAACAGAACTATGAATTTCTGGTTGAATTCTAGATTGGATTTGATAATTCTAATTCCATGGTGACCCAAACATACCACCTTATGGAATTGAATTCTAATTCTTTAATTTTAAACCCAATATCTAGGATCCAAACATGCTCTGCTAAATATATTTGGTATGTTGTATGCATATATAATTTAGCTCAATCGCATAGTCCACATATACTACCTATGGGATTTGTGTCGCTGCATATATTTATAAATTTGTGATATGTTCATATTTATTTAATTTGTCATATAGTTTGATGCATGTTAACATTGTTATACATGTACTTAAGCATGAACAACCTGATGAATACTAATTACATGTAGGTATGGGTATGTACACGAAGTTATATATACCTGTACGAAGGTATGGATGCGAAGTTCTATCCATACATGTATATGGGCTTTTTAATGGATAAAATTTATTCTAACGGGTAAGGATATAATTGAATAGTATTCATCGGGTTTCAGGTTTAAGTTTTAGATTTTAGGGTTTATGTTTGTATTTATCGGATACAAATCTATTGGCCATCCCTAGACATCTAGACATATATAAGGTCTTAATCATCATGCCAAAATGTTGTCCCCCAACATCAGAAGATATTGTAGGTAGGATTAGTATAAACCCTCCCGGAATTTGTGCGTTAATAGTAATAATCTGTTTGCCCACTAGATGATACTAATACTATCGTGCTAATTAAGTTACTCTCTTCGAAATCGAACTGAAAATGATGATACGCTACTGTTCTTTTTTCCATCAAGATTTGACCTATCTTGGGTCACTGCTACTAGTAAGTTTTATACTGGTAAGTGGTAACTAGCCCAGTTGGGCAAGAACAGATAGCATGGACGTGACGGCACACGGCGACGTGACGGCACACGGCAACGTGACCAGTTCCAAAACGGTTAGCTAAATCTGACAATTTGATCACTTTCAGGAAGGGAGTTGCAATAGTTGCATGTGGTAGCATCAACAGATGTGGTAGAGCTCGAGCTGGAATCTGGATCACTCGACCTAACCTTCAGCTTGAAGCAACCAAGAACCAACCAGCTCCTCTGCCCCTGCTGCCTGCAGATTGAACAAAAAAAGTTTCAGAGATTTCTGGAGGAGCGCGTCCGTGCATGCACGCAGAACAGTCGGCACGCAAGCTGAAGAAGATAAACTGAAACATCAAGCTGTCATGTCGAGCTCCCCGCTGGCCGCCGGAGCCAACCAGCGAGGCGCACGCGGCCACCGACCCGGAGAGCCGCACGAGCCGGGCACGCGTGGCGCGCCATCCGCCTCGTCTTTATAAGCGGGGAATACTCTCTCTCTCTTCCGCGTCTCACTCGGAGAGTCGGAGCTTCTTGCTCTTTGGTCGGTCTTTTGATTCTTCCTTTCCTTCTCTTCTTGCTCTCCGTCTCGATCTCTCCTCTGTCGGCAGCAGGAGATCGAAGGGATCAATGGCGGACGGCACGGCGACCTGCATCGACATCATCCTCGCCATCATCCTGCCGCCCCTCGGCGTCTTCTTCAAGTTCGGCTGCGGGGTAATTAGCTTTCCTTAGCTTGTCTCCTTTTGCACCGCCATTTGCAGTAAGCAAGCAAGTGACAGATGCATGTGCGAGACATGCATGCATGCTCGAGTGAGCTCTGTCACTGTGTGTATATATAACGTTCTCTGCATACATGGTGGATAACTCGCAGATCGAGTTCTGGATCTGCTTGCTGCTCACCTTCTTCGGCTACCTCCCCGGCATCATCTACGCCGTCTGGGTCATCACTAAGTAGCAGGAGAACCACCACGCACCACCCTTCAAGGTATGCATGGATGCATGCATGCATCTTCAGTAACTCGATGAACAATAAAATATAAAACTAAGTTGATTTAATAAAACTAAGTTGTTGTTGGTAAATTTTTTCTATAAATTTGATATAAGTTATACAAGTTAGACTTAAAAAAGTTAAAGACCTATAATACAGAAATGAGAAAGTAGACACTACCACTAACAAACAAACAAAAAAGAGAAAGAAAGGTCACCCTCACCCAAGCGAAGAAGAAAGAAACATCTCGCCTACTTTTCGTTGAGGTGGTTCGACAGCTTGTGTTAAGCTGCTTGGTCGATGTTCAGCAAGTGACAAGCTGACTCTCCTGCCCTTGGTTTTCTACTTTTCTTACCAGGTGATGGTGATCCGGAGCCTGATATCCGTTCTCCCTGGTGTGAGCAGTTGTTAGTGATGCCGTTTCTTGTTCTTCGGATGGTTGATACTCACTGTGTTTGTGTCATTGTGTGCTGTAAACCTGTTTGGTGTTTGTGCTACGACTGTTTCTCCCTGTTCCATTGTATCATCCTGTTCTTCTGCACTTTGATTGATTAATTAAGATTGTTTGGGAAATGAAATTCCCCGTGATCGAGGGTTAGAAATTTCGATTTTTTTGAAACAATATTTTTTTAAAAAAAATAAAATCTGTATGTCAACTTCAAAAAATTGCAAAACTAACATGCGGTCGGTACTTCAAGTGTCGACTGCAGCCGACGTGGCATCTAGTCGGCACTTCAAGTACCGACCGCCTGTTAGTTTTGCAAATATTTGAAATCGGCATACAAATTTGATTTTTTTTAAAAAAAATATTATTTTTTAAAAAAATCTAGAAATTTCAAGGGGATGTGACCATGAAAGTATGAAACGTTGATATTTTTCACGGCTATTGTGGGTGGCCAGTCACTGTCTAGCTTTTGTATTTATCACCCATTTTATTGATGCTTGTTTTATTTTTTCATCAATTGTTTTTGTCAATCGAAGAAGCTAGCGATGCTGACAAGTGACAGGCCACCACAGCATGGCAGCTCACCATTGTTTACTGTCTATTAAAAAGATTTCATTTTTGTGCTCCAACTTTATCCTAGATTGATTTTATTTGTATATTTTATCTCCTCTCGATTCATAAATTAAAAGTTTTTATTTATTCGATATCTTACGTCTGTTCTTAAGTTCATCTCTGTGTATTTAGTTTAAAACATGATCGAGCATATTGGGACCACTTTGAACGAATCCAATATATACAAATAACGCTCTAATTTAATATTAATAACATCAATATAATATAATTTTAGGCTAGTTTGATAGATCAGAATTCTAGCTCATTCCACAGGGATCAAAATTTTAGTTCCGGATCAGAATTTTAGTTTAAAATCTCGTTGATCTTAGGGGGTGTTTCGATTAAGGGGCTAAATTTTAGCTCGTATCACATCAGATGTTTGAACATCAATTTGAAGGACTAAACGTGAACTAATTATAAAAATAATTGCAAAATCGAATGATAATTCGCCGAGACGAATTTATTAAGCCTAATTAATCCATGATTAACAAATGTTTACTGTAACGTCACATTGTCAAATCATGACGTAAATAGACTCATTAAATTCATCAAGCGAATAATCTACCAATTATGAATAAGCTTTGTAAATAGTTTACATTTAATATTCCAAAATAATATATATATAAACATTTGATGTAACAAGAGATAAAATATTTAGCCCACCGTATCCAAACAACCCCTTAATGATATATGGAAGCATTTCTCCTCTCCCTGAAAAAAGCGTGACATTTTTATTTTCAAGAAAAATTACTCAGGTAAAAAAAAAGATTAAGCACTTTTGTCTTGTTAAGATTGAGCTCTTGTTTTCTACCACCCTGTTACCTGTCGATCTCACTGGCGTTTTGCTTGCCACACGAAGGTACATGATATTGATATTAGCCAGTACAAGATCATGTAATGTCAAAACCTTCAACAACATCAACCAAGCAGATGAGTTCATACCACCTCCTCCGTTATCAAATAGATGGCTAGAGGCTAGTGTTCAATGCAAATGTTTCGATCTTATGACGCATCCGTTCTTCTCAAATAGATGATGTCTTGGATTAGATATAGATGGTGTATAATGCATATGTTTTAGTTAAGTTCATTCAGAGCATCAGAATCTCAGAAGTGAACTCCAGAATGCAGTGAAATGGAAATACAAGAATTTGACCACGAATTGCTGCATACTCGGGAGTCGATGATATTGGTGGATCGATCACAGATTGTTATGGCATCAGGTATCTAACAGTAGACTTTTGTTGTAAGCAAAACTCAGTGCATTATCTGAAAACAGGAACAAACAATACATGCCTCATTGTTCAACAAGTTCAATTGAAATGTCACTACTTACCACAGCACTTCACATCAGCAAAATGGTAGTAATCTAAGGATGAGCATTAGGTCTTCGAAACGTCAATGGTTGGCCGGGGATATGCCGCGAAGCAAGATAGGAGGCATTTCAAACTCCCCGCAACCAACCGAAGACGAAAGATACATCCGAGCCAATGCAAAACTATAATCCTACTACTCCGCTTCCTCTGTGTCTCGACTCTTCTTCTTTTTCTTCTCGCTTTTCTTTTCGCTTTTCTCGGCTACATTGGGTGTGCTCTCTGGATCCAAGGAATCACTTCCTTCCTTGCTCTTCTTCTTCTTCTTTTTCTTCTCACTGGTACCCTTCTCCTCATCAGATAGATCACCCTTATTCTCCTTCACCTCCTCTGCACCACCAGATGCTTGTTGAACCTTGTCTTTCTTTTTCTTCTTCTTCTCACTCTTCTCACCTTTGACCTCCTCAGCAGTCTCTTCAATCTTGATCTTCTTTGCAGGGACAGAAGCAGATGCATCATCTTCAATCTTCCTCTTGCGACCTTCGTCAGCAACTTCCTCCTCCTCATCCTTGTGCTTCTTCTTCTTTTTCTTCTCCTTGACCTCCTCGGTCGCAACCACATCCTGTTCCACCTTCACCTTCTCCGGCTCAGGAGCAGCTGCAATGCCAGCAATCATTGCATCGCCACCAGTAGGAAGCACCGCATTCCGGAGCCACTCGGCCGGGGTCTTCTCATTTGGCTTCCCATGCTTATCTAGAAAGCCCTCTGAGATCATCTTCTTCTTCTTGAGCGCAACCGGGCCAAGCCCCCACTTCCTTGGATATGTGTCCCTGTCCATCACCACCCTCTTGATCTTTGCCACTGCACCATGGTCACAAGTGGCCATAACAGCAGTGGTCATCTCGGCGACGCCAATAGCAATGGCCTCCCCCTTGGTGGTCATGAGAACCACCTCCCCCCCAACCTCAATATCATTCTCAAACCGGAGCAGCCCAGGGATCATAAGCTTAGCACCATAGCAGATGGCATTAACAGCGGAATCCTTAACAACAAGCCTCTTGTAGCTGGTAAGCAGGACCTCTAGAGGCATCACAATGCGCCTGAGGTAAGACTCATCGTTGAAATTGTCCATTGCCCACCTTGCATCCATGACATCGTGCATGGTGACCATGTTGTCCTGCTCCCCGAGAATCCCCGATCGGACACGGCGCAGCTCCTGCATATGCGCACCGACACCAAGCAGCAGACCAAGGTGCACACAGAGAGTCCTGACATATGTCCCTGCCTCGCAGGAAATCCAGAACACGGCGAGGTGGCGCTCAGGATCGTGCTCAAGGAGCTTGCTTTCGTAAATGGTCCGCACCCGGAGTTGGCGCTTGACCGCGGAGATGAGCGGTGGGCGCTGGAACACGGCGCCAGTGAGCGCCTCGAGGGCGCGCGCCACGCGAGCTGTCTCCGGCACGGCGGCGTGGAAGCGGGCGATGCAGACGTACTCCTTACCAGCGCCCTGCTGCGACTTGACGAGGCGCGTGGCGCGGTCGACGCAGACGATGAGGTTGCCGGTGACCTTGGGGTCGAGCGTGCCGCTGTGGCCGGTCTTCTCGACGCGGAGGAGGCGCTTGATCCAGGCGACCACCTCGTGGGACGACGGGTTGGACGGCTTGTCGAGGTTGATGACGCCGTAGCGCAGGTACTCGGCGATGGGGCGCTTGAGCGGCGAGTGGCCGGAGGGGAGCGGGGTGTAGTGCCCGGTGCGGACGTTGAGGCGGTCGTAGTTCTTGAGGAGGAGCGGCCACGTCGAGGCATCAAGGGATGGGACCAAAGACTGTGGCTTGATGAGGTAGCCGTCAGTCTTCGCCTCCACCTCCGCGAGCGCCGGCTGGTCGGCGACGGCGACGGCGACGGCGGCGACATCCTTCGACTTGCTCTTCTTCTTCTTGGACTTCTGCTCGGAGGCGGGGGAAGCGACGGCCGGCGGCGGGGACGACATGGCGGCGGGCGGCGGTGTCTACGGGATTAGGGTTTTTGCGGGGAGCGGCGCCGTGGCGGAAAGGAAAGGTTTTTAAGGGCAAGGGTTTAGTGGGTGCGACATGGCGCCGCAGCCGCAGCTTCTACATGGCAAGCGCTGATGGTGTTGGCCATGTCGATCATGGGCCGGCCCTTCGGCCATTCACTTTACTCCACCACTTTAGATCGATCAACGGAAAAAAATATTTATTTTGGCTCTATTTTTATAAGATAAAAAAAGTTAGAGTTGTAGTCCTGCCAAACACAATTTTATTTTCGACTATTTCGCTTCATCAAAATCTGCTCCGGTCTACGAAATCTATATAGAAACCGACATAAAATGATTTACTGTTTTTGTAAAGTAGCTGTTTAGTTTTTCGAAGTATATTTAGATTCTCATTTAGTAGGAATGTATTGTTATATGTTTTATTTGTTGATATACCTTAATGTAATTTTACTGTAATAATAATATTTTATATTTTTAAAATAAGTAATTTATTAGAAGGCTAAATTGTTGATGAGTATAGTATTTCATTTTTTTTCTTTTTCTTTTACATTGGAGAGCTCCATCGATTCTTGTTTGGCTACATTTTTGTGAATCTAAAAAACCGGAGCAAAATATGTTTGGCTACAATATTTGTGAGTGAAGCAGTATCAAATAGTCTTAATATATGAATAATAGATTTCATTTTCATTTTAGAGTGAAAATGAAAAACCATTACCCGTTTTTGCCAAACCTCTATACAGTTAGATAAATTTGTTTCAGATGTGAGCTAAATTCTATATGACTTCAATTTTGACTTTGTTAGAAAGGTCGTAGTATTTGACTTTGTTAGAAGGTCAAACATGCAATTACCAATTCTTGGAGGTATTCAGATGCAATTAGCTCTGAACCCCAAAAATGGCCAAATGGGAGGAAGCCGAGCAAATGGTAGCTCCCGTCGATCCCAATTCCCACTGAAATCCTGCAACTGGAACCCTAATCCCTGGCAAATCTCGTCTCCGATCCAATGCTTCCTGCCGGCGACGACCCGTCGGCCGCCGGCATGTCCTTCACCGAAGCGGACGTAGAAGACGACTCGGAAGACGGCGACTTTAACAACGCTCCCCTCGTCGACCCGTCCGATCCGAACGCCGCCGGCGGTCTGCCTCCCGCGGCCGGCGCAGGTGGGAGCGGCGGCCTAGGCTCTTCCGGCGGCGAGAGGCGGCCCCTGTTCCAGCGCCTCTGGACGGAGGAGGACGAGATCGTCATCCTCCGTGGCTTCGCGGAGTTCACCGCCGCGCGCGGCACGGCGTTCGCGTCGCACCAGTACGACACCGACCCCTTCTACGAGGACATGCGCGGCCGCCTCCAGCTCGGCTTCTCCAAGAGCCAGCTCGTCGAGAAGCTGCGCCGCCTGAAGCGCAAGTACCGCAACTGCGTCTCCCGCCTCCGTGGCTCCGGCAACGCCTTCTCCTTCCGTTCACCGCACGAGCAGGCCATCTTTGAGATCGCGCGCAACATCTGGCGCCCCGCAAACAAGCACGGCCGGGACGCCGACTCCGACGAAGAAGATGGCGATGCCGCTGCCGCTGCCGCCGCCGCCGCCGCCGCCGCTGCAGCAGTCACCCCGGCTGCCATTCCCGTGAACACCAGCCCCAACGGTGAAGTCAAGTCCCCGACTTTAGGTCGGCAGCGTCGCCGTAGGCGCGCTGCAGATTTTGCCACTGCCCCCGCCGCAGCTCCGGTCACCAACATGGTGCAGCAGCCACTTCAGCCACAGCCAGTGCAGGTGCCTGTGTCAGTGCAAGTCAAGATGGATGACACGCTTCCAGAATTGACCCAGACTCCAGTGCCAATTGCAGTGACAATGGAAGGCTCAGAACCCCTCACATTGCCAGTCATGACACCTAAGTCAGCTGGTTTAGATGCTGAGAAGAGTTGCTTGACACCACTGTTTAAGGAGATGATACGTGCAGTGATAAATTTTGGATCAAACCCGTTTGGCGCCCAATTGCCCGAGCCGCCGCATGGTTTGCCCATGGAAGGGGAGAAATGGAGGAAGCAGCGTATATTGGAGCTGGAGGTTTACTTGAAGCGGATCGAGCTGCTACAAGACCAGGCGAAGGCTACGCTTGAGGAGCTCAAGTCCTCCGTTCCTGGGACTTGAATGACACATCAGGAAGGCATGTCTCAAATCTCATTTAGGATTCATGGTATGATTCTTAGTGCTAGATGTTTAGGTGTTTTTGCAGGTTTTCGTCCATAAAAGGAATACAGTTAACTTGGTTGGGCTTGGAACTAGCTTATTCTACACTTCTAATTGTTTACGTGATAATTAGCCTCCATTTCCTGTCTTCTTTCTTATAATATATGTATATGGTTGTCTCTAAATGGTATGCTTGGAGCAGCCGTTAAGGTATCCTGATAGAACGGTTGGACACTTCAAATTAACTTATGAGGACTTCAAATTAACTTATGAGGACTACAAACTATTCTTCATTGGATGTGTTTTCAAATGTCTAGTTATAAAGGGTTTGGAATAGGTCTGAAGATTTACATTGGATGGTCATATTTGACTAAGACGTTTTAGCATTCTGGCATAAAGAAAGGTATTTGTGGGTCTGCATGAGGAAGCAAGAGTGGAAGTGTAACAAGCAGGTCATAATTGGACTCGTGTTTGACAATAACCATTTTTTAGATGTAGATACAGAACCACAAAAACCTACCATGTTTCCCGAATTACGGCGCCGTTGCAAACTAGGCAGGCGTTCATTATTTCTCCCTTGTCCTGTTGCAATTCATTATACGCCCTTACTTAACTCTTGTGCTATTATTATATTTGCCATTCTTGTAATTTATAGCCTGTACTAATTATCAGTTTTTATTCCCATGTGATCTGATCATTTTGCCTCTGTTGGGGAGGTCTAGCCTAGTTCTCTTCAATCCTCCAGAAATAATATTGCGTGTCTTTATACTCCATTAAACTAGAGTATTTTGGCTGCTGGGCATGCTCATGTCCTCATGTACTAGTTATCATGCAGCTCAATTAATATAATGACCACAGCATGAACGGTATCCTTATGAGTTCTTCCTTCACATATGTGCCTAGATTTGGAGAATATTATGACAGGGAAAAAGAGATGAGCGATGCAGCTCCTGGCTCGACTAGGCCAGTAGTGAGGTCTCCCACATGAGGTCAAGCCAGTCCAAATGGGGATAAACTCGGAAAATTGATAAAGCCTGGAAAATACGAGAAGAGCAAACACACGCACACACAGAGGGAGAACACATGTAGTCAGGCATGTAATGAATTGCTCAATTGCAATGGGAGGAGGGGCATGAAAACCTACCTACTCTACAGGAGGGCATATAGTTAACTTTGCGTCACTTATGCAAACCAAATAATATTTCGTTGATATAAATAGTGAACATATATGGCTCCATTTCCCTTTGTTGCATTCAGTATACATAGGTGGTGGTAGGAGCAGAGGAGGAATTAATAATTCCTTATGCTTGCTTTATTCCATAGCCCTGAAGGGGTACTTATAGTCCTAATACAATCTAATCTGCTAATCTTATCTCTATCTTTAAAACAGAAATAATCCTAACTAACTAATCTTATCTTAACTAATTCAATCTAATCTACTAATCCGCACATTACAGGTGGTAGCATTACTTGTATTTGACCATGACCATGATTCCTTTTATTGCCTTACAATAAGGTCAAACCACCCATTACTCATGACCTGGGTTACCATAGTCAAAACTGAAATGTTTTGTACATAAAATCTGGTAGCAAGGGAAGCATGTTTGTCTATTTGAACAAAAATTGCATGCCATTTCTGCCAAGATAACTGTTGGGAATCAGGGATTTTTATTCAATCACTAGGGAGATTATAGAGGTGGTTGGTTGAGGGAGAAGATCTCACCCAGCCCTTGGCTAAGTGAATTCTTCTCTGCCTCCCCTGGCACAAATCCCCTCTCTTATATAGGCGCCAGGGATCTAACCTTTCCAAAACATTCCAATCCCCTCTTTCTAAACTTAGCTGATCTGCCAGCTGTTTATTCCTTCTATCAGCAGACAAGATCAGCTACTATAGAAAGTAATTAATTATAGGATCAGCTATTTATAGGAAGAAACTAATCACTTGTGATATGCACCATATGTGCTGCAGTTGCCTGTTTTGGCCTGCGTTGATAGTGCTTGCCAAAGAAGGCATCCACAACAATAACACAATGCTAGCATATAAAACAGTGCCGATAAACCCTAAGGTACTGAAAGTGCAAGTGTTACCTGCATGCTGTTTATGGTCGTTTGGTTTTACAATCTACTGCTAATTGTGGAATTGGGTTGCTTCATTCCACAAAGCATCATATTGTTTCTTTAAAGGCGTCGTAGAGATATGGGAATCTCAGTTCCTGGCTCCTAATTAGTTCTTTCCCTTTGTTTTGTGGATAACTGGATATGCGTTAATTACTGCTCGTCTTTGCTAACTTCTTCACTGATTTTTTTTTCGATTCCCCATTGATTTCTACTGCTCTGTCTCAAACACACAACATGCTAGAAGCCGAGTTTCGTTGTAAAATCAAGATGTGAACTGTGCTAGAAACTTATCTCCTGCATGTTGGTTCTGTTAAGCATATTGTCGGTTTGGTAATATCTTGCCCTGCTGATCTTTTTGCAAACTGTGATGATCATCTCATGCTGGAAGTTGGAACATAGTTTCTGAGAACCACCCCATTTTACTGATGTAGTAGTAGGCCTTTTTTTTCAGAGATTAACTGCAACTGGGTCTGGGAATCCTGACCTTGTGCTACTAGCTTTGAGAGATTAACTGTCTCTGTCCATTTGTAATATTTGGAGCCAGATTTGAGAGTTGAATACATGCTATGCATTGATGTTTTTTATGGTGTAATGGATGAAACAGCTAGTTGACTGCAATTTCTGGGAGCAGTAACAACAAAATCCTACTTAGGTCCGTCTAGTTTGGCAGCCTAAGATCATGGCTTATTCCACGTGAATGGGTCGGGATCTTGAGCTACCAAACTAACCCTAAGTAAAACTTCTCGGATTAATACATCACATTTTTAGTACCCACTGGATGGGTAGATTTTATCTTGACTTTTTAAAAGGACCTGATGCTAGTCCATTTGGCACAGCTTGGAGACAGAGTTTGTATGATAAAATAAAACTAGATTGTTCAAATAGATTTCTTGAAAAAATGGATTCACAACATAATTAACACTAACGTGCATGTGTTTTTGGATTTGGAGTTTCCAGGTGGCAATAGCAGCATGCCAAATTATACACACCAAAAACTCCTAACAAAGTATAAATAACAAATACCAAATTATACTGTAGAAATTAGTATAACTAACAAAGTATCAAAACATAACCAGATCGTCTGGACATACGATACAACTTTGGATGGCACTAGAAAAATTTGATACAACTACAGATTTTTACAGGAATTTAACTAAAACCTTTGAAATTCTTTTAAAAAAACTCTATAGCCCTCAAAACGTAGGGACACGATTTCATCCGAAAGATCGTATAAACATGATTAATCAGACTAGAGTGATTTGAGATCCTATGTAATCGGTTCGATGACTATAGAGGATAGTCGCTCTCTTCCACGCATGGGGACCCGATAGATGGTGGAGCTCGTAACAGTTGAAGAGAGCTCAAATGTAAGAGGAGCTGGACCAATAGGAGAAAAAATTATTTAGGAGAAAATCAGTAAAGGAGAAGAACTGAAGAAGCTTCAAGCCTTCGGCAGCGGAGGCGGAGCACAAATTAACAAATAGCATCCCTCTCTTTCTCTCTCTCCGGAGATCCGCCACTCTCCTCTCCTCTCCTCCCTCTCGGGAAAAACCTCCACTTGACGGAAGCCTGGCCAAGAAGGATGGCGGGCCTCGGCGGCGGCGGCTGGGGAGGCTACGACGACGACGACTGGGGGCTTAGCGCGGAGCAGCTCGACCAGCTCGAGCGGGATGCCTATCGCAAGCTCGCCGAGCGCAAGGCGTCGTCCTCCGCCGCTTCCACGGCCCCCGCCACCTCGCCGCTCCCCTCCAGCGCCCGCGCGCCGGGGGCCGCGGCCTATTCGCCTATCAAGAATGGCCACCCAGCATCCAGGGCTTCCCTGGAGTCTCGCTTCGGCAAGGTTAGGGCCTGCTCCCCTTTCTCTCTTCTTTTCCATTTTTTCTTCCTTTTCTTGTTTATTCTGGCTGGGTGGGGGGGCTTACTTCTTGCAGATAGGCATTTGCATGCTAACACAATTGTAATCACGGATCTTTTCGTGAAAATGTGTAATGTTCTTTCTGTCAATTTCCATTCTTTCTTTGCGTAGCTCATCGTTGTGAATTTTCATTCTAAGAATGAAAGAAATGGAGGTGGTTCTTGTCCAGTAATTCTTATGTTAGTACGAGTTTAGCTCAATGCCTGTATAACGTGGTTAGTTTTACGAATTTTCTCCTCTTCAGTTGAGTTCTTTGCGTTGCTGGTTGTCTGTTCCACGAATAGATTTTCCTCTGCCTTGTTGTTTCATAGAGTTCTTTAACTGTCCTGTAGTCGCAGTATGAAATGCAAAAGTCAAACTTTTCTCTCCTAACAAAGAGATTGATAGTTTCTTATTGAAGAATTAATGGATTTGGTGTCAATATAATAAGTGATAATATTTGTTCATTGTTTCTTTTCCATTTGATCTGTTGAACTTGGTGGGTCGTGAGCGCTAAATTGTAGCTCCACAATATCATTAACAGTTAGGGAAACAAGCTCATTACCCATTAGAGTATCATCAGGCATATTGCGTATTTAGTGTTACAGGGCCATGATTCTGTCCATTTTCTAAATCTTCATTGAAGTATTTAATTTAAAAAATTAAGCTGTTTGATTCCATCTTGCAAGGGCTTGGCTTGGTGATCTTAAGCTAAATTCACCGGCTCTGGTCATCAATAAGAATTTTAGTTTCTCTCACTGTGTTATGTGAAAGAATCTTTTTATGCTTTGGTATTGTTGTTAAGGGTAACTTAAATTTCTCTATGCTTTTTTTTATAAAAAAACTGATGTATGTTGACCCATGTACTCATAGATCACTGACATGAACTTTAAAAGAGGCATTTTCATTCAATGTTAGTCAGTGAAGCCAACATGCCTC
This sequence comes from Zizania palustris, assembly GCA_019279435.1. NCBI lineage: Eukaryota > Viridiplantae > Streptophyta > Magnoliopsida > Poales > Poaceae > Zizania > Zizania palustris. The sequence continues at coordinate 69,857,247 of JAAALK010000079.1, read as the reverse complement.
CAAATCAGTTTAAAACCAACATCCCATATTCTGATTATTTTAATGTAATTGTACAAATATCTAGCACTTTGAATGGCTATGATATCATAAACTCCTATATGTTGAATTGACTTTTTCTTTGATTTGCCATCATTTGGACCTGCCAATATTAACTATAGAGATCACACATTTGCTTGACAAAATGGATATTTATCCATGTCCTTTCACATTACTAACCTCCATTATTCTGTGAATGTGTTTCTTGTAATATTTTTAGGTAGAATCACTTTCTCCTTCTCGGCTTAATCAACCAAACGTATCGGGAAATGCAGGTATAAAACATTTTTGGTGCTTTTTTATTCTAATTAGAATTGTATCTTATCTTGGTTTTCACTTGTCATTCAAGTTAATAGCCAGGGCAATTTGTCGAAGGCATCTGTGCATCTTTTCCTTCATTCTACTGGTGTGATCGCAGCGAAGTTCCAGTACCACCAGGTGCATTTCTCCGGTTCTCCCACACGTAATCCTTAATCAGTTATCACTGTAATACTGTATTATGTTATGATCCGTGTATTTGACTGCTCTGTTCCTTTCTCAGAAACTTGTGGATGCATTTCACAAGGTCCCGAGAGCCAGCTGGAACGGGAAGGAGAGGTTTTTCATTAGTCTACAACTTGACAATTTCACCAGATTTTTCTACAGCTTATTATACCTTGACCAGTAGTGCTTCTATGCTGTCCTAAAAAAAATAAAAGCACATCTTTGTAAACAACCAGTCAACCACCATAACTATAATACTGTTTTAGGATCTGTGCAATTTTTAAAAGAGAGCATAGAATCACTATTCAAGCTTGATACCTTATGTAAAACTCACAGCTCAATCCTGATTCTATTTTACATATTTTGTAAAAACATTAGGGTATGGATGTTCCCTCCCTCATCTTTATCAAAAGCAGAGGAAGTTCTTAACGCGATACCTGGAATAGTGGTTGAGGTCAGTTATTTTTGTACTTCACAAATCTGGCTTGCTGTTTGGTGTAATGACCTCTCACCTCTCTGTTGATTTGATTAATTTATTTTACTACCTTGTTTAGTTGGTTGACTTGGGCTGCTTTGAGTTAGAGGTATTCAAATGGGTTGGACCTAGCCATGCTGGCCTGGACAAGATAGCACTGTAGGTTGTAGCAGGCCTGGTCCAGTATGGGTCCAGAAGTTAATGGGCCGTGCCAGCCCACACAACTAGCTGGGCCGTGCTTGGGCCATGGCACACTGTGCCAGTTTGACATTGCATGATAAACTATGGGCTAAATGGGCCACCGTGCCGCCCATGGCCCAATTGCCACTTTGTGCCCGGGTCAACACAGCACTGCCACCCCAGCATGTGGGACAGCATGGCATGGCCCATTTACCAAGCCATGCCATCTTATGCCTGTGCTAGCCTGTGCTGTGTGGCCTGTTTGGATGTCCCTACTTCAAGTTAGCTATTGCATTATTATTTATTATTATGATTATTCTTTAGTTTTCTGTTTTGAAAATTTGAAAATATTAGGATTTCTTCTAAGACTATTATGAAATCCTTTGCTATGCTTAAAGCAGTTCAGTGTGCAAACCATGAAGTTGGATAATAACTTCTAAGCCTTTTCTAGTTTTCTGTTCATCGTGTAGATGTCCACTATTTTGTTTTTCCTTTCCATGAGGAAGTTTGAAAAGCTTGCATTTTCGGTTTATGAGAAAGAATAACTCTACGGACACAAGGCATAGGCTTTACCGCTTTAGTGTGCTGTGACTGCTGTCCACTATATGTCTATATTGTTGGATCCGTTCTAAACTTCATGGGACTATGTGAGCGCCTATCTTGAATTCTTGACAGTTTATAGACTGCGAGCAACAGCCTGTTGATTTGTTGGCTTGTTTATATTTTGCATTTGTCAGTGCACTATTAATGGTGACTAAAAAGTCAAAAGTGTGGCATAGCTGAAATAAAAATACTACCATTTTCTTAGGTTTAGCATTGTTGTTGATATGGTGCAAAATTCAGTTTCGAGCTTCTAAGGATATTCATTCTGATCACACATTGTACTTTCCTAGCAGGTTCAAAAAGTGGATCCGCTAGTTAAGCGCGCTTTATCTGCTGCTTTAGCTGCCAGAGATCTTCGAGGTACATGAAATAGAAATAGCTTTGGGAATATCAAACCATGCCCATGAAATTGTTCATCTACTTTATGCTAATAGCATGCACCTGATACAAAGATGTTGCTTATGCACTGTCTTTCTTTCTGTATTATCCACTAATCCACTTGGAGTTTATATTAATATATTTGGGAGAAACCAAATAGTTCTGTATGCATTGTAAATCACACAGCTGAGTGGAAACTTTATCTTGCAAATGAGGTTTTTACATCCCTCGGTGTTAAGCTTTACAATGCAATGCCTTTTTTCTACTATTTTGTTTAGATGCTAAATCACTGTTTTTTGGGAAGATTTGTACGACAAGATTCCAGCTGATGTTGAGTCAAAGCTTATGCCATTTCAGCGTGAAGGTGTCAGGTATGATGATGCAACATTCTGTGAATATTTTTTCACTCAACAGTGGAAAAACCATTTTCTAGTATTTCATGTGCTGCGTGTTGGACTTAACTGTCCTAAAATGTCAAATGTGGATCAAGATGAATTTTTTTCTGGTCTCCATAGTTTAATTGCATTATACTTCAAGTGTTACTTATACTAGAAATATTATGTATTTATGTTGCAGAGTGTTATTACTTATTATCAAACTGGGTATGTGTCAGAGGACCGACGGTAGGGCAGTAGGGCACTTGCCCTTATCTAGCCACTGTCAGGGCCATTTATTAATGTCGTAGAGAGTTCCTCAGGGTAGATTAAAAAGGGGAAAACTAGAAACTTAATTTATCCATTGCTTTATGCTTAATAATAAGAGAAATAATCCCATTCTTGTATAGATGAGATAACTTGGAACCTTAATAAAATTATTTCTATAATAGATAAAAACCAACCTGATCTTATCTCTAAAATCTACCCCAAGAAGGTACACTTGGTTACCCACTCCCACAGGGCTTAAACCCCATAACACAAAGCTTGAGCTTTGTAAGTATGAGACCAGGAGCATAATAATTAATCACCTTTCAATTTGAACAAGTGTAATACTGCATGCTTTGCAACTTTTTGCATTTTAAATGCATTACTTCTTTACAAGTTCAACATGTCCTACTTTTTCTTTGGTGTTTTAACAGGTTTGCTTTACAGCATGGTGCCAGGATTCTGATAGCAGATGAAATGGGTCTTGGCAAGACATTACAGGTATACATACATCTTTCTGAAAAATTATAAATTTATAGTGATTTTACATCCTTTCTATATGAATAAATTTAGGTATTTTTCTTTGCAATATGCCTCGAACATCATTTAGATTTTAGCATGCAATATTTGGGCACTCTTCTTCCATCATTAGGACATTGTATGGCACCTGCAGCTAGTAGTGTGGTATCTGCAGGTGGAGCAGTTTATACTACCTTTGAATAGATAGCTTGGGGAAAAACATTTAACGATATCTTGATCGGTTTAACTTTAACATTTTGGGATATTTTAGCACCCACTATTTAATTTGTGGCCACAGTTGCATTGTACCATTAGTTTGTGTTATACTGTAATATTCTATATGGATTGATCAGCAATGGCCTATTTACTGCTTTATAGAATTAAAATGTCTGAGTTCTTGCATGCATATTTATGGTTGCTTCATTTTCTCCATGCAGGCAATTGCTGTTGCTTCATGCCTTCACGATGCCTGGCCAGTTCTTGTAATCTCTCCATCATCCTTGCGATTACATTGGGCTTCTGTGAGCATTCTCTGTTAATATCCCTGTCTCTCATTTCTACAACAGCTCTGTTTATGGTTTTATGCAAAGGGAGATTTAAACCCGCTACTTTGCGATTCTAACAGATGATTCAGCACTGGCTTAACATCCCCACAGAAGATATCTTGGTACGTCCCTTGTATTTCCTCCTGCACATAATGCATAGACTTTGTTTCCCCACATTAATGTAGAATTGTAGATAGTTTGTTTCCCAACTAAGCTAAATTCATATAGAAGTTATCCATTAATGTAGTATCTACATTATCTGATTATCTAATGTAGACACTTTGTTTCCCAACTAAGCTAAGGTTCATTTAGAAGTTGTATTTTGACTGAACTTGATGTGGAAGGGGAATTAGATAGTTTGATAAGTTATAGCATATAAACAGATCATGTAGTAGTGTCTGAATCATCTATAAGCTGTGAATAATGCTTGATGTGGAAGGGGATATTGTTTTTTCCCAGGTGGTGCTACCACAAATGGGAGGATCAAATAAAACAGGATTCAGATTGGTATATTCAAATACTAAAGGAGATTTTCACCTTGATGGGGTCTTCAATGTGATATCTTATGATGTAGTTCCCAAGATACAAAGCACACTTCTGGACTTGGATTTTAGGGTAGGTTTTTTCATACAGCTCTGATAATTTATTTGTATTGCGAGCATGGGCTGTGGGCTTGGGGGAGTTCACATTTCCACAGAGAATGTGTTCCTCATTTCACAGGCTGTTCTTTTACTACTTAGTTATCGAACACTTCAATGCTCTAGCGGTTTTATTGCTGAATTATTTTTAAGCACAACTTGTTCAAAGGCAGTAAAAGTCTACCTAGTTGTTGAAGTCAGAACTACCTTAGGGGTCAAGGGGAACATTATGCTTGCTGATGTTTTTGTTGAGTTTTTTGTTGCTTCTTTGGATAACTGAAGTAATTAGGTGTCTTTGTAGTTGAAGGTACAGAGATTGACATGTGTTTCATTTATTTCGATCATAGGGAGGTATAGATACTCAACTTTCTGGATAATTCCTTCTGCTCTGTTGTCATGGCCTCAGATTATGGGATGAAGGGCCTAGCCCGCCTGTGAACAGTCCCGTGCGGTACTGTTCACGTGAACAGTACCGCCGGTACTGTAGCAGTTAGGTTAAATTCTGTTTAGATTAATTAGTTAAAAGTCCAGATTAGATAAGACTCTATTTCGGTTAGAATTAAGTTGTAGATTAGATCAGCCCCGTGTCTATATAAACGGGGCTGATGCACCAGAGTTATTGTCGAGTATTCAGTTTGGCTATTGCCTTCTTGTATCCCTGCCTCTTCGCCGCGTCACCGCAACAGCGCCGCCGCGACGAAGAGGTCCAGGCCCTCGACCAACTACCTCGTTTCCTTATCAATTAAGAAGTTTAGTTCCTTCTAATTCCCCCGAAATCCCTGTCAGTGACAACTGTATCATAAATTATGTACACTGACGATGTTGAATATTTGCACATATGGAACAGCTGGAACTAGTGAACCCTGTTATCTCCTAATTACTATGAATTGATCCAAGCATATTGCTATATTGCTATATATTATCTGTTTATACTCACTTTTAAATGGTTTTAATTCAGATAGTTATAGCTGATGAATCACACTTTTTGAAGAATGCCCAAGCGAAGAGAACAATTACTTCACTTCCTATTCTGCAGGTTTGGTGTTTCTTATGAGGGCAACAGTGATGATATAGGGCTTAGTTCCATTGAATAGATTTCTTCTGTTAATACACACGACTTCATTCCAATTTCCAACTAATTATAATTTGTTCATTGGGGTGCTTACCTAGTTATTCCATATTTTCCTAACTGATAGAATTTCCAAACTTTCATGAAGTTCTAAATGCTGTGATCTTTTATAATGTTTCAGTTAATATCATCAGTTCCTTAGGACATTATGTTTATGTTTTCTTGCACTTAATTCCAGATAACAAACTTGGTTTTAAATCTGTTACCACCTCTTTAGAAAAATTATCTTGCATTCTTGCCTGATTCCAGGAGCTTGTAATATTCACTTGAACTTGATTCCAGAGATCAAACTTGGGTTTACATCAATTTATCCTTTTCTAAAGAAACAATATCTTGCCTGACAAATCCAGTGACATGAAACTATGAAAGAATCTCTGTCCATCGGCATGAATGATTTTAACGAAACTAATTGTGAGTTTATAATCGCAGAAAGCTCAATATGTGGTTTTACTAAGTGGCACCCCTGCGTTGTCCCGCCCTATTGAGTTGTTTACTCAGGTACATGTTTCCATATTTAAATGCACATATTGACTACAAGCAAGTTTTCTAGTGTATAAACAACATTTTTTCTACATTCAGCTCCAGGCATTGTATCCAACTGTATACAAGAATGTTAATGAGTATGGTGATAGATATTGCAAGGGTGTAAGTACTAGCTTAACTAAATTGCTTCATTCACTATCTGCTAACCAATTATAGCAGACTTTACTATATGAATTTTTCAGGGTTTTTTTGGTATGTATCAAGGTGCTAGCAATCATGAGGAGCTGCATAATTTGATGAAAGCAACTGTCATGATCCGTAGGTTGAAGAAAGATGTTCTTTCACAGTTGCCTGTTAAACGCAGACAACAGGTAACCTTTTGGATTTCTCTGTAAACATAAAAAATATGGATTGACTTCATTCTGTAATTGGCTAAATCAAAATTTGCCCGATCCTGAAAGTTTGTAATGAAGAATATGGAGTTTCATTTAAATTCAACAGCTCCTTATATCTTCTGATTGCCAGCATGACCATCTGAAGAAGTTTCATTCCATCTTATGTCTATTCTCAATAATTGAAACCAAAAGCTCATTTCCTTTTTATACAATATTTGGAAAACTTTGTTACCTTTGATAAGCTTCTGGGATGTAGCTTCTGTCTGATCTTTTTGTTCCTATTACACTGTCGCGATTCTTATCTATCTGCCTGTAATGTTCTTGCTTCCACTGTGAATCTGCCCCAGGTCTTTCTGGATTTAAGTGAGAAAGAGATGAGGCATATCCGTGCTCTGTTTCTTGAGGTATTCAATATTTTTATTCCATCTGTCTACTTCATGACATACAAGAAATTGTGAATCATTTCTAGGTAGCTCAATTCATATGCATTTTATGTAATGTGCTAATTTGCATTAGTGAAGAATTTTAGCATGATATGCTGATATGGCTTTTGCTCTCCCTGTATAGCTAGCTTAGCTATTCAATCCATATATACTCCCTCTGTCAGTCTGTCCCAAAATATAAGGTGCGTATGCTTTAAGAAAAGCCAACACTTCTAACTTCTAACTAACAATTAAGATAAAACATATGAGTTTAGTGTTGTGCATGTTATATCGTTAGATTCATATATGAATGTACCCTCATATGATGTTAACTTTGAAGTTTTTTTTTATCATAACCAGCAAGAGAGACTCCTGCTGAGGTTATATATTGAAGTTGATACTATACAGTGAATAAAATTAATGGTTGAAGTTCTAATGTTCTATGTTCAAACCGTGTTAAAAACTTATACGCCTTATATTTTGGGACGAAGATAGTGTCACATATGACATATTTCAAAGTTAACCTATATATTTTGTTCTTTTTAATTTGTGTTTTGTGATGAAAAAAGAACTATGTCGCACTCTTCTTTACTTTTATTATCAACAAGCTATGGCTTTTGAAGCCGCCAAACTTTCATTTTTTTTATTTAAGAAAAAAGAGGGACACCATGTATTAGGCATTTGTTTTGGTGCGCCTGTAGTAGACTTGGATGCTATATTTTTTTGTGCGAAAGAGCTGTGACTCAGTGTGCTCTTTTGTAGTTGGAGGCTGTGAAGATCAAATTTCAGTCCTGTGACTCCAAGGAGACTATGGACTCTCTCAAATTTGCTCAAAAGAATCTTATTAACAAGGTGATCTGAATATTTATGTCTCCATGTTCCTCTATTGCTGATGGTTATTGTTTCAAATTAGAATATTCTAACTTTCTAAGCTGCATGAATTATACAAAAAAAATGTTTGTTAACTAGAATTGCAGATTTTGTAATTTTATCACTCACAATATTTTCATCTTGGCTTGTGCCATGGTGACAAGGTTACACTGCATCCATGGTTAGAACTCCATGTGATGCAATTGATGTTCAATAGTTTTTTTTTAAAAAAAAATCACTGGTATGTGTATGGAATCGAAACTTCATAATACGAATACCATGCAAATACATTGTCGTACTTGATTTCCATGTTCAGTTATCTAATGTGGATGCAATATAGCATTGAGATTCAGATGGGAGTTTGCTTGGCAAATACATGGATTTGATCAAATCCGATCAAACCTGCTCCCTTCTATATGTCACCATTTATTTTCCATCTTTTATAGTCGAACTCAATTTTTGTCATATGCACTTGACGTTAAGATTTGCACTATTTGGAAGTGGTTTTATTCTTGTATCAGTCCTCATATGTCATTCCTAATCACAGATCTACAATGATTCAGCTGAAGCAAAAATTCCAGCAGTACTAGATTACCTGGGTACTGTAATTGAGGTAATTGCATGAAATATTATGAACAGTCAGTGCTCTTATTCTTAACTTATGGGATCAGATGTGAGACTTTCAGGAACTGGCTAGCTGTTGCCAGTTTCTGGATTACCAAAAAGGAAACAAACCTCACTACTTTGAACAAAATTACAATCAGATATGTCTGATTCACATAATTCTGGCCATGTTTCATGCTCTTTGTCAGGACCACATTGGTGCATGAATTACTTGAAATTAGAATAAATGACATGCCTTTTCATTTGGTTTCAAACTGGCTCTTGTTGAATTGTAGAGAGAGGAGAGGAGACACGAATATGGATTGTGTTGTATTGACTATTGAGCCTTAGGAACCGGTATTTATAGGAGTACACGTTTATAGAGATTAGCAAGATTATCTACAGATAAGGAATGACTAGATGGCTAGATGCTACCTAATATCCACACTACTACCATATACTCTTAACAGCTCTGAAAAATGACCTACCTAACTTACCTTGTGGCAGCACACTTTTGGTTCATTACTCACTTTAAATAATGTACAAATCAATCTTATAAAGCTATCATGCCACTGCAGATATTTACTATGTCGTACTTGCTTTATTTTCAGGCTGATTGCAAATTTTTAATATTTGCACATCATCAGTCCATGATTGAAGCTATTCACAAATATCTCTTGGTAAGCACTGAATGTATTTCAATTGGACGAATTACCAATTTACCGGACTTACTATTTACCATCATGTTTCAGAAAAAGAAAGTGAAATGCATAAGAATTGATGGCCAAACACCTGTAGCTGTTAGACAAACTTCAGTCACAGATTTCCAGAATAAGGATGACATCAAGGCAGCAGTGGTATGTGTTAACTCCTAGAATTTGTATGCTTTATAGTTTGTGTTCTATTTAGCTTTTTGCTTAAATCCAACTCAGTGAACATTATATCCTGCAGCTAGATTTTATGAGGTTACTTATCTGATATAAAATTGAAATTTGCATAAAGGCTTATTGCACATCTTGTATATTTTGAACCCCAACAATTGGTCAGTGGTCAGTGGTCACCATGTCCTTGCCTGTTAAATGATCTATGGTTGTGGCATGCTTTACTGAACCTGCCATTGGGACTGGGTTATGGGATTTTGTGAAGTCCTTTGCACCATGCAAGAAAATTTGGTAAGATGGCGAAGTCTTGATAAGGCGATCTAAGGCTCTTAAGATAACATGGTAAAAACCACGGAAGGTTTCAACCATACTAGCTTGTGTCGTGGAACTTCCTGGAGGGCTATTCTGTTTATATTGTGTTCAACCTCATGAGTTTCTAACACTCTGTAGTTATCCATAAAAGCTGGAGGTGTTGGGTTAACTTTGACAGCAGCGAGTACAGTAATCTTTGCCGAGTTATCATGGACTCCAGGTGACATTATTCAAGCCGAAGATCGTGCCCACCGGATTGGTCAGGTGAATATTGCATCCTTTGTTCTAGAATAAAAAGAAAGTAGTTGCCAATGTAGTCCTTTACAACATCCGTTAATTTTATGATTGGTCGGTCAATGTGATGCAAATTTAGAGTTCTTTGAAATATTTTGTAGGCTCTCAATGGATTCACCTACGTAGGCGATTTGAGGTTCCACCTCACTCACTTGGTTGCTCGCATTTTTTCTTGTTTTCTTCCAGGTTTCTTCGGTGAACATATACTATCTTCTTGCAAATGACACTGTAGATGATATTATATGGTACATCCCAGGCTTTGTTTCCACTTAGCTCGTTTACTCTTGTGCTCACCTCACTCACTTTTTACCTTGTGCTTCCCAGGGACGTTGTTCAAGGCAAACTTGAGAATCTGGGACAGGTAAAATATACACCGATATCTATGTTAGATTTAGATTTTGTGCATCAAAACAAAATGATTTGAAAACTTATTTTCAGTAAAAAAACAAAACCAGATGTCTCAACTAAATGAAAGTTTTGATCATATACACTCCATTGACCCGAGATGATCCAAAATCCACAATTTCCTATCTAAATGGAGAGTTAATGATCTAATCTTTCTAACTAAGGGCCCGTTTGGCTCCGGGGGCTAAACTTTAGCTCCCGTCACATCGGATGTTCGGATGCTAATTAGAAGTACTAAACATGATTTAATTATAAAACTAATGGTAGAATCTCTAGGCTAATTCACGAGACGAATCTATTAAGCCTAATTAGATCATGATTTGATAATGCGGCGCTACAGTAAAAATGTGCTAATGATGGATTAATTAGGCTTAATAAATTTTTTTCGCGAATTAGCCTAGGAGTTTCGCGAATTAGTTTTATAATTAGCTCATGTTTAGTTCATCTAATTAACATCCGAACATCCGATGTAACAAGGGCTGAACTTTAGCCTAGCGTATCCAAACACCCCATAAATACATTTGATCTATCCGCAGCTCTAAATTCAAGATTAAAGCTAAGTTTAACCAGATGAAAAAAATCTTGAAGCCATAGTTAACTCTAAGCTTATGAATGGCAATGACTTTCTGTTCTTGTGATTTCAGATGCTTGACGGACAGGAGAAAACACTGGACGTGTCGCAGAGCGAGAGCAGGCCAAGCCCCTCCAAGCAGAAGACGCTCGACTCCTACCTTAAGCGATGCAGCAATTCGACAGATTCTCAGCCCGAAGCGAAGAACCCTAGGTTCTGACTTTTTATCCGAGCTGCCAGGGGTTGACTTTGACCCACAGTCGTGCTGTATTTTGGCCACTGTTGCAATGTGTAGCATGCAATGTTTCTGCTTGTGATGGTCAAACTGGAAGAACCCTGGCTGAAATTTATGTGAAATTTATGCATTCTAGTTAGTTTCTGCTCAATACAAAAATGGGTCAAACTTTTTTGCAACGGGAAATAATTTAGAAGCAAGACTTTTATACAAGATTGCCAAAAAAGACGAAAAAAATTAAATTAATATTCAAAATTGAAAGGTATGTAATGTAATTTTTTTTGTTATAACTTTTTAATTAGCAGTACAAACAAGCACCAGCTGAAGTCCAAAGTGGATAATGGATTCAAACAATGAACTGGTCTTGTTCAACTTTGAATTTATGTTAAATTTATAGTTTTTTTATAACTTTTTAACTAGCAGTAGAAACAAGCACCTACAGCCGAAAGCCGAAGCCCAAAATGGATGATGGATTCAAACAATGAACTGGTCTGGTTCAACTTTGAATTTATGTTAAAATAATTTAAAATTTTATTCGTAGTTTAAAATAAAAAAATCTTACTAGATTTCAAACTATGCAAAACGAATGGGCTCTAAAACCGTGGGCTTATTGGGCTTAACGGCCCATTTATATCTAGTCGCGCTGCCGAAAACCCTAGTTCATCCCGACGCGGAGGCGGCGGAGCTCGCCACGCCCCCACCCCCACGCCGGCGGCCGCGCCTCCCCCTCCACCTCCGCCGGGCGCCTGCGGCGACGAACTCTACGCCGAGACCTGGCCGCGGAGACCTTCGGCTGAAGTGTCCCGTTTTGCAAATCGAGCGGTGTTCAGGTGGTCCATGATCGAGCGCCATTGCCTTGCTAGTTTTTTTGGCTTCGAGTCATGGATTCGACGTTAACTGGGAGGGGAGATGGATGCTGTATTGCTGTAATCCGAAGGCGGAAATGTTAGCTTGGTTGTGTTCTGCTGCTGTTTGTAGGTCTCCTCCCCGGCCGGTTGTTGCGATCCTCTGCTTGGTGCCCATGAGGCCATGAGCAGGAAGAACTTGTCTCCAATGGCAACAACGGCGCCGTTGAAAGATGCTGAACAAGCGTATAATCATCTCTCCACTGTATTTTTGGCTGTAATTCTAACTATGATTTTTGTTCTTCTGCACTTCTTGGGGTACTGGTTCACTTTGCCTTTTCTTCCCAAGCAGAATAACTTCAGATTACATTGGAGGAGATGCTCTTGATGACCTATTATCGAAGCTTATTAGGTCAGTAACAAGTTATTAGGGATTTAGGGTAGTCTCAATACTCCAACTAGGATGGTTTCTATAGCATTAAACAGTATGTCACATATGATAAAAGATGATATGGCAATGTATTAAATGAGAAAATATAAGGAAACTATATCTTGTATGAAATGTAGTTTTTATACTACATCTAAAATATGATGAGAAAGTAGTAGTATTACATTACCATATTAAATTAGTAGTCTGCATTGAGATAGTTAGGTTTAGCACTAGTTTCTAGGTGACATGGAAAATACAGAAACTATGCATGGTGTCAAACATTGGGATTGCTCTTATTCGCTCAACCTTTCTTTCGGGTGTTGCTTGCTTCTTCTGAAACTTTGTTCAGATCCAAAAATCCAGTATCTTCGTACAAATTAGATGCTGACAACAGGTACTGCACTTCAGGAGTGTGGAGGTTGCCAAGGCTTCTTCGAGGGATGGGTTACCGGAAAAGATATGGATGAAGGTATTTCCATCTTTACTTAAATTTCACAGCTTTTATTGTTGTTACCTGTAGGTCTGTTATAATGATCAAAATCAGAAGATTCTGATGCTCATTTGCATGTATGACTTTTGTCCTTGTAGCGACAATTTGCTGTTGGGGTCAATGATGTCACAAGGGTCCTTGAGCGAATGCCTGCTGCTGTTGCTACTGCTGCTTCTCATTCTGACCACTGTTCTAGCAAAGCCATGTGTAAAGGCAAAGCTCCTTCGGTGCCACTTCAGGTTGATTTCTTTTCTTGCTAGCTGAGCCTTCAGAATTTGGCGGCATTGTTATGAAGGTTGAATTCAACCTGTATATATCTACTAGTTCAAAGGAAACTATTTTTTAAATAAAAACATATATCTGCTTTAATGCCATCATAATGCACCAGTTTTCTTTCTTTCAGTACAGGGAAAGACATGGGTGATGGGTGCATTGCCCCTTAAAAAACGAGTGCTTTACTTCTTGCCATTAAGACATTCTTGAATGGCTAGTTTTAAGCATACTTTAGTCATGGTTGCATACTACAATAGTACAATGTCAGGCCGTAGTGCCATACCACGGTATCAATTCATTTAGCATACTCTGATCTTCTGCAAAGTTCAAATATTATGTTTTATAGCATGTTCATCTATGTAGCCAACAAATAAATGACTCAGTTCCATCATTTAGTGGTAAGGTTTAGTCAACAACAAGAAAAGGGTGATTTCGGTGCATTCATTTTAGCTAAGAGAGGTATGTATTATTTGTGCCATGCTTCCAAAAGTACGAGTTCTCCAAAAAAATTCTACATCAAAATTGCTTAAATTATTATTTTTAAATTATTTATTAACTTTATAATGTATAATATTCAATTAATCTATGTAATGTAATGAATGAACTAACCAGCTGAGAAGTTACATATGTTGTTAGCTACATATCTATACACAGAGCATTAATGCACACAAATATCTCTCAGTCTTCTAACATGTTATTGTAGGTTGTCCTTGTAGCTGCCGATTGCAACCCTAAATGGTTAACAAAACACATACCAACCCTGGCATCTACAAGACAGGTTCCTGTATTGTGCCTCAAGGACAACAAAGGGAGTTCACTGAGGTTAGGCCAAGTGGTGAATGTCAGAACAGCACTGGCCATTGGAGTAAAGGTCAGCTTTTGATTTCTTGCAGGTTCCAATGACTTTATTGTTTCTTGAACGCACTCCAATGATAGTCTCACACTTTATATGCATACTATTAGGCCAGAGGTAGCATAATCAATAAGGCTATTGACCAAGTCCTGAAAACTGCTGATCAAGTTGCTGATGAATCCTAACTGAGCTCCCAGCCCAAAATCAGGGACATGATGGGCCAGGTGGTCATAAGGATTATCATGTGCCTGGAGAAGTTTTTGAAGCAAATCAAGGATGTTGCTGAATTCTGGCATGTAATCACCCACACCTTTACATTTGAAGAACTTTTTCTGCCAAGATTCATGAACAGGCCAGGCTTGCTTGTTAGAATGTTAGGTTCGTGCTGTCTAGTGCAATGTAGTGTGTGTGTGTGTGTGTGTGTGTGTGTGTGCGTGTGCGTGTGCGTGTGCGTGCGCGTGCGCGTGCGCGTGCGTGCAGAATACCAGGTTCTCTATAGTGCAATTTGGTCGAGGTCTGTGAAGCTTCTCTTTGTGGATCAGAGGAAGTTGTTCGTGCATACACTGCGCGGCCACCTTATGATGTGCTCAACTCAGCCTTGCGACGATGCAAATCTCGCATGAATCGTTAGCATAATAGATTTGTACATTCTTAATGCCGAGACCAGGGGTTGTGCCACCGTCACTAAAAAACTGGCTATAAGGAGAGAAAGATGACAGGATGAATCTGATATTCTGATTTGATGGACCAAGTAGCCATCACACGTATTCATCCAATGGTTTTGGTTAGTTTCCTACTGTCCTATCCAGTGTTTGCTGGAGCTTAGCTGCTAACAGTCCAGAGCTGTCTTGGGATGGCTTGGCTTGCTAATTCCTTGATGTATAATTTAATCCACCAAATGGAGCTAGCTGCTAACAGTCCATGGAATTGTTTCTTTAATATCCAATCATCTATCTTTTTTATTTCTCTTCTATTTTTTATTTTTAATATCATGTAGAACTAGTTTCTTGTACAATAAATTATCTCTCTCTTATCTCCATAAATATTTTCTACAATGACAATGTAATTAATATAAGAAATCATCTCAGTAAGGTTGAGACTGTCCTTATGCCTGTGCCTACACATTTTTCAATATTCTGGGTACAATTTTCCTAAAATATTACTACTACTATATGAAAATGATAAAAAACATTTTAAAGTCATTTATAAACTTTTAGTAATAAATTCATTCATTTGAACTCTAAAATAATTGTCATAGATCTCAACCTTCATGCATCTTTCCGCTTCGAGATTTGGAACATGAGACTGATATTTCCCCTCTCGCGGTGGAATCAGAGTCAACTCGTCATCGCCTCTGCAACATTTCCACCGGATGATTTGACCAAGTACTCAAACCTGGAGAAAGTAACAAACAGAAGAGGAATCAGCAAAATCAACAACTTCACGGTACTCAGATCTTTTCGGAACATGTAAATTTTACAGAATTTTTATATGAATTAAACTAAATCCTTCAAAAAGTCACCTACTCCATTTGTTACAAAAAGAAGACGACACTTCTTAAAAAGTCAAGATTTATAATTTGGCTAGTAGTCAAACAAATAATATATGAATAATATATATACATATATGTTTAGTATATAGTACAACATACCATTATATTCACACAAAATATTATGGAAGCAAAATAATAATAATAATAACGAAGGCAAGTCTTATATTAGTCTTAGTCCGGATACTGACCCGTTCCCAGCTACCCGGCCCGGAACGCCTCCAACTTCCAATAAAAGTCGCAATCCCAAACGCACGCGCCAACTTACAGTTCTCGTCAGCGTCGTCTACTCCGGCGTCGGAGTCGAGTCGAGTCGAGTCGACGGCCCTTCCGTCCGGCAATGCGGATGGGGAAGTACGAGATGGGGCGGGCGCTAGGGGAGGGACACTTCGGTAAGGTGAAGCTGGCGCGGCACGCCGACACCGGCGCCGCCTTCGCCATCAAGATCCTCGACCGCCAGCGAATCCTCGCCATGAAGATCGACGAGCAGGTGCGTTTCCTCGGCCGCGCCGCCGTCCGGTTGCTTGGATGGTTGGTTGGTTGTTCAAACTGTTTCTTGGTTTCTTCCTGAGATGGCTCGAATATGATGGGCGGATTTGTTTGCTCAGATAAAGAGGGAGATCGCGACGCTGAAGCTGCTCAAGCATCCCAATGTCGTCCGCCTCCACGAGGTAATCTTTGCAAACCTCTCTGTCTCTCATCACAGTTGAGCAAAAAAAAATCATTGCTTTCTTTTTTATCCTTGCCTTCTTCCTCCTCTCGTTCTTGCTGTTCAATCGAATGTTCAGGCGGCATGGGTAGTTGAGGAGGAGTAACTGCATGATCAGCCATCCACTGGTCGCAGCTATCTCGCCATTGATGTTGCCGTCAGAACTTCTGTGCTGCGGCGACATAAAAAAAATCACTTTGCGGCCAACTCCTCTTTGGATAACTCTCCCCCTTATGTGTAGTAAAATAAATCATTTTTTCTTCTTGACTTGGACATCAGCATAAACAAATGAGCTCACAAAATGACCACCCAATATGTTTTTCCTTCCGCAATCAGCATTTCCCTTTTCTTTCTCTGCACTTTGGAGTATTTTAGCCGGATGAGCAGGCTTGGCTATCAGAAATACCTGCATGCAGCAAAAAAAAAAAAAAAACTTTGGCCGTCACATCAAGCCCTGCGAATCTGATGACGGCCATCGCCCACTGGGCGTTGCTATACCTCCAGATGACTAGATGAGATCACGAGACCCAGGAGTAAGGTTCTTGTGCGATCTGAGCCGTAGAACCTGATGATCCGATGGCTGTTGTTGTTGCTTTACCATGGCAGCAGTTGTGACATGTCCTGAGTCCTCAAGCCTGCCTGGTTAACTGATCCAATCCGTAAGCCACCAAAAGGGCTTTCTTCCGAAGTTGGCCTACACATCCTTATGAACTTTAGGTGACTCTAGTCCTGCAAGGCAGATAAAACACACAAAAAAGGCTGCACGACATGAGCCGACCACTGCACCCCATAACATATCTACAATACAATTCAGAAGGCAAGCGTTAAACATGGTGGTTTAGATACCGCATTTTTGCAAGTGTTAGGTTCACCGACTGATTGCATTGGTGGATAATAATGTCCATGATAGGTTTTACTTCTTCCAACTTGCAAAAGCAAAAACATCTGCGCACCAGTGCGATGATTGGCTAGGTAGTGAGAGGTATGCTGCAACTATTGATCACATCTCTGTCTTCAGATTGTAGGAGACACAATTTCCACCAAGGATGGCTGGGGCCAGATTCCTCCGGTGAAAGCATGATTCCCTGAAACCAAAAATTGCATCAGAACATGGAATTAATATTTTTATTCTTGCAATATTAGAAATGTAAAAAATGAAGCTACTATCCAGTTTCCCACATCCACTTTGTCCTTGGCAGCCTGAGTAGACTGCTGTTTTTCCCCTGCAGGTTTCAGCTAGCAAGACCAAGATATACATGGTCCTTGAGTATGTAAATGGAGGAGAGCTGTTTGACAAAATTGTAAGGATTCTTCTTCTCATTCAATGATTTAAAGAATGCTTCAAGATTTATGAGTTCACTTATGCTTTTTCACAATTAAGGCTTTTACATGCAACTCTTATAACCTCTAATGCATGGCAGGCATTAAAGGGTAAGCTGTCAGAAAAGGAAGGAAGAAAACTCTTCCAGCAGCTGATGGATGCTGTAAGCTATTGCCATGAGAAGGGAGTTTATCATAGGGACCTTAAGGTGACTACAGACTACAGAGTATCACTGATCTATCTTTTGAGAGCTGTCACCTTTTTTATTGTAAGCAGCAGAAGGAATGATCTAAATGGGACACATGATTAATGTATGCTATTTTCTGTATCTCTTGCAGCCAGAGAATGTCCTCGTTGATGCAAAAGGAAACATAAAGGTTTCTGATTTCGGACTAAGTGCCCTTCCACAAAATCAACGGGTATGAAATTTTCTTTTACATCAAAGCAGTTGAATCATTGGTGTCTAAAACGAGGCCTCTGTTTTCAGAATGATGGATTGTTGCATACAACATGTGGCAGTCCAAACTACATCGCCCCTGAGGTAAGGATTAATCATTCTTAAATTTTGCTCTGAACCTACTATTGTTTCATGGCTCCATGCTTAGTGCACATGAAGAACATATTTCTGACAGAGGTTTATACATCTAGGTCCTTCTCAACAAAGGTTATGATGGCTCTTTGTCCGACATATGGTCTTGTGGAGTTATCCTATATGTCATGCTTACAGGGAATCTTCCATTTGATGATCAAAATACAGTTGTCCTTTATCAGAAGGTATAAAGCAAGGAATCAAAGGTTATGTCAGCAAATTTGGTTAGTTTTATTTTGAGACATAGCTATCGCTGTGATTTTATTCCCAGATTATGAAGGGAGAAGCCCGTATTCCTAAATGGCTTTCCCCAGGTGCCCAAGATATACTACAAAAAATCTTAGATCCTAACCCAATTACACGTCTATATATGACTGGAATAAGGGCACATGACTGGTTCAAGAAAGACTATACTCCTGCAATGTCTTTTGATGATGAAAACATCAGTGATGACAACCTACATATGACTGAGGTAACCCAATGTGGTGTGTACTTGAGTTTGCCATATATTCACATGGCTTTAACTGAGTGACACACTGTGAAGTGTGAACTCAATCTATTCTCTCTTTTTTTTTCATGAAGCATCAAGACATTGAAGGCAATGCAACAATCAGCCAAATCAATGCATTCCAGCTCATTGGGATGTCTTCATGCCTTGATCTATCTGGGTTTTTTGAGAAAGAAGTAGTTGGATCTTTCTTCATCCTATTTACTAGTGCTTTAATTTTCTCAAAGATAATAAGGCCTAAATTAAATCCTAGCCTAACCAGCCACATCCAAAGTTTAAGCATACCATAATAATATAATATCTAAAAATGTCATGAATTATTGTCTTACACATCTGCATAAACTGCATATCCTTACTAAGACCTTTGCTATGTAATGCACTTAAAGTTAGACATGTGTCTGTTACAGGATGTCTCTGAAAGGAAAGTCAGATTTGTATCAAATTATTCCCCTACTTCTCTATTTGAGAAGATTGAGAGCATTGTCACTGAAAAGGGTTTCCAAGTACAGAAGAGCAATGGCAAGGTTAGTGACCTACTGACCTCAGAGGCTCCGATGTGTCTATCGACTATGTAGTATGAGATGTGCCTGCTCTGCTTATGTATAACAAGTTAATATGAAACTTACCTTATCATGTGCTACAGCTCAAAGTGATCCAAGTTTGTAAAGAACCAGCAAATCCAAGAGGACATGGGACTTTATTGATTTCTGCTGAGGTACTTCTATCGTATCAAACAAAAAAAAACTATAAATTCATCATGAGTAATGTGTTCTGTTAGACATCCATGATTTGCTGGTACTGTGATTTCAGGTGTTTGAGATCAATGAATCTCTTTATGTTGTTGAACTAAAAAGGTCATCTGGAGACTGTTCCCTTTACAGACAGGTATTTCTTCCTACCTTGCTGAATCAGTATTTCAATTCATTCTTAATGGAAAAATTGTATTCAAGTATTTTGTCCTTGAGCATTTTCTTACAGAACCAAGTCCAAATATGTAATTAAAAATATATGGTGTTCTTTTATGTTGCAGCTGTGTGCATCACTCTCAGAAGACTTGGGCATATGCAAAAGACAGCACCTTTTGAAGAGAGATTCTATGGGACAAGACCATTGTCGGTATAACAGTAGCTTTTGATAAAAGGGTATATTTTTGTTGTGAAGGCTCTAGCTTTTTTAACAAGAGCCCTCACCACAAAAACGTATGATACAGTTTTGTAAAACTAAATTGTAAATACAAAACAAAACTATGAAATTGTACACCTGAAAAGAGTAACTGGCCATCCACACATAACCTATCTATTCCCTTGAGAGTTCATTGGTTTGTGTTCTTTTTACTTCACTATTACTCCCTAGGCAAATTAGCTACTGATAGTGTACAAAAATATGATGTAGACAATTGAAGGGTAAATATAGTAGTCACCTGATAACTGAGTTTCTTCTGAAGTTATGTGCTGAACGTGTAAGTTTCTGTATTGTTTCCTCTCCTAAATGGTGACGTTGGAAGGAATTTGTTCTTGAAATGCAGTTGTTTAAGATGTATGCCAAAGAATACTTGCCAAGCTATAAGCATGTAATTTCAGCCTTGAGATTATTAGCAGGGTAATTTCACCAGTAATCCTTGTCAAGCTTACCAGCTACAACAAACAATAGATTCATTACCAAGTAAATGTCTTGGTAGAAGCATGTAAACTCACCAGTAATCCTTGCATGAGCACTGCCCCTCACTAAAATGATGGAAACGGTTGCGATCTCTAACAATCAACTTGCGACCATATACCAGGGAGATAAACTTAATTGCTGAATGGCAATCTTCACAAGCTCTAAGATTCTTTGTTATTCGAATAGTTGACTTGGGAAGGGTAGTTAGCAGTCCAAAAGCAATGGCCAGCTTCTCACTATGTTCAGCTAAGGAGCGCACCTTAGATGTCTCATCAATATCTTGCAGTACCAAATCTGTCATAGGCTTATAACCAGCTTGTCTTAGTCGGTCCATCATCTCTTCCAACATACTGTAGATCTCCTTGGACCTGGGATGTGATCTATCACCAGAAATGAAATCATGAATCGTTTTCTCCCATTCAATAGAACTTCTTCCAGGAATCCTCTGGATGCTCTCCCTTTTAATCGTCTTCCTCATTTCTGCAACACCTTCCCACGAGTTTGCCTGTGCATATATGTTGGACAGCAACACGTAGTGTCCATCACCAAGAGGATCCAGAACTCGCAGTTTGGCCATGGCTTCCTCGGCAACCTCCACGTTCTTGTGAATGCGGCAGGCCCCAAGAAGTGCTCTCCAGATGATTGCGTCTGGCTCGAATGGCATGCTCCTGATGAGCTGCCTTGCCTCTTCAACATGGCCTGCACGCCCCAAAAGATCAACCATGCATCCATAGTGCTCAACTGTTGGCTCTACACCATGCTCCTCACTCATTGACCTGAAATGCTTCTTGCCATCACTCACAAGGCCAACATGAGTGCAAGCTATAAGAACCCCGATGAATGTGATCCCATTCGGTTTCATCCCCTCGGATATCATCTTCGAGAACAATCTGAGGGAGTCATGGCCAAGCCCGTGATTGGCCATGCCAATAATCATCGAGCTCCAAGTTAGCACATCCTTGGCTGGCATTGCATCGAACACTCTATGTGCACTATCGATGTCACCACACTTGGCATACATGTCGATGAGAGCAGTCCCAAGCTTCAAGTCCAGCTCTACCATGTTGCTCTCCACAAATTGATGTACATCTGCACCAATGTGCAGCGCCGCCAGGTCGCTGCACGCCGCGAGCACGCTCACTAAGGTAATACAGTCCGGCACGATGCCGACGGCCAGCATCTCCCGCCATAACTCCAGTGCTTCCTTGGATCGCCGGCCCTTGGCGTAAGCGGAGATCATGGAGCTCCAGGAGAAGACATCCCTTCCCTCCGTCCCGTCAAATATCTCCCTCGCCATGCCGACCTGCCCTCTGACGGCGTAGCCGTGGAGCATCGTGTTCCAGGATACCAAGTCCTTGGCCCGCATTCCGTCGAACACCTTCCTCGCCTCCGCGACCTCGCAGCGCGCGACGTACGCCGCGAGCATGACGTTGCAGAGGAACACGTCGCGCCGGGGCGCCTCGTCGAAGGCGGTGCGCGCAAGGTCGACTCGCCCACACTTAGCGTACATCTCGACGATCGCGGTGCGGACGAACAGGTCGGCGGCGGCGA
This sequence comes from Zizania palustris, assembly GCA_019279435.1. Classification (NCBI taxonomy): domain Eukaryota; kingdom Viridiplantae; phylum Streptophyta; class Magnoliopsida; order Poales; family Poaceae; genus Zizania; species Zizania palustris. The sequence goes on along the minus strand of JAAALK010000079.1, from coordinate 69,835,372 downwards.
AGCCGGACCTGAGAGCGCACGCGTGGAGGGAGGCGCCGAGGGCCGCGGGTGCCGCAGCGGATGCGCAGGCCTGGAGCGCGACGGAGAGTGAGAAGGAATTGGCGAGGAGGCGGGGCGCCCTCGGCAGGAGCCCGCGGAGGAGGAGAAGCGACTGCAGCGGGAGGCAAGCGCGGAGGTAGGCGCGCATAGCGGTGGTGGCGTACAGTACATCCGGGCTCGCCGACTTGACGAGGCGCGCGTGCGTAGCCAGGTGCTCCGGCCACGCCGCTGCCGCCGCTCCGCCGCCCGTCTTGGCGCGCATCGGCGCTGGTTCGCCGCGCGCTCGCGCGAGAGAAGATCAACTGTTCGCAGCTGCTGCCGTTCGGGAACAGCTCGGCCGCCAGATCGACGGAAGCAACATCCACGGCGTCCGCCCGAAGCCAAATCTTTTCGCTTCATTCTTTCGCGTGGCTGCTAATTTGCATGTTTTTTTTTTTGAGATTTGCTTTCATATCACATATAAGTTGGTGGAATTTATTTTTTTGTCTCATATGAGTGTATGATATGCGGCTTATGAATCTAGTTGTCAAATATGGCAAAAAAGTAAACATCACTCAACTTTGTGGCATAAGAGCAAAAATTCCGCTCGAACTTATATTCATCGGAGCAAATAAAACTATTGAAGGTGTTTGCTTCGGTTATCTATTTACATTATAAACTAGGGTTAATTTTTTCCATGCCATTATAATTTTCACGGTTTGCCAATATGCCATCGGTGTGTCACTGACAGATGGGGGCCGCCACAGTCACTGACAGTGGCATATAGGCAATTTCTGAAAATTATAATGGCATGTGAGTAATTTTCCCTATAAACTAATTATGTTAGATTTTGTTTGATTTGAACGTGCTAGTAGATTATAACCTAGTAATCAACTCATTACTAGCTAATCAGAATACATTATAATTATCAACCAAACACTATAATGTAAACATAATGCATTACATTTGTTAACCAAACAAATCTAATAATCTAATATATTGTTATCATTTAATACCATAATTAATTTCATTACCGTTTACATTATCTTGAGTAAATCAAACATTACCTATATATCAGTTTCAAAAATAATATTATAATTAAAAAGAAGATCTTGAGAATAACGAGCAATCAATTTTTTACTATGCAAGTTTGCAACATTCATGTGCAAATGGTGCAAATAAAGATAAGGATCAATACAAAAGAGCTAATATATTGTATAACTGTGTCTTGAACAAGCTAGAACTACAAAAAGTAAGAACGGAATATGAGCAATTTTATCATTAGAACTTCAAGAACTTCAGTTAAACGTGTTAGAACGAAAACAATATTAGATAATTAATCTCTTAATTAATCTCTTAGAAAACCCTCGTATCACATCAAGTCCACGCTAGGTCCTTTAAATAAAGTCTCAGACTGTATGACTTTTTTTTTCTTAAAAAAAAAAGAAAAACATCCCACATAACAGGTTAGCGTAAGCTGATTGAAGGTTGCATCTTTACTAAAACCAAGCATCAACTAGAACTCTAAGTTTGATTTTTGAAAAAAAAACCAACTATAAGATATAAGTTGTATGAAAGTTAAGTCAATATATGCCTAGATGACTTTTATTTTGCGGTTGGAGAATCTAATAATTTTCAGGAATATATGTTCCTTTTGTTGAGCTGTTTGGTTCACCTCTTAGATTTTCAGACAAGAAGCTAATTAAAAAATCGCAATAAAACACACCCTAAGTGTACACAGGATACCCAGATTGTTAGACAACATGCAAGTTGCAGTAGTAACATGATAGTTCAAGCATCTAGCATAATTATCTGCCACATTAAACAGATTTACAAGAAACATGATACTGATAGCTGTCAGCATTACAAGACAATCATGGCAGATTCCAAACCTTCCCCAGCAAAGGAGAACTTAGGAAGACAAAGCAAGCACAACCAAACCAAAATATGTACACACAGCATAACAAGTTCATAATAAAGTTGAGAGATGACAACCATGGCAGACTGGCAAGGTAACTTCTATGGTCTATGAATGCAGCTCTGATGCATTTCAGAGACCATTGCCATGTCAAAGCAAAGATAGCTTCATATTAACTCTTCGACTCAGATATATTGATTCACTGAAACAACTAAAGACTGTTGAACATCACAATGTTCATCCATCCATCTATCCATCCATTTGTGTTCATTCATTCATCCATTTGCATCGGGAGGGAGTAGCTGCAAACAAAGGGGCTTCAATGTCGGTACTCCATTGAACAGCTTAATATAACAGCCAGCAGCTTCTGGTGCCACTATGGCAGATTCACACAAAAAGTGACTAATATTCTGAGGGGATCATGACCTCCAATATCAGGCACTGTTATCCTGCCTGAACAAAAGATCATAGTTTTGAATCCTTTTTATATTGTCGACTGAAGAATCTTCTGAACTATGATTCTCATAACAATAACCGCCACCTGTGCTGTTCCTGGAATACCAGAAGCAAAACCAGTAACATAGTGACAGTACATTTCAACTAACCACTAAACTTAAACTAGTAAACTACTAACTGTTTCATTTCTAAAGGAAAGCTTTTGATACTGAAGGTGGGCCATCACACTATTAACTTTCCCCAGAGCATAGCATTTAAAGAAACACATTTTACCAACCACCAGAGCTCAAATTCTCCATCTGACATGACCAGTAACAAGGCTAAGCTTTTCCACTAGCAGTCGTAGTAGCATCAACCACTATTATGTTAAATGACAATGGCTGCCATCCTGAAGAATGGGGTACAAGCCACTTCTTTGTATTGATTACGATATACAGAATCTGAAGAACTTCACCAAGGGCAAGACTTTTCAAGCATTGCTTCTTTAAGATGATTGCAGCTTGATACCTATAAACAAAGGAATATTAAGACAATATGAAACAACATTCAATGAAAAAATACAGAAATAATCAAGACATCGATGGGTATTGAGCCTTACTTGGACTGAGAATTTTTCAGCGCAGAACTGCCATAGGTGGAAGATATGAACCTGTGAACAGCATCAAGTGTCTCTTTTGGATATTTTGCATTTATATCCATTATATTCACGCATTTCCAAAGGTTCTGATTTTTCCCCAAGAAGAAAGACATAGGTCCTAACATTTTCATGACAATGGCTTGATGTTGAATGGCAAATTCAAGAGACTCCTTAACATCAAAATTTGGTATATTAGCATCTCCATAACGTATACAATCTGATATATACTGTTCTGTTGGTGGAATTTTCTCCATCTTCAATACTTCCAAAGCACCTAAGATATTTCTTATAATACCCTGAGAATCAGAAGACAGCGGTGGACATCCTGGGCTGACTCCCCATTGTCCAGCATTTTGCATGTTGCTAGGCATACTAGGTTGAGTTGGAATTCTGTAACTATAATCATTATAAGCAGGTTGAACATTATGAGGAGCACCAGAAAGGTTTGGATGGTAATTCATATTCAAACCTTGGTTGTCATGAATTCCTCTGGGGTATCCAGAAATATTTATCTGACTCATATCAGGATAATTAACTGGAGGGCTATGGTAGGGAGGACCACCACTTGACCAGGATTGCAGTGGTATGGTAGGAGCACCATTATGCCCAGATGGTGGTGGACATGAGTTGGTTCTATGTGAACTCGATGTGTGAAAATTGGCAGATCCACTGTGAGGACGAGTCCCTGTGTTTGGGGGTCTTGGAGACTGGGATGTTTGAGGTTTATGATGTTTGGGATTATAATGGCCACGACCGGTGCCAGAATCAGTAGGGCCATTCTTCACTGCAGATTTGGTAGACACATCTGGCCTCTTTTGATGGGAGTGAACAGATTTTGCAGGCTTTTTGGGCAGGGCAAAGGGCTGATTTTTTGGTTTACTTGACTGGTTTACCTTTGCCCCATCCTGTGATTCAGAGCTTGACGATGAAGTTGGTGACGGCATAGAAGACTGACTTGGCTGATTAACAGCGCCTCCTTTAGAATAATCAGCAACTCCATTATCTGAACTTTCTTCGTTGCTTGCAGGTTTAGATACATTGTCTGCTTGGTTTTTACGAGGTTGCTTCACTTTAGATTGCTTATCTGTCTTTCCATTACCACCTTTTTGATGATCAGACTGAAAACTATTCTGCATTTGACTGTTGGTGTGTGTAGTAGTGTCTGAAGAATCTGAAACTATGTTCTCCGACGTATCCAACTCATCCATTTTGGCACTTGATGTGTTACTTACGTATGGTGACACTGCTAGTGGAGGTTCTCCAGCTACAAGACTTTTCCAGAGCCAAACACTCTTTGCTGCAGCAGTAAGTGCTTGAGACACATTTGGAGGCTGTGCTAGTAGAATACTATATCGTCTCATCTTAAGCTTATGAAGGGCATTAGAGAAGTCCCGATCACCAGAAATTAACAAATAATTTGCTGGCGGAGGGTTGTCAATAGCCCAGAATAGCATGTCAACTAAGATCTTCTTATCACTTGCATCTTTAATACCTGCCAATTGTTAGGATAAAATGAGTTGACAACAATAATGCCATCATTTAAAAGAACATGAAACTGTTTGATATTTAGTGATAATAAAGTTGCAAGTTCATGGATCCTTTTATGCGGAAAAAGTGTTTGAATCAACCAAGATCTGGTACGCAAGCAAACGCAGGAAACATGGTGTCACCAGCAGGGATTTCCATGGAATTAGAAGGAACTAATCTTCGTAAATTATATGGAAAAGGAGGTAGTTGGTCGAGGGCCTGGACCTCTCCATTGTGGCGACGCGGCGAAGAGGCAGGAATACAAGAAGGAAAAGCCTAATCTGAATACTTGACTTATTCTATAGCATCGGTCCTGTTTATATAGACACAAGATTGATCTAATCTAAGTCGTCGAGTATTCAGATTAGACTTTGCCTTCTTGTATTCCTACCTCTTCACCGCGTCGCCGCAACGTAGAGGTCCAGACCCTCTACCAACTACCTCCTTTTCCATATAATTTACGAAGATTAGTTCCTTCTAATTCCATGGAAATCCCTGCCGGTGACACATGGGTTAAGACTTAAGATAGATGATACTGGACCTCGACCAACTACCTCCTTTTCCATATAATTTACAAAGATTAGTTCCTTCTAATTCCGTGGAAATCTCTGCCGGTGACACATGGGTTAAGACTTAAGATAGATGATACTCAGCACACAGCTGTGGCACCTGGCAACTGCCAATGCCATGCCTAATGACTGTCAGAAGAATATGTAAGATGCAAACATATTACATATAGTGGTTAGGACTGTATGAATCCAGTTTAACCGTTTTTTGCCAACCTGTGCAGGAAGCTAGGAATAATATGGTCTATGGCTGCACTGCATTTACCCCTGAATGCTTATATGAGCCAACACAAAAGCAAAGCATTCAGCAATCAACACAGTAAGCCACAAAATCTATTAAGCTATTTCCCCTCTTCTTTTCAAGTATTATAGCAAATACTGCAAACCCCTTCAGAAAACTACACCTAAAATATAATCGTCCTAGTTTACTACTCCTACACAAAATCAAACTAAAAAACACAACAATTAGAACTTCCCCGTTCGCATCATGCAAACACAATCAAAATCATGACAGCAACCAGTTCACATAAGTAGTACAGCAGAAAATCAAAACCCAGAAAAGTCCCAAACATCAAATCGCCCCCATCCATCATCATCACATAAGAAACAGCGCAGAAGTTTCGTCAAAAAAAAAAGAAACAGCGCAGAAGTAGAACCCCATTGAACAAACCAAAACTTCCACTATCCCAAACCCTCACCAATCCTTTTCCTAGCCAATCAATACCACGACAACCCTATCAAAGCAAGCAGTGTCTACACGCCAGAGATCCAGCAGACGGTGCATGTCTCCAAGGAAACATCCAAACCTTAAGATTTCCGCAGTTGCCCTCGACTATTAAGACAGATCCATCCAGCATACACAAATGGAAGCATTTAAAGCGAATATCGCATGAATCCGGTCGGCCGGAGACCGCCGAGACGGCGCAGCCCGCGTGCATTCGTAATCAGGCGCTAGATCACCACTCCACGAGCAACTTCAGAGCAGGATGGGGGGTGGCTGAGGGACAAGGCGGCGGGTGCCGTACCGGAGGGGACGTGGTTGAGGGAGACGCCGGTGCTGGAGAGTGCGTGGATGACCGGTTTGGCGATGCTGTTGGTGTCCCCGTAGGCGTATATGTAGACGGAGCCGGTGTAGCCGGCGGCAGCGAGGGCGGAGCTCATGTTCTGCGCGATGAGGTGGGGGTCGCAGTCGCGTGGGACATGGCAGTTCTCGATGTCCCACCACACCGACGTCTTCGCAGTCGCGTACTCCGCCATCGCCGCCGCCGGTGAGCCTCCCCTAGGTTTCGCCGGCGGAGTGGTGCGGGACGGGGCAAGTGGGGTTTGCCGCGTGGAGCGGCGGCGGAGGAGGAGGAGGAGAGGTGGAGTGGTGGCCTCGCGACGACGTTATTCTTTCGTTTAAAAAAATTTGGACGATATTTGTATGTGCAGGTTTGGTGCAAGGGCATACAACTATACAAGTTACAAAATTTTGCAGTTTAAAGAGCAAACTTAAATTTGAATTTATGTATTTTGATTAAAAATGAAGCTTCAAGAGTCCTCTAAATAAGTCTCTTTCCTAATACATTCCCTAAATCACCATTCATCTCTCTCAAATATAGAATTAGTTCAGCAAGTCCTTATTTTCATTCGCACATATTTTTTCTCCTCCATGCACATTGTCCGTTATACGTCGTTATAGGTTAGATGATACGCATATTTGAATGTATCGAATTTTTATATAAAAAATATTGCATATTATAGACCATATTTGTAGGATTTAAAAAACAGGGATCGAGATTATAGGGAAACTGTTGTAGATTGATTAATTTTTAGGAAGAGGTGGAGTTTAGGGTATCTCTCGGAGATGTTCTTAAGGGACTCAATGTTTCCTCTTTGAAATGCAAATTGAATTTTTTTTCTTAGATTTACAAATTCAAATTGGTAGTACATACCAAAACTTTTCGTGAGATTTTAGAGACGCCTCTATAGAAACTAGATTAGATACGTCGTCACGCTAAGCCATAGACGGTTGATGTGTCATCATATATATATATATATAAAATAACATATTATATTAGAGAAAATTAATTATTTTCTACATAGATGCAATTATCTATTTGTTATTTAATATAAGTCAATTAATTATCTAGCATCCAATGGTTAAATGCTCATAATCAAATATCACTAACAATTTCATTTGCTTTTTTAACCTAGTGGGTGACATTTGGTTTAGGAATACGATAGAATGGAGCAGTTATGTCTCTTATTTAGTTCAAAAGCGGTAGAGAAGATGAGAAGAAAAGTGGATAGCGTGGGAGGCGAGCCGTTCGGTTCAGTGAATTTTTTGGAAACGGATGGTTTCGAATCTACGAGGAATATTTCTTTTTAGGAGCCACTTCGTTCTATATAATTCTAAACCAAACACACGTAAAATAGAACAGAGCCATTCGTTTTTACCTAACTCCTGAACCAAACGCTACCCTAGTTCAGTGGATTCACGTTTGCATACAAAAATATATCAATCCTCTTGTTGGTGAAAGCTAATGATTAATTTGGGGAGGGGAAATCAGTATGAATTAAAAATGGATCCACTAATTAGAGGGGACAATAAAAGTGGTTAAAGTGATACTACCTCAGTTCAATTTTAGATAACAACGTTGTCTTTTATCATAACATTTGACTAGTCGTCTTATTTAAAAATTTTGTGCAAATTAAAACAAAATAAGTAATATTTTAAAAATATTTTTGAATAAGACGAATGATCAAACTTTTGTGATGAACCGCGTCAACAGCGTCCCAATGCAGAGAGTACTTATTTTATTATTTTATTAGGTGCAATTAACTATTTGATGACTTCTATTGAGTAATAAATAAATAATTATATGATCTGCATCATACTAAATAGTTAATTTTTATTGTTAGATGTTATACTAGTATACCTGGTATATACATATTATATTTAATTTGGAAACGTTTTTGAATTATTCATGTAAAAAATAAGATTTATAAGTTTTTGACATTGTGTCTGATGTAGAACTTTGATCATTGATTTTTTTCGTGATATATAATTAACAACTATAAAATTATTTCATTTACCAGTTCAATTAGATCACATGCATAACATAAAAAAATGCATGTTTGTAGCTGAATTATCAGTATTGGCCTTTTCAAATGTTTTTCGACAAAATATATTATACTATCTCAGTTGTACATTATAAGTCGTTTTAGTCGATCTATAGGTGAATCTGAAATAGTCCAGAACGACTTACAATATAAAACAGAGATAGTATTAGTATGAACCGTAAAAGCGGCAATAGATTTGATTTTTCACCGAATAGATCTGGTGCTTCATGAAAATGCATCGATGCCCAAACTCCAGATTGCATTTTGAACAAGAGGAACATAATATGTCAGGATATATATGGAGTGATTCCTGCATACAAAAAAAAAAGAGGTTAATGTAGCAATAATGGCATATCCATTTGTAAGTTGAAGTGCAGTGTGGCTGTAGATGCATCAAAAAGTTGGTCAGGTGTTATTATCCTACTTAATTACTTTTTCCTGTGATGATTATCCTACATCACAGCCAGTTGATTAACCCAAGAATTCAAGAGATCACCCTTGATTTGTCACAAGGATTTGTGATTTGTGATTGGATATCATCATAAGAAAGGATGAACAAGTGCAGATATCATACCAACTCAAAACATGGGTGTGCATTTGCAAATAATTTTACAGGTGGAATGGAAGACTTTCTTTTTAGGCAGGTACACATAACCTACCAAGAAAGCAATGACCTCCTAACAAAAGCTCCACAACAAGTTGCATCAAAGGCAAAGCTGAGTCATCTAAAGCTAAAATGCATAGACTAAAGGGAAAATTAGCTTCACTGTACCAGAATTGATTGCCTCGGGTTTGCCGCGAAGTCTTTGTCTTTACATAAATATCCTAAAGATAGCTGATCTTAAGTTTAAGTTCTAGTTTGGCAGATCGGATCGGCTAAGATACCGATCTACCAAACTAGACCTAAAACAATATCCTAGACCAGCCAATGAGTTACATGATTAAATGTTCTTTTGCCTCAAAATTGAGTAACGTTTGCATTTTAACCTTAACCTAGTGTATGTTAACTGGCCCAATGACCATATATCATCTGACGAAAATACAAATGCACACTAAATTATAGGGCAAAAATACAAATCCCCACAATTACAAGAGATAATTACAAAGATGGTATCAGAACAGGATGCGTTTAAGGCAAGGGTTCCTCAGAATCTCCCAACCGGGACAAGTGAAGGTAAGCATCGGTACCTGCATGGCAGCAAAGGAAAGAATGATCAGTTCAATCCACAGTGGAGCTGCAAATCTAGAAGCAATGCTAAGAATTTGTGGTAAGTGAAACATAACCAAATACCGAGCTAACCATGGCTTGATTATTCAACATTTAATTATGTAACCAATACTTGGACTTTGTGATAATTAACACACAAGGGAATTGTTCAAATTCACATTGGTTGGAAATCAGAAAGGAACTGCAATAAGGGAATAATACCATATCCTTCCATAGAGATGATTTGCATGTCACCACCAAAATATCGAGCATAAAGGCGACTAATTGGTAGTCCATAGCCATATCCAGCCATAGTTACTCCTTCACTTGGGCCATCTATATCAGGTGGATTCTTTGCAGTGCTGTATAGATATGTGAAAATTCTTGGGAGGCCACTCCTTGGTATTCCGCCACCTTCATCACTAACCTGCATTAATAAAACATTGATATGGAAACACTTAAACATCGCTCTCATCGTAGCATGGTCCATGGAGTATTTTAATTTGTTCTTATTGGGATACATTGCATGCTGTTCTACAAAGAGGAGAAAGATGTAACAGCCAGCAACAGAAAACATCTGCCACATAGAAAGACAATTAAATATATCACTCTTGATACTGGACCAGTTTCTAGTGGCAGTAATGATAAGTTATCACAAACCGGCACGAAAAAGTGGTAGGATACAATGGAGGGGATATATAAATGCAGCTTGACTTGCATCACAGAGTAACAATGTATCAAAGAATGCTCCTAAGTTAATTTAAATTTATGTTAGCAGTTTTAAAAAATATGTTAGTCACTAACTACTACTTGAAACAAATACATCAGTCGGTTGGTTTGCAGCCATTGCACACAGGAAACATAGTGCCTTTCTTAGCAGCAACTTGGCTTTAGAGCATAGACATGTACTTTTAAGCAGCCACTACTAATTGATACATGATACTTCTATCAGCCACCATCCAAGTATTTTTTAAATACTGTATAAGTCAGGGTCATTCACATTTGCTACTTATGCCTAGACTAGTGAAACGATATGCTGGATTTGTACCAGTGGAGCTTGCACAACAAGAATCATTTGAGTTTAAAAACTTGCAAAGTACAACTAATCTAGTTACTGCTCATACCAAGGAGGCTAAGATGCTATTAATAATAGATGTTTGGTGATGTGATAGACCAATACCTTAATAGTAACATCCTCTGCTCCATCAGCAACTATAATTCTAACTGGAGGGACATCTTTATCAGAATTCATATATCGTTCCTGTACTGCACGAAGGGAATTTTTCACCAATTCAAATAGCATGAGATGTAGATGTGATGAGACATACCTGCATTTGATAATGTCAAAAGAGTTAGCCACTTGGCAAGCCAAAATTCAGAACGAAATAAAAGAAGAACCCAACAACACTTATGTCTTCTACAAAATAACCAAATAGAACATAAAACAAGCTTTGTGACAAAACAAGAACAATCCTAGAAGACAATCTAACAGAAAACAGGAAGCATCACCAAAACATGGCTAAATCAAGTTGGAAAAAAATACAGCTCATGGGAGTTTATATCTGAAACTTACGGAAATGTAAAAGTTGGGTCTCCATAGATGTTGATATCAGGAGCTGATCCATATTCCCTCAAACAAATATAGCGGGCATCTTCACTGGCGGCTTGAGCCACCTGTATAGGTGACAATTTTGTATTGATGAGGCCTATGACTCCAGGCTCTGGGTCAGGATCATGCAAAGCCACATGCTGCCCTGAAATTAAGCAAATTGGCAATAATTCCGAAAAGGGTGTCTATTAACAACTAACAATTCACTCCTATATCTATCGTTTGATTTAGGCCTACGACATCTGGTCAAGAAATATAACATTTTCATTCAAAAAAACAAAATTAGTAGTGTTATTCAAGTAAAGTGCTGAACATATTTTATGAAAAAGGGTCCTGTTTGACAAATTTATGTAGAACTTTGATATCTGTTACTACGGTAACTATTAGACAAATTATCACATATACCATCATTTAAAACATAAGATTTCCAACTAACAAATGATCAGTTCTATAATTTGCCATCGACGAACTCGGGTTCTTCAAAATGCCATCGCACAAGTGTTTCTGTCCCTTTTTTGTCACCGCTGTTAGGTTTCCATCCATAGACTCCGTTCTATCATACTAAATGTCCAAATTATCCTTAAGAATCTCATAAATAGTTGAATGGCAAAAAATATCTGCACATTTTCAGATGCAAATTCTATAGAATGATCTTAGCAGAGGTCTTTGTAGGGGCAAAATAGTCTTTTTTGGAAGACTTAGGTCTGTAGATGGAAACCTAACTATGGTGGCAAAAAAAAGGACAAAAACATTTGTTCGATGATATTTTGTAGAACTCCCACTTGTCGATGGCAATTTATAGATGGCAAAGCGTAGAATTTCTCAAAACATGTACGACATTGCTAGTTAGGATATGCCAAGTGGTAAATTGGATAACAAAGAAAAAGAAGACGCCACTGCCAGTACACCATGTGGCATGTGCAGAGTTAGCTCCAGACAGAAAGCAGTATCAAGCTTGCTAACCTATCAACATGCGGATCCCAATCCTGGACATGTAGAATCTGTCAAGAAACTCGTGGATCTCTTCGAACCCTGAGGGGATCCTCCTGGTGCGGCACTGCTCCTTCTTTAGCTGCTGCACTCCCAAAGCCATCGTCGGAACCACGTTATTGTGGCGCACCTTGATCATCTTGATCATCTGCGTGAAAGCGAGCTCGTCACTCCCACTCCTCACATCCGGGAAATATCGGATGTCACGGAACGATTCCAAGTACCAGTCTCGCACCTGCAAACATGTTGAACACACTCCCCCAGTCACCATCACTCCCATGCTCCCATAATATGATCTTAAATCGGCTTGAACCAGTAAATTCGGCTGCAAGAACTAGACAACTAGCTAGTTTATCAGTATTTACTCTGCGCTGACACCAGATTCTTGATTCTTCTAGAACGGACAAGCAAGGCAAGATCCATACGGGGCAGCACAACAGAAACCTGAAGCAACGTAAGCGCCCACACCACTCCAAAAGAGATTATTTTAAGCAAGTTGGCGACCAGGAATATCCCAAGAACACTCCTTGTAGCAAGTTGACGGTTAGATTGGATCGAAACGAAAAGGAGAATAAATAAATGGAACAACACGGTGTTCATGTTTCAACCGATACAAACACATATGTTTAAAACAACTCCATTTTTGACCAAAAATAAACATCTGTTTAAATAGTGGATTTGATTAAAAAATATGATTTTATAGTTAGTATTTTTATAAAATTTGACAAAATTAGAAAATTTTGATTTATAAACTGATATCACCAAATTAGTTTTATTAAATCAAACATTAAATATGTTTTAATATTGCCTTTTTTGATATTTTAAATGTTAATAGTTTTTATTTAAACTTGATTAAAAGTGAAGAAATTTGACTTTCAAAAGCAAACTCCTTGCAACAAAACGAACTTATTATATCTAACAAATTAACGATAAACATGATGCATCCATCCTAAAGAGACCGCCTTTTAAAGATGATTCCGATTAAATACAATATAATATCAAGATAAGAACACAGCAGCAAACCCATCCACAATCATCTGACGCACAAAACTCGTCAAACCGTCGAAAGACCGAAAGGGTGATACAAACATTCATCGGGGCTCGGCACAATCAAATAACAATTCCAATTGCTCACCAGATCGATCAACCAAACCAATCACACACACACAGACACGCGCTTATACAGAGAGAGAGAGAGACCTTGAGGATGGCGGGCTTGTTGGAGAGGCCGAAGGGGAGGGACTCGAGCTCGAGCGCGCGGCGAGCGATGCGGATGGGGAGCTCCTTGCGCAGGAACTGCGCAGAGAGGAGCAGGTTCCTCTCCGTGGGCCGCGACCCGAACTCCGTCATGTAACGCAGGCTCACCCCTGTCTGCCTCATGCTCCCCCACCGCCCCGCCTCCTCCGCCACCGCCCGCGCCACCGACTCCGACGCCATCCCTCCTCCTCCACCGGTGCCAATTAGAGGGATCAGAGCGGCATGGCCATGCGTGCGCGCTGCGCCCGCGCGCTTATGAAGGAACAAGCCGAGAGAGGAGGAGACGAGGCCCGCGGGCGTGTGACGTCACCGCGTCAAGGCAAGAAGAAGGGAGAAAAAAAGTAAAAAAAATAGATTACGTTATTTCAAATTAAAATATCAATACAATTCACATATTTAGATTAATATCATTACAATTTCAGATAACTTTAAACTATATCATTAAAAATTTAAAGAATTCTGAAATATATCATTAAAATTTTAGAGAGTTCCGAAATATGTCATTATATTTTCAGAGAGCTACAATTCCAAAATAACATAAATCTAAATATACGAATTGTAATGATATTTTTTTCAAAATCACAAAATTGTAATATGTAAATCAAATTATTAAAAAAAATGCCTAAGGAGCCGGATTGGAGAGGAACCAGTCATGGGCCCATACGTCAGTGAGAGGAATGGTACCATCTCAGCGAGTGGGACCGGGACGTCAGTGAGTGGGGTTGATTTTTTTATCCAAATCTGGAAACCATTTAGGGCTCCGTATTCTGCTCACTATTTTTAATAGTGATATTTTATTAAATTTAACAAAACCGAACAAAAAAATATTTTGTGATTTTGCGATTTTTTGGGTCGGTTTTCGGTGAATTTGTGCCTACCCTAGTGGTGTACATGAAATTTACATAAGAGAATAAAGAAATATCAATATGAACCTTTTGAAAGATCGCTTGTCTAATGAATTTCAAAGGAATTTCGCGGGAACAAATTCGCGCGAAAATCGTGTAAAATTTCTGCGTTCAAAAAAGTCTCTTTTGGAGGCAATAGATCTCAAATCAATACAATGGATGAATTGTATGCTTACTGATGGAAACAAGCATCTTAGGGTCCGTTTGGTTTGAGGGCGAGGATGGATGGGATGATCCCATCCATGGATTTGTGGATGAAATGATTCAATCTTCTCGTTTGGTTTGATGTATTGGATGATCCAATTTTTTGTTTGGTTGGCGGGATAAAGAGTGGATGAAATGATCCAATTTTTTGTTTGGTTTGATGAATTGGATAAGTATGTGTATGTGGTGACCTCTTTAATAGTAATGGGTAAGTTTACCCCTATGCATATACTATACAAAATCCTTTCCAGTTTTTGCTTTGTCTGATTAAAAAGGAAAACACTACAATTTGTGACCACTCTATACTAACCGGCATTACAATTCGTGATGAAAAGATGAAGCAGATGGATCTGCGCCAACTGCCGCATGGCCAGAAGAGACCATTGGATGTTGTCAACTTGTGACATGTGTGGATTATCCTTGTGCCTTATATATCACAGATTTTGTCCATTACATAGAAATACCAAATGACATACATCATAGATTTTGTCCATTACATAGAAGTACCAAGTGACATACATCACATATTTTGTCCATTACACATAATTATCAAAGTAGTCTAGCTATGAACATCCAAAGGTTAAAGTCTAGTTGTCAACATCCAAAAGACAATATTTCAAGTTATATATACATTACAGATTTTGTCCCATTACACATAGTTATCAAAGTAGTCTAGCTATTAACATCTAAAAGATAGCATCCAAAAGACAAAGTCTAGTTGTCAACATCCAAAAGACAACATTTCAGATTTCTAATACATCCAACAGAAATAGATAACTATGTCAAGTTCACGACTTAACATCCAGGAAACTTGTCACTAATGAACTTACTGACCCAAATTAGCTTATGATTGAATGGCAGTTTGTAAAAAGCTCTAGCAATATGAGGATTTTCCACCATATGTGCATAATAAAAGGAGATGTGTGTCTCATCAAATCCAGGAAGATTGTTTAAGGTGTCAAACAAATCTGGTGGTAATTCATTATCAACCTTTCCACTATTCTCAATAGCAACTGCAAGCCTTTCACCGATAGCTTGAAATGCTTCAATTAGGCTACTTTCTTCACTGTCTGTAGTTTTAGTTCTCTTGGTTCTATGTGATCCAGGTGATATCTCATTATTGTCACCTGGAGGGGGAGTACCTTCCACATCCCCAACTCCAGATTCATCCACTTCCATACCTAAAGGCTCATTGGATCCCTTTGCAAATTTACCTGTGGCCACACTATTTCCAAAGATAGTAGCCATCTCTCCATAATGCTCAATAGGCTTGTTTAAAAATTCAGCATCATTTTTGTGATCCTATCATCAAGAAATCCAACTATTAAACAATGTATGAACTAGAAATTAATTGCAATTGTAGCTTACATATGGAGGCTAGAAATGTACCTTAATATAGCTTGTGTAATGTTCATGATCAAGAGAAATTATGTAGTTGTCTTCATTCCAAAGGGCAGCACTCAAATTCTTAAGTTTGTTTATCCTGACATACTTTCTCTTCCAAGTTCTAACATGATTACTAATCTGCTCTCCAGTGAGATTAATCTTAAAATGATCATTCAAAGCTCTTGCACATGCATTGAGATGAACCTTTTTAAACCCAGATGATGTTCTAGTACCATCCGCCACCACATTAGCTAGGAAAGTTAGCATAAAAGTGGACATTGCACTATTCCAGGTGAAATGGCCACTTCCTTCCACCTGTTCCCGTCCTGATTCCCCCTCCATTTCCTATGGTATGCCCATATAAATTTGAATCAGCATGTATATGTTCATACAAATTGCAATCAACATTAATATATCCATACAAATCCCAATCAGCATTAATATGTTCATACAAATTGCAATCAACCTGAATATATCCATACAAACGCAAAACACAAACATATGTCCCACTTACAAACATTAATAAAAGTACATACTAATTAGCATAATAGTTTTGACGGTCCTCCCACATAGCACTAGCAATTTGCTGTCTAAAATTGACCATAAATGCATGTTCTCTTGCTTGCCCACTTGATGAAGACGCATGGACGTGATTAGATGTCCAATTTGTCTCGGGTATGATTAGTTCATCACCCCCATCTTGTATAACCCAATTGTGAATAATACAACAAGCCACCACAATATCAACTTGAGTTGGAAATGGAAAGAAAGGAGTGGCGTCATCAAGAATTTTAAACCTCCGCTTCAGTGACCCAAATGCACGCTCTACAGTGACACGTAGAGCTGAGTGCCTAAGGTTAAATAATTCCTTCTCGTTCTGAACAAGATTATGTCCCCACTCATTCAAGTGATATCTCACACCACGAAAAGGAGGCAAGAATCCAGGTTTAGCTCCGTATCCAGCATCAACTAGGTAGAATTTACCTAACATGTGAGGGGATATTTGGGTGTCAATGTGTCATTCCTCCATACAAAATAAATGGTATGAAATCTTCTCTACAAAATGTTTTTGTTACCTTGTGGGACACGAAGGCCATCTTCACGGTCTAGAGCATCTCGTAAAACTAGTGCATCATGTGCTGTCCCCTCCCAACCAGCCAAGATATATGTGAACCGAAGATCAAAATCTACGGCTGCCATTACATTTTGAGTAGCGTATGATTTTCTACCACGGAAAGAAGGTTCTACATCCTTAGGTACGGAGGCTCGTATATGTGTGCCATCAATTGCTCCGATACAATCCTATGTGATAAACACATACAATGTATTACACATTAGGACACATATTTAGTGACTTTAATTGTGAAAACAAAGCCAATGTTTAGAATCCACACCTTAAAATAAGGATCCCACCGTGGGTTTCCTTCTATTTTGGTTGGCGTCGCCATAGAAGGTGGTCTAATAAGCTCGTTTCTTAACTCTCCAATTGCATGAAGTACTTTGTTGAAATAACGACTAACTGTTTCACCAAATCTGTCGAAGTTAGTGCCAACTAACCTATTCCTAAGGTTGTGTCCCACTGTATTTAGAAACATTGCGATTTGCTGCTCAACACTAATATGTGTGGTGTCTACAAGTAGACCCCGTTCTCGAAAAAGCGTACAAAAGCGAAAGAAAGATGCTCTATTAAGCCTAAGCATATTCACACAAGTTACATCATTCTTCCATATTTTAGTATTGAGATAGTCCAATCTAATCCTATCTCTTTCATCCATTGGCCCATAACTAATGTGTGGTCTCATTGCATCCTTTTTTCTTTTTCTAGACAAAATAACCATAGCCATCATTGAAACCAACATATGTACTGCAGCTCCATATATCAAAAGCTTGGTCCTCTTGTTCATCTACAACATATCATTCTGTTTATATTTTGCATCATGCGAAAATTGAAATGGTGAATCATAACAAAGTTGACATTATACAAATAAACATGTAGTACAATCAAAGCTTAATAACAAATTAAAATGAAAAGAACTAAAACGCTGAATCAAGGCACTGCTAACAAATTAAAATTAAAATGAGGAGGAAATACCATTCCATCACGGATCAAAAATTGTAGAACCATGACAATAAATCTGGTCAGATCTAGTCGGCTAGCTGAACTATGTAGTACCATTATGCTTAATACTACAAAGAGTAAAAATATAGAGGGATTATGTTGGACCGGAAACGGCGACCAGAGGGGGGGGGTGAATGGGAGCTTTTAAAATTTCGGGCTAAAAACTAGCCTTCGGTTTCAGTTCTGTCTTCTGCGGAACAGGCTTCGAACACTACCTTCGAAGGTCTGGTTCAGAGGTACTTCGATACCTTCGAACACAGGCTTCGGAGGAGCAAAAGTTCGAAGCCAAGAAGACTTCGCTCCACTTACAACCCTCAGAAATCTACTCTGCTTAGTCAGTGCAGGCTCCGCACACAGGGTGCTTCGAGCAGGCTTCGCACTTCACCCTTCGCAAAAGTGGACAGCCCTCTGAGGACTTCGACCAAGTACTTGGCAGCAGCAACTGGTGCTGAGCTTCGTACACGAAGGTCTACACGCACACAAACGGACTACGCTAAGGGCTTCAACACAAGAAGCAAAACGGGATATAACCAGGGCTTCGCTAGTAAGCAGCGAGGTCTAGCCTCGTGTTACACAGAGCGACAGCACACTGAAAAACACACTTCGCACAAAACACCCTTCGCCTAAGCAGGCTTCGGTGCACTATACTAGCGAGGTATGTAAAGCGAGCTCAAGCAAAAGCACAGGAAAACAGGGCTTCGCCGCTTGAACAAGGAACACAAAATATATTGAACTCTGGATGAAAACCAGCGAGGTCTGTGTACAGGAGCTCAACAGTAAATGCTCAAAGTGTTAAATGTTACCTACCGAGCCCCCATATTTATAGCCCACGGCTTCATCCTAAGGAAGTGACTACATTACCCCTAGGGTTTACAACAGATTTGTCTCTACAGAACTAAGGGGTACAAAAGGTAGTCCACCTTTATTTTGGAGGCTTCTCTGTCAGCTGCAGAGGGGACAGTGTCAGCCTTTTTCAGAACAGACAGTGTCAGCCTTTACAGTGTTGACTTCTGGAACCTCCCTTCGCACCGGAGGGTGCGGTAGCTTCGGCGAGAAGCCTGCAGCCTGTTGGCCTTTGCTCCGCCGAAGAAGTCCTTCGATACAGTGACGGTTTTGAGCCGAAGCCGTCAAAGCCCCTTGGGCCTTCGCACCACCACCTCCGGAGTGGATCACCACGGCTTCGCAGCTACTCCCAGCTCGAACACCGTCCGTCCGTGTACCGAAGCCATGCATGGCCGAAGCACCTCAAGTCATCCTCGCTCCGGAGCTAGCCTTGCTCCGAAGCCTTCCACCCTCCGAAGCCCCACCTTCGGAGTACCGCCCTTCGAAGTCCCTCCTTCGTCCAAGGCCTCCGCATGAAGCATTCCATGAGCACTTCGTCGCAGTGTCTCACTCCGAGCACACTCCACGACGAGCCTCACCCGGACCATGCCTTCGATGCACCTCGACTTCTGAGACCTTCGTCGGGTAACCTTCGAGTGTCTCCCTCCGGAGCACACTTCGAACACCTTGCCTCCGCAGAGGACTTGTTCCTCCAACTCCGAAGTCACTCCACTCGGAGTACCTTCGAAGTGCCTCACTTCCGAGGACTTTGTCTCGGAGTACCTTCAGCCGGAGCCACGCTCCGCACTCTCTGCCTTCACCTGGCACGTCTCGACCCGAGGAACGACCCGGACCACCTTCGCAGCCACCGTGACGGAGCTCCCCGCTCCCCTGGCATCAAGCCTCCCGCTCGACCCAGGTTCACCTGGCTCGAACCTTGTCCGTCGCCTCCGGAGTCCCTGCGCACCACCGACAAGCAAACAAGTGTATCCAGTACTCCGGAGACCTCTCCGGGTTACCAACTTTCGGTACACACTCCGGTGTACCGCCCAAAGTACCGAAGCCTTCGGTACACACCCAGTCATCGCGTACTGTCGGACCCCTCCGACGAGCACACTCCGCTGCACGGCTGCAGCAAGCAACACCGAACACCCTTCGGTGAAACCACCTCCGAACACCCTTCGGAGGTCCCACCTCCGAAGCCCCTTCGGAGGTACCCTTCGAACAGAGGGTAAAATCCTGTCAATCACTCATCACAAAACACCGAAACCAACCCTTGGTTTCTCAATCTCCCCCTTGATGAGTGCATTGACAACCAAATCGAAGTTCAAGAAAATGTAAAACTTTTCAGCACACAAGTGACCATAAAAACTCAGAAAAGAGCCAAAGCATGTCACTTGATAAAAGAATTTTCCTCCCCCTTTCTCAAAAGAGTAAAAGCCCCTTTGGCAAATCTCCCCTTGAGTTAAGCAAATTTTTCTCCCCCTTTATGTCAAAAATCTCTCCCCTTTTTCGAAATTATGCCTTCTCGCGGCAGAGAACATAGCAAATAGCAAATCTCTCCGGAATTTCTCCCCCTTTGGCAATGCAAGCATCAAGGAGCATGAAAAAGATGCAAAGCTTCGAAATGAACAGAATTGCAAAGACATATAATGCAAAAATATGCCAACAGTAGCATCAATGATCATGTGCTCAGCTCAATTTAACATTCTGTGAAACAAGATGATGGCATGTGATTTTGTCATTTGTGAGATAAAAGCATCACCACTTAATCATAGCAGCTAGTCATGTGAAGGCAAGGACTGCGCAAAGCTAACAATTTCTACCCTAGACAGACAATTCTTGTTCAAAAAAGGAGCTTTGAAAGCAAACTTGATGAGCCATTAAATTTGTTGTTCTTTTCTTAATGCCAGGGGTTATTTGTTTGTCCACCTTATACTTTCCAATCAAGCCAAGCCTAGGCAAGAAAGCCATCTGAAGCTTAAGGCGGTGATTTTGGCATACACTACACTATCCCAGTTCAGACCAATGTGCAATGGTAAGCAGTCTAGAATAGAGTAGTGCGACAAACAAACCCTCCTGGATCTTTTCATTGAAACCAGGCAAATCATGGATTTTTGATTTTGATTTTGATGAATTAAATATTTTGATGAGTATCCATGAATAAAGAACACATTTTTCAAGTTGCAAATTTTAGCATCCAAGGAACAGTGTCTTGCTGTCAAGTAGATAAAAGATAGCGAAAAGCAGTCCAGCCTAAACAAGCTAGATGCAAGATTGTGCGGTGAACAAGTTTTGATTTTAGAAAATACAACATCATGCACAACCAATGTTCCAGATATATTTCATAGAGCTGAGCTGACATGATTTCTTTGAATTAAAAGCAGGCATATAATAGCAAAAGATGTAAGTGCAATTCCACACATAATGAGCATATGCAAGACAATTAAAATCAGCTCCCCCTCACAAAATGCCGTAGGGATGACAAATACCAAGTTCCCCACGCAAGTAAGCAAATCGAGAAGCATCGAGGGGTTTTGTAAAAATGTCGGCAAGCTGGTGTTGGGTATCAACATATTGAAGTTCAATATCACCCTTCTCATTGTGATCTCTGAGAAAGTGATACCGTACATCAATGTGTTTAGTTCTGGAGTGCTGAACCGGGTTGTTTGCAATATAAATAGCACTAGTGTTATCACAGAAAAGTGGAACACTCTTATAATCTAACCCGAAATCCCGCAAAGTGGAAACCATCCACAAAATCTGAGAGCAACAGCTAGCCGCAGCAACATATTCGGCCTCAGTCGTCGATTGTGCAACACTAGACTGTTTGCGGGAAGACCAGCAAACCAGAGAAGTACCCAGAAAATGACAAGTATCAGAGGTACTTTTCCTATCAATTCTACACCCAGCAAAATCCGCATCTGAATAACCTCTAAGACATAAAGATGAAGACGATGAATACCATATGCCAAATTCAAGGGTGTGTTTGAGATACCTTAGAATGCGCTTAACCGTTTGGCGGTGCGAAGCTCGTGGTGAAGCCTGAAAACGAGCGCACAAACACACAGCGAAGTGTATGTCCGGCCTCGTGGCAGTCAAGTAGAGGAGGGAGCCGATCATGCTCCGGAACTCCTTCTGATCTACGGCTTCTCCATCTTCGTCAGGGTCCAATGCTACAGATGTAGCCATTGGGGTGGCGAGGGGCTTCGCATCGGACATGTCGAACTTCTTGAGCAGGTCCTTGGTGTACTTTGTTTGGTGAACAAAAGTACCTTGTTTGCTTTGCTTGATTTGCAAACCAAGGAAGAAAGTGAGTTCACCCATCATTGACATTTCAAATTCCCTGCTCATGGTATCTGCAAACTCGGCAACCAAAGCATGAGAAGATCCACCAAAGATGATATCATCCACATAAATCTGCACTAGGAGGAAATCTTTGCCATGCTTGAGAGTAAACAAAGTTTTATCAACAGAGCCCATCAAATACCCTCGCTCAAGCAGAAAAGACTTAAGTCTATCATACCATGCCCGAGGGGCCTGCTTGAGTCCATAAAGAGCCTTATGAAGTTTAAGGACTTTATGTGGGTACTTGGGGTTTTCAAAACCAGGGGGTTGTTTTACATAAACATCTTCACCTATGAAGCCATTAAGAAAAGCACTTTTGACATCCATTTGATAGAGTTTGAATCCCCGGGATGTCGCAAAGGCAAGCAAAATTCTAATGGCCTCAAGGCGAGCAACAGGTGCAAAAGTTTCAGTAAAATCAATCCCTTCTAGTTGAGAAAAGCCCTGAGCTACAAGTCTAGCCTTGTTTCTAACAATTGTCCCATCCTCCCCTTGTTTATTTTTAAAAATCCATTTTGTTCCAATGAAATGAACATTAGGTGGAGGATCAACTAAAGTCCAGACTTGGTTTCTCTCAAAATTTTCAAGTTCCTCATGCATGGCATTGATCCAACTAGAATCAGAAAGTGCATGACTAACATCTAAGGGCTCGAAAGAAGCAACAAAAGCAGCATTAATGAAATGAGCGTGAGAACGTGTTACCCTTTGGTCAAGCTCACCAATGATCTGCTCGGGAGGGTGCATCCTTTGGACATGATGTGGAGCCTCGCGGCGGGATGCAGTCTCCCCCTCAATTTGTGCATTGGAGTGGTCCAAGATGACCGATGTTGAGGTAGTCGCTTCGGGACCTCGTGCCGAAGTAGTTGAAGCAGGGTCAGCTTCGGGGGTTGACGTCGAGGGTAGTAGGGGTTCATCCTCGAATTCTCCGGGATCTTCGTCTTCGAATAAGGTCTGTTCCATGTCGTGTTCATTTGCCTGTTCAAAAGCAGAACTAACAGAGGGGGTTGATTCATCAAAAGTCACATCACATGACTCGATGACAGTGTTAGTTTCCAAGTTATAAACACGATAGGAATGACCATGAGTAGTATAACCCAAAAAGATCCCGTCAGAAGATCGCGACTCAAATTTATCCAAGTTACCACGTTTTAGGATAAAGCAGCGACAGCCAAAAACTCGAAGATGAGTAACCTTGGGCTGTCTCCCAAAACGCAGCTCATAAGATGTCAAGTTTAAAATTGAGCGCAAGAAAATTCGGTTTGAGATGTAACAAGCAGTGTTCATGGCCTCAGCCCAGAATTTTCTAGGAGTCCTATGCTCATCAAGCATCGTCCTAGCCATCTCAACCAAAGTGCGGTTTTTCCTCTCAACAACACCATTCTGTTGAGGAACCCGCGGAGCAGAGAATTGATGTTCTATGCCATGCTCCATGCAAAAGTCAACAAAGAGACTGTTTTTGAACTCGGTGCCATTATCGCTTCGAATGAATTTTAATGCACCAGGGAGTTCTGTGAAAAGTCTCAAAGCCAAGCTCCGAAAGTGTGAAAACACTTCATCCTTGCTGGCAAGAAGAAGACCCAAGAGTAGCGAGAGTAATCGTCGACAATAACTAAAACATACCACTTGCCGCCTAAAGAACTAACCCGAGAAGGACCTACAGTGTCCATATGGAGAAGTTCTCCGGGCTGTTCAGTCATCACTATGGTGACTGGCGAATGCGAAGCGGCAATCATTTTTCCGTGTCGACATGGAGCGCAAACTAAATTCTTCTCAAACTTGAGCTTGGGCAATCCTCGGATCAAACCTAGGGCGCTCAGACGAGCGAGCAACTCAAAGCTCATATGCCCTAGTCTCCTATGCCACTTCCAAAGCTCAGAAGTCGAATGAGCAACAAGACAATGAGAAGAACCAGACGATTCTGAAAAATCAGCTCCAAAAACTCTCCCAACCCTAAAGATCTTACACACAACAACGCCATCAGAATTGAGCACTTGCGAAGTATCGCGATGAAATCGCACTTCGAAGCCCTCATCAAGCAACTGAGATACAGACAGTAAATTGTATCCCAGGTTTTCAACCAAAGCAACATCTTTGAGAGTGAAGTTCGCGTTAATTCTTACCACACCTTTACCTTTCACTCTACTCCTTCGATTGTTTCCGAAGGTGATATGTTCCCTTTGCTTGGTTGTGGTGAGGCTGGAGAACCAAGCTGCATCTCCGGTCATGTGGCGCGAACAACCGGAGTCCATGATCCATGTGCCCTCCAAGCCTCGACCTGTCGCCTACACATGATAAGAACGTCTCGATCGCTCAGTGCTGGGGTGAGTAAAATAATGACGAGGCATCCAGCACTGAGTGACACGAGTAGTAGGCACAGCAAAAGTAGACGGTCTACGCACATAAAAATCAGAATGATGCAAAGTGCGAGGTCTACCTACATGCAAAGAACGCAAAGCATGACGAGGTCTCCTACTTTGACGAGGTACAAAGCTACTCGCCCGAGGTCTACCACCATATGGAACATGGTGAACACCTCGAGGAGCAAAACCTCTCCGAGAAGCACGAGGAGCCTCGAAAACAGGACGAGAGTAATACTCAGACTCATGCATACCTAAAGATGGGTAATGCATGTCCTGATAGCTCATCGCCTGTGCACGTCGCTCATCCTTGATGCGACGGAAACAGAAACCAATCAAATGACCTGCCCGCTGACAATAAGAACAATGAAACACTCTCCTGGGGGCACTCTCATGGGTCACAGGAGCAACTCTCACAGGCTCCTTGGGTTTCTTTTGAGTGGTTTTCTTGGGAGGATTTTTCTTGGTAGGAGGAGTGGTTTTCTTTGGTGGATGGGTAGGCTTTTTGGCTGATGGGGTGTCCAACAGAGCTCTCTCTTTCTCTAGGGTGGTGGGAGAGGTAAAAACAGTTTTGGTCTTACTGTCTGAAGCTATCCTCTCAAAACCCAAACCTAGAGCTACCCCGGCTCTGTCAGCACACAACTTGGTCTTGGCCAAGAGCAAATCCATCCTACCCTTCCCCTCAGTGCATTTATTAACCACGGAAAGAAGGTATTCATTTTCAGACATGAGGTTCTCAGCTCGCTCTCTAGCAGTGCCTAGCTGGTCCTTAAGGGTAATGCAAGTGTCACAAACAGGTTGCACATCCTTAGAACTACCGGCCCTCTCCAATCTAGCCTCTAAATCATGAACATGCTTATCACGTAAATTAATGCTATCGCGCAATAAAGAGCAGTTCATGCAATCAATAACATCATGAGGTCTAGAATCCACCTCCAAAAGCTGCTTCTGTGCAGTCTCAAGCTCAGAAAGAGTTTGAGCATGAACAGAACGCAACTGAGCAAGCTCACTCATGACAACAGAACATGATTCACATTCAGCATCATCAAACTTAGACTTAAGCATGGCATATTCAGTAGAAATATTTTCTAGCCTAAGTCTAAGGTCTTTTCTTTCTCTAGCGGCTTGCACAAGTAATCTATCTTGACCAAGCACTACTTCATTCAGCTCATCTAATTTAATTAGAAGCTGGTCAGATGATAGGTTTACCTCAGATGAGTCAAGCTCATCGCCGCTGTGATCGCTGTCGGCCATGAAGCAAAGGCCGGTGAAGTCACGTCCCTTCTTGTCCTTCTTGTCCTCCTTCCTTGGGGACTCCTCCTCCTCAGAGCTCGACTCCTCAGTTGAGTATGTGTCGATGTCGCTGAGAGCAGCAACAAATGCTCTGGAAGCGGCCTTGGCTACTTTCTTAGCCATCTTGCCGCGCTTGCCCTTCACAAAGGGTTTCCTCTCCTTCTTGTGGTATTTGGAGCGCTCACTCTCATCTCTCTTTTTGACCTTGGGGCAATTGGCCTTAATGTGAGAGGTGTCGCCACATTCATAGCAGCCACTAAAACCACTTCTCCTCTGATCCCGTCTCTCATGATAAAAGCGGGTGAACCTCCGGGCAATGAGAGCAAGCTCATCATCAGCTAGAGTATCCACCTGCTCCTTTGTGACGGAGACCAGGGAGGACAAAGCAAAACCATCTGCAAGAACACAAGTGCCTGATGTGCTTGGTTCTGCAGTGGTGCCACGGCTAGTGCTAGAAACCAATGCCAATGGCTGTGGCAAAGAGCTTCTGTGCACAGCAAGAGATGCCTTGGCAATCTCTGTGGACTTCAGCTTGCTAAAGAGTTCATCACAGGTCAAGGTGTCATAGCCTGTGGACTCCTCAATGCTGGATATCTTCACTTCCCATATGCTACGGTCAAGAGCATAGAGAAGCTTGATAGCCCTATCATGATCACTGTAAGCAAGCGTCCCGTTGGATCGCAAGTTACTCACTATCGCGTCAAAGCGAGAAAACATGGCATCTATCGATTCACCAGGTGCCTGCACAAACAGCTGATATTGTTGATTGTAGGTGCTTTGGCGCCTGGCCTTAATCTGAGTAGAGCCCTCATGAAAGACAGTGAGCGATGTCCAAATCTCCCTAGCAGTCCTAAGGTGCTGCACCCTATCAAACTCACTTCTACTCAAACCGATGAACAGTATATTTCTTGCCTTGGAATTGGCATTATACTGATCCTTCTCAGTCTGAGAGGTGCGAGTCTCAGGGATGGAGTATTGTGAGTCCACAATTTCCCAAATTGCATTTCCTTGGCTTAACAAGTAAGCCTCCATGCGCACCTTCCAGTATGCAAAGTCTGTCCCATCGAACAGAGGAATTTTACTGCCTCTATCCATGTCGCCTAAAGATCACAAAACCGGTTAAGGTCAACTGGTGATCTTAACCAAGCTCTGATACCAATTGTTGGACCGGAAACGGCGACCAGAGGGGGGGTGAATGGGAGCTTTTAAAATTTCGGGCTAAAAACTAGCCTTCGGTTT
The DNA here is from genome assembly GCA_019279435.1 of Zizania palustris. NCBI lineage: Eukaryota > Viridiplantae > Streptophyta > Magnoliopsida > Poales > Poaceae > Zizania > Zizania palustris. The sequence continues at coordinate 69,808,409 of JAAALK010000079.1, read as the reverse complement.
CAGTTCTGTCTTCTGCGGAACAGGCTTCGAACACTACCTTCGAAGGTCTGGTTCGGAGGTACTTCGATACCTTCGAACACAGGCTTCGGAGGAGCAAAAGTTCGAAGCCAAGAAGACTTCGCTCCACTTACAACCCTCGGAAATCTACTCTGCTTAGTCAGTGCAGGCTCCGCACACAGGGTGCTTCGAGCAGGCTTCGCACTTCACCCTTCGCAAAAGTGGACAGCCCTCTGAGGACTTCGACCAAGTACTTGGCAGCAGCAACTGGTGCTGAGCTTCGTACACGAAGGTCTACACGCACACAAACGGACTACGCTAAGGGCTTCAACACAAGAAGCAAAACGGGATATAACCAGGGCTTCGCTAGTAAGCAGCGAGGTCTAGCCTCGTGTTACACAGAGCGACAGCACACTGAAAAACACACTTCGCACAAAACACCCTTCGCCTAAGCAGGCTTCGGTGCACTATACTAGCGAGGTATGTAAAACGAGCTCAAGCAAAAGCACAGGAAAACAGGGCTTCGCCGCTTGAACAAGGAACACAAAATATATTGAACTCTGGATGAAAACCAGCGAGGTCTGTGTACAGGAGCTCAACAGTAAATGCTCAAAGTGTTAAATGTTACCTACCGAGCCCCCATATTTATAGCCCACGGCTTCATCCTAAGGAAGTGACTACATTACCCCTAGGGTTTACAATAGATTTGTCTCTACAGAACTAAGGGGTACAAAAGGTAGTCCACCTTTATTTTGGAGGCTTCTCTGTCAGCTGCAGAGGGGACAGTGTCAGCCTTTTTCAGAACAGACAGTGTCAGCCTTTACAGTGTTGACTTCTGGAACCTCCCTTCGCACCGGAGGGTGCGGTAGCTTCGGCGAGAAGCCTGCAGCCTGTTGGCCTTCGCTCCGCCGAAGAAGTCCTTCGATACAGTGACGGTTTTGAGCCGAAGCCGTCAAAGCCCCTTGGGCCTTCGCACCACCACCTCCGGAGTGGATCACCACGGCTTCGCAGCTACTCCCAGCTCGAACACCGTCCGTCCGTGTACCGAAGCCATGCATGGCCGAAGCACCTCAAGTCATCCTCGCTCCGGAGCTAGCCTTGCTCCGAAGCCTTCCACCCTCCGAAGCCCCACCTTCGGAGTACCACCCTTCGAAGTCCCTCCTTCGTCCAAGGCCTCCGCATGAAGCATTCCATGAGCACTTCGTCGCAGTGTCTCACTCCGAGCACACTCCACGACGAGCCTCACCCGGACCATGCCTTCGATGCACCTCGACTTCTGAGACCTTCGTCGGGTAACCTTCGAGTGTCTCCCTCCGGAGCACACTTCGAACACCTTGCCTCCGCAGAGGACTTGTTCCTCCAACTCCGAAGTCACTCCACTCGGAGTACCTTCGAAGTGCCTCACTTCTGAGGACTTTGTCTCGGAGTACCTTCAGCCGGAGCCACGCTCCGCACTCTCTGCCTTCAACTGGCACGTCTCGACCCGAGGAACGACCCGGACCACCTTCGCAGCCACCGTGACGGAGCTCCCCGCTCCCCTGGCATCAAGCCTCCCGCTCGACCCAGGTTCACCTGGCTCGAACCTTGTCCGTCGCCTCCGGAGTCCCTGCGCACCACCGACAAGCAAACAAGTGTATCCAGTACTCCGGAGACCTCTCCGGGTTACCAACCTTCGGTACACACTCCGGTGTACCGCCCAAAGTACCGAAGCCTTCGGTACACACCCAGTCATCGCGTACTGTCGGACCCCTCCGACGAGCACACTCCGCTGCACGGCTGCAACAAGCAACACCGAACACCCTTCGGTGAAACCACCTCCGAACACCCTTCGGAGGTCCCACCTCCAAAGCCCCTTCGGAGGTACCCTTCGAACAGAGGGTAAAATCCTGTCAATCACTCATCACAAAACACCGAAACCAACCCTTGGTTTCTCAGATTACCTTCAGAGAAGTGTTGGAATGGCTAGATCTGGTGCGAGCGAGTTCGACGGGCGGCGTGCAGGCGAGATCCACTGTCGTCGCTGGTTGGAGGTTCGTGGCGTGCGGGCGAGCAGGCAACAACCGGCGACACGCTCCTAGCGTGCTGGCTGCGTCGCTGCGTGCTGGCCACACGCTCCTGGCGTCGCGCTAGCGGTGCTGTAGCCGCGCGCTAGCCATGCGCCGGCCACGGTTGTGCAGATCTGGAGAAAGGAGAATGGAAGGGGAAAGCAACGGGAGAAAGGCAACGATGAGTCTGGACAGGGGCGAAGCCCAACAGAAAGCTGTGGATGCAGATGAACCCCCCCAAAAAAACAAAAACAGTACTTACCTCTACATTTTAGCCCTTTTTGCACCCCTCTTGGGCCAACGTGCTGCACCCCCGAAGGCCCATCTTCGCAAGCTAGCAACGAGCAGCCTGCCAGGAGCCCACAAATGCCATGATCAGAGGCCACCAGCAGCCCACAGCAAGGAAACACGCCAACACCACAGCCCACGCCAACACTAATTGAATGTATCGCCTATTCGTCTCCCTCACTCGCCAGCATCCAACCACGCGTCCACGGCTCCACGCCCATGGCGAATTGGCGATCGCCTGGCTCCTGCGCCGTCGCCCGCTGGCATCCTGCTCCTGCGATCTCTTGGCTCCTCCGCCGCCTCGCCGAGCCACAGCTGTGGACAGTGGACCTGTGGTAAAAAAGGCGCCCGACCCTCCCCTCCCTTCTGTTTTCTGATTAGGCATTAATTCTTTCTATAATTTTCCATAGATTCTATTCTAGTATTCTTGATTTCTAAACTATGCAATCAGCAGATTAGTACATACTTACATATTAGGTTACTAATGATAGATCAATTAATGGAACGATTTTACAAAAGGAAAGCACCAGAGCCGGATAGTTGCAATAATGCTAGAAATTCACGTTTGGATGATATCAACTGGGAGGAGGAGATTAAGTTTGATCCAGGACTGAGGAAACAAATTAATGATTATCATCCTAATGTTAGAGAGAGGGTGAGAAGAAAGTACTTGGAGAATGGACCTTGCCAACCTCGCACAATTCGTTTTCCTATGACAGAGATTGGAGGAGTTCCAAGAAGGTTTGTTCCAGAATGGTTTGATGAATTTGGAGGTTGGCTTGAATATAGTGAGTCCAAAGATAAAGCATATTGCTTTTATTGTTTCTTGTTTAGAGAAAAGAAGGATGGCGGATATGAAGCATTTGTTAAAAATGGTTGGAATGGCTATCATAGAAAGGAAAGACTACAAAATCATGTTGGTAATGTCGGTGGCTCACACTATCTCGCAATGAAGAAATGTGATGATCTCTTACAAACAAAACAACACATGTTTCCTACAATAATCAAGGTACTAGAAATTGTGGAAAAGGATAAAAAAGATTGGAAGATCAGAGATCAAGCATCAAATCTTTTACAATACTTTCAGTCTTTTGACTCTATCTTCTATTTGCATCTCATGTTGACTATATTAGGAATCACAAATACCTTGTCATTAGCATTGCAACGGAAGGATCAAGACATAGTGAATGCTATTAAATGTGTGAAAGCAACTAAATACCAATTGGATGAACTTAGAAGAGAAAAGTGGATGATGCTATTAGACGATGTCCATGGATTTTGTGACAAGAATGATATTTGCAAATTGGAAATGGAAGACGAATATATTGATCCAAAGAAGCGGAGACATAAATCTGGAATTACGAACAAGCATTATTATCAGGTAGATTGTTTTAATGATGTTATTGATTGGCTACTTCAAGAGCTTGATAGCCGCTTCAATGAGACAAGCTCTCAATTGCTTGTTTGCTCAGCAGCTTTTAGTCCAAGAGACTCATTCCAGGATTTTAGTATAGAAAATTTGATGAGCCTTGCGAAGCTTTATCCACATGATTTTGATTCTGGGAATTTGAGGGATCTTAACCACGAGCTTGGCCTCTACATATATGATGTGAGAGATGATGAAAGGTTCTCCGACCTACAAACTGTTGCCGAGCTTTCTCAAAGAATGGTGAAGACTAGAAAACACGAACGTTATCCAATGGTTTACCGACTTTTGAAGCTTGTGCTAGTGCTACCTGTTGCTACTGCTACAGTTGAGAGGTGTTTCTCAGCCATGAAAATTGTGAAAACAGAATTGCGCAATCGCATTGGTGATATATATATGAGCAATAGCCTTATTTGCTATGTGGAGAAAGAAGAGTTGTTGAAACTCACCAATGAGGCTGTGGTTCGTCGCTTCATGAAAATGCAAGGTCGTAGATTTGATGACTAGGGTTAAAGGTAATGTATTATGTTTTTTCGTTGGTTCATTTTTTCTCTTAAAATATTGTTTATGGAATTCTTCGGTTTGGTAATTATATTTTAGCCCTTCTTTATTCCTGCACCCCGCTCCATTTTGTTCTAGCTTCGCCACTGAGTCTGGAGAAGGAGAATGGAAGGGGAAAGCAACATGAGAAAGGAAGGGAAAAAGGAAGGTGAGCAGAATACTTCACGTGGGTGTAGGTGCCAGGCAGAGAGTCACGGGCAGCTCCATCCGGCTAATTTTTTGGGCTATTCTCATCCAGAATTTTTACAGAATATTCCTTTTTCATCCCATCCCATTTCTATCTGCCAGGTAACCAAACAACATAGAAACTGGGATATGGCCATCCTAACCCTGGATATCCAAGCATCCAAACAGACCCTTAGAGTCTCAGTTTGATTGATGCAGTTTCAAATAGATTATTTAAAACGGTTAAAACTAATTAACTCTGTGAAAGAGATGTGAGGTAGCTGACACCAAATCTCCTCAGAACTCCATTGTTAAGCGTGCTCAGGTGGGAGTAGTACCAAGATGGGTGACCTCATGGAAAGTTCTCGTTCAAATCCCGACACACCATGGCTTTCAAACAAGGTCGGGCCCATATGGTCTATTTCAAAAAAAACTAATTAACTCTGAAAAATCCTCCAAGCATGCACTTAAATGTGACCTCCGTCAAAGTGAGCTTCACTGATTGGTTGGTGTCGAAGTATTAATGTATCGATTGCGATAATTAAATTTGCAAGGCATCCAAATCTGTTTACTTGTTTATTTAGTAGGTACTAAAGTTTAGCTCATTTGTTTGCATACAGAGATTAAACTAAGGCGGTCTTTGGAGACAGGAGCTAAATCACATCCAATGTTTAGATATTATTTTAGAGTATTAAATCGAGACTATTTACAAAACTCATTCATAATCAGTGGATTATTAACGAGACGAATCTAATGAGCCTAATTACGCCATGATTTGACAATGTGATGTTACAATAAACATTTGCTAATTATGGGTTAATTAGGATTAAAAAATTCGTCTCGCGAATTATCCTCTGATTCTGTAATTATTTTTATAATTAGTTCACGTTTAGTCCTTCAAATTGATGTCCAAACATCCGATGTGACACGGGCTAAAATTTAGCCCCGGGATCCAAACACCCCCTAATATACAACGACCATATTACATCTAATCATTGTTATCCTTAACTTTTTTCATACTCTTAAACAGCCATAAATAAATGTAGATAGTGTCCATGTACATTTTAGTCTCTATAAACAACCCCTTAGTGACTTATGGACGGTCTAGTCTCCATAAGCAAAATTGTTTGGGATTTTAGGGACTAAACTTTAGTCCCTAAAAATAAGCAGGCTAATCCAAACAAGCTCTAAGCTTGATGAACCAAATGCTAATACATGTGAGTGTATTGATGATGTCTGGTTGGTAACATGTATAATTCAGATTACTGTTCTGCAACCTTGAAATTAGTGTTTTTAATATACTAATTTATGGTTTTTATGATCTATATACGTGGATGGATTATGGATAATGTGTTGGACCCATCCACACTGGATAGTAGAACCTAGTATCAATTGCAATATTACATAGTAGAACCTAAGGCGTGACAGCAATGTGAAGAGAGGTAGAGGAATACCAAAATTGATGTGGGAAGAAGCAGTGAAAATTTGAAGCGATGGAATATACCAAAGATTTAGCCATAGACAGGAGTGCTTGGAAAATAACTATTTATGTGCATGAACTCTAATTTATGATTTTTGGTGGGTTTTAACTCTAGCCTATCCCAACTTGTTTGAGACTGAAAGGCTATGTTATTGTTGTAAATGCAAAATTGCATATTTAAAAACATATATAGGTTCTGGTACAACTTCACATACAAAATTTTTTAAGCTAGTCCAACCTAAATAAAAATTTATTGGGTCTAGTTGTAAATGGATTGATAATATATAGTTGTGTAATAATTTTTATTTTAAACTAAAAATAAAGATTTGGAGTATTTTATTATATTACATAAACTCAATCGAGCGTAAATCTCAGATTAAAAAAAGCTTTAGTCCGTAAAAAAAAATCGCCGGTCATGCTCACAACTTTTTAAATAATATATTTTAAAAAATTCAAATATGATACATGGTTTTAAATAATTGCAAAAGTGACCACCGGTTGACTCATCATCGGCGAGTTTAAAGCCTTGCGCTTTACAACCTGAGCTAGTTGGACTTATTATATCATGTTGCAGATGATATTGTATTTAAATTGACCTAAATTAGCATATCATGTATTGATCTAGGCCGGTCAGTCTAGATCAGCACATATTCAACCGATTTAGGCCATATAAACTAAATCGGCCAACTAAGTATGGAATTTTATTCCAAGGGCTCCTAGATCGACCTATGATCGACTAAACTAGGCCATTGTAATGAGCCGTGGTCATTTTTTGTAATTTTTTGAAATCACATATCATAATTATTATTTTTTAAAAAATATTATTTAAAAAAATCCATGCTCACGTGATCAAACTCGGGCCCACCATTCAGTGAGACACAGCAGCTAGTACTGTACCACACCAACCATCTCGTCTTCCTCCTAACGCCAACCGCCGCCTCCGTCGCCGTCGCCGCCGGAATGCCGCGGTGAGCAGCAAGCTCGAGCAGCTCCCGCGACTGGCCGGATCACGCGAGGAGCAGGAGGAGAAGAGGGAGATCCAGTAAGCGGGAGGAGAGGGGGAGCCATGGCGAGCGACGTGCCCATGAGCCCCGAGCTCGAGCAGGTCGACGGCGAGATCCGCGACATGTTCCGCGCGCTCCAGTGAGTCAGATATCCCCCGCTCCCTCTACCCTCCCGCATTCCGCGCCAGGCGGGCCGAGAGGCTTCTCGAGACTCCGCGCTGGCGTCAGATTTTGCTCGAATTCGTTGCTGCTTGCGGCCTCCCCCATGCTGGTTCACCCTTTCTGGTGGTGGTGGTGGTGTTGGCTGCAGGAATGGGTTCAACAAGATGGACAAGATCAAGGACTCGAACAGGCAGTCCAAGCAGCTGGAAGATCTCACCGGGAAGATGAAGGAGTGCAAGCGGTAGGTCTCGCTGAACCCTAGCCCTACCTCAATTCACGGCTGAGTTTTTCCAACTGTGCGACATTGGCGTTCATGAGTTATATAAAGCAATTTCAGATTTAGCACTGATGTGTTAAATTCATGTAAATATCGTATGGTGTTTTTGCAGCTTGATCAAAGAATTTGATCGTATTCTCAAAGACGACGAGAGAAATAACTCGGCTGATGTCAACAAGCATCTAAATGATAAGAAGCAGATCATGGTTGGTAGTTTTCTTCACTAGTATCCTTGTTAGGAAAATTGATAATTTACTATCGTTAAGTTTGGGCTTCGACTATTTGCCAATCTAAACGTTGGTTTCGATAAAATGCCACCGTAGTTGATTCTTTGCCATTTTATCATATTTTAATTCATTTCTCATTTTTTTCTCTATAGAAAAAAGACCAATCTACGCGGGCAAAAAACGTCTCCTCACTATACATAAGCGTGGTGTTGTCATTTTCTAATCGAAGGGATATAATAAGAAAGATAGATTGATCTTTTCCTAGAGAGAAAAAATGTGAATTGAATTAAAATCCAGTAGAATGGAAAAAAATCAACTAGGATAAAATTTAGAGTGACATTTTATCGAAGCCGAAGTGACAAATAGTCAAAGCCCACACTTAACGATGATAAATTATCAATTTTCTCTATCTTTTGTTGCACTTGCAGACCATTTTTCACACTAGTATAATTTGTTTCTTGTGTGTTGCAACAGATCAAAGAGCTGAATTCCTACGTCACATTGAGGAAAACGTATGCGCATTTCCCCCCTTTTGCTATGCATGTGGTGTTTTTTCTCGCTAATTCTGAATTCAGTGTCTCATTTGTACATGTAATCCCGTGTAGTGCTAATATGTAACTTTACCAATTTTCTGGTGCTCCAGGTACCAAAGCAGCCTTGGTAATAAGAGGATCGAACTATTCGATACTGGAAATGATCAGGTGGCTGAAGACAACGTTCAAATGGCATCAGGTGGCCTTAATTACTTTGTATCATCAGTAACTTGCTCCTGAGAAATACTAAACTACTGTTATGTTTTAAAATTCTAATGAAAGCACCCGGGTAATTCTGCAGAAATGTCAAATCAACAGCTCATTGATGCTGGAAGGAAACAAATGGACCAAACAGACCAAGTTATTGAGCGTTCGAAAAAGGTGTGCTACAATATTTTTCTTTCTTTACTTACTTCCATTGTGAAATTTACATGGATCCTTTCTTGTAGGTTGTTGCACAAACTGTTGAGGTTGGGTCTCAAACTGCTGCAGCTCTAACACAACAAGTAAGTTTTCTGGGATGATAAAAATGATGTTGTTTCATCAGGATATTTCTCCTTTTCCATTGTATTTGCAAAGTTTCACTTTTTTTTTAATTTTAAAGAGATTAGAGATCATATGTGACTCATGGACACTGCATAATGCTTCACTTTTATGTTAATGGTTAAGTACACAGTGTCATTGAATCAATCAGAATTTTTTTTTGTGTTTCAATATTTTAATTATGGTTGCAATACTAAATTTTGAGCCATGCAAAATGCCTTCAATTCCTTTTTGAGAGGTGCTGCTGTATGGAGCACCAATCAACTAGAACAAGGCAACAAGCTAAGCTTACTATTTTCGCCTGACAAGATTGCAAAAATTGACATCAATGGATCTTTGTAAACTGAAATCAGGTCCTTGGAAGCTTCATAAATACCAAGTAGATCATGTACATCTTACTAAATATTTTAGGGAATCTGTATTCTAGGCCTGTTACCTTTGTAAGTCTGACAGCAGGTTGAGTTCTGGCAAGTTTAATCAGCTAGTCTGAAGTTCTCTTTACATTTTTTTTAGACAGAGCAAATGAAGAGGATTGGCAATGAGCTAGACTCTGTTCACTTCTCACTGAAGAAGGCTAGTCAAATGGTGAAAGAGATTGGTCGCCAGGTTCTCCCCCACCCCCTCCCCTCGCTCCCTCTGTGCGCACGCCGTGTGCAATACATGGACTTACATATTCGTTGCTGCAGGTTGCAACTGACAAATGCATCATGGCATTCCTATTTCTGATAGTTTGTGGTGTGATTGCAATCATTGTTGTCAAGGTATGTTTTCCATTGCTTTTCAAATATACCAATGCTGTTTACCTTAGGCTAAACTGCTTATTGAGACATTAAATGGTGGATCCAATTACTGCACACATCTTCGGATTGATGGTCCTTAATACTTCATATGGTTCCTTATCCTTTGTTAGTTAAATGTGTGTGTGTTTTTGGTTGTGTGCATATTAGCTACGTAGAAGTCTGAAGTATATTCAGAATAGTTTTATCACTTGATGTAACTGACTGATTTTAATAAAGCTTCCTTTATCCCCCAAAAAATGCTCAATGAAAAAATGGGAATACCCAAGTGTCAATAAACGATATCACTTGATTTTTAGTAAACAATTCCTGTGAGCTTAAAGTCATATCATTATTCATTAGGAGGCTAGGAGCAGTAGAGCTAGTGAAGATTGACAATGACAAATAGCACCTGTGAATAAAGAATTTTTTTGGGTGTACTTTACATCACCATGCAATGGATGACCAGTCCGTCTTTCTACCAGATCGTCAACCCTCATAACAAGAACATCAGAGACATCCCGGGGCTGGCACCTCCTGCACAGAACAGGAAGCTGTTGTCCATACAAGATTTCAGAAGACTTTGAGCATAACTGAGAGGTTGGAGGCTGGGAGACGAACCAGATGTTTGTGGGACATGATGCCCTCATGCAGGTCGTAACTATTCTTTTCCCTTCGACCCTTCCATTGATCTATTCTTTTCCTGTGATGGTCATTAGTGTTGGACTCTCGTCTGATGTTTGCGGCTGCATTGACTTTTCTGGATGTGTGCATATGTAGCACAGTAGCAGAGATAGATGAGGATACACATTTTTTCTTGGTTGGTCGTTGCGTATAAATGGTCACCTGAACTTGCTTCAGTTTGCTCTTGTTTTAGTTTCTACAGATGGTGTTTCCTTCCGATGTTCTTCCATCATAATCGGATTGTGACATTTATCTATGTGATCTAACAAGGTCGAACGCAACTTGCAGCCAAGGACACATATATGATTCCAGTTTGATGATGTTATCATTAATTTAACAACATTAAGATCACTAGACAAATTAAACTATTGCCATTAATATTGATTTAGAGAGGAATTTTTAACTGGTCAAATAATTTATTGTTGTCATGTGATAACACAGTCAATATTATGCTCTGCTTCTGCAATGTTTCAGCAAAACATAAACATGGATGTCAGAAATGCCTGGATCCTACTAGGCTATATTACAGGACTAACTCTGTTCAAAAATACAAGTATTTTTAGAATTTAAAATTGGTACCACAATTTTGGCATGTATCTATCCTGGCCCAATCCTGGGGTCCTGGCTGTAGGATTATTTTATCTGTGCTGCCACTGTGTTAGGGTCTGTTTAGATAGACTAAAACTAATAGTTATTTAACTAATAGATATCGCTAATTGTTAGCAAGTTAATAGTTAGTTAGCTAAAAAATAGGCATGCATATTTAGATACTTTGGACTAATAGGTGACTAAAATCAATTTTGCTCTTGCTACAATAATCATACGACAATGGTGTAAGGGCAAATTAGTCCATGCATCCATTAGCTCAAATTAGTTCGTTTTTATGGACTGAGCTAATAATTAGTTCACCAATTAGTTGCACTGTTTGAATGCGTTAAAATTATTAACTATTATTTGATAGGATCCAAACGAAACCTCAGTAGCAGTAGTACCAGGAGGATGAGGCTGTTGGCCATTTACTAATCAGGAATGATGTGGCCAATCAATGATCTGTAGTAGAGGAATCAAAGTGGACATTCATATAATTCTCTTAACCTTAATCCTGGCAAAAGAAAATAGAGATATTATATTTTACAATATTAGAATGAGTAGTTAAATCCTCGCAAAAGGAAATAGATATGGTTATTTTCCAACGGAACGAGCAGTTACAATCCAGGCTCCCGTTAACTTGATACCACGAGTAAATAAACCGGCAATGCGAGCTTGTGTTAAAAATGATTTAACACATAAACCTTAAATCCTAAACCCTCTACCTGACGAACAGGTCGCCGATCTAGCAGCTACCTCTTCCGACAACAGATCACTGAAGAAGGAATCAGCGAGACAATCTCTAGCGGAATCATACGACGCCATGCGTTTCTTGAACGCACGCAGCTCCCTCTCGTCTCTGGGAGCGAACGACTAGCAGAGCAGGTGTAATATTTAACGAGGTTAGAGTTGGCCGCGGATTTGTTTTGTAGCCCATGAAAAAAAACAACAGCAATTCGGAAGTTGTCAGAAAAGATGAACTCACAGGGTATTTCTTCCGCAGAACGATGTCGACGACGTAAAGTAACCAAGCCACGTTAGTCTTTGGAAAGCTGAAATGGCAAGTGAACAGAATTAGCATCTGTCAGAGTAACAGGGCATGCATTTATAGTTGTTATGTTGAGAGTGTTTTCCTATAAATTTTAAGAAACAATGCCTACCACCATAGAGTTAAAGGTTTGCAACTTGAATAGCCAATCATCGTTGGTATTCTACTTAGCAGTGAGACATGTATGCATTAGCAAAGGAATTGCAATGGCTACTTTGTGTTGTATCTTGTATGTATGTATGTATTATTGTTTGAAACTATCATGCGCTATGGGCTAGGCTATGAGTTAGTTAGGGTTAGTTAGAGTCTTGTTAGTTTACTTATCCAATTGCAGTTATAGTCGGTTTAATAAAGAAGATCTCTACTCTATATAAAAGAGTCTATAACGTGTAATTAGACAAGTAAGAAATAAAAATCAATCTATATTTTTTCCCTAATTCTTTGAAATCTTCCTCGTTCTTCAACATAGCTTGGCAAGGGGATTAACACTACGCCAACCTATCTTACCATTACGATCTACGCAATCGAGAACCCCCAACCCTAAGGATTGACACCCTTGCGCTACTGTTCACCTTGGGCCTGGTGGCCCTGGCCTATAGCACATGATAGAAACAGAGAGGCATTCCTTTCCTATTCCTATTACCAGCTGAGATGATCAACAGTATCACTACAACTAGTTGCATGTATTACTTACCTGCCCTCCCAATAATCTTTGGTGATCCTTTTCATCTTTCGGTATGTTTCTGCCTGCATATTTATAAGAACCATATAGTATAGTAAGTAGCCCAAAGGGTTTAACATGCTACTATAAAAAAGGGATCATCTGAAAACCTGCTTATCTCGTTTTGGTCCTTCAAACAAGGCAGGGTCTGCTGATAGGTCTAGAAAGAGAATGGCATCCCCTGGAGAGTAACATTACAAAAAAACAAAGTTTATAAAGGGGACATAACAGAAGGCATAAAATGTTGGCATATTTCAGCTAGGATTTCTCAGATCCAACTAAATTGGTGGCTTAATCTAGTTGTTCCTCTGCAAACTTTTTGTGGTCAAAAGTTATATCTAGGAATTGTAGGGCATATCAACATTTAAAATTGCAGATAGATGCAATGCCAAGAAATACTAAAAGTTCAAGGAAGTGCCTGTATTGATCCGTGAAAGGGTAAAATCAATTATGGAGACATTCAAACCAAAAGTTTTACTGCACATCCTCTTCCCTTGAATAGTAAAACTCATTGTCTGATTCTTGTCCGGAATTTCATCTCGATCCAATAGAATGTTACCCCTGCCAAATGTGCCTTATGATGGTAAGCATTAAGCAACCATAAAAACTAAAACGGGGAAGAAAGCACATCAGCATCTGGGTTGAGCAGCTGTGGTGCCTAAATAGGAACTTTTAAAGCAAGTCAACCATTTCCATCCTATACTCTGCCCTAATTTAGACATTGTTAGGATTTTTTCCAGTGACCCTGCTGTATTAAACTGTACATGCACTTCTGCAGTTGAACTTGAAAACGAAAAATGAAAAATTTAGTCAACTGAAATTTAGTGTTACAAACAGGGGTGAGGGGTCCTTGTTTTGCATCCTGTCCACACACCTATTTAATGCATGCAACATGAACTATAAACTAAGGAAATGAATGAAGGGACAAACCAGTGCAAATCTCGATGTTCAAACTCGCATGCACATTCAGCCACAGCTAAGGATGCAGTAACCTACAACAATAGAATGGTACATAGTTATCCAAACAATTTTTTAGTTGATGTAAAATTCGTATAAACTTAATATATGGCGGGTCTATACTTGAACCAGTAAACTGCGAGCCTCATTGTAGTCAAGTAAAGCAAAACTTTCAAGGTCTCTCCCGCCATCGGCTTGCACAAAGACAATATAGAACTGGAACAAAAGTTATATAAAGATGTGGAAATTTGGAACAAATGATCCAACCATGATGCTTCACCCCCTCCCAAAAAAACTGAATGATGAATGGTTTGAACTTTGAACAATCAGAATCCTAACCTGTTCACTTGAAAAAACATTTGGATGATCATTCTCAGACCCACATTTAGCATCCCAATCTTCCCAAGCACTAATAAGTGAAGGGTCATATGGACCCTGACAAACCCAGAAGCTGCAAGACACACGATATGACAAGTATTTGGACAACTTAGTTGTTGGGTAAAGCTGGCTTAATTTCAAGAATATTTTTTTGTAAAATTTGAAGTTTACAGTCGAAATTTTCAGACAAGCATGAATTTTCTCACGGCAACGATAAGGAAAAGCACATACTCTTTTGTCTCAATGAAGCCACCGCATGAATTTTCTTTCATATTATCACCCCGGTCTGCTCTCAGATTATTAAGTGTTAGACAAATCAAAGCTTCATCAAGAACTTCTTCTGATTTCTACAAAACAAAACAATCTAATGACTAATGAGTAGCATAACATTTGGAATGGACAGAACGAATGAATGGAACAAACCTTTTGGGTCTCTCCATTGACCAATGAGGTTCCATCAAAGGGAACAACTTTACAAGCAGTACTTCCAGCCCTGAAAGCCTCTCCAAATGTTCCTTCACCAAGTTTCATTATGCTTTCTGGCTTACTGTTTCCATGAACATCCTCATTAAGAGGTAAATGAAGACTATATGCCAGAAAATAAATATGAAACACCTACCAATAAGTGGAAAACACTTCAGCTAGGGTGACAGGTGCAGATTGCCTGCAAACCTGGAGGAGTTGTGAAAAGGCAGGCATAGCCTCGCCACTCGAAGATGGAATGCTGGTATCATTGGGTCCCTCATTAATGTTAAGCTCACTGAAGGATGTAACGATGTTGGCTTCACTCACAATGTTCTTTAAACTGTTATCAGTGAACCCTGAAGGGATTGTTCTTCTCTTAGGATGTGTCCCTGGCCCTCTATCCTTTTCAGGGGTTCTATAACTGCTGTGAAGAATATTGTTGGATGAAGTACAGCAACTATGGACTGATGGTACAAGTGGGGTCTCCATGATATCAAACAAGGGATTGGATGATGCAAATCTTGCAAACTTAGATATTTTCCACCTCTCCAATATTGCAGACAGATCATGCACATTGCACAATGCAGTTCTGCTCCATTCCTCTAGTCCATGTGCTCTTGGGTGAAGGGGCTTTCGTCCATCAGTTCAAAAGCATCAACTTGTTTAAAATAAGCCTTTTGTTTCATGTAAAAGGGCAGGAACTTGTTAACACCAAAATAACTAGGATCAAATTGACAAGCGCACCACGAACCTCAAGACTTTAAGGACTTGCACTGAAGTTAAGCTGACCTCCCAAGCCTTCGTGTGTTGCTGACATTGCATTTAAACTTAAGTCTCTGTACGAAATCTGAAATCCATAAAATGGAGATGGAGGAATAGCTTCAGGTAAATATTAATACTAAAATGCAAATGACAGTTCCAAAAAATATACAGCGTGCAAAGAATTGTGTATGGTAATGACCACCAAACAAAGATAACAACACAGTATTTCTTACTCCTTACCAGATCAACATGTCCCAAAGTTCACTGATTATAAGTAAAGAACAAGAAAGAAAAGAATGTAAACTTGGATGCAGACTCTATAGAACCTGACCAAAAAGAGATGCCAGAGAATGCAAAAAAAAAAACCTTAATCAGATGCTAACTCGTTTAGGCTTGCTGTCTCTAGCTTCTCTACTGGACTCTGTGTTAATGAAGCCCCGTCCAGGTTAGAAACTAGAAAGGCTTCCATGAGAAGCTCAACCTCCTTACACAAGGTTTTGAGGGTCTTTGATTGCACATTCGGACATACTCTCCCTATATGATATTGTGATTTATGATCAGATTTGATATTTCATATTACAACGATACTAAACAATTGTGTTATTTAGATTTGTTGTACTATAAAACATCAAATCTAATTATAAATTACAATATTATGACATAGAGAAAGTACATAGAAACTTGTTTAAAAAGATATTTTAACTTAAAAAGATAAATTCAAAAGGACAGTATGTCTATTAAACAGAACTTCCATATTATGCCTACACGTGGCAGACGTGCCTTGGGAGAACGCCAGGAGCAATAATTAAGAAAATGATTTCTTTTTGTATCTACTGTGCATACAGATAACTCAGTACTCTATTTATAATATTGTAATTAGAATTGGATTTGATATTTTATAATACAACGAATCTAGATAGTTGACAATACCACTGTCTAGATTCATTGTATTATAAAATATCAAATCCAATCCCGATGAAGGGGTAGAATTTATGAAAAAATTGATCTTGTTATTAAACTTCTTAATGTTAAATTTAGCGAATGACATGTTTGAGAAGAAAAATAATAAATTCTGAAGAAAAAAATCTCAGTACACTATTATGTACATAAAACAATGTGTTAAAATCTCTTGACATTGGTTTTGTACGAGAAAAACTCTTTTACAAGCTCAATTGAACAAACTCTGAACGCCGGTATAAAACCATATGTGCCAAGCAAACATTTATTATGAATTGATATCACATGAAGATGGTCAATGAACAATTATTAGAATTGACTTGTTTTATTATTTAGTGTCTAGATATTATGTGAAATTGAGCTAAAAAAACTATTGAATAGATAATATCTAGGCACAGAAGAATAAAATAAGTCAATTATAATAATTGTTCGTGGCCCATCTTAATGTGATGTTAAATCATGATGAATTTTTGTTAGACACATATGGTTTTATACCAGAGTTCATTCAATTGAGATTGTGAATTAATTTTTCTCGCACAAAGTCAACGTTCCAGAGATTTTAGCACATTGTTTCATGTGTACAATAATGCATTGATAAAAAAAATCTTCAGAACTTATCATTTTTCTTCTCAAACATGTCATTCGTTAAATTTAACATTAAGAAAATTAATAATAAAATCAATTTTTTTCATAAGTTCAGACAAAACTGTTTTCATACAGTTTGGTATATCAGATTATAAATGAATTGAAATAATTTGAATCAAAATACACTTTTAAATACTAAGTTGAAGCATTGTGTAAGCTAGAAGATTTTCGTGGTACCTATGAGCCTTTTAAAGGCATGTTTGAATCAGGGCTAAAATTTTAGCGCCCTATTACATCCAATGTTTAAATATTATTTTAGAATATTAAATACATAGTATTTACAAATCTATTCATAATTGGATTATTCGCGAAACGAATTTAATAAGCTTAATTCAAGGTACAGACGAGCCCTTAGAGATTTGGGAATATTTTCTTAAAAAATATTTATAGATATTTTGAGCAAAAAGAGGAAGGTTCGTCAGATTATGAATAAAAAAATAAGCTTAGAGAGATAGAATAATAGTCAAATTAAAATTTAGTAGCAGCAAACGGAGTTTAGCTTGCACCTGATGGAGAGCCACAGGTTCCAGCTGATCCTCTTGGGTTCTCCCCAGCAGCGACGCTTCTTCTCGGTGGGAGCAAAGGCAGGCGGAGATGGAAGAGGGAAATCGGTCGGAGTCGGACCAAACCCGCGGCGGGCGATCGGCGACACACTCCCACGGGAGAGGGCTCACCTGTCCACTCCACGCCTCTCCAGCTCTCCGCCGCCCGTACACCGCGCCGATGTGGGCCGCCGACACGAGCGACGGCCGGCGCGGTCCGATGGGCGATGGTGTAGATGCCTTCTCCGCTTCTCCGGCGCTCGGGGTCCGCGCCTTCTCGAGTTGCTATGGGATTGCAGAGAGGGAGAGAGAGAGCACGGGGATCGAGGCGGGGGCATGTTTGAAATTGCCTTCCACTTTGGCTTCTCCGGCAAGCTTGTTGAATCATATATTTATAATATATATATATATCATTAAATATGACATATTTAAAATGTATATATATATATATATGTCAATAAATGTTAAATATGCTTAACCATACCTGTATTTCTTAAATATAATGAATAGCTTGAGTACGATGTAATATATAGTTTAATATAAGTATGTAACATATATATAAAAAAAATAGAATGTAATTTTGATCGGTATGGGTTGGTGTTAGCTAGTATGGGATTGGTATTGATCGGAATGATCGATATTAACTGTTATTAAAATTAGAATATTAGGGTAATCTCAACCCATAGTGTCTATGTGGGTGATGTCTTGGATAAAAGAGATAGTAAGACATTATCTATAGACACCACTTTTTAATGGATAGTTTTGTTAAAAAAATATTTTTATACAATCATCTATCTTCTTGTTTCTTTCTCTTCCAATCCTCTCATTTGTTTTCTTGGTTTTGGTAAAGAGTTGATTTATTGCATGACATCTAGTTTCCATTGATTTCTCTTCTCTCTCATTAACTTGCTTGTCACATCAGCATCTTATTTAATACTATGGGCATTAGGTGACGTGGAGGGTTGGGGATGTTCTTACGTCATTTAATATGTATTGGTTTGAGTGATAGAATAGTACTCCCTCCGGTGTACAAATATTAGTCGTTTAGACAAAATTACACATACCAAGGTGATATTAAATAAAGTTACAAGAGTTGTCTCAATTGGTTATGGAGCCTAGATTTTTGTGGTGTCACTCAAGTTCAACTCCCGATGACCACATCCCATTTGGTAGCAATGCTTCGATTGACGGGATGACTAATATTTGTACACTCTCAATAAAAACCAAAACGACTATTATTTGTACACTGGAGGGAGTATGTAACGGCCTTTATGATCAGAATTGATAAGCTTGGTTTCTGGCCAATACAATTTGAAAAAAGCGAGGTTGATCATTTTTTTAAAAAACAATACTCTCTGGTTAATATAATAAATTGTAGAGTTTAAAATTTATATTATTTATTGCTTATTAGTTCGGTTAACCGCTTTCCTATCTACTCTCGCACCCATCGAGAATTTATCTTCTTAATTATCTTCTTAATATACTGTCAAACCTAAAACTTATAAAATACACATTAGGGCATTTCCGACCCTTCATATAGGATGATGCCTTAGCCATTTATTAGATTATCACGTAGGAAATAATCCGATGTGACAATAGAACTAAAGAAGAGAGATAATAAAAAAATGAATAAATCATGTCATAAGTAAGACATTGCATTGTAATATTCAAGAAAAGAGAATGGATAAGAGAAGAGAAAAAAATAGTATAAAAATCAATTGCATGTGGATACTTAAAAAATAAGGATTGATAGTAAGAATTTTAGAGGTTGTATCATAAGACATCACCTAAGAAACAAACATGGATTGGGACCACCCTTACCCATCTCAATCGATATTTACAATAAGATTTCCTATATAAAGATATTATAGAAACGGTCTTATACCAAAGTATTGTTTTAGTAGAAATCAGTTGAACTTACGTATATTCCATTTCATCTAAAATTCATCTCACAAAGTAGGCCTGAAACGATGGCCCAAACAAGCAAAACCTGACCTGCCTTCAAATTCACAACTCCCGATGCGTACGTGTCATTGATACAAGATATCAATCTCCTAATCAACAAAATACCGCATCAACAAAGTATATGACAAAAGTAGTCCGTATAGATAAGACCTACAATATTGATATATATTTATTTTTCATCCCAACAGTGGTTATAACAATAGTGGATATCAAAAGTAAGAGAGAAGATAGAAAAAGAATGAAAAAAGAGAAGTGACAAATGTTATTTTATTTTCTATGGGAAGTACATAAATTTATGGGTATCTTTTACTAAAGATCACTATAAAAATTACTTTTACAATGGGTCATTTCACTTATAGAAATATTTTAATGCTTATAGACTATTTTTTTCACGCATTGTGATGCCCTAAGAGAGTAACAAATCTTCAAATTTTTTTCAGCCCCAGAAAGCTAAACAGAAGCATACATTTGCAGTAGAAGACAAACTTATCCAAATGTTTTGTAACACTGTCCAGTGGCTGTGCAGCTTCTGCATTTTTCCTAGCTCCAGAAATAAGATTGCATCAGAAATGCAACGCAAAAAACAACACAGGAATTGCAACATCAACATCAACCCTGCTGCATGCCTGCCTGCATGCAATGCATCCATCTCGAGCCTGGGCGATCTGTAGTTTTTATTGAAAGCCCAGATTTTCACTTTTCAGGCATGTTTAGAACACATGTGTAATGGCATACAAGCTAGCCGCATCTGACAGCAACAAGACACACTCTAAGCAGCTCCTTTCCCCTTGAACACACCCTTCTTTGGAGCAGGAACAATATCATGGGTGACCACACAGATTTATTCACCCTGCTGAGTTCCAACCTCAAACTGTTTTTGTTTTTCCCTAAGTTCAAGCTAAGCAGCAAGAGCTTCAAGAAGGGATGCAATGAAGTGCATCTGGACCTCCTCGTCGATCGCCAAGAACAGGGGCACATGTACAAACAGGGATTTGATCCCGTGTTGCTCCGCGAACCGAAGAGAGTGGTAGTACACGTAGTTGCATACAAATCGGCCAGCGTCATCTGAAGGCATCACATCGTAGCCTGTCTTCCGGAGTGACTTGGTTAAATCATTCACTGGAAGGGTAGTCTGGCCATTCATGAAAAGTTTCAGAAGAATGTGGTTAGTCTCAAGACCAACAATGCTCTAAAAGCTCTAATGTTTGAAGTTGTACTCATGTAATAGTAGTGTGCATAAGAACAAGGGGCAGAGCCACCATGTTAGAGCTAAAAAATAAATCAGCGTTTACTATCTCAAATTGATCATATATGCACCTCTAAAGTCTAACATCTATATCTCATAATCCAGAAATCAGTTCATAAAGCCTAGCCTGATATGAATTATCATTGTTTGTCACCATGCAGGGACGTATTCAAATCATACCCAAACCAAACTTCCATTCATTTCTTATATGATAGGTTAGGGGGGAAGGGAGAGAAATGCCCATCTTTTCTCTTCCAAAACATATGAAAAGAATAGGAGGAATTGTGGTTTTTTTTTGTAGAAAAGATTGTACTTTGCTGTAATTAGGAAATCACAGATTACTACTGCCTTTTCTAATCTATTCCTAACAGATTTGTTTGTATTGAAAGAAATGGGATCAAAAGAGATCTTCAACGATACTTCTGAAATTCAAGCCTCTGAAAAAAATGTTCATACATTTTTATTTAAACTTAGTCAAAGTTAAATAACGTTTGACTTAAAAAATCAAACAATTTACAATGTGAAATAGAGGGAGTAGGTTACTGTGAGGAAAGTGTCACAACTCACAACAGAGCTAAAAACTTTCCAATTTGGAGGGCCTTTTTTACATCAAGGGGAGGGTCTCTGGTGTTCTCATGGCCACACAAATTTGTGGAATCAGAAATAATAATCGGACAAGTGAACCATGAAAAAGATAATATGGCAAGTAAAACTGATGTTTCTAGCCCAAACATCCATCGATTTTGACACAAACTTTTAATTGATACCTCTCTTGTCCGTGAGATGCTTCCATCAGATGGCACAATAGGGACTCTCTGCATGAAAACAACCAAACCGGTGAAACATCATGACAGTTTATATGGACAAAGATAAGCAATTGGACAGAATTCAACCTGAGGCTTCCACCCTAGCTCATCTGGACAACGGAAGGTGGCTTCATTAACAGCTTGATTCTCAAGAGCAAACCTTGTTGCACCACTATTGACTCCCAGGTGGATCTGAATATGTTTCAAACTGTAACTGATTAGGGTGGCACTGACAGCAAACTAACTTACAGATTCTTCTTCAGAGAGGAGAGCATTACAATATGCAAAATTCTGAATGCATTGCAGCATTATATGATGTGAATTCAGGAAAGATGAATACCAACCCAAATTACTTGTCCATGGGCCGATGACCCGTTCTCTCTTTCTGCAATGGCAGATTCTAAAACTTTATATAATGTGTCAAGTGCACCCTGCCCTGCAGTTTCGAGAACTGTGCAGCTTCCAAGTACAAGATTCTTTGGCAATCCTTTCTTTTCCACGAATGGTTTGAGATTTCTCACGATTTTCTCGGTTGGGTTCTCAGCAACCCCATGGAACTTCTTAAATCCAGTAACGTGGACAGTAACAACTGAAGGTCCTTCTGATCCCATTTACCCTTTGGAGAAAAGACAAATGACCTTGTTCCAGAAACCTGAACCGAACAAAGATCAACAAATGGATAAGCATTAGCAAGGTATCAACTATATCAGACAAAAGGCAGATGTCAAGACCATCACTGCATCAGTATGAACTTGCTAGATCCTAAGCATCAGGCAAGCAGAAATTATTTCAGACAGTTTCATCTGCCCGAAGGATAAGCACCCAGCCACCCAGGCATACAAGTATACAACAAGCAGGGAATTCAACAACAGGAAACACAAAAGTCAGTAAGCCTGTAACAGTAAAAATTGTAGGACACCAGAGTAAATTTAAACAAGAACCGAATAACCTTTTCTATCTGCACAGTCACCTAGATAGGATACAGTAAGAACCACAATCCCCGGAAGTGATATAGCAATCATCGGTCTGGAGATTTTATTAAGAAGTGAACAACTCACCAAACAATACAGCATCTCAGAATCCGAAAACAAGTAAGAACTATAATCTAATGCTTTCTTGAACCGATGAGAACCTTATCCAAATTCAACACTCAACAGTAGTTACAAAGGCATCACAGTACCAGGCTGAAAGCTATAGCACATCTGTAATGTCTGTCTCTGCAAAATCAAGCTTGGCCACAAGAACAGGAACAAAAAATTTCTAAACAGATAAGTTCCTACCCAATAGAAAGTAGAAACTAGCGAGCAGTGGTGCTTGCAGTAGGTAGCTTTCCATCTAACAGGCCTAGACCCTAGAGCCAATCGAAACCAAAGCTCGCAAAGAACAAAAAACCGACCAAGAACCATCAGCTATCCTAGTTTTGAATAGACGAAGCACTTCATCATCTCGCAGGCGTAATTAACTAGTATACCGAAATCGATGAGCACGAAATACACACAAGAATATAACATCAAAGCAATCCTTTCCCGAAGCATGTTGTGCTTAATAGTCAACACCACGTCTCCACTTGGCACCAACGTCAAAATCACCCAAAACTAGCAGCACAGAGAACCACACAAATCAGCGAATCCCAAGTATCCATTGCTCCACGCTAATGAAACACCAAGCATGAACACATACACTGATTGCAGCAAAATTAACGACAAAATTCACAGGAAGTCAGGAACCCAAGAACCAATCCAACAAAAGCGACCACCTTTGGGGCGATCACCCCAGAATCCGCCCCCAAAATCCACTGGATGTCCGGAATAAGCCCAAAGTTCGCGAGAGAGCAAAAAATCCCAGCTTTCCTCGGCAGCCAAGAAAAGGGGACGAATTGCGCACGGGTAGCATCAAACGCAACCACCACAACCATCAGGGCGCAGTGGCGCACCAAACTACCAGCCGAGCATGCAAAGCTCTCACCTTGGGAGCGCAGCGGCGCAGGAACCTTGTAAAAAACCCTTCTCACTGCTGACGGAAACGGAGAGAGAGGGATAGATTGACTGAGGTGGTGGACGATGGGATGGGAGCCAGGCGAGGCCGTCCTTTTAAAGCACATCACGAATACAGGCACGCACCCTACACGGGTGATCAGTAGAAGAACAGTCGACGACACAAGTCATTAAGGAGGGGTGGGACGGAGTGGTCCCACCTAGCAGTGACCCGCTGGTGGGGCCACTGTGATGTGAAGCCGCCACCTGGACTGGAAAAAATTACGACTCTGTGCAGCTGTGCTCCAGAGTTTGTTTGTGTTTCAACTTAAATTATAACAATTCAGTTTATTCAAAAAATTGGATTGGATCAATTTACTAGATTTTTATAAATTATACTTCAGATTATAATAAATTGGTAGAATAAATTGTCCTGTTTATTTCAACTTGCGAAAAAACTAGATTATAATAATCCAATGCCAAAACAAACAGAGTCTTAGGTTCTTTTGTCTTATTTCTTGATAACTGCAACTAATTTTAAAATATGAAGCTAAAACAGAATCAATAGTTACATAAACTAAAAATGACCTATAATTCAGAAACCAAAAAATGCCAATTTATTTAGATTCTTATTAGCTAACTAGATATTTAGATTATCCCGCTACTTAAATCAGCTAGCTACTAAAAATCTCCGACTAACTAATAGAAACTAAAATAAACGTACCTTTAAAGTCGTCCTCACAATGATTATGACGCTGAGATTACGATGAATTGTGATAGGCACATCGAGTTTCTGGTAATTTGACGGAGGCACACACGGTAACAAAGAGAAAAGGTCAAGTGAAGGAGAGCTGTGTCTGCTTACTTATCGAGCATCATCATCTCACGGTTGATGGAGTGGTCACAGATTGATCTCCAGACTCCAGCTTGCATTACTAACCCATTTCTTGTCAGCTTTCAAGAGAAATTCATGCCCAATTTCAGTTGATTCAGAGGTAAGCTTGATCTGAACCGTCGGTATTTCCAATCAGGCAGTGCCAACCACCACCAAACATGTCCTGCTTCTTTTAATCTGTGAACCAGAAGCAGTGAGCGACTACGAAGAACACTGACTATAATAAAATAATTGATTAAAACAGAGTGATACTAGAAGGAAAGATCATTCACATCCCTATAAAGATCAGTTGGATTTTCTTGAATTATTAAATCTTTTTGTGCAGATAATGAGATAAGAATAGACCTGAGCTCATCCAACTTGCTCTCTACTGACGTAGGTATGGGCAAAGCCCCCCGGATCAAATTCTCAATGGAACAGCCCACTGTAAAGGCATAAAAAGGAGGTGATTTTCATCACAGCTGAAAATGCTCATTTGCATTATCTCCAATCACTTGGTTATTATACTTCAAAGTTCAAACACAAGGAATTCACCGAATAAAAGACTTCCAACTGATCTAAAGATCAGCTACACAACTCTAGAAGTGCCAAAAAACAAGCAATTGTTTGCTGACATTAAATAAGTTTTGGAAATGTGTAGAGAAGCCGGTTTCTTTAGCTCTTTGGATGATCCTCTATAGTCATTTGGCGCTTGCTTTCTTGAGGTAACAAGCCCAATTGTGTAAAGACGTTGGTCTCTTCTAGTATTATCAACTTATTGCCGATGTTTATGTAAAACTCGCCCTCTTTTTCATCTCCATTTACCCTTCATTCTCATTTTTTTAGAAGTGTCCTGTAAACAACTACTTGATAATAGTAATACTATATGTGAGTTTTTGCAAGTTAGAGGCTGCATGGCACAGTACTAACTTCCAGCAAAACAATGGCCTCTTCAGAGGCTGCATGGAACAAGAAAGCTCAAGAAGGGCCCAGAATATGTGTGGATGTGGGTGTGTGTGTTTGCAGGTTATCAGTGTGGACCTTTAGGTTTAGTCCTTCCAAAGTGATCACTAACAAATTAGCTGCAGTACAACCTCTTCTGTAAGATTCTGTCTTTTGAATGAAAACAAAGTTGCTCCATCAAAGGTAGCACTAGTGATAACAAGGTGGGACTGTGGGAGATTCCTTTTGCTTAGTTTGATCAGGCTGACACGTTTTACTGCTGACTGTTAGCTTGATGAACATTAATTAAATATGCTTTTGCTGAAGTCCATTTATTTTTAAGACCATACTAGAC
This sequence comes from Zizania palustris, assembly GCA_019279435.1. Lineage (NCBI taxonomy): Eukaryota > Viridiplantae > Streptophyta > Magnoliopsida > Poales > Poaceae > Zizania > Zizania palustris. The sequence continues at coordinate 69,783,017 of JAAALK010000079.1, read as the reverse complement.
TCTGTAATACAACGGCAGGTGCAACATTCCTCCATATTAAACCACCAGCCTTGTCTCCTCCTGGAATTGTTTATCAGGTTAGACTCACACATGACACATTGCCACCTAGTTGAACAATTTATCTAACTCCATGTGCAGAAAAGAAAATGGTGTTAAAATTGCTAGATCATTAAACCCTAGTAATTCAGGAGTCCTCTAATAAGAAACAGAAATTCTGGAGTGCTTTGAGCATTTAACTGGTCATGTTTAACCCCTACCAGAGCGTGTCATGTTTTTTGAGGGAGTGTGTCGTGAATTGATTGAACACTTCAGGAAATTCATTACAGTACACCATAAATTCTTTTGGATGTACCTTATAATACCAACCGTTCGTCTTGTGGTTTATGTCACTCCAGTTTCATGAATGGGTTGGCAATAAATCAAGCATCAGGCAAAGTATGGGAAGCTAAAAGCCTAAGATTATTCATAAGATGGAATTGATAAGAGCACCTTCAATGGGAAGCTTGCAATGGTGCTTAGAGAAAAAAACCGGATTTTTTTGCCATCATAGATGCTTAGCGCTAAGAGGTGCTGCTTACTTTAGCACCAGCTCTTAGTGGGTGCTTATCAAAGTAGTTAAAGAAATACATGGCTAATCAAGTAGTTGTAGTAATAAATTAACCAATATATATAGCACTACTATATATTTTTGCATTGAGGCATAAGACTCTTAAGATAGATGCTTAACTTTGTTCTCATCCTAAGCATCTATATTAGCACTAAGCATTGGAGATGGCCTAAGTAAACAATTGTAAGCACCTCCCTGTCAAATTGTACTAAGTCTAGTACAAATTGTACTAAGTCTAATACATGGCTTGCCACTTTTACCTGCCTCTTTTCCGGCCTTTGACACATATAATATAATTGGATTAGTCACTTATATATGTCAGTGATGTGGCCTCCAAGAGGCAGCTATTTTATTCTTTGCAAATTGCAAGCAAGTGGAAGAATTGGATTTAAATCTTCTAGAACGCAGAATTGAAATTGGAATATTTGATGTTTTACTAGTCAAAATTTTTGTCTATTTGATTATTTTTCACTCATTCATCTTCTACGACGCAGAATGGAAATCGGAATATTCGATGATTTGCTGCTCAAAAAAGCGTCGTCAAACATTTGTCACTGTGTCCCATATGTTATTATGTTATTCACACGAGTGAAACAACAAATCATTAAATCTCCCGATGTAATTAGTACACACTGTTATTTTAAGAGAGCTATCATAGAACGGGATTACGGCTTTCACCTGGCATATAGCAGAGTTGGAGCCACGTCGTTGATGGAAATCCAGGAGGAGTCGAAACAGGAGCCGATCGAAGACCAACGGCAGCCATGTTTTGTCTCTTAATGAATGCCTTTTGTTTTGGTGTCCTTATCTTATCCTGTCTGTCACACGCAGGATGCACATTGCATCCATCCAACCGTGACAGCGAAATCTGCCATTGTTCCAACACCAACAGTATGTCTGCAATGTGTCCACTGCAAATAAGCAAGCTTGTCATCAACACAGAATCCCAGCAAGGACCAATTCAGCCCATACTTGTCGGTTCATCTTTTCAACAGAGAGAGAGAAGAGAGAGAGAGATTCTTGTGTCTGTCCAAAGTTCAGTTTTAAGTTCAGAGCTCCTCTTTTCATCATTACTGAAATCCGCATATGTTGTCCCGACTCCCAAGAAAGTGTGCAAAATTCACAGGATTTTCCTTGATGATTGGAGTGATTGAGCCTGTAGTCCGTGGCATCAGTAGGGTATTAGCGACTTGCAAAAATCAAAAGTGACCGAAGCAGAGAGGTTGGAGAGTAGAGCTGGGACTTGGGCCGGATTTTTTTGGGCCGGCCCAAAGCACGTAGGCCCGGTCCATGCAAAGCACGGCCCGGTACGGCCCATGGATGGGCTGGGCCGGCACGGCTCGTACAAGGGTCGGACTTGGGCCTGGAGGTTAGGCCCGGTGGGCGGCCGGATACGGCCCTTAAAGTGGGCCGTGCTTGGGCCGGCCCGGCCCAGAAAAGCCCATGGGTAAATAATTCATATGCACAATGAGGAAACATGTTATTAAAAATTAAAAAAGTCTGCAAATTACTATTTGAATATACCTTGCTCTATATCATGTGTAAGACAAATCAAAATTTGAGTCATTCATATATAGGACAAATCACAATGTAAATATATATGCTCAAGAGCAAAGAAAGTAGTATTAATGAACTAGTATCATGTGTAAATTATTAATGAAATTCATTTTCCCCTATTTTTTGGGTTGTTTTATTATCTTATGTGAACTAGAATTTTTATTATTTAAAGATAAATTAAATAAATATTTTCATAACTTTGGTAAGAGACCATCTAATAATGTTATGAAGTTAGGGTCGTTTTTGGACCGGACCGGCCCATCCAGGCCCGACGTGCTTCGGGCCGTGCCTGAGCTTGGCTAACACAACTTCGGGCCGGCCCAGCCCGGCCCTTAAATTTATTGGGCCGAAACGGCATGGCCTATTTTAGGTCCTAGCCCGAAAGGCCCGGGCCGGGCTGGCCCAGCACGACCCATCTCCCAGCTCTATTGGAGAGTCACCCATCGTAGGATTATGACACCACAAATGGAGGGGGCATCATCGGATATCAACACTTGATCCATGCTGACTTTAATCTGAATGCAAAACCACATATAAAAGTTTCCTACAAACTAATCACAGGGAAACGCTAATTGGTTAACAAAACTCAACCAGAACGCTACATTTTTGTCAAATATTTTGATTTCTTGGTTTTAGTACACGTTTGTTTGAGCTTAGAATTGTCGTAATCCAGTTTATTGGTGAAGATTATAATAAATTAATTTATAATAATATAGAGAAAAATAAGCCTTGACTGTTTGATAACTTAGATTACTGTTAGTATGAATTACTAAAAAAACTGTAGTGCCTTCAAAATAAGGTAGGGAGGGCTAAGATTCAATATGAAATGAAATAAGTATTTTATATAAAAGTGTAATAGGTATTCTGATCTTTCTAGAGTAATAAACTAAAAATACATTTCACTAGCTTATTAGATTACTATAATAAATTAATTATTTGTTTGCGGTTTTAAATAATAAGTTAGATTAGCAACCTAAAACAAACATGATCTTAGATGCACCTAACCTAGCTGCTCCCTTTCACATCCCAAAAGAAAAGAAGAAATCTGGATACCTTGAGAAGCTTAGTTGGTGCCCAACCGCCAACTTCTTCCTGCACACTCATTTTGCCCTCTTGTTTACTGCATCTGTTCCATACTTCCATCTGCTTCACCAAAAAACGGCATTAAAAAATTACAATCTCGAATCCTCGGCAGGTCAGAGGACCCATGAAATTGTGAGCGCGCGCGCGCGCGCGCGAGAGAGAGAGATTCCCATTGCTCCAGCGAATGATTCACTGATTCGTTCTAGAAATTTCGAGAACTCGGAATTCTAGCGCGGTGGGGAGTTAGGCTGACCTCTTGTGTACTCCTCTCCGACGAGACTCCGTCCCGGGGTGCCACGGAGGCGCCCGTACTCTCCGCCGGAAGCTTCTGGAATCTTCGAGGACCACGGCGGGCGGCATCGCGGGGGCGGGGGCGGGGGCGGGGGCTAGTGTGATCGAACGGTTACTCCATGGACTTCCATATGGGCGGGCCGCCTTGCCATTTCGGGCACCGCCGCGGTGGACCGATCTAGGCCGCTGAAATATGATCCGACGGTTATCATTGGGCCTACATGGACCGCTACTATATGGGCCTTTGGTGCCATCCGGCCCATCAAGACCGGCCCACGGGTGGACCGCTACAAATGGCACAGGCAGCGACCTATATTCAGGTTTTTTTAATAATATAATTTTTAAAACAAATTTTAATTGTGTACACGTATTTTTTTAAAATAGTATCTTGTCGGCTGATCAACTACCGATCTAAGTTACATGGTCTTAGATCAGCGGTTATCTGTCGACAACACCCTGTTAGGCTAAATCTGACGATCTAAAGACACTTCGGTGAATCATCCACCGATTTAGGGTGACGTGGCTTAGATCGGTCGACCATCATCCCAAAATTCGGGGAGTCAATCAGGTTTTGTAACCATATAAGCATTATGTACCATCCGGCCCATAAAGACCGGGCCCACAGGTGGATCGCTACCAATGGTGCTATGGCAGCGACCGAAATTTAGAATTTTTTAATAATATAATTTTCAAAACAAATTTTAAAGGTGGTGCAATTTTTTTAAAAAATAATAACAAACAACAACTTGTCAATCTAAATCAAACGGTACAAAAGACACATCGACGAATCATCCATCGATATAGACCGCGTGGCCTAGATCTGTCTTCTAGATTTGAAGAAGTGCCAATTTTCAAGAACGTGAATCTTATGATACAATGAGAATCCACTATGATAAATCATCCACGCCTTAAACGTATCCTAAGGGCATCCACAATGTTGCTCAAAAGTGGTCCATATAGAATAAACAATATTATAACTAGTCTATATACATTGTGCAAGTGGTTTATAGACTCATCCATAAATCTAGGTGCCCATATACCTAAAGACCACCCATAAGAAATAAAAAATAATATTATCCATTTCTTACTCTTTCTCTCTCCCATCATGGTATGGGTGTTCAAACTATGGAGGGACCCACTTAAATTTTTTTACTATTTGATACATTATAGAATTTGTAATTATTTTATAGACAATTTCTCTTAGACCTACTCATAAAAACCACTTGATCCATATACATTGAAGATGCCCTAATGTCCGATAAAGTTGGATAGACCGGCCTTTATGTAAGGACTATATAACCCCCAATTTTTGTAATCACATGGGCCTTACGTGCCATTAGGCCCATCAAGACCGGCCCACAGGTGGACCGCGGGCCGCCTCTGCCTGAGCGGCTGAGCGGTGCGGGCTTCGACGCGTGCGCATAAACCGGCTCGACAAGCAGTGCCTCGGAAGTCGAGCACCCCCAAACCCTAGCGCCCACCGCCGCCGCTGCTGCCGTCGCGGCGGGTCGCCTCCAGCGGTCCACTCCCGATTCGCCGTTCGGTTCGTTCGAGCTACTGCCTAGCAGCGGTTTGCGTGCCTTTCTCCTACTCGATTGCTCCGCTGTTTCGGAATCTGTCTTGTTATCGGGCGTGAATCATCTTCGGTGTTTGGTCTTGCAGGTGTGCGCGCGTGTTTGTGTGTGGGAACAGGAGTCGAGAAAGAGGCTGCGTCGGGGAGGCGGAGTCGATCATGGCGACTCGTATGTTTCGGTTTCTATTTTGAGGTTTTACGGTGCGTGGTGGGTGCGTGATTAGGAGGAGCTGGGTAGCTTTGGAGATGGCGCCTGTGCTTCTGTATTCTTCTCGATTGGTTGCGATGGTTGCCAGTGGGGATACGGGTTCGTTGATGGTGATGACTGATGATTCTTAGTGCTGTTGACTGCTGTCTGGTATCAGTCCTGTGGCGAGATGCATAATTAATTAATTGTGTCGTTGGATTCAAGCTGTGTGATAGAAGCTACGTGTGATCTTTTTTGGGGTTTTTTAGATATATGTCATTACAATTACTGTGCTTTGAAACTTTGCCACTACAATTCGTCTATTTGGATATATGCCATTCCGGAATTGAAGCTCTCACAAAATCTAATGGCATATTTCAGATTTCTCTAAAATTGTAATGACATATTTCGGAATTCTCTAAATTTGTAATGCTATAGTTCGGAGTTCTCTAATTTTGTAATGGCATGAATCTAAATATGTGAATTGTATTGGCATTTCTCCAAAGTCGCAAAATTGTAATGGCATGGATCCAACTTTCTTTCTTTTGTTGGGGGTGGGGGGGTTGTTATTGAAGCAGCTTAGTGTTTAGAATTTTTTTAGCATCTCAATTCATATGCATGATATTGTTCTATCCTGGAATTTCTTGCACTCAGTCATGTTTCATGCACTTGCGCAGCTTCTGTATATAATCTGCCTGTTCTCGAATCCACATCCTGTAGGTATTCAGTTTGAGAACAATTGCGAAATTGGTGTTTTTTCCAAGCTGACAAATGCCTATTGTCTTGTTGCAATTGGAGGGTCAGAAAACTTCTACAGGTTAGTGATGCATATTCCTTTTTTTGTTTTGTTTTGTTTTGTGCTGTTGGGAAAATTTGGTGGAAGTATATGAATATGTAGCTCTAATTGCTGCATCGTTTGTATATTTTGCAGTGCCTTTGAGTCTGAACTCTCTGATGTTATTCCTGTTGTCAAGACCTCCATAGGTGGTACCAGAATAATCGGCCGATTGTGTGTCGGTCAGTATTTGAGCTTGGTACACTACCTCTACTCTCATTAATAATCCTTCCTTTTCTTATATCAATTTGAATTTCTGATGACCCAGGAAACAAGAATGGACTTCTCTTGCCACACACTACCACTGATCAAGGTACTCTATTTAAGTATTTTATATCTTGTAAATGTTTGCTACATTGTCTTTCTTGTTTCTGTCAGCTCTGTGCAATTGATTCCATCCTCTTGTTATCTGATGGTGTGATGCAGTCGACTGCTTCTTAATATGGTTTTGTGTGTCAATACTCAATAGTTAGATATCCGGGTTTATTTTGAGTTTCAACATAGGGCATTTTTCCATGTTATATTCTTTAGCCACATCCAGTTTCATGGATTTACATAACAACAAACACATTATCTAAAATAAATAATACATACACTTGTGGTGTTCAGTTATTTTCTTTAGCAGCTTGATTGGTATGTTACCCTGTTGTTAATTTTGTCATGGGACAAAAGTTTTCCATGAATTTGTAGTAATTATATGACACGGTGTGTTGGAATTGTTCTAGAGCTTCAGCATCTGAGGAACTGCTTGCCTGATCAAGTGGTTGTTCAGCGCATTGATGAAAGGTTATCTGCACTTGGCAATTGCATAGCCTGCAATGACCATGTCGCTCTTACACACCCTGACCTAGACAAGGTAAACATATCTGCTTTTGTATCACTGCTGATTTCTTGCCCTTATGCTTTTCCCAACTGTCTTAAACTAAGACATTCCTGCTGCTCAATTGTCCAGGCTACTGAGGAGCTTATTGCAGATGTGCTTGGGGTTGAGGTGTTCAGGCAGACAATTGCAGGAAATATTCTTGTTGGTAGCTACTGTGCATTTACAAACAGGGGTGGCTTGGTATGGTTTTAACTCCATTCCCCTTCCATCTGATGGATGTTTGCTACAAACGTTCTATTTCATTTCTGATGCACAATACACTGGTGAAACAGGTCCATCCTCACACATCCATTGAAGATCTCGACGAGCTGTCCACGCTCCTGCAAGTCCCTCTTGTTGCCGGAACTGTGAACCGAGGCAGCGAGGTCATCGCCGCGGGCATGACAGTGAATGACTGGACCGCATTCTGTGGCTCCGACACTACAGCCACTGAGCTCTCAGTCATCGAGAGCGTCTTCAAGCTGAGAGAAGGGCAGCCGGCCGCCATTGTGGATGACATGAGGAAGTCTCTGATCGACAGTTATGTGTAGAAGAAGACCTAGATTGCTGGACGTGTGGCTCTAAAATCAAATGAAACTGTACTCGTCTAATCAGTAGCAGAAACACACACCCCTCCTTGTGGTGCATCTGTCTTCTGAATTACAGGCATGAGACATCTATATTTCGGGGAAAATTACTCAAATACTATTATAATTTTCAAGAATTGCTTAATATTACTGACCTGTGGTGACTGTTATTTGTCATTGACACATTAATGACATATTAGCAAACCGTGAAAATTGTAATGATATAGAAGAAATTTATCCTATATCTTGGCCCTCTGCAATTCTTGATTTCTTTGTGTGTGAGCGAAGTATGGGGATTACGAATTTTAGCAAATCCTATTCAAGTTCAATCTGCCTTTAAACGGTTTGAGGAAAGTTTTTACAAGTTCAAATTTAGCCATAAGCTCTGTACAACATGACTGTAAATGCTCACAGAATACAGAAGTCGTCAAAATGAAGAGTTCGTCGTGCACGCAGAATAGCTAGAGATTTAATGATTTATTACTAACAAAAAGCGCTTCGATTCTTTTGTCATCTTGACCCATGTTATTTAGCAATTTAGATAGTGCTATATGTTATTGTCATTTATTGATCTTCAGAGCGACAAATCATATCTTTTTTCTAGAACTAGTAGAGCGTGATTTTTTTTACAACATTAAAAAAAATACATGCAAATAAAGATAAGTGAAATTTTTAAGCTGAAGCCGAAGAATTTAGTTTAATGTAGGAAGAAATAATAGTGATGATAGTCTCATTACCATTAGCTTCTTTTAAAATAATAGAATTAAAAAACACATACAAATAAAGATAAGTAAAACTTTTAAGTTGAAACCGAAGAATTTGATTTACCATGAGAAGCGGTAGTGGTGATATACTTACCACTGCTCCTTTCTTTTAAAGTAACTTATTTTAAAGTAGTAGAATTTAGTTTACTGTGATGAGAAATAGAGAAAAAATCGTTATATCATTGTCACCAGATAACAATTCAAGAGTATCAAATCATCAGTTTTTTTCCAGAGCAACAGAATACAGAAAAAAAAATCGTCAAATGGGTGTTGGCAGGTGCAGGTGTAAGATCTGATGCAGCATTTCACCGAGGGGGGTAGGGGGCAGGCTACCAGGCCAGATTGGTAAGTTGCCTGCCTTGGCATTCCTGAATGCAATTCATGGCTAGCTCCCTCAGCTGTTCTTCCACAGCTTCCATGGCAAGGGAGCCATCAATAACCTAGGTGAAACAACCAATGCAACAAGTTATTCAGATTTATTAGTAACTGGTCCACTAAACAACTAACTATTGTGACCTCACACGAAAGAAATATCCGAATTCGAGTATTCGACTGATACTATGCATCTGCTCTCAGTTTGGGGATGCTATTCGTACTCATACACAATCTTGCAAGTCATGGAACATATCATGGATATAGCAAAATAAAAAATGAATTGTATGCAGATCACTTCACTTGCATATCCAACTCCTTGAGTTCATGGATAAATAGCAAATGAGGCAAAGAGCATGCTGGATCGAGTTACCTTCCATGTTGAATCATGAAGCGAATGGTAATGCTCGCCAACTTTGTTTTGGAATTCAATTCTTTCATATCTCTCACCACCATAGCCTCCTCTTTCAGCCGCTTTCTGAAATGGTAAATTCATATTTACCATTTTTATGACATGCAACAACTTTGCATCATAAGTGGGACAGGCAAATAATTTGTTGAACAAACAGTTTTCATGTTTGCCGCCATGGACAACATGCTTGATAATTGAAGTATAGTGGATTTTTGAGTGTTTCAATGAAGTGATTTATCTATATGGTTATGAGAGTGGATTAGGTCAAAACTAGTCAAAACTCAAATGCACAAAACTAAGGAAAGCATGCCTGTAAGCATTACATTACAAAGAATTAATAATCTAGATTGTAGAACATTGTCATGTAATCATGTTGGAAGCCCATAAGAAGAGTGAAAACCAATGACATACCTCTGGTTGCACATCCAAATATATTACAAGATCTGGGGCTACAAGTCCAACTTCAGGAGCCTGCAAAAGAAAAAAAAGAGAGGAGGGATTACTACTCAAACAACTTACAGCTAAGATGCAAAAATCATTATACACCACATGGCACTATGCTCACCTTGCACCACTCAATGCCAAGCCCCTTGGCAGCTGAAAATGCCACTCCAGAATAAGAATAACGGTCAACGATGAGAGTAGTTCCACCAAGTAGCTTTCTTTCCATTAAAGCTCTGGAAATGCCAAACCAGATCAATAGCTCCACAGTTATAACTTAGAACTACATAGGCTTTTGAATCATTGTACATAGTGTATCACCCAAGAAAATTCTCCAGAAACAACACTAGCTGTTCTACCTATCTGGTATCTTACAATCTGAAAAAAAGCAAACCTTTTCTCCCAGCGATTTGCACTGAAGAGCAGATGGATTGTCCTATCATCGAGCTGCGACTCATTCGCAAGATACGCAGATATCATCTGCCCAACACTGGTACCTCTATCGGGAAACCGCCATCCTTCGGCTTGGCAGCCTTTGCCTTCCAGATAGGACAGTAGCCGAGCACACTGCGAAGATTTCCCACTCCTGTCCAGCCCTTCCAGGACAATGAGGGCACCACGCCCACTCTTGGAGCTCCCTTTCTCCATTCTCACACGCCGGAACACGCCGTGACGCTGCGGAAACAAGCTGAGACCACTCGCAGCTGCTGCTTTGCCACTCCTGTAGCAGAAGATTGCACTCACGGTCAGTTCCACAGATAGACCGCAGGCATCATCTAGACAACCGCAAACGTCGGGAGAGACCTGTCACCTGCTCCAAGAAGTCGCTTTTCCGGCGAGGCGAACTAAGACAGTCATGCACAACCTGGTGTCCTACTTAGTCTGGGCACTAAAAACTACTACTTTGGGGGCGAGAGATGCTGAGTTAGATCAGTGTGAATCTTGGGGGGTCGCTAGCTTGCTGCGGATCTCCGGTGATGGGGGGTTTCGGGTTACCTGGCCGAGGCGCCGCGGGAAGCTGGTCGGTAAGGACAGAAAAGCGGCCGGAGACGGAGGTGGTAGCCGACGGATGGATCGCCGGTGGCAAGGTGGCCTGGTCGGCGGTCGCCGCGGTCGAGGGTTTTGATCGGAGTGGGCGGCGGCGTGAGGCCGTGAACTCTCTTACTCTTACAGGCTGGGCTACCATTGTCGTGATAATTAGGCCCAGCCCATGGCTTCACCTTCCCAGGGCTTAAGCGACCAAAGCCATCGTCGTCTAGGGTTTAACCGAGTTGCTGCGGGGAGGTACTGCCTGTCGTGCAGCGCCATGGCGACCCGGGCACCCGAGCTCCCTCCCAAGCAAGAGCGGCTCGGCGACGACAGCGAGTATGATGATGACGAGGAGGATGAGGAGGAGGGGGAGGAGGGGTGGGACGACTGGGACTCGGACGGCGACGACGACGCCGCCGGCGGCGGCGGCCTCCTCTGCCTGTTCTGCAGCACGCGGTTCGACTCCGAGAGCTCCCTCTTCTCACACTGCGCCTCCGAGCACCGGTTCGATTTCTACAAGCTCGTGAAGGAGATGGGGATGGATTTCTACGGATGCATCAAGCTCATCAACTTCATTCGGTCCAAGGTGCGTCAAGATTTCAGCTTTAGTAGTTTGAAAACGATCTGTACTCCATGTAGAATTTGCCTAGTTACCTTACTGAATTTTTGTTTGCACTTGATTTGAATTGCAATCTTGTTAATCTTTGCGCTTGTTTGCTGCATTTCACGGATTATGGACCTTGTGATTGTGATTGATTTGTAGGTTGCAGAGAATAAATGTTGGAGCTGTGGCCAAGAGTTCTCTAGCAACAGCGAACTATGCCGTCACTTGCATGCATCAGAGATTCCCCAACTTGAGGGGAAGGTTCCATGGGGGGATGATGTATACTTAAAACCATTCATGGAAGATGATTCTCTTTTGCACAGTTTGTCCGTCTTTGATGACGATGAGGAGGAGGGTTATGTAATGCCGACGGAAAGAGGACAATGTTCAACAGGCAATGGGAGTTTAGCGGAAACACATGGGAACCATCTGAACTCTGTTATTGATGATGGTTCTGATGTTATTGGTAGATTCGAGAAAGCATTTACTGTTGAAAGTACAGCTGCGGAGTGCAGTGAGTCTCTTGCTCAGGAACCGAGTGATAAGCAGTTAAAAATAGCACGTGCTAGTGCTGCTGCTAGCGGAATTAAAAGTGTGGATGATAACTACTTTGGGTCATATAGTTCATTTGCCATCCATAGAGAGATGCTTGGTGACAAAGTAGGTGAAATCTTGATGTGGTTTACTGTTTTCCTAAAATATAGAACGGTCGCTTTGTTTTCCAATATGCATAAATGCTATCGAAGAAACTCTCTGACCAACCTTTTCAGGTAAGAACAGAAGCTTACAGGGATGCTCTTTTAGATAATCCTAGCCTCATGAATGGAGCAACTGTTCTTGATGTTGGTTGTGGTACAGGAATTCTAAGGTATGTTCATGGGATGTGTTAAATACCTTTCTGTTTTGTTTTAATATGAGCTCGATGCTCTCAATCTCCATTAAAAGTAAATAATCTATGTATCATAAGTAAGAAAATATGCAAAAACAGTAAACTTGTAATAGTTTATAGTATATATAGAAAATAGAAAATGCTTGGTTATGTCTAATGCACTCAACTAATAGCCCACTGGGAAGAATTCTGACTTGGTTCTGCATCATATTGTAATTTTGAATGTTTGATTCCTACCATTACATTGATGAGGTGTGGCGGGGAAATCAGAGTGAGGTTGCAAATTATCACCATTACATTTTTTCACCGGAACAGGGGACGCGTGGAGAAAAAAAGCAAATTTTGTTGAATAGGATAAGATGAACACAGTGGGGGTGTGGGTAGAAGTGATAATCATGAGGGCGAGTGAGGGATAAAATAGGAAGGTGGAGAAAAGAAACATGGGACTAACCGTCACCGCTATACTATTTTAATATTAGAGATATTGTTGAAATGCAAAACTGATCATTAATATCAATATTCTTAATGCACGACAAGTCATCGATGTTGAATGAGATTTTGATGGATGCTTTCTGTCTATAGTCTTTTTGCAGCTAAGGCTGGTGCTTCTAAAGTTATTGCTGTTGATGGGAGTGCAAAGATGGTTTCTGTGGCTACTGAAGTATGTTTTTTTAAATAATATATCAGACTGCTATTCTTGTTTATGATTTATCTCTCATACGTACTACACAAATGCAGGTTGCAAAAAATAATGGTTTCTTGTATGGTGAAAATATGGAGATGGAACAAAAGCGAGATACTCAAGTGATAAGTGTTGTGCATACCAAGGCCGAGGAGCTAAACCATAAAATACAAGTTCCATCAAGTGGTTTTGATGTTTTGGTGAGCGAGTGGATGGGATATTGCCTACTGTATGAATCCATGCTCAGTTCAGTTCTATATGCACGCGATCATTTTCTAAAACCTGGTGGTGCTATTCTCCCAGATACTGCAACAATTGTAAGTTTTTAGCGATGTTTGCATGTATTGTTTGTCTGCCATTTTCTGCTATTTGGTCACCTTTTGGTCTCATCCATTTTTTAGTTTGGTGCTGGATTTGGGAAAGGTGGAACTAGCTTGCCATTTTGGGAAAATGTTTACGGCTTTGATATGTCATGTATTGGCAAGGAGGTGACAGGGAATTCCGCTAGATTTCCCGTTGTTGATATAGTGGAGTCTCAAGATATTGTGACAGAGACTGCTGTTCTCCATGTAAGTCCCATGAACTGTATGCTTCAATTAGATTGTGCTTCATTGTCTTTTGCTGAAGTTTCGGCTGTTTTGCGAGTTGTGATGCAGAGCAATAGATAACTTAATTTTGATTTGGTTGACTGCCTAGAAGTCTAGATATAACTTTCACAATAAACATTACTTTCTTTGTGCTCAAATATCCTTCCAATGCATGGATTTGTACGTGACATCTTGCTTTTATTCTGTTTCTATGCAGTCCTTCGATCTGGCAACGATGAAGCCAGATGAAATGGATTTCACTGCAAGCTTTGAGCTGAGGCTCAGTGAAAGTGGCACACCACAATCTGGAGTAACCCGGTGCTATGGCATCGTCTTATGGTTCGACACTGCCTTTACGAAAAGATTCTGCAAGGAGAAGCCAGTGAACCTCACCACCTCTCCTTTCTCCACACCGACTCACTGGTCTCAAACTATCTTCACCTTCAGAGAGCCTATCGTGATGGCAAAGGAGGCGCCACTCGTGGGCTCATCCGCATCAGTTGGCACAGACCAGTGCCCAGCTGTGATCATCAGATCCCGCGTCAGCATTGTGAGGGCCTCCGAGCACCGCAGCATAGATGTATCGATGGAAACCACGGGAATTGGCTCGGATGGCCAGACGCGGAGCTGGCCTGTTCAGATCTTCAACTTGTGAGCCTGGATACATCATGCCTTTGGGCACAAATTTTCTTCCTTGATTTGCTCTGCTGTCTTAATTCTGATCCAGGACACTACCCATAGCTGTTCTTCTCTCCATCGGAACAATAGCGTAGTTATACTTATTACTAAACTTATTGAAGAGATGAGATAGAACCAAGGTCTATTTTTTATCAGAGGTTGAATCGATCATCAGAAGACAAATTAGGCCAAAAATTAGGATAAATGCTTTCATAAAAATTCTCATAGTCTTGGCTTTGATTGGGTTCTCAAGTTATGTATGCTGGAAGCCTGAAACGGAGCATTATTATCTCCACTGAAGTTTCTGTGTAATGGTGAAAAACAGATCAGATTAAAGTTTGTCAGATCGACCCAGGTTTGATCCATGTTAATTTGACAGTTTTTTTGTGGGCTGCAGCTTTGCTCGTGATCCGAAAACATATTTGTAGCGATCGTTTCAAATTTGTATGGATGTTTTACAGATGAATTCAGAATTTCAGATCCATTTGGATATCAGTTCAACGGCAAATTTAAGTCAAAGTTTGTGGGTTAATCTTCCGTTTCATAATTCATATATTATACCTTAATTCATTTTTTACGAGTTCAACTTCTCTAAATTTAATCACTTTTATAGGAAATATATCAACAACTATTAAGATTTAATAAAACTAATTTGATGATGTAGTTGGTAATATATTTTAAAAAGTTATCAAATCTAAAGAAATTTAACTTAAAAAACAAAATGACTTACAAGCCATCTTTAGATCAGCTTAAAATAATCAGTAATATAACATAAGTCTGATTATTGGATAAACACAAAGATGATTAATTTAGTCACATGATTGATTATTATTACTACTTAATATAATTATAATTACAACTTTTTTATACATAATTCACTTCTAATTTAAATATAAGCTCTCAACAATCTATCATAATTAGTGTACACGTAGACGACCATCATACCTAGTGTCATTTCTTTGATGCTTCTCTCCTTTTATAGAACTCCTTTTATTTTATAGGCTTCCCTCATCTCCTATTCTCTCAAGCTCTAGAGCTCCCTCCAGTGTTCCTCTACCACCGACGATAATGGTGACTGTGCGTATCTGTTGTTGGATCTGACTCGTCGTCAAATCTAGCTGCCTTAGCGTCGCCGACAGCCAAGACATCTAGGTGTCGTGATCAATCACCTAGGTCATGGTTGACCTGCTTAGACGACCCACCCTCTAGACCCTCCACGTGGTACTAGGGGGCACCCAACGCCACCTAGGTGGGCACCTAGAGCCACCATTTTAAACACCGCACAAAAAATGTCTATAATATAAAACACGAGAAAAGATTGTTATGAAGTATAATATTGAATATGACTTATCCTATGAGTTGTACATTGTTTTTTTAATATCATTTTTAGTATGGTTTTAAATATAAAAGAAAATATAAAAATAAAAAATCTATACTTTTATAAATCGACCCGTATATATCTGGGAAAGAGTTAATAATATCCAAACACGAAGGCTGGGACCCACTTGCCAGTGACCTGGGCTGCCGTTAGTTGATCAGTTTGGGACGGATAAGCTGACAAGCGAACAGCCTCCTCGACGAACGCGGCGCCGGCGCGTGATGGGAGCAAGATGTGATCTTTCTCATCCGAGATTACGCCGCAGCTAACTGATCGTTATCCCAAACGAACATGGAGATCAATCGCTCGTTCGAAACGAGTCCACTCCTCCTCCGGATCGCTATATAAACCGCCCGGGTTGTTCTTTCGGGCTTCGTCGCTCGCGTGCTTTACTGCTTCCCGGTTCCAATTCAATCCAATCTGAGAGGGATTCGAGGGGGAGGCGAGGCGGCAGCCATGGCGGGGCGGAGCTCCCTCCCGGAGGGTTCCCTCTTCCTCGGATTCGACAGCTCCACTCAGTAAGTTTTGACCTTTCTCTCTGTCGGATGAATGCCGGATCTTGTTCTCTCTCTCTCTCCCTCCCTCTCTTGTTTGGCTGCAGCGATTGTTCTTTCTTGTGAAGTGACCGGTGCTGTAGAGGAGGAACTTGATGTGTAGGTGGATATCGCTTTCGATTGGGGTGCTTGGATTCGCGGTGTTTGGCGACATGATGATTGCGTATTCAGTAGTGGTTTCAGTTGATTATTTTTCTCATCTTCATTGTGCGAACCTGGGGAGATGTAGATGTAACTGATGCAGCTGTTTGACTTGAAGATTAAATTGGTTATAATTCATTGCTATTAATCATGGATATGTAAGCTTTGTATACAATGTGGAAACCAGTGAATGAACAGTAGCTTCTGAAACTTCGTGTCTATTGCTGTTGCTGTTAATTACGGTCTGAATCCTTCAAAGTTCTAGTTTTTGTGTTTATATATATCATGCTAAGCACATAAGTACCTGTTTCTTTATGATAATTTCATTTGTACATTCTAGCTAAAGAAATAAGATACACCACATGTTTGAGCCTTGTTAAACACTGAAAACTTAATCTTTGACATCAGCTCCACCTTGATTATACCTTTTTTTTGTTTTTTGTATCTTGCATAGTGAATTAGTGATATCCATGTCATCATCACATCAGCCTACAAAGCATCGGCATTTGCTTCATTATTCCTTGCTTGGTTTTGCTTTACCTCTTTGTTGCTGTCAGAGTGTAATCTAATGCCACCAATGTCTCGTTTCAGATCCCTAAAGGCTACTGTGCTCAACAACGAATTGATAATAGTAGCTTCAGAGATTGTTAACTTTGATTCTGAGCTACCACACTACAAAACTGAAGATGGTGTCTACAGAGATCCTGCAGATGATGGCCACATATTTTCACCAACAATAATGTGGATTGAGGCTTTTGAATTGCTGCTTGAAAAGTTAAAACCAAAGATCAACTTCAGCAAGGTTGTGGCCATTTCAGGGAGTGGTCAACAACATGGCAGTGTCTACTGGAAGAAGGGTAGTCACACCGTGTTGTCCTCTTTGGATCCTAGTAAGAGCTTGTTATCCCAGCTGAAGGATGCCTTTTCTACAATGGACTCACCGATATGGATGGACAGTAGCACAACTAAGCAATGCCGAGAAATAGAAAACGCAGTGGGAGGAGCATTGGAGCTATCAAAGCTGACAGGATCTCGTGCTTATGAGAGGTTCACTGGGCCTCAGATCCGAAAGATCTATCAAACAGCTCCTAATGTTTATGAAGATACTGAGAGAATATCTTTGGTGAGTTCGTTCATGGCATCGATCCTTGTGGGAAACTATGCAAGTATTGATGAGACCGATGGTGCTGGGATGAACTTGATGGACATAAACCAGAGGACCTGGTCAAAGGCTGTTTTAGAGGTTTGCGCCTTGTGGCTCCTTTAGCTATGCACTTTAGATTCCTCACAGAACTAAATTGCATTTTACCTTAAATTTTTATCTAAATACTAAAAAATATGTAAATGGTTCCCTTTATCCTGAAGGCAACAGCTCCTGGGCTTGAAGAGAAGCTTGGAAAGTTGGCACCAGCATACGCAGTAGCTGGCCGAATTGCTCCTTATTTTGTAGAAAGGTGAGGGTTTGTTGTATCATTGTCCTTGCACTCGGTCCAACTGTAATACTTTTTTGATGTGTAGATAGATTTAGGCGAAGTTTCATCTGCATTATAGAAAATAAATAATATGTGAATGAGAGCTAGTTGTCTGAAGAAATAAAAATTTGGTGCATTACACTTTTGTAATTTGTAATGTAATGTAATGTAGTGCCACATGAAATTGCAGGCTTCAGTTTGATAGTAATTGTTTGGTTATTCAATGGTCTGGAGACAATCCCAACAGCCTTGCAGGTGCTTCACTTTCACTTCTTTCATGAGATATTGTAGTTGTTTCTATCCATCTGTTAACAGCTGACCGTTAAATATTCGTATTTTGATGTATCTCTGTTAGGTTTAACTTTGAACACTCCTGGTGACCTTGCAATTAGCCTTGGTACTAGTGATACAGTAAGTTGCAACAATCCCACTTTAAGTACTAGAATTGGCTTGTCTTTCTCAGGCTTCTGCATTACATTACTCATCTCCAAATTGTCTAATAGGTTTTTGGAATAACTGCTGAAGCTAAGCCAAGTCTTGAAGGGCATGTTTTCCCTAACCCTGTTGAGCCTGATGGTTACATGGTGATGCTATGCTATAAAAATGGTTCATTGACCCGAGAAGGTATCGTAACTATTTTTTTATTGTGTCATCTACTATGTAATTGTATTACTTACCTGGTGCTGAAATACATTCGACGTGGTTGCAGATGTGCGGAACCGTTGTGCTGAGAAATCCTGGGATGTTTTCAACAGCTATTTAGATAAAACTCCACCTCTTAATGGTATGTTCTTACTGAAATTGTCTTGGTCAAATTCTATTCCAGCAGGTTATATCTACAGTTTCAGCACGTAAAAACCAGCAATTTGATTCTACTACTGCAGTATCAATGTTTGTTTGTTTGTTCAAACTTGCTAATTTTCCGAACATACTATCATGCATTCATACTATGTTTTTAATATTCCTTCAATTTTCTTTTGTGTATTATTTCGTCCAGTTGATTGTTACTCATCTTTATTTAAACTTATATAGGTGGAAAATTAGGATTCTACTACAAAGACCATGAAATTTTACCTCCACTTCCAGGTGATCATTGTTTTATTGCTTATTACATCTCTTAATGGGATCCTTAAATTAGTTCCTACCATGACAAAGAAATGGTCTGTTCTATGCAGTTGGCTTCCATCGGTACATTGTTGAAAACTTGAATGATGCCACGTCCGACAATCCGGTAGTGTGCGAGGTTGAAGAATTCGATCCACCATCTGAGGTTTGCGAAAACAGTCAAAGTTGTTTCTTCCATGTGGCTAACCTGTAAGCCTTATGATCATCATTCCTTGCTCCTTATATGTTAGGTCCGCGCCATCGTCGAGGGTCAGCTGTTGTCGATGCGAGGCCATGCCGAGAGATTTGGCATGCCTTACCCTCCCAAGCGGATCATTGCGACCGGTGGGGCATCCTCCAATGAGAGGATCCTCAATTCAATCTCCCAGATCTTTGGCTGCCATGTCTTCACAGTTGAGAGGCCTGGTAACATCAGCAAAACCCCCACCTTGTTCTTGCACTACTCAGAATTTCACCACCCATGGATGTAAGCTAAAACTGATGGTGCTCGACTGCTTGTTGAACAGATTCAGCCTCGCTCGGAGCCGCGCTGAGAGCCGCCCATGGCTGGCTGTGCAACGAGCAAGGGAGCTTCGTCCCCATCTCCTGCATGTACCAGGGCAACCTGGAGAAGACCTCCTTGGGTGCAAAGCTCGCCGCCGCCGCCGCAACCGGAGAGGATGCAGCCGGCAATGAGCTCCTGGACAAGTACACCGTGCTGATGAGGAAGAGGATGGAGATTGAGAGGCGCCTGGTGGAGAAGATCGGTCGTGTCTAGGTAGCAGTAGCTAGCTGCTGCTGCTCTGAGCCACAGCTACCATTAGAGTTTGTGCCAAGATCATGCTGTGTTCTTGTGCACGGATACTAATAAATCTGGAAATTTGCAATTAGAACAAACATGGTTGTTCTTTCTGTGTCAAAATCTGTTTTTGAAGCCCATACGATCGGGATGTGATATGAGTACTTTCCAAGATCTATTTATCACTATTCTTTTGCAACTTATGATTCTTAAAATGCAATACGAAAAAACTGGAGTAATCATATTATGTTGTACTTTAGGATTTTATCAAATTATGATAAAAAATTACTTTATCCGTTTTAAAAAAAATACTTTTGAGATAAATGATGAATCGGCGGGGAAAGTAAAATAGTAAGGTACAAAATGTATTCAAATATATTATCATCCGACGAAGATATCAAATTGGGGATGTAGCTCAGATGGTAGAGCGCTCGCTTAGCATGCGAGAGGTACGGGGATCGATACCCCGCATCTCCAAAAGAAAAAAAAGATTTCGTTTTTGCAAAATTTTAAGGAATCCGTTTGATTATTTTTTGCAGTAACATGCACCTATCTAGTATTTTTTCCCTCTAAAATTCACTTCAAAAGTTAACACACGTTCTTTTGTCCAGCCCATTTCTTTTCAATCCTGCTTTGTTCTCAAATTCCAAACCATTGGTTTGAATGCACTCCGATTTGAACTTAAACGCATCCCCCTTTTGAACCGTTTTTTGAATTTGAAGGAATTCGTGTGAGTTTTGTGCAGTAACATACCCATAACTTGTGTTGAGATTTCAGAAAATTCTGAACCATTTTTTGTGCTTCAATGCTACCTTTGAGACTTGAGAGACATCTTTCCCTTATAAAATTCCGCACAAACGAGTGATTTTGTCACCGTTGTACCACAATTTACAGTATTAATTTATACACTCCACATCGATCAGTTCAGTATCCTTACATAATTTAGTAATCGGTAGCTGATAAAATTACAAGATCGACCTGAAATGCTAACTTTGAGACTCGTGGCATGTTTGTTTCAGTTTCTAGCGGCTGTAGGTGCTTAAAACAAAAGATCAGGATTTTGAACATAGATTGTAAGAATCGGTAACTAAAGAAATTGAAAATAAACTAGAATTTAAAAACCGAGAAACACCAATTCCTCTATATTCTAGATTACTCTAACTAGTCAGATCAGCTAGCTAGATATTCATCAAAGAGGCAGGAGCTGTGTTGCGGCTGCAGAAATCCTGCAAAAGTGGTTGCCTTGATCCTAACAAACAGCCCTCTTCTATTGTATCTTGCAAATAGTTACATTTGGAGTGATCACTTTTTGCAGTGTTCTGAGTGATGTTTGAATGGCCATGGAGAGATGCATCAGTGAGCATGTAGCTGCACTAAAAAATGCAGATTCTGCCATCATCAATGGATGACTGGAGTGGGAGATGCTGCTGCATTGGTGTGTACCAGAAAGCTGCAGAGTAGCAATTGCAACAAGTGCAGAGAAATGAACAACATCACACAGCTGGATCTGTAACCAGGGCTCCTGGTAATGTTTGGTTCAGTGAATGTGGAGGAATAAAATGAGATCGTTCGGAACCATCTCGTTTGGTAAAAAAAATCAATACCACGTGATTCAGCATCTATGGAGAATATTATGTTTCTGAGGGGCGTTTGGTTCCACTCGATTTCATCTCATTCCTCAAACCAAACAACTGTATCACTCCATATTTAGAAATCATTCCATTTCATTCCTCCCCGTCCACCAAACCAAACGCAACCTAAGATGCACAACTACAATGCTGGCTTTGACGAACAGCAGTCTCAAATCTTTAGCCCTTCCATATTCTTTTCCTATCCTCATCTGTACATTCGTCTACACATAATTACGGCATCGATTCTTGTGGCAGAGGAGAGGGGTACAAGTATTGTAGGCACAAGCAAGAGGAACATTTTTTTACCTCTCATCCAGGACTGTCATTTTCAGTTTGTTCTTTCTGGTTTCAAGCCATCCTCCAACCACCTCAGACCATCCAGAGATTGGCTTAGCCATCAATTCATCTCATTGGTTGATGCAAGAATGATTTGTCTTATGCTTTTGGGATCGATCGCGGAGAAACTCCGTGTAAAAGTCTAATGAATCCGAGGAAACTGAGCTTTCCATCTGCATGTCTGATCCAATCTTGGAGAACAACATGTAGAGGGACTGATGGACCAAGCCCAAGTTCCTGACAGATGAAACATTTACAGTTTGAGATGCTGAACAATCATGCATAAACTGTTACTTCGGCTCGATTCATACCGATGCAAGCTCTTCGATCACAATTGGCCGGTTGCCTTCCTTATCAAATAGCTCGTATGCATGCCGAGCATGCTGCTCCCAGGTTTCCAAAGCTTCCATCTGATAAACGCTGATGGAAGAAGCAGCAAACTCTTCAAAATCCAATTTTCTGTACTGAAGAGTGCACACCTAGTACCATGGCTTGAGCGAGTCAGTGTTTATCTCAGTCCAATACTGACAGAAGAGAATGTTCTATAAAAGAGGCTTACCGTGTTAACGAAGTCGACAACCCTAGAATCCTTCATCGCATCTGTAGAATTCTTCACCAAGGCCTGTAGGTCCATTTACTTATTCAGCAATTGATGCTGTGAGTTAGATCTAGCAAAGGTGAGATTACCAACCACTTTCAAATTTTGCAAGGAGATATAGCCATTCTTGTTTGGACCCAACAATTCAAACTGCTCTCTTAGATAAAAGAGTTGGTTTGCCGTCAACGTTTTAGCTAGGGCCTGCAAAATGTATGGACATTGCTTAAAATGGCTAGTTGGAAATACCATCAGAATCAAGGTAGAAGGTACAATGGTATATACCTACTTAAACTGCTAAAAAATTCAATAAGCCATGTCATTGGCTTGTGGATAACTCAAGGCACTTAATGATTCAGAAATAGATTAACAATTGGCAGGTAAACAAGGTAACTAACAAGGGAATGCTTAATGAAGAGAAGGTTTACAATGGATGTACATAATGAAGAGCAAGTTTGCAATGAATGATTCATGCAAGAAACATGGCGCAAGCCAAAATTAGAAGTTGATGTCTCAAGCATTGTATACCATTCATTCAAGATAATCATCAAGAATGGCCATTTATAGTCCAGAAACAAACCCTACAAAGGTTTTTTTTGGTCTGATTAGGTGCATACCCTCAAAGCAGACTTCCGCAGTGAAGATGAACTGATATAAGCTCGCATAAGCTTGTAGATTATCATATCTAAAGGTAGTTTCACTTGTTGAGCGTTATGGATCCATGGATGACCTGCAGATTTCATGATCCGAGTAAAAGTTAGGCATCACTCAATAGAAGGACAGTACTACATGACACTACCAAACTAATCTGATGCTTACTGAGAGCTTGTGCAGCAGTCATCCTCTTGCGGTAATCCTTATTAAGCAGCCGTTTCACAAAGTCTTTAGCTTCGGCAGTGAGAGTAGGCCATGGGGCCTCATCAAAACTTGGTTCTGCCTTCAGTACAGCTCGAAATATTCCTGATTCAGTGCGTGCCCAGAAAGGACGGCTCCCACAAAGCAAAATGTAGGCAATTACTCCAATGCTCCACATATCTGCCTCGGTACCATAAGATCGATGAAGCACCTCTGGAGCAACATAATATGCACTTCCGACAATGTCATTAAGCCTTTCATCTGCACAATATAACATTGATATGGTATCTCAACACATTCAGATTTAGTCTGGCAAGGATAAATAATCAACAATGATCAAAATGGATCTCTGTAGGTCTAACCTGGCTTCACAAAGTCAGACAAACCAAAGTCTATGACCTTCAAGGCAGAGTTATCATCCTTTGAGGTGAAAAGAAAATTCTGGAAAAGCAACACAAAAAATACGATTATCATAAAAGAAATGTATTTCATCTACTGACTCAATAGTAGTACTTTGGATAACAATTCCAGAAAATTTACATAAACAACAACAGAAGAAAAAATGTCTTATTTCAGTTATAGATGATATAAGCATAAAAAAAGTTTCAGGTCATAATACATATTTTTAAGTCGACTATTATTTTTTTGGCGGTGAACCTACCTCTGGTTTCAGATCACGATGAACGACACCTTGAAGATGGCAAAATGACACAACACTCAAAATTTGCACCATAACAACCTTTGCATCTTCTTCAGAATACTTTCCACCTCTGCAAAGCAAGAAAGTAAGTTATAGCTTGAATAATTAATCAAAAACATTGTCTCAAAAAATTATCATGGTTCTGTAAGTACCTCGCCAAAATTCTATCCAGTAGTTCACCTCCTTTACATAATCTGAAACAGAGAATGGGAAAAATGCATTAAGTCAAATGTAATAGAGTGATGGAGGTTGCAGGGAAAGCACCATTTTGCATGTATCTTGGATTATCAACAGTAAAGAACTAATCATATATGAGCTTTGATCATGATAAGCTGACCCCCTTAATGAAATTTATGATTTTTATCTCAGCATCATGCATTAAATTTTAAATTTCAATGGCAACCATGGCACGATGGGAATAGGTTATTGGGATAGAAAGAACATGTCCTTGCTGACAAAAATGATCTATTTATATTATTATATATCAATCCTTGGATTCTCATGTATCATGGTAGTTGTCCAAACATTAATGCCAACATGGCAAGAACAATGGCAAACATTCCATCACGATGAAATCATCTCTTTTTAAAAAACAATTCTGAACCTTCTAATGTATACACGGACAAGAATTGCATGCATCAAAGCAACATATGAAGACAGAAGTTAAGGGAGAGCACTGCATGAAATCAGTGCACACTTACTCCATAACTATATACACATTATCTTCATCCTCAAACACGTCATAGAACTGCACTAGGTTGCTGTGTCCTGTCAGAGAACTCAATATCCTGACTTCTCTTCTGACATCTTCAATGGCAATAGCAGTCGTCATCTGCCCAAAGACTTAATTTTGTAAGGCTAGAAAGCAGCACGAGTTCACAGGTTGCACTAAACAGCTAACAACTGAAAACGAGTAATCTGAATTTGCAAAGTAGTAAGTAGTTAAATAATGCAAGCACAACAATGCCAGCTCAACTTCCATGTACCAAGGTAATGAGAAACAAAGCTGCACAGCTTGATACTTCAATTCTGTGGAAGATTTTACTCATAATGCGTCTCCCTGCCATTGTATGAGGGATTTAGGGGTCACTTAATCAAGGCCCTGTAGAGGCTCAGCACCCCGGCCAGTCCAGTGCTTTTATGAGCAAAGCAGGCAATTCCTCTGTTGCATATGCAAGGGCTTAATGCCCCACACCCAGCTGGCCACATTCCATGTGCTTGTGTTCTTCGTCAGCCAATTGTGGAATGACGGCAATGCTGGATTTCTCGGTTTATTCTTTCCAAGAAAGAAACAGTTCAATGACGGTGTAAGGTGTAGTTCTTATTGATTTCAGATGGAGCACTCTGCTTCTCAAAGCAGATAAATAAAAAAAAAATGGAGCAGTCCACTCGATATATATGTTCGTTTCATGATAAATGGTTTATCTCTTGATAGATTCTTCTAGGGCTATTAATGTGATGCAGGCATTAATGCCATCAATAGTCATTTTATTTCTTTGCACCTATAATTGATTTGCCTGTCTAGTGCACTGCTGCAAGTCGTGCTCCCTTTTGACCTGCAGATCTATCCAAGAAGATCATCCGCTCCATCTACCCGACGATGGTAACGTGAGGACAAAAGATGGTGGCACCAAGAACTCGACAAGCGTTGCCACCACCATGGTCATGGCATGAAGCCAATCAATGCGAGAGGCAGTCCACGTCCAGACGGATGAGCTATGGCAATGGCATCATCTTGGCTTTACCGGCGCGGCGAGGTCACCCTCCCACCAACAATCACGAGCACCCCGGGAGCTAAATGAAAACCAAGTGCGGGCAAAAGGTGCCTCCTTTTTCTTCGATATCCGCGTGATTGAATGAACCAAGTTGAGTCAAGTTCATGTTCATCTATCAACTTTGTGTGCAACAAAAACCGAGAGAAATGGAGCTAAGATCAAAAATCACAGGTATATCAACTGAACCTGATTAAAGGAAGGAAAAGAATGGAGAATCCAAATGCAATAAGTCTTTGGTCAACACCAAATGAACTCGAGATGAACTCATGAACCTAACAGGAGAGGCATTTCGAATTCCTCGAGGGGCAAATGAATGCAAACGATTCAAGAACAGGGGGCACGGCAATGGCGAGAGGATGGGAAACAGTCTGAGAATCCGACCTTGGCCTTGGGGATGACCTTAACGGCGACGTCCTGGCCTTTGTGCTCGCCCTTCTTGGCCTTGGCGGAGCAGGTGTAGCCGAAGTGGCCGCGGCCAACCTCCTCGCCGAGCTCGTAGTTGGCTAAGAAGTGGTTCGAGAAGCCGAAGCTCTTGTCCAGGCCTAGCTCCGGCTCGCCACCCTCGGGGATGGAGACCTCGTTGGGCTTGACCGAGCCGTGCCGCCGCGCCAGGAGCGCGCGGATGTGCTTCGCCGGGGACGGCGGTGGGAACGGCCGCTTGAACCCGCCTCGCGCCGGCGTCGATGCCACACTCGAGTTCGCCGGCGAGCTCTTGTAGCTCGAGGGAGGGAGCGGGCTCGGCAGGTAGAACGGGAACTTGGGCTGCTTCGGCGTGCCCGGCTTCGCCGCAGCCGCCGGAGAGGAGGCGCCGTTCCCGCTACCGACAGCATCCCCGGTGCCGGAGGCTACACGGGCCTCCTCCTCCGCCTCAAGCTCCGGGATTTGGCTGGTCTTACCATGGCAGAGACCCATCGACCGGATCGAAACAAATTTGCAAAATTGAGCAGAACTGTCCCAGCAAAAACGAAGCAACGGTGGTCAAAGAGGCATCTTGCCTTCTAAAGACCTCGAGAAATCATCCTGGATTGCTCGCATGGCTTCCAATTTCATCAAACGAATACAGAAACCTCCAAACGAAGAATCTGCCTAAAATTTGGATCCCAGGAACAGAGAAAACCAGGCCAAAAATCCTTTTCTTGGAGTGGCCATGCTCAGAGCCCAGGTAGAGCAAACTGCCACAGCAATGGAGGCCTGGAGTATGGATGGATCAGAACCCCAGCAGCAAGAACATATTCCTTGATTCTTGAAGTGGCCAAGCAATTTGGGAAAGCTGGAAGCTTTGAGTGAAAGGCTTGGATCAGAGGGAAATGGGGGCACAGCTGGTGAGTGAATCTTGTGTGAATTGGGAGGGGAGGCCTCTCCTTCTTTTGAGCTCTTTTCTTTTTCCAAGTTCTTTCCCCCTCTTCTTTTCCTTTGCTTCTCTGCCTTTCTCTTCTCTAGTGTGCTGCTGTGGGTGGCACACTGCCATGGCAACATTTCCCTGGTTCCTGTTTTTGTCCTATATATTATATTAAAGTGACAAACACCAATCTTTCATAAACTCCATCATCTCCAGAACTGCAGTATCATGCTACCAAAACAAGATGCTGTGATAAGAATTGCCCTGCTGTTTACTGAAATGTACAGTGCTGGGAATTTGTTGTGGTGAATTGATGTCCTAGGAGCTCCTCCAAGTCTCCCAGAAATACTAATGGAGGCATCAATGCTACCAAAGGTCAGTCTTGATGCAAACTAAAAACAAAAGTTTAGATAACTTTATTTTATTATACCAACTTCAGATCTAGTATGGATATCGGATTTAAATCTATACCAAACGTATCCTAAACAGCGCTAACATCTGTTGCGATGGTAAGTGGAATTGTATTCCTTTGACCTATGCTAGCAAGAGGTGATTAGTGCAGTTTGTTTTAGACTTTTTCAGCGTTATAAACACGTCAAACTTATAAACCTCTCGGTTTTGAACCGATCTTAAAACGATTTATACATCAAAAAGAACATACCAAACAGGAATATTGCAACATCTAGGAGGCATATTAGTCAAGGCTTTAGACTCCTTTTTGTGGAGTTGGAAATTCAGGTTGTAACTTGTAAGGATTACATGAGTCTTCCTTAGAACTTTTTGTTTGGAAATTCTAACACTTTAGATTAAGATATGCTGTTGGTTTTATTTGCCAAGGGAATATATTCCGCTTGTCGTTGGATATCTTCGATCAACCACCTATACTTTATTTTTTTCATATGTCATTGACTTACATGGTTTTATGCATCATTGTTACAGAATAACAACATGATTAAGAGGGTCATCGTTGAAGTGTCAAATTATCGTTTTTTTTTTCGGGGAGACAAGCCTACATTCATAAGCTGAAAATGCAGTGAGCAGAATTTTCCTGGAATAATTCCTTTTGCTTGTACAGATTTGCACATACAAACCCTGCTCCCAGTGTTGTGCTGAAACAACTACATTCTTTACACCCCTTGCTTGGGATGACTGAGGCTGCTTCACCTCCAAACAAAAAAGAAGAAACAAGCCACTTGCTGTCTAATTCTGTTGTCCTCTCTTCTGCACAATCACATGAAGAAAAAGGTTGGAATCAGTATTATATGCATGTTGGGGCTAGGGTTGCCACCTGCTTAATTCCAGGTTGGAATCTAGGATTTCATGTCAATGGTATCATAAACTTTTTATTTATGATTTCAGTAGGGCAATGAGGTCGCTACTATCATCAGCACTAAATTAGAAAAGTTGTATTTATTATGCTAACTAGGAAGGTATTGTTGTCTTGTGACAACAATGCTTCTTCGTCGGATCCATCCTCGGTGCTGATTATTAAACACTCATACTACTTAGACATTTTCCTTGATCATTCTTTTTTTAGAAGAAGGCTACACGGGTTCGACCTTATTTGAAGGTCATGTATCGGGGATGCGATACAGGGACTTCCTAGGTGATCACCTATTCTAGTACTACTCTCGCCTGAGCACGCTCAACTTCAGAGTTCTAATGTGATCATTCTTGACAACTAGTAATACTCTTGTTGATTTACCAAGAGGTATTGTGTGGACTTCACATTCACCAAATCCCAAATGAACCAGACAAACAGTGTCTTTTTTGTTGGAATATGAATTGAATTGTCCACATTTCCTCATATTGTCATCAGCTTAAGCTTTTGAGTTGAACTGGTTAATGCATGCAACTCAACATGGTATCAGAGCACTTCTATTCCCCGCTTGAGACCTAACGGAGTCTCGCGTAAGGGGGAGTGTTGGAATATGAACTGAATTGCCCACCTTTCCTCATCAGCTTAAGCTTTTGAGTTGAGCTAGTTAGTGCATGCAACTCAATATTTTTTACATGAATTGCAGAAGCTCTGCCTAATGCACTAAATGGGAAAGAAATTGTTTAAAGAACTTGCAAGAGAAGCAAGCACCTGAAGGAGGGAAAACAAGGTAGTGGAGGAACATGAGGGTGACATGGACCAGGGGTGCTTCCATGCAATTGCAAGAAACCCCCTTTGCAGTTGAGCCATATTGCAATCCTTCTGGATTACATATAAGCTCCTGCTTTTGACTGCAGCCACTTCAGTGTGTGCCACATCACCTGTGTGGAAAGCTCCATTTCCTGCTTTGTTTTGACAGTAGAAAATTAGTGGTCAGACAAACCCAACCAGGAAGCAAACTTGATGCCATCTGCACATCTCACTGTCTCAGCTCAGCCTCCTACTCTTGCACCAGCAAAACTAACTGCAAGTGGTTCTTACTCAAAGCAAACAAAAATAAAGCACCACCACCTTCTTGATACCTGCACAATCCTATGTTTTCTGGTAGCTTTGGACCATGCTGGCATGCTGCAACCATCATCTTTCATGAATACTTCTCACAGACTCAATCACAAATTGACAGCAAAACTGAACAATCTTGTATTTATCAGTTGGCCATCTGACTATCTGAGTTAGGTACTCTCACTACATGTGTGTGTGTGTGTGTGTGTGTGTGTTTGCAGATGTACATTGCCATCAAAGGATTCTCTGTGCATGTGTCCCCAGACAGAAGGGGGCTGTGTGGTCATTGGATGACATTCTACTGAGAATTGCAGGGTTGTGATATGCAGATGATCTGACATGAACTGTGCTTCTGGCTGAGCAGTCAGGTGTAGTTTTTTTAAAAAAATAATATATTTTTATTTGTAACTATATTTCGGGTGGATTTTAAAATATATATAAAAGTGACAAAATTCATATCAATATCTCAATGTTTCTTATAATCTCTATCACCGACCCTAAACCAATTATCGAGGCTAGAATCTGACCGTAGGCTCATGCCAATCATTGGTTAGCGACAAAAACCCTTCCACCGCTTTGTCGTCAAACCTCTAGTCAGAATGTTATGTGTCTCGACCCATGGTTTGGTCCCTATATCACGGTGGAGGGGCTCAAGTCGCCAAACAATCAGATTTTAGTCAATATCAATCATTGGTTTGGCGATAGCGCTCATGTCACCGTTTCAACGTTCGACACAACCCTGTCACCGAATCAAATGGCGAGGGGTCTATCCTTATAACTGTTTAGAAAAAATCACCCAAAAATATAACTTAGAGTAAAAATAGATTATTTAGAAAACCCATCAGGTGCATGGTTGTTCACTAATATGCAAACATGTTACAATGGAGCTAGCTAATAGCTATTAGCTAAGCATGTTCACTTGCACTATGCAATGGGATGGAATTCTCCTCATCACATGCATGTGGATTATATGCATACTTATACACCCAATCATTGGGCTGCAGAAATGCCAATCTCTCATGTGCCTATGTGTGCTTGTGAATCTCTGCAGCAGGTAGCAGCAACCAGTGCCTGTAAAGTGAGTAAAGAAAAAGAAAGAGACACTGTGCAGCTGCAGCTGATGCTGGCTTGACTGCTTGCTTTGCCATGCATCCCTGATTGATGATGAAGAAGAGAGCTTGAGCTGCCATTAATGCTGCATCCTTTTCACTTTTACTTTATCCTAAGCACTCAGTAAATTGCTCTTCTTTTTGACTTTTTGTACATTCTTTCAGGTGTTTTTGGATGGTTGCCACACTTTTTCTTGGATGCAGCCTCTCTTTGACCTTAGGGCATCCACAATGTGTCATATAATCAGTCCTTATACATTAAATATATTATATACGTAGTTCATATACATTGTAAAAGCAATCTTTATAGTATTAAATGTAAAAGTAGTCCATATGGCTATAAGTTGCCCATAAGAAATAAAATAACATGTCATTTCTCTTCTTTCTTTCTCTCTATCTTCTCTCTTACTTTTAATATAGGAACAAGTCCATTTTTAGCCATCGAACTAAGGCCGAAGTTTGCTTTTGGTCATCGAACTCTAAAACCAGGAATCTTCGGCCACTGAACTTTATAAATCGTGTATAATTGACCATCGGGTCCTGTTTTGAATGGTTTTAGGTGGTTTTGACTGCCACGTTGGACTCCGTCACCACATCACCTACCACATCATCTTGCTGACTCAGCTGTGGCCCACACGTCAGGTCAGGGTCCCTCCTTATCTCTTCGTTAGGTCACCCGACGACATCTCGTTCCTCAAATCGTCGGTGCGCAAGGCAGAGGGCGACGTGGCGTAGCGTCAACGGTAGCAAGTGAAGTAGCGTCGCCCTATGTTCGCTTCGCTCCAAGAAATCCACCGCGCCGCCTTGTTCCCGCAATAGCAGATCGTCGACGGCGAGTAATCTAGGGGACCATGCCTGTATAGGATTGGAGACTCTTCACCCAAACTTCCAAGCGTACCCGTCGAGGAAGACGAGCTCAACGACCTGGCCATGGCTCCCGTCCCTTCCGCCGCCCCCTCCTCAAACCCTAGCGCCGTCGTAGGATTCGAATGAGCCAGCGCCGCTGTCGAGTGACCTAACGAAGAGATAAGGAGGGCCCCTGACCTGACGTGTGGACTGCAGCTGAGTCAGCAAGCTGATGTGGCGGGTGATGTGGCGACGGAGTCCAACATGGCAGTCAAAACCACCTGAAACCATTCAAAACAGGACTTGGTGGCCAATTATACATGGTTTGTAAAGTTCAGGGGCCGAAGATTCCTGGTTTTGGAGTTCGATGGCCAAAAGCAAACTTCAGCCTTAGTTCGATGGCCAAAAGCAAACTTCAGCCTTAGTTCGATGGCCAAAAATGGACTTGTTCCTTTAATATATCATATTGCTACAAACGTTGTGAGATATGAAATACTTGTAGATTACTATTGTGAGTCTCATCTATATGAATTGGTTTTGTCATATACATTATAGATGCCCTTACAAACTATCACTCAACATCAGATGCATGTACAAAAGCTAAAAGGAAGCATACTCTCAAGTAGTTATAAGTTAAATTTCTTTATTTTTGACTAATTTCATAAGAATTTATACCAACAATTAAAATATTAAATTAGTTTAATCAAATCGACGATGAAATATGTATTAGTATTACATTTATTTGATATTGTAGATGTTGATATGTTTTTATTTAAATTTGGTTAAAGTTACAGAAATTTGACTCTGAAAAAGTTAAATGACTTATAATATTCGGTGGAGCCGTGGATGTGGTAGGTTCTGGACTTCTAGATCAAATGAAAAAGAACATTTCTTGCCGTAAAATCATATCCATATGTCACTTTTATATCACTTGACAGTCGAGCTTCTTCGAGGGGGGCTATTTGTTAACAACAATATAGCTCCGATGTCGATTTCATATCATTTCAGATTTTGACACAAAACAAACTCCTAGATTGGTCTTTAAATATGTAGCTTCAAAGAGCTGGTTACAACAACAACCACAACAAAACTCGACCGATGGAAGAATAATGACCGCCTCCGTAGCTTTTCATTAAGAAGAAGCCTCAATCAAACCGGTCGAGAAAGATCATGAACCCTAGCTCTCATAGGTAGTTAGTTGAACACAAGATCTGAAAGGCTACAAGCCCACAATACATGGCTGGAGCCTGGAGGATCCTTGAGCTTCAAATCACAGGATTGGAACATTTGGTAGCAGGGCCCCAGCTTCAACCTCCAATGGTGGCCAAACCAGTGGCCATGACTCCATCAGAAAATCACTGAAAACAATGTGCAGGTGCAATGCATCAGTGTTACAGCCTAGTGCCTACATTACACTTTGATAGGTTCAGACTTGTCCAGATTACAGCTAGCTCAAGGCAGTGCAATGCATCAGTGTTAGCATGCACTGTTCTGCAACAGGTGCACACACCAAGATCTAGTACAGTTGTTGTCATTTGGCTAAAGCTCCAAATTTGGGCTGCTTCCAAGAAAAGCCAGTAAAGGTGTGGCCTTTGCCTCCATGACAAAGTTATGGCAAAGTTGCATCACCGCATTCACAACCCTTCATGTCACTTCCTGCCCATAGCATTAAATAGATTGTTATGTAAAAAAAGCTGATATGACAAACAAGTTAATGAGAAGAGAAATGAAAAATCATAGAAACTAGATCTAATGCAAGAAACAACTCTTTATGAGAACCAAGAAAAACAAATGAGAAGATTGGAAGAGAAAAGAGAAAGAAGACAGATAATTGGATAATTTTTTTTTGAAGAAACTATCTATTAAGAAGGTGGTTTTTTTGTGTGATGTATTACTCTCTTTTTCATCCAAAACATCACCCATAGACACTATGGGTTGGGATTTTCCTCAGGCAGGCGCCGCAGATCTGGACAACTTGTGGCACATAGGCCAATATGAATCCACATTTATGAGTATATGGCATAAGGAATAGAAAGAGAGGATCAAAATTGAAGTTAAATCACAGTAAACTAGGATAGTTACAAAGATGTAAGTATCAGATACAAGAATGAAATCAAATCCAGCAGGATGTTTGTCAGTAATATTGCTTATATGAACATAATTTCCCCTCTAGCTTCTCAGCTGTAAACTCTGCAATCAAAGTATCAATTCTATTTGATTTCTGGACGTTTTATATTTCAGTGATTCACGTAATGATGAAACATAATAAACCACAAGTTAAAACAAGTGGCAAACTGCATTGGCATTCCCAGAACATGACTGCATCTCTGTATTTTCTTCTTCTTCTTTATAATCTGTCAAACAATTCTTTGGCATAAATAGATGCACATTTATGTCAAACAATTCTTTTATGATGTGTGGCATCACATTCCAGCATTTGAAGATCTGTGTAATTGTAGCATACCTACACATACAGATTGTCTGAACACCATGTGAAAGTCTCAGTAGGATTGAAGCTTGCCTCTAGAACTTTGTCATTGTGGTCAGTCAGGATGACTTCAATTCTTTGGAGAAACGACTGCACAATATGCCATTAACAGCAACTCACAACCTCACAATATTGTCAGATTTTGTGAGATCACAAAGTGAAGTGAGCATGAGGGAGAATTACCTCACCAACCCCTGATCCCAACCAATAATGTTTTAAATGTCCGGCTAAGGCCCTTAGCGGCAGACTTCTTAGCCTCGGACCTCCCCAGAGGCTATAGCCGGCTAAATAGCCGCTATTAGCCGGCTATTTAGAACATTGATCCCAACTCAATTATTGGATGGTCCTTCACAGTATTAGACTTATAGGTACATCGCCAATAAGTAATAGAACTAAAAGGATAAGAGAAACAAAAAAAAAGATGGAAACATCCAAACTCCATAAAAAAGAATAAAATCAGATACAGATGATGGAATGGAATGAAATGGAGCACAACCAGAGATAAGGTACCTCCATATATATAAATCTCTCCATTGGAACAATAAGGTCATTATGCTTATCACTAAACTTGTTGAAGAGATGAAATAGAACCAAGTTCTATCTTTTTGATCAGAGGTCGAATTGATCATCAGAAGAAGAATTACACCAAAAATTAGGATATATTCCGGGAAAATGAAACTTCCCTGAAAGTGAAGCAAATGAGACATTTTCATAAAAATTCTAGTAGAATCGAGAATGTCTTTGACCTTAACTTATGGTCATCTAACCCAAACTGATACTAAGCATGAAAGGAGGAGTAGGAGCAGAAGCCGGAAGGTACTAACTGGAGGCGGCACGGAGGTGGAGCACCTATTATGCCGAAGGTGAATGTTGTCGTCTAGATTTGTTGTAATATGAAATATTAAATTTGATCTTAGCACGTAATATTATGAGACAAAGGGAGGGTTGGTTTGGCGATGGTTTGAAATGATGACTTGACGGTATTTAGTTTACTAGTTAACTGCCGGCGCGTTGCAACAGATAAAAATTTACAACATTAAAAAAACATCGTATAAATGATACAAAATAACTTAAAATATGATAAAATAACATTCATCGTAATTCGATTTAAAAAATAATATACATGTTTTTAAAGTAATATATATTTTTCTAATAATAGGGTTCACGTGTCAATAAGAATACAATGATGGTGACAGATTCACTACCAATAATTTTTTTAAAAGTAGTATATATATTTTTTGAAAAAAACGTAGAAGTATAATTTTAAATAAAAATATATTATTTAAAAAATATCAACTAGACTATGCAGAGCCCAAAACGATGGGCTTCTCCAAAAAATTGGGCCTAAATTGGGCTCAACTGTATCACCAAGGCCCAAACAAGTAACGGGCCTGACGTGTAATGGGCCGTACAGTGGGCCTGGCCTTGTGAAAGAGGAACGTTCTAGACTGTCCCGGAGAGGGGCAAGCCCGTCAATTCGCCGCCGTTAAAACCCTAAAACTCGCAGCGGAGGCGATCGCTGTGCGGAAAGCGGCGCGCTTCGCGGAGAGTTTTTGCTTGCGTCGCAAGAAGAGAGGAGAGGAGAGTGCGGCGATGGCGAAGCGTCTGATCCCGTCGCTGAACCGCGTGCTGGTGGAGAAGCTGGTGCAGCCCAAGAAGAGCGCCGGCGGCATCCTCCTCCCCGAGACGTCCAAGCAGGTAGCGCTCGACTCTCCCCGCCCCCCCCCCCCCCCCCCCCCCCCCCCCCACCACACACACACACACATCTCTCCTGGTGGTGGTGGTGCCGCCTAGTGTGGCGTTCCTGCGTCGTCGGCAGTGTGGTTTTGATTGTGCACTGCGTAGGTTGCAGATGGTTACGAACATTTTGCTCGGAAGCGGCTCTACCGTTGTTTCCTGCAGTCGAATTTGTCCGAATAGGTGTGGTTATCTAGGGCGTTTCAGATTGCGTTTGTCTAGGTTGCAAATTGCTAACGCGTGCAATTATACCAATTTGAAATTTGGTTTGTGCCAACGGCCATCGTTCTCTCAAAAATATTCTCTCTCTTTTTTGCACTTTTAGATTATCATGCTAGATTGCTAGTTGTAGTGTTATACTAGGTTGAATGGGATAGGTGATGTGTTCATCAGTGGAAACATAGCCTTCACAATGTTTCGAACGGCAGTAAAATCCATTCTTAATTTGAAAATGTTCCTCTGAATCCAGCTGAACTCGGCCAAAGTGGTGGCTGTTGGCCCTGGCGATCGCGACAAGGATGGCAAGCTGATCCCTGTTGCTCTCAAGGAAGGCGACACTGTTCTCCTGCCTGAATATGGTGGACTTGAAGTCAAGCTTGCTGCTGACAAAGAGTATGTGAACCATTTCTCCATCGAATTACTCCTCGATATGAATGTTGCGCTAGTTTTATACTTTTATGCACCCTGCTAAGGCAATATAATACTACTGTTTGCATAATATCATTGATCTCACAATGCTCTCACAGTACAATGATGTGTGTGAATGACCTTGATCAGTGGCATGCTATTCCATAATACCATCGTTTGTAGTCACAGGAAAAATCATTATAGGTCGTGAAATTTTGCGATCATAGAAAACATTAACTGATCGAGTACTTGGTCTGGTATTGCTGTTGCTAAAGATCCAGAAAGAATCAGGAACCACAAGTGCTTCCTCGTTTAGTTGTTCGGCATGCTTTTTGTCACTACTTACTATTCTCTCCGTTCTATAATATTGCAACCAATGATTGGATTTAACATTTCAGATTACAACGAATCTAGGCAATGCTACTATGAAATGTCAAATCTGGTTCTAGATTACAATATTATGGGACGGAGGGGATGGATGGAGTACGTCATAGCATTTGGTCCAATTTTAGAGTGGAAACATTGTCTCTTATTGTGTTTTATCTGTTCGTCTAAGATTATGTATGTTTTTCTCATGGCAGTTATGTTGATATGGTATAATAATCTAAATTACGTTTCAGCCAGTTCTCTGATAATCGTTTCATATGGAATTTCAGGTACCTCCTCTTCAGAGAGAATGACATACTGGGCACCCTTGTGGACTGATTCAGACTGCCAGGAATCCATCAGTAATCAGTTGCTCTAATGTAAGACATGTCTTAGAGTATTGATCCTGCTACGAAATCCGAGATAGAACTCTTGAATCCTGATGTTGTCTACGAATTTTGCCTAAGAGCATGAACTTGACAAGATTGCTCGTTCCATTCTGCAGTGATGAAATTCAGTAAACTTTGCTTTGTGTTTTGTTATTATGGTTTTGATTATGATTGCAGACGCATGGTTGGTTCAAGCCTGTGGCTTAATGCTGCAGCGAATGCTCTTCTGACCAAGTGCAGCTGATATCTATGGATGTACTCCCATATCATGTTACCAGTCTGATTGGCTTTTCTATAACTTTAATTTATTAACAATAACATCATTAAATTAGTTCAAATTAGTTTGATTGAATCTTAATATTGCATTTATTTAATAGCGTAGTTCTTTAAATTTGGTAACAGTTAGAGAGGTTTGAAAATAGTTTTTTTATAACTTTGACCAATTCTATAGAAAATAATACCAATAATTACAACACCAAATTAGTTTAATTAAATCTACCATAAATTTCTGTAAACTTGGTAAAAATAGATAAGTTTGACTAAAAAATATCAAATTTGGTGTAATATGAAACAAAACGGAGTATGCACAACCCAGTAAAGAGACGGCATTTTCCATGTCGTTTGTTCTAGACGGTATTGCAATATGAAATAGTGTAGGTAACCCAGCCCCAGTCTAACAAGAGGAGTGAGACCTTTAATTGGCATCTGCAGATCTTTGAACAGCATCTGGCTGCAATTTCATGTTCATTTCTCATAAGCATTCAGAAATCTTTGTGCAGCATCCAGATTCAGCTCTTTGTAAACCTGGCACACATAATAATCCCATCAGATCTTCAGACAGTTTTGCATGGATACTATAAGTGATGGATGGGACTGGGAGTCTAAAGACAATACAAGTTTCTTATGGGCTTCTTCAAATGCCTTGCAGAAAAACTCTGCTCTGGTTGCTCCAACCTGAAACAGTCAACGATGACATTGATTAGTACACAATCAGAGAAAGGCTAATTTTTTAGGAGAAAGATGCAGCAGAACACACAAGTGCACCATTTATATCATCTGAACCAAATATTTGTCCCCATACCACCTTAGAAAATAACAGGTACAGCTTACAAATGTACTGTTGCCAACTTGAATAGAAAGACAACTCAGTTTCCAAACGAGGAAAACTTATGCTAACCAAAGCTCAATATCATCTTCTCAAAAATCTACATTGTATTTACTAAGTTCCAAACCATATCATGAATTTTAAAGACGATTTTGTTTCCATCCAAGTAAATCTTTAATTTATTTATCAAAAGTCCACTAATTAACATAAATGAAACATAATATTGCACATCCTTTTTGAAATTTTCGTCTTTGTACTCAATTGGTAATTTCTGATATGAAAGAAGAGAAAAGGGAAAAGAAAAGTTTACCTTTTTCTGAGCAGCCATCTTCAATTTTCTCAGGAATAGATCTGTGAAGCATGGAAGAAAATCCATCATTATTATTGGTACATACTATGGTATGTGTAGCACAGACGACTAATGTAGCAGGGCCTAAGACTAAATAGCGATGTGGGATCATGAACAAGTTCACATGGATTCATATGAACAGGGATGAAGCGGGAAGGCCAAACTTTGTTATTATTATGGTAGCAGCAGAGGATACAGACATTTCAATTCCAGCATAAGAATATAATGATAAATGCCTATTACAGATTTACAGGTTGAGTTGCCTGTTGTAACTTGTAAGATCAAACGCAGATGAATAAATATTTGCAAATAACCTTCAGTACCAGATGAATCCTTTTTGTTGGCCCCTTTTGCCTCCTGCAAGCAACAGCTTTGTTAGAAAGAACTACCAAATACAATTAAGTAGTAGCATCTAGCTAATTACATCAAAGTATCAAACACACCTGAGCCTGTACTTGTTGTGTTGTTTCTTTGCTCGATGATCCTGATTCAGCCTACATTTGGCAAGAAAGTTTGAGTCAGTTCATGATCACAAGATTTCAGAAAGGAAAACAAGGACTAACCATATTTAGTTCAGACCATTTTGCATTGAAACATTGCCGTAAATGCTAATATTTCAATTTCAATCTACTTAATGTTACATCAATCGTTGGTACCGTTCAACCAGTTTTCTATTTATATACTTGAGCGCTTCCATCTAATTCTCTCTCAACCACAGCCCTCCAACTCAACTGACAAATATTGATGGCAAACATGCTTTTTTAAAGAGAAGAACACCTACAGGCTTGCAAATAACCTACTAAATCTATTTCTAATATTAGCCTAACCACTTTCAGGGGACAATATTAGCTTAATGTGCTTAATGTGACTAAGATTAGCTGTCCATGTAAATGGCATTGGAAACACAGTGGTGTTGTTATCCAATTGAAGCTAGTATTATCCTAGTTACATTGAGATAGGAGAGAACTTAGCATATCCTGAACCTGTAGAAGCATCTGAAGTATAGGAAGATGCCACTGAGATGTTTACACGTTGGAGGGAAATAAAAAACTGATGTTTCAAGCACGCTGAATAAAATTCAACAGTTATACGTTCTTCAAAAGAAATTCTACAGTTCTTCAATTGCCAAAAAATGTTTTTCCTTATTCATTTGGGTAGCACTAGGGCACTACCATCTCTGGAATGGGAACGGCTCCTCTGAAGTCGGAAACGTCGGGGGCTCCGACTGCCCTCTGCAGTCGCGATCCATGCCGTTCGGCGTGGATCCGACGGTGCGGAGGCCCCCCGACGATTCGTAGGTAGGTCCCGCTGCGAAGTCCCCTCCGGCATCCGTCGGATCTCAATTCCTATGGAATGTTCTTATGAATTAGGGTGCCAGTCCTCTACAACTACTACTTGCGAAAGTTGCACAGAAACTAGGAAAACAGATTCATGAAAGCAATTCAACGGATCACCATAACCAAATTGAAGTGAGATTATCCCCCCCACAAAAATGCGTACTGCCGGCCCCGAGCACATCAACGCCCTAAATCGCAGCCCCCTCGAGCTCTCTCCACTCGGAAAGCCGAACCCCGCCAGATCTACGACAGCGCCGCCGGACACGCCGATTTGCCCGCGACGTGTACCGGAAAGGAGAGAGAAGGGTACGAGCAAGGGGAGGGGGGCGGATTACACAGTAATCGCGAGACCGGACGACAGGGAAGAGCTCGAGCGTGCGGCGGAACTCCTTCTCGTCCATGGCGACGGCGACGGCGACGGCGACGAGTGCTCGCCGGCGATGCGCTCCGCTCCGACGGTCCGACCGGCGAGTCCACCCGAGACGAGACGACCCGAAGATTACGCGTTAATTGTCGGGCCCAAACTGCTCGAATTCGGCCCAATATACACAAAATCTTGGGCTTTGGGTGATCACTAGCCCAGGCCCAGACCCAGGCCCAGGCCCAGGCCCAGGCCCAGTAGGGCCTGTTCTAAAGACGGAACTCATTAGCTGAAATGATAATCCGAATGATTAATGAACGGATTAATCAGATATTATACGTTGTAAAGCTGACAAACAGCTTAAAAAATATTTAATTATACGTCACTAAAAGTTTGTTTAAGTTTGGGTTAATTTTTTTGTGATATTACACTTTTACGATTTATCACTATGTATCGATGTGTAGATTAGGTCACCACAGTCACTGACAGTGATACGTAGAAAATTTTTAAAAAATATAATAGCATATGAGTAATTTTAAACTACCTCGTATCAGCGAGAAACGACTAGAAATAATTCATATCAAATACTCACAAATTAACCACATCTCTAGACAAAAAAAATCAAAAGTAGATTTGACCCACTCTAATAAATTTTAGGCAAGCCGAAATAATTTTTCAAACTAGCAAGCGCGTGGCCCGGGAGATTGACTGGGATCCGGTCGAATGGCGGTCAGACCCCCGGAAGTTGACTTTCTTGTCCCCAAAAGTTGACTTTATACCGGAGTAAAAATATTCAAAAAAATATTTATTT
The DNA here is from genome assembly GCA_019279435.1 of Zizania palustris. Classification (NCBI taxonomy): domain Eukaryota; kingdom Viridiplantae; phylum Streptophyta; class Magnoliopsida; order Poales; family Poaceae; genus Zizania; species Zizania palustris. The sequence continues at coordinate 69,742,333 of JAAALK010000079.1, read as the reverse complement.
ATTTCTATGTTCAATAATGCAAGCCAAGATGCGAGCATTATTGAAATCGATGCTTTTTCTTGTAGCCACAAAGTGGCACGTTGAGATATTGGCCACACGAAATCCTAGGCCGTATGATGCTGTCACCGGCTTATAAAAATCTACTATATAAAAAAACTATATTCTACCGACTTACTGAATTGTTATAATCTGCACTTTAGATTATAATAAATGACTGAATAAGTTATCGTATTTATTTTAGCTTATGAAAAAAATATATTGTTATAATCTAAAACTGAAATAAACAGGCCTAAGTTAATGAGTAGATAGAAGAAAAATCATCGAAGCTGAGCCTCATGTAAGAAATTAGCTCTTCATGAGAACTAAGAAAAACAAAAAATACGATTGAAATAGAAAGAATAGAGAAAATAGATTATTAGATGGAAATATTTTTTAAACAAACTATCTATTAAGAATACGGTGTCTATAGATGATATCTTACTCTCTCTTTCATTCAAGACTACTTATAAATAGTATGGTTTGTGATTACTCTGATGAGTGTGTATAAGTCTAAAATAATCTTTTAATCATAAAAATAACAATAATTAATATCTAAAAACTCTTGACTTGTAAAGTCAAAGAAAAATTAGAACCAGAGGTCATTTATTTGGAGAGGCAAATTGACCACTCCAGTTCAGCAGTCCAAGGTCATTTATTTGGACCCAAGATTGAATTCAAAATTTTCTTTCAAGTAGTAGCACTAAACTGGGCTTCAGTCCACACACGCTTTCCAAACTCTTAAATGATGTATTTTTTATATAAATTAAATATGAAATTTGTCGAAAATTAGCGGTAAAACTGTTTATTGATTTTTAGAATTAAATCCATTCGTTTGAAACATTAAATAATTTAAATAGTTAAATGTTTTACATCACAACAACATATTAGACTATTTAAATCAATACATATGGGCTAGCTAAGAGCATTTCCATTGTACTTATGATTTTATACTTATTATTCATAGTAATAGCAAGCCTTCCTATTTAAATTGACTTATTATTTTGCTATTCCCTCCAATATATTTGCTGAATATGACTTACTATTTGAATATAGCTATATTTTATTAATTTATATACATGCAAAGAAAATAAAAATAATTAAATAAGCTCAATATTAAATGGAATAGCAAGTTTAGTTGGCTCGATAGATATAGCAAATGTGGAGAGAAGAATAGCAAGCCCCCTAAAATAACAAGTCAAGTAGCAAGTACAATGATAGATTTTTTGGACCATGCTTATTATTTTAGGGGATAGCAAGTGCAATAAAGATGCTCTAAAAGGTTGTTTGGTTGCTAACCACTATGTACCACCATTTATCAATAAAAATTATCATACTTATCTAAGCTGAAGTTATAAAATTTCTTGTCACGCCTAAAAAAATATTGTCATAATTTTTTAAGTCATTTTAGAAGTGTAGAACCAAAGAAAAATCTAAGCATTCTATTCTTGGCCATGTTGTTTGCCTTTCTATGTTAAGATCACTCTCTATCTCTACTCTCACATTCCTCCAACCAAACACATGATAAAAACATTCTACTCACCCAACTAAATAACCTTCAAAATCTCATCACATCCCCTAAAAATATGACCATTCCATCATATTCCTCTCCATTCATCAAAAATTCAAAACAAACACTATCTTTGGAGATCAAGATCCGAATCGGTACTGGAGTAAACTCATCTCATCTTTACAGGTTCAACAAACACTAGGGAAAAACCAGCCATCATGAATTCATGACCACCAAGGATAGAGAGTGGATATCAGCAAGACATTTTGAGAGTGTGACACTGGGAGCAGTTTTCGAAAGGAGCCTTCTTGCTGTTTGTGTACAACTGGGCTGGACTAAAATTTAGGCGAAAAAGAGGAAGAAATTTTGAATGGAATTGGAAGATGGTAGCATAATGAGATTGATGCCTCATCTTGACCAATTCCGGTTGTTGTTGAGGTTGCTGCTATTCCTGGCATTGGCATTAGACTGCCAACTCCGGTTTCCTTGCTTCGGTAAATCTCGCGGATCCGCCGTCTGTACTGTTCTCTGCTTCTTTGCTGCAATTAAAATTTACTGTTTAGCAAATTCAGCGCTATGAGATTGTACAATCAGACTCCTGGCTAAGGAGATGATCTTGTGGTTGAAGTAAACAAATTCCATGATCAAGGCACCAGGAACTAGGAACCATTTGATGTTGCAAAAGGCGACAATAAACATAACTTCATGGTGGAGCACATACCATTATCAGATCCTTGATTTCCTTTCTCAAGTCTTCGCTTTACATTCCTTGCAAGTTCTAGTTTCGCTCGAACTGAATTTTCATCGTGATGGTTTGCCGGTTTCTACACAGCTCAGGCAAAGAATTCAATGTCAAAAAAGCATTTGTATCAATCAAACAAACATGGATGTTTTGTCAGCAGAGCAATATAACTCACATCAGATGGCATGGGTTGCGGTCTGCCTTGAGCTGGTGAGGCATCTTGATGCCGCTTAGGCCTCGGTTGAGGTCTCCCATGACCGGACTCTGGATTTGAGGGTCTCGCAAGCATTGAAGCGATGAATTGCTCTTTCGTCTGCCCATTGCTCAGTTCATGTGGCCGTGACTGCCGCGTTGCTGATTGTTCTTGCCTCCAACTCTGGCCTGGATCATATTGCTGAGCCGTTGGCGGCGGCAGCCTTCTGGCTGGTTCTTGGTTCCTTTCATACAATCGTCCATTGTCCTTGCCACCATTGCTCCCCGTGTCTATAGATAGTTCACAAAACAATCAACATGTCAAACACCAAGGTGAAGCCGAAGACCATCACAGAGGAGATACAAGGAGGGCCAGATCACTCACTTCCATCATCATCCACTCCATCAAAGAACTTGGAACCTTGGTTTTCCTGAGGGACGCTCAGACGTGGCTGTGTCAGATCATACCAACCACACATGACTTCAAACATATATGTGCATAATTCCAATTACCTCAGACAGCCGGATGGAAGTGCTCGGTGTAGCCAAGAGAGCGCCCTCATCAGTGGAATGAGTAGAGAGCCCTCGTTCGTCGTGCTCCAGGCCAGAGGGATGCATCGACTGAGGGGTGTGATCTGTGTATTGTTGCAGAACACTTAATTCTCGCCGTAAAAATTGTTTCGCCAGAGAACGCTTAATTCTCTACTACGCCGTATCAAACAGATACAGATGTTGATACTTGAAATAGTGAAGTGTTTTCGCTTTCTGCCTACCTACGACGGCATCTTGGCTGCTCATCCACTCATCGACTATGCGCTTCCAACTTCTGCAGTTCACATCAAACATGTCAACCAATGCAAAAGACTGAAAAAAAATCAACAAATGGATTACACAAAACAAAGACAAGATGAATCATATGAACATACTCGATGAGCAATCGGACAAGGTGCCGAATCTGCTTGGAGCTGTGCTTCCGGAAGCTGCTCACAATCTTCCCTATCTCAGTGACCTGTAAGATGAATCCCACATGAACTAGTTTGGCATGGACAGATCGATCAATGGATGCGGCGGCGGTTGTCTCACCTTCAAGGTGTCGACCGAGAACTCCAACTGCTGGAGTCGCCGGAACAGCTCGAGCAACGTCTCCTCCGACTGCAACAACTCGCCGGAACAGATTCAGTACTAGGCTATTAGCTACCAACCAAGCAGCCGCCGGAGGTACGTACGGCGGAGGGAGGGGCGTGGAGGAGAGGGAGAGAAGAGGACCTTTTCTTGGCTGTCGAGGAGGACGGCCTTGATGCGCTCGGCCTCCGCGGCGACGGGGGACGCGTGGCGGGGGACGCCGTCGTCGGTGATGGCCTCGGCTCGGTCGGAGCTACAGAGGCTAGGGACGCTGGCTGCGCCCTCGGGGTGGAGCTGCGCCGGCGGCGCCTCGGTGGTGGGCACCCCGGACGGGGGCACCGCCGTCGGCGCGCCGGAGACCATGTGCGCCGTGTAGAGGCGCTCGGCGAGGGCGTCGCGCCTCGCGCGGAGAGCGGCGGGGTGGTCGGACGCGGCCACGGTGATGGCCGCGTCGATGGCTTCGAAGATGCCGTCGTCCCCGACGCCGCGGAAGAACCCGAGCCACCGCGACGCCATCGGTGGCCAGCGACCGATCACCGACCGATCCGCCCGCCCACCTCCTATCAAAAACCGATCTTCTCCTCCTTCCCGGACAGATTAATTTACGTTCTTTATCGATTCGATTCGATTCGATTCTGTTCTTCCGTTACGAAGTTAACCCATCAAAAACAAAAACACACACACGCACAAAGTCTACAGATTGCCACTCTCCGACGCAAGAACTCACCCCGGATTCGGGGGCGGCATTACCATCCGGCGCACGCAGGATTGGAACGCAACCAAAGGGAGGAGGGGAAGAAAAGTTCACTTTTTTTCTCGCTGTTCCTCGCCGCGTGACTAATTCTGATCTTTGTCGCGTCTACCTGTGCCTATCCATCCCTCCCTTCGTCTCCGCGTCTCGCCCCACCACACCAGGGAGAGACTAGAGATAGATAGAGAGAGAAAGCAAGACATAGAGAGAGAAGGTAGAGACATGCCAAATTGATACTATATTATTTTGAAGATACCTTTAATTATATTATCATTTTATAACAAGAATATGTATATGATCATATAAATCGATACTATCGTGCATGACAAAAGTGTTTGTTGACGATAAAAGCATCCGTGCGAAAGGATGTAAGTTAGCTTGCACCAAATCTCATGGGTGACCTTCTAGAAAGTTCTCGTTCATATCCTCGACACACCCATACCCTTCAAACAAAGTCGGCGCCATGTGGCCTATTTCAAAAAAAAACATCGGAGGTAGTATCACGTGGTTTATCGCGACAGTATTGAAGTGCGTTTATAAGACTATTCACAATGATGATCGACGTGATAGTATTGAAGTGTGTTTTTAAGACTATTCACAATGATGAGTTTCATATCACTGATTTCTAGAATGTCACGTCAGCTTTACAACGGAATGAAATATCATCTCTCAGTGCAGAGTTTTATTTCACTATTTCCTAATCTAACCAGTGTAATTAAATGCAACTAGCTCTCATGAAATACTCTCTCTCTGATGAAACGATTTAGCTCTCAATGGTTGTTTAATTTCGTTTCATCCATCTTGGAAACGGATTAGCACCATGCCATGGTGATGACACTAGTTGATTCTCTTTCTTCATTAATTGAATATCATGTAAGCAAAAAATCTGATGTGGCATGGTAATTAATATCATGAAACACCCCATAAAACCCTCATTTTGAATAACCCTAAGGGTCTATTTGGATCTAAGGTGCTAATGCAAAGTGACTAAAATCAATGACTAAATTTTAATCACCCCTGATTGGATCAATGAAAAGTAGGGGCTAAAAGCTTTATTGCCAGAATGAATCAAATGTCCCTATTTATTGATCCTTGCTTTTCATGCATGCATGATAAGGGTAGAGGTGGGAAAATAGGTATTTTAGACTCTCTCAGCTCCCCCTTTGGGCTAATGGTACTAAAAAATTTTAGCTCATTTTAGCTCTCGGTGTTTAGATCTTTAGTCTCTAAAATGACTAAATTTCAGTTTGTTTTAGTCCCTTGTGGGGTAATCTACATGGATGGTTTGTGGTCATTATGGGATAAAAGTTTTAATTACTTTCCTAGTATGTGTGTGGTATGATAGCACATGTCATCTACACATTAAAAACCACTCCTTTTATATACAAGAATCTACATGCACAATATATACACACACACACATACAAACATTTATCTCGATTTTAAAATATTAGCTACATTTTATGTAATTATTTATTTCAAAAAGAAATCTATTAGAATAGAACAGAGTAGAGCACACATTTGTAGCTTCTATATATATATTTTGCAAGTAGCAATTTTGTACAGTTGAAAAAAAATAAACATAGTTGAGTTGATCATAGCCAGATCAAAAGGTAGTCAATATTGTTATTTTTTTTGCTGGTTCTAGAGCATATAATTTAAAATTGTAAAAATATACCCCCTCCGATTATTTTAAAATGATGCCGTTAACTTATAATATCCGTTTGACCATTCGTTTTATATAAAAAACATTTTTTAAATATCACTTATTTTGTTATAATTTGTTTTATTATTGAAGGTATTTCGATCGTAACTTATTTTTTCGTGTTTACACAATATTTTTGAATACGACGAATGATTAAATATTATGATAAAAGTCAACAACATCGTTTAAAAATGAACAGAGGTTTATCGAGACACGCTTGACTTTTTGCATCATGGATTTTTTTAGTTTTGACTTGACGTGAGATAGATTCAACATCAAGCTTTGAAGCAATCGGTCAAACGTGATGTGCTGACAAACATGAAGAAACCACTCATCAGTTACATATTATAAATCATTTGACTTTTTAAGCCAATCTTTCTTATCTTAATCAATTTTATAAATTAAAAATATCAATGATTATACCATTGAAATAGTTTTATTGAATAAATCATTAAATATAGTTTGATGGTATATTTATTTGAATATATTATAAATATATGTCAAAATATTTTTATTTGAACTCAGTTAGGGGTAAAGAAATTTGATTTAAAAATCAAACAAGCTTTGACTTTGAAAGTAGAAGTACTGATGAAACATGCAGAGGAGTCTGCAGTTGTGGTAGCAGCAGTTATTACCCGTACCAAATTTGGGACCTTTTGTAGGTTGACCGGTGAGCCAAAAGTAGCCCGATTGCTTGACAAATCATGAGACAGTTACGAACCGTTACCGATTTAAGTTTGACAGTTACAAAAACAGTTTATATAAACCGTTTAACGACAAAATGGACAAAAACTGTGGTAACCGATTCGATTATTGTGTGATTTGTACGGACATCGTGGCAGCTTGATCTACAAAACATAGTGGGAAAAAATCGGATCGAATCGGCGGTTAAACCGAAAAAATCGGAATTAGACGGTTAGTCGGTTCGGTTTCGCTAAAAGATAGCTTAAACAAATCGAAAACGGTAAAAACCGGGTGAACCGGTGAACCGATGTCCGTTTTAAAAACTGGGTGGCTTAATGTTAGCATAAAAATATTAGTTTGAGAGGTATTAAATATCCATAAATTTTGTTTATATTTGATAATCATTATTTAGTATGTAAATAATGATTATTTATATAAGAAGAAAATGATAGTAATATTGACAAAAAAATGGCGGGGATTTACAAAGTGAGAATGCATGGAGCATATTAAATAAACTTTGTTTAAAATGCTTTAATATTATAATTATTATGCTATCTGTGGATTGTGACATTACAGTTATAACGCCTCCGTAAATCATAATATTATAATATAACTACAATAATACATTTAAGTTATATTTTTAATATCTAATTACACACAATTCTCACTAACTTATGTTTTTATATGAAAATAATACAAAATAAGTAAAATATCAATAAATAAAAAACCGACGAACCGACGATCAAACCAATGAACCCGTAAACCAAAAAATTAATCGGTTTCATCACCGGTCCGGTTTTTTCCACCGTGCTAGGAAGTACGACGACTTTGTGAGAGCATCTCCAATGGTCCTAGCTAAGCTGGTAGCTAGAAAGCCTCCATGTCATTCATATAGCTGATGCTACTAGATAATGCTATACTATGTTATCTATTTAGCTAGTTTTTTATGTTTCTTATATCTGCGTGCACACTAGAAACATGATGATATAATGTGCATCATCTTTGTGGCCTTTTATGTGGAGGTTGACTGTCCAGCACACTGTCTAGGAAATAACATTTCAATCAAACGCACATGTTATTGTCAAAATAAAGGGAACAAACATACATGCTACTGTGACTTACTGATTTGCCGTTGTCACTCCTGACGAATTAGCTTGTGGCAATGGTCTAGGCCACCATGCTGCAGAGAATTAGTATCTTAGTTCAGATATTGATGTCACCTCTTGACGAATTTCTATGATGTTGTACGGACCCTAATAAATTAGATTACTTGGTTGGTTTTCAAGATGCGGATGGATCAAATCACCAGAATTAATAGTAGAGGACAAAGGGGCAGATCCACCCTGGTTGTTCAGTAGCGGAGCTTCTGTCTATTGCGGTGGGAGATCTCCTGCCTGGTGCGGCGGCGGAGCCATCTCCCCTCTTGGTCCGACGACTCATCAGTGACGGCAGACTGCTACTGATTTGGGGGCTAAACTCGATTTAGCTAGGAGTAATCTAGGGTACAATCTGGACTGGAATATGAGAGAACGAGGGAATCAACTTTAGAAGTTGAAGCAGCTTTGCTGTGGCGCGCGTCCTATGGATCGAAGGTCTTGGCGCGCAGGGTTTGGCGGGATGGAAGGAAGGAGTTGGCGCGCAGGAGAGAAGTGAGGGGGTCGGCGTGCACATGAGATCAGATGGAAGGGGAAAGGGCGTGTGGAATACAGGCGACGAAGCGGACGATTTGAGCCTTGTTTCGCGAGCGAGATGAGCGATGAAGTAATCGCTAGCTGTGTTGTTTTTTGGCTTTCTTTTTCTTCCACGTAGGACTCATGTTGACATGTACTACTAAATAGTTAGCTGACTCGGCCTTGTTGGAGACTCCCTGAGACGAAAGTCCAGATGACGAAATGCTGGAGTAACACTGCATCTGACGAGTGTCGGACACGTGGCCGAGTGAAAACACACGCATGAAACACGTTAATGAAAAAAAAAACGTGCGCGTCGCGTGGGGCCACGTGGTTTCCGCGGGGACCACCGCCCGTCTTTCCGGTGGAGCGGAAATGCTAATTTTGGCTTTTCATGGGCCTTTGTGAAAAAAAAGCACGTGGATGGAAAGGCGGAATCCGAATCTCAAAGCAAAAACATTAATCAACTTTCCATATCCGTTCTGTTTTAAAAGAAGCTGGTGGTAATGAGTCTGCCGCCCCCACTAACTTCTCATGTTATTAGTAAATACATATTACTTTTAAAACCGAATTATGATGAATGCTAGTGGTGGTGAGTGTTCCACCACCACTAACTTCTCATTGATATGTGGATCCTTGTTATTAGTAAATACATATTACTTTTAAAATCAAATTACGATGAATGTTATTTTACTATATTTTAAATTATTTGTATTATTAACATGGTATTCCTTTTCTATACTATTTTAAAAGAAGCTAGTGGTGGTGAGTGGTGAGTGTGCCACCACCACTAGCTTCTTATTGATAAGTGGATCCTTGTTATTAGTAAATATATATAACTTTTAAAACAGGTATATTACTTTTAAAACCGAATTACGATGAATATTATTTTACTATATTTTACCGTATCTGTATTATTGGCATGGCATTTTAAAGTACGGTGAGTACCAGTGCCTTGTAAGTAGTTAGGTCCTGTCTGATCTGAGAGCTGGTCAGTTTTTACCGCCTTGCGTAGTTCTAATCCTAGGCATGTTGTAACTGTAACTTTGCCGGTCAACTGTTAACCAAATCACTTTTGAATGACGTCAGAAGAGCCCGACATCAAAAGATATGCAGCCATGGTAGTGGCCACGTAGGCCTGGTTATCATACTTTTTTATCTGTCAAATTTAATTCTATGTTGCAAATTGCAATATTACATGACAGAGTAAGTAGCACTCTAAGAGCATCTTCAAGAGATTACCTATATGACTACTTAAATTTGAATTTAAATATTTTTGTGAAAAATGAAGTTCCAAGAGTTCTTCTAAATGAGTCCTCTTTCCTAATTCATTCCCTAAATCACCATTCATCCCTCTCAAATATAGGATTAGTTTGATAAGTCTCTATTTTCATTTGCACATATTTTTCTCTTGCATATACATTATTTTTCTCACACATATTGTTATAGGTTAGACAATACATATATTTCAATGTATCATATTTTTACTTAAAATTATTATATATTATAGACCATATTTGTAGGATTTTAAAAAATAGAGATCGAAATTACAAGAGAACTGTTGTAGATTAATTAATTTTTAGGATGAGATAGAGTTTAGGATGATCACTATATGTAATTTAGAGAATAAATTTTAGGGCATCTCTTGGAGATGCTCTAAGAGCCTATTACAAACAATCGAAAATTGTGAGAATCAATCTCTACATAATCTGGAAATGAAATGAACTAATCCAAAATCTAAAAAACATCAACTTCTCTAGATTCTCATTAGCTAAATACTACTCTGATTAACTAGCTACTGAAAATATCGAGCTACCAAAAGCTCTCCAAACATGCCCTAAGTCCTCATAACCTGACAAACATGACAGAAGGAAGTGTACTGTAGAAAACATGGCTACTTCAATGATGCATGATCCATACAGATGGTGCAAAAGTGATTATCGAATTGCTCTTCTCCATTGTAATGCAAATGGAGGCACTGTATATGGTCGATGGTCCTAAAACATCGCCCGACCCAAATCTTATTGGGCTTGAGATCAAAACATGTGTGAAACGTTCCAGGTCAACATGTAACAACACCAAGCATACAAAGCAGGAGCTTGAAAGAAACATTCAGTGGGCATTGGCAACAGCCTTTGGAGCTTTGTTTGGGAGGATGTTGTCTGGGAGGATGAGCTCTGGTGGGATCTCGCGGACGACGCCGAGCATTGAGTCATACTCCTCGTCTTTGTGAGCAAACTTTTTCCTCAGCTTCTTCTCGAGCTCAATCTCGTCGAAGGTCTTGGAATTCTCCGCTGCGTGAACTTGAGCTAAGTTGATATAGTTGGTTGCTGATTGTGCAATGAACTCCATCTCCTCTTTGGTAAGCTTCCTTAGGAACTTGGCAGGATTACCAACCCAGACCTAGTTATGTAAGGAAATCATATGATTTAATGAAGCCATGTAATATAGTGTCTTAATTTTTGAAATATAAAGGCGAAGCATATTCATGTCTTGTAGCAACGAAAGATAGCTGTGTAATTTAAACCCAGATCATAAGCTCCCAACTTCTAAGTTCCAAGCATATATATAAGTAGCATAGAATATACTACACACGTTATGTTAATATGGTGTCAACACATCAAAACTGTAAAGTCTGTAATTGTTCTTTGGAAAAATGTGTAGTCTAGACCTGTACCCCAGAAACGCTCAGTTGCATATCCAAACAGTAAGGTATTTTTCAGAACAAGATTACAAGAGTGTGCCGATATTGTAGACATCATATATCAGTGTGAGTGTGCGACTGTGTGCCTTCAGTAACGAAATGATGGCATTTGAGTGCATACTGCTCATCTTGAAGTGGATGAATAAACTAGCTTAGCAGGAGAATAAGAATTAACCTCTCCGGAAGGAATCCTTGTGTTCTGCTTAACAAGGGATCCTGCCCCAACCATGCTGTGTTTTTCAACCACCACTCCATCAAGCAGAGTGGCACCCATACCAACAAAAGCTTCATCCTCGACAGTGCATGCATGCAAAACAGCACTATGACCTGGTGGAAGGTTACTAGTTTAGGATATCGTATAATACATTGAGTAGTTCATACATCAATAGCAACTCTGCAGATACAAATGAAATAAGATACAGGGTGCTTTTACTGACCAATTGTAACGTTGCTTCCAATTATGGTTGGGAGAACTTTCCCACTAATGTTAGCTTTTGAAACATGTACGAGAGAATTGTCTTGTATGTTTGTTCCAGATCCAATATGGATGCTGTTGACATCACCTGAAGACGAGAATAAAAAACAGCTAAAAAGGTTATTATCACTATCAACGCCGGAAGTATCTATAGCTCTTAAAACATTATAGTTATTGAAACTTAAAAAGTAATATGTTTGGTTAGTCCAATGTGCATGACAGCACAAATATTTCACAATGTGAAATGAGCTTATAGTGTATGTAGGTGTAATGTGGATGCCATCTGAGTGCTGTCATCTACTTGAATTTGACTACAATGGAGTCCACATGAATATATGATCATTAGTCAAAACTACATTTGCCATGGTGATGGAGCATGTCATTTTAATAATAATCTTGCACCTGATGCCTTCAAAAAACTAATTCTCCAAAAAATATACTAGAGCTGTCTAATAAAACTGTGCAGCTCATAATGACTGGCAGCATTGTTGTCACGGCGTCGCCTAGGCGACGCCTAGGCGCCGACTAGGCGTCCAGGCGGTGGCCGCCGGACGCCTAGCTGAAACGCCTCGCCTGGGTGAGTTAGGCGCCCGCCTGGACAGTCTAGGCGTCGCCCATGGCGCCTAGGCGGTCGCCAGGAGACTCTGGGCGGGCGCCTAGGGTCCGTGAGTCATTTTCTAAGCCCGCGCCCTTTCGGCTTTAGGTTCTTCTTCCCTTGCGCCGCCGCCGCCGCTTCCCTTGCGCCGCCGCCTCACGCCTCAGTCCCTTGCGCCGCCGCCCACCGGCTGCCGGATCTGCTCCGCCGGCCGCCGGATCTCCGGTTCGTTTGCGCCGCCGGCCGCCAGATCTTCGCAGCTGCGCTGCTTCCCCTTGCGCAGTTGCGCCGCCCGGCCACCGGCCACCGGCCGCCTCCCCTGTGCTCCCTCCCCTGTGCTCCCCGCCTCCCCTGTGCTCAGTTGCTCTGTGCTCCCCGGCTCCCCTGTGCTCCCCGGCTCCACTGTGCTCCCTCCCCTGTGCTCCCCGCCTCCCCTGTGCTCCCCTAGTACTGCAGTAGTGCAGCAGGCAGCAAGGCAAGCACTCAAGCAGTACTGCACTATGTGTGGTTGTGTGCTGAATCTAATTGGTCGCCTAGGCGACGCCTAGGCGCCCGCCTAGGCGCCTAGGCGTCCAGTCGGCCCCCTGGCGACTGGACTCGCCGGGGCGCCATGACAACCATGACTGGCAGTTATGTTATGTCTGTTGCCTATAAAACCATAGCCATGAGTTTGGCTGCTAGAAGCAAGTTTATTCAGAAAACAAAATATACAGTAAACACATTGATACAAGAGGAAAGGGAGATAATTATTAGACAAAGCCCTTGGTTACTCAATAGTACATGTAATGTATAATTGTATATTGCCAAGAGTTTACCTCTTAAAATGGAGCCATACCAGATTGAGGATCCATGTCCAATCTCAACATCACCAATGACAGCAGCACTGGGAGCAACAAAAACATCCTTGTGGATTCTTGGCTCTTTCTCAAATATGTTCATGATCGTACGATGCCTTGACACTGACAACATATAATAAAAGGCTAACATGTTAGTCAGGCACGGGCATATCTCACTAAAGTCAATAAGTCATACACTCAATGGCTCTGAAATGATCTATCAAGCTAATACACAGCACCCAGAATGTAACAAAACACGCCCTTCATCACGGTATCCAAATATGCTAATTTCTGGCCATTTACTGGATGAAGCATGGTGATGATTAATCAGCACTGCACCTAACTAGAAGAGCAAATGGCATTCTTCATGACGATGCTGTAGAACAGAAAATTAATACATAATCGCTCAAAATAGGCATGGCAATATGACATTACACGATGGGCGGTATGATTGCACTAACCAATCAGCGCAATCCTTGATTAGTTCTTGCATCACTAGTTGACATGTGGCACCTCACAAACTAGTAATGAATGTGTGTTCCTACAAATTAATCAACCTGATCCTGTACTAACAACAGTGCCAAAACAACAAGGGCGACGAACTGGACAATACTCCAAGGCTAACACGAAAACGAAATCGAAACGATTCGGCGAAGACCCGATCTCCTCCTGCCCCCCCGGGAGGAAACAACGAAGCCGCGACGGGCAACGGACAGGCTTAAGATAAAGACGGAGGTCGGTGGTGGCGGCGGCGGCGGCTATCTTACGCTGCTCTTCGACGCGGAGGCCGCCCTGGATGATGGATCCGACGCGGTCCATGGCCTGCCCCGTGCCCCGGATCCACTTGCCCACCGTGTAGATCGCGCGCCCGAGGGTCCCCATGCCTCCCCCCTCCTCGTCCTTCCCGCTCCCTCCGTCCCTCCTCTGGCTGGTGGGGGCTCGCCGGCGGCCGCCGCGCGCGCGGGGAGGTGGGGTTTAATGGCGTCTGGTGTGACGGGGAGGGGAGAGGAGAGATATGAGGCAGAACGCCATGGCTGTGGCCGCCGAGAATGCGTCACAGCTTTGGGCCCATGTTTAATGGGCCGTAATTGGGCCTCCATCTGGCCCAACAACAGATATCGATTCAATTTGCATTTTTGGCATTCAGATTCAATTTCAGTGACTTAAGTGGTTCTACGTGTCAGTCTCAGAAATATCATCCTAAACACAAAGTGCAGATCTTTGAAGTGTCAAAATAATAATTTTTTTCTTTAAGTTACTACTTTAAAAGAAGTTAGTGGTGATAAATATCGTATCGCTGGCTTCTTGTTGACACATGTATCTCTATTGTTAGTAAAATTTATATTATTTTTCAAAATTATATACTATTTTGAAACCAAATTACGATAAATGTTATTTCATTATATTTTAAGTTATTTGTATCATTTGTATGACATTCTTTTAATGTTGTAATTTTTTCGGTTGCGACATATAGTTTAGATAAAAAAATATAATTTACTATCTTACTCACATATCATTATATCATTGGCAACTCCATATGTCAGTAAAATAGAGAGAGTAAACCCTCATCTATAGAGAAAGTACATGATCCACATTTGCACCATGCTACTGCCCACTACAAAAACAAGCCTTGGCTCTCTCAATGCTTCAATGGTCAAACTTTGTTTTGAAATCTTATGATCCACAGTCAGCATGAGCAAATTCAGTGAAAAACAATAAAAAACAGTCCAAATTTACTTCTTTCTAGGAGGCATGCATCTGCTGTTTTACTCCAGATATTCAGTAATTGTCATGGAGAAGCTTGGACTAGCTCCAGGATGCAACCCTGAAGCCTTCAGGCTTGAAACAGTTCAAAGATCTCCCAAAGAGCTGAAAATTTCGTGGTTAAAACCGGCGGCAATTCACTGCTGCTCACAAACAAAATTCAGAAGGATGAACACAAAAGCTAGTCTCAGATGTTCTTCTGAGAGCTGCTCAGACTGGTGGAATATCTGAAAAGGCAGTACAAGTGTGTCACACTGCTTACTTTGCTCTTGTGTGCTTTGAGAATGCAGTAGTGCAGAATTACTTCCTAGGATTGATCATCTAATGTGACTTCATCATCAAGCAGTCTACCACAAGCTCATCAAACAAAACTCCAGATCCAGTTTGGGACAAGACCAGGTAGAAACACAAGCTTCTTTAACCATTTGGTATAGCTGAAAATTACTGAGCTGAAATGTGCTACAGTTTACCAAACTACGCAGGAGTAGACAGATGCCAACCCGCATTGCTACCGGCTGCAAAAATAGTTCCACAGAAATTCTGCTATTCAACAAACAATTTGAGCTTTACCCTCGAGAACGTACTATTGTCGACTTAAACTAGAATCCAGCAACAACACCGATTAAATACCGGAGCTCTGTTTCCCTATTAACCATCTGGAGGGAAGGCTTATTCTACAATCTCTTCAAAAAGTTGATACATGCACGGAATCGATGAAAGAAGCAGCCGATCTGTAGATCGACTACAGAAACGTTTTACAGTCCCTGTGAAAGTAAAAGAAACACAACAGCTGAGGACATTTGCACTTTAAGATCGGCAATATCAACATCATGACCTCCTTCAACCAAGCCCCATCTATCAACCTGGAGGAATTAAACACTGTAAGTCAAGAGGAAGCAAAAGCCAGAATATGAAGAAAAAATAATGGCTGCAGAATAACCTGGTGATCTTCTTCAAGCCTGATTAATTCAATTGCCTCCTCAATTCCCAGCCTCCCTCTGAATATGGCAAGAGGGATTACCAGGGAATGGGCTGCTGCTGCCATAGCATCAATAGCTGCCAACTCAAAGTCAGTGGTTTTCTTCAAAACAGTTTCTACCGCCTTAGTTAACCTCTCATCTTGCTTTCCACCAAAAAAGTTTGTGTATACAACAGGCTTGAACCCAAACTCAGTGTTTACCCAGTCTAGTATAGGGTCAATTTTCTCCTTCTGTTTTTCTAAAGACATTAAAGAAAAGAAGCATAAGAAAGACATTACTGGAAGCAAATGAAAAGAAGACATCGATCACTGAACTAGATGGACTCGGATTCTCAAAACACTACTAATTCATATGTAACTTCATGCACTGCAAGCGGTCATGAGAAAATCATGAGGAGACAACTTACGATGAACTCCTATGGTCAGCTCATTATCGTCCGGTGAACGGCAAAATACCAGATCTTGATGAAATTTCTTCATCAAATTATCAATTACTTTTGTTCGTGTCACTGGAACTCGCTCCAGTGCAGTACAAGCAAGCTTCATAAGAGGCATTGTAAAAGGCCGGATTCCATCCGATTCCTATGACAACAAGAGAGTTTTGTACCAGTAATCAGTATTCGATGCATCAGAAACTAGAGAAAGAATTACACGAAAATTTGGTAAAGAAGTTCTGGAGTCTGAACAGTATCATATCTGAAGCATATCAAGTAAACAGATTTGTTGTAACATCTCTGGCCATTTCTACAATAGAAGGTAAAATCTGAAGGGAGGGTCATGCCAGATTTGAGAATGGAGCCGGTTACGCCGGATCGGTGATGCCGACAACTATGATTAGCAAAATTGAACACATTGAATTGCACAAATCCTTCCACAACTGGCTACAATTTTGGGATAACACTAAACCTGCAAGATGAGATCAAGATCAAGTACCTATGAGCTAGTCACACAATTTCTGTTAGAACCATTTGATTTAGTTACCAATGTACAAACTAATTCGTAATTTGAGTAATTTTACGCTATATTTGAGGAACATACTCGAGAGGGAGCAATCAAACAGAAGAAGAAGGGGAGCTTAGGGAGCAATGGGATCAGTACCTGGTACTCCCACTCGGCGGCGATGGCCATGGCGAGCGGCCTCGAGGGCAGCTTGAGCGGCCGCTTGGCCGGCGACTTGAGGGTACGGTAGTCGAGCATCACCGTCCACCCGTTCCCGTCGTCTGCTTGGCGCACGGTGGCGTCGTGGTAGAACCGCTTCCCGACTACCGACCCCGTCATGAACGACATCGGCATCGCCACCGAGGTCTCGTCCCGCGTCGCCACCGCCGCCGCCGCCGGATTCTTCACGTAGATCGTATCTCCCCGTCCCTCATCCTCCCTCCCACCCGGAGAGGAAGCCTCCGCCGCCGTCCCGAGCATCCGGAACCTCCCCGCCGCCGCGCATCGCTGCAGGAGGCGGCGGCCTGCTAGTGTCGCCATGACTGGTCCCTCCGGCGGCGTTGGACTTCGTCTCTTCTTGCGGCTCAATAACAAATTCGGCCCAATTACCGGCCTAATGAGGCCCATAGAAGGTTCGAGGCGCGTACGGCTGGTTCGTCATCGTTCGCGACGAGCCGGGTAGCCGACGACTCCGACCAAATCCCTCACTTTTTACAATTTCCATTGCAGAGCCCGCACGCTGCCGCTACCGCGTCCGTGATCCCGAGCCCCAACTGGATCCACTCCCTCCGCTGCCGCCGCGTCGTATGCGCCGGCCGTGACCGGATCGGCGACCCATGGCGGAGCCGTCGCTCCTCGCGTCCACCGCCTTCCCCTTCGGCGATATCCCCTTCCCGCCCTCCTTCGGCGACGATCTCCCCGATTTCGCGGCCCCCTTCGACGACACCTTCGCCTTCGAGGATTTCGATCTCGAAGACCTAGACTTCGACTTTGATGTCGACCTCTCGCCGGATGTGGCGCCCCCGCCGCTGGCGACGTCCTCATCCTCGGCCGGATCGCCGGACGTGGGGACCTCCTCTACAGGCGACGGCGGTTCTAAGAACGAGGAGTCCGCCGAGTCGTCGTCGAGGGTCGCGAATGCTCGGAGTGACGGTACCGCCAAGGGTGGGGAAGAGGATGATGTGAAGCGCCGCGCGCGGCTGGTCCGCAACCGCGAGAGCGCGCACCTTTCGCGGCAGAGGAAGAAGCAGTACGTAGAGGAGTTGGAGGGGAAGGTTAAGGTGATGCAGGCCACCATCGCCGACCTCACCGCCAGGATCTCCTGCGTCACTGCCGAGAACGCCGCCCTCAAGCAGCAATTGGGTGGCGCCGCTGGTGCAGGCACCCCACTGCCGCCACTGCAGATGTACCCTGCAGTTTACCCTTTGCCGCCGCCATGGATCCACCCAGCCTACGCAATGCGTGGCTCGCAAGTGCCACTTGTGCCAATACCCCGGCTGAAAACCCAGCAGCATGTGCCCGCCGGTGCCACGGCACAGCCACCAGCCAAGAAGGCCAAGAGGACCAAGAAGGTTGCAGGTGTTAGCCTCCTCGGATTGCTGTTCTTATTGATGATCTGTGGGTGTTTGGTTCCTGCGATAAATCGGATATACGGTGCAATTGATGCTGAGGAAGGTGTTGCATTTGGTCCGTCACATTCAGATCATGGGAGGGTGCTGGCTGTTGAAGGAAACGATATTGATCCGAAGGTACCACGGAATGGAAGTGAAACACTACCAGCATTGTTATATTTGCCAAGGAATGGGAAACATGTCAAGATCAATGGAAATCTTGTTATTAAGTCCATTGTTGCGAGTGAGAAAGCTTCTTCCCGCATGTCTAACTACAGTGGTAAGAGTTCGGGAAACCAAGGAAAGGAAGATACTAGCTTGGCAATCCCTGGCTATGTGGCTCCATTAGAAGCTGGAGAAGTCTTGGATTCTGCTAAAGGAGTGAGAAACGAACTGATGGCTTTGGCTCCTGGAGATGGAAGCATATACAGGGAGGATGATGGAATGCTGCCACAGTGGTTTAGTGAAGCAATGTCAGGTAAGAATGCTGCATAATGTCACACACTCCATCTAATGTGGCATTCAGTGGGATGAATAGTTTAATATAACACCATCTGCTAAGGCCGGTGATCGGTATAGACGTATAGTTGAATATTCCACTCATTCAGTGCTGGGAGCACAAGATATTTGCAATTCTGCATACGCTACAGATTTTTCTCAATAGTAGAAGTTATTAAATCTTATTGTGATTTTATTGTGCCACACTGCCACTCAGTGTATGACTACTGTGTTACATACTTACATAGTAGGCATTCATAGACTTCTGGGGTCAGTAAGTCACTTGATAAATACACCATTGTCGACGTTTTATGTTGGTTGTAGTATTTTGGTGGCAGTATTGGGCAATTTGGCAAATTGCCAATGCAACATAGATCATCTTGTGTTACTCCTGTTACCTGTGCGCTTACGCATATAATCTGTTGACTGGGATGTAATGGTCTGAATTAGTTGTACTTCTGCATATTTGATGCTATTTGACTGGTATGCTGTCTATTATACATTTGGCTTAACCTTCCGAACTTCATTCTTCTAGAGAAAAAGTCACTCTGATGCAATGAAACGATTATATGCTAGCTACATCAGCTTCCTCTGTAGAGTTGAATTCAGCTAAACATATATAACTACCATGAGTAGATCTTTCCTTTGTTTGCTGAAGTTCTTCCATTACCCATGTGTTCTATTTATGCACAGCCGACACACAACTGAGTAATATCAGTTTTCTAAGTTGTGTACTGAAACTGTACTTGACTTATCCATATGGCATTGATTCTCTCATCGATCAATGGATTAATACAGTTAGCCATGTATTGTCTTGTAGCTTGACCCTTTGCTTTTTATTCCTCTTGGTTGCCTTCATGGTAATTGACTATAGCTGTTAGTCTGTTACAACTTACAAGTAGTTTGATGACTTGGTCCTTCATTTTCTGAACTTACCTCATTACAATCTGTTCTTTTCCAGGTCCCATGTTGAGCTCTGGAATGTGCACTGAAGTTTTCCAGTTTGATTTATCTCCAACCTCAGCTCATGCAAATGGCATTGTGCCTGTGTACTCTGGGTCTATGACTAACTCGTCACAAAATTTTACTGAAAATCCTCCCTCTGGCCATGTTCAGAAGGTGAAGAACAGAAGGATTTTGTACTCTAAAGCCATCCCCTTACAAGGTTCGACATCCAATGACACTGACCACTTCAAAGCACCCCCCAAGAACCAGAGCCATGCTGGTCGTAAGCCAGTTTCATCTGTGGTAGTCTCTGTTCTGGCTGATCCGAGGGAGTCGAATGACAGGGATGGCGAGGGGAGGATCTCTTCAAATTCTCTGTCCCGCATCTTTGTCGTTGTTCTTATTGATAGCGTAAAGTATGTTACTTACTCTTGCGTCCTCCCTTTCAAAAGCCATAGCACTCACCTGTAAAGACAGTTCTCCACCGTGGTCTGTTACAGAACTAGTCTCCGAAGGAGCTGATTTTACCATGTGATGTTTTATTGAGTTGCTTTACTGGATTGCCAGTTTATCGACATGAACAGGCGCCGTTGGCACGCCCTTTTACCTGTACATTGCATGGCTCTGTGTCTGTGATCCATGGTCTTGTTTGGAACGCTGGATCGGTGAAATCGAGAGAGGTTTGTGTTCTCTGTGTCCCATGTTCTTGTTTGGAGTGCTGGAATGGTGAAATTAACAGATGTCTGTGTGTTTGGTTTGTTGGTCTGTTAGTTTTTCTGATGTTGTGATGCTCATCTCCTTTCTCTGGTGAATGAAATGCATGCTAGATAAAGTGATAAATGCTTGACAGTTTGAGGCAAAAAGTGAAATACATCAAATGGAAGAACCTGAACTGAATGTCTGAATGTTTTATCCTCTGAGGCTGACAGCTTACACTTCATGCTTTCTACAATTTACTGTTGGATTTATTTGTGCTTCTCCAGCTAAACACATCTCCAAATTATTAAAGATAAAGGAATTTTCATGGCTTGCACATGTTAATATGGAAAATAACTAACATGTTATTACAATTTTTAAGAATTTTCTACATACCACTGTACTGTGGGGGTTTTATCCGATCCAATCTCTTTAATATTAATCTGTTTAATATGATCATCTTATGATGTACAAGATAATAGCAAATATTGGTACCAAACGTCCATCACTACTACCTACTACTTTGTTTCTGTTACTGTGGGTTCGGTAAACTGGAACCATTTTGTTGATTATGCTATTGTTTCTCACATTCCCTAGCATGAAAAGAGAGGTCTACATCCTTGACAGAAAGTAAAACCTACAGGAACACAACTTAAAATGATTGGGATTACAACAGTATGAAATCTGAATAAATCAAAGGTAGCTTGTCTACTTGCTCATGGTGGTTACAGAGTCCCAGGCTTGTGTTCAAGCTTCAAGAACGCAACTTCATAGCTTCTTTGCTCTTATTTTCTGTCGGCTGTTCCTCTTCTATATTATCTTTAAAAAGATGCAAACTTTTTTTATAATGAAAAAAGAACCGATCTCTACACTCAAACGGGACATAAGCAGCTTTGTGCTCACTGCTCCCTTGTCTCCCTTGTGTAAAGATGCTAAACAACCATTGCGGTTGGCATTAAGTTTTGATTTGACGCTCCAGCTGATGTGATCCCTGGTACCTGCTTGTCCTTGTTGTTTGCTCTGATCATGCACACCTACTTGTCTTTTGTACCGGCGCATGAATTGATCGGGTGATGAGATACTGATGAAGTGATGATCCACTGGTGATTATCCAGGCCTTCTTGCCTTTGCCAGTTTGATTGGCAGAGCTCTGATTGATGTCTGCCAGTTTATGTCAAAGTTCCTGAAAACCCAGGTCCAGTCCAGCCTGCTGGTGTATTACTGCTAGCTGAATTATGGATTCTCATTGCCTCCCAGGTGTATGAGTTCATTGCATTACTAACCATTACTTTTTCCGTCTTAAGATACTGGTCGTTTTAAGATTGTTGAGTCAAATTTACTCTGAAGAAAAATGACAAGCACCCTCACTTTGTTACTTGTAGTTATCACTTCAATGCTTAAGAAATTGAGTACAAATACTAAAACGGCATGCATTGGGGGATAATCTCTATGTTTGGTTACTAATATAGGTCGTTTGGTTACTTGGACTAAAGTTTAGTCCGTGTCACATCGGATCTTTGGACATCAATTTGAAGGATTAAACTTGAATTGATTATAAAAATAATTACAGAATTGGAGGATTATTCACGAGACAATTTTTTAAGCCTAACTAATTCATGATTAACAAATATTTACTGTAGCATCACATTGTCAAATCATGGCGTAATTAGGCTCATTAGATTCGTCTCGTGAATAATCAACCGATTATGAATAGGTTTTATAAATAATATATATTTAATACTCCAAAATAACATCCAAACATCCGATGTAACGGGACTAAAATTTGACACTAAAGAACCAAACGAGGCCTAAATCAACGAGTACTCTAGGTTGTTTAGAGCTTGGAAATTGATCAAAAGGCTCGCGAGACAGTTCGGGCTCGAAGTAAATTGTGAGATACTAAGGTGAAATTCCCTTAAACAGCATGGCAATCTGTGCACAAAAGGAGAAAGACCAGTTCCCTCTCTCTGAAACTCTCAAGTTTGCCTGGTCCACCAAGACCAGGTGCAGTGAGAATCCATGGACCATGCTGACCTCGTGCTCTTTCAGTTGAGAAGAAGCAGCCTAGCATAGTAGCATTGCTTAGCTACTAATCATCCCACATCTTTCAAACCATCATAAAATCTAGCAATAAAGTGCGGCATTGTCGTCGTTAGAGATAAATAGGGAGCAAGGTGAGTTCTTGCTGATGAACAAGGTGATGGCGCCAGTTTATTTCTTCGAAAAATTGCGTTTTTATGTGACTTGTTTTTAGTTTCTTGCTAAAGGCTTAAAAGCTGCGTTGCATCTGAACAATTTTGCTCCCATTTTTTTGATGGCAATTCGCACTCGAAGCCTCGAACCCAGCCTAGTTGCTCCCTCTTCCGCGTGATTCTTCTTGCGCACCCAGATCTTGGCCGTTTTGTTAAGCAAAATTTCAACTTTTTTTTTGTCTCGGCCAGCTTCGGTTAGCTCGGTCTGGATCTTGCTCCTCTCTTCGTCGCCATTTCGGAGGCGAATCCCCACCCGGGAGTTCTTCCTCCGCAGGTGGATCCTTGGTGCCGTCGTTTCAGCATTCCGCAGAGCTCTCATCGGCGGTGTCTCTTTCCCCCCATCCTTGGTGCTCAATCTGCCAGTCCAATTTGGGGGTTTCTTTTCTCTATGTTTAGGGTTCTTGATTCCACCCAACTGACATGTGGTGCACTTTGTTGAGTATTGTAAGCAGATTTCTTGTTATTAGCACCACATTGGTAAGAAAATCACTCATTCACACATGCCAATTTTTTTTGGGGAAAAATACAGCAATTTGTTGCTAACTGCAGGAATCTGTGATTTCCCAGCATGCACTGTCACTCAACCACATATGGTGATGCTTGTTTGCTGTGGACAAGCGGCACGAGAAGAAATCGGCGGATATAGTACCTCATTGCAGTCAGAAAATGGTCACTGCATGGTTCTTTAAGTTTGATTTCTACCATATTTGCTGGTAACAATTGCTGATGATAGTTTTTCGCTTTTGCAGCACCCATACTCACTTAAAAGTTACAAGGGAGCACCATTTCCGCCGCGGCCAATTTTTGTCTTCCTCATTGCAATTTTTGGATTCTATGTGTGCTACATCTCCTTTAACCAGATAACACTAGAGAATAGAGATGATGAGAATAGTGGAGAAGTGCAATCAAAAAATCTATGTAGAAAGTCTTATGTTCCACAAGAGGAGTTGCGCTATGTGCACTTTCCCGAACCCGAGAGTTATAGCAGGTATTTTTTCCTCTAGAATAGAATCTACCCCCCCCCCCCTGTTATTTATGTATGTTTTCTGATTAATGTCTCTTCAAATTTGTTTTCTTTCATAGGGGGGAGTGTTCTTGCAATCCTGTTCGATTCTTTGTGATTGTATCTATGCAAAGATCGGGAAGCGGATGGTTTGAGACTTTGCTGAATAGCCACCCTAACATCAGTTCAAATGGTGAAATATTTAACAGGATGGATAGAAGAGAAAATGCCTCATCTATCTTACAGACACTTGACAAACTGTATAATTTGGACTGGTTCACCAGTGCAGCAAAGAATGAGTGCACTGCTGCATTTGGATTAAAATGGATGCTAAATCAGGTATATCTCACCCTTTTCTCAGTCTGTGACTCTGTGAATATTAGAGGCAGGGTTAGCTTTCTTGTACTGATTTCAGAAGCTGCACACCCTTAGGCTCAGCCTTACCATACTCCATAGTTACTGACTCTGTGCTCTAGGGCCTGATTGTTTCAGCTTTGGATTATAAACATCCAACTTATAAAAAAAGCTGGGTTCCACTAATTTACTAGATTGTTATAATCTACACTCCGGATTATAATAAGTTGACAGAATAAGTTACCCTGTTTATTTCAGTTTATGAAAAAAAGCTGGATTGTTATAATCCAAAGCTAAAACAAACAGAACCCTAATCTGGTTCTTGTGGATGAACAATATGGACAATCCTGTATTCCTGTTCTTACGATCTATTTCATTTGTTAAAAAACTTTGTCATGGGTATAGCTATAGTTTGTTAACAGAGCTACATAATATTACATGTGCAATTCTGAATGCTATGTTCTGGCATGCTCTCTAAATACTCAGCTCTTTGTATACTGCAGTACAAGCTGGTCAGTTATGATTATTGAGTATTGGTGTCGGGACATTTCAATAAACATAAGAAAATTTATGCGTACAGCTAACCAACATATGTGTATGGCACCGACTGCCGTCACTGTGTTTTGCAGGGGTTTTTGGACCATCGCGATGATATAGCTAGTTATTTAAACAAGAAGGGTGTTTCTGTGATATTTCTCTTCAGGAGAAATACATTGCGCAGGCTTATCTCGGTTTTGGCCAATGACTATGACAGAGATGCAAAGCAGTTGAATGGAACCCACAAATCTCATGTACACTCAAAAGAAGAGGTACTTTCCATGCAACTATTGTGTTATGTTCTCTCCTTACTATTTTGAGAAAATTTTGTATATGTCACCGAAAGTTTGTCAGTTCTCATATATACCACTGTTTCAATTTTATGTGTTCATATATGCTGCTGTCGTGAGTTTCAATCGTTAGTCAACGTTAGTTTTTTAGAAATGCCAAAATTTCCCTCAACTTACAAATCTATTTAGCTTGCTTTGTTCTTGGTTGGTCTCAGTTGCGCTGGATTGAATGAGTGATTGGTATACCGTATACGCGTGCCGGCCGAAATAAGTGCTAGTTGATCACGGAGTTTAAATCATCCTTGATTTTTAGTGAGTTGAGGGTAGTTTGTGCATTTCGAAAAAAACTAACGGTTGAAAGTAACTTGACATATATGAACATAGAAAATTAAAGCAGTAGCATATATGGAAACATCAAGTTTTCAGTGACATATATGAGAACCGGTGAACCTTCGGTGTCATATACAAAATTTTCTCTACTATTTTCACTTCATTTTTTCACATTGAAAACGGTTTCATACTAGGTCCGCTCTTCTTAAAATATGACCATGACATATTTGAAGGCATATGTGAAATATTGAATCACTAGTGGAGTAATTTCTATATTGCATTTAGGAGCCATTTTATCTTCATATAAAAAGGGACCTTCCTTTTCTAACTTGTCCTGAAGCTGAAGACTATCTACTTCAATGCTTATTATGGGTTCTGGTATCTAAAAACAACATTGATTTTTAGTGAAACTTAAATCTTGCATATTTCCATTCTAAGAAAAATGGAACATCACTATCTATAATACTGGCAAGGAGCAACTATAGAGTGTTTATATTTCCTTCTGGGCAGGCTGAGATACTAGCAAAATTCAAACCGGAGCTGGATGTGTCGAATCTGATTCCGAACATTAGAAATGCTGAGAAGTACATCAGAGATTGTTTGGACCACTTCAACACTACACGGCACACGATCCTCTACTACGAGGACATTATCGGCAACAGAAAGGTATGAAACACATTTAGATGATCCAGCAGGGTTATCAACAGCAACTCTCAGTTTGCTAAACGGCATTTTCTGAATGCAGGCATTGTCCCAGGTACAAGAATTCCTCAGGGTTCCAGTGAGAAGGCTGGTCAGCAGGCAGGTGAAAATTCACACGAGTCCTCTTCCAGACCTTGTCAAGAACTGGGAAGATGTGAGCAACAAGCTGAACGGGACACAGTATTCTCATTTTCTTGATGGTGTAGATTATACCAGGTGATCTATGCTGGTGTGAGTTACAGGAACATGATCTTTTTTCCATATGGGATTTTTAGCTGTCATAGGATTGATTTTTTTTTTTGGTACGAGTGAGTTGGTAAAAGAAGAGGATAAAGGTAAATAGATCAAGATGAGAGACCTTGCGATCAAATTGTACAGGCTTTCCATGTTTCTGCCATTGTTCTTCATTACCTTTAGAGCTGAAATTGCTCATATTTGCTTGAACTGCTGACCTTCTTGTGATGTTTATTTTTATCTTTTTTGTTCATGTTCTTTTGATTTTTTCCGCATGCTTTCATTTTAAAAAGGGGAAAATTACTCACATGCCATTATAATTTTCAAGAATTGACTACATAGTGACTGTGGTGGTGGTCTCCATTTGTCATTGACAACATATTAGCAAACCGTGAAAATTATAATGACACAGAAGCAGTGTTTACAAATCGTCCGATTAGTCGCGATTAATCGCGACTAATCGGCCTGGTCGGTTTTGTGGGAACGACCAGGCGCGCCGACCCGATCAGAGCGACCAGAATTCTGGTCGTCCGATTAGTCGACGATTAATCGCGATTAGTCGGACGATTAGGGTGAAAATGGCGACCAGGCGACCAGGTTAGATTTTTTGTGATTTCACTGGGCCTTTTCTTGTTCTGGTGGGCCTGTTAGGGTTAGAGCTAGCATCCAACCAAGCCAACGCCTGGTCTATGCGCCTGTTTTGTGTTGTTCTGTGCGCCGCCTGGGGTTAGGGCTAGCATCCAACCAAGCCAACGCCTCCAGCCAACGCTTCCAGCCAACGCCGGCGCCGACGCGCACGCCGCCAGCCAACGCCGGCGCCGACACGCACGCGGAACGCCTCCAGCTAACGCCGCGCCGACGCGCACGCCGCCAGCCAACGTCGCGCCGACATCGACCCCGCGCGCACGCCTCTAGTACTCCAACCGACGCCGCGCGCACGCCAGGCGGAGGTCCTGCCGAGTGCCGACGCGCGCCTGTCGCTTGTCCAGCCTCCAGCGGCCATCCACGCCGCGCGCACGACTGCTCCAGCCACGCCGCGCCCACGCCGCGCCCACGCCTGCTCCAACCGACGCCCGTGCCCACTCTACAGACTCTACAGGTTGATGAATGACTCACAAACTCTTATGACTATGTGTGTGGCTGTTTGCTAGTTGCTACTGCTTGATTTGAACCTAAGTTTCTGTTTTTGATGATTTGCTAGTTGCTACTGTTATGATGGTTGATGATTTGCTAATTGCTACTGTTATGATGATTTGTTGGCTGTTTGGCAATTGGCTGTCAAGATATTCTTGTTTCATTGTTTTTGATAATTTGAGTTTGATAAGTTGGTTGTTATGTTTTTTGCCCTTACTCCAGGTATGTCTCTAACTACCTATCCATGTACTCTTGAATCTTGATTGGGCTTGCTTTTAAGAGGCCACCTATAAATTATCACATAGACACATACTATATAGTATGTAACTATATATATGTCCTAAAATATATGGGACGCTTAGACAAACGACTAGAACCGACCAGAATCGACTAATCGCGATTAATCGCGATTAGTTTTCTAGTCGGTACCATGGCGACTAGGTTCGACTAGGCGATTTGTAAACATTGCACAGAAGAAATTAACCCTTTAAAAAGAAGTGTGACATCAAAGGAATGCACTGTTTTGATTCATTTGGATAACCAAGTTTCATTCAGTAATGTAAATATACAACAGAAGATACATGCTCCTGCCTCCTAGTTTCATTTTCAAGTCTCAAACACTCTAATGGTTTGAAATCTGAAAAGAATGTTTCCTCACAAAAAGAATGTAAATATGGTTTGATTGTCTTCTAGCCTACAAGTCCACCATGAAGTTATAGAGCATGGACAACTTTTACTTTGCACTAGCAAAAAGCTATAAAACTAGTTTCATCTTACACTTATTTGACTCAGTTTTCAACTTTCGCCTACAAGTCGGCTCTCCAATGGTGAAAAGCTGAACTGACAGATAGCCAAAGGGCAGGTAGCTTCATCCTAGATATTCAAATAACTTCAAATAAAATTCATATTTTGAAGAACCATTGTAAACTGTAATTAAAAAACAAACAGACAAAAAAAATACTAACATCTAGGGCACTAGGATCTGTTTAGATGAGATTCTGGCAGCTGCAATTACTCCCAAAATCTCTACTCCCCCAAACTGTCTAGAAACTTTCTTCAAATTTATCAAAATCAATAGCTGCATAATCGAGAAAAAGCTGGGGAACACTATATTCTTTCTCAGAATCTGAAATTCCTTAGACAGACCGTAGTTAATGATGATACCAAATTCAATTCAATTGTGGATGATCCAGAAATGGATGACATGAAAAGAAAGGTACACTCTTTCTTTCCCAGGGTAGCAAGCAGTATGATGGATCAATCTCTCACAACATCATCAAACACACAAATCCTACCAACAAAAGAATCATCTGGTCGAACGCCGGATGCACTGAAGAAGCCCGGTTGGAGCCGGGGGGAGCAGGAGAGTAGTCGCCGGAGCCGGTGCTTGTGCTGAGGACGACGACCACCCAGTCACCCTCATTGGCAATGCCAACACCTGAGTACTTGGTGTCATTCAGATACTGGTTGTACTGAGACTTGGTGTAGTTTGTCAGAACCACATCAGGTACAAGGCCCGGCACGCAGGCCGGCATCACCTGGCCATCTTCAGTCACTGATGCATTGAGATGGCAATGGTCCAGGAGCTTGGGGTAGTCAGGGAACTGCTGCTCAGTGCCAGGGACTGTGTTGGATCCAGTGGTGTTGCTGCAAGCTTGGCCTTTGAATTGCTGTGCTAACTGGTCAGCCAAGCAGGCAGCATTCTTGTTCTCAGATAGTGCAGGGACTTTGAGTGAAGCTCTGTAACTGTTGATGCCCTTCAGAAGCTGTGAATCACTTCCTGGAAAGGGAAACCAGTGTCAAGAAAACCATATGAAAGATTGTTGGAAAAATATCACACAAACCCACTTGTCTTCTCTCTTCTGCTTAAGTAGACCTAGAAGTTAAGTTGTCGCTCCGGTTAGACCTGTGGGTGAGGAAGCCTAGTTCGACCTGAGCAAGCCGACTCGTTGTCAGTGGCAGCTCTAAGGGGTAGTCCAGGTGGGCCTTGGACTACCCTAGAATTTGGCCCAATAGATGTTTATATTTTTTATTTAAGTGTTGATCCTAGTGGATTTACGATTTCATGAGATGTAAATGTTATATTTATCATATCTTGGAAATAAAATCACATTGTACTTTCAGTTTATAACGGTATAAAATTTTAAGGCATAGAATAGGAACATCCATGAAAAAAATCCTAGAGCACCACTGTTCGTGGTGTAGTGGGTCGGACTCCCATAAGTGATAGCAAAGCCTGGTCTGGAACTGGAACCCACGGAGAATCTCCGGGTGACATGATAGGAGATCGAGTTATTTAGACCATGTGTGTGCAGGCTCGATGTGTGACAGTGAGATTGTTAGATTCAATCCCACATCAAGTATTGATCTGATGATAGGAGAGCACAATTTAAAAAGTTATAGCTCCAAGTTGGAGCTGTAGGTGAGCAAGCAGGCTCAAATGCTCAATATGACATGAGTGACCTAACTCAAATCCCACAAAGATTAGGAGCAGAATACCTCCGAGTGAATGATAAAAGAATGTAATTGAAAAGATCCAATTAAAGCCATGGATCGAAGAACACCCGGCTCAATGACATAGTCACATAGCAACAGCGACTGAAGTTACTGAAACAACAATTGTTCATGTAATGGGATGGGATGTAACGAGACCTGAAAAATCAGATCTTGCAAACTGAAAGCTGGGAATGAAAGGACCTAACAAACCTCGAAACTGGCTCAGAAATCAACACGACGCAATCAATCACTTGAGCGTTGTGTAAGCACTAATTCGTACGCACACTCCCAGATCGCCATGAACCAACTAAATGCAAGAAGAGGCGCCATTGCAGCAGCCAAGAACAGGCGCTGCTGGAATCAGATCCGGCTACAGCATATAAGAACGGATAATCAAAACAAATACGGTAGACTTGCATGAAGAACGGGGAGGCCCAAGAAACGATCTTTACCATCAGATCTGGCGCAATGCAGGAAGCACGAAGCGAGGACGAGGAAACAGAGTAGGGAGAACCTGGAACCCATTGGCGCCGGCACAACTCTTCGCTGTATAGCCGTAGGCACGAGGCAGGCAACAAGAGGACGAGGAGTGAGGAGGAAGGAGACGAGTTGCTGTCTGTGTCACCCTACTCCTTCCTTAATATCAGTCCTTTTTTATATATTTATTAACGGTTAAAATTAAAAAATAATTATATTAGCAACATTCCGTGTCGTCTCCTTTTCTTCTTAGAACTCGTCTTGAAATTTTGTTAGGTGACAGAAGCTGGCGACGGCATGGTCGAGAAAAAAACACACAACACATGCTCAAGTTCACAAGGCTAGGTTGGAATTGATGGCAGATTGATTTTATATTGATAATATTGTGACATGAATACACTTTCCGTTCATTCATTATTTCTATATAAAACTAATGAGATTTCTATAAATTTCCATATATATCTAGATTTCTATTATATATATGATTAACATTTCATATATTAATGATTTCCATCGATATATGATTTTTGTATATTAATAATTTCCATATCAGATCAGTAGATAAACTTTTTTATATTAATGATTTATATATATTAATAATTATCATATAAAAAATAGATTATCTTCCATATAAAACAGAGTGGTATAAAGAGAATGGGAGTCTATAATGGGTTGGGCTGGCTGAAAATGAAGATCTAGAAGATTTTGATTAACTATTAGATTCAATCAACTATAAAACCAAACCAGATTTTATTCTACGTTTAAAAAACTTTTAAAATCGAAAGTTTAAATAACCCCTACAGTAGTTTACTAGCTTCACTGACTTACATAAGCAACATATTTATTTCTCTCTAACATCAATTCCGATTACCTTCTTCACTTGAACAATGATAAGAACATGGCATTTTTGTATTAGTAAGACTATCACTCTATTTAAGTTATTTATAATTGAATTAGAACCTTGCTTTATCCGTCATTGTGTTGCATACTACGACTACAAGTTATTCGGTAAAAAAAATCGACGGTTTTATTTTTCTGGATTTTCTGGATTGGATTTTAAGGGTTTTTTTTAGATTGGATTTCTGGATCATGCATAAAACAAAGCTACACAGCTTAAATAATAATTATAATCAATCACATAGCTAAAAATAATAATCATTAATTAATTAATTAGCCATCTTCTTGCTTATATCGAACTCAGATTGTCCCAAAGTTGTAATTTTTACTGACATGCAAATGCAGAGTGAGAATCCAGTTGCTTCATCTTTGTGACTGGATTACCACCTCCAGTTTCTAATGCAACATATCCATTTGCTCATTTTGTATCTAGCTAGCTACTGGGCTGCGAAGCCAGTGACAAGCTCGAGCTCTCCATGCCACTTCGGCTCATTTCCTCCGATTTCATCCCCAAATTCTCTTCTTCTTTTTTCGAGCTGGCCTGTCTCCCAGTTTCGTCTTGGAACGATCTTATTCTTGCCTACATGATGAGACTTGTTCATAGCGCGGAATAATGTTATATATCTACATCACCTACGGGATGCAATCTTGATCTTGATCTTGATCTTGGTGTTGATCTTGGTCAGGCTACGTAGGAAAGGCGGGGTTTTTTTGCTTTCAGAACCACGGGTGCCATGTCGGATCCATCATGCACAGGTTCCTGGAAGATAATGCGGCTTCCACGAGATCTGTGACGCCTCTCTGGACCGACTGGGGCGGCTCGGATGAGTTCTCTTCCTGAAACGCCAGGAGAGTTGGAGATGTGAACAAAACTTGAATGGCTCAGCAGGAGCAATGGTTAAGTAAGCAGGATGCCAAGAAAAATAGATTCCGGAGACCCGGTTCGAGCTGAAAGAAGCAGCCAGCATACCTCATCAGCAAGATGATGTGGTGATATTGATTTGATCCGAGCAATGACATGTTCCACGTTGTTTATCACCTTCTGCTGGAAATCCAGTGAATTGACCATTCCAGCAGCAACTGGGACAGAAGGAATGCTAAGCGGCCTTCTCCACGACCAAGATAGCAGCTCATCACGGAAAAACATAGCCAAATGATGCCATATGTGCTGGTTTTGCTGAAAATCACAAAAAAGCAATCCAATTTACACTGTGCAGGTGGGCTACAGATATAGGCGTAGTAAATGCATCATAGGACATGTTTCCTAAAATCCATACTGAAACTGAATTGGAGCACTTAAAGTTGACTAGACCCTGCCCACTACCCAGTTCATTTTTATGAAGTGCTCTTACTAAGATCCACTCCTCAGAAAAAATGTTTGGCTTAGCTCCAGTTCCATAGGATAAAAAAGCTAGAATTGGAGCCCTGCTAAACACACCCATAATGTGTGGAACCAACCTTACAAAACTTTGATAACTAATGTGCACAAAGTATTTTGATTTTTTCACGCAGAAATGGTTTTAAATTAACATGTAACTAGAAACGTAACAGTGAAAGCATGGAAGGTTTGTATGAGACTGTCCATGTCTAAAACAACCAAAGAAGTGAAGAACTGAGGTTGTAAAAAGACGAAATAGGAAACACTGTCGGCAACTATATTAGAATTCACTTTTCAAGAATGATACTCACTTTTGATGAAACCACGGACTGCGCAGCAGAACACATGGCAGACACGATGAGACCTTCAACACCAAAATTTGAGAAGAAAGCTTGCATGTTGCGAGTCAGCCTAAATGGAACTAGCTCATTGAACTCGATGATTCCATTTGGATCATAGGCTACAGATAAACAAATGTGAACAATAATATGATTACACATGCCTTGTTTACAATTATCAGTAATTGATTAATTGTCGAGAAGAGTACCTGGATGGAAATCAGTTTGGAAGATCTTCCCCGTATTTTTAGCAAATAATATTTTGTTAGGAGCCCTACCACCAATCTGCAACATGTATGACATGAAACATGACAGAGCCACTTGGATTGCAAATTGTTTCTTGAAAGTCCATAGGTGGTTTCCAGTTGGTAGAATCTTATGCATGTATTGGGAGAAGATATTGTCATTAACGATATTTTTAGTAATTTCGTTGTAGGCTTGCAAACGTAGTTCGACCACTGCTTCAGGGGAAACCTGCCCTGAAATGGCCTGATTTAGCTGTTCTTTGAAAATTGTAATAGGTGAATCAGCTTCTCTATTGTGCCGGGCACAGTTAATTTCATACACCTCAAGAAAAGTGCTGTACATCAAATCATCCTCTACCATCCGAACCTGCATTAAGAGATATTGAATGTTAAGACCAGGACACTACCATGGAGACTGAAAAACAAAACAGGATAACAGATTATTATCAGATAAGGAAGAATGGAAAAAGTACTTCACCTGCGACCAAACAGGAATGATTATTGGGGTGTGAATAGCAAGATGGCGCCGCCTAGACTCCTTGTGTTTGTCAAACATTTTGTTTAGTACACGGAATAGCTGCAGCATTCTTTCGTCACTCCGAGCATTTGGAGTCAACGATGTTTGAACAACAAAATGGCGCTGTGAACCATCAGAACCAATAAGTGTCAGGCGTCTAAAGCTACTACCATGCCTCCGGACAATTGGGATGTCAGGTCCAACTCTGTCCAACTTGACAGTATGGTCAGGTGCAACCTCCTGCAAAAAACAAGCAAAACTTACACAATAGAACTGGTGCATGGTAGCAGTCAAGAACTGGGGCAGCAGCATAATACTTTCACAAGACTTTAGCACACCAACCATATGGTAATGCGCTAACGGTGAGTGATAATATTAACTTCAATATCAAGGATAAAAAGTGACCATTGTGACCAACCTGATCTGTAAAGTACTGCCCAGGAAGTTCTATATCAACAACATGAAAATCTCTAAGAATTTTACTTTCTTCCTCTAGCTTTAAAATTGCAGGGAATCTATCCTCAACATTACTCTGAAGAACATTCTTCCAGTGCTTCAATCTTTCAGTGAGTTCAGCAAGTGTTGCCGGAAAAGTAGTACCACTTTCAGGGTCGAGGTCACGTTCAAAATCTTGCTTATACTCCTTGACAAAATCAACATGCTTGTTAACAGCATCTTGAGAAAAGCAAGCCCGGCATACACCTGAAAGCTCCTTCTTGAGAGATTGTGGAACCTCGCCTGTAGTTGCAGTTGGATACTTGTAGCAGCGATGAAGTAGTGCATTAACCACAGCAAGAAGTCTTTCCTCCGGAAGAGTAACAAATCTTGATCCAATTTCAGACAGTAAAACCTGAACAAGCAACACAATTACATCAATTATAAAGCAATGTATATATAACTACAAATTTTTTAGTACTTGATAAGCTTGAAACTACTCTGTTGATTTCTTTAAGCTTCTGTAATCACAATAATTCATAGTCCTTCCAATTCCAAATGTAAGTCGTTTTAGCCTTCTCAGCTCTTTCGTAAATGTAATAACATTTTGGAATTTGTATGCACCTTTTCATCTTCTCTTTCCTGTTTTCACTTGCCAAATAAATGCTACCCCCCACCCCCAAAAAAAAATAAACAATGCATCTTTTAAAATGTAGTATAAATGAAGAGTCACAAAGTCACTTGAACTATTTTCTTACTTCTTGTGCATAAGTCTAAAACAACATATAACTGCAGTTGCCGTACCTTGCTGTCTTCATTTCAAAAAAAAACTAAAAATAAAATAACTTTATACTTGGAATCAGAGAGCATATAATAGATTAATAGCCCCTCCAGTACAAGGCAAAGTAGTTTTGTTGTCTTGACTCTTGATTGAAAATAAGGCACAAGACTTAATGTTGGACTATGGATAAAAGCCCCCACTTCTCCCACTATAACGCCTAGGTTTTATGGTTGGGTTGGCTAGATGGGGTGAGCCTAACATGGTATCAGAGCCAAGGTCCTGGGTTCGAATCCCCCTGGCCACGCATTTCCGCATTTCCGCTGCGTGATTTCCCCTGCGCCTATCTAGTGTGCTGAGACCTGTTGCGGGCTACGCCGGGCCTCTAGAACCTGCTGCGGGCTACGCCAGGCTCGCACGCCGTAGGGGGAATGTTGGACTATGGATAAAAGCCCCCACTTCTCCCACTATAACGCCTAGGTTTTATGGTTGGGTTGGCTAGGTGGGGTGAGCCTAACACTTAAGTTTAATGCACATCCCCCCCCCCCCCCCCCCCCCACACACACACACAGACATTATATGCTCGACAACCTACACAAACCACTATTTTTAAGCATTTGATGGAAGGACACCAAGCCATTTTCATGGATTCGTACTTCAGCTTTTTGTGCCTGGAGTTGTCTTATAAAGGGACCAGAGAGAGAGAGCAGAACAAGTAAATATGCACAGGTTTCTGCTCCCTTGAATGCCAACTTTGGTAGAGAAAATTCTTGGTAATATGCTAACAAAATTAAAGGAATATGCAAAAAATAATGGCTTATTCTACACAAATGTTATCCACATTGGCCTGTGTGTACAGTAAATTGAATAAAATAGTGATGGCCATTTTCATTACTTAACAGGAATATAAACCACTGTGTTACTTCTTACCTCGAGTTCATTTGCTAGATTGGTATGCTTGCTCCTCAGAGCTTCCATTATATCCTTTGCAGCATCAAATGCACTTGCTGCAGAAGTTACCCATCCAAGTCCATTATTGCGCCTTAGTGGAATTTGTGAACCCTCTGCACCTGTTGAACTCGGTTGGCCTTGATCATGGCCTGTGCTTGTACCACCCTCAACATTAGATCTGTCCAATTCTTGTCCATGGAGGTTGCCCCCATCATGAGAACCTGTGGCACCACCTGATTGCGTTGCTTGATGAACCTGGTTGTCAGAAGATAAGTTACCACCCACATGATTAGACGCTCTTGCGTTCCCTTCAGATAAGTTATTGGCAGCAATCACAGCATTGTTTGCCAACATAGCCTGTTGCACCTGTTGCATACGCTGCTGAGCTAACATGTTCCTTCCCATTTCAGTTTTAGTAGCAACATCACGACGCTCCATCAAGTAAGTTCGAAGCCAATAATACAATGCCTGCAAGAAAATAATATCAGATATGCACATCCATGTACAAGAATATGCATTTTCATGTTCAAGAAATTAATATGACAAAATGACATTGCATTCACCTGTGGATAAACTTGAGCTATTTTTAGCAAAACTAATTTGCAGTGTTGGGCTTCATTTCTCTGTAATGATAGCAATAGCTGAGGTATCCATGAAAGCCAAACCCAATGGGGCAGCTGCTCAAGATATTTATCCAAAGCCCTTCCAGCAGGTTCATTTTGTGTATCAAAGCTGAGGAGGTAGAGAATTCGTGCAAGATGGCTCCTTGAGTTTGAAATCCCATATTTGATGCCTTGGAAAAAACAACTTACAGCATACTCAAGCCAAATCTCTTCATTTGTTTCTTTGAAAATCTGCCAACACACATGAGCGCACATGGGCATATCATGCTTAATCAATAAAAGTGGAAGTGAAAGGTTATTATTAAGATCATAAAGGATTACATGCATACCATATCGCAATAATTTCCCCAGCTAATCCATCCTTTTGGCAAATGCTTAAAAAGAGTTATCGCATTTGAATAAGCAACATTTGCATTCTCACAGTCATTCATTTTTAGCAGGAAGTCACCTCTCAGACGAAATATTTCTGCTTTATTCTTCACAGGGAAGAATTCCAAATTGGTGTTATTGATTAAATTAAGACCGCTGACTAGTTCACCTTTCATCTCTAAGTATGCCTTGGCTTGTTCACATATCTTAACAAATGCTTCCTGAAATCAGATCAGGTGCAAACAGATAAAATAAGACGATATTGAATGTGCACTATACCGTAATACAATTTGGTCATCATAGAGGCATTTACCTGAACTTCCATGGTAGCATGGCCATACATTTTATCGAGTATAGTTACACAAACATCAGGAAGACCTTGCTTGCGAGCTATGTGAGCAAGCTTGTTCACATTCCAAGCCTTGTCTCGGTAACCAAGATGGTGAAGTTGAGGATTTGTTTGGCCAAAATCCTTGAATGCTTCTATTACTGAATTGTACATCTCATTCCTCCACTGGAGCAGATCATACCAAACAGTCATATTATCCCATTCATTAGGAGTCCGAAGTCTCCATGTTTCAAGAATATCCTTGAGGTCAGCAAAGGAGTTGTTGTGATTGGAATTGGCACCAGAGTTCCCAGAAGCTGGTTTGCTCCCATTTGCAATATCAAGCAGTATTTTAGATGATTCTTTAACTTCAACTAACTGCTGAAACTGCTGCAGCAGAGGCATTCGGGATTGCACAGACATTTCAGGTAACTGCCACCACTGGTCTAGGGCAAGTTCCACACCTTTACCAACAAGGTTCTCAGCCTCTCCAACACCATTATTGCTTTTGTCATGAAGAGTGAAAAATGCTTGAATAAGGCGTAACTTTGGTGTCTCCTCTACCTGAGCTTTTGGAATAACACTATCCTTCATATATGTCCAATCAGGTACCTTCCAAAGGCAATCTAAGAGTATCTCATAATTCTCCACACCTTTTCCAAAATCTGCTAATACATCCCACTGACCTAATTGAGTAGCACAATACAACCACTGTTCTTCCCAAAGACACATTTCAGCCTTAGGGACTGTGTTACTATATGTGCCCTGAGTTGCTTTGATCATTGCCTGGTAAAAGAGATTTTGTGCCTGCTGCCAGTAACCATGTTGGACAAGAGATAGCCCAGCTCTAGTTTCTGCAGTGATTAATCTTCTCTTCCATAATCCACATCTCATGTCATCCTCATTGAGAAGACGGTATAATTCAGCCAATGACTCAGAGCATTTGGCTTCATTCATAAGCATCATATGGCTCTCGAGTAAGGCAATTGAAGTATGCCATGCATTGCAGGTTTTTCCAATATATTTGATAAGCTCACTAGGCATGCGTGGTTGAGGATGGCTCAAGTGAAGACCTTCAAGGAGTGCTTGGGCTACATTAGGTCTGCATCCATGCTGCCTCTTATGATAATCTTTTGACAGAAGTGCAATTATTGGCTTAGCTAGTGCAACTTGCTCCTCTTTGTGTAAGGTTACCCAGACAATTGGGAATACAAGAACCCACAAATGATATGCAACATTGGGATCAGCAAACGCAAGTTCCCGCAATGGAGCCATGACATCTGCCACCTACATAATTGAATAACAAAGAATACGCAAGTTACATTCAGGTCAAAGATTTCATACAAGCAAATTTGTCAAAATAAAACCAAGATAGTCCATTTCTCATGAACAAAACTTTAACAATTTATCCACATGCAGTAGCAAAACAGAAAGTTAGCAAACATGTTGCGTGCCAAATACTGGTGCAAGTATTTTACCACAAGCTTGATTGCTTCATTTAAAAACTGAGCATGCCTCGTCGTCAAAGAATCAAATGACAAAGATGTGCCATCCAGGCTTTCCTGAGCATCGGGAACCTGTAATGGCATGATCATGCGATCTGGAACTGGCCCAGCTGTCATAAGTGCAGGCACTCGAGCAGAATTTGCAGCAAGTGTAATTGGCTCATTTTCAACTAATATTGCCAAAATGAGATCCAGCCCTTGCTTCAACCAGAAAACATCACTCACTGCTTCCCAATCTTGAGTCTGTATTATAAACTGCAGTCTAGCAAATAATGTTTTTCCAACATAGTCATGGTAAAGCTTGAAGAATCGCTTTCTTGTTTCTGGGTCTTTAGCTCTAAGTCCAAGCATGTATTGCCTCTCAACCTTATGAAAATACTCTTGCCTCAAAGCCAATGGATACCTGCATACAAAGATCATCAGGAACATGACAAGATGCCAAACGGAATTCCCTGTATAGATGTACTTACTTTGTTGTATCTCCACAAAGTGAGTAAAGAAGTTGTAAATATTTTGCATCCCATTCTTCTTGTACAGAGGAGGGGAAGCTTTTTCTGTCAACTAATGATAATTTCTGAAGATAAGCTATTATCTCCTTTGGATTAAGGGAACTAACAGAGCCAGTAGATGAAGCAAGTTTGTAGTCATCCTCAACCCAAGCTTTTATCAAGTCCAGTATGCATAGAAGAACACTTGGATCTGTGCCTTTTTCTGAAAGGAGTGCTTGAAGTATTTGGCCCATAGATCTCCTGTAGTCAGAAGAGGCCATCACCCTCTCACTGATGAGTTTTAAGACAGTCTTCATGTTAGATACGACAGTAGGGTCTACGGTAGGACGTGAGTTAACTGATGAATCCATTTCAGGCCTCTGACCCTGAAAGTAAGACAGGTCAATGCCAAGGTAATAGACCATCGGAGCACATGGAATCTTGCCAAAACATTTACCACGGAGTTGGTAATCAAATCACAAAGTTAAACACTAATAAGACAATATGTCCTAGATGTCTCATTGAATTCGTGGGTTTACACTTTACATCTTTAAAAAAGTAAACAATTTTAAAAGGCAAACTTCTAATTAGTAAAAACATGATTAATACCAATCAGAACAGTGAAAAGTAGTCAATTATATGGATTGACATAAGTTAAAGAATATAAAAATATTATGTCAACATACTTGTCGGACATTACTGCCACTGCCAGCTGAAGATCCCATGTCACGTGCAAGTCGTTGCAGGACTCGAAGAAGTAAACCTATGAATGGATCAATAAAACTCTTCTGTACTTCCACAAGTGCATTGAGGACAAACAGTGCAAAGCTTATGATAGAATTAGCATTGCTAGGTTCAAGTGATATCTGTGGCGTTGTTACAGCAGCAAGATGCTTTTGAATGAGATCTTGAACTCTTTGGTGCAACAACTTTATATCTTGTGGTGTTGTAGCCGCTTCAAGAGGGAATGCACTGAATACCATCTTTAGCAAGGAACAAAGAGACTTGCCAGCATCAAGCATTTTGTTATTGAAGCAAGGTTCCAGTATCTAAGGAAAATAGGTCCCAGAATGTATCAAATGTAAGAAATATATGTGTTGATCTCAGCAAAATACAAATATAGAAATAACTTAATCCATATAACAAGGTTAATTCATGTAACTTACTTGAGAAATATGGTGGATGTTATTCCGGATGAAGAGGCGAGGTTGTTTTTCCAAGACTTTGTTCATAACATCTAGACCCTGTGCAAGTGCTGTTGCAGGGTCCTTGGACTGGGAAGGTGTCAAATTCCCAAGCAATTTCTCAAGATAATTAAATTTAACATTGGCATTTGGCCAGACTTCCAAAGCTTGAGTCAGTAGATCAAGAGCCTGCTTGTACATTGAGCTAGATTCCTTATCCTTAGGTTCAATCACCAGTGACACCTGTTATCCAAATCAAAAAAATAATGTGAGTATCCAGTCTCAGAATGAAGTGTAACTGCTGAAGAGACTGGTAAGATGGGACAATATATATCATTATATGAGCAAAGTTCGCAAGAGAAGATGAAATTACTAAATACTAATATGAAAGCCTTGTCAACCAACTAATGCAATCAAGTGTTACATTGTGATTTGTCTCTTTCAAGGGAAAAATGTGAGTCAGGCCACATGCCTCAAAAGCAAGCAC
The DNA here is from genome assembly GCA_019279435.1 of Zizania palustris. Lineage (NCBI taxonomy): Eukaryota > Viridiplantae > Streptophyta > Magnoliopsida > Poales > Poaceae > Zizania > Zizania palustris. Next base: position 69,701,548 of record JAAALK010000079.1, on the reverse strand, counting down.
AATGAATTAGAACATGAGGTATCAACAGCAAAAGCATGCAAACATCAGAACGTCCAGTATTATTTTTTTTCAAAGCAACATTATCATGTAATCTACTGATGCAACTTATATAGTTTAGAGCATAAGGGGTAAACATAAAAAGGATCTTCACCCTTATAAGGAAAGTAATGATCATCTCCTCCATTGCAGCATTAGGTTTGTACTCCTCGTCTGGTTGTCCAGAAGATCCTGGTGTCTCAATGTTAGGTATCGATACCCCACCAGGTGACATCACACACAGGGGTTGCAACCCTGGTTCAACTTTCACCCTCTTACTCAAATCATCAGTAAATGTGGGAACATCCAATGAGCGTTTCGGATCACCACCAATAACAGGACTAAGCATGTCACCAATTTGATTTGGGTTCTCACTTTCCTGCACAACTTTCATCTCACTTTGTCTCTGTCTTTCCCACGCCACTACCAGCCCAGCAAGTTCAATTGCAAGACGTCTATTTTCTGCAGTTGTGTTGTATGGTAATCCAAGTCGGCTAAGGGAGTTCACCATCTGGGGAACAAAATGGGCTCTGCAACTGTAGAAAACGTCTGCATGGCGAACAATAAGCTGGAATATGTGAATCATGTTTGGAATTGAATGTCCTTCCTCCACAAGGACTTTCTTGGTGTATCTGATCCATATCGGCATGCGGCTGTCCCCCGGAGGGAGTCTTCTAGGAAGGGCAGGCATAAGGATGTCAAGAGCTTGCTTCACCAGCAGCTTATTTTCTGGTTGGCATGTCCGTAGTAGAGCAATAAAAACCTGGGAGAAATAACATGCCAAGTTGGCTAGCTGGGTGAACTAACCTGATGGAAATGCACAATTACTATAGGGAGAATTTCTACCTGTATAATAATCTTTTCTGGAGCTTGGTAGGCCTCCAAGAAATGACACACGTTTACAAAAGCCCACTGCTTGCTGGAATTATCTTCACGCTTGAGATGGTTCCAGCCGAACTTTATGAGTTCCTTTCTATGGTGAACAAGGTCACTCTGTAGATACTTCAAAAGTAGTGTAGCAAGTTGGAGGAGTTCTATTCTCAAGGGTTCATCATATTCAGCACTGACCTATAGAAAATTTAAAAAAAACATTGCTCTCATGGGGAAGTAATGAAAAAAATTGGCAGGTTTTAAGGTAAAGCGGTTCGCTGGTCTACCTCTTCTGGAGGATCAAGAAGCCTGTCAACAATTGTTTTAATTATAGATGGATCAACTACTTCCCAGCTTTGTCCATTTTGGAAAGAGTGAGCTAGCATTGGAAGAATAAGTATCTGCATAGCAACAACTAAATGATCTTGTCCATATTGCTTTGATTGGAATATGTTAAGAAAGTGGTTAAGAATAATTTTCTTCAGGTTTGGGGCATATCCTTCAGCAACCTAAATGCAAAATGTAAAAACGATAAGAACCAGAAAGCACAGAAGAAATACACAAAAATAACTGACATGAATTAGAAACAAGAAATGGTGTCACCTCTATGACATAAAATTCCTTGAGAAAGCTATAATCTATACGGCTACGGTACAAGAATATTGATAGCATATCAAAGAGTGCACCAACTTCCATACGATCATGCCTTAGATAATTTAGGAAGCATTTTATGAGCCGCTTGCTTTCCATCACCTGTTCAGGAAGTAAGATTGTTAAGATCAAAGATGTACACACTTGACTACTACAGTAGGCCAATAAATATCTTAACAGCAATTTAGGACAGATAACAGGATTGTGTCTGCTGTCTGGTCAACAGATCCTAAACTATTGAACTTCAATTCACGGAAATCAACTGCACAAGAACGAATGAGCACCCACAGAACCAGACAGTATTTGTCCATTGAGCAGACCATCACAAAATCTATATGATAATACAAGAAGTAGTAAGAGAGAAGATAACAGTACAAATGTACAACAGATAGTACCAGATGTAGTGAACAAAAGCTGCTGAAATTTAGCAATTATAACTCTTCAAAAAATTGAAGTCTTTATTTAAAGAACTTAAGAGCATAAAATTTGTCCAACAAATCTGATTATTGTGCCATGAATTGAACATGATAATTAAACAGCGAAAAGGAGAGGAAAAATCTAAAGCATCAAACCTTTAGTCAATAAACATAGTGGTAACAGAAATAAATAAATCAAGAAAATTATCCAGATCAGCAACTATCATCTGCTACTTAGATGGAGGTCATAAGAAATCGGACAGAAACAAAAAGAGACACTACAACAACACAAATAAATGAGCAATTTATAAAGGCATCCAAAGACAGCATGGAAATGAGAAAACAAATTGAGTAGGAACTCCAATGACTACCTGGGGTAAGCTCAATTCCTGCTCATTTTGCAGGCGATCAATTCTCGAGGGAGATTTCCAAGCAAGCAACAAAGTGTCAAAGACAACTCGGTTGTTGCAGAGCCATTCGGGCATCAATTTCACAAGGGTTGAGATAAGTTCTAATCCATTAAAATAACTGTCAGAACCAGTAGCCATGTCAGAAGAAGGTTGACCAATAAAACCTTCAGTTATGGCACCAGTATGCCCCTCATCCTTTACTGAGGAAGATAGTTGATTAATAGGTCCAGAGGAAGATATCTGATTACCAGCTGCTTCAGTTTGAGAATAAAATGGTGAAAAGGCACTAGCGAGTATTTTTTGAGGTGACTTCGCAAGTTGATCCCTTAATTCCCCAGTATCAGAGCAGATTATGTACATGAACCTGGAATTTCAAAAAAGAAAGAATAATCAGCCTCCGGACATGCTAAATCAATGTATTATCTCATCATAGGAGTACAGTAATTTTAAAGATGGAAGCTTCCACAAAATTAATGGGTGTTCACCTATTCATTAAAATATAACTTAAGTCAGTGTTCTACACTGGTGTGCAACCAAAACAATGAAAACGACAGCGCAGAACAACAATCAAATGCTCGATTTTTTTTCTTATGCAAAATCCATATAAATGTTTCTTGGCAAACAAAGTTGACAATAGCATACTTACAGACCATAAATACAGCCCAGGGCAAGTCTGATAAATCCCAAGAAATGGCAATAAGGCACATGTTAAAAATTTACCAGCATAGCATTAATGATCTAGTAAACTAAAAGAGAAGCCTACTAATGTAAACAACCAGCATGAGGCTAGCTGATTATTTCAGTCTTGCACAGAATTTTACAGAGTTAACAGCTAAATATAACTAAGCAGAAAATAGGAATATTCATGTACAATCAAGGACTTGATTTGGTAGAGTGTCTACCTTCTGAAGTAGTTTTGATGACTTAATCGAGCAAGAAAATAGTCTACAGCCTCCTCAGCATAGCGGTTCAAAAATTTTGCAAGTGGACCACGATAAGGGCTGTTGATTTCACTATAAAATTGTTCTTCAGGAAGTGCCCTCTCTAAATCAATTACCAAGGTGACAAGGTCATCCAAAAACTTACTCGCAGCCGGGGAAGAAGATGAAAAAGCTCAATCATAGCTGCCCAATCAAAGAAAAACAAAATTAGATATGAATTTAGATTAACTCCTGACTCCCAACCAAAGGAACCAAAATCACAGATGAAAATGGAAGCCTGTAAACAAGACAAGAATTGGTTATGTCAAAACTAGTTGATTTAAAACAAGCAAAACTGATCCTTTTCACATTATCTCGCTCCTCTACATATCAACATGTTTTGGAGGATCATCTGTGAAGCATTTATACAAGATGGGAAGATATCAAGTGCATAAGCATCATTTGGCGCACATATGCAAAACTGTTAAAGTTTTGTGCATCAAATTAGCACAACAGTATGTCTGTATATGGAAAAATAATTGTAGATCTGTTTAAAAATCTGAAGCGGTGTGTGGTTCTTTCAAGACAGTCCAATTTCAAATAAATTATTGATGGTGGAAGACATGAAAATGCAATAAAATTATGTCACACCTGCAGCTATTTTTGGTTCATCTCCAGCTTTCCAAGATTTTTGACTTTGTGCAAGTTTGTCTGGCTCCAGCCATTTTTTCAAGTGATCCAATAACTTAGCACCTAAAGTGACATTAAACCAGTTTGACAGTAATTCAAGCAAACGAGCCAATCCTTGCAGCAACGGCATGGTAAGAGTCCTTGTATGTGCTAAGTTAACTAATATGGGCCTTAAGCTGCTTTGCAGAAGATCCTTTGGCATCCTTTGCTGTTGAACAACCTATAAAATGTAATCATCGGTGAGAACATGATAGATGCCATGAGATAAAATTTAGAATTCCAAAAAGGCAGAATAAAAGAATCTAGACAAAAAAGGAAGAAAACAAATATGCTCCAAAATTGCATGCCAATATAAGAAAGTAATTGCAGGTAAACACCACCTGACGAAGCCCCTCCTTGGCAACATTGACAATCTCTGTCGTTCTGCATGTCAGAGACTTGAAGAACATTGAGATAATCTTTGCTCGCAAGTCGCTGTGATTTGGGGCTTTCAGATCTCCCCATGCCATTGCAGTACAGAGCAGTTCGATGCATGCTGTCCTTAATTTGTTCCATGTCACAACTATTTTTGCATTCATCAGCTTTGTGAACCAAACAGTCTCATCAGCCTCAGCAATTTGCAGTGCTTCTTGCAAAAAATTGACAAGCTCAGGAGACAACTTCAGAAGAGGTGGCCTCAGAGCTAGACAGAAGTTCAACGCTGTAACAGTACCCACCTGTGATAAAAAGAACATGATATGACGATATAACACTCATATCATGAGTGTTAATTTTGAAATCCAAAACATAAAAAACAACACACCTGCTGCTCAATGTTCTTGGAACGCAGAGGTCGTGAAATCAGAGGTTGAAGCAATGGTAGATACAGAGGCTCCAGCAATTCAGACACCTCACTGCCAGTTCTACTAGCAAGCAGTGATAAGCATGCCTGCACATTCTTCCTCACAACAATTGAAGCATTTGGGTTAAACAGCTCCACAGCAAGAAACTCGACAACTCCCTGAAAACTTTGGCGACGATTGTCAGTATTTGCTTCATCTGCATTGTTTACTACCCGTAGAATTTGTGTTAGGACATGGTTTGTTTCCTCCTGCTCTTTGTTTGCATGCGCCGGGAGCCTCTTAAGTACATTTATAAGCCCGCGTACAATTTTAACCTGAAAAATGCTTAGGATCTCCACAGACACTTTACCAACCAACGCCCCAATGCCCATTACGCCACCCATCTGAGCTTGCCATGTGCTACCATAACAACAATGCAATAGGCGTGGCAATAGTTCCTCAAATACACCAACCTGCACACTTGGTGGAGGAGAATATACTGGATTCAGGGATGGACTAGAAACTAACATGGGGGTACTAGGACCTCCCCGTAGCATACCAGTATGCTTCATGCGTGCAAGAAAGATCAATATCTCAGCAAAAGTATTTAAAGCAGACAGGGCAGCTTTTGCATGTTGACGGTTTTCACTTGACAGCACTTCAACCAATGAATCGAGAAATATTAAAGGATCCAATTCGCGGAGATTAGAGGAAGTGTTGTTCCTCAGTTTAGATCCTATGTTGATGCTTGATGGGTGGGACGAACCAACAGGCTGTACATATCCAGACTGACTGGAGGATGAAGAATCGATATGGAAAAGCATAGCGAAGTGTCGACATAAATCAACAACAAAGTCATCCTTCTCATCTTGAAGACTGGCGTCAGCGTTAGCTGCAATGATAGCTACGAGTAGAACCTTGAAAACAGATTTCTCTGCCAATAGTTGTGTCTTTGTCTTCACACCTAAATCTCCCTACAGAACAAGTAGAAAAATAAAGGGAAATGTTTGTTAGCCCAGGCAAAAGATTCAGCACAAAGGGCAGAAAAAAATCTGCTCAAGTCCAAAATCAATATATAGAAATCTATGAATCGTTTTGATATGAATAAGAATCAAAATTTGAAGGGATAAGAACCCATTCAAAAGAGGTAAGAGAGAAATGTTATAAATAATAAAAAACTTATAAATGGAGTTACATAAAACATTCCAAAAAAGGCAATCTACCGCTTTTAGAGAGGATACAATCTACACTCTTTATGGAGTAATAATGTGGGAATTTAGCATTGCTGTTTGTGGTAATACCTGATTCACCACCTTTATACATCAACAATCAGAAATCAAGAGATTGAATGAAGACCACAAGAAGGCTATCCCTACTTTGTAGAAATATAGATGTCCTTTTGGAAAAGTAAAGGAGACAGCCACATGGCACAAAGTAAGTCTCAAAATTATCTTTGATAAGATATATCAGCGTATTGAGAGCTACTGGACAAACCCGTAACGGTAATTGAATGTTAAGTCAATATAAACCTAAGCTCATTTTAGTGATTTCAGTTACAAGTCACAACTAATGCCTAATAACTTTGGGGGGTAATGTAAGATCGATGGTGCCAAATGCCTTCATATCTGACATAAGATCGATGACAAAGCAGCCTCAGCAAATTGGACATAACAAGTAATGTTTAAAATATTAATGTTCAACAAGTACATTTCAACCAACCTTCATATCTGAAGAATCATTACGACGCCTTGATGGATCCAATGGAGATATTAGCAGTGTCCCAAGAAGTACAGGGTTCACACCCTCACCAGGTACATTTTCCCTCAGATTTAACAAAGAATCCAAGCACACTCGAATAAACTGAAGAGCCTGTTTCCTGTAGAATGCATCCATAATACTACCTTGCATAACTGCACTGACAGCAAAGTGTATGCATCTGTCCAGAGGAACTAGAAATGGTGTTGCCGGCTCAAAAGTCAGAACTAAACGAAGTCCATGTTCGGGGTTTTCCTTGCATTCAAGTGCAAGGGGCTCCCTCAGAAATCTCCTATTTCGACCGCCTAGCTTACCTAACAGTTCCAAGGACTTCGTACCCCATGTGTAGGGAGGAGGCCTCAGGTGAGACCATAAAGCAAGAATGACCTCAGACATTAAATTGGCCATGCTAGGTTCCAAAAAGTCAGGGTTGAGACTATCAATCCAAAATTCTAGTGTACGAAGAGCTAAGCTAACAAGGTCATCACTCCCTTTGAGAGCAAGAACAAGAGGCTTCATCAAACGAGGAATGTGAGGCAACAGAGAACTCAAACGGGCAGGTAATATCAGACAAAGCTCCAAAATCAAGTCCCTCATATCTTCACTAGTCGGCCCATCAAGCATGGAGAGCAACATATTGAGGCAGGGCTGTAAAGATGGTATAAGATCACGCATCAACGAATCAAACTTAGCAATGTTCAATGCACGGAACATGCTACGGAGAAGGTGCATGTAACCAAGAGGCTTCTCAATTTCAGTTGCACTCTTCATGCAAACTTCCATTATTACTGGGACATGTGGCTGAAGAGTGCGTTCACAGCTTTCTGGGGCCTTTGCTGCAGCGACAAACAAGAAGCGAAAGAGTTGCAAGACAAGCTTTGCAGCAGGTGAATCTGGCTGCTTCAGTGCATCAAGCTTCAAGCTAACAAGGAAATTAATCAATACATCTGTGAAGGGCCGAAGAACCTTCGGAGCTTGCAAAAGGGTGGAAAATATGTGTAATAGCTGGTTGTTAGTTATCATGCATTCAAAGAGGTCTGGCATGCAAAATGAAAACATATCCATTATATCACGAGCTTCCATTATAGCTAGCATTTGCGAAAAACATTGCAAAATGTCCCTCTCTTCATCCTTTTCCTTAAAAAGAGCTAGACAGTGAACCCCTGATTTTAGAACACCCGAAGTTTTCCGCACCTAGAATACATTATAAATTTTGATTACCAACAATTCAGATAAACCAAGAGAATAAAGGTGCATGATGCTCGTTTGATGGACCTCATCCTCCCGCAGTCCCCTGAACGGTTGAACTGATAAATTAGATGCCTGTTGACTTTGTTGCTGCAGAATATATGATCGGATCGTAAGAGCTCATGGATAACAACAAACAGAAAAAGGAATAATATCCACAAACTTGGGGTGTATCAATAGTACCTGTGGGCGTGGCCAATGAGCATGGGTTATGCTCCAGATTATTGTCTTCATTCCTGGTATGTGTTTAACATGGAAACATAATTCAGTTATTCAGATGTCTGGAAATTAAATGTATGTAAAATCGAAAATGCTTAGACACTTCAGAATGATGAGATGCTTTATCACAACTAAATCATACCCAATACGAGCGTCCGTATCAGACTTTTGTAATCATTGATCTCCTTTGTGTACTCCAAGGGTGGTTGCAAATTCAGCACAGCCTGTAAAAAAATTATTGGAAAGGTTAAATAATACATCAGTACAAATACACAGTAGCATGTATCAGATTTCACCGGAGATTTCTAATTTTGGTTCATTACCATATCGTACTTTATAGGTCGGATGCAATATAGCATCCTGACATATTTTCGAATTTTACCAACAAAGTGAACCCTACAATAATACAATTACCATCATATGTGAAAAATGATAAATTTATGGTTTTCTGCAGTGTAAACAGGGGCAAAAATCCTGAATACTCAGCTTTGCCATAAAACCTTTCCGCGAAAAACCAAGGTATTCTCTTACTAATAGTAAGTAAGCTCATTAAATTTGTGGAGTGATATCCACACAAAAAATGTCTTAGCACGTACCCTGCACTGCGGTATTTTGTTTTGAGAAATTGGTCTAAACAACTCAATGTGTTAAATAAACTCAATTCTATCAGTGCAAAGTGTTAGCTCACCCCACCTAGCCAACCCAACCATAAAACCTAAGCGTTATAGTGGGAGAGGTGAGGGCTTTTATCCATAGTCCAACCTTCCCCCTACGGCGTGCGAGCCCGGCGTAGCCCGCAGCAGGTTCTAGAGCCCGGCGTAGCCCGCAACAGGTCTCAGCACACGAAAGAGGCGCAGGGGAAATCGCGCAACGGAAATGCGTGGCCAGGGGGGTTCGAACCGAGGACCTTGGGTCTGATACCATGTTAGCTCACCCCACCTAGCCAACCCAACCATAAAACCTAGGCGTTATAGTGGGAGAGATGGGGGCTTTTATCCATAGTCCAACACAAAGTATATGTATATGGCCTCCAGAAAGAGGGCATAAAGTTATTTGCAATGTTTACAAATCGCCTAGTCGAACCTAGTCGCCATGGTACCGACCAAAAAACTAATCATGATTAATCGCGATTAGTCGATCCTGGTCGGTCTATTTAATTATCCCATATATTTTAGAACATATACATAATATACATATATAGACACACACAATATAGTATATGACAATAAATTTCTAGACATGGGCCAAATTTCCAGCCATTACTTATTAGCCCAAAAATAAAATTGAAAAGCCCAAGTCCATTACTAAACCCTAGCTTCACTCCTTCACTCCTCAGTCCTCCTCTCTCCCTCACAAGTCACAGCCACTCCTCCTGCCGGTGCCGCATTCTCCTCCTGCTCCCGCCGGCGCTGCCTTCTCCTCCTGCTCCCGCCGACGCTGCCTTCTCCTCCTATCCCTTCGGCGCTGCCTTCTCCTCCTGCTCCCGTCGGAGACGCCTTCTCCTCCTGCTCCCACCGGCGCCGCCTTCTCCTCCTGCTCCCGACGGTGCCGACTTCTCCTCACGCTCCCACCGGCACCGCCTTCTCCTCCTCACGCTCCCGCCGGTGGCCCCTCCCACTCCAAGGCACGCCACCGCCATCGGCCCACTCCTCCCACCGTGGCCCGTGCGCCGTCGTCAGCCCCCTCCTCCCATCACATGGCAACGCTAGCAGCTGGCCCCTACCTTCCCCACTGTAAAACGACCAGGCACCTAGTCGGAGCCAGGAAAACAACTAGGACGATTAATCGGACGATTTGTAAACACTTATTTTTGTCAGTTAAGTTGATGACAGAACAGTACACATAACCCAAAGCTCTATGGCATACCTGTAATGGGACTTCAAGCTTCATTCTCAAATTTTGGTGCTCCTTACCGCCCTCGCCTTCTTCAAGTAACTAGAGGAAGAGAGAGTAAGTTGATCATACAGAGCAACAAACCAAAAAGGAGATAGCAGCGATCTTTTTCTTGAAAATTATGTTATGTGTTTAAAATGCACGCTAATTCAGAGCTCCATGGAATATTTATTTATTTATTTATATGTTTCAAATCAATCATCAGGCACATATATTCTTGAGCACAAATTAATTGAATCTGGCATTACATTTCCATTAGGGATCAGGATTCTCTGCATTAGAATCAGCTACTGCAGATATGAACCTTTGTGCATTAACTAAAATCTGGGCCAATGGACTAGAAACAAACAGCTTTAATTGTTTGGCATCTTTTCAATTGAAAAATTAGCACAATGCCCACCACCATTTCCTTTCTCCTTCCCATGAAGTCCTTCCCTCTTCAGCTTTGCTCTTCTCACATTGGCTGTTATCCCTCTTCTGCAAGCTCATCTACGTCCTCCCACTTCCGCCCCACTTCCATTTATGCCACCAAACTTCAATTTCTTCCACCAAATGTCCAAGTTCTGCTAGCAACACAAACTTGCAGCGACAACCATGGCCACTCTTTCGGTGACCCCATCTTCATCCAGAACTCTCTTCTGCATGTTTTTCCTCTATTGTGGCTTCATCTCACAGCTGGTCATGTCCTTGAGGATGCTTCTCCATCTCTGGAGTTCACCCTCACCACAGTCGAGCATCAGAATTTTGCACTGATGGCAGGCAGCCACAAGAAGGCCTTGTTGTAGCCATGAGCTTTAGCTGTCAAAGTGACTATTCCAGGAGGTGTTACCATGGTCGAAGTCGCCGGCTTGTCAGGGATAATGAAATGCATCAGCCATAGCAGAACTAAGAGAAGGGGATGGTGGACCAAAGTGGTTTATTCACAGACATTGGATTTAGATGGATGGACAAGGCGTGAGATAATGCCAACTCTGCATTAGCAAGTCTTAATGCAGAAGGCTTCTTTCGCACTTGTACCATTTGGCTTGTACATCCAACCTTTTCTAATATATTTATCCAACAGTAGGAGCCTCTCCTACTGGATATTTTTCAAAAAAAACAGTTTGCCAGGAAAAAAAAAGGCATGGTAACCAGCTTTTATTGATATCAATTGTGCAGAGGTGTCCCATTGTTCGAGAAATAGTACCATACCATAGAATAGAATAACAGTCTCTGTTTTGTTTCTTATGTCACTTATGGACAGAACGTATGGAAGGGTTTATCAAAAGTGCAAAAATGGAAATTAGAGGGCAGCTAAAATCTGAACCAGATTGGACAATATGTTTCCTGGTCTTTATCTATCAAATATTCAAATGTAGCAGTACTTTCCTAGTTTAACTTTAGTTTGGGTTCAAGTCAAGTTTATTGGTTATACTTCCATAGTTAGCTCTTTCGTAAGTTGTGAGTCAGCCCTGTTATATAAGGGATTAAAGGGGCCAGTTTTGTACAGCAAATCAAGCAATCAAATGATAAACCCTAAACCCTAACCAACAGAGCCTCTAGCCAAGCAGTACAAGTCTGTTCGGCCTGAGGGCACTGGTTATTTGCACAGCACGTATTCCCTGATTTTTTCCCTTCCACCATATTAGTTGCATATCTCTATCCTGTAGTTTTGGAGTTTGCAGTACAGCAATACCCAATGCATCTGTCTTCACATGTGTACAACACGTGACAGTGAACTGAGCACAAAGGTTACCTTCTGCTATACCATACACTATAAAAGTACACTAAGGCCTTGTATCGGAGCCTAGAATCCTGGCCCATCCACGTGGAATGGGTCAGGATTCTGGGCTCCCAAACAAAGCCTAAAAGCATGCCATATACGGATATACCTGAGGAATTGTGCGCTTCAATGTCCTGAATTTCCCAACAAATGCATCCAGTATACGCCCCTGATCATTTTTATGGAAATCAGTATCGATAATAAAAAAATAACCAGTGTAACTTTACAAGCAAACAGATATTTTACCAACAAAACTCGTGCTTCATCCATGCTTTGCTTATCAACACCTTTTTCATATATGGGCTCAACCTGAGGCATCACCAGGGAAGTAGCAGTTTAGTTTAAATACTGGTTAAGCTAGAAAAATTGTTTAATAGTATTGTTATGTATGAAGTCATTTGTACCCATACAAACAGAATTTAAGAAGTAAAAACTGGACAATAAAACACAATAAATAAACATGTTTTAGTGTTTCACTACTAAGAAAGAATAGTAAGCATACCAGATTTAGCATCAAACGAGCAGATGTTGTATGGATAACAAGGGTTAATGAGGAATCATGCATATTCCGAGAGAATAAATAGATGATCCGTGACAACTGCACAAAAATGAAGCCACCACTTTAGTATGAACATCTGAAGAGAGCAGATCAACCTTCAAATATAAAGTTCTAGTTTTAGCCTATTTTTAAGTGTCTAACTGTTTTCATAATCTTGCCGAATCAAGAAAACCACATATCTACATCCGAAATTTTGAATTAGCAAAAGAGAGATCTCACACCTAGTCAAACAAACGAATTACTTGTTTAGGTCATAGTTTGACTATATCGATAGTGTTTGGCTGTTTAAAGTGGAAAAAAGATAAATTATGTTCCTGAACTTCAACAGTGAAAGTGTAAACTAAACACTATAACATAGCAACACTAGACTTGACACAAAGTTTGCAGCTATAAAAAGAATATATGCATACATACATACACACACACACACACACAAAAATATATATAAACAAGATATGCATACCAAGGAACTCTAAAGTCTACAAGAATCAAGATCAACCTGTGGAAGAGAAAGGTCTCCTCGGACATAATGCACCAATTCTGCAAGAAGCGTATAAGCAAGAGGTCTTAATGTCTCAATGCAAACTCGACCTGTGCCAATCAAAACCCTGATAAACGAACAAATGTTAAAGATGGCCTGGAACTAGGAGTAAGAGCATGTCAAATGTACTCAATACCTATAAAGGGGCAAAAATATTATGTACTAGTTGCTTGAGTACAGTACACAACTATTATAAGAAAACAAGAAAAGGAGCAGCTTGAGATACACTTTTATTTGTTTGACTACTTTCTGGCACGATAACAGTCAGTGCCTTATCAATGGTTATATTATCTCTAGTTATGGCTTTACAGTAATCTTTTAAGGAATACAAATATACAATTGTTCAATTTCAAACATATAAGTTCTGTGTTTTCTTTGTTTCTTGCTGATTAGTGATTCCGAGTGAGAATCAACTGTTTTGCGTTACCCTTGTCTCTCAGCAAGAAATAGCCCATGTCACTATGGGTTAGACCATTCGACATATTTTGTTTTAGAAACATTCAATCTACAGAAAGTAATACCATAGTAATGAGTTCTAATATCAAGCCTAGCAAGTAGCAACACTCTGGCCTCTGCAGACTAAACTATGTTGCATCATTGTCTACAGAATATGGAACGCGAGCACGCCAGCAAAAATTCAACATGGTAGTAGTAAAAAACATCTTTGCATCAGATCCCAGGAAGCCAAAATTTGAAACCAAACATGTATAGCTGGAGGTAATCATTTAAATGACAATTGCACCTTTCATCAAGAAGTGTGTCAATCAAGGGAAACAACCCACGCCTGTACTCAGTGTTGAGAACTTGCTTCAGGCCAACTAGCAGCTCCTGTAAATTCCATAAATAAAATATAAAAAATATGCAATTCAGAACAATGTATAATTCAGTACCTAATATGGTAATACCAAAAGCATGAGAAAGCTATAGATAATAACTCGCCTTTCTTGTGGAAACAGAGTCTGGTGGGCATGTAACAAGCAGGTTCACAATGCTCTTGCATATGCTTTCCTCATATAACTTTATGTGATCCGCATTGCTCTTCAGCAGGTAAGTCAGGAATGACAATGTCTGCAACACAAACAGTTAATCAACTTTGATCTCCACAGACAAGGCAACAAAATTCCAATCGAACTTGCAATACCTTGACTTGTGCACCCTTCAATTCAACAAAAGGCGTCTTAAGGTGCTGTGGCACCTTATCTGGCCCCTTGATAGAGATGGCAGACACCATGAGTGGTAACAAGAATGGGATATTTGTCTGCACAAGCTTGGCATACAGCTGGAATAAGAACATCACCACGAGAGGGCTCTCTGTGACTATCTTGAATGACCGTGCGCTTGGGTTGAGTTGCCCACCACCTGGCACCGCCACCATGCCTGGGGCATCAGCAGTCGGGTCCAAATGCTGGTTGGGCATGGCAGCAACGATATTGGCGCTGGCATTGGGGTTATCGAAGAAATGGGTAACAGTATCGGGGAAGTTGCGGTATATGGCAACAACAAAATCAAGGAACGGCTGCACCTCTGCCTCAACGGTAGGGCGGAAGTTGCGGAGGAGGTCAAATACAATCCTGATGGCAAGGAGTGCATTGTCCTCATTGTCTTGAGTCAACACACGAAGAGAGAGCTTCAGCAGGTCTTGCACGAAAGGTCGCAGCACCTCACTGTGGGGAAGCCGGTTAAGGATTTCAATCACAACATTCCGCAGCTTGTGCTCAGCATTCTCAGTGCCCTGTGGCGTGGTGTAGTTGCTGAGGATGGCAGAGAAGGCTCTGAAGTAGCACCGGAGGAAGTTGAGGTAGTCTGGAGTGTGCGTCATCTCCAAGCTATCCCGAACTTCCACGGCGAGCTGCAGTCGAACTTGCACAGCTGCAGGGTAGTGGAGCAAATGATCAGATTATTGAACCCCAAAAAATTGTTGCTCCAGCACAAGCAAAATTCCAAAATCGGTAGAAAAATCATTCAGCCAAATCAGAGACGAGAACAAATCAAAAATTTGGATGGGGAAATGGATGAAAACATGAAAATTTGTGTGGATAGGAGATGCGTGTATAAAATAGCGAATATGGAAATCGCCGCAAACACTCAAAAATGCTGGAAGATCGGCAGTAGAGTAAGATGCTGGAAGATCGGCAGTAGAGTAAGATGCTGGAAGACTGTCTGCGAAATTGTGTGAGATAAAACTTCGAAATTTGCACAAAATTAAAACAAAAAGTAGATTGCAGATACAGAGCGAGAGTGAGGAAAAAACACTCTTTGGCTGGTTGCCGAGAGCTGCAATGTCAAAACAAATCCAGAAATCTCATCGGGAAAAGGAACGAAATTCCAACTAAAATCGCCAGCCGGTAACACAAACCCGACCCTCCAAAATCCACGAGGCACTAAACCAAACAATCGCGGCAGGAGAGGAAATGGCGGACATACGGAGGTCCGGCTCGAGGAGCCGCTGCGAGTGCTGCTCCATGTTGGAGCTGTTGATGGGCGCCATGGCGGACGCACAGCCCACTACCGCCCGCCCTCGGATCGGCCGCGCCGAACCCTACCGCGCCAGGGCGTAGGGTTTCCGGAGATCGGGCGGCTGCCACGAGCCGCGGAGCAGGAAGTCGGAGGTGGGGGAGAGAGAGAGGAGGAGGAGGAAGAGCGACGGCTGCCGACGCGCCGCGCGGTTGATCCCTCCGGCGCGCGAGGCGAGTCGCGCGGCCGCGGCTGGCCGACGAGTCGGCAGCAGTAGGCTCTCGCCTCTCGCGCTCCCGAGTCCCGACCGAGCCGAGGGTTTCGAGGAGAATACTGAGATGGGCAGGAGGGAGACCGGTGCGGTCTACTTGGGAGTTGGGACAGTTGAGTACAGTCAACGGTCAACCACCGTCTATGTGTGTGAGAGGCGATTTGTAGCCCAAAAGTTTAGTGCTTATCGAATCGAATCGTTTGATGTTATCTCAAAATATTAAATATATATTATTTATCTTAACTAATATAAAGCTGCTAGATCGTCCGTCCGCCCATACGCGCCTTTCCGCGCAAAACTGTTCTCCCGCGTGCATGCGCCAGCGTCCCGCGTGCAAAAAGCAAACGTAATGTTATTTCGTCCGTCCGCCACACAGCACGCCATTTCGTCCGTCTGCCCGCACAGTTCCCCTCCAACGCCACAGCGCGCACGTCCCACACTAGCAACGCAGCAACCACCTATGCCGGCGGGCGGCGCCCACGCTCATCTTCCCTCTCCTTCTCGTCGCGCAACTGCCGCTCCCCCTCTGCACACAACTGCTACTCCCAGTCTCCCACTCTCTATTCTCTCTGCATGCAACCGCCGCACCCACGTCACCTTCCTCACGCCTCATCTCCTCGCCGTCCTCACATTTCTCCTCTGCCCCACCGCATCTCTCCCTGTCCTCCTCCGCGCCCACGTTGGCCTCCCACACCGTTTACAGCGACCACAACTACACTAGCATGGCACATCGTGATGGGGTCGAGGCGGTGGTGGTGTCTGGATGTCCGGGCTTCTAGATTTGGGATTGTGTGGGTCAGAACGGCTCAGCGGCAGCTTGCGGTGGTGCTCGGCAGATCCACGAGAGGACATCCCTGTGCCGCGGTGACTACATCTCGACCTGCACCTCCATTCGCATGAGCTCCTGTGACGGTGATGGCGAGGAGGTCAGCGCGCACCACAAGAAGTCATTGCGTGTCGGCTCGCTAGATGACGTTGATTTGGAGGCCGGGCTGGCCAAGGTCATTAAAGCCAGCCTCGAGAAGGTGGAGAAGAATTGCGGCATATTTGCGTGCGATTGTTCCTCGGCTCCTCTTTCTTGGCTTGATTTTTTGATTGATTAGTCAGTTCCGGGTGGTGTCCTGCCACCTCTGGAATCAATAGTGGGAGAAATCTTTGTAGGTTTCCAAAGTGTGATGACTGCTGCCTCCAGATTGTAAGACATTTTCTGATGAACTCTTCGTAGAAGCCATAGAGCTGCATTCAACAGCATTGCAAATAACCCTTTTTGTGTGTTTCCACTCCTGTAGATTCCAACGAATAGGACTGGCATGATAGAGTATAGAGCACATCCATTCCGGGGGTAGAAGTATTGCTCTTTACATGAGCATGACAGAACACCTCGTTGTTGTAGCTGTGAGAGAATGGAGGTATGTATTGAGACTTTTAGAGGAAGCTACAAAGCAGCAATTCTCTATTTCTTGCATATGATCAATTTATTCTATGCTTGCATATGCACATAAAAATTGCAGTAGTTTGCCTATCTTTTTGTATTCTGAAGATAATCATTGCTGTTTTCTGAAGATAATCACTTAGTTTTTTTCAAACTTAGTTTTTTTCAAAGTATCCATTTTTGTGAACATGCAACCAAGGAACACAAAGTATATGTCATTAGGGGATGGACACAGCCATGCTCTTGGTTGAATGTCTGCCTCCACGATGATATCATCTCCAAGGCCTTTCAGTAGTGAGAACTCAGGACTTGTTTCAGATATTCTATGGCATTTGGGTGGTATGAACATATGGTTAAGGAATCTTAATAGTTGTTTCTTTCAGAAAAAGGTAGAGGGTGCAGATGGGGAGTAAAGGCAAAGCCGTGAATTAATTTTAGTACTGTTGTAATATATGATTCCTTTTCCTTTAGTTTCATTCTTGTATTAGTTATAATCACACTTTACATTTGTGTCTTTGTTTTATTGTTTTATTAGTTATTTTCTCTACCAGTATCTACTATTTTGATAGTTTAGACATAAAAGTTTTGAATATTGTTATGAGCCGGCAATACATGTCTTGTATGCTAGAGAATAACTTGATCACAACACATTATAAGGATTTATTATCAAAATCATTACAAATCATATTTGAATTTGAACAAATGGCATGCTTTAAATAAGTTTTTTCATTAAAAATAAAGTTCCGTTGCAAAGTACGGGCCTCTCACTAGTAAAAAATTAATTACAATTGGTGGATTATTCGCAAGACGAATCTAATAACTTAATTAATTACGTCATGGTTTTGGTTTGACAATACGATGCTATAGTAAATATTTGCTAATCATGGATTTAAGTAGACTTAATAAATTTATCTCGTGAATAATTCTTTGACTATGAAATTAATTTTATAATTATTTCATGTTTAATCCTTCAAATTGATGTCCAAACATCCGATGTGACATGTATTAAACTTTAGTCCAAGGAATCAAACGTCCAATTCACTCTGTTTCAGTACAAGGCGAAATTGACCAGAATGTATCATTTTGTCACTTAAATTGGTACATATTAGGTGACGTACCGTTTTGGTTTCAATACCGATCATTATGGTCGATAAGGGTAATTCCGATCAAACTTATATTTTTATTGTTTTAATATGTGTTATATATTACTTATATTAAGTTATATATTATATTGTATTCAAGTTATACCCTGTATTTAAGATATCAATATATTAAAATATATCATATTTGATTATATTAATATATATATTAAATATATCTATATTATTTTATTAGACCTCAAAACAGTACACCAATATTGTCCGATACTAAAACATTTCGTTCCAGGAACCAAACTAGAATGGTAGCCAAAACAATTAACAAACCTGCTAATTTATTACGGTTTTTTAGATATTGAGATCAATAGTGAGTTTAATTCTATACTTTTTACGGTTTTTTAGTCTATCTTCTTTAATTTGTTAGTAAAAACTAGGAATAGTAGTGTTTAGTTGGTTTTAGCTTCCTTCAATAAGGATACAGGGGAAATATTCTATGCAATATGCAATCGTACGATCCAACGGCTACATATGAAACCTAATACTTTTTTCTTTTTTTATATGTAACTGTTGTATCTTGATTGGATGCACCAGATCGTACGATTGCATGATTGTACGATTGTATAGGATATTTCCCCAAGGATACATGTGCTAAAGCGATTAAATAGATTTTAACTTTAAGTCGTAGTTAGGAATGCATAATTCCATAAATTTGTTAAAGTAAGAGTTACTAATAAACTCATGAGTTTAGATAAGTCGATTTTGATCCTTCGCTAAAAAAGATAAGAGTAAAATACATGACACGTCCATAAACTTACGTCGAGGTGTCAAATAAGTCCATGAATTTAGAAAATACAGATTATGGTACCTAAACTTGTGTAAGTGGTCTAATCTGGTCTAACTACGCGTTTGACCCTTTTTGCACCTCCGTGGCTTGCCAGATGACGCCTCCATGACGATGAGTCAGTTCACGTCTTTTTTTGCGTTTTCCCTCCTACTCGGCCTCATCCCACTCTTTTGCGCCAATTCTTTAACGATGGCCTCCTAAATCTTGCGAATTCACCACTGATCCAGATCGATTTCTTTCGTCGATTGCTGCTATGTCGGCGACGACGGAGGTGATGAAGAATAGGCATGAGCTGACTCATCATCACGGAGGCGTCACTTGGCAAGCCACGTAAGCACAGAGAGGGTCAAATACGTGGTTGGACCAAATTGAATCACTTACACAAGTTTAGGTGTCATAATCTGCATTTTTCTAAGTTCGTGGACCTATTTGACGCATCGACGCAAGTTTATGGACCAACAATGTATTTTACTCAAAAGATAAAGTTATGCTCCAGAAGCAAGATATTTGGGAGTTGCAAATTGCTAAAGTCCTAACTCCTATTATTAAAGTTTGAGTTAGAGTAACTAGAAATAGGATCTAAATGGGCTTTAGCGGTCACCCTGATGAAAACTTTTTATAAGTCGTGCAACTCCTTTCAAAAAATTATCTTATCGTATCGATCCAACAAAACAGCTCACATGTATCATCGTATCTCTAAATCCATAAATAACCATGTCTTATCTATACTTATCTTCAAATCAAATGCTAATGCTACCTTGTTTATCATCCAACAATCATTTTAACTCTCCATCCAACATTTTAAATAAATATTTCATCTCATAATCTCTCTTCCTCGGACCAAACAAACGTAATCTATGGGTTGGTCTTGTCAATAAGATGCCAGCAACCAAATGCTAACATCTCTATCAACAAAACGGTTGTGTGTGCCATTCAATCTTCTGCAAGACGAAAGGATGTCAATTGGTCTCGTTTGGTTATAGGAACTAAATTTTGAAGTATTAAATGTAGATTATTTACAAAACTCATTCATAATCGGTTGATTATTCGCGAGACGAATCCAATAAACCTAATTACGTCATGCTTTGATAATATGATGCTACAATGAACATTTGTTAATCATGGATTAATTAGGCTTAAATAGATTCGTCTCGCGAATAATCATCTTATTCTGCAATTATTTTTATAATTAGTTCACGTTTAGTCCTTCAAATTAACTTCTAAACATCCCGTGTGGTACGAACTAAACTTTAGTCCACGTAACCAGACACCTGCAAAAGATACATATCAATTCATGTTTTGGGCCACTCAACTCTCGAATCAAATTAATTACCTTGGATTCAAAGATTGCCAATCTCGGTTGCTTGTCGGCTATCTTCTCTCGGTGAACTTCACACGCACTCGTCGGGAAAATGTCATCAAAATCATAAACAAAGTCGTAGTGCCGCTGCTTCAGTTTATCTGACAGAAACTACAGCTTATCTTACAGAAATCTATTCAACTTTTTCAGAGATAATTAAATACATAATATATTGTCAATTGCCGGCTCTAAAAGAAGAGATAATTAAATACATAATTTATTGTCTAAGTAAATCACAAGCTTACGTGGTAAAAATATCGGAACGAGGCCGTTTGTTTCAGATTTGGATTATAGTAATCTAATTTTTTTTCATAAATAAAAACAAATAGAGTAACTTATTCTGCCAGTTTATTATAATTGGAATACAAATTATAAAAATTCGATAAGCTAGTAGAACTCACTTTTTTTTCTATAAGTTGTATTGTTATAATTTAAAGCTGAAACGCTCCGAGTCTTTTCAAGCAAATTTTTATCTGCGACTCACTAATAACAAAATAAATCATAGGTAATATAATAGTTTTTATTATTAATTCTATACAAGAATTTATTTTGACAGATAAGCTTAATATAACTTGTGTTCTTTTTTTGGAAAAACTCTCAAAATGAGATTTTTAGGCTTATTTTTATACACCTGACACTACTAACAAAAATAGGTGTGAACATCAAACAAAATAAATCAAATATTTTTTACTTTATAGATAATAAACTTTTTTTTGAAACCGTTTAAAACATAACAACAAGCTTCTAAAAGTTTTTTTAAAAAGTCTTTTCAATTCAATAACTACTGGCAATTTTTTGGCATGCAGAAGCCAATCGGTTTTGCACTTTGCATTGCCAAGACACGATTCAATATTCAGGCAAGTAGGTCTCGGTCAACGAGCACGAGTCAACTCAGCGGCATGCAAAGTAGGAATAGCAAATCCATTTGATGAAAATCCGCCCCAAAGCAAACCTGTAAATCTCATTCAAACTCAAACCCGTGAAACCGTGGGTTCAAAACTAAACCCAAACCCGTTGGGTTCCTGAAACCCGACGAGGTTATAATATAAACTGAAACTACCGATTACTCGTTGAGAATCGTCAGGTACCCGAAACCCGGCGAGGTTAGAATATAAACTGAAACAGCGGATTACTCGTCGGGTAGCCGAAACCCAACGAGTAATCCACGGATTCAGTTTATATTCTATATGAATTACATTACAACATAAATATAATTAAAAATTCACGACAAATAGGAGATTATCACGTTACCAGCACTTAATTTGAAATGATGAAATCACTCAACATATCTCAACATAACATTATGACGGGAAATGAATAGGATGAACTCTATATAATTTTAAATAATCAGGTAAACCTGCAAAACCCGTAGGTTTAAATCTAAACCGAACCCTTCCCAAATTAAATGGATTCTCGAACCCACAAACCCACGGACACAAAATTAAACTCAAACCATACACGTCGGGTCAAATACCCACACAAGCGACTAAAATTGCCATCCCTAATGCCAAGATCTATCGGCGTTACGTACGGCGACACTGTGACGCGTAGGATGCATGATAAAGTGATAATTAATCGAGACAAGCAATGTGGATTAATTTTCGTGCGTGAGCGAGACGAGAAGTTGCCGCTAAATATAAACAAATTTAATCGAGTCAGGAACAGGCAACAAGTCAACGACCCAACGAAGAACTGGCAGGGACTGTACACGTGCATTCCGAGGCAGAGGCGGATACACACGTGTGGCTGCCAATGCCAATTGTTATGATTTTTTTTAAAACAAATTTGGTACTTAGTTAAGAATAGTTAGATTAGTTGCGAGTAAAATATTTCTGGTTTCATCGGTATGCGTCGCTATCAAAATCCTTTTTTTTTCAAAAATTTCATAAAATTGCGGTAGAAATTTTTAAAACTTTAAATAATTAGTTAAAAGCAGTTATGTTAGTTATGAGTAAAATCACTATCAAAATCCTAATGAAGTGCAAGCTTATCATAGGGACAAATTAAAGATTTTTTATGTACGTAGTACATATGTCAATCGAACCCTTAATTAATTGTCACATTCTAATCCAAACAAGCTACCATTATCCCCAAGAAACCAACTTCCAAATTTCTTAAGGATTTCTTTAACCCCAATGACCCAATTGGCGTATGAAATCACGAAGATGCAATCAGCTCGAGATTTTTTTAAAATAATATTTTTTTAAAAAAAATTAAATTTGTATGCCAATTTCAAAAATGGGCAGAAATAGCGCGCGATCAGTATTTGAAGTGCCGATTGGAGCTGACATGACGTAGTCGGCACCAGTCGGTACTTGAAGTGCCGACTGGAGCTGACGTAGCATCCAGTCGGCCGTCTGTTATTTTTGCAATTTTTTGAAACATGCTTATATATTTGATATTTTTATAAAAATACAAGTGTCGATTGGAGCTGACGTGCATCCAGTACTTTTGCAAATTTTTGAAACGGACGTATGTATTTGATATTTTTTAAAAAAATTCTCAGCTCGACGCTATAAAGAAGCATCAGGAGGAGGTTGCTAATGGAAGAAGGCATCAAGGAGGAGGAGAAGAAGACGGACGTACGTAGCGTGGGTGACGACGACATGGCAGACGCGACGTTCGGGAGCGTCGGCGACGTGCTGAAGCTGCTGCCGACGGCGACGGTGATCGTGTACGAGGTGCTGACGCCGATCGTGACCAACGCCGGCGAGTGCGGCCTGGCGAACAAGGTGGTCACGCCGGTGCTCCTCGTGCTCTGCGCCTTGTTCTGCGCGCTGTCGCAGTTCACGGACAGCTACGTCGGCGGCGACGGCAAGGTGAGGTACGGCGTGGTGACGCCGAGGGGGCTCGTGCCGTTCGGCGCCGTCGGCGACGACGACGACGACGCCAGCGTCAGGGACTTCTCCAGGTACAGGCTGCGGTTCGCCGACTTCGTGCACGCCTCGTTCTCGGCGACGGTGTTCGCCGCGGTGGCGCTGCTGGCCGACGCCAACACGGTGTCCTGCTTCTACCCGTCGCTCAAGGACCAGCAGAAGAACTTGGTCATGGCGCTGCCCATCGTCGTCGGCGCGCTCGCCAGCGTCGTCTTCGTCGTGTTCCCCTCCACGCGCCACGGGATCGGCTACCCGCCGGCGAAGCCTGCCACCCCCTCGCTGGCGTCGCAGTAGGCGCTCGTCTGCGAGCTCGGTTTGCCACGTGCGTAATTGTGTGTTTTCTACGTGAATATCTGTATATGTGTCGCTCTTTTTTCATATTTACTGATCTGTTTGTATGTCATCGAATAAAGGATCAGAGTCATTGTATTTGTTATCACACTTATTATTTTCTAAAATAGCAAGTATAGTCTAAAAATATATTTATTTTACTTGTTACCTGATTTGTTGTTTTAGGGGATTTGCTATTTTTTTTTTCACATTTGCTACATCTAGCAAATCAATCAAACTTGTTATTCCATTAAATGTTAAGTTTATTTAATTGTTTTTATTTTCTTTGCATATATATAAATTGATAAAATATAGCTACATTCAAATAGGAAGTCGTATTTAATAAATACATTGGAGTGAATAACAAAATAGCAAATCAATTTGAATAATAAGGAGGTTTGCTATTGATATGAATAGCAAGTCAAAAGTAACCAGTACAATCGGTATGCTCTAAGACAAGACTAGTTAGATCTGGTTGATTTAATTCATCTTTTGTCGCACCACCTGTCGATCTCGACAGATTCACCCTAATTTGACAATTCATCCTTTGACCTAAGCCTCTATAAGTCATTCGACATATTAAGCACTGACGGAAGCGACGTAACTACGTAACTGATCAATCGACATATCATCTATCGATCTATATTGATATACCAATTACCGATAGAAAACTAATTTTACAAATTCTGGAATTCACGTACCGGTTTAAATTTTTGAATAAAAAATATATTATTTTTAAAAAATTCCAATAAAAAGCTGTAGCCCATCAGCTTGGCCCAACAGCTGGCCGTTCCAGAAGCAGCGCGTCCGCCGTCCGCGTGGTGGCCTCACGGCTCGCTGCTTGCGCTTCTCCTCCTGGCCCGGAGCTCGCCCACGCCCACGCAGGTGGCAGCCGTCTCCTCTCTCTCGTCTCTCCCCCGCCCACCGCTGACCACACCCGTCTCCTCGCCTCCACGATCCGACCAGAGGGCCAGGAGCGCCGGAGAAGCACGCGCGGAGGCGGAGACGATGGCGCTGCGCCGGGCGCTACTCAGATCGGCCGAGATCTCCCCCGATCGCAAGGTCGGAATCACTCTCCCACTCTCTCGATCCACCCGTCTCTCTCGTTTGGACCCCCCGACTGTGAGGACGCGAGATCCGGCGTAGGGGAGTTGGGCTCGGTGACGCTGTTAGCTTGCCGGTGATAGGAGTGAGTGGTGGGTTGGAGCTGTGGGAGAGCGGAGGAGGGTTCCAGTCGCTCTGTGTTGGTGCGCATGGCGACGGAATCTCTTCCGGGGATTCAGGATAGGTCGTGGGGACGGGGAGAAGGGACTGAGTAGATCATGGAAGGGCTCCATGCCCCTTATTCATAAACTCATGCATTGGAATCTCATGCTGTTTAAGTGTTCATTCATGACATCCTGCTCCGGCTCATGTTTCGATTTTTAGGATATAAATCCTGGGGATGTCGTGGGCAGCTGGTGCATGTGGTAAATTGCTTGGATAGACCATTCGAAAGTGTATCAGTGAGCTGATGAAACTGACCATGCTATTGCAGTATTGCTACCTTTTTGTATTCAACATTGCTGATGAAAACATGTAGATACACTCCTTTTAAGGCATTGCATAGGCGTCCAGGCATGCGCAAGCGCTGGACATCAGCTTCACATTGGCTTGCACTCATATGGTGTCCACCTTACTGGCTTACTCCCTGTGGAACTGTGGTGTTACCTAGGTGCGATTTGGCATTGTCTTGATGCCCAATGGCCAAAGGCGGATGCCATATGGGATGCACGCAGGGCAGCCGTGTGCAGGAAAACACAGATCTGGAGCAGGAAAACAACACACAGGATTAGGAACTAGGGAGGGGAAAGAGGAGAAGAGAGGGAAGGAGGTCTAGAGTGGAAGGAAAAAACGAAAAAGAGAGGGTGGTGCACTGGTGCTGCCGATTTGCTCTGCTCGTGTCATGTGCTATGGGCTAGGGCCACCAAGCCCGAGGGTGAACAGTACCCACGCGGCAAAACAGGCTGTTTCTTCGATTAGGGGGATCTGTTATCCCTAATTAGTTATATCCTTTGTTAGTTATTTCCATCTACAAGTCATTAGTCTCTCTATACAGTCATGTAAGCTCCTTGGGCAGAACCAAGCAAGAAATAAAGATCAATCTACAATCCCTACCCCAGTTCTCTAAAGTCTCCCCCGTTCTCCAACTTAGTTTGGCAAGAGGATCAACCCTGTGCCAACCTATCCTACCGTTACAATCTACGCAGTTGAGGGCCCCCAACCCTAGGGACCGACGCCCTTGAGAGCTTGGCGATGGCAGTGGCACCCGATTTGCTTTGGTAGGCAGCAGCACTCGATTTGCTTTGGCTGGCAGCGGCAGAGGTGAGCGGTAGAGGTTGGCGGATCCCGGCGAGGTTAGTAGAGGTGAGCAGCAGAGGTTGCGAGGGCCAAGAAGTGCCCAGTTTGCAGTGCTGGAATCTTCCTGCGCTCATTGCTGTGCCCAATTTGCCTGATTTGCTCTGCTCAGCTGTCCCTGTGCAGGCTGTGCCCTGTTGACTCTGGTCCCTTCTCAGCTTACTTCTGCCTTTTGCTTTTGACAAGTATTGCAATAAATTAACTAGTGGACATCGTTTTTGGGTAATAATATATCATGGAGCCATTTATGCTTAGTTGCTAACTCATTGGTATATTTTTTTTCTTCAGGCTGCACTTGAGTACCTCCATTCTTTATCAAGAGCACAGACTACTCATTCTCTCACAGGTGCCGGCCTTTATCCTGCAGGCAGATTATTCAGCACCCAGGCTGCTACTACATCAAGCACACCACAGCCTACACCACCACCTCCACCTCCACCTCCAGAGAAAACTCACTTTGGTGGCCTCAAAGATGGGGACCGCATTTTTACTAACCTCTATGGCCTGAATGACCCTTTCCTGAAAGGTGCAATGAACAGGGGTGACTGGTATAGAACCAAGGATTTGGTGCTTAAAGGGTCAGACTGGATAGTGAATGAAGTCAAGAAATCAGGACTCCGAGGGCGTGGAGGTGCAGGTTTCCCTTCTGGTCTTAAATGGTCCTTCATGCCCAAGGTATCTGATGGACGCCCTTCTTATCTTGTTGTTAATGCTGATGAGAGTGAGCCAGGAACTTGCAAAGACAGAGAAATTATGCGTCATGACCCCCACAAGCTTCTGGAAGGATGTTTGATTGCTGGAGTTGGAATGAGGGCATCAGCTGCTTACATTTACATTAGAGGTGAATATGTGAATGAGCGTCTCAACCTTTTGAAAGCTCGGGAGGAAGCATACGCAGCAGGCCTTCTTGGTAAGAATGCTTGTGGATCTGGTTATGATTTCGATGTGCATATACATTTTGGGGCTGGTGCCTACATTTGTGGTGAAGAAACTGCTTTACTGGAGAGCCTTGAAGGCAAGCAAGGTAAACCAAGGTTGAAGCCCCCTTTCCCTGCCAACGCTGGGCTGTATGGCTGCCCCACAACTGTCACAAATGTTGAAACTGTGGCTGTGTCACCAACAATTCTTAGGCGTGGTCCAGAATGGTTTGCAAGCTTTGGACGCAAGAACAACTCAGGAACTAAACTCTTCTGTGTCTCGGGTCATGTGAACAAACCTTGCACTGTGGAGGAGGAAATGAGCATACCTCTGAAGGAATTGATTGAGAGGCACTGTGGGGGTGTGAGAGGAGGATGGGACAACCTGCTTGCAGTTATTCCTGGTGGTTCATCCGTTCCCTTGCTACCAAAGCATATATGCGATGATGTGCTGATGGACTACGACGCACTGAAGGCTGTTACGTCTGGATTGGGTACTGCAGCTGTTATTGTGATGGACAAGTCCACAGATGTTGTTGATGCAATTGCCAGACTATCATACTTCTACAAGCATGAGAGTTGCGGTCAGTGCACGCCTTGCCGGGAGGGCACCGGGTGGCTGTGGATGATCATGGAGAGGCTCAAGGTAGGTAACGCGAAGCTAGAGGAGATTGATATGCTTCAGGAGGTCACAAAGCAGATTGAAGGGCATACAATATGTGCCCTTGGGGATGCTGCGGCATGGCCAGTGCAGGGACTTATCAGGCACTTCAGGCCAGAGCTGGAAAGGAGAATTCATGAGCGTGCTGAAAGGGAGCTACTGGCAGCTTCTGCTTAGGACACCGGTAATGTTGCTCCTGCACTAGTTTCCTGATCTCTTCCACTGAAATAATGC
Organism: Zizania palustris; assembly: GCA_019279435.1. NCBI lineage: Eukaryota > Viridiplantae > Streptophyta > Magnoliopsida > Poales > Poaceae > Zizania > Zizania palustris. Next base: position 69,673,884 of record JAAALK010000079.1, on the reverse strand, counting down.
AGACTGATGGTGCTCATCTCTGTATAAGATGAAGCTTCCCTGATTTGTTTCCACCTTCATGGGTAAGTAGAAACAAAGTTCAGAATTGTACCATGTATGTCACATGAGCCAGCAAAATGTTATCGTGAATGTGTATTTGTACCTTCTTGATTTTCTTCAGTGTTAAATCAAGCTTTGGTTGAAATTATCTAGACTTAAGAGTCCCAGCAAACTGGTTGGAATTATGGCCACATCTGGGGCGTGTGGTTGCATCTAACGAGCCAGCATCGTCTCATCTGCATATCATATATAGGTGATCTGCGTTTGTGATTAACCAGAGATCCTGACCCACCAAACTATGGCTAATGGTGGTTGGGATATCTATGTTTGTATTCTGGACATAATTTTATAGCACTATCTGGTATGACTCTTATCCATCAGCTGGTACAGTGTACCATGTCCAGTCCTTTACTTTCACCGTCAGATATATATATATATATATATATATATATATATATATATATATATATATACAAATGCTATTCTACACCACGGGTGTAGAATGCTATTCTACACCGACGTGGAATGGAGGGGGTTGGGATTGGGTGGGGTGTGGGAGCACGGGATGATCGGTGTAGAATAGCATTCTACACCTATAGTGTAGAATAGCGTTCCCGTATATATATATATATATATATTGAAATATTGAATAGTTGGCCTTGCCAGTAACTGTTCTTTCTGTTTCTCTTCAGAAATCTGAGTTGGCTGCTGTGCCCAGAAAGTGCGTGAAAAAGCACCGAGGAGATGCAACCCTACCACCAGTCCACCAGCGGCAACCTCATCGGAGTGTGCAATCCCTTGACATGTTGAACTGGAGTGTGAAAGTTTCTGATCTTCATCAGTTATCGACTTGGATTTGGTGTGACCTCTGTCATGCATGTCTGAAACTACAGAGACAGAAATTTCAGAGATGGTGCTGAAGATGACAGGTAACCACAAGAACGTGAAAGTTTCTGGTTTTGATCAGTTATCTAGTTGGATTTGGTGTGACTATGTTCATGTCTAGAATTACATGAACATTGTTGCTACGATGTATTCTACTGATAATACAATAGAAACATTTCTAGACATAAATTTTGATTGTTAATTTATACTTTTAATTAATGATATTTTTGGTATAATTGTTATTAGTGATTTTTATGTTGTATTTTCGCATCACTTAACTTGTATACGATTTTATAAATCATAAAATCTAGTACCATTAATCAAGATAACCATAGAAATAATCATGGTTGTCACGGCGTCGCCTAGGCGCCGACTAGGCGTCCAGGCGGTCACCGCCGAACGCCATGATCATTTGCCTCGCCTTGTGGAGTTAGGCGCCCGCCTAGAGCTTCTAGGCGTCGCCCATGGCGACTAGGCGGTCGCCAGGCGTGTCTGGGCGGGCGCCTAGGGCAAGCTGTAGTGTCTAAGGCGTGGCACCCTAACCCCTTGCGAGTTGCGTCGCCGGCCACCGGCTCTGCTTCCCTTTGCGTCGTCGGCCGCCTCTGCTTCCCCTCCCCTTGCAAGTTTGTCGCCGCCTCTGCCCCTTGCACTGCCGGCCGCTCGGCCGCCTCTGCTTCCCCTCCCCGTGCGCCGCGCCGCCGCCTCTGCTTCCCCCTCCCCTGCTCCCTCGCCGCAGCAGGCAGCAAGCAGAAGGCAAGCAGCACAATAGCAACAGTAGGCAGCATCATTATAGCAGCAACAGCAGGCACTCCCAAGCAGCAGCACAGCACAGCCCACAGCAGCACAATGGCAGATGCAGATGAAGTATGAACTATGAAGTATGACCTCTGTTTGCAATGGACATGTGTGCTATGGACATGTTTGCTGAAATGCTGACTTGCTAAGTGCTGCTGACATCTGTTTGCTGATTTTAATTGGTCGCCTAGGCGACTGGTTTCGCCGGGGTGCCGTGACAACCATGGAAATAATCAAGGAGATCAAGCATTAGATCAAGAATCAAGACTTATTCTACTGACAGAGGTAGTGTTGAAGATGATAGGTAATTGTAAGATGCAGCTCTTAATTAGTGAACCTTGCTAATCATGAGGAGTGGTGATTCCCAAATGGAGTTTGTCAGAAGAAAATGGGGACACCTGATGTGATCATATGGGCTATATGATAAATGGACAGGGAGCAACTGCACTTGTACTTGCTGCAGACGCAATATTTCTCTTATGAGCACATAGTGTTTCTTTAATGAATTATTTCTATCTCAATAATTATCTCAGAATCATAACATCTGTTTTTTTTGTAAGTGTCAAATCAAGGTAACCCAAGCCAAGATTGCCATTTTTTGGTAGATCAGTTCTACTTACACAATTTTTAAATATCTTTCATAGCAAAGCAATGCTAGTCTATCTATTTTATATTATAAACCGCTTGTTTTTTATAAGTTAAAATTTCTAACTTTGATCAATTTTTATAGAAAAATATACCAACAACGAGCAATACCAAATTAGTTTCCTTAAATCTACCAAGAAATATGTTTTATTAGTGTAATCAATTAATACTCCTATTATAAATGTTAATATATTTTTTAAACCTAGTCTAAGTTAGAGAAATTTATTTTTAAAAATAAAATAATTTATTTTATTTAGTGTAAACAATTTTGCTGAACCTATTATTATTTAGTAGAATTCATCACAACTAATTCTTTCTACAGTTTTGGTGCTCGACAATTCAGCCATAAGTCAGCTCTGACAGGCAAGAGATGATTTGCCACATGAACATTATATTTTTGAGCTATCTCCAATCTCTAATATTTTCTTGCGATTGGATTATTATATATAATTCACAACAGGTCTTTTCACTGGGCATTCAAAGAAGACTGGACAATAACTATGTTACATAAACACATTCAAGCCGAGTTTGTGAATTTCAATCATAATAAATCGACAGCCAGTTGGAAATAGCACATGAAAGGAATTTGATTGGCTCAAGTTGACATATATAAACCATGAAAGTGTCAAGTCATAAAAATCAGACAAAGAGACGACTTCTGACAGCAGTGTACATATGGAATCTATTGTGAAAATTTTGAGAGAATTCAATTATTTCTCCAAAGAAAGCCTTAATTTAATTTACAACGCTAGTTAACCCGACCACGACATATATACTCAACATGATTTGAATAATCCAATTAGGGAACATAAGTTGATTTCCAAGAACCCAAAACAAGAGGGAAAATACTTAATTTCCCACACATTTTGGTATTTGCATTTGTATTTGAACCTTCTCTGATCTATCTTGTTTGATAATCAATCCTGCTCCAGCCGCCGGTGCCGTCCTCAACCTCAACATATGGTATCTTTGGCCGTGTTAATAAAACTAATAAAACTATGGTTAATTATCAGGTCAATAATTTTAGACCCTATTTATTTCAGCTTTAGACTAACAATCCAGCTGTTTTCATAAGCTGAAATAAATGGGACAACTTATTATGCTAACTTATTATAATTTGAAATACAAATTATAACAATCCAGGTAAACTAGTAAAACCCAGCATTTTTCTATAAACTGGATTATTATAATCCAAAGTTGAAACAAACAATCCTTAGACTATCGGCCAAGTTAACTAATCAAATTACCACTAAATCGGACAATTAAAAATAATAATAACCAGTCGCCAACCGATGGTCGATTTGGTTCAACCTGATCCCGGTTGGTCGGTATAACGATCACTCGTAGGGCTTAAAGGAAGTCGCTCACCTAGCAAACCATAACTTGGTAAGAACTAAGAAACCAACAAAGCTTGCAATGCTTTTTCTTTCAGATTCCAACTTCCATTCCTTCAACCAGCGCTTGTTCTGATTCCAACTTCCTTCAACAAGCGCTTGATTCAAATTCTAGCTTCCAAGCCAAAAAACTGAATAGAAAATCTGAACTAAACATACTCTTATTTTTCACTGCAGGAAGTTTACTCTTATTTTTCACTGCAGGAAGTTGAGTACCCATTGAAGTTGTTTGGTTTGGTTCAGATTCTAGCTTCCTTTCGAGCGGTTAAAAAAACCAAATCAAACATACCCTAAGACTAACTAAATATCTCCAAATCCAACTTTTGAGAAGTTGTGATGTCCATTGCTTCTCAAAGGAAAACAAACTTTTGAGAAGTTGTGACGTCCATCGCTTCTCAAATCATATTACGGCAAGCATAAACATTAAGGCTTCATTTAAATTGTTAGTAAATACAGACACGACGACGCTTGGTCGTCGGTCAGCAGGTGCTCTAAGAAAACACGAGCAACCGCACCGAGGATTTGCCACCGGTGCATGACGGACGCTGCAAGCCAACACTGCAGTACTGCATGAGCTCCCTGCAGAAGGGCCAAGGCATTAAGCCTTTGTGTAAGAATTGCTCCTAAAATTTGACAAAATATACTCCTCTGTCCCAAAACGTAACTTTAGTTTAAAATTTATCTCAAATGTAACAACCTTATATTTTATAAAAAGGAATTTTTATCTCCAAAGTAACCATACTACCTGCACTCACCCACCCTGAGAAGATTAGTATTGTATTCTTGCTCATCTCATTAATATCTATATTTAAGCTTAAAACTTTGTGCATTAAAAGACGGAGGGAGTAGATAGATTAGGGTGAAGATCTTACGGGGGTCAGTGATGTGGTATGATGCGCTTTTCTTGTGTCATTTAAACTTAAGTACTGCACGGGAACAGATGAACTGGTGAGAGCTTGTTTGCATTTAGTTTCCTTCATCAATAAGAAGATTGAGAGCATTTTACCTCGTCAACATTAGCAGGAGAGTGTGGGGATGCTGCGCTGCATTGAACGATCCAGCTCAACACCACCTTCCCTTTGATGGCATGCTTCCACTGGTTCTGATACAGCTCCCTCACTTTGTATCAGCTTGGAAGTTTCTGATGCTTTCCCATCCCCAAACAAAAGGTGTGTTGGAGGAGCAATGCAGGGGAGGCTTTCTTCCTCACTTTGTATCAGCTTGGAAGTTTCTGATGCTTTCCCATCCCCAAACAAAAGGTGTGTTGGAGGAGCAATGCAGGGGAGGCTTTCTTCCGTTGGTGAGCCAGAAGACGAAAGCTCATTAGCTGCATCTCTGTTCAGATGGCTCGATTCTGACGGCACAAATACAGGCAGCTCTGGCTGCAGTTTGTGCAGAGTTATTGGTGGTGGTCCTGAGTTACTGCAGTTCATGTTTACGCTTCCTGCAGGACCTGGCTGAGTAAATTCAGGAGAGAACAATAAATTTCTGCAGGCCAAAAAGCAATTGGGGTTTTACGCCTAAAGAAACTTGAATACTATGCACCAACATTTTCGGAATCTCGGATGTGCACAATGATTATTGTGATGTCATCGGTCCTGTTTTCATGCTCCAGCCAAAGTTTGTATGACTCTGCCGCAATTGCTGAGCAGGCTTCCCGAGGATCTTCATACATAGCCACCTGTATGGAGTCAAAAGAAAATTCAGAATTAGCAGCATTGACAAGGGTTACAAAGTGAATAACAATAACAAAACCCAGTGATCAAAAGCACATACAGTTTAACATGGAAATGTTACTGAAAATTGCACAATGGTGGCTACAAGGCATAGAACACAACAGTTGATTATCACATTACTGTAATATTCACAAAGGTAAACATCTAAAATACAATCACAACTAGTCAATCTTATATTCTTATCAGTTATAACCTGGATCCACCATGATCAAGGGCATATACCTTTCTCTTTTTTCCTGATTGACATTGTAATTTCAAGGCCTTAAGAGTTAAGAGCGAACATGGTTGCCCCTTCTAGCATTCTCTTAATGTAGCATATGCAACAGCCTGACACATGAATGAGTTCATGCACCTTATGTAGATATACACCAAGCACAAGGACAAAACAATGTAAACATAATAACCATGGAAAGCAAAATAGCTGTAACCAGCCTGGCTTCCTTACATATGTACTTGCACTACATTCATATATGGAAAGTGGTGGGAAGGAAAAGAGGTTTATGAGGGGAATAGGGGAGAAGTGTTCTAAAAATTGGGTATAGGCGCCATCTAGGAGCTAGGTGACTTGGCCCTTGGTGGCAAGCTCGGCAGCCAAAGTGCCTTGGTGGTCAAACTCAGTGCCTAGGCAGCCTAGGCACTGATACTGCTGGGCAGGCAGCAAGGCTTCTGGGCAAGCTCCGTCGCACCGCCGCTCACCGTTTCAAGCTGCCGCCGAGCTACACAGCACTCACGCCGTCAGCACCTCCTCGTGGCACTCGCTGAGGTCGCTGTGCTGAGCTGAGCTTCATGGCCACCGTCCTCTGCCTACATTGTGCCACCTTCTAGGGGAAGGTGTGCATCGGGGGTTCTCACATGGCATTATTCTTTATGTTGTCATGCTGAAATTTTGCTAAAACGTGTGTTTTGAATGCTATTTTTGTGAAACATGTGTTCCAAATTTTTGTTGCCTAGTTGTCTGCCACTCGCTGCCTAGCAGAACCTAGTCATCACACTTCTAGGTGCTAGGCGCTAGGGCACCACCCGACTAGTGCCTAGCACCTTCTTAAACACTGGAGGGAACTGCCCCATTATGAACCCCACTCATGTTAGGGCATAATCAAAATACATTGGACAGCATATGGATCTAGTAGTAATCAGCCGTCAATTCTGAAGTAACTGTTCAGTTTTGAGACCAGTAAGGTGGTCATTCTAACAGCGATACTTTTGGAAATAGTTACAATAACTCCTGATTTATGACATTCTTATAGTCATTCACCTATCAGGCTATCACACCCCTCTTTCCAGTCAAGCGTTACCTTGTGAGACAAAGTTGATAAATTAGGGGGTGAGAGTAAAAGACCAAAGTACCCCTTATTAATAATAAAGTAGTATTGTTAAGTGATAGGTAAGGAGTATTGAAAATGAAGTTTCTTGATGTGAGAACCACTCTCTTTGTCCCAAAATATAATACGTTTTAGGGTTGAGCACATGTATTAAAAAGATTAGTAAGAAGACCATACTACTCTTCACGAGGTGGGTGAGTGTGGGCTCGAGAGCGGTTGGGTAGGGTAATGAGTAATAAATCTGGGATTAGTATGAATACTTTGGAGGTAAAAGTTACCTTCACAACTCACAAGTACTTGATTGCTATATTTGGGACAAATATTGAACTCTAAAACTTGTTATATTCTGGGATAGAGAAATTAGGTAAGAAGACAGAAATGAAGTCTTTTGGGACAAAGTTGAAGCGCTAGTCTTTTTGGGACATAGCAAAAGAGGTAGTACTACTCAATAAAAGTGCATCCACTTATACATAACTTTATTCAGAATGATAACTTTGAGCTTTCATAATGGCAACATCAATCAACCTCAACACCAAAACCATTTCATAATCATTACACCTTCCTGCAGTTCCAACTTTTTGAAGAAAGGAAAAGACTGATATAATTTTTAGCATGCATTTATGCAACGACAAATGGATCAAGAATTTATAAAAATATTATCCAGCACCATTATACCCCAGAGTGCGACTAGTAGATAAGTAGGTTAGTTGTAACTTGGTAGTTAACCAAATTCTATCTCACCGTAAATCGTCCTATCACATGTGTATCTAACATAACTAGATGACTGTACAGATAGCCCCCCCCCCCCCCCCCCCCCACACACACACACACATTGCAGTCGCTGTTATGCCTGCATCAGACCAAGATAAGATGCAGTTGTAATAATGACTGGACAATTTTGATTGTATCATAAAATACTGTTCACAAAATTATAGTTTAATATTCATATTCTAGCTAACAATCTGAGCCGTTGATCTTCAAAATATACACCTGAAAATGTGTGCAGTCGCAATTACGACTGCATCCAAATATCCAATCCGGGTCCAATTGGCTGATAATGTTCCACACTCCACACATAAACACCGACACACATGGAGGTTTTAGGTACCCTAGCATGCAACACTATGCTCACCAAAATCCTAATAGGAACAATCACATTCTCTGCATTTACAACTAAAGTATGCACCTTGCCTTGGTTTGATCCCTGTTCTTAACAAAAGTATAAATTATTAAGCTGTAGAAGCAAATGATTACATTATATGCTCCACTAATCATGCTTACGAGTGGAGCAAGTTCATTCTCCCCCTGAACAGAGCATGCTGAGCTCATACTACAGTTTGGTTTGAATGTCACCAGTCACCAGAATGACAAAGTGGATGAAACCTATGAACTCATAGATGCCACATATAAATCTCACTGCAAGGTGCAAGGGCAGTTGTAAAATTCTTTCATCATTCAAACAATTCACTGAATTCAGAAGCTTTACTAAATGCCAGCTCTCTGAATATCAGATGCTTCAAATAAGCCAAAGCAGACATGTCAACAGCACTGCAGCTAGTTCTATAGCAAGAAGAAAAGAAAGAAGTAAATAAAACCTTTTCTACACCCATTGGTCATTATAACAGTTAAGCATGTGTGCTAGATAGTTCATGAAGAGAGTTGAAGCTATTCTATCTGGTGTGCTCCTAAAATGCACCAGATAATTTCTACCTGATTCACCACACGACTGTTTACTACTATCCTATGTGCAGTAGCTGTATACAAACTTTGAAATGGATAGGTTAAGAAAATATAATTGGCATGAATTAGAGCGGAGAGAGGGGAAAACATCACCATATCGACGACTTCCTGGCTGGAGAGAAACTCGAACACACCATCGCTCGCAACTATGAAGAATAGGTGGGCTGGAGTGATCTCTACACTTTTCACCTCAGGTTCGGCAATGACTCCAACGGCTTCAGCAGCGAGGTCGCCGAGACTGCGCGTGAAGGCTGTGCCAGGGTAAAGCCCGTCGCGCGCCCACACACGAGGCGGGTCCCCCTCGTCGGCCACCCAGCCCTCCGCGTCCGGGTCACGCACGCCCTCCACCTGCTCGACCGACATCACCCGAGCGCCGCACGCCTTCACTCGCGCGCGCTCGTCGGCACGGAACGGGGTCTGATCCCACGACAGCTCCTCCGCCACCGCGCGTCCGTCGCGCCACACCCCCGCCACTGCGCGCGAGTCCCCCACGTTGGCCACATGGAGCGCACCGCCGGCCACCAGCGCCGCCACGGCGGTGGTCCCGCTCATCGAGTCATCCACCGCGGCCGCCGCGTGCATCTCCGCGTTCGCCGCCGGCATCGCCTCCCGGAACGCCGCCGCGGGTTCCTCCACGAGCCTTCCGGCGTCCGCGGCGAGGAGCCGCGGGAGCGCGTCCCGCGCGAACCCCGCGCACGCGGCGCCGCAGGCGCCGTGCCCATCAAAGACGGCGAAGAGGTGCAGGTCAGGGTCCCCCGCGAACCGCGTCGCCGCCAGGTACGCGTCCTGCGACTCCCTCCCGGGCGAATCCGGGTAGAGCCCCGCCACCGTCAGCGTGGCATACTCCAGCACCAGCCCCGCTCCCGGCACCGCCGCGCGCCCAAGGGTTGCCCCGCCGCAGCCTCCCACCCCTACTCCTGCTCCTCCTCCGCGTCCCCTCTGCTGCCGTGGCAGGCAGCACTTCCCCTGCACGCACCCCATCACCACCACCGCTAGGGTTCGGCGGGGTCTCCTCTCCTTCTCCGGCGGCTGCTACCGCTTCGAGCCTTGGTAGTGATGTGAATGAAATTAAATATAATTTGTTTTTGCGAGTAGGAATTTGAGAAGGGAATGTGGCGTTTGTCAACTGCTATTTGCGAGGAAAATACGGAATATTTAATTAGCAAACTACCACACAAATCAAAAAAATCAAATTAAAAATAAATAAATGGTCGGTGCATAAACTTACGTAAAGGTGTCAAATAGGTTCACAAACTTATAAAATACAGATTAGGATATATAAACTTATGTAAATGATCTAATCTAATTCAACCACGCGTTTAACACTTTCCGCGCCTACATGGTTTGCCAGTAACACCTTGTGGTGACGAGTCAACTCGCACCACCTTTTTTTGTGTTTTGTTCCCTATCTGGACTCATTTCGCTCTTTTCACCTCACTTCTCATCCTACAGCAACGTTGGGGAAAAAGAGAAATGTGTGAAAATATGAGAAAATTACTTACATATTATTATAATTTTCAAAAATTACCTACATGTCACTGTCACTGACTGTGATAACCCCTATCTATCAGTGACACATCGATGGTATGTTGGCAACCCGTGAAAATTGTAGTGGCACAGAAAAAATTAAAATAATGGGAGGAGGCCGGATAGGGAGTAAAACGCAAAAAAGAATAGTCATATGTAGGCGCGAAGAGTGTGAAACACGTGGTTGGACCATATTGAATACACAAATTTAGGTGTCCTAATCTGTATTTTCTAACTTCATGACCTATTTGACACATCGGCATAAGTTTATGGACCGGTCATGTATTTTACTCTAAAAAAATTAGATAGTATTTTAACATATTTTATCAGTTGATAAAGACATTTCAATAAAAAATGAGTGAAACACAATCAAATTTACTCTCTAAAAAAATAGATATTATTTTAACACTCTCTAAATTTAAATATAATAACAACCGTGTTGCATATAGTTGTTTTTGGGTGTTCCAAACAGTATCATCGAATATTGCGTCTGTTTGAATTTTTTGATAACACGATGAAATATGTGTTGAATCGTCATAAGATTGTTTTTTCAAATCTTAGATCACATGAAATGAAGCATTATTGATCAAAATTACATTACATCTACAATTAATCTAACTATTTTTAACTGACTATTTAAAATTTTCAAAGTTTTTTATATAATTTTATAGTAATAAGCTCCAGCTACCTTACCCATGTCTCAACAGTCATCATGATAAGCCATGTGCAACATCTACAATTTGGAAGCACACAACTGCAAAATATTTGATGCCAGCCAAAATTTAGGTCGATTTGGCGGTAATTTGATGGATTTGATAACAATTTGGAAGCACACAACTGCAGAAATATTTGATGCCAGCCAATTTAGATCGATATGATGGTAATTTGATCATGGAATTGGTAACAATTTGAAATTAAAGCAAGCAACCGCAAAATATTTGATGCCAGCCAATTTAGATCGATTTGGTGGTAATTTGATCGTGGAATTGGTAACGATTTGAAATTAGAGCACGCAACCGATGATTTTTTTTCAAACAAAAAAATCTGCAAAGTGTTGCGTCAGTTCGTTTTCGAAGACGTCCAGGCCAATCTTGTGTGTTTGATCCTTCTAGTCAAAAATGTAATTACGTCACATCAAATATTTAGATATTATTTGAAATATTAAATGTAGATTATTTACGAAACTTATTTATAATTGGTGGATTATTCGCGAGACGAATCTAATGAGCCTAATTACACCATGATTTGACAATGTGATGCTATCGTAAATATTTGTTAATCATGGATTAATTAGGTTTAATAAATTAGTCTCACAAATAATCCTCCGATTCCGCAATTATTTTTATAATCAGTTTATGTTTAGTTCTTTAAATTGATGTCTAGACATACAATATGACACGGCCCATGAAATCAAACACAACCTAAGACGGGACTCACCAGAATGTTCAAGTGACAAAATCTAGAAAATCCAAACCAACTCACATGTGTGTCCTAGATTCATTGATAAGTGGATGAATCTCGAAAAGTCAGACAGATTTATAATGTGGAACGGAGGTAGTACAGATGAAGAACCGCCGAATCAATCAATGCAAGATGAAATGGACCAAACATAAATATTTGTGATTGTTGCGTCTTAAGCATACTCAACGCGATATTAGCATTGGGATGGGTGACCTCTCAAGAAGTTCTCGTATATTAATACGACTATTTGCGGGCATTTCACGTAGATGAATCAGAAATCCGAGATCCCAAACTATCAAACTAGATATGTATAGGATAAAATTAATAGAAAGTATGATGGTATCTCTAGTTATCCTGTTTAGGAAAATATTATTGTATGTGATTAAGTATATTAATATGACTAGAAGCAATGGAATAAAAATGGTTAGATATAAAATATATGAAATGTTAGTGTGAGTATTTAGTCATTTATAATTGATTAGGAGATGTAGAATGATGGGAAAATAACAAGCGGGAAAAGCTTTCTAAATTTACATAATAATTAAGAAAAAAATGACTCAAATAACTAAGTTATTTCTCATTTATTTATTATGTTTTACAAAATACGAGTTATTTATTTACAAGAAATATAATATTTATTTAATAATGACAAAATTATTAAAAAAATAAATATAATTTCGAAAATGACTTACTATGGGATACTCCGGAGATCACCTGATTCGCCGAGTGTCATAATTAGTAAACGTATCAGCTGTCGACGAATAGAGATTCATCGAGTGTCACATCGGCTTACCCAATGCGATACTCGGTAGAAAATTTAAGATGCTAACAACACCCGCATCCTGATAGCAGCTTCACGGCGTGTCACACCGGGTATTCGGTGAAGTGACGCCTATTTACTAAGTGTCTACGTGATACTCGACGAACTGAACCCAACGACGAGGTTGTTAGCGTTGTTAGGCACATAACTAATCAACATTAAAAATCATATTTTGCTGCAGAAATAGCAAAATATTGTGCATAGTATAACTATATCTAACAATCAAATTTTTGCGTGGCGTAGCGTAGAAGTGTAGAACGCATATCAAGATTTTTCCAAGTGCGTAGATAATTCGCGTATATCACGATCGGATATAATATGATATGCTGGAACGGCGCCTAATCCCAGGCATGCAGCGTTGGAATTCCAAATCGATACATCGAATTTGGGGAATTATTCTAGGGTTCATGATTCGTATGTGAACCCAAAGATACAACGAACCCCCACACGCACATATATATTATTGTTTTTCCACTGGCGAGTAATTGTCTGATTATTTTAAAATTTTCATTTCTTTATCGAATATAAGTTGTTTTATAACTTTTATATTTTCTATATATTTATTCTTGTCAACTAAATGTTATCACTATCGAAAAAAATAAATTAAAATGAGTACTTGTTAGTTTTGATTTCTTAATTCATGTGTGCATAAGTGTAAGTAATTAAAATGAGTACTTGTTAGTTTTGATTGAGATATGATGTAATGTGATCATTAGCTTTAAAACAAAATTGAAATAAATAACTCTATCTATATTATTTTAATATAATATGTGTTACATATATTTTACTCGCGTGGATATGGATTTATGAGGAAATTAAACTTACATGTATATATAAATTACCCAACAAGAAGATTTTTTCTTAACGAGCATAAATTTAATATGGTTAAATTCATGAATATAGGCACATCACCGTCTAAAAGTCTAAGACTTCACCATGAGGAGGCGAGTAACCAGTGTGTCTCTTCTTCCCCGTCATAGTCGAAGCATGGAGCCCCCTACCACTGCTCCTAGCGCGCCCAGGCCAGTAGTCACGCCACTGTTGCTTCCCTATGTCACACCTATGACAAGACCGTACCAGTTACCACCACCTATTCCACTAGGACTCCCACTCTCGGCATCGCAGCGATCCTCCAGCACCGCCACCCCCAACCTCCCCTCGTCGAACGCCCAAGCATCGTTACGCACACTAGCACCGCCGCCCTTCGCTTCCATGGCTGCAACGCCTATTTTTCTTCGAACATAGAAGGGAAAGATTCGAATAGAAGCGAATCGGTACGTGGATAGTAATAACATGGTGGGTAAATATATCGAAACTCCTTGAGGTACTTTAAAAACCTCGATCAACACCTCGGGTCTATATTTTTTGGATCTAAAAGCGCACGATAATATCTGTTTGAATTTATTTTAGAAGCGGAGCTAAAAAATAAAGAAAACTTGGCGCACAGTGATGTCGGCGAGTGATGTCGAGCTGCTGCCGCGAAATCTGACGCTCCTAACGTGCGCCGACACACACCGACCCTGCTGTTTACTCGTGTTGTTCATGGGGGAATCTACCGTCGATCTGAAACTCTAGCTCAACTAGCATCGCGATGGAAACTTCTCATTCTCCCGTGCGTTTCTCGTTGTAAATTTAACAAGACGTAGGGTCGGGCCTGACATTTTTGTGGGCGGGTGCGGAACAAAAAATGGAGGCCTTTATTCACCGTAAAGATACAAAATAATATTAAAAAATTTAGTGTCATTAACAAATCTCACACTAATAAGTTTAAATACAAAGGAGAAATATCTCTAGATTATTTAAAACAATTTCTTCTAATAGGTCTGTTATTCGTGACTTGTGACTAATTTGCAACTAAGCTTTATTAATACTTGTGAGGCTTATTAGCATACTAAATTTTAGAGGCCCCCTACTTTCGGAGGCCCGGTGCGGTCGCACCGCCCGCACTGCCCCAAGGCCGGCCCTGACAAGACATCACCAACGTGAAAACCACGTGATATATAATGCATGATTGCATGATAAGCTATTCAAGCGAAAGAGGCACACGAGTAAGTTACTATCAAATCTCGTAAAAACACCGACTCGGAGCGTGCTACGGTAGAGATATACTAAAATTAATATTAAAAATTATATAAGAAATTATTTGTAAAATGAGTTGTTTATTTATTTGATAAAGGCAAATACAGGAGAAAAGATCAAGATTATTTAGAATTTTGAAAATAACTTATATAAGAAATTAGACGAGTAAGCACTGAAATTTGTAAAATCAAATCTGAAAATTTTAAAGTATCAATATATTAGAAAAAAAGGTATACGATTTGATACTATACAATACTTCCATGTAATTATATTCTAACAATTTTTATAAATATATAAATAGAAAAAATATAGCCACATATGTATTAGAGACTACGAGTCTGTTTGTTTCAACTTCTAGCAGACAGAGATTCTTAGTAGCTAGCTAGTCTGAGTAGCTGGTATTTTCCAGCTTCTGAATTATAGTTTATTTTTAGATTCTGCTACTACCGATTCTCATAATCGAAGTCCAGAATCTAGACTGTTTGTTTCCACATTAGATTCTAAAAATAGTAAAAATAGCTGTAGTTGCCAGAAACTGAAAAAAGCTGACCCTATATCAACATCCAAAACGTCATCTAATAAATTCTAATTAATCAAACACGATGTCTGAGAAACCAAGGGTTGGTTTCGGTGTTTTGTGATGAGTGATTGACAGACTTTTACCCTCTGTTCGAAGGGTACCTCCGGAGGGGCTTCGGAGGTGGAACCTCCGAAGGGTGTTCGGAGGTGTGTCACCGAAGTGTGTTCGGTGTTTGCTTGCTGCAGCTGTTGCAGCGGAGTGTACCTGTCGGAGGGGTCCGGCAGTACGCGATGACTGGGTTCGTACCAAGGGCTTCGGTACTTTGGGCAGTACACCGGAGTGTGTGCCGGAGGTTGCTAACCCGGAGAGGTCTCCGGAGTACTGGATACACTTGTTTGCTTGTCGGTGGTGCGCAGGGACTTCGGAGGCGACGGACAGGGTTCGAGCCGGGTGAACTTGGGTCAAGCGGGTGGCTTGATGCCAGGGGAGCAGGGAGCTCCGTCACGGTGGCTGCGAAGGTGGTCCGGGTCGGTCCTCGGGTCGAGGCGTGCCAGGTGAAGGCAGAGAGTGCGGAGCGTGGCTCCGGCTGAAGGTGCTCCGAGACAAAGTCCTCGGAGGTGAGGCACTTCGAAGGTACTCCGAATGGAGTGACTTCGGAGTTGGTGGACCAAGTCCTCTGCGGAGGCAAGGAGTTCGAAGTGTGCTCCGGAGGGAGACACTCGAAGGTGGCCCAACGAAGGTCTCAGAAGTCGAGGTGCATCGAAGGCATGGTCCGGGTGAGGCTCGTCGTGGAGTGTGCTCGGGGAGAGGCACTGCGACGGAGTGCTCATGGAATGCTTCATGCGAAGGCCTTGGACGAAGGAGGGACTTCGAAGGGTGGTACTCCGAAGGTGGGCTTCGGAGTGAGGATGACTTGTGGTGCTTCGGCCATGCATGGCTTCGGTACACGGACGGACGGTGTTCGAGCTCGGAGTAGCTGCGAAGCCGTGGTGATCCACTCCGGAGGTGGTGGTGCGAAGGCCCAAGGGCTTTGACGGCTTCGGCTCAAAACCGTCACTGTATCGAAGGTCTTCTTCGGCGGAGCGAAGGCCAACAGGCTGCAGGCTTCTCGCCGAAGCTTCCGCACCCCTCGCGTGCGAAGGGAGGTTCCAGAAGTCAACTCTGTAAAGGCTGACACTGTCTGTTCTGAAAAAGGCTGACACTGTCCCCTCTGCAGCTGACAGAGAAGCCTCCAAAATAAAGGTGGACTACCTTTTGTACCCCTTAGTTCTATAGAGACAAATCTGTTGTAAACCCTAGGGGTAAAGTAGTCACTTCCTTAGGATGAAGCCGTGGGCTATAAATATGGGGGCTCGGTAGGTAACATTTAACACTTTGAGCATTTACTGTTAAGCTCCTGTAGACAGACCTCACTGTATTCATTCTGAGTTCAATACATTTTGTGTTCCTTGTTCAAGCGGCGAAGCCCTGCTTCTGTGTGCTTTTGCTTGAGCTCGTATTGCATACTTCGCTAGTTTTAGTTCACCGAAGCCTGTCTTGGCGAAGGGTGTTTTTATCGCGAAGTGTGTTTTACAGTGTGCTGTCGCTCTGTGTAACACGAGGCAAGACCTCGCTGCTTACTAGTGAAGCCCTGTTCTGTTCCCGTAGTGCTTCTTGTGTCGAAGCCCTTAGCGTAGTCCATTTGCGTGTGCGTGTAGACCTTCGGGTACGAAGCCCAGCACCCGTTGCTGTCGCCAAGTACTTGGTCGAAGTCCTCAGAGGGCTGTTCACTCTTGCGAAGGGTGAAGTGCGAAGCCTGCTCGAAGCACCTCGTGTGCGGAGCCTGCACTGACTTAGCAGAGTAGATTTTCGAGGGTTGTTAGTGGAGCGAAGTCTTCTTGGCTTCGAACTTTTGCTCCTGCGAAGCCTGTGTTCGGAGCTGTCGAAGTACCTCCGAACCAGACCTTCGAAGGTTGTGTTCGAAGCCTGTTCCGCAGAAGACAGAACAGAACCGAAGGCTAAGTTTTTAGCCCGAAATTTTAAAAGCTCCCATTCACCCCCCCTCTGGTCGCCGTTTCCGGTCCAACAATTGGTATCAGAGCGGGTTAAGATCACCAGTTGACCTTAACCGGTTTTGTGATCTGTTGGCGACATGGATAGAGGCAGTAAAATTCCTCTGTTCGATGGGACAGATTTTGCATACTGGAAGGTGCGCATGGAGGCTTACTTGTTAAGCCAAGGAAATGCAAT
The DNA here is from genome assembly GCA_019279435.1 of Zizania palustris. Classification (NCBI taxonomy): domain Eukaryota; kingdom Viridiplantae; phylum Streptophyta; class Magnoliopsida; order Poales; family Poaceae; genus Zizania; species Zizania palustris. Next base: position 69,656,692 of record JAAALK010000079.1, on the reverse strand, counting down.
TTGGGAGATTGTGGACTCACAATACTCCATCCCTGATACCCGCACCACTCAAACTGAAAAAGATCAGTATATTGCCAACTCGAAGGCAAGGAACATACTGTTCATTGGCTTGAGTCGGAGTGAGTTTGATAGGGTGCAGCACCTTAGGACTGCTAGGGAAATTTGGACAACACTCACTGTCTTTCATGAGGGCTCTGCTCAGATTAAGGCCAGGCGCCAAAGCACCTACAATCAACAGTATCAGCTGTTTGTGCAGGCACCTGGTGAATCTGTAGATGCCATGTTTTCTCGCTTTGACGCGATAGTGAGTAACTTGCGATCCAACGGGACGCTTGCTTACAGTGATCATGATAGGGCTATCAAGCTTCTCTATGCTCTTGACCGTAGCATATGGGAGGTGAAGATATCCAGCATTGAGGAGTCCACAGGCTATGACACATTGACCTGTGATGAACTCTTTAGCAAGCTGAAGTCCACAGAGATTGCCAAGGCATCTCTTGCAGTGCACAGAAGCTCTTTGCCACAGCCATTGGCATTGGTTTCTAGCACTAGCCGTGGCACCACTGCAGAACCAAGCACATCAGGCACTTGTGTTCTAGCAGATGGTTTTGCTTTGTCCTCCCTGGTCTCCGTCACAAAGGAGCAGGTGGATACTCTAGCAGATGATGAGCTTGCTCTCATTGCCCGGAGGTTCACCCGCTTTCATCATGAGAGACGGGATCAGAGGAGAAGTGGTTTTAGTGGCTGCTATGAATGTGGCGACACCTCTCACATTAAGGCCAATTGTCCCAAGGTCAAGAAGAGAGATGAGAGTGAGCGCCCCAAATTCCACAAAAAGGAGAGGAAGCCTTTTGTGAAGGGCAAGCGCGGCAAGATGGCTAAGAAAGTAGCCAAGGCCGCTTCCAGAGCTTTTGTTGCTGCTCTCAGCGACATCGACACGTCCTCAACTGAGGAGTCGAGCTCTGAGGAGGAGGAGTCCCCAAGGAAGGAGGACAAGAAGGATAAGAAGGGACGTGACTTCACCGGCCTTTGCTTCATGGCCGACAGCGATCACAGCGGCGATGAGCTTGACTCATCTGAGGTAAACCTATCATCTGACCAGCTTCTAATTAAATTAGATGAGCTGAATGAAGTAGTGCTTGGTCAGGATAGATTACTTGTGCAAGCCGCTAGAGAAAGAAAAGACCTTAGACTTAGGCTAGAAAATATGTCTACTGAATATGCCATGCTTAAGTCTAAATTTGATGATGCTGAATGTGAGTCCTGTTCTGTTGTCATGGGTGAGCTTGCTCAGTTACGTTCTGTACATGCTCAAACTCTTTCTGAGCTTGAGACTGCACAGAAGCAGCTTTTGGAGGTGGATTCTAGACCTCATGATATTAATGATTGCATGAACTGCTCTTTATTACGCGATAGCATTAATTTACGTGATAAGCATGTTCATGATTTAGAGGCTAGATTGGAGAGAGCCGGTAGTTCTAAGGATGTGCAACCTGTTTGTGACACTTGCATTACCCTTAAGGACCAGCTAGGCACTGTTAGAGAGCGAGCTGAGAACCTCATGTCAGAAAATGAATACCTTCTTTCTGTGGTTAATAAATGCACTGAGGGGAAGGGTAGGATGGATTTGCTCTTGGCCAAGACCAAGTTGTGTGCTGACAGAGCCGGGGTAGCTCTAGGTTTGGGTTTTGAGAGGATAGCTTCAGACAGTAAGACCAAAACTGTTTTCACCTCTCCCACCACCCTAGAGAAAGAGAGAGCTCTGTTGGACACCCCATCAGCCAAAAAGCCTACCCATCCACCAAAGAAAACCACACCTCCTACCAAGAAAAATCCTCCCAAGAAAACCACTCAGAAGAAACCCAAGGAGCCTGTGAGAATTGCTCCTATGACCCATGAGAGTGCCCCCAGGAGAGTGTTTCATTGTTCTTATTGTCAGCGGGCGGGTCATTTGATTGGTTTCTGTTTCCGTCGCATCAAGGATGAGCGACGTGCACAGGTGATGAGCTATCAGGACATGCATTACCCATCTTTAGGTATGCATGAGTCTGAGTTTTACTCTCGTCCTGTTTTCGAGGCTCCTCGTGCTTCTCGGAGAGGTTTTGCTCCTCGAGGTGTTCACCATGTTCCATATGGTGGTAGACCTCGGGCGAGTAGTTTTGTACCTCGTCAGAGTAGGAGACCTCGACATGCTTTGCGTTCTTTGCATGTAGGTAGACCTCGCACTTTGCATCATTCTGATTTTTATGTGCGTAGACCGTCTACTTTTACTGTGCCTACTACTCGTGTCACTCAGTGCTGGATGCCTCGTCATTATTTTACTCACCCCAGCACTGAGCGATCGAGGCGTTCTTATCATGTGTAGGCGACAGGTCGAGGCTTGGAGGGCACGTGGATCATGGACTCCGGTTGTTCGCGCCACATGACCGGAGATGCAGCTTGGTTCTCCAGCCTCACCACAACCAAGCAAAGGGAACATATCACCTTCGGAAACAATCGAAGGAGTAGAGTGAAAGGTAAAGGTGTGGTAAGAATTAATTCAAACTTCACTCTCAAATATGTTGCTTTGGTTGAGAACCTGGGATACAATTTGCTGTCTGTATCTCAATTGCTTGATGAGGGCTTCGAAGTGCGATTTCATCGCGATACTTCGCAAGTGCTCAATTCTGATGGCGTTGTGGTGTGTAAGATCTTTAGGGTTGGGAGAGTTTTTGGAGCTGATTTTTCAGAGTCATCTGGTTCTTCTCATTGTCTTGTTGCACATTCGACTTCTGAGCTTTGGAAGTGGCATAGGAGACTAGGGCATATGAGCTTTGAGTTGCTCGCTCGGTTGAGCGCCCTAGGTCTGATCCGAGGATTGCCCAAGCTCAAGTTTGAGAAGAATTTAGTTTGCGCTCCTTGTCGACATGGAAAAATGATTGCTGCTTCGCATTCGCCAGTCACCACAGTGATGACTGAACAGCCCGGAGAACTTCTCCATATGGACACTGTAGGTCCTTCTCGGGTTAGTTCTTTAGGCGGCAAGTGGTATGTTCTTGTTATTGTCGACGATTTCTCTCGCTACTCTTGGGTCTTCTTTCTTGCCAGCAAGGATGAAGTGTTTTCACACTTTCGGAGCTTGGCTTTGAGACTTTTCACTGAACTCCCAGGTGCATTAAAATTCATTCGAAGCGATAATGGCACCGAGTTCAAAAATAGTCTCTTTGTTGATTTTTGCATGGAGCATGGCATAGAACATCAATTCTCTGCTCCGCGGGTTCCTCAACAGAATGGTGTTGTTGAGAGGAAAAACCGCACTTTGGTTGAGATGGCTAGGACGATGCTTGATGAGCATAGGACTCCTAGAAAATTCTGGGCTGAGGCCATGAACACAGCATGTTACATCTCAAACCGAATTTTCTTGCGCTCAATTTTAAATTTGACATCTTATGAACTACGTTTTGGGAGACAGCCCAAGGTTACTCATCTTCGAGTTTTTGGCTGTCGCTGCTTTATCCTAAAACGTGGTAACTTGGATAAATTTGAGTCGCGATCTTCTGACGGGATCTTTTTGGGTTATACTACTCATGGTCATTCCTATCGTGTTTATAACTTGGAAACTAACACTGTCATCGAGTCATGTGATGTGACTTTTGATGAATCAACCCCCTCTGTTAGTTCTGCTTTTGAACAGGCAAATGAACACGACATGGAACAGACCTTATTCGAAGACGAAGCTCCCGGAGAATTCGAGGATGATCCCCTACTACCCTCGACATCGACCCCCGAAGCTGACCCCGCTTCAACTACTTCGGCACGAGGTCCCGAAGCGACTACCTCGACATCGGTCATCTTGGACCACTCCAACGCACAAGTTGAGGGGGAGACTGCATCCCGCCGCGAGGCTCCACATCATGTTCAAAGGATGCACCCTCCCGAGCAGATCATTGGTGAGCTTGATCAAAGGGTAACACGTTCTCATGCCCATTTCACTAATGCTGCTTTTGTTGCTTCTTTCGAGCCTTTAGATGTTAGTCATGCACTTTCTGATTCTAGTTGGATCAATGCCATGCATGAGGAACTTGAGAATTTTGAAAGAAACCAAGTCTGGACTTTAGTTGATCCTCCACCAAATGTTCATTTCATTGGAACAAAATGGATTTTCAAAAATAAACAAGGGGAGGATGGAACAATTGTTAGAAATAAGGCTAGACTAGTAGCTCAGGGCTTTTCTCAACTAGAAGGGATTGATTTTACTGAAACTTTTGCACCTGTTGCACGCCTTGAGGCCATTAGTATTTTGCTTGCCTTTGCGACATCCCGGGGATTCAAACTCTATCAAATGGATGTCAAAAGTGCTTTTCTTAATGGCTTCATAGGTGAAGATGTTTATGTAAAACAACCCCCTGGTTTTGAAAACCCCAAGTACCCACATAAAGTCCTTAAACTTCATAAGGCTCTTTATGGACTCAAGCAGGCCCCTCGGGCGTGGTATGATAGACTTAAGTCTTTTCTGCTTGAGCGAGGGTATTTAATGGGCTCTGTTGATAAAACTTTGTTTACTCTCAAGCATGGCAAAGATTTCCTCCTAGTTCAGATTTATGTGGATGATATCATCTTTGGTGGCTCTTCTCATGCTTTGGTTGCCGAGTTTGCAGATACCATGAGCAGGGAGTTTGAAATGTCAATGATGGGTGAACTCACCTTTTTCCTTGGTTTGCAAATCAAGCAAAGCAAGCAAGGTACTTTTGTCCACCAGACAAAGTACACCAAGGACTTGCTCAAGAAATTCGACATGTCCGATGCGAAGCCCCTCGCCACTCCAATGGCTACATCTGTAGCATTGGACCCTGACGAAGATGGAGAAGCCGTAGATCAGAAGGAGTTCCGGAGCATGATCGGCTCCCTCCTCTACTTGACTGCCACGAGGCCGGACATACACTTTGCTGTGTGTCTGTGCGCTCGTTTTCAGGCTTCACCACGAGCTTCGCACCGCCAAGCGGTTAAGCGCATCTTAAGGTATCTCAAACACACCCTTGAATTTGGCATATGGTATTCATCGTCTTCATCTTTATGTCTTAGAGGTTATTCTGATGCGGATTTTGCTGGGTGTAGAATTGATAGGAAGAGTACCTCTGGTACTTGTCATTTTCTGGGTACGTCTCTGGTTTGCTGGTCTTCCCGCAAACAGTCTAGTGTTGCACAATCGACGGCCGAGGCCGAATATGTTGCTGCAGCTAGCTGTTGCTCTCAGATTTTGTGGATGGTTTCCACTTTGCGGGATTTCAGGTTAGAATATAAGAGTGTTCCACTTTTCTGTGATAACACTAGTGCCATTTGTATTGCAAACAACCCAGTTCAGCACTCCAGAACCAAACACATTGATGTACGGTATCATTTTCTCAGAGATCACAATGAGAAGGGAGATATTGAACTTCAATATGTTGATACCCAACACCAGCTTGCCGATATTTTTACAAAACCCCTCGATGCTTCTCGATTTGCTTACTTGCGTGGGGAACTTGGCATTTGTCACCCTTACGGCATTTTGTGAGGGGGAGCTGATTTTAATTGTCTTGCATATGCTCATTATGTGTGGAATTGCACTTACATCTTTTGCTATTATATGCCTGCTTTTAATTCAAAGAAATCATGTCAGCTCAGCTCTATGAAATATGTCTGGAACATTGATTGTGCATGATGTTTTATTTTCTAAAAATCAAAATTTGCTCATCACACAATCTTGTATCTAGCTTGATTAGGCAGGACTGCTTTTAGCTATCTTTTATCTACTTGACAGCAAGACACTGTTCCTTGGATGCTAAAATTTGCAACTTGAAAACTTGTGTTCTTTATTCATGGATATTCATCAAAATATTAAATTCATCAAAATCAAAATAAAAAAATCCATGATTTGCCTGGTTTCAATGAAAAGATCCAGGAGGGTTTGTTTGTCGCACTACTCTATTCTAGACTGCTTACCATTGCACTTTGGTCTGAACTGGGATAGTGTAGTGTATGCCATAATCACCGCCTTAAGCTTCAGATGGCTTTCATGCCTAGGCTTGGCTTGATTGGAAAGTATAAGGTGGACAAACAAATAACCCCTGGCATTAAGAAAAAGAACAACAAAATTAAGTAATCATCTAGTTTGCTTTGACAGCTCCTTTTGAACAAGACTTGTCTGTCTAGGGTAGAATTTGTTAGCTTTGTGCAGTCTTTGCCTTCACATGTCTAGCTACTTTGATTAAGTGGTGATGCTTTTACTTCCAAAATGACAAAATCACATGCCATCATCTTGTTTCACAGATTGTTAAATTGAGCTGAGCACATGATCATTAGTGTTAATGTTGGCATATTTTTGCATTATATGTCTTTGCAATTCTATTCATTTCGAAGCTTTGCATATTTTAACTGCTCCTTGATGCTTGCATTGCCAAAGGGGGAGATTTGCTGTGTTCTCTGCCGCAAGAAGGCATAATTTCGCAAGGGGAAAGATTTTTGACATAAAGGGGGAGAAAAATTTGCTCAACTCAGGGGGAGTTCTTATCAAGGGGAGTTTTGCCGAAGGGGCTTTTACTCTTTTTCAAAGGGGGAGAAAAATTCTTTTATCAAGTGACATGCTTTGGTTTTTTTTTCTGAGTTTTTACGGTCACTTGTGTGCTGAAAATTTTTACTTTTTCTTGAACTTCGATTTGGTTGTCAATGCACTCATCAAGGGGGAGATTGAGAAACCAAGGGTTGGTTTCGGTGTTTTGTGATGAGTGATTGACAGACTTTTACCCTCTGTTCGAAGGGTACCTCCGGAGGGGCTTCGGAGGTGGAACCTCCGAAGGGTGTTCGGAGGTGTGTCACCGAAGTGTGTTCGGTGTTTGCTTGCTGCAGCTGTTGCAGCGGAGTGTACCTGTCGGAGGGGTCCGGCAGTACGCGATGACTGGGTTCGTACCAAGGGCTTCGGTACTTTGGGCGGTACACCGGAGTGTGTGCCGGAGGTTGCTAACCCGGAGAGGTCTCCGGAGTACTGGATACACTTGTTTGCTTGTCGGTGGTGCGCAGGGACTTCGGAGGCGACGGACAGGGTTCGAGCCGGGTGAACTTGGGTCAAGCGGGTGGCTTGATGCCAGGGGAGCAGGGAGCTCCGTCACGGTGGCTGCGAAGGTGGTCCGGGTCGGTCCTCGGGTCGAGGCGTGCCAGGTGAAGGCAGAGAGTGCGGAGCGTGGCTCCGGCTGAAGGTGCTCCGAGACAAAGTCCTCGGAGGTGAGGCACTTCGAAGGTACTCCGAATGGAGTGACTTCGGAGTTGGTGGACCAAGTCCTCTGCGGAGGCAAGGAGTTCGAAGTGTGCTCCGGAGGGAGACACTCGAAGGTGGCCCAACGAAGGTCTCAGAAGTCGAGGTGCATCGAAGGCATGGTCCGGGTGAGGCTCGTCGTGGAGTGTGCTCGGGGAGAGGCACTGCGACGGAGTGCTCATGGAATGCTTCATGCGAAGGCCTTGGACGAAGGAGGGACTTCGAAGGGTGGTACTCCGAAGGTGGGCTTCGGAGTGAGGATGACTTGTGGTGCTTCGGCCATGCATGGCTTCGGTACACGGACGGACGGTGTTCGAGCTCGGAGTAGCTGCGAAGCCGTGGTGATCCACTCCGGAGGTGGTGGTGCGAAGGCCCAAGGGCTTTGACGGCTTCGGCTCAAAACCGTCACTGTATCGAAGGTCTTCTTCGGCGGAGCGAAGGCCAACAGGCTGCAGGCTTCTCGCCGAAGCTTCCGCACCCCTCGCGTGCGAAGGGAGGTTCCAGAAGTCAACTCTGTAAAGGCTGACACTGTCTGTTCTGAAAAAGGCTGACACTGTCCCCTCTGCAGCTGACAGAGAAGCCTCCAAAATAAAGGTGGACTACCTTTTGTACCCCTTAGTTCTATAGAGACAAATCTGTTGTAAACCCTAGGGGTAAAGTAGTCACTTCCTTAGGATGAAGCCGTGGGCTATAAATATGGGGGCTCGGTAGGTAACATTTAACACTTTGAGCATTTACTGTTAAGCTCCTGTAGACAGACCTCACTGTATTCATTCTGAGTTCAATACATTTTGTGTTCCTTGTTCAAGCGGCGAAGCCCTGCTTCTGTGTGCTTTTGCTTGAGCTCGTATTGCATACTTCGCTAGTTTTAGTTCACCGAAGCCTGTCTTGGCGAAGGGTGTTTTTATCGCGAAGTGTGTTTTACAGTGTGCTGTCGCTCTGTGTAACACGAGGCAAGACCTCGCTGCTTACTAGCGAAGCCCTGTTCTGTTCCCGTAGTGCTTCTTGTGTCGAAGCCCTTAGCGTAGTCCATTTGCGTGTGCGTGTAGACCTTCGGGTACGAAGCCCAGCACCCGTTGCTGTCGCCAAGTACTTGGTCGAAGTCCTCAGAGGGCTGTTCACTCTTGCGAAGGGTGAAGTGCGAAGCCTGCTCGAAGCACCTCGTGTGCGGAGCCTGCACTGACTTAGCAGAGTAGATTTTCGAGGGTTGTTAGTGGAGCGAAGTCTTCTTGGCTTCGAACTTTTGCTCCTGCGAAGCCTGTGTTCGGAGCTGTCGAAGTACCTCCGAACCAGACCTTCGAAGGTTGTGTTCGAAGCCTGTTCCGCAGAAGACAGAACAGAACCGAAGGCTAAGTTTTTAGCCCGAAATTTTAAAAGCTCCCATTCACCCCCCCTCTGGTCGCCGTTTCCGGTCCAACAATGTCATTAGTGTTAATTAAAGCACAAGGTAACTAAATCGATTAAGTGATATTTAGTGGAGATTAGATATCAGTTTGAGGGACATTAACATGGTACACACATATATATATATATACATATATACATATACATACATACATACATACATACATACATATACATACATACATACATACATACATACATACATACATACATACATACATACATACATACATACATACATACATACATATACAAATGCTATACTACACCATGGGTGTAGAATAGCTATTCTACCGACAAATTTACTACTAAAAAAAAAGTAGTACTCAATAGCTATTCTACTGAGAAAATCCACTACTGAAAGTACTCGGTGTAGAATAGTTATTCTACACACGTGGTGTAGAGTAGCGCTCCCATACATACATATACATATATATATCACAAAGTAACTAAATCGATTAAGTGATATTTAGTGGAGATTAGATATCAGTTTGAGGGACATTAATGTGGTTCACACACGTGTATATATATATATATATATATACGTATACATACATATATATATATATATACATACATACATACATACATACAAATACATATATACATACATACAAATGCTATCCTACACCACGGGTGTGGAATAACTATTCTACCGAAAAATCTACTACTGAGAAAAAAATAGTACTCAATTGCTATTCTACTAAAAAATCTACTACTGAAAACAGTCGGTGTAGAATAATTATTCTACATATGTGGTGTAGAATAACGCTCTCATATATATATATATATATATATATATATATCACAAGGTAACTAAATCGATTAAGTGATATTTAGTGGAGATTAGATATCAGTTTGAGGGACATTAATGTGGTACATATATATATATATATATTATACACACATGTATTATGTATATGGTCCAAGTATAGGCAGGTTGGTGACGCCGGCGGGCGGGCGGACGGCGTGCGTGCCGCGCATTGCATGGTGAGCTCCCTCCTAAGTTGGCTCTCGTCCTTACCTCCGTCCGCGCGCGCGCGCGCCGCTGCCAACTTTATCCTCGGCTCCTCCTCGCCACACACCCCGCCATGGTTGCACGCTTCCGTTCGTGAGCAGCTAGCTAGCCCGCCCCCCGCGCGCGTCTCCGGCCGGCCCATCACGCGGTCAAGGTCGACCAGGATGGCCACCGCCGCCGACGCGCCGCGCACGATGACGGTTAACGCCGTCGGCCTGGTCTGGTCGTCCTTGTCGCGTCGCTCGCCGTGCACGATCACCACGGCGACGACGGCGCCGGTGGTGACGCTGGCCGTGCTGATGATGCTAGGCGGGGTGTCGGGGATCCGGGTCGACGTCATCCGGCTGCCGTCGGTGGTGGCGCCGTCCCCGGCGTTCAGGGAGGCGTCGGCGTTCAGGAACGGCGAGGAGTGCCCGGCGAGGGGGTCGGCGGAGGGGCGGGTGGACATCGCCATGACGCTGGACGCCAACTACCTCAGGGGCACCATGGCCGCCGTGTTCTCCATCCTGCAGCACACGGCTTGCCCGGAGAACGTGGCGTTCCACTTCCTCGCGTCGCGGCCGGACCACACGGACCTCGTCGCCACCATCCGCGCCACCTTCCCCTACCTCGACCCCAGGGTGTACCGCTTCGACCCGTCCCGCGTCCGCGGCCGCATCTCGCGGTCGGTGCGCCACGCGCTCGACCAGCCGCTCAACTACGCGCGCATCTACCTCGCCGACACGCTGCCGTCCGACGTCCACCGTGTCCTCTACCTCGACTCCGACGTCGTCGTCGTCGACGACGTCCGGAATCTCTGGTCAGTCGACCTCGCCGGGCACGTCGTGGCGGCGCCCGAGTACTGCCACGCCAACTTCACCAAGTACTTCACCGACGCCTTCTGGTCGGACGCGGAGCTCCGCGCCACGTTCCACGGCCGCCGGCCGTGCTACTTCAACACCGGCGTGATGGTCATGGACGTCGCCAAGTGGCGCCTCGGCGGGTACACGAAGCGGGTGGAGGAGTGGATGGCGGTGCAGAAGCAGAAGCGGATCTACCACCTCGGCTCGCTCCCCCCATTCCTCCTTGTCCTCGCCGGCGACATCAAGCCGGTGGACCACCGCTGGAACCAGCACGGGCTCGGCGGCGACAACATGGAGGGCAAGTGCCGGAGCCTGCACCCTGGCCCGATCAGCCTCCTCCACTGGAGCGGCAAGGGGAAGCCATGGCTCCGCCTCGACTCCCGGAAGCCCTGCACCGTCGACTACCTCTGGGCGCCCTACGACCTCTACAAGGCCGCAGCCACCGCTCTCGAGGAGTAAACTTAACGGCGACGGCGAGCTCGCTCCACCGCTCCGCCGCGCCACGGCAGAATCGAAGCAGATCACGAGCTCACAAGCTGCACGCGCGCAACAAATCCAAGAACTTGGAGAGCTCGAGGAGGAATAGAAATCAGATTAACCAAGAGGAGACCGAGATCGATCCATCGATCGAGCTAGCTAGCGGATTGATTGATTTCATCAAAGAAGTACAAATACAAAAGCAAATACCAAAATGTGTGGGAAATTAAGTATTTTCCCTCTTGTTTTGGGTTCTTGGAAATCAATATATGTGCCCTAATTGGATTGTTCAAATCATGTAGTGTACATAGGTCATGGTCGGGCTAAATAGTGTTGTAAATTAAATGTTTTTGGAACGAAACATAAATTTTAGGGTTAATAGCTTTTGTGCCACCGTTATTTTCCGAAACGCCAGATATACCATTACTATTTCGCTATTTGCCATCGTGCCATTACTATTCTCAAACTTACTCCTATATGCCATTTTGCACGTGCATTGAAGTTAATTTTTTCATATTACCCATTATGCCCTCTTCTTCTTCCTCTTTCCAACCGAGCCAGTGCCCTCCACGCAGGAAACTGCCATCTGCAGCAGCGCAAGGCCGGAGGCGGCGGGAGTAGCTCAATGCGGCTAGTGGCATTAGCCATGGCCCTCGCCGCCCCACATTCCACGCTGGTCCCCACGGGAGCCTTCTCGAGCATCATCTGCTCCATTGCTTGGATAGCCAGTCACGACCAGTGACTTCCCACGAGGGTGGCAGGGAGCAGGATGGCGTGTTCTCCTCCCTGCCTCTCCGTCGGGAGGAGGACAAGCTGGGGAGCGGAGGCCATCCACGCGTCTGTAGGGGGCGTGCTAGCCACCTTTTTACTGGCGGTGCTACTGTTTGACTATGGCGGCGTGTTGGTTGACATAGAGAAGGACGGCCACCACATTTCCTTCAACGAGACATTTGTTGAGGTCAGGTTCCTTCCGGCTTCAGCCAATGCATCATTGCATCCCACTGATTTTGGTTTCCTGATGCAATTGCTCCACGGGTGTAAAGGATTGACCTCCGTGTGAAGGTTGTTGCCCGTGCAGCGTTCGTCGCCATCCGCCAGCTCCTTCGCCAATAGTGATTGCTCTGTGTGCATCTCCAACCCACACTAGCGACGAGATGATGATGGGGCTCCAGATGGAGCAGTCAACTGCAGTGTACGGTGGCATGGGAAGGGGGCAATCTAGGCAATATGAAAAATATGATGGCTGAATGTGGGCCCGTAGAGTGCAAAATGGCATATAGAAGTGAGTTTGAGAATAGTAATAGCACGATGGCAAATATCGAAATAGTAATGGTTTTTTTGGTGTTTTGGAAAATAACGGTGGCACAAAAGCTATTAACCCTAAATTTTACGAGAAATAGTTCAATTCTCTCCAAATTTACGTGAAAACCAATATATTCAAATAGACGGGTATATACATTTGTATACGTAAGCTTTCATACATATTTTTACTATTATTTAGGTTGACGGTGATCATCAATTCTACCGCCAACATGATGCCCACCATATCCTAGCGCTACCTTGCCCCGTCTCTTTTAGCCGCCACGTTTAGACCGATGTAGACACCCATCCCTCTATATCCGTGAGTGCCCTAGACATGTCTAATATTCTCCGCATAATTAAAAATATATTTAAATGCATAATTAGTAGCGATAAATCGGTAGTTTGACTTATTTTTACCAAATTTTCTAAATTCAACTAAGTTTGAAGAAAAAATATTAACATATATCATATTAAATAAATATACTATCAATATATATTATAGAGTAAAATTAATAAAACTAATCTGATACCATAGTCATTAATATATTTTCTATAGAATCGATACAAATTAAAAAAACTAGACATATAAAAAAATCAAATTATTTATAACATATATAGAATGGACAGAGTGGAGATGAAAATGGCATAGCCTAAAACTCAAGTCACCTACCTGAATTACCTGTCTCGAAAATGAAAAAAAAACAGAAACACGCTCTAATTAATCCAATCGCAAGAAAATATTAAATATCAGAGCTGACTTATGACCGAATTATCGAGCACCGAAAATTGTAGAATGAATTAGCTGCGATGAAATCTAATCATAGGTTCATAAAAAATCTTAACTATATTAAAGCGTGGAGTGGTCGTCCGTCCGCAGGCTCTCTTCCCCGTGCAGCGCGCCCCTCACTTCCCATAAAAAACCAATCAAAATTTATACCCTAAAAAAACCGGTGCAACCACCCTAAAAAAACCGGTGCAACCGCCCCGGCAACCGCCCGCCCCCTGTGCATTCATGCGCGCAAGCAGGTTTCATTGCGTGAGAAGAAAAGAGGAAAAGAAAAAAAAAGAAAAAAAGAAAAAGAATAAAAAAGAAAATAAAAAACTAGAAAAAGAAAATTGTATTTATATTTCAGTCTTTTAATTTATGTATTTTGCGCGGAAATAAAAAAACTATTATAAAATAAGATTTTGTTGCAAAGCACATCTGACTAGTTTTTACTGAACAAAATAAACAGTAAATGCTCGGTAAACCGTCGCGTGAAACTTCGAGGCTTCGAATTTTAGAGTTGAGAAAAAAAAAGCTATCGATAATGCAGCTCTACACGGCGTGTTCTGATCTGGGCCGTCTTTCGAGTTGGGCCGTCTTCCGGTGGGTTTCTGTGCGGCCGCTGCGGGGAAGCTGTGAGGGTTTAGTACCACATCGGAAACGCAGAGACGATAGGTGTAGGTTATAAGCAGACGCGCTGCTTGGCTGTTGTCTCTTTGGAGACATCCGATAAAATTGGAACGATACAGAGAAGATTAGCATGGCCCCTGCGCAAGGATGACACGCACAAATCGAGAAATGGTCCAAATTTATGGTCTGTTTGGTTTTGCTGTAAGCCGTGAAATGTGAAAAAACCAATGTGAGCTATAGAAAAGCTAAGAAACTATTTGGGTGAAATAGTTGCAGATTTATATTTTAATAGTTCATGATGTTTAATTACATTATTAATGTGTAATTTTACATGTAAATCATTGTAATCATAAAAATTTGCAAATGTTTATGTTAAAATTATATATTTTTAAATTATACTAAAATTTCATTTTTTAAATTTTACATGAACTGGTATGTTTTAATAGCATAGTAGGTAATATTTATTTAAAGTTAAACGGAAAAACTATGAAATCTGTGTTATACCGGATTTTAAATTTGTATTACGAAAATCTCCCGGCCCTCTCCTATTTTCATTTATTACATCAGGTCCGTGAACGAGGCCTACCGCCGCGACCTCGCCGGGTTCGCCACCGGCCTGCGCCGCGAGACCGAAGCACTCCGCGACATAGCCGCCCGCCCGCGCGCGCGCGCCGCGCTGGGCCTTCCCTCCTCCGCCCATGCTCTCGACGCCGTCGCCGACATCGTGGCGCAGCAGGGCAAGGACGCCGTCGCGCAGGTTGCTGCCGCCGCCTCCTCCTCCGCGCACTTGGGTGGCAACCCCGAGCCCAGATCGGCCTCTCCGCCCTCCGCGCAGGTGCGTTTCGAGGCGCAGCTGCGCGCTCTCCAGTCGATAAGGAGGAGAAGGAACTAGGAAGTGACATCCAAATCGAACATTGAAGAATCAAGTGACAGGAGAGGTGCCATCCACTGAGGTGCACAGGAGATGAGGCAAGTATAGTGACTTCTCCATGGTGTCTAGAATGGGATGAGATTGAGGATCTTGGGGAGCACTCATGGCTCAAGCCCTGCTTTAACTGAAGATGTTGAGGACTTGAACTGCCCATTGATGATGATGATGATGATTGATAAGGCCTGAAAAACCAATTTGACAATCTGGTATGAGGTTTCAATCACATCTCTATTATTTTTCCCAGTTACTTGTGGTAGATACCAATATGCTGCCAATAAAAACTGGTTTAGTTGTGCTGATTATGTTTTGTAGATGTTTGTAAACCCAGTTATGAATATAATTGTTGTATTGATATGAGGGCAATAGGCCAATATATATACATGTATGGAGATAGTACAAAAAGGAAAGATATCAAAAGAAAAGCAACAATCAATCCATATATATACACCTAACAAACTCAAGCTTGGTATTATCTAGCGGCAATTGGCTATGCGACAATTAGATAATGTCTTTATGTTGCTTATACACACACACACACTATGTTGTTTATATCAGATTACATATATGACTATATACATCTGTCTGGGTATTGAAGCTGGTTCTTTTTTATTATTCAAAATCAGCTTATAGATATGCATGGTCTACAATGTTGATATCATCCTTTTTTCCCTTCACCGCAACTTACAATGTATATATTACCTCTTGATTTATTAGATCTACATGAAGCAGATAACAGAACAGTACCATCTACAATGCTTATGCCTTTTTAATCAATCATGTTTAGGAACGGAGCGAAAAACATATCACACGTAGGGATGATCCAACTATTCTTAGCTAACCATTTGAAATTTTCATAATAATAAGAAACTAAAGGTAATGCTTGAGTCCTAGCTGCTCTGCCCCTGAATCATGTCACATGATGCATTAGTTCTTGTTTTGCTCTGGCCACAAGACTAGAGAGTGGTATGCTGCACTCCATCAGTCCTGCATCCCCCATGAAGAGCCTGTAGTTTTCAACCTTTGAGGGTGTCTCTTCTACCACCTGGAGTGCTCCCATCATCTGCCATTTTCTGAAACAGCTTGCACAGCTAGGATTGCTTTCCATCATGCATATAACTTGTTC
This sequence comes from Zizania palustris, assembly GCA_019279435.1. NCBI lineage: Eukaryota > Viridiplantae > Streptophyta > Magnoliopsida > Poales > Poaceae > Zizania > Zizania palustris. The sequence continues at coordinate 69,640,932 of JAAALK010000079.1, read as the reverse complement.
GACTATCACCCTCCTGATCCTGGGGCAATGGGCAGTGGGTTTCACATTTGCATTGAGTGCATCAACAAGTTTCTTCACAAATCTGTCCTTTATCTGATTCTGACCATGCTCTAGTTCTTGGGTAAAATCTCCTGGAACGACGTTACATATCTGCGAACTAAGGCCAATAAGGACTTCTAGTTCAGTTGCAACCGTTGCGTCAATTGTTCTTTCCAAAACCTGTAGTTGAAATAGCATGTCATTTAGGTTGATGATTATTCCATGCGAAATTTTGACAAACAACAGTTCCACTTATTTTTAGAGCAATTTTACGGTACAGTGGATCGAATACTTGACTCTTTCCATTCAATGTTTAACTGCTTCGAGCTATTATCCAATTCGGAGGCTTGAAATAGTTCACCTCACAAACACTATGTATATAATTTAGAAAAAAGATAAAATCGCCTAAATAAAAAGTGATGCGGAGATGACAACCAACCGACAAAAGAGATATATGCAAATTACCTACTAATGATTATACCAAAAATATGATCAATTAAATTACTAATCTATTTTTTCGAAATTGACGGCTAAGATCGATTCTACTGGTAATATAATACTACCAGTAAAATGTATCACAACAATGCTTTGTTTTTAGGCTGTATCCACCCATTAACCTAGTGCTGCAATATAGCTCTCTGAGTAGTCTTTGGATTATGCTGAGTCTGTGCATAACAGCATGTGCATGCCTATGAAACACCGTGCGAAATTATCTAGTAAACTAAAAATGAGGCTAGCTTTCCACAGGTTAGTCAAGGGAAAAAAGAAAGAAAGATTGCAAGTATGATAAACTGCACTGCACCCCTCTAACACAGAGCTTTTAGCTTGGATTAGCAGGTCTCACCTGTCGCAAGGAGTGGGACAGTTCTGTCAAGTCTGAGCTGCTGAGGTTGGATTGAGCATGCAGGCACAGATTTTGCAGAAGACTCGCAGCCACGTATCTGCACCTGTCGTCTTGGATCATGGAAGTGAGCTCTCTAATCAATGCACGCCCTGGCTCCTTCAGCATTGCCGAGCAGTTGTCGACGCTCTCCATCGTTAGCATTGACAGTGCTTGACCAGCCGTCATTTGCAGCGACCAGTCAGATGAACACGGGCTTGACGGTGCATGCTGGGCAAGAAATGCATAGATCAGCCGGCTAATGATCGCTCGGATGCGCCCGATCTCCCGCCTCGTGTTCTTGTCAATGGCGAGGTTTCTGAGGATCTCTGCTGCCAGCTTCTTCTGTTCTTTGCTGCATCCAGTGTCGCCCAAAATCTCCGCGAGGTTTCCCAGCAGGAGGGGGTGTTCTGACATCTTGTGCCGCAGTGTCATGCCAGTTTCTCCCCCAGTGTTTGATAGCTTTCTTAGCAGCTTCAGCGATGAGCTTTTCAGTATTTTTGGCTGCTGCTCATGACTGTATCCCACGATCTTTGGGATGAGATTGGTTGCTCTGCTGATTTCCAGGCAGTTGTCAGGACCACAACATGCAAGTGTATCAAGAATTGACATGCCTAGTACTGGAAGGAGGAGGTCCTGATCTGTGAATGGCTCCTCCTTTTGAATCCGGCACCACTCTGACATCCATTGCCAGCATTCGAGCATCAAGCAGTTTTGCCGGAGCCGGACATCATCCTGTGTGTGCGCTTGAGCTTGATCGTCACCTGCATCCACAACTGTATCTTGTCTCCTCTCCTGGCTTTCATAGGTGCAGAGCAGCGGATTTCTCCTCTTCAATTGGGCATCAGTGCCCAGGAGTGAAGATATATTCTGCATTGACCCAGGGATCACAACGATCTGGAGGTGCTTTGCGAGTTCGCCGACGACTTTTGCTGCGAACAATCTGGTCTCTGCATCCTCTGAACTTGTCCAGCCCAGCATGCTGACCAGTGTTCCCAACGTCGCCGTTGATGAGCTGCGCCTCAGCAGCTGCAGTGCCTTGCTGTCGTTCTCTCCTTTCAGAAAGCTGTGCAGCATCCGAACTCCATTGAGCTGGTTGCTGGGTGAGTCCGAGCTTGTGAGATCCATGGCAAAGCCGGTCAGCTCCATGATTGTTGGAGCAGGAGCAAGCACTCCCCCGGAACTGCATTGCTCGAACACGTATGAGTAGTACATATCAACACATTTCATCCCCCACCGCCGCCTGAACCTGCTTCGATGCAGCAACAGTCTCCTGGGGATGAAGGAGAACATCTCCAGGACGCATGCCCCGATGTAGAGTACTCCCTGGACAAGAACTATCAGGTAGAAGATGCTCAGAGAGTAGATGAAATTTTTCTGCGCATCATCTGAAGTACCTTCAGGATAAGTATGCTTTCTGGTGCACTTCTTAGTGATGTTGAGATGAACATACGCATCCGTCGCCTCTGTCATCAGCTGTGCCACGACACTTTGGACATGGTCGACACAAAAAGAAGTTGTCGGCTGAATCAATGCTATCACAATGCGTGCTACTGCTGCTGGTATCTGCAGGTTACCAAATGACTCCACTACCAGGGCAAACACCAGGAAGAAGACGACCAATCCAACAAAGGCAGAGCCCCAGTACAGGTAACCCAGCATCCCTATCACAGTGCACATGCACAAGAACAGGATCGTTGGACGCAAGATTGGCAAGAAGAGCATTTTCTGGCAAACGGGGCCATCCACAACCGATGTGATGCACTGAAACCGCAGCCTGCTGGTCGTGACCAGGACCACTGCTGCGAGGAGCGACACGAAGACGCGTTTTGCTGCATGCAACCTGTCCTGGTGTGATTTGGGTATTGATGTTTCCAGGAACAGGCACGGGATCAGCAACAGGACGGCGGCCATGGGACTCCACAGCGACATGGCTCTGGAGTGTGGGTCGCAGAGCAGGTTCAGGATCACTGGGAGCGCGAGCTTGGCGAGCACGAACAGGAGCATTTCCACGCCCAGGATGGCAAACGGCGTCACGTTCACCGGGCCGACGCGGCGTTCTAGGCTGGACGCGAGCTTCGCCATGGCGAGCACGAGGATCTCGGCCGAGCAGACGATCAGAACCAGCCTGCTCAGGCGAGGACGCCGGAAAGCGCCCCTTGTCCGGAAGAAGAACTGGTACTCCAGCCTGCTGCTTTGGCTAAACATCCTGCGGTACGCGACGCACGGTGCAATTAAGAAGAAGTAAAAAAATGTGTTATTATAATTTTTACGGTTTTGAAACATTTTAGAAAATGTGTTATTATAATTTTTAGGAAGATTTGCATTCATGTCACACGTAACTTGGTGGAATTTACTCTTTTGTTCTATACGAGTGTATGACATGTGGTCCTTGGGTCCAGTTGTCAAACACACAGGACGTGGCAAAAAATAAACATCACTCAATTGTGATATAAGAGTAAAAATTTCCTAATTTTTACGATTTCGAAACATTTTAGCATCGTGTTATTTTTTCCGGTTCTAAAAATTTGTAAAAAAAAAATTAGAGTATTAAACGTATCTTGTCTATAAGTCGCAGCCTAAAAATTATATTAGTTCATGTTTCCTATGTTCTCTGTCAAACAGTTTTATCACATTCTTACTTTGTTTTCCTCTATAAGTTAATTATTTCTATAAAAAAATATACCAACAATTACAGCATCAAACAAATTCCATTAAATATGTTTTAATAATATATTTATTTGATATTATAAATATTACTGTATTTTTATTTAAACTCGTTTAAAACAAAAGCTAGTTTAACTTTAAAACTAAATGATTTATAATACAATAAAAAATAATCATATACCTTTCATCTAAATGAAAATTAAGATTTATTCTTTTTCCTAGCTCACATGTCATATATCTGTGCGGATCCTATTACGAAATTTAGACCCTTATAGCCTAACATAGCAGAATCAACAAGATCGAAGAGCCATCATTAACCTGTGTGGATCCTCTTACGACTCTAGATATAACTATGGGCGCTCCTCCCCATGAACAGTGTCTACGTCGACATCCGGGCGCTCCTCCTCATGAACAGTGTCTACGTCGACATCCGGGTACACCACAACAACGCCGCACACCCAAATCGAATACCTATCTTATTTTTTCTTGATTACACAAAGACCAAACACCTGTATTCGATAGGTATCTCTAACATATCCCACGTATCATAACATTGATTCATCAATTTCCATGTACATAGAATATACCTTTGTAATATAGAAGAGTTGCATAGGAAGACATGAAAATCTAGGCAGGTAGTATGTAGCTGAGTGGTGGTGGTGACCTTGCTCCTTCGAGGATGACCAACAGCGTCGCGCACCAAAACTCCCGCGCGGTGAGCATCACGGAGAAGCCGCCGAGCAGGACGACGGTCGCCCACGTGAACACCAGCGTGCCGAGGCCGTTGCCGCCCCTCTCCACGAACGCCACGACGCGGACAAAGCGCTTCAGCTGCTTCTCCGCCGCCGCCGGCGCCGCCGCCTGGGCGCCGCCGCCGGCCCTGGTGCACCACCGCCGTCTCCGAGCAGCTCCGCCGGCGCCGGCGGCGGCGGCGGCGGCGGCGGCGGCGGCGGCGGTTGTCGTCGTCACTGGCCTCGCCGGCATTTCGCTATTAGCAGCTTCAACGATATTAATCAAATCTGCAGGTCGCCGCCGCTCGCTCGCCTCTAGCTCAGCTAGCCTCTACGCTTTTGTATTAGTATCGAGTATTAGTGTATTAATTAAATGGGAAATTTGTAAAAATGCCATTAAAATTTTCTGTAATTTGAAAAATGCCACTGTCAGTAACTGTGGTAGGTCCCATCTGTCAGTGACACACCGATGGCATATTTCAAAACCGTAAAAATTGTAATGGCATGGAAAAATTTGGCCCTAATTAAATTGCCCTACGAAGCAAAACCACTGGATCAAGCCACCTGTATATATTTGGTGATTTTTTTATAAAAAAATAATTGTGCTATTCCTTTGATTATGAGTTTGTTTGACCTAATAAAACGAAATCTGTTTTCAGCTTTTATTTTTAGTCTAAAATAAAACTAGATAGATTATCTAAAAGAAATTTTTATACCTTAGTACTAGTTTTATATAGTGAAAAGATAGTGCTAAGTAAGTAAATTGAAGGCACAAGTTCTATACAAGAAAAGCAGTTTCTCTGACGTCGGGGCTCCGTCTGCCCTTTGCAGTTGCGATCCGCGCCGTTTGGCACGGATCCGACGGTGTGGAGTCCACCGATGTTGTGGAGGCGGGCCTCACCCCGTACGAAGCCCACCTCTAAAGCCTCCTTCAAAGCCAGGAGGCACCCGTTGGATCAAAATCTGACGGTGTGGAGGGGGTCAACTGCCTCCTGCAGTCGATTCCCTCGACTGTAGGGGATCTCATTTCCTATACAAGGGTACTAGTCTCATGAGTCATTAATTAAATAATACTACTTTACGGTCTTAGTACTATTTCTATACAATGGGAGGATAATGCTAAACGAGCAAATATTTTTTTATTTTGATAAGTATTTCACCTCAGAGATACTATACACTACAAAGTTTTTACTAAGAAAGAACTTTATGACACGTCCATATACTACTAATGTACAAACACTACACATTGTGGATGCTCTAAGGCGCCGATCAAAAAAGTTTTATTTTGTCATTTTCAACCCTACTTCAAAACTTTATAGCGTAGTAGACCACCCTGAAATAAAACCAAAACATTCTGAATTAATCCATTCGATCACAACTCCGCACGTAAGTTTTTTAATCTAAATTTGACCCACTTATTAGACCTTGAATATAAATATAAATATAAAGGTACGTCGAATAATGTAATCTACGAAAAAGAGATGAACAAAACATCAGCGAGAAAAGGACGGGAAACGAATTAAAAGTGATCACTGCGAAGTCAACTACGACGTACGAAAACAAACCCGTTGGCCGTCAACGAGCTGATCGAGTTGACTTCTTGTGAAGATAAACAATGCAATGCGCAAAGAACTTCACAGAAATCACCGGCAATATTTTCTTTTTTAGATAATGAAAGATATATAAAAACATTTATTCGGCTAGATCAACAAGACTCGCTAAACTTGTTAAAGAAAACTAGACGGCGTTAGATTAGTGTTGAGGTGGAGGAGAAAGAGGAGGAGAGAACGACAAGCGGCCCACTGTCTTATAACCCACGAGTATATAGACGATTTCTCGTAAATTTAATGAGATGACGTAGCGGAACACGCATTAAATTTATATACGGAGAAATACATAATTGTTATATAAATGAACTATTAAATCGGCTATATAGGATATGACATAAGTATAAATCTAACCACTATCTGAATTATTAGACTTGCTCTTGGTGGGTTGGAAAAAATTGCTATTTTGACACTCTAAAGATGTGCACTTTGTTTATGGTGACACTTCTGAAACTGATACATAGTACCACATAATTCAATGAAAGTGAGTACAGATGTCAAAAATGCAAAAATCATTCTTTGAAGTGTCAAAATAGCAAATCTCTCGATGGTTGATACCGACGTCTGCTCATGTGCCACAGCTCAGAGACGAGAAGTGGCAGGGGCCAATGAGCAAGCCAACTCGGGCAGTGTGACTAGCGGCGAGGATGAGCAGCTCGATGTTGACGACGACGAGCTAACTCTAAACCTGCAAGACGGTGACAATTCCCCTTTCTTTCTATCTTAGGGCCTGTTTAGGAGTCCAGAATCCCAACCCATTCCTTCGGGGTGGGCTGAGATTCTGGTTCCCAAACCAACCTTAAGTGTCGCCTCCTCTCTAGCTACTTGCATCCTTCAAATAGAGTTCAAAATCTTACCATCGGATGAGCGTGGGTGGCAGAGGCAGCCAGTGGTGACAATGAATTTGAAAGAGATGATAGAGAAGCTTAGCATTTCGTATTTATTTTTAAAGTAAAAAGTAGAAAATAAAAAATATAACAAAAATAAGAAATCGTCTTAGCATCAGATCCCACTAAAACTCCAAAGCTAAACGTGTTTGGGCAAGAATAATCCGAACCAATTATTATGGTGATATTGTATGAAAGCCACGTAAATGAAAAAATCATCATATATCTCTAAATAACTCGATGAAAATTAAAGATTTACTCTTCAATATCATTAATCTTAAAAAAATGTGTCAGTAAAAAAATGTGAAGAATAAATCTCAGATTCTAATCTAAAAAGCCACGTAAATCGAGTTGCACGAGTCACGTGACGTAAATCCCCCTCGCGCGCGGCTGCAAGCCTGCAACCGCACGCACGCACGCACGCAGCCCCGTCCGATTCGTCGCCGCCGCCTCTCCTCCGCCAATCCCGTGCTGCTTCCCCACCGCCGGCGCCGCCGGCACTGCATCTCCGCCGATCCCCGCGCCGACGTTGCGCCGCCTTCGCCCATCCCGCGCCCAACGAGCTTTCACGAGCCGAGCCGAGCTTTCACAAACCCTAGCTGGCCGCACTTCCCGTAGGCCGTATCTAGTTCTTTGCCCCTCTCCTCCTCCTCCTCCTCCTCACTGATCTCCTCAAATTTGGTGTTCACCTGCTGGAGATGTTGATCCCGTGGGGCGGAGTCGGGTGCTGCCTCAGCGCCGCGGCGCTGTATCTCCTCGGGAGGAGCAGCGGCAGGTGCGGGTTCCCCAGGCGACATTTTTAGCGATTTTGGGGGATTTTTAAGGTTCTGATTTGCGATTTGTTGCTCAGAGATGCGGAGGTTCTGCGATCGGTGGCGAAGGCTGGCAGCATGAAGGATTTGGGTGAGTGAGCGAGGGTTCGGTTGATGAATTGTTGGGTATCTGCTAAAATACGATCTTAATTATCTTGATTCTGCAGTAATATTACTACATTGGGTTGTGTTAATGTGGCTGCACTGAGAGTATGCAACTTTTCGGAAAGCTTATGCTTCGAACATCAAGCTAATTCAATCTTAGGGATGCATGAGATATAGTATTAGGATAGTATTTTGGGTTCATTTATATTCACTGATCAAGTGGTACCTGGTTTGCACTGAGGAGTCCTGTTTATCATAGTATGGTTAGTTTGCTATGTGGTGATTTTGTTCCATTTGTAGACAGGTAAGTAGACCATTGTGTCGCCATTGTCTCCAGTGAAGTATAATTTGTTTATTGTGTTACGTGTTCAAAACCCAAAGAATCGTGTCAATTAAAGTTCAGATCTTACATCTGACATGGTAAAAGGTTTTTAGTGTGCTTGTACATAAGTTTTTGTTCATTGTGCTTGATTAAATACATAAAAATACCACCTTTTGTCAGTATTGACCTGTTCATATTGTCTTTAACAGCTGCTATCTTGGACACTGCAAGTAAGGTCCTGCCACTTGTAGTGGCAGTCTCTGGACGGGTTGGTTCGGATACACCACTTATCTGCCAACAAAGTGGCATGAGAGGTGTAATAGTAGAGGAAACGGTACCTACTGATTTTGTTGCTATGTTTTTTTATTTGTGATGATTAGATATCATTTGTGTAGTAATTCTACCAGTTTTACAACTTTTTCCTCTTGGTAGGCAGAGCAACACTTCCTGAAGCACAATGATGCTGGATCATGGATTCAAGATTCTGCTGTGATGCTTTCTGTTAGCAAAGAGGTTCCATGGTACCTGGTAATTAACCAACGTAGCTTTTTACTGTAATTTTGTTTGGTTCTATTAATACAGGAAGTTCAATTTTACCCTGGATGTCAAACAGTGCTATTATGTGTCCAAGGGGGCTGTGTATAAGCTGATCTATGATCTATCCAATCTTCGGTAGTAGATGAGCTAACTAAGCTCATATGCCTGTCTGGACTTCTGTAATATATTATCGGTTCATGCTGGTTTAGCTTGTTCTGTGGATTAGCCTGTTAGCCCAGCTTATAGGCCCCATAACCCAACCTCTCTACCCCCAAACTCTCCTAGTAAGCCTAATGCTAAGGCCTCAGCTTCTATATTATTTGTTAAAAAAATTGATAAACCTAAGGTTAAGCTAATGATATGCTAAGTACTTAGAAGCTCATTTACTACTCTAACGTAGTTCATCACAGGATGATGGTACTGGGCGTGTTTTTATTGTTGGAGCTCGTGGGGCAGCTGGGTTAATTTTAACCATTGCCAGTGAAGTTTTTGAGGAGTCAGGCCGGACACTTGTGCGTGGAACCCTTGATTATTTACAAGGACTAAAGGTTTGTACTGATTGCATTTGTACCCTTGTAGCATCAGTGATTTAGTATTCATGTTTGAGAAATAATGCTTGTAGATGCTTGGAGTTAAGCGAACTGAAAGGGTTCTTCCTACTGGAACTTCATTGACTGTTGTTGGTGAGGTATTATTCATAGGTTTAATTGGGCTGAAATGTATTGTGTCAGTGCCTATTTTGCCTTTACATGGCTAAGTCTTTCTTTTGTTCTTGATTCCTATGTTGTGTGACCAGGCCATTAAAGATGATGTTGGAACTATTCGAATTCAGCGTCCACACAAAGGACCATTTTACATATCCCCCAAAAGCATCGATCAACTTATCATGAATCTCGGAAAATGGGCTAAGTACGAAGATCTGGCAGAACATTCTCTCTTTTGGGGCTTCTTGATGCTAATAGAGTGTTTAACTATGACAGGTTATACCAGCTTGCTTCCATGGGATTTGCAGCATTTGGTGTCTTTCTTCTTGCAAAGCGTGCACTACAACATTTTCTAGAAAGAAAACGCCGACATGAATTGCAGAAGAGGTATGTGCTAACATCTACCTTCATTCTCGGAAGGATGACATCCTAGAATGCGTGCAGTCTAACTTTGAAATTTTAAATCATTAATAGATTTTTAAAAAGGATATGATATGTGAAAATGGTATAAGTAAATCTATCATGAAAGGTATTTTCACATAATTATATTTTTAATATTTTTTATAAATATATAAACAGAAAAGGTAGCATAAAGATATGTGTATTGGAGATTGTGTTGATAACTCGATATCCAAAACAACATTTATTTGAGAACGGAGGTAATATTACTTATTATAAAAATGTATTTACATGGACGGGTTACTTTTATTTACTTTTGGTCCGGTTCATTCACTTTTGCTAGATATGGTTGAAACACTGTATAGTTTGGGAACTCTTTGTGGTGTTTAATACTATATTGTAACCTCTGTATGCTTTTAAATTGAGGAAACTGCATGTGCTGCCTTCAGATAATATTTCTGTTTAGTGTATGCCTGGAAAGATAGATACTGGAGACAATGTCTTGAAAAAGCTTTTACCCATGGGAGTAATTTTATGATTGAGTGAAGATATTTTTAGGAAGCACGGAACATTTTGGTAATATGAGGCACTAAATTTGTTGATGTCATATATTATTTTATCCATACAGGGTTCACGCTGCTGCAGCACAAAGGCAAGCTAGAGAAGCTGAAGGTGATTTTCTTGGAGATTGATTAGGATGTATTGTCATATCTTGTTCATGTCTTATGATATCTGTTTTATTTTGTGCAGGAGCTAATGGTACATCAGACGCAGAGTCCAATGGCAAAAAAGATCAACTGGTCTTAGACATATGCGTCATATGCCTTGAACAGGAGTACAATGCTGTTTTTGTGCCGTAAGTACCTTATATTCTGTATTCCATCATATGAAATTATGAATTTACTCGTAGGAATGAGGATTATCTTATATTGCTGTATAAAAATAACTTAAACACTATTCTGTGTGACGCACAACAATTTTGGTTGGAATCTGATCAAATGTTTGAATTGAAGAGTAGTTGCCTTAACATTGTGGTCTTCATTACACATATTTGTGATTGATAAATATTTGTTTATACTAGCTCTGCTCTCATTAAACTGCCACTCCTTAAATTTATGAATGAATGAGCAAATCAAACATGATGCAGGTGTGGCCACATGTGCTGCTGTATGAACTGCTCTTCTCATGTAACAAACTGTCCACTTTGCCGGAGAAGAATCGACCAAGCTGTGCGAACTTTCCGCCATTGAAAACACTGCAATGCAAACTCCGGTGTCTTGATACTGCCAGGGTGATCTGCATCTTTCAAATCCATCTAATTCTTCGAGGGGGATCGCTATCGACTTGCACCCAGCATTTGAATGGCAATACTGCACTGAAGCGTGCTCAAGGAGTTCGCTTTACTAACTGGAGCAAACTTGGGCCATTAGCTTACTCTCTGAGCTCTAGCAACTTTGTCAAGAGCTGCCCTTGCCTGCATTGTACAATTGTGTGGAGAATAGTCTCTTGTAAATGTGCATTAGTTCTAACTACACGTTTACTTGACAACATGGATGATACAATTGTGCTCAAACTGAAAGAGGTGTGAAGCTGTTTTAATCATATTTTTTCATGTTTGCACCGACTATCGGTGGTTATTGTGCGCACGGAACACATGAAAATTTCCTTGTTTCTAGGGAAATTGGATTGATTCTCATGAAATTTCTATTATAAAATTGTAATATTCTTGTGTTTCAGGCAGCCCTAGTTTGTAAACCATGTTGTCACATGACGCGAAAATTGTAATGGCTTTTAGTCTACACGTGCTAATCTGGAGTTCATCTGTGTTCAGATATGTGTTTTGCTCTCTACACGTGCTAACCACGATCCCAATTAGCCAGTCAGTATGCTTGCTGCCAGAGCTCAGAACCTTCCAAGTCTGAAACTGTATATCCCATGCAAATTCATGAAATCACAAGAACACGAGTACATGGAGACATCACCAATCAAAACAAAACAAAGCATGATCATGCAATTAGACCAAAAGAAACGATGCCGATGTATGTTCTCACAGTAGTGAAAATTTAGCATCAATTTGCTGGCATCAGATATCCACAAATAATAACAAAAGGTGAACCAAAATGTGTTGGGATGACAGTATTATTTTGCAACCAAAGAAGACATCATAGCCTGGATGGCATCACTTCCATGCCAAGTAGGGAACCAACTGAAGTTTACTCCTTTTTCCCAATCCCATGAGACATGTTGTAAACCCCACGACCCTGTTTACAAAACAGTAAATTAGTGATTAGCTGAACAGGAACAAGAACTGGAAAACAGGCAGCAGTTGAAACTACAAACATACAATCATGAACAAGCTGGTGCCAGCCAGTGCAAGGGGAATGGCCACAGATGTGATCACATCATAACGCCCTTTAAGAAAAGTATGCTTGGTCAAGCTCTGGAAATATTGCTGCTGCTTAAAAAGCTTCTCACGTGGCACAAATGGGGCTTCTGTCATCCTGCGTTACAACAAAAAGGAGCTAAGATATACATTCACAAAATAATAATTTTCCTCAAGCTAAACCTCAGTAGAAGAGTAATCTCCATGAACAATTTTAATATAACCATTGTACTGTTGATTTACCCCCCCCCCCCAACTTTAATACCAGACAGAAAAAACACCCTCAACTCTTCAATCCGAACAAATTACCCCGCTAACCGATCCAAGGCAGTTTTCAGTCACCATCTTCACAAAGATAGAGGGTAGGCATGGCCGCCATGCCGAGCAGCGTTGAGGCAGCAAAGGACAGAAGCACCAGGCCAGCCAGGGAGAGGAGGTGAGCCATGCGATGAGGTTGCCACCTCACTGGCCACGACACCAGTTGACATTTAGGGGACAAATAGGGGGAGAGATAGAGGAATAAGATGAATAAGAATGACATGTGGGACCAGAAATTTATTTAAAACGTATTTTGTTGAACTCGTTGACTGGATGCCATGGGTCCAAACAGCTTCCAGCTTCCACGTGCGCCATGTGGGATGAATGCCACTTGGGTTAATTTCATGGGGTAATTTGTATGGAATTACGGATGAAGAGTTGAGAGTGTCTTTTGTCTGCTATTAAAGTTGAAAGCGGTCAATCAGACCAGCACTTTTAGTTAGGGGGGATTAAATCAGACATTCCTTTAAACAGCCACAAACATCACAATTGGATCCAAACTCCTGTACTGATCCAAGTACCCTACATCCTACAAGCACTATAGTTGTTCCGTTGTTCTTGCTAGCACCTATCAAGAGAAATGTGTATACAACTATACATATTCTAGATTCCAGTACATTAGTTCATCATCCAGGCACCTTCTGAACTTTGGTAATTCTTTATAAACAGCAAAATGTATTTGAGCATGGCAATAACTACATGGAGCAAATTCAAAGCTTTGTAGCAATCAAAGATATGATATGTACTTGAATGCAGAACTAGTAACAGTAATCAGTCCAAGGTCTTAGAAACCACATAAGTGGAGGACAACATATAGACCACATAAACTACTGTTCTGGATGAAATCATGAAAATCAGCTGTATGGACATCATTAAAAGGTCAGATGTTAAGAACTTTGCTCAGCACAAAAGTAGCATCGAAATGATTAAATTAGAAAACATCAAGTAGTATGGAGTATGGTATAATCCAGCCATATGTTTCTACGAAAAATTAAGGAAAAAAACTCACACGCATGCAACTATTTAGACAACACTTGAGACTTCAAGCTCGCATTATACCATTCACTCTTCTGAGTGCAAGGGCGCTATGCTATTCCAATCCATGGTGCAAGGTTCTCAGAGAGAGGAGGTGAAGCATAGAGACGATAATTTTGAAGCTCTCAACGAAGGAACCAGAGAAATGTCTATGATCCCACTGAGAGATACCAATTTCCAACATATACGAAGACATAACACCGCATCATATAATTACACACCAAACGAATTCGAATCAAGCAACCCGAGCGCGCAATCACCTATGCACCAGAATACCAGAACGGATCGATGCAAACCCGAGGGGGAAACCGATTCACGCATCCATCCCTAAAGCGCAAGCAAGGAGCCGCGACCCAACCCAGCAACAGCGCCACGCCGATAGGCGCGTCACGCATCCAGATGTCCAGACGGATTCCTTCACGCGGATCCTGAGACGCCCACCGACGCACACGATTCCCTCGCCCAACGTCGCGCCACAGACGGGCACAGATCCTCCCCATCCACACCGCCATGTATTCCGAGAACACTCGAGCGAGGAGCGCAGCGGCAGGAAGGACGAAGCGACGACACGCGTACCTGGATCGGCGGGGAGTCCGGCGGCGGCGGAGCGGGTGGATCTACGCGAGGGCCGAAGGGAGGTTGACCGGACGGAGCAGGAAGGGAAGGGGAGGGAGGCGGCGAGGCGAGCGGCTGCGGCTTTTTGTGGACGCGCGCGAGGTGGGCCCTACCGGGCCGGAAAGGTGGTAATTGGGCCGTAATCTTGGGCTTTATATAGGCCCACAAGACAAGACAGTTGCTTGCTATTTTTTTATGATTACACTTCTGAAACTAATATATAGAACTACCTAAATTAATAAAAATAGATAAGATATTAAAAATACAAAAACCAATTTATCAAAATAGCAAATCTTTCTCTTCCGGCTCCCACTATAATTTCTGTCCCCAATTCCGTCAGAAGATTTGCATTAATGACACATATAAGTTGATGAAATTTACTCTTTTACCCATATGAGTGTATGACATATGATTCTTGTATAAGACCAAAAATTCCAATTCCTTCTCCTCTCCTCTACCTCCACGCCTGCCAAAACCCCCGCACCGCCGGCTCGCCGGCTCGGAATCCAGCCCTCGCCGGCCGCCACCAACCCTAGCTCCCGATCACGCCGTCGAAGGGCGCCTGCTGTGCCTGCCGGGGCGGCCCCTCCTCATCCTCCCCCGCCGCCGTTGACTCCGGTGGGCCCGTCCCGCTGATGGCTGCGTCGTCTCCCACCGCTCCGGCGGAGACCGCACCCGCCTCGGTGACCAAGACCGTCAACGGGTCGCACCACTTTAAGATCGCCGGGTACTCGCTCGCCAAGGGGATCGGGGCGGGGAAGTACATCGCCTCCGAGTCCTTCACCGCGGGGGGCTGCGAGTGGGCTATATACTTCTACCCCGACGGGAAGAACCCCGACGATGGCGCCGAATACGTGTCGATGTTCGTAGCGCTTGCCAGCGAGGGCACCGACGTGAGCGCGCTCTTCGAGCTCACGCTCCTCGACCAGAGCGGCAAGGGGCAGCACAAGGTGCACTCGCACTTTGTGAGGCCGCTCGAGGGAGGGCCCTACACCCTCAAGCACCAGGGCAGCATGTGGTGAGCGTGAGTCCCCTTGGCTTATTCATTGGACTGTATGTCTTGGATATGCAGGTAGTGCTGCCAGGAGAATTGGAGTTATTTATCGCAGTGTTAATAGCTAATTTTCATCGTACTCAGAGTAGGGATTCATTCAGGTTAATTTTTTTCAAAGGTTTGCTGGTGGAAGTTATGTGTCTTGCTGGAATTTGAGCTACTTCCGTGCAGATTATTGCTTTTTCGGTTTAGAAGTCGAATTATGTTTATTAATTTTCTTAATGTGACATCAGGTGATTAGCGGATTATTTTTAGTGCGTAGTATTAGATTTTTTTCTTATCTTTTTAGTGTCATTGACTTTATGTACCATCTGCTGACCTTATGTAGTGTGCAGTGTGACCCTTAATTTTCTATGCATGTTTGTAGATGTTCTGGAATTGGAGTAATGGAGTTGTCACACAATGTTGACTGAGTGCTTGTTTTATGTAGCCTTATTGCACCTATGTTTGTATATTTTATTGTTTTCGATTGGTTTTTTTACTCTACATTGGACTATTGGAGCATCATCTGTCTTTTCAGTTTGTAAGTGGATAAGGACGTAAGGTATGATTTGGTGGTACAAATTTTGTCGTAGGAACTCAACCTGTCCTCAGATATGCTCTTGTTGTTTAGTTCAAAATTCTTGATTTTGACAGGCGTGGAGTGGTTAGCAGCAGCATAAGATTGATATTTCTCAAATGTTTTGAATGGAAATGTTTCAGCACATACTTTTGATTAAATTGCACTCCTCTCCGCAATCATGTAGATTGACCACACTCGTGAGATTCAGGGCATGTGTTTGTTGTCTGTATCTTTGATGATTTATCACATGGTTGCAGAAAGTTAGAATGATACTGTTTCAACGCACTGAAAATGCCTAGATGTGTTTGCATATTATTATTAATTTATCAATACTTGAAATGACTTCTATATGTGGGGTATCTCTGTTATTATGTTTAATTGTTCACCATCACAGGTTTTGTACCTAGCATTGTTTTTGTTGCAAGAAGCAAGATGACTGCGTGTATAAGCTAGAGAGATTTCTTGCATGTTATTGCATTTGTCATTTGAGGATGTGACTGTTACTGCATGCTAAGAAATTTTACCAATTCATGAATCCTTTTCATGACTTGTATTTGGCATTTGGGGATGAGATTTATCTGTGTTTCTGCATGCTATGTTGGTGAAATGCTAAGTGATTGGCTCATGCAAACATACATCATGCACTTTCATTCATGTGTGATTTATCTATGTTTTCCCTGTTACTATTTTACCGTTTTTCCTTGTTTAGTTCTTGTCTATAATCACATGCTTCCACTATCTAGTAGTATTGGAAAGTGGCTTATAATTCTGTTTGTCATGCAGGGGTTACAAGCGTTTCTTTAAACGTTCTGCCTTAGAAGCATCAGGTTATCTTAAAGATGATTGCATTTTGGTAGACTGTACCGTTGGCGTTGTCCAATCACATACTGAAGAGCCTGTTGGTGTTGTCCAAACACATACTGAAGATCCAAAGATATACTCCCTCCATTCCAGTTTATAGGCTGGGTAGGGATGGCAATCTGACCGGCGTAATGGGTACCCATGGGCATAAACCGAGTTCCAATTGGGCGTGATCTTGGCTTTAATATCTACACAAGTATATCAACTTTTAACCATGTAAATGCACGATGATACAAAGTTTTCGTTTGTGTTTCTAGAATGAGTGTGAGTCAGCTGTAACTGAAGCTTGAATGTGTGGTTGTTGACTTGTTGCAGAATGGCAGGGTTTCTTGAATGTGTGATGGGCTAATAATTGGCTGGTCTTTTGCTTTTCTTATGTGTGATGTAATAGTTTGTATTGCCCGTTAATGATTGTAATATGCACCTCAAGTTTGCAATATGTATTGTTGAATTGCTAATTGCTTGTGTGATGGTATCTATCAATGAAGTGGCTTTTAAGTAAGGAGTGATTTGATAATTTGTCACTCCAAGATCTTTTAACTTTCTAATTTTATGGTCATGACCTATCCTAGTACTGATGTGGGCAGCATTTAGCTGACCAATTTAGCTGACCAATGGTTGTCACGTCGGCATTGACATGGCTTGATTCGGTCGAGCTAACTATTGTAGTTGATCAGTGACTATCACATCAGCACGGCTTGGCCGAACCAATGCACACGTGTGAAGGTTTGGTAGATGGTCGGTCGATTGGTATCTATTTTTGAAAATTTTGAATTGGTTATAAACAATTGATTTTTTTCAAAAAAATATTATTTTTTAAAAAAATCGGCAGCAAACACCTATTTTGGAGTTGATTTATTCTAAACTCGTTCACGCTTGCTGCATTTGGGATGCCGTGACAGATCCATTCTTTGGAGATCTATTACCATTCTCGACTCTTTTCAAAATATAATTATTTTATAGCACGCATGTATCTCTACATCTTTCCTTCCATATTTTGTCATTGCGAAATAAAAATTATGAATTGTAAATAAATAGTTAGTCCTTTTCAATACGTAATTAATGACGAACCTCCTAATTATTTGACTTATTTTCATAGTTAAGTCTAAAACGAATATATTTTGATAATTTGATGTTGCCAATAAGGGGTCATTGAAGTGCAAGCATAACTAGGAGTCATTTTTTAAGAATGTTATATTGTTTATTTCTGCACATTTAATTGGAGTTCTAATGGATCTAGTGTCACTCAACTAGGAGCCATTTTGAAAGTGATAAATCATTAATTTGAAAAAATAGGATTATGTTTAATACAAAACAACAAGCTTCAACAACCGGATCGAGTGTGTGTTTTGGTTAAGTTGCGGATTCTGAAAAATCTGTTGTGAGCTGTGAGCCGTAAAAAAGCTGTTGTGAGCTGTGAACGGTGAGCTGTGGAAATTTAGTAGTTGTTTGGTTGGAGTAGTTGTTGATTTATGTTTTGATAATAAATGTATATAATACCCTCACTTTTTAATAATGTGCATTTAGATCATTGTTGTAATAAGAAAATTAAAATAAATTATTTATAACTAAAATATATTTATGTTTTTCAACAATCATATATTAATTTTTATTTTTAGAAAACTATTTAGTTTCAAGTACTCTGTATCAACATAAGAGTTATTTCATTAATGACAAATATGGGTAATTTCTATTAAAATCTGGTTACGAGAATCTAGGGTACTTCCAACTTCCTGTTTATACTGGTTTAGATTCCAGTTTTCGAGTCAGAAAGCTGGTTCAAAAATTTAAAACTAACGTACCCTTAAAATAGAGGGAAACAAACTCAAAACTTCACGAGAGAATTCCATATTTGATTCAAAGTTCGATAAGTATTCGGAAAAATAAACTTTAAGTGACTTTGTAAAAATGTCCTATAGTTGATTGCTTAATTGCAATTTCGTTCTTTTTCTAAATTAACATATATATAAAATTCTTTTTACTATTTTTACAAAGCAAAATGGTCACATGAGAATTTCCTCGCTGCGGCCTAGCGCGCCTCTGGTCACGTACTCACACGAGAGTTTTTAACACGTGTTAATTTAGCAAAATGGTAAAAACGTGCTTTGTAAAATGGTCTTTAGCAAAATGGTAAAACGTGCTTTGTAAAACGGTCAACGAAACGGTTAGAACACTTCATAAAAATAGTAAAAATAAATTTAAATATTTGTTAATATAAAAAACAACAAATTACAAGAAAGTAATCGGGATTTTTTTTAAAAAAACGCTCAACTTTAAAACATTTTCCCAACGTTTCTCAACGCAAATACGAAGGGTCTGTTTTGTTTAGATTTTTGAACTAGATTGCTAGCTCGGAAGTTGGAATCTGAACCAAGTACAAATTATTGTAGTACAAATTTGAAAGCTGGTATAACCTAGATTTTACAAATTCTCTGTTCAACCTTAAATGAATATTACCTACCAGACTATTAAAACACATCAATTCATGTAAAATTTGAAAAAGTAAATTTTAATAAAATATATAATTTTAGTGTAGTTTAAAAATATATAATTTAGTATAAACATTACAAAATTTCATGATTAGAATGATTTACATGTAAAATTACACATTAATAATATAACTAAACATCACAAACTATAAAAATATAAATTCGTAATTATTCCAATCAATAGTAACTTTTTTATAGTTCACAGTTCACACCAGTTTTTTCAAAATCTAGTAACTTTACATCGAGGAAAGGCAGTAGCAGTTAGCCGTCCGATCAGACCAGCAGGAAATCCGGCGGCACGCAGAGATAACCACCCGGTCGGCAAGTCGCGCAAGGCACCGGTCGGCGGCCGGTTCGTCCATCCGGTTTTATTTATTACCCACCCAACCAGAAAGCCCAAACCAAACTCCACCCCCACCTCCTCCTGCTCCGGCTCCCCATCGTATCTCCCCCAAATCCGTCTCCTCCGCCTCCGCGTCCCCCAAATCGCCCCCTCGCCGGGCCGGAATCTGGCCGTCCCCCTCGCCGGCCAACCCCCGATCCGTCCGATCCGGGACGGATCCCACCATCGCCGCGCGGGGGACCAAACCCTAGCAGTCGACGTCGCTTGCCGATGGGCGTCGGCCGTGCCTGCCGGGGCGGGCCATCCTCGTCCTCGCCCGCGGCCGTCGCCGCGGGGAGGACCTTCCCGTTGATCGCCGCGTCGTCCCACTTCTCGTCGGCGGCCCCCGCGGCGCCGGCGGAGACCGCCTCCACCTCGGTGACCAAGACCGTCAACGGGTCGCACCATTTTAAGATCGCCGGGTACTCCCTCGCCAAGGGGATCGGGGTGGGGAAGTATATCGCGTCCGAGTCCTTCACCGTGGGGGGCTACGAGTGGGCGATATACTTCTACCCCGACGGGAAGAGCCCCGAGGATGGCGCCGCCTACGTGTCACTGTTCATAGCGCTTGCCAGCGAGGGCACCGACGTGCGCGCTCTCTTCGAGCTCACGCTCGTCGACCAGAGCGGCAAGGGGCAGGACAAGGTGCACACACACTTTGGGAGGTCGCTCGAGGGAGGGCCCTACACCCTCAAGTACCGGGGCAGCATGTGGTCAGTCCCCTTAGCTTGTGCCATGACATTTTGATCGACTATATGTATTGGATGTGCAGATTGTGCAGCTAGACTAGGCTAATTGGAGATATTGATTGCACTGTTATTAGCTATTTTCATTATACTCATGAGTAGATTCATGTGTCTTGCTGGAATTTGAGCTAGTTCCGTGCAAATTGTTAGCTTTTTAGGTTTAGAAGTTGGTTTATGTTTATAGAATTTTTCTGGTCTTTTTTGGTGTCATGGACTTCAAGTTCCATCTGCTCCTAGCCTTCAACTATGCTGACCTTATGTTGTGTGCACTTTGCAGTGTGCCCCCCAGTTATCTATGGATGGGATGACTAGGTTGTTTGATTGCAGATGATTTTGCTATGCATGTTTGTCCATGTTGTGTTGTAGACAGTTTTTAAGGTGTCAATAAAGCTCACTAAAGCGTCGCCTAAGCGATAAGGCACTTGCGGGTGGTAAGGTGTCTGGACAACTTGGCCTCCCATGTTGCCCCTATGAGGTCAGGTGTGTGGCGTGCTGCGAGGCCAGGAACGACACTACGAGGACTTTCATGCACTTTCAAATGCAAGCATATATCGTGCACTTTTATTCATGTGTGATTTATCTATGTTTTCCCTTTGGTTTCCTTGCTACTAGCCTACTATTTTACCATTTTCCTTGTTTCGTTCTTTTCTATAATCACATGCATCTTGCCTGGATAGTGTATATCATCCAGTAGTATTCAGAAGTGGCTTATACTTCTATGTGTCATGCAGGGGTTACAAGCGTTTCTTCAAACGGTCTGCCTTGGAAACATCAGATTATCTTAAAGATGATTGCCTTTTAGTAAACTGTACTGTTGGTGTTGTCCAATCACATACTGAAGGGCCAAAGATATATAAAATACCAGTGCCACCATCAAACATGTCACAGCATATTGGCCAACTACTGACAGATGGAAAGAAAACAGACATTACTTTTGAAGTTGATGGAGAGCTGTTCCCTGCTCACAAGGTGGTTCTTGCAGCTCGGTCACCAGTTTTTAGGGCACAGCTTTTTGGTCCAATGAAGGATAAAAACATGAAGTGTATAATGGTTGAGGATATGGAGGCTCCAGTCTTCAAGGTTTCACTAACTCCCAGTTTTTGTTTAATTTATGTTCCATGTTGTCTATTTCATTTGATTATGCAGTGTCATCTTTTATGGCAATTTTCTCCTTGCTTGATCTTTACAATATTTCGTTCTTGTGGGATTTTGACGCACTGTTTCTTCTCTTGTTAACATTTCATTTTTTAATTTATCTCAGTTTATGGACATTTTTTTTGCAGGCCTTACTCCATTTTATGTACTGGGATGAGTTGCCTGATATCGAAGAGCTTACTGGCCTAAATACAACTTGGGTGACCACTTTGATGGGTCAGCATTTACTTGCAGCTGCAGATCGTTATGCATTGGAGAGACTAAAGTTGCTCTGTGAACTCAAGCTATGTGAAGATGTTGCTATAAACACAGTTGCAAACACTTTGGCACTGGCCGAACAGCATCACTGTTACCAACTAAAAACTGTTTGCCTGAGATTTGTGGCTTTGCCTGAGAATTTAAAAGGTAAACATAATATTTTGCAGTTTAATTTGATTCCAAACTGATTTCCCATAGAAAACCAGTAGCTCCCGTTAGTTTGTTTTAGTGATTGTATTATTCTAGTTGATAGAACTCTTTTGCACAGTGGTGAAAAAGATCGGTTATCAGTGTTCAATAACTGATTGGCTAGCTGGGGATTAGGGATTAATCGGTCAACCAATTAATCGGTTGTCATAAAGTATTAAAGTATTTAAATAATATATCAGGATGTTGATACTAAATATGCTTGCAGCTCTAGCCAAGTTAGTGAGAAACAGAAGTAATACACACCCATTCTTGACCTGTGATTCTGTGAAAGACTGGCCTCCAGCTTGCTCCATTAGTTATGAATGACATGGGGAAAATTTTGTGCAGCATATGCAAATGAAAGTACCATAAAAAATGAAATGCATATTGCAGAGAGTAGTCATTAGCGTACTGGACTTTTCCATTTGGGGACAAGTGCTTGAGTTGAAGTCGATAAACCTGCAAAATAAATAACATTATATAAGTATGCTTGAAATGGCACTATGGCAGCAACCATCTCATACAAGTGATTGAAGTAATTGGACCCAAAACAAATAATCGACTTGAATGTCTGGAATACAAATAAAAAGGACAATTAGTTCAGTACAGTAATTCAGAAAAATTGCACACAACAGCACACATGAACTTCAGCACAACAGCACAACACATGGACTTCAGTCTTCAGCACACAACAACACACATGAACTTCAGAAAAACAGCACAACAGTCCATAGTTTCACACATTATGCATGAAAATAAATAAGCTGATATAAGTTGTAGGTTCAAATATCCATATTGAAGCTAGTAATGTTTTGATGTTTTATGTTGCTTAAATTCTATGCAAAACTGATGTTCTGGTACTAGAGAGACATGAGACATGTCTAGACGATTTTCCTTGATTACATATTTACATTCAAGTAGGCTGAATCAACTATCTATTTATTTTACTGTCATATTAGCTGTATAATCGATCATTCATACCAGATGATTTAATCTATCAACATCCACTGTTCCACTTACTGAACTGTGTTGTTTCTTGTGCAGCTGTCATGCAAACCGATGGGTTTGATTATTTGCAGCAAAGCTGCCCATCCCTTCTGACTGAGCTTCTGGAGTATGTGGCCAAGGTAGGGGAGCATTCGGTCAGCCCCTGCTTGTATTCGAACGAAGTCCTCGACGGTGGTGACGCCAACGGAAGACGGGTGAAACCGAGGATTTAGGATTTAACGGCAGCCCTGGCGACGCCACAGGGCCACCTCCAGTCTTTTCAGTGTAAAGTTATAGTTCTATAACGGCACTTTTGTGGTGCCATATTATATATCATGCAAGCTGTAGTGTGTTGTGACTTCATATTTCTCTCTCTCTCTCTCTCCCTATCGCTGCTACTCTGGAGCTCTGAGTCGTTGCTAATTTATGTTGTGTTCTACTGACTAGCGTCCTGCAAATTGCATTGCTGCAAGACCCTGCAGTCTTGTGATCATAAGTGCACTCGGGTGGCACGGCCAAGGTGAGCTGGTGCAAGGTTTTGTCGCCGGAATGTATTTACGGAAGTTGCTTTGTGCTGGCTCGTCTTTGCCGATCTCTAGTCGTCCTCTGTATGGCTGTAATTTTCAATCGGAATGATGAAATGAAATGTAATGTATCGGTTGGATCGCGTCCTCAGCTTTTCTGCTTCCCTGTTCGTTTTTTTTTTCGTGGCAGAGTTGTAACCTTCTCGCGATGAATTTGCTTCATATATATTTTTTCCCAGGTTCATTTGCTCGAGTTACTTCTGGCAGCGTCGATTCCCAGCTGAAAGCCTGAAATGCTGTGTTTGCTGGATGCAATTACTAGGCCCTGCTTTATAGGAGACTCTTAAAACGGAGATCGACTTTATATTTTAGGGATTGTTTATAAATATAAACTTTAAGAGTTTTTCTCTCGTATAGATAATGAAAAATCCTTTTATTATATCTTACTTATGTCTTTATTGTATTGTTTATAAATATAATGCTGTGTTTATATTATTATGTTGCTATATTATAACAGTGATAAATATTTTTAGCTGAGTTTTCTTGACAGTAACTATACGAAATGGCATGTGAAAACGGACACAAGCATTCGGAAAAGAGACCAGACCGTTCGTAAACAAAAGCTAGCGATCCAACTATCCAAGCAAACAACGTGTGTTCGCTTGCTGTGTACTCGTACTACCCATCACCCTCCTCGCCAACAGCAGCAGAGGCTTGCGATCCGAGGGCCGAGAGACGGAGAGACCCAGCGCTCGCGGCCACGCAGCCGACAAATCTCTGCGTCGGCAACCGCTCGGGCGCGGCGGCGCTTCGGATCGCCGGATCTCGTCGGGCGGCGGCCGCCACCGCCACCATGATGAGCAGCTCCCCGCCGCCGCCCTCCCTTCCCACCGGGGTACCTACTCTCTCTCTCTCTCTCTCTCTCTCCCTCCGCGCGCGCGCTCTCCGTCTCCAGATCTGGAGAGACGCCGTTCTGTTGTCCTCGGGTGCTTCCGCAGTCCTTCGGATCGGGGGCCTCTCGTTTGGCGCGCGATCCGAGACGCGTTCTGGAACCATCTCGTGTTTCTGTCGGAGAGAGGTTGCGCGCGAAACTCTGTGCGGCTATGCTATCTAGAGTCTGTGACGCGGCTTGGCTTGGAATGCGTGGTTGCTCTGGTTGCATTTTGGCGATTTCAGTGCGTGGATCTTGCCGGATCACTGGGTATTTCGATCGGCGACATCGGCTTACTAACTCTGTTTGGACCAATGCTAGCGAAATTCTACTACCGATGTGATCTCATTTCTATGTAGTTCCATTTTAGGTCTTTTTGCTTGATATCCTCAGGAGTGTGACAAATTTTAAATGAGTCGCCCCCTTCTAGTTGGTTAGTGACTGATTTAAGATTGGAATCGCCGGTCATCTCATGCCATTTTGGTCACTGATGTTGTATAATGTATGCTGGGTTTCACAAAATGCAGGGTGGGAACTTCTTCTTCAGAGGTTACACGAAGCTGTGCAAGGGTCTCGCTGTCATATTGCTTCTCGTGCACCTTTTGGTCCAGCTGTTTCCATCAGCGGTCACCTATCTCGCACTTATTCCTGGAAGGTAGTAACTCAGATCTTTGCACTCATTAAGAAATTTTAGTGTTTTGTCTGTATTGGTCATGTTTAACAGAAACTGAATTTCTTCATCTAGTGAGCTCAGTTGCTTGTTTTGTTTTAGTCAGCGCCTTATTTTGTAAGTTCTCATAGCATGGCCGGTTCTTATGGCAGCACAGATTTGTAGCATACTAGCATCTAAACTGCTTTCTGAAGAGATATTTTCCTCGTTTAGTAACGTTCTGTTTCTTAGCATAGCATCAATCAATATATAAGAACTTATTCAGCAAGTCAGCATGATCATTTAAAGTATTAGTTTCAGATGCAAGCCATTGTGCAGTAATAGCTTGTGAGCGGGACACTATGTCCAGCACTGTTTGTTATAAAGTTCTTAATTGCAGTGTTTTGATTAAAGCTGTGTTAGCCTATGCATTTGATTGCATTCAGAACTGCATCTCAGATTAAGCTACTTATCTTACTTATTACGAAATGAAATTATCAGTAGGTTCTATAAAATAATCCATTATATTAGATGCAAATATTAAAGTTGAATTTCATATGCTACCTTCTTTGTTAAGCGTGCTGAACGATTTGCATACTTCTCAATTATGAAGTTAATTCCATTTTCCTCCAGAACAATCCCTTTTGCCTGGAACCTGATAACTGGTGGCTACGTTGAGCTAACAATACCAGGGGTAAGCTCTCCCCCTCCCCCTCTATATGGAGCCTCATGTTCTGGTTGTTCTTTTGTCTACCTCATAATCCGCTGACTTTGTTTAGTGCCATGTGAGAGACTAGCTAAGTCGCAGTCGAATACTAGTAACAAACTGAATGAGATTTGGGTTGGGTGTGGCATAGAATATTGTTGCTATTAGCCTATTACCTGGTCTATCAGAGTTAAGTTCCTAAACCTGTCTCATTTTGATTGAATCATTCTTAAGTAAGGCAGGAAACTTGGTACATTTGAATGATCTTTGTTTATGTTGCGCACAATTCATAAGGCAGCTGAATGGAAGTTTCTGTAAGAACATTTATATAGTGTAGATCACATTTTTTCCACAATGATCTATTTATTATACTTGCCACACATAATAGAGAATAAAGATATAGTAATTTGTCTAGCTGTGCATTAAATGTGCCATGTTATGCCTGTTTGGTAATAAAATGTATTTCTCACCTTCATCGTTGTTTCTCCTGGACTATATAATCAGTTGGTTCATATTTTCTGCTTCTATGTTATAGAAAAGATACATACTCCCTTTGTTCTTTTTGTGTGATGTTACTAGTGTTTCATGTTCTCTGAGATGTGATTTTGATCATTACTTTCTATAGCTGATCGATATGTACTAATTTAATTATAAGGAGAAAATTTAAGATTTTTCACCCCATATCTTATTGACATGTGAATATTTGGTACTGTATGTCTGTATTTGCTACTCAGTGTCTCATTGACATGTGAATATTTGGTACTATATTTGATACTCAGTGTCTCATCCACATGTTAATAATTTGTACTGTATTTGATACTCAATGTCTCCTAGGACCACCTAAAAGCATCCTGTCCAAGTACCATTTTTGGTACACTTTTAGATGTTCTTAGTTCTTAAGTTATTAAGTACATAGAACTGAGTGAGTACTGTAAGATTTGTATATTCATCTTCTTTGGGCCCTTAGTTTTGAAGTACGCCATTTTACTTGATACTTGAGACTTTGATATCCCTATAATCATACTTGTTAACACTATACCTTATTACTTAAGCTCCCTGAACTCACATGCACAATATGCTTCCAGGTGATTATCAGCATAATTGGTCTTCTTTTATTTGGGAAGTTATTAGAGCCTTTATGGGGCTCAAAGGAGTTATCAAAGTTCATTTTTGTTGTCAACTTTTTGGCTTCTATGTGTGTATTCATAACTGCTATTGCTCTGTACTACATAACACAAGAAGAGAACTACCTGTAAGTATATTATTTCTGTACAAGCATACGAGCAAAAATATTTTGATGTTCAATATTTGGTTGACTAATGAATGTTTTTACTTTGTACTATTTGATTTTTCAGCTATGCTCCTCTTTCTGGATTTTATGGTGTTCTGTCAGGATTGCTGGTGGGTATCAAACAACTTATGCCAGATCAGGAGCTTAATATTTTTGTGCTGAAGATCAAGGGAAAGGTTATATCTGCTTCTGTTAATAGAATAACTATATATCACATCATCGTTTGCATTTGCTACTTTGTTTGACTTGACCTGACATTTTTTCTCTGGCTGCTCAGTGGATCCCATCACTTGTTGCATTGATCTCAATTGTTGTAAGCTTCTTCGTGAAGGAATTGGTCACTTACCTCCCAGTTATATTGTCTGGCATTTATATGAGTTGGATTTACCTGAGGTACTTCCAAAAGAGATTAGAGACCGGTTTGAAAGGAGACCCAAGCGAGGAGTTCTCTTTCTCAAGTTTCTTCCCTGAATTTATAAGGTATTGCAAGTCTCCCCTTTATATAACCTTGATTGTTTTGTAGTTTGGAAGAATATTCTGACCAATTAAATGAACTTGCAGACCAGTTCTGGATCCGATAGCTTCTATATTCCATAAGCTTCTTTGTGGAAGAACTGACAGGGCTGATGCTAGGGGTCAGACATTGGATAGCACACCTTTGCCTGGTTCAGATTCTATCGAGGCAAACAGGAGGAGGTTTGTTTTTTCACCGTCTTAATTAGGGCATAATGTTGCCCACATTTATACCATCTAATCAACATCTGATCCTTTGGTACCTTTATCTGGCATTTGATTTGATAGTTTGCATCCCTGGACAAATAATCGATTTTGGATTTCTGTTCACATACTGTATCCTTAAGTATTTCTTATCCTCCATAGATGCAGTTCGTGAGCTCATGAGACCAAATTGGAGTTGGCATTCCATTTATCCTTGTCGATTGGATGTTCTCAGTGTCCCTATTTGGTGTTCTGTTTCCTGCATGTGCGGGTGTGTTTGGTTGTAGGGCAGGGCAGGATGTGATGGTTCTATTCCAGTTTTCAGGGATGTGATAGGTGATAACTCCATACACTTTAGGACATTGGGCCCACTATCACCCTTAGGGGGTGTTTGGATCATAGGGTTAAATTTTAGCCTGTGTCACATCGGATATTTAGACATTAATTTGAAGGAATAAATGTTAACTAATTATAAAAATAATTACATAATCGGAGGATAATTCGTGAGGTGAATTTATTAAGCCTAATCAATCCTTGATTAGCAAATGTTTATTGTAGCATCACATTGTCAAATTATAGCGTAATTAAGCTCCTTAGATTCGTCTCGCAAATAATCCTCCGATTATGAATGGGTTTTGTAAATACTCTACATTTAATACTCTAAAATAGCATTTAAACATTGGATTTGACAAGACCCTGATCTAAACACCCCCTTAGTTCTAAGTAGGATGACTGCGGTCCACAATTCTTTTTAGGATGAGTTTGAGCAACATCCAGGAAATTATTGTCCTGTGAGACCACTCTATCTCCGTTTTATCTACCAACTAAACGCTTGAAAAACTAGAATATAACCATTCCATCCTGCTCTGTTGTCGTGGAATGGGAACGTATCTGCTGCAAACCATACAACCTTAGAAACTATAAATCATGGCCACATGATATTAATCCAATGGAGGGTTATTAGTGCTACTATTTTGTAGTTAATCTAATTAAGCAGTAGTACTAGTAGCCCTCTATTGGAGTAATATCTTGTGACCTTGATTTATAGTTTCTAAGGTTGTACGGGATAGATTATTTGCTCTAACCAAACGTACCCTTTGTTCTGGTTTCTGGTGCTGGTGGTAAATTGTGTGCGTGTGTGCTTTGCCTTTATCCTAAACCTCACTTCACTGCGCTGTTCATCTCACTGTAGAGAAAGGGGTCAAAGGGCACTGGAGCAGAGATTAGCTGAGAAGCTGGCTGCGGTCAAAAGCGCGGAGAGCACATCACAGGATGCCTCCGACAAAGTTTGAGCCTTTTTTCCCCTTCGACGCAACGGCAGGCGCATTTCGTGAATTCCCAGTAGTGTTGTCAACGTCATATTATATCATATTCTCTGGAGGATCACAAGTCACCGAACGATGAACAGCATCCGATATATATTCGGATCCTGCAACCCTATCCTCGCCGCCTGGTTCTTTATTTTTTTTTCCATTGCTTCTCCGTCATCTGTAATCGGTCTACCGTCTACATGGCATGGCAATTGGCAACGGTGATTCGAGAGTGTGGCATCCACTGATTTAGGAAGGAGAAACCGTGCTTAACGACGTGTGAAAGTTTCTTAGGACAAGCTAAGTTGTATTAACCACAGTGCTGTGGTGTTCTTGCCCCCCTTGTAAAAGCCTTTTTGTTTTGTTTCCCCGCATGTTTTCAAGCCGATAGGACACTTGGCGTGAACAAAGTTATGCCAGGAGCTGGTCCTTTGCTCCAACTTGACCGCGCTGTTGCTGCAAAGGAGTTGCTTTCTTGATTTCTGGACTCACCTGGTGATGGTAACATCAAAATTTAAACTTTAGTCTCTATCGCTTTAAATGTTCGGTATTATATTAAAAATATTAAAAATGAGTTAATTAAAAAACTAATTATCGAACCCTAGGCTAATTTGCGAGATGAATCTATTAAATCTAATTAATCTATGATTTGACAATGTGATGCTACAGTAACAACATGCTAAGGATGGATTGATTAGGTTTAATAAATTCGTTTCGTGAATTAGGGTTTTGCAATTAGCATCCGAACATCTGACCCCTTAAATTTGGTACTCTTTGTACTGAAATTTCTGCGGAAATTTCCGGTACCTTACCTCCTAAAATTTCTCAAAATCTAAGACTGAAACACTTACTCATCCCCGTAAAATCCACAATTCCACATCCACATGCTTTAAATCAAACCTGGTTAGTTAAAACCTGACCAAAAAAATATGCGGTTTGTAAAAGAAGAAATCGTGAGAACCAAATTGAACCGTATATATGAATTTTAAATTAAATCCGACCTGGTTTGACCATACACGAATTCACAAACCTACGAATATAATATAAAATTAAACCCGAACTGATTTGTGGTGTCCACTCTTTTCACATTTAAGCCCGTATCCGAAACTGAAATAGGCCCAATGGGCCCACCACAAGATACTGTTCCCCTCTGACCAAATCGCACAAAAAGGAAAAAAAGAAGGAGAAAATGCCCGAGAAAATCGAATTAAAAGAGAGAAAAAAAATCTCGAAGCCTAAGCCGCCTCCCTCCCCCTTCCCCGCTCCGGCGCTTCATGCCTCCCGCCGCCCCCGCCGCCACTTCGGAGTCTGGACGCTCTTCTGCCTACGCTGCGTACCCCGTTGTCCGGCGGCGCTGCTGCCTCGGGCGCTAGACGCAGCAGAGGCGCCCTCAGGGCGCCGCCGGTGGTGGGCGGGCGGGGGCGGGCGGGGGCGGGCGGGGGCGGGCGGGGGCGGGGGCGGGGGCGGGGGCGGGGGCGATGGCGCCGGCCCGGAGGAAGCGCGGCGCGGCCGCGGCCGCGGCTGCCGCGGCAGCGGCGGCGCAGTGGAAGGTGGGCGACCTCGTGCTCGCCAAGATGAAGGGCTTCCCGGCATGGCCGGCCATGGTAAGTGGGACTAATCGCTTGGTCTCTGATCTAGGGCTCATTGTAGTAGTCTAGGTAACTATGGTTTCGGGGATCTGGGCTGTGCACTGCACTTCGTTGATTAGAACTCAAAAAAAGATGTTTAGGTGTCGGCATGATCTGATTTAGCGTCCCCTTTTAATCTGCGCTTAGTTTTAACGTGGCTCTCAGTGAGGAGCATGTTTAGGGTTCTGGGAATTATGGGCTATATACGCATGGACTATGTCTATAGAGGTTGGTGATGTGTAGCTTGTCATGTAAATAGGTCTGATCTTTTCTTAAATTTGTGATAATTTCTTGCAGTAAATTATGATTTCTTACTGCAATTTCTTGTATTTCTAAAATATGAAGGTCCTGAGGTTTAGTCAATGATAATGAAGTCCAGATATCACCCTTTCTGCTATTGGGACTCCATATAGTTTGGACTGGGTTGGATTCAGGCACCTTATCTTGTCGCTTTTGGTGTTTGTCACTGATACCGATAATTATGTTCTGCAAATAATCTTTTAGGTGTAAAATGCAGTGTTTCACTCTATATTTGCTGCCTTTTGGATTATTCTGAGCTACTAGTACCACCATAAGGTTTTATATGGTTTCTGAATGGTCTGCTTAACTGGATAAACTATGTTAGCTTTTATGGGCATTAAATTGTATCTTATATAAATTATAAGCTCTTTCTTAATTTCAATCTGCCAGGTACTATGCTCTCTTTTAAATCCTTGCCCCTTATGTTCTTATACTCTTATTCCCTCACCTGTAGAGAAGATGGTGTATGCACAAGGAACCTAAGCTGTTAGCTCAGGGATATGCAAATTGACAAAATGAAGTTTCAGTTCTTATTTATGTTTGATTTTTATACTTCTGAATCTGATGTTTTCATATTGGGTTGTACCCATAAACGAGCTACCTGAACAGTTGTGTCCTTGTAATGGCTCTATCTGCGTGTGAGTTTTGCCAGTGACTGTTGACATTCTTGTCTGTGTAATGACAATATAGTTTAGAGACAACCAGGTGATTATTAGGCCATGTCCATATTTTGAGGTGTGACAATTTTCACTGCTCTCGATACTCATGTTAAACTTTTTATGAGCACTGATTACCTCCCTGGTAATTTGGGCCTTTTGGAGCATCAGTAAAGTTTTGTAGGGATTTCTAGTGCTCCAGCCTCCATGCATACAACCATTGGCCCATATGGTTTGAAATTTTTAATGATAACCACTTTCCATTGTATGTATCCTTCCTGCTTTGCTTTTGTTCATTTTTTAACAATTAATGCACCAAATATTTGGTTCATTCAGCATTGTGGTATACTGGTATATAAAAGCACAGCCTAGCTAGTCAGTTGCAGTTGGTGCTGGTTAGGTGTTGGTGGTATTGTTGATCTTTTCTATCTGTGACATAGAAGGACAAGATACCAAAGTTTTGTTTTTTATTAATAGATTAGGCTCCGTGAGGAATGACTAATCTTGGATTCTTGGTTGGGTAATGGTTTGTCTATGATGGCCCTCGTTTTTTTAAGCAACTAGCATGAATTGTGATAGTTAGCTCTATCCATGATGAAATGTGTATGTTGGAATCTCTATTAATTAAAACCACCTATCTAAATATTTTATGCAGTTTTTCCACATTGCTACCAGGGTCTCTAGTATTATGTGTGTTTATAGGCCAATTTGTTTTATTTATGGTACACATTCTCTTCTTCCTGTTGTTCTTCAGAGGATTGATATTTGTTTCAATTGAACATGAACACTTCAATTCATAAATATCCACATTTACAGATAAGTGAGCCAGAGCAATGGGGCTATTCTCCAGTTAAAAAGAAGCTGCTCGTCTACTTTTATGGAACTAAACAGATGTGAGTATTTATTTTAATTTATTTTTTTCCTGCATTTACATTTTTTCTGTTGATGCGTTCTTTTGTTGCATGCATCATGCAACTTCTCTGCTTAGTTGTCGCTTATTCAGAAATTAGCCTGATTGCTGAAATTTCAAATTTGTTAAGACATATGTGCCTTGATGTTTTTTGTACTCTTGTAATGATGAGCACGGATAACATCTCAGTGTTAGCTTCTTTAATTTACGTGAAGCCATGTAGTGGCTATGTGGTTCCATAATTTATACAAGTATTTGTTGAATATTTTTGTCACACTGAATACATGAGGGTGGGCTTGACCGCTTGAGTTCATGGTGCACCCCCAAAGTGCTTGTTATTGTAATAGCTATATGTGACCTAATGAAATGCTTGTTACATTTATTATGCAGCTTGGAATGTCTATGATCAGATCTAATCAAATGCTCATTCTAGTAATTAGGCAGCGCTGTGTGCATAACTGTTTTGTGATTACTGATTAAGCATTATAACATAGGCATACTAAGTAGATACAGGAAGCATACTTAGATTTGTTAATGACTCCATGCTATCATTGTTGTGGGGTTGGGCCCCACCTGCAGCAGATTAATCTTAATGCACTTATTCTCTATCCCAGAATATATAATACTTGTATCTGACATTAATTATTAATTAAAATTTTAGTGCTTTCTGCAACTATACGGACCTTGAGGCATTCACTGAAGAGAAAAGGAAATCTCTTCTAGCTAAACGACATGGCAAAGGAGCAGATTTTGTCCGAGCAGTTAAGGAAATTGTTGAGATTTATGACTCCTTAAAGCAAGTGGGTAATAATAAGAGTGATATGACTGGAATAGATGTGAAGCCAGATGTTGAAAATGTTGCCAACAGTAGCAATTTTGACAGTGGAGGTTGTGGGGAAGGTTCTGATCTGGTAAATGACAAGAAGCTAGACAGACACCTTGCATCTTCAATGGACCTCAATATGATCAATAGCCCTGGCTCTAATATTGCCACAATGGAAAGTGACCGCTGTGTTGTGAATTCTGCAACTGATGAGCCGGTTAGTTTGTTTTCAAAGAAGGGCCAAAATGATTCTCAGAAACAAAGTTCTTGCGCCCTTGGTAAACTCGCTTCTCCATGGAAGTTGAGAACTTCATTAGGTGCTGAACAAAGAACGGCAGAGGGTTCTTGTGAGCTGACAAATAGTACTAATCAGCCTTTTGTTGATGTGATCTCTGATGAAAAGAAGGATCATTCTTTTCAGCATAAATGCATTGGCGAAAACAAACCAAACTCTGATTCTCTTTCAGCCAGAGAGGATGATGTGTTATTGCATTCCAGTCAAGGTACTTGCAGTCAACCAGGAGACTCTACAGTGGTTATTGATGATAAAAGTTTGAATTCTATTGCCAATGTACAGTATATTCATCACATTGAAGCATCTGAAAAAGAAGTCTTGCATAAAGAAGTCAAACCGAATGGAATAATTGATCCTTCCTTGAGCACAACTGTCACTTTTAAGAGGAAAAGAAAGCCAAATATAAATCACACTGATAGTCATATCATTAGTGTAGCACCAATAACAGATGAAGAATTGCGACCCAAGTCAAGTGGAAATCTTGCAGATTATTCGAATTCTGGGAATGAAGTCAACAAATCAGATGGAGATGAACACTTGCCATTGGTCAAAAGGGCAAGGGTCCGTATGGGAAGAGTTCTTCTGGAGGAAATCATAGTTGACAAGAGTGATGTTTCTGATAACAAAACAGAGCTGGCTACACATGCAAATAGATATCATAAACATGAAGCATTAGGAAATGATCATTCAGCTGACAAGGTGCCACCTGGCATGGATCTTTCACCCAAAGTAAACTTGTATATGCCACCAGGAGAAGCTCAGTCTGCTAGCAAGAATAAAGAATACTATCCAAAGGTTTTGTCATTTGATGGTGAAGCTGCTTTGCCCCCATCGAAACGCCTTCATCGTGCCTTAGAAGCTATGTCTGCTAATGCAACTGAAACTATTAGTAACTCTCCTGAAGTTAAAACATCAAAGGAGTTGATACTGAAAGGTTGCACAGCTTCTGCAAGTTCCCCTTCTAATAACTCTCTGGATGCAGTTGCCAAAGTTCCATGTTCTGTACTGACTAAAAGTCCTGTTATTTCAAGTGCATATTCTTCAGATACCTCAACTGCCCAAAAGCATGTCTTATGCAAGGAATCCCCCTCTACTATTCCTTTGGATTTGAAAAATGCATGCAATCAGAATCCACCGAAAGAGAAAGTTTGTGTAGAAGCCCACATGGACAGCGTAAACACCCCGCTGATTAATTGTAGTATGGTTGATAATGATGCATGTGGTAAAGCTCCAACCTATTCTATGGAGTCAAAAGCAAGTGGGAATGAGCCTGTGGAACCAAATGGTGGCCCTGGTCGTGTTTTTATCAAAAATATAAATGAGTGTGCTGAACTAGTTAGCCAAGCAAGTATTGTTGTTCCAGACACCAATAAAAATTGCAATTCTCTGCCACATGATGATACTCTTTTAGCTAAACCGACAGTTATTGTGGCTGACAGAACAAGTGCATCTTCTTTGGTCACTAAAATTTCATGTATTCAATCTGATGCAGGAACCCAAATGTTTGAAATGTAAGCCTTCTATTTCCTGCCAAAACAAATTCTCCAATTGTTTGTCCTATAGGCATACGCTTTAACTGTAATACTGTACATAGACTTATTGCACACCTTCACATAATTAACTAATTGCAACAATCTTGTCAGTGGTATATTTTCTGAATTTAACCATGCCCTTGTCTCCTTGCATGTTAGCATAGATTCTTCCCTGTACTACACCAGTACTGCTACTTACTATAAATGATGATCTTTTATGTAATTTGTAGTGCAGTTACAAAATTGGCTTGGTGCTTTAATAGCTTTGGCTGTATTTTTTGGTGCATAGAGAAATAGAGGATGCACAAAGAGGATAGAATCTAGATGGACATACTCGATTGCACTAGGAATATTACAACTTTTTTAGGGAACATGGATACATTGTAAAGACACTTAAGGGATATAGAAAGTTAGAAACTCTTCTTTTAGTCCAGTTGTGAACCATAAGAGCATCCACAATGTGAAGAAGTACTCTAGGACTAGTACAAGATGGACATGCAAACAAAGTTATTTCTTAGAAAAAATGCTGCAATGTATGTTATTAGAGGTGAGACCCTTACAAAAATAAAAAAATGTAAAAAAAATACATGCTCTACCCAATGGGCAACTACCAAACTAAAAAATGTAAAAAAATGTATTATTTAATTTAGGGGACTAGTATCCATGCATAAAACCCATGTCTTGGCTTTGTTTCCTTAACACTACCCTCCCAATGTATGGAACTAGTACTAAGACAAAAATTCTCTTGGACACCTCCTTATTTCAACATTGTGGATGCTCTAAGTGTTTTGGTTGTCTTAAATTTTTAGGGTGCAAAATCCATGTTTTTACAGGTGTCTGAGATTAGTGCTGAAAAAGTTAATATTGATTTGTCTTCACTGTGTTTGTTTGTTTTTGTTTGTAATTTCTCAAGTTTCATGTTAGTATGCTTACAGGCTTGATAATAGTATCATTTCATCTTGTAGGAACAGTTCTTCAGCAATCACACTGAAAGAACACAACCACAGAATAAACCCAAAGGGTAAGAATTTATCTCCAGATGTGATGCCTATGAAGGAACTAATTGCGGCTGCGCATATTCGAAGATTCTCCCAGCCAAGTTCTTTCATAGACTGTTTTTTCCGCTCCAATGTTCCTGAATCTTCGGTGAATATACCTTCACTCAAGGAAGGGTCAGGTGGTCAGTGTTCACCTTCAAATCATACAATAAGGTCCACAACAGATAGGATTCATACTCAACAAAACAGTGGTACTGTTCCTTTTGATAATATGCAACAGAAGGGCTTCAACAAATTATCAGGTCATGATGAAACCAGTTCAGCACGGAGGACCTTTGAAGCTTTCCTTGGTTCCTTAACAAGAACAAAAGAAAGTATAGGCCGTGCCACACGTCTTGCTCTGGAATGTGATAAGCAAGGCATTGCTGGCGAGGTTAGTCCATGTGCATACTTATTAACTTTTCATTGGAGGCATACTGTTTTAGTCTGGATTATACTGGATTTTGCATTTGCACATGTTTTCATTTTTTACAACCATCACTGGTAGATTTTAATTGTATAATTGGTAGCTTCATTTGGTCCATGAACAGAATGGTTCATCTGTCATTATTTAGCCTGTTTATGGTGCTGCATCATTTGTACTTTTCTACGATGTGGAATTGTATAGCTTTCTTCTTATTTTGAAGATTGACTGTGTTCATTGAAATGGGTACTCATCTCTGTAGTACATTCTTCTAATGTTGCACAACAAGCTATGCACAAAACACAGGTTAGAAATTTGCAAATGACGTGCCATATTTCGCACTGTCTGGATCACTAAATCCGCAAATTGGGAATTTTGTTCAGCTAGGAACATCATTTGCAGATTTGCTTCTATCAATCTTATAAGTAACAGAATATGCCCTTTGTGGCCATTGAGCTGATCAATGTGGTTGAACCTGTGCTTATTTATCCACCTGCTGCTTTTTGTTTGATAATCAGGTAATGGATATCATCATCGAACACCTGGAAAAAGAATCTAATTTGTATAAAAGGGTGGACCTGTTCTTCCTTGTCGATTCAATAATACAATGCTGTCGCAACCAGAAAGGTGTTCACATCATTTTTGCATGTTTTCCTCAGCACCTTGAATGGACAGGGTTTTCATGCTACTTTCATAAATTTTGTAGGTGGAGTTGGCAATGCCTATCCTTCTCTTATCCAAGCTGTCCTACCAAGAATACTATATGCTGCTGCACCTCCTGGAAATTCTGCATGGGAGAATCGAAGGCAATGTCTTAAGGCAAGTGCATTCAGTGCCCACACTGCAAGTTTACAAATTACAACCAAGATGATAATATAGTGTTATTTTACCTTTGTTCAAACGCTGATGTGTTTTGGTTGCTAGGTTTTGAAGCTCTGGCTTAAGAGGAAAACCCTTTCAGAATACATCATCCGCCATCATATTAAAGAGCTTGAAGCTCTCAATGAGGCATCATTTGGAAGCTCTCGTCGTCCATCAGGAACAGAGAGAGCTCTGAATGACCCTTTGCGGGATAATGAAGGAATGCTTGTCGATGAATATGGCAGGTAGATCTCTATTGTCCATTTTGAGAAACCATTTCTATGGTTTAGTCAGTACTTTGCTGGTTTTTTTATGTCTTTGGTTCATTGGTTATGTTGCATATACTGAAATTATTTTGCATAGCCTTTTAACTTTCTTGTAGGACGTCCAAATTTCTCTTAGATTTTCCATAAATATGTGAAAAAATGATCATCAGTCACAAACTTTTTTGTGCTTATAGTGACAGTCAGTTGTGGAGCCAACATTTGCATGTGCAATTTTGAGCTGTTGTAGTTTGTTGGGACCATTTGAGATGCTGTGGATTAGCATGCAGGTACGGTAGGCAGATGACAGAAAAAAATTGTATAAATATATGGACAGTACCACAAAATCTAGCAGAAAATGTAAAACCGATATCAAGCATATGAAAATCCTAAGGGCATTGCCATGATATGTATAGTCATAACAATTAATGTAAATGTACTACTACAGCATTAGTGCATGACAAATTGAAAATATTGAGAAGACCATAAAAATGTAAAACTACTTATTTGTCAGAAGATGAGTTATGATTTTGTGTGGGTAACTAACCCTGCTTTTGCATGTTGAACTGTGCTCTATCATCTTTCTGTACTTATAATGTCTGTTTAGTACTATTCATATTTATATCATTGATTATTCTTCACAGCAACACTGGTTTTCATCTTCCAAATTTAATTTGCACAAAACTACTTGAAGATGAGGAAGCAAGCTCCTCTGAGGAGAGGAGCTTTGAAGCTGTTACTCCTGAACATGAAGCTACAGGCACTGATGAGCAAGAAGCATTTCAATTGCATGCGGGGAAGCATCGACTTGTCCTGGAAGAAGTGGATGGTGATCATGAAATGGAGGATTTGGCCCCATCCTCTGAGGCAGAAGGGGAAGCTATCTCTTCATGCCAACCTGATGTAATTGCTGTTACAACGACCAAGCAAAATTTTGATTCAGTTCCACCCTTACCTGATGACAAACCTCCTTCTCCCCCTCCATTGCCATCATCCCCACCTCCTCTGCCAAGGTTGCCTCCTGTTTATCAAGATTCACAGGTGAAAGGAGCATTGGCAGCTGATCAAGTTCAAACAGATCCTCCAATAACTACCTACGTATGTAGTTATATTGTCTTTATAAGAAGGTCATTATGATTATTTTAATATTTATATACTGTGAATCTAAAAGGTCTTTAACGGTTCTTTGCAGAATGTTCAAGAGCAACACCCTCATTCTGTTGCAAACAACAGAGGCAACATGGATCCTTGTGTTGTTCCATTGCATCCTCCAGCACCCTACAATTGTGGATATACAGGACATGCAAATCAGATGGCACCACCGCCACCGCCACCTCCACCTCTTCCTGTTGCACCATTTCATCCTCCAGGACCCCATTTTTCTGGTCCCTCGGTGCCACCACATCATGGAAATAACTATCACCCACCACCATCAGTGCCACTATCTAATAATGCATATCACATGCAGCAACCACCTCATCCACCATTTCCGAATCAGTACCCATATGTAATTCCTGAACCCCAACAAAGCACACAACCTTGGAATTGCAGTTCTTCCTATCCTGAGAGGAATCATTACAGTGAGCATGACAGAGGACACCATGCATATGATAGGAGACATCATTTTCATCGTAGAGACCACTTTGACGATGGAGGGTGTCACTTTGATGATGGACGACATTATTTTGATGATGGAGCATATCATTTTGATGATAGAGGGCATCCCTTCGACGATAGAGCAGTTAGGGGACAAATGCACCATGAAGTTGTTGATAAAGGAAGGTTTCCTCCACACTACCCACCAGGTATTTTTGAAGTTTTGCACCTAACTGCATGAAAATATTTATGAGTGGAAGTTTTATATCTAACTGCCTGCGTGTATATATGAGCAATTCTGCCAAAATACAAAATTAGTTCACATGTTTGTCATGAATTAGACTTTTATTATGATGAACAAGCCTTTTCTGATCAATATGCAGTTGACTTTATTATTGATGGTGCACTGTATTTACAATTATCCAGCCCCCCCGTTTCCAGACCATTTTGATGGTTCATCCACTCCATTGCATTGTGGGCAACCATCGAATCCTCTGCCAGGTCCATGCCCTGAGTGGTCTATGCCTCCTAGGAGATTTAAGTACCCTCCAGCCCCTAGACACTTGATGGAGCCTCCACCAGTTCCCCTTGAAGGAGGTGTGTGATTTCATATTTTGTTGTGCTCTTAAACAAGTCATATACTAATATTTCCTTTGCCTTCACCATTACTTCATGATCGCAATACTTTCTTCTGCACGTCGTGTCTTTTCGAGAATAGCAGTTTCCATTTTGTGTTCCAGCAACTCTGCAAGTCAATTGTGTTGATCATCATTGCAAAATCAGGTTGGAGGAGGCATGGAAGACAGAATTATGATAAGCATCCTAGATGACTAGGAGCAGGAGCTTTGTAACTCATTTCCTCATAACTGTCAAGGAGCCTCAGTTTCGGTACCTCTCTCAATGATAACCTTTTTAAGCAGTCTCTTTTGTATATTTTTTCCATCTTTCCTTTTCACAATGACGTGGTAATGTTCAGCTCATACCTTATAATGGCAGAATGGCATTCTTTCTCATTACTGGGGACTCGGATAATTTCTGACAATATTTAATGGTACGTGATTTATTCTATTTCTTCAGAATCCATAGTTTTATTTGCTTGGTGCATTTGTCTGAGAATACATTCTGTTCATCTGACGCATGGCACGCATTGTTTCCCAGGCAATAGATTTTGGACTTAGTATTTTGATTTTTTTTTAGTAGTGAAGAGTTCTTCTATATATTCGATAATTTGTCACTGTCAAGAAGTACCTTTGGTTTTTCCTTTAGATGTCAATGATTTAAATGGTCTCACATGACATTGTTAC
Source organism: Zizania palustris (assembly GCA_019279435.1). Lineage (NCBI taxonomy): Eukaryota > Viridiplantae > Streptophyta > Magnoliopsida > Poales > Poaceae > Zizania > Zizania palustris. The sequence goes on along the minus strand of JAAALK010000079.1, from coordinate 69,600,451 downwards.
AGAATGACAACATAATCAAGAATGACAACATAACCAAGGAGTTCATTTTGAGAGCAACAAATCAACGTCTCCATTCCTGTGTGGGCTTACCATGAAATCTCACTGGAAAAAGAGATGGAACCGGCCCCACTGTACATATGTATCTTAGTTCTTAGCATTCTTCTGCTAATGCAGAAACGGAAGTGAGTCGAATTGTAGCGAAGAGACGTTCCTGTATCAGCTTAATTAGCCATAGATTGTGTCGTTATCCTTGCAGTTCACCGTCCTTTTGGCAATATCTTTGGTATTTAATATTCCCTTTGTAATCCAAATGTTAATTTAAATACATTATACAGAATTGATTAGAGTTAGGCCAAAAATTAGATATTCTTTTGGTTTGCTGCAGACTTTATCGGGCCTTGTTTTGGACACATGGTTTTGTTATCTTGCAAATGAACTGCAAATGATTTAGTAGATAATACTATAATTTCTTTATGAGCCTTTCACGTTGGGCATGTGATTGGGCGGAAACATGTCATTATAAATTTTACGGTTTGAAAATTTATTATCTGTGTGTTACTAATATATTTGGGGCTGTTATAATTATTGATAGTGATATTTGTTAAATTCTTGAAAATTATAATGACAAGTGAGAATCCAAATGTGGTAAGCTACATTGTAAGGGTCTGGACAACATGGCTTGAACTGAATATTTAAGAGGAATTGAAAAGGTAAAATATGTATTAAGGTTGTCTTATTGCAATACAAGAAAAGCATGAATGTTCATGCACTGATTTTCATGATTATTTTGGCCATAGTTACTAATTTTATTTATTATTGTAAAGTCTTGTGTGGATCATTGCTCTTGCAAACTCTGTCAAAATATTGGCGATGGTGAGTGTTGATACTGCTAAATTTTTTGATGTTTGATTTGTTACAAAATTCTAGAAATGTGGTCTTTTTACCAAAATTTTAGCAATGCTTTTTTTTTGAGCGAAACAAATGGGCATATAGGGTCCATTTGGTTTGATGATGCTGTAAGATGTGATAGAACACTCCCGCTTGGGAGATCACATCCTCTGTTTGTCTGGTAGATGATATAATATATGACCATTATTTTTGTTGAAGAGATATGATAAGTTATGTTTGCGTAGATATTTTATTAAGTATGTGGTGAACGCTTGAGATTTGTTCGCAATATTAACATTTAGGGTTTATGGTTTTGGGTTTAAGATAAATTTATTCTATTGTGCTAATGGTGTTAGTGTATGCGCGATCCGATTGTGCAGGCACTAACACCGGTGCACGGATGAGCTTGTCCGCCAGTATTTTTTCTCAAATATCTCTTAGATTTAACGAGAGAAAAATTACCATAAAAATAATAAGATACTTTTATCAATGCCATCCAATTCTATGATCACTGCTAATTTATTTGGCACGAACAAATTTGGGAGCAAACCAGATATACCCTACATTAATCAAATTTTCATTCCTTTCCTTTAAAAACCAAGGAAAATATATTTGTTCTCTCTCACACACAACACAACTGGGCGAATTTGGTTTTGCGCGTGTGGATAGTGTGATGTTAAGCCAGGTGACAACTACGTCATAATTTTTCCAACACAATTCACTCGATCAGATCGAATCCGCACGTGTGCCCCAAGCAGAGAATGCATCAAGACAGATATACCTATGTTGTCGTACTCAGTAGCTAGTTATGTCTGTTCATCTATATCCACGTGAGACAAAACAGTTTTTTACCAACATAATAAAGGAGGTGTTTGGATCAAAAGGCTAAATTTTAGTCTGTGTCACATCGGATATTTGAACATCAATTTGAATGACTAAACGTGAACTAATTATAAAAATAGTTGTAGAATCGGAGGATAATTCACGAGACGAATTTATTAAGCCTAATTAATCTATAATTAAGAAATATTTATTATAACATCACATTGTCAAATCATGGGGTATTTAGACTTATTAGATTCGTCTCGCGAATAATCCCTCGATTATGAATGGGTTTTATAAAATAGTCTACATTTAATACTCTAAAAAACATCTAGATTTTTTCTACAATGTAAAGCTTAGCTTAGTTGCCACAAAAATTAGAAATAAATTAATATCCGAAAATAAAAACAATAGTTTCTACGTATTCTTATCAGCAAGATACCCACTATGAATGTCAACAAATGCAACACTCTGTCCGTTAGTATGCATACTTTGTCGAGTGCCGGGTCAGGCACTCGACGAAACTGACATGACACTCGGTGTAAGCTTCGTTGAGTAACCGATAAAACACTTAGCGAATCGTCTGTGCGTCGTCGAGAGCCTAATTACCCCGTGCGGTTGCCCAGTATAAAAGTGGCTTCGTCCGTGACACTCGACAAACTCGCTCTTTTCGTTTAGTGATTCTTATTGGTAAGATACCCACGGCAACAAACGCAACACTCCAATATTACGAAAATAACCATATTAAGTGGCAGCAAAGCAAATGCAACAATCCAATCATCATCTTTAGAAGGGATTTATGTCCTCGTGATAAGGTTTCAAATCAGTAGCAAAACTAGCCACCATTAATAATCCGTGGTGTAACTCCAGCATGTGATCATCCCCAGGAGGAAAGAAATTCGAGCATTAATTATTGCATTAATTTGCACCCAATTTGAGTTCTACAAAAGCTGTGACACGCTTGGCTGCTCTCGATCTGCTCGTCTCCTTCTGCCGCCGTCGTCGTCGGCGTCCGAATCGGTTGCAGAAAAAGTCTACTCGTAGTGGTAAGCACGCGTTGACCTCAGCTGATAAATACTGCAGCCGTCTGTCGTCGCCGGCGAGCGAGCGAGCCAGCGATCGATAGGAAGAACGTGCGGCGGCGTGGTGCGCCGGAAAATGCAGCAGCCTCGCCGCCGCCGTCGCCTCCTCCTCCTGCTCCTGCTGCTGCTCGTGGCGGCGGCGTCCGTCGTCTCGCCGTGCCTCTCCCTGGCGCCGGTGTCCAGGACGGTCACCGTGGATCAGCAAGGCGGCGGCGACTTCAGGTCGGTGCAGGCGGCGGTGGACTCCGTGGCCGACGGCAACCTCCAGTGGGTCAGGATTCACGTCAAGGCAGGGATCTACAGGTATCCCAACCGTGACACCATCGTCTCCTACCTCGCGCCGTTAGTTGTAAATTAAGCCGACCTAATTATTTTTAACTAGTAATTTAAAAATCTTAAACTTACGTACACATATATAAATTTATGATGAAAATTTAACAAAAATAATAACTAAATTTGTAGCTCAAGTCCCAGCTTCATTACCACTCAAAAAAAATTGATGATTTGACGCTCTTAACGTCTGTTTTTCTTTTCTTTTTTCTTGCAAACATACTTTAAGTTATTTTGGCTTTGATTTTACTACGAAATTTAGGGCTCGATTGTTTCAGTCTATGACAATCGTAACTACTTATAATAAAATTTTAAACTGAAACAAACGGTTTACATTATAAACTCAGATCGTAAGAATCAGTAGTAGTCGTACAATAATTTGATAAGAACTAAAATCAAAAGCCAAAAAATACTAGTTTCTCTAGATCGATTTATATCAGTTAGATATTCAGATTATCCAGTCACTCAACTAATTAGCAAGTTAGAATCTCTTACTTCTCGAAGTTTAAAAAATAGATTTGAAGCTGATTTTACTAAAAAAAAATTATAATTTGGTTGCAGAGAGAAGGTGATGATCCCAAAGGAAAAACCATACATCCTGCTGCAGGGGGATGGCTCGTGGAACACGGAAATCACATCTGACGGCCACGCCTTCTCCGGCAGCGGCAGCGGCAGCCGCATCCTCTCCGGCAACGGCGGCAACGTCGGCGAGCATCTTAAGATGGACGGCCATTCCGCCACCTTCAACACTTCCACCTTCATCGTCCTCGCCGACGACTTCATCGCCCGTGGCATCTCCTTCAGGGTACCACACACACCCGTCACAAATTTTTAAATTTTAAAGTAAAATAAAATTACACAGTTAACATTATAATTTTTAAAAATTATCTACATATCACTGTCAGTTACCGTAGTAGTTCTCATATATCATACATTAGTGACACGTATCGACAAACCGTCGAAACTATAATGGTATGGAAAAAATTAACCTAATTTTAAAACATATTTATATTGTCTCTGATCTTGAAAAGATGTGATTTTGTTTGGAACGAATACATCATTTATTTTTTATGTGAAAAAATTAATCCGACGCATGCATGGTGACACGTGGCAGAACATGTACAACGCGTACAGCAAGAGCATCCCGCACCAGGCGGTGGCGGCGCTGGTCGGCGGCGACCGGAGCGCCTTCTACGACTGCGACTTCTACGGCTTCCAGGACACGCTCTGCGACTTCACCGGCCGCCACTACTTCCACCGCTGCTCCATCAAGGGCGGCATCGACTTCGTCTTCGGCTACGGCCAGTCCATCTACGACAACTGCACGCTGCTGTCCAACATGCCGCCGAGGACCAAGCTGCAGCCGGGCTGGGTGACGGCGCACCGGCGGCTCACCGCCGACAGCCCCGGCGGCCTCGTCTTCAAGGGCGGCTCTCTCCAGGGCACCGGCCGCGTCTTCCTCGGCCGCGCGTGGAACGAGTTCGCCACCGTCGTCTTCTACCAAGTGTCCATGTCCAACGTCGTCGTGCCCCAGGGCTGGCAGTCCTGGGACTCCCCCGCATTGTAAGTATATCGTTACACGCTATTACAAACACGAACATAAAACTTTGAAAAAAAACAAAAATCTTCAAAATTTATTTTAAAATGATTTTATGGAGAGTCTGAAATAAATTTTATAATTTTCAAAGTTTATTTTTATTTTTAAAAAATTTCTGAAAAGAACAAAAAACTTTGAAAAATTGAAGAAAAACAGAACTCTTCAAAATTTATTTTAAAATGATTTTCTGAAGAGTTATAAAATATAATTTTGAATTTTAAAAGTTCTCTATTTTTTCATAAAATAAAAAACTTTCAAAAGTTTATCATGCATTCTCCGGAAAAAAATTTCAAATGATTTTTTGAATATTTGTGAAATAAATTTTCGAATTGGTTTTTAAATTGTATACGTGTCGTATGCCATAAATTAAGCGATTTTAAAATATTTTGGGCAAATTGAGGAAAGAAATATATTAGACGTATGGAAAAAATTTATTTTGCATGCACGTGGGTCCCACATTTAGGAAAAAGAAGGTAATATGACCTATTACCTCTAGGAGGTAACAGATCACATATTTTAAATCCGAGTCGTCCAATCACATGGATTGGATGGCTGATAAAATTCCGGGGTATTGTAAAAAATCCCATATATAATATTTTTGTGCAAAACCATTAGATATAGATGTAGCAACAATATATTATAACATTGTAAAATAACATAAATTGAGTTGTTGTACACTTTGAAATTGAGCTGAACATGAAAATAAACATAATGGGGTATAACCCCTTAGCTACGCCCCTAACAACGGCAGACACTTTACCAGCCACGGCTACGGCTAACAGCAGTGACGGGCGCGTGACATTTCCATCGTGTTTTGAGCTCGGATTTTGCGTTTCAGGTCGAGCATCACGTTCGCGGAGGTGGGGTGTGAAGGGCCGGGAGCAAACAAGGCGGGGAGGGTGGCGTGGGAGAAGAACCTGAGCGACGAGCAGGTGCAGAGCTTTGTCGACCTCTCGTTCATCGACAAGGAAGGCTGGCTATCCAACCAACCCTGGTCCGTCGGCGTCGCTTAGTTACACCTCAAAACCGCTTGCATGCATTTCCGATCTCCGATCCATTGCCAAGCAGCACACACACACACAGATCACAAATATTCAGAGCTAGATCGACACAGTTCAGAGGTAGATCGTCGACACAGTTCAGAGGTAGATCGACTAGTGTTCTAGTAGGTGCAGTGCAGTGCCCTTCTACACGGCTTATTGTATGTCCATATGTATGTGTAGAAGGCAGAATTTATATGTCCATCTAATGTTAGATCTTATTGGTGCAGTGCAGTGGGAGAAACTTGTGTTCTCTGTTCTCTTCTGAGTTTTTTTTTCAAGCTTGGTTTGATCTCCACTTCATTTAATATCAAGAAATTATTCGAGATAATGATATAATATGTTAGATTTTCGGAGCTTTTTAAACGTCTTGTTTTTATACTACTTTAGAAGAAGAAGATACTGTAATTTTTATAGTTTGCTCCCTGACCGTTATTTAAGATTACTACACAATAATCAATATTTAGCACATGTATAATTAAAATAAGCACTCTTAGAAAAAAATCGATTACATATATTATGGGCTTATTTGGTAGAACTCCAGATCCTTAAAATCTACACTGAAGTTGAAGTATAGCACTTGAAGCTGATTAGAATATGCTCTATCACTCCAATTTATTTTTCTGAAATACTCAACGGGATCCACTTAGTAAAAATGTTTGGCTTGGTTCCAGCTTCACGGGACAAAGAAACTAGAGCTGGAACTCTGTCAAACGCACCCTATATAAAATATATTATAGTTTATCATATCTCTAGCTAGATTTTAAACTGAAATCTTAATCCATCCGGAACAAACGGGTCTTGGTGATGGCTGGCTCGATGCTCGGCGCCGTGCTCGTGCTCCCGTCGTTCGTCGGCGTGACAGTGGCGGCGCAGACCAATGCAAGAAGTTCTGCCTGGGAGGCTGGGACCTGGGTCAGTTCGCCATCGCGAGCCAGGCGTGCGCCAATCGCCACCATCCTGCCGCCCACCAGCCCGGACGACGGGCAGCACACCACCACCACCACCACCACCGTCACGACGATGACGGAGGTGACGACAGCGGCGGTGGCGGCTACCGTCGCCGCAAGTCCATGGTCACCGTCGACGCCGAGATATATAGAGGACGACGACGACCAGCATGGCAACGGCACGAGCGCGGGCGCCGACCGCGGCAACCATACTCGCGCCGCGTGCGTGACGGGGAGGACGACCACGGACACGGCGGCAACGACGAACATGCATGGGGACGATCGACGAGGACGACGAGAACCGCGCGTACAGGGACTGCTGCCGGTGGCTGAAGGAGGTCACGCCAGCTAGCCGGACTGCGTGTGCGACGCGCTGCCCCGCCTGCCGCCCTTCCTCGTCAAGCCGCAGCACAAGTACACCGTCAGGGTCTGCCGGAGCTACAAGTTCACTTACAGATGCGGCGGCTAACTACCATTAGTCATTAAGATTGTTTTCTTCAGAATCACCAGTCGTTAACATTTTCGTTAGTCATGTTATTTGGTGTTTAATTATGAGGTAAATACGAATGGAAAAAACATGTTTGTGTGTACTAATGTCTAATGTTTTGTAATAATTACGTGGCGACCGCTGGATCAGAACTGATCGGGCGAATCTAACACTCTATCGATATTTCAAATGATTATAGAGCTCTCTCCTCCTTGTCGGTGTTTGAAATGCGGACATAGCGATGGATTTACCCAATCAGCTTGTATAGGCTAGATCAATCAATTAAGTGCCAATCTAGGACATGAAACCCTAAATCGACATTTCATCGGCTAACAAAAGGTCAATTTTATAATTTTTTTAAAAGAGTGTATAATAAATTTGAAATTTATTTTAAAAAAATGTATCGTTTAAAAGAAATCGCCGGTTTCTCCGTCCTCAGTGCGTCACTCCCCGATCGCGTCGTCTCGCCGCACACGCGTCACATCTGTCGGTGGCGGGAGCTCGCCGCACGCGGCGAGGTCGGAGCGGTAGGTGGAAGCAAGCGCCAGGCGAGGAAGCGTACGCGCGAGAAGCCCCACCCGTCTTCCTCCATCCCCTCCCCCGCCGAGAAAAAAAGGCGACGGAAAATCGAGGCAACACGCCACGCGCGACGCGTGCACGACGGGACGGACGGACGGGCTCCCGGTTGCTCCAGATCTAGCGCCGCGTCTCCCTCGCGTGCACGCGACAGGTGTTCGTTGATTTGCGGCGGCGGGAGGGCGTACCGTGCAGGCAGGCGGAGGCCGGGGTGGGGGTTGGGAGGGGGGGCGCGGTGGCGGAGGAAGGGCAGATCTGGGGGGAAATCTGGCAGGCGCGGCGGTGGGGCTGCGGGCGCGGGGGAGGGCGGGGGGCTGGGCGGACGGCGCGGAGGGAGGGGAGGAGGGGGAAGACTGCAGGAACAGGCCCTGGCGGCGGAGGCTGCTCGCGTCCATGGCGCTCTCGTGGCCATCGGCCATCCGCCTCTCCGTTGCAGCCATCCTGCTCGTCGCAGTCGGCGTAGCTCTGTTCACGCTCCCCGTTGAGAAGGTGCGCAATTGGTTGCTTGGACTTGATATCGGGGCTGATGCAGATACGATCGTATGGAGTGTACTTGATTATAACATTTTTTTTTTGAAATATAGGTAGGGTTGTGCTGCTTAGGAAGAGTCCCTCCAAATGTAGCTTTGTCTGTGCCCCTGATTGGATGCATCCTCCCATTTAGGCTTGTCAGATGGAGATGGAGTTTATCAGTTAAATGTAGGTTGTATCAACTTGACACTACAAAGTTAGGAACTTAGGATTGTCCGAGATTTAGCTATTTATCCAATCCGTCATTGTGCGAATTATTCAGCACATTGAAATATGGTTCCTCCTAGAAACACAATTTCTCAAGGGCAATTCCCTGGCTCTATGCACTCCGGTACTTGAATCCTATTGGTCCGGAAAAGTGGTGTCGACTGAGAGAGGGTCGCTTGCAGCATTGCTGGCAGAAAATATCTGTACTATCATCGGTTTACACTCATTTACATGTGTATCTACATTCTACAACGTGTGTTATTCAATTCTAAATTTCTAACACATCCTTATCTTCACAATTGTCACACACGCCAGTAACAGCCTTTTCAACTGCTTTTCCATGTTACAGATATATCTAGCTGAACAGTCACACCTTTTCATAACATCTGATAGTTTAATAATTTTTTTAGTCTTGTTACACTAGTATTTACATAATGCCTGGTAGTGTTTTTTGTTAGAGAAGTCTATAATCTTTCAAATGGTGCAAACTTTTTTAGTCATTTCTTCTGTTCCTTATTTCTCTCTTGCTGATATAATCTATTTTTTTTTGTTTCTTTGGAACAAATGTAAACATTTAAAACTGTTTGGAGTTTTTGCTTCAAATGTTTGTTGTTTTCATTTTATTCACTATGAATGTGGTGCATCTTTGACAGATTTTGAAGGATTTTCTGGTATGGATCAAGGATAACTTGGGTCCATGGGGTCCTCTGGTATTGTAAGTATTCAGTTTGCTGGCACATAACTCGATTTATATGGTGAACGGAATGTTCATCCTGCCATCTTCTTCACTTAGGCAGTTAGGCTTAGTTATGCCCTTTTCCACACATGCACTACCCTTTCCTAGTGTGATGTGCATATTACATTATGATGCATTTCATAGGCAACACTCATGTGAAGCCCCTTAAAAGAACCTGAAAAGCCTGGTACAAAAAGAAAGAGTGGATTTAAAGAACTTTAATGCTTGGTACTTCGTTTTTCACTTTTCTTTGATTTGACATAGAGCTGAGCTGCGGAGGAGTGTGACTATACAGTTTTGTTTATACACTTATTTATCCCTACTTAGTCCTATTCCTCAAGAACATAAATTTAGTTTCAACCAGCCTTTTGTGATATGTCATATGTTGTTGATAATTGCCATGTTGTGCTTTACAGGGCCCTTGCTTACATCCCTTTGACAGTATTAGCTGTTCCAGCATCCATACTTACAGTAAGCATGCTCATCTTTCATTCCTTATGAGCTTTTATTTCACAAACATTTGTCATCTTTTATTGATCCTTCTGTTGGAAATTGTGTTTGCTCTGCTTTTCTGTGGGGTATGTGAATTAATTGACTGTGGTGCATTCTCTACTCTCTAGCTTGGAGGGGGTTATCTATTTGGCCTGCCTGTTGGGTTTGTTGCTGATTCCATTGGAGCAACAATTGGTGCAACTGCTGCGTTTTTGCTTGGCAGAACGGTAAGGATAATTTTGATTCTGTTTTTTACTATTTGTATTTTATATATACTTCCGTGATTTATTTTTTTAGTATTTTGCAGATAGGAAGGCCTTATGTTCTCTCCAAATGCAAAGATTACCCCAAGTTTCAAGCGGTAGCTATTGCTATCGAAAGGTCTGGCTTCAAGGTAACTTCTTGCCCCATGTAGCTCTAGCCTCTACGCGATGATGAATATTGTAACATCTAAATGCTTTGTGTAATATCATTTTGTCTCACCTGCTTGTTAATTGATTGAAAGGCCAATCTAGGAGACATTTGAAAGGTTGATATTATAGAGTTTGGATATGAATGTATAATCATCTAGCAATTTTGCCTTATTTTGATAATCTCACTTAGACATTTTATGTGATTCTGGATCTATGTGCTTTGATGATTTGCTTTGCAATAGTACCAGTTTAGTTTCTCTCTTTTAATGCAATGGTGCAAAAAACTTTGTATGTTCTTGGAAAAAAGTACATTGCTTGAAATCTTTAGTTGCTTGATTATTATTTTGATAGTTTTGTCATCATATGCAAGTATGCAACTTAAACTCTCTTTAATAATACAATGTTTCTAAGTATCTAACATTGTCTGTGTTTCTTATTTGCATGCAGATTGTGTTGCTATTAAGGCTTGTACCTTTACTTCCATTTAACATGTTGAACTACCTGTTGTCTGTCACTCCTGTTGGCATTGGAGAATACATGCTGGCTTCTTGGCTGGGGATGATGGTACATAAATTCTTTTTAGTTGAGCAATATTGTGGAACTAAATTACATCCTGGTTGGCCAGTGTACTTAGCTCTTAAGTTTTATCATCCGCTGCACTACATTTCTGGTGTAACCAGAACCAGGCTGGCAGGTTCTGTTATCATTTGCTACTTCAGATTGCCTGTGATAATTGGAATCATACACTCAGTATTAGTCTTCTGCATAATCTGCTGCTTTAGACTGTTACATCAGTAAATTACTAAACACACTATTCTCCTTCAGAAGTTGGTGTTTGATTCTATAATTTGCAATCTACATATTTACTTGCAGAACCATCCATCATTTGCTAGCTTGCAAGTTATTGTATTCCCATTTACCTAATATGCTGAATTAACCCATCAAGTGCTGTGACATTTTTTCTGTTATTCATATTTGTTTGGCCAGCCTATCACTCTTGCTTTGGTATATGTTGGAACAACACTAAAAGATCTATCAGATGTGACTCATGGCTGGAGTGAGATCTCAACAACTCGATGGGTGAGTAGTTGAGTACTACAGCATATGCTTGCATTTTACATCCTGGTGATGTGGTCTATGTCATCTGACTTGGAGCCCCCATCAATATATTTTCTATGTAGTTTTATTTTTGGCATAAGCCAGTGTGTAGAATCATATATGAAATTAACCTCTCTCTTTTCATAGAAAGTATGTAGTGTACATTTCCTTTGTTGTTGTTCATTTAAAATCTTGATAGTGGAGATCTGTTTCATAGAAGGTAGCTTGGTGCCTATCAATGTTTACAAGTCGCCTAGTCGAACCTAGTCGCCATGGGACCGACTAGGTGACTAATCGCGATTAGTCGTCGACCAGGGCCGATTAGTCGTGTAGTCAGTTTTAGGGTTCTAGCTGAAAAGAATCACTCACCTTAGGAGGTGGATCTTGAGTCTTGACGGTCGGAGGGCTGGAACAGGCACTAGAACATGAGCGTTGTGGATGGCTTGGCCTAGAGCAAGCGTGCACTTGAGCATGTGCTGGCCACCGGAGCATGCGCGCGCTACTGGAGCATGGTTGCGCGCCGCTGGACGGTTGGAGCATTGGTCGTGCACCGCTGGAGCGTTGGCTAGCTGGCCACTGGATGGCAGGAGCTTCGGCTAGAGCACCACTGGACAAGGCGTGCACGTCGGCGCCAGCTGGACATGCGGTGCGAGAGGCCAGGTAGCGCACAAGGGGAATAGGCTGGGTGGCACACACTGTGGGTTGGAGCTTCGCTCGGCGTGCACACGGCGTCGGTTGGAGCTTTGCCCGACGTGCGTGTAGCGAAGCTAGACAAGCATGCAGGCGGCGTGAGACCTAGGCGGCGCACAAGGGAGGAGATAAGGAGACTGTGCATCTAGGTCAAACAGAGAAATAACCCTAACCCTAACAGGCTAGGTAAAAAGCCCACTAGAACAAGAACAGGCCCACTAAAATGCCCCTAATCGTCGACTAATCGGACGACTAAGTTTCTGGGCGTGCTGATCGGGTCGGAGCATCTGGTCGTGTCCACAAAACCGACTAGGCCGATTAATCGTGATTAATCGCGACTAATCGGACGATTTGTAAACACTGGTGCCTATCTCTTGAGCAAATTGGTCTATTCAACTAGGCCCATATATTTGATTTTGGATTTTAGCACTAGACAACAGTTTTCCATATTTAGTCTTAAGTTTAGTATGAGATGTGAAAAGGAAATATTAAGATTCAGGACTAGTAGTCAGCATTCTATGATTACTATTAAGGTCAAAAAAATGAAAGGAAAAAAAAGAAGTTTCATTCTTTTTATGCCCTTGAGATTATTCTTATTTGATGTTTTCATAGGTTGATACCAATACCACTTAATACATTAATGCATATGACTTTTAGCAATTTCTGCTGACACTTATAAATGATTCTTCTTTTCAGATTCTCATAATATCTGGCTTCGTCATGTCTGGTAAGTGTTGTTCCTTCCCCTGCAAACCCTATATTAGTAGAAAGTCTAGATTAGTGGTAAAAATCGTGTGGCTAGTATTCAGTTGTAGGCTTGTAGCACACATATTCATGTCTTAAACCTCATCTGTTATACCTAGTTTTGGAGGATTTGCATTTTGGGCTTTTTTTAAAAAAAAATGCAAAACCCCATTGGTTGTTACTCAGTTTTCTGTTATCTCGTGTCATCTTTTAGTTAATGCCCCTGACCACCCACTACACACGCAACAGCAACAAAAGAAGCATGAAAACACCCCCTGCTGTGGCAGGAGCTCACTTTATGTGGTTTTTCACTGGTTGGATCCCGATCGGTCTATATGGCTCGCAAACCTGTCAAGTGTGACCTCACCCCTGAACTTCATCGTCTTCCTTGACAACTTACCACTTCCTCTATTGCCAATGCTGCGGCAATTGTGGGTCTGTGGTCTACATTCCCTGGCAAGAAGTTGCTAGGACACCTCCACTAATTACAGCCATAGCTCCAGATTTTGGTTATGCTATTTAGACATGATTTAATGACCTTTTGCCTTATTTGATTAGCATAATTAAAACTTTTTCCCCAGAAGCCTTGTTGAATTAAGTTATCTTCTTTTTCTTCCTACCATATGCTTCATTGACAATTTTTTGTGTGTGTGATTCTGCAGTTATCTTGATTGTATGTGTTACAAGAATCGCGAAATCTTCTCTGGAGAAGGCATTGGCCGAGAATGGAGATGCAGGAGTTCCACACCTTCCAGTGGTGGCCTCTCCCTCTGATTTGCAGCAACCCCTTGTGATCAGAATCGACACATCAAACGAAGATCACGAGAAGTGAACCTGTTGTTTGCCACCTTTCACATGTACATTCTTTGGATGTTCCATCCGGATCACCGTTACATCTTACACTCTAGTTTTTTTTTTTTGCCAGTAAAAAGAAGAGGGGAAGCAAAACCGTATGGTTAGGTAATATATATATACCACATGTTCTCTTAATCCACGTGGTGACTGGCTGACATTCATGTCATGCGTGCAACTGCAGACCACAGTAACTCGAAGTGGCTATTGTAATTCGATTTCGAAAATTTTGAGACGATTTTTCACCCGTTGAATTGTTCGTCATGTTCTTGTGTTTTTTCCTTGATAAAAGATGAAAGAGAACAGCATTTGGTAGCAGCTTGTCCCGCTGTATGAATCCTCAAGCTGGAATGAGTCTTTTTGTTCTGAATAATTCAAATAGAAGTTATTTGGATTATTCGAATCTGTGTTCGTATATGTCAGGTACTACCGATATATATTTGTTTCTATATAAAAAATCCATATTTGAAAATAAAAATTTGAATCCAAATCAGTTTTTTCCACATTTATACAGAAACTATCGAATCACGCCTGCACAGAAGATGACTTTTCAAAACATTTTCTCTATCCTGCTTCTATGATCTATCTAGTGTTGTTTCTACCATTTTAAAGGCCAAAGCAAGATAAATTCAGGAGTTCTTTGATCTTTTTTGAATGAAGTATATAATCATATTTTATAATTATTGTAACAAAAATTGTAGATGTGACATGCCTACCGTCCATTAACCTAGGCTTGCCATTGGGGAGGGTATGAATATACTCATGCTTATCCATATTCATATTTATATTAAGCCTTACCCAATCTTACCCTCCCCAATTCTCCATTACCCAAAATTCCCCATATCCATTGGTTAATAGGTAAAACATAGTATTGTAAATAAAACATAATTGGTTTATTTATCCATACCCTCCCCTCCCCAATTCTAATTGGATAATATTCATACCCTCCCCACTCAAAATGGGTAAAATAATTTTTACCCATACCCTCCCCATTCCTTATGGGTATGGGTTTGGATAATGGGTAAGGATACCCAGCCTACATTAACCTATGCAAATGTGTATAATAATAATAATAATAATAATAATAATAATAATAATAATAATAATAATGATGATGATGATGTAAACATTTAATTAAAATAACAAAACTTGAAGCCAATTCTTGCATTGGTACTAGTGTGAAAAAAAAAATCCAACTACATGTCTGTTCATGATCATCTCTAATCACAGCCGCTACCATAATTCACACGCTAAAAAGGATAAAAAGTTGAATAATATTCACAAGAGTTTCCTCTAAATTTAATGAAATTCTCCTTACAATACCTGAAGTTTGAAATGTTCAGGCTTGCCATTCCTAACAAACATTGGAGGTGTCGAAAAATGGAGGAAATTTACAGATCGAGCAAAACAAAAAAGAGAAGAAGAAAAAAAACTATATTTCGACCAAGAGATTCGGAACACAACATCCGATCCAATCCCGAGCAGACAAGTGACCAAATCATCTGCTAGTTTTGCTAGCTCAGCTGCTGCATGGGCAAGGATGATTCCATGGTTCCATACTTCCATCTCGACCTGCGGCGACGAGCCTCGCATGCCGGATCACCGGGTCATGCGTGCTTTAGCTCAGGCTGCACGTCTCACCGGCGACAGGATGAGATGGGATGAGAGGTCACCCAATCTAGCTCGTTGTCATGTGCTTCTGCAAGAATCTGTGGCGGCCGTGACGTCGAGCGGTCAGGCGCCGACGCGCTGTGGCGGGAAACGCGGCGTCGGCACGAGCGGGTCGTGGCGTTCCTGCATCTTGTGCAGCCGCTCCGGTATCGTGGAGTCGAACAGCCGCGAGCCCGGGTTCTCGGCGAAGCAGACGTAGTAGCAGCCCACGCACGCGTGAGGCAGCGCCATGCCGATCCGCGTCTGCAGCAGAAAGAACTTGGTTAGATCACCGGGGAAAAAAAGGCGTTTTTTTGTGTGTGTTGGGAGGTGGCAGGAACGGGAGACAGGCGGCGCTGGCGCGAACCATGAGGTATCCGACGAAGAAGACGAGCAGGGAGACGGTGGCCGTGTAGTGCTTGTGCGTGGCGAACGTCCATGAGCCGGCGAGCGCGACGCAGAGCGCGCCGCTGGTGACGCCGGTGAGGAAGCAGACGGAGCTCGTGATGTCAGAGTCCACCAGTGCCGCCATCCCGGGCAGCCGCTCGAACTGCCCCCACGTGCTCCGCGACGCCTGCACGAACCCCCTACCGTACGCCGCGATCTGCAACACCATGAACATATCCGCCATTGTTACGCAAAGCTTGCAGCTGCTGGCGGCTGCTGCTGCTAGTGCTAGCTAGGCTGTGCGCGCGCGCGAGAAGAGAAGCTCACGTGGACGAAGGCCCAGTTGTTGCCGAACTCGAAGATGGCGTTCATGACGTGGAGGCAGCAGTGGGCGCAGGAGAACATGAACTCGTCCTCGCCCTCGAGGAGGTTGAGGCCGCGGGCGAGGATGCGGAGCGCCTCGATGGTGGGGACGAAGAGCGAGCCGAGGCAGGCGCTGCCGAGGTTGAAGGAGAGCGCGCGCTGGAAGCTGAACTGCACGCTCGACTGCATGCCGCGCAGGTAGTAGAGCGCGATCACCCTGCTCACCGTCAGGTTCGCCACGTTCCGCATCACCTCCGTCGTCCAAGCCAGGCTGAGCACCAGCCCCAGGATGGTCAGCCCCGGGAACCGGTAGTTGGCGGCGCCGATCACCGCCACGCACCACACCGAGATCCACACGAACCCCGCCGCCACCATCAGGTAGGCCGGGCCGTTGAGCCCCCGGAACTTTTCCACCGGTTGCACCGCGCGCTCGAACACCCGCGCCGTAAACCCCACCCGGCGCGTCACCCAGCACGCGTACAGCCCCGTCCCGATGGAGAACATCACCATCGCGACCCCGAGCCCAACGGTGGCCGGCATGGAGAAGCACATCAGCAGCGCGCCCACCGCCAGCGTGATGCCGAAGCTGGACCAGAGGATGACGCGCACCATGGCGCGCGGCCACGCCCGCACCGCCTTCTGCCACGCGAACGCCAGCACGATGCTGAGCGCCACCGCGCCCTCCACCGGCGGCAGCCACAACCGCAGCAGGTTCCGCTCGCTCCGCGCATTGCGCGTCCGCGGGTGCTGCACGATGTCCTTCACTGCCCTGAACACGAAGAACCCGACGGCGAACCCGACCGCGGCGAGGTGCACCAGGAACACGCACAGCGTGATGCCGTTAGTGTACACGCGCGAGTTGAGCGACGCGAACGCCACCTGCCACGCAAAGTTAATCAAATCAATTCACGCACATGTCCTGCAACTTGAACCCTAATTTACTACACGATCTGAACGGGGAATAAATTATACACCTAAGGAATATTCCCATCAAAATCAAAGTTGTGCCATGAACTGGAGATTCGATCCAAGAATTACATTCCAAATGGTATTCCATTTGGGGAGGATTTAGTGCTTAAGTTGCCCATTAGCCTACAGGTGAATATCTATCTAGTGTTTCCGTTGTCGTCTGAATTCTACTTCATTTTTAGATTCGTCCGACATTGAGTTTTATAATTTAGAACTAAAATCTTAACCGTTTACAAGAGCTTCAGACTCTGAGCCCTTAGGCTACATTGATCAAGAAAATCGTGTCAAACACTACCACCTCTCTTTTGTTGATACATATTCCATCATGCATTATTAGGTTCAAACACTGCTAATCTGCTGTGGAAGCTCAATGCGTGAAGCAACTCAGCTTGCAAAAGACACATAAAGATTGCTTTTTTTTTCCTTTTTACTCACATATGACTCATATGAGATATCACAAAGTATCAGTATCTACAAAACCCAATCAATTCTTTTCCAAGTAAAATAATAGGTTTTTTCAAGAGTAGAACAGTAGTTTTGGCTCCTGCCATTTTAAAAGAGGTCAAAATCACCTGTCAGTATCCTGTGTAAAATAAGAACTGGTCTAGAAAAAGAAGTGTTTTGCTTCTTTTCAATGAAAATAATTTATGTCAAAATTCGGCACATGAGAGTAAAAGTTTTATGTCAAAATGTCAAGTGATATGCTTGATTGCATCAAACAAAATCATTGAGATGACTACCAACCAGCTTGAGCTATATACAGTCGATCTCACTCTCCACACAACCCCAGGTCCAAAGAAAGTCGAAATATTTGAAGAATTGATACTCAAAACAAGGAATTATTTGATTATTTATGTTAAACTATCTAAGATAAATAATCGAAGCTTTTGTTTTAAGTGTCGAAACAGAAGAATTTAAATACAAGTGAGAAATTATGAGAAATTGAGCATTTGGTAGTTACCAGTGGTGGGGTCTGATTGAGGGGCCGGAAAGTCGCCACCTGTGGCGGCGGCTCCACGCCGCCGGAGGCCACCGACATGGGTGGCGGCGGTGCCTGCGTGGTGACCTGCAGCGGCGCCAGCGGCCGCGGCACCTGCAGCCTCGCCACCGGCACCGGCGGCTCGTCCACGACGACCACCTTCACCTCCCTCTCCTTCGCCTCCGGCTCCCGCTCCGGCGCCAGCGCCCTCGCTCCGCGGCCCCTCTCCGGGTCATCCTGCCGCCGCGCCTGCATAAAACCGCACGGGCACAGCAACCAAGAACCCCCTTGAGAAACACGGTCACACACTCACACGGACGGAACACCACTCAAAGAAACGAGCTTTCTCCGGCGAAGAACCGTACGGCGTTATCGGCGGCGCCCATGTCGTCGCCCACGTCGCGACGGAGACGGCGGCGGAGGCGGCGTCCCCGGGAGCTCAGCCGCAATCGCTTGCGGCGTGACTCCTCCTGGCGTGAGCGTAATGGCGAAGTTGCCGTAGTATGAGGATTTTTTTTATGTAGTTTGGGCTGTGAGCTTGGAGGACTTGACTTTTTGTTTGGTGCAAAGTTTTTTTTTTCCTTTTTCACGTTTTTATTCTCTTTTTCCCTTGTCTTTTTTACATGATTATTCAATTTCTTTTGTGTTGTTTGGACTCTGCAGCTTTGGTTTTATGTCTGTATTTAAGGTGAAATGATGAATTGAATTGGACACCATAGTTAGTGATAAAGAGTAGGGATGGCAACGGGGAGGGGTCCCCGTCCCCGTCCCCGCTAGACAAAAAAATCCCCGTTCCCCGTCTCCGTCCCCGGCTTCGGGGATAGATTTTCCCCATCCCCGCTCCCCGTCGGGGATTCGGGTACCCGTCGGGGAGAAAATCCCCGTTTAGGTATATATATATACACATATATATACATATACATATACATATATATACATATACATATACATACACACATATATATATACATACATATATACACACAAACATATACACACATACACATACATATACATACATATGTATATATATATATATATATAATATGGACCCACATTTAATTTTCACGGGTATATTAACGGGGAACGGGGATGGGGAGTAGAGGAACGGCCCCGTCCCCGCTTCACCCGACGGGGATGGATTTTTCCCCGTTTGTCCCCCGCGGGGATGAGATTTCCCCATACCCGTCCCCTAATAGAGGAAATCCCCGTCGGGGATCGGGGAACGGGGCCCCATTGCCATCCCTAATAAAGAGAGTGGTCTATCACTTAACCATTTAAGTATATTTGGTTAGCGAGTATAGTAGAATGAATACACGATTTTATTCTTAAAAATGGTAATGAAATAATCACACCACACTCTATTTTCTAACTGAACGTATCCTTGTATTCTGTCTAATTTTTACATACTAATTTCTAAATTAGAAGATAAAAATAAATTTAAAAAGTGCATATAATTAAAAGAAAATATTAAATATCATTTTGGGAAGTCTCCTCTCTCGATCTCAAAGTATCTGTTAGAACTGATTTTTAATTATAATTTCTAAAATTTACGAGCATCCTTATCAGGACGGAAATGTTTATTAAGATGACCATGGCCATGTCTTATGGCCGTGTAAAATGATAAAAAAAATCTACGGGAGAAAGACAGCAATACTAGTAGTTCTACAAGTGTGCTATGAGTTTCTTCGTTATTTCCGCGATGCGTACAGTAGGAGGATAAGCTCATTGCTGATATGGTCAAGAGTCAGACACGTGTGAAAAAACACTGTGTTGTTGCAGCCCATGTGCATAGTTTTGTTTTATCCCATGTGCAATATGGTACTGGAGACTTAAAATCTGATGGTTTTTTTAATCCCATTAAGACATGGATTCTTATCAAAGGGGTATTGATATGTGCACAACTTATACTAGATTGTAAAAATCAAATTTTATCCCATGTGCAATATGGTACTGGAACTTAAAATCTGATGGTTTTTTTAATCCCATTAAGACATGGATTCTTATCAAAGGGGTATTGATATGTGCACAACTTATACTAGATTGTAAAAATCAAAGTAAATCCAATCTAGAGATTTTTTTGAGAGCTCTCTCCATGAAAATGTAGAGAGTGAAACTTGAAGAGGCTCTTGGACTCGTGTCCGTCTCATGTCCGACTCATCCGGATTAAAAACCTGATGGCGCCATTTCCTGGATCCGCCTCCGGTCAAGGGTTACATAGTCGATCTTCCTTCGTGTAGAAACAATTAAGCTTGTGCAGGAGGATGCGCCAAAGATGGTAATGCAAACTGAGCTCAAGCTTATTTGTGTAGCTCGAGAGTCTGAGAAGCAATTAGTAACATCTTAAGCATTTGATATTTCTCGGTCGATAGATTTTAGTCTAGGGTTAGAATTTGAACCATTTAAATACATTTAAATTCTTAAAGTAACTATAGCCACTAGAAGCTTTCCTAAATAAACCCTACATAGCTTCGCTTGGTCACTGATTGACAACTTCGAGTAGAGACTGGGTACATTACACTTCTAGTAGGAGTGGAGCCAAAAATATATTAGACCGAGCTAACTATTCATAACTATTTATTCAAATTTTTCAAAGACTTTAATAGCAACTAGATACAAATTTAATGGAAGTCTTAACTGTCGTGGGCCTATCACCGGCCCTGCTAATGACTCGCCTTTCTGGGTAAAGAACACGATCTCCAGGGAAAAGAGGAACAAAGTATGCAGACAAGAGGATCAATGGCTTCCACTGTCAGAACAAAACTCACTCTAGCGCATGCACATCTTAGGATGCTAGTTTAGCTTTGATTAAAAGTGAAAATAACTAGTGTGTAGATTTGTAGCTTCATTAGTCTCGATTTTTTTAAAAAATATATTTTAAAAAAAAATCAAATTTGTATGTTCGTTTGAAAAATTTGCAAAAGGAGCATGTGGTCGACACTTCGAGTGCCGACTGGATGCTGCCCCCTATTAGATTCTGCCACGTCAGTTTTAAGTAGACACTTGAAGTGTCGACTGGAGCTGACGTGGCATCCAGTCGGCACTTTACCGCATGCTACTTTTGTAATTTTTTCAAACGGACATACATATTTGATTTTTTTAAAAACAAATCCATTAGTTTCCACAATACAATGATAATAAATGAACATCTTCACAGATTTGATTTGTTCATCAGAAAAATAGGTAGTGTACTATTGTAGAGTCCAAATAATTCTAATTCAATAAAACTGATATCACACTCTCAGGAAAAATCCAGATAATATTTCACTACAAACAAAAAGTCTGAACATGGAACTCGTCATACTTGATTATTGCAATTCGATATATATTAAAAAAATGCGTGATGGCCTAAATTGTTGTATATATGATTCTAATTATAAAGCAGCTAGTTTTCCGTCCTCCGTCCGCAAGCCCGTAGTGTCTTCCCACTTTCCATAAAAAACCAATAAAAAAAACGGCTAAAACTTGTGCCCTATAAAAACCGCCCAAACACCTTACTAACCCCCACCCCCACCGGGCTCACGCGCGGCTCCCCCGCGCGCCCAGCGGTCCGCAACAACCGCCGCATGCAAGGAGCAGGCGCGCAAGTTGCAACTGCCAGATCCAAACGTTTGAACGAAGAAAAGAAAAAGGAAAATAAATAAAATAAAAAGAAGAAAAAAAATATACTTTTGCATTTTTGTTTTTTGTTTTTTTTATTTTACATGAAGGTACGAATTTTGTATAAAAATCCTTATATTTCTGAAAAATCATGTATAAACATGAATTTTACACAAATACCCTGTTGAAAATAACGTTTTCTGTTGCAAAGCACAGACACCTAACTAGTATGATTCTATATGCCTATATTTTTTTATCCAGTAGCCAATCTTTATGAGTAACTTTGCAAGCTCTTTCTAATATGATAACTTGGATTCTTTCTATGGATATACTTCTTATATGTAGGAAGGCAAAATTAATACAGTAATTAAGACAACAGGTAGTAGAAATTACTAAGTACTGCCCAGTGTAGTCACTTGGCTTCTCCAATAGCTTTACCCCTACTATCTCTTTTGCTATAAACACAACTTGGATAACTTCAGTAGGTCAGCCAGCAACCTGAAAAATCATAAGAAGTACATACACGTGTAAAACATGGGAGTAAGTAGCTACTAACTACAGTGTCATGAAAAGTTAAGAAAAGCTCATGTTTGATACTATGAAGACAAGTACTTTGTACCAGGGAAACTATACTGATTTTCTCATTAAAATATATGATTCAGGTGACGATATGTTTTCTTTTTCTAATTCTGCATTTCACCACAAAATGAAATTGGCATGCCTGACTATGCAATGACCTTCACCCTTCAGGCCCCCAAGTTCCAAACAATTCATTGTTGCTGTGAACTTTGCCTTTCCAAAGATCGCAATTCAATAAATAGTACTTCCGCATCATAAAGAGTGAGCACTAGTGCAAACTTAAATCAGGTTTAAGAATCGTTTCGAATGTATGTTCCACTACTGTATCACTGGTCACTGGAAGCTACCAACCTCCCTAACTCGACTTAACAAATTTTGCATATTGTACTGATCCAATCTCAAAATTTCTTAGGTTACCAAAAGCCACCATCATTAAGAAATTCGATGATTTGACACCCAAAACAAGTATCTTCGATTATTTACTATCGTGACCCATAGTGATAGATAGATTCAGATAGTAACATATGTCATTTTCATAAGTGTCTGGTTATCAAATAATTAAACAAGCACTTGTTTTGAGTGGCAAACTATCAAATATGCCATCATTCAACAAAACAGATCACACATCAAACTTTATATTGATGTTCCAATTTAAACAACTGGCATCAATTTCACTTACCATGTAAACATACGGATCACCACGGCCTCCATTGCCAGCACGTCGCAGGTAGCCCTGTCGATTCAGCAGCCTGCGAATTCCACAAGAACAAACGCACGGAGACGCGCGGTTGTAGCAACATGACAGCCATTATATTTCAAAACAGCTTCAAATGGTAATCGGTGGACATTGTGCTACAGCTACTCACCAGCGCAGCGCCTTGCTGGTCCCAGCATTGTCGCCGACGGCGGCACGGATGGCCGTCTCCGTTGCTGGCGCCGCTTCCGGCCGCGAAAACCACTTCATGATCGACTCCGCCCTCCGCGGCAGCCGTTGGTCATCACTACTCACCTGCGGAGGTCGGTAGGATCTCCGCGACGTGGCCGTGGAGCCTGCCGACGCGGCGCCCGTTATGGTGCTCCCCTCGCTGGCCACAGGGTTGTCCATCTCGCTCTCGTCCTCATCGTCGTCGTCGATGTAGACCCATACGCCCTTCCGTTTCTTCGCCGAATCTCCCTGAAACAGCGAGTTCCTCTCCTTGGCGAGAACCTAGATCCAACGAGCAGAGCCATTAGCATTAACGATACTACTGACGATCACGGATTAGCAATCGCGGATTGTTTACCTTGGGGTTGATGCGGCGGAAGGATGCCACGACAGCGAGCAAGCGGAGAGGATCAACGGGGCGGCCACGCTGCGCGGAGTCGGAGACGCACGACCCCGCCGAGGTGCCGGAGTAGGATGGAGAGGAGCCCGAGTAGCACGAGAACTCGTCGCTACAATGCGGAGAGGCGCACGGGACGATGAATTTGTTGCGCGGAAGAGCGCCCGGAGAAACGGGAGAGGCGCGTGCTCGAGTACCTGAGAGTGAGAGGAGACGGAGGCGGGGACGGCGCGGGCGACGACTCGGCGAGTAAGAGGAGCGCTCCGGCGCCGGAGACATCGGCGAATGTGGGGAAGGCCACGGCGGCGGTGGCGGGAGCTGAACCCATCTCGCCGGAGTGGGGATGCCGTGATGGTTGGTGGCCCGAGATTTTGAATTTTCAAGCATGTGGAGAGACATGCGTTGCCACGGCTGATACGTGCGAGAGCCTACGAAGTAAAGGCCCATAGGTAGGCAGCTAAAGTAGAAAAGCCCATATAGGCCCATATAGGCCCATAAAGGCCTAGGTGAAAAGTCAACGCAAGGCCCATAGGCCGGCCCAACATGGCAAAATGCCTATAAAGGTTCAAAATGAGATAGATTTTGTAGAGATGATGAAAGTCATGTCTTCATGAGATCATTTTCTTATGGAACTGGTATGATATAGGAATCTAGTAGATTGTTTTGTTCCTCTTCACTATCTCAGCTATCTATATAGGCGGACAAAGACATGATGGATGGCACTAGATCCGACTCTAAAAAACATGACATGACACCATAAGTATAATGATAGTGTCGGCCCGACACTATGAGTAATGCAGTATGTGGCTGCCACATCGGCCCAAGATTGATATGCTATGTATGAGCAATGTGCCCGCTCATTCTTGCACGGTCTAGGGATGACAACGGATTTGAAACGCGTCTGCGAAGCAAACCCGTGAAACTCATATGCAAACTCGAACTCACGAACCCCATGGATTCAAAACTAAACCTGAACTCGTCGAGTACCCGAAAACTGACGGGTAACCTACATATTATTTTATATTCTACATGAATTACATTACAATATAAATATAATATAAATCCATAACAAACAGAAGATTATCACGTTACTAATACATAGTTTGAAATTATGAAAACGCTCAACATATCTCAACATAACATTATCACGAAAAATGAATAGGGGATGTAATGTACTCCATGTAATTTTAAGTAATCGGGTAATCCATAAAAACCTGCGAGTTTAAACCTAAACTCAAACTTAACCCAACAATAAACAAATACCTAAACCTGCGAATCCGGACACAAAATTAAACCTAAACCCATATCTATCGTGGGTATATCCGCGGATAAAATTATCATGCCCTAGTACAGGCCTGACACCAGCTTTGTGTAATTATTTAACTTTGAGGTTCTTGCTCTGAACCGTCCGTATGTGTGATTCTGTCAGTGTCGGAAGGTGCTCTACTATGTTTGGCGTAACGACGGTATGAGCCTGCAGGGACCTAGCCCCACCCCACAGTAGCCTGAAGTCGTGAAGCCAGCGGCGACGCCGGCGAGAGCGACGCGCCTGGCACGGGCATCGCCATCGCGTGCCAGAAACCCATCTCCTCCCTCCCTCCTGCGGATGACTCGATTTCACACCACTCGAAGCCTCCAAGTCTCCAACGCAGCGCGACTGGTGGACCATGAGCTGCTGCTGACTGGTGAGAGCCTCTCCCTCTCACCCGTCTCACGTGCCGTGCAGGCGCAGCAGCCGGCGACCCCCCGGGCCCCGACGCGATGACGGCCGCTCTCTTGCTGCGCGGCGGCCTCGCCCCGATCCACGCCGCCGCGCCGGCGTTCCGCAGCTTCCGCGCCGCCCCGCTGCTTCCGCGCCGGCGGCCGTCCCGGCCCGTGGCGGCCGCCTCCTTCGCCGCCGCTTCACCCGGCGACGGCGGGACCACTGCCGCCGCGGACGCCGTGCTGCAGGGTGCTACTGATTTCTCCGCGGCGGCCAAGGCGGGGGGCCACGGGCTCGTCGGCGGTCCCAACGGCGCCATTCCTCCCACCACCAAGTCCACCTCCGTCGAGACTATCGTCGAGAGGGTACGTCCTTCCCTCGATTCATTCTAAAATCCGACTTGCTTATCTTGTTTGGTATCAGACTAAAAACTCTTCCTTTTCTTGGCTGCGTGAAGGTGATATTCGATTTTCGATTCCTCGCTCTTCTCGCAGTTGCCGGGTCACTGGCTGGCTCCCTCCTGTGCTTCCTCAATGTAAGTGATCTTATCCATTTCATTTCTGACACCTAATTCTTCCAATCCGGGCAAGTATTATTTGGTCACAAATAGAGATTTCTTGCCGTGTAGAACAATCTACCTAAAAGTTAGAACTTTGTTTGTAATTTGACATACTGAAACTAATATGTTATGTTTAGCCTATTATTCAGGCTATACTGTGTTAGTGTGTTATTCTCCTGTTCTACTCACATCTCTACTCGTGATCAGGGTTGTGTTTACATAAAAGACGCATACAGTGTATATTGGACGAGCTGTGTCAAAGGCGTCCATACAGGACAGATGGTGCTGAAAGTCGTCGAGGCCATTGGTGAGATGTACTAATTATGCTCACTGTTTGATCCAAAGTGATGCAACTACTGTCACTAGTTCACTACCTAAAATCCTGAATTTTCTGTGTGTAAGAACTAAGAACTGCTGAAAGTTTCAGTTAGTCAGCTAGCATAAAGAAATGTATCTATCACAATGGTTCCACTCTGTTTGTGACATCTCCACAAATGAGTTCGTTTTAAAGTTTTTGATAACCAACTGTAATCACCACAACTTAAATTTCTGACGTTTATAGAGAGATTGGTAGAATGGCATGTGTCTCTTCAAGGTTGGTACTTGGTAAAATGGTAGGTTACTCTCTAGGGCTAATGGTATACTGTAAATTGTTTTGTAAAAATTACAATGACTGAACTTTACACTAATTGTTGTTCTACGGCGTCCTTGCTCTCACAGATGTCTATCTCGCTGGAACAGTCATGTTGATCTTTGGGATGGGTTTGTATGGGTTGTTCATCAGCAATACTTCTACTGATGTACCTTCTGAGTCTGACAGAGCTCTGCAGGGATCATCACTGTTTGGGATGTTTGCTTTGAAGGTAGCCACATCAGTCTTCATCAACCCAAAACACCCTTTAAGCTTTAGCTTCTATTGATGATCTTGTAACCAGATAGACCCTTCACTCATCAGTGAAATGCAATTGTTTGGAGTATAGAATGCAATTGTTTCTTTTTGCTTGCTAATTCAGTCCAAGCTTCACCACTGACAGTGCCAACTAACCAGACAGTGAAGTGTGAGCACCATGTGCATGAACACTTCCTACACCTGCCTTGAAGGTTCTTGCGCACACTGTTCTGGAATCGCAGCAGATATCCAGAAAGCTGATGCTTCCTTTTCTTCTTGTTTCAGGAAAGACCGAAGTGGATGAAGATCACCTCCCTGGACGAGCTGAAAACAAAAGTAGGGCATGTCATCGTTATGATTCTTCTGGTGAAGATGTTCGAGAGGAGCAAGATGGTGAAGATAACCACGGGGATGGACCTGCTTAGCTACTCGGTCTGCATCTTCTTGTCGTCCGCGTCGCTGTACATTCTGCACAACCTTCACAGGCCTGAACACGAAGATTCGGTCATGCCAAACTTGTAGCTCGACCGGAGCATGCATCAGCTCTTGATTTGTAACTAGCACAGGATGGAATTGTATTAGTTCCACTCCCATCCTCCTGATGTACCAAAAGCAGGAAAAAGCAAAGAGCCACTCACTGAATGACTGAACCAGTCACTATTGTAAAGATGCTAGATCAAGGACAGCTTCAAATGTTAGCTATACAAATGAAGCACTGGTGTTTTGTGCAGAATTCTTGGAGGATATTTGATTATTCAACCCTTAAAACAATGGGAGATTGGATTTTATACCCTCTTTTTACTCCCATGCCATTATTTTTTGTAAATGTTGAAATTGCCCTAAGCCTCACCAAGGCCGGCTCTAGGCCGATGCAAGAGGTGCACGGGCCCAGGGCCAATGGCCGAGGGGGCCCAGGGCCCAGGTATTCTTTAGTAGAGGACACCGCTTAGTCTGCTGCCGACTGTCGTGAGTCCAAAGTTCAGACTCCTCCATCTCCTCGTATTCAGTCCTCGTCCTTGAGTTTTGATTGGCAATTTAGCATACGAACAGGCGTTAGGCAAACAGCCGACGAACCAGCTGCATGTCCTCTTATTTAGTGTTAATTATATACATATATATTATATATATAGATATTAATAGGTATACGTACCTTAAGAGCGGAAAGGCCCATGACATCGAGTTGGCACTAGGGCCCTCCAAAACAATGAGTCGGCCCTAAGCCTCACAACGTATATATATATATGGGATAATTGCACAATATGGGAAATGTCAATATCCCTATAGTTTTAGTCCAGTATAGCCACATTAATATCCATTATGCTAAATAGAGGAGAACTACGTACTGAACTATCATGTATAAGGACAATTTATACATCTCCATACCCTGTAAATAGATTGATATGAAAAATTAAAACAGTGATATAAGAGAATACGAAAAATTAAAACAGTGATATATACGAAATAGCGAACTTTAGATGATACACAAAAAACCGATGAGCTTTTAATAACATATAAAACATCTTCTCATGTAATTAACATGTGAGAACCATCACAGTTGATAATAGTAACATTTTTAAAAATCTTAAAAATTATAAAAAAACATGCGACCACAATTTAAAAGAATATGTAAAATACCACTGGGTACGTGGCTTTTCAAATGGGATACATCCAGCTGTGATACACACACTCAGGCTTGTTTGTTTCAGCTTTTAGAAGCTTTCTAGCTTTTGGATTCTAGTTAATTTTTAGATTCTGTAGGTATTGATTCAGGTATTGATTCTCACAATCTAAGTCCAAAATTTAGACTGTTTATTTTCGTATTAGATTCTAGAAGTAGCACCGTTAGAAGCTGAAGCAAACATGCAGTCATATGGAAAACGATTTTTAAATCCAACAGCGCACAGTAGCCCGCCCTAGCAAATCAACGGCCGAGATCGCTCGAGTGACGCGTCCGAATCCTTCCCAAACTAGTCAGATCCGCACCGGACCAGATCGGCGGCCCTCGCACTGCACGAGCCGCTCGGCGTTAACCCACTCCGGCCGCACCACCGCCTCTCCATCCACCAGAATACTCCTCCCCGTTCTCTCTCTGCGCGTCCAGATCGGCCGCGGCCGCGCAGGAATTCCGTGCAGCGCAGCGGCGTGAGATCTGCACGGCGGTCGCCGGAGATGGCGTGCATCAAGAGCGCGCAGAGGGCGGCGCTGACGGCGCTCGCGCCGGACGCGCCGTACCTCGCCGCCGGCACCATGAGTGGCGCCGTCGACATGCTCTTCTCCGCGTCGGCTAATATTGAGATCTTCGGCCTCGACTTCCAGTCTGACTCCCCCGACCTCCCCGTCCTCGCCTCCGCCCCCTCCCCAGACCGCTTCAACCGCCTCGCATGGTCCTGCCCGGGCGCCGCTGGCGGGGACTCCTTCTCCCTCGGGCTCCTAGCAGGCGGTCTCAGCGATGGCTCCGTTGCCGTGTGGAACCCGCTGAGCATGATCAGGTACCCGGATCCGCATCCCTGCCCATCCCACCCTCGAGATCTGCTCGTGTACTGATCGAATTGTTGCTGTTGCAGCTCCGAGGGGAAAGCAGAGGACGCCATGGTCGCGCGGCTCGAGAAGCACACCGGACCTGTGAGTGTCATGGGGCTAGTTGGGCAGAATGACAGAATCTCATGTCAGTTTTTCTGATGTGGTTAGTGCTGTTTGTTGATTGTGTTTTTGTGGTTTGGATTGGCAGGTTTGCGGATTGGAGTTCAGTGAGCTCACTCCGAATAGGCTCGCCTCAGGGGCTGATGAAGGGGAGCTTTGCATCTGGGATCTTAAGAACCCCTGTGAGCCAGTCGTGTTTCCGCCACTCAAGGTATCTGCAATTTGGCACATTCCTTGCTGTTACGAAGAGGATCATGGCCATGCACATCTGTGCATTACATTTATAGAGCCACTATTGAATTATACTTTAGCATTTTGGTTGGACAGATGTTAGGTTAAGTGCAATTCTAATTTCAACACACATTCAGTATGAACGGAATTGCCAATGCTGCCTTATGGAGCACATTCAGACATTCAGTATGAACAGAACTGCCAATGCTGCCTTATGCAGGGCTTTGAAATAACTAATTGATATGCCACTTCTTTTGGCCGAATTGCCCATTAAAACCAAACACATATTTCTACAGTTTTTTTATGTTGTTTGCTGCAAACAGATAGTGCTCAAATTTCTTTGTTTTCGTGGGTGGGTTTTAGTGTTGGTGTTGGCGCAAATGATCCAAACAAACAACAAAAAGAAAGTTCATGGAATTTAGAATGTGTAAGGAATAATTTCATTTGTCATGACCTGTCAGCAAGTTAGTTATTGGATGCACTTTTGTGTGGTGAACCATCCATTCTTGGATCATTCTGAAACTGTCTACTGAAAATTCCTGATGTAGGGCTTTGCTCAGAAAACATTTACCAGCATGTTGTATATGGTTGATTTGTATACAAGTATCTATCTTGCCGGTGTTATTTTGATGATTCAGCCATCTCACCATTTTCACTTGACATATGAGGATTTATGATTTGTGTTATTTTAAACAGAGTGTTGGATCCAGTGCTCAAGCTGAAATATCTTATTTAACCTGGAACCCCAAGTTTCAACATATATTAGCGACTGCTTCTAGTAATGGAATGACAGGTAAATGAAACTTTGGTTGCTTCTGTTGCAATTTTCAATCTGTATACCTGTTACCATCACTTGGACATTTCATTGGCTTATCTAACTGTTTGATTTATCATTCTGCAGTTGTTTGGGATTTAAGAAACCAGAAACCGTTGACTAGGTAATTGCTTTAGTCACAATTTTTTGCACTTTCTCGATCTATTCACTGCGAGTACTGATGTCTTCACTTATATGTTTCAGTGTTTCACTAAATTTCACTCTCTTGTCTAAATAGCTTTTCAGATTCAAATAGAAGGAAATGCTCTGTTCTTCAATGGAACCCTGACTTGTCCACCCAGCTAATTGTTGCATCAGATGATGATAATTCTCCATCTTTGAGAGTAATTTCTGTTTCTTTCAACTTTCATCCTTTTGTCATATACTTGACTTGTCACTTGTCCGTATACAGCTGACAGCTAGAATAAATGAAAACATTGTTTCTAAATCACTAGTCTTTCATATTGATTTAAACTTGTTTTGTGGACCTTATTTTATTTATACTGATAACCTTTCTCATGTTTCTTTTCCTAGGTCTGGGATGTGAGGAAAACCATTTCACCAGTAAGAGAATTTGTTGGTCATTCAAAAGGTTTAATTTCCCTTGTTCTCTTATTTTTATCAAATACATAATTATGCACACAAATTGCATGTAGTATTCTTATTTTTCTTCAACTTTTCTGTGGAGCAGGTGTAATTGCTATGTCATGGTGCCCCTATGATAGTTCATTCTTGCTTACTTGTTCTAAAGATAATAGAACAATATGTTGGGATACTGTTAGTGGAGAGGTAAGATCTCAAAGTTTAAACTACAGGAATATGCTGTTTCACCAATGCTGTTATTTAATGTATGTCCTCTTCATTGGATTACAGATTATGAGTGAGCTACCGACAAGCTCAAATGGTAACTTTGACATTCACTGGTACCGCAAAATACCAGGGGTTGTTGCATCATCATCATTTGATGTGAAAATCGGCTTATACAACTTAGAGGTAATGTGGTTGTTTGATGTGACTAGTGAGATTTGGGGTTTATACCCAATCCATCATATTCTTGTGAAATGCATTAGAATGTTTCTGGCTAGATTTATTTTAATTTGTTATCTTGGAGCTATACAAATTGGCTACTTTAATATATTAATGTACTGGAAGAAAGTTAGCCCATTACATGCAAATATGAATTTGAATTCGATTGAAGGTTAACCTAAGTACCCAACCAAGTGTGCTCACATGATACTTGCTCTGGATGAGCAATCCTCCCATAAGATCATATATTCATATGTTCAAATTATCTTTGTCAGTTTCACTGCATTCTGCATAACTCTCAGTTCTTACATACTTTTTGTACAACGCTAACCAGTTCTCTGAAATTCTTTATATTTCCTTTACAGTTCTCTGGCCTTTACGCAGCTGGTGAAAGTGCTATTGGTGCCCCAGGTAAAGTAGCATACCACTTCATGTTTAAATTTGTGAGCTATCAAATATTCAGGAAGTATGTATTACCTTTTTGTCTTGTGTCTATTACTCTAGTTTACAGCTTTTGCATCAGCTGAAAGAAAATTTCAACCTTGATGCTCTTCGTTTTGACATTTTTTCTATGTTAAGTTTCACATCAAATGTAATGTTTCGATATTCAGGCTTGTAATTCGTTAAAATTGTAGATCCACTATGTCGTGTTAACTTTTTTGTATTGCTTGTTTTGTCACTTCTGAGAAACTCCATTGCTTTTTCTATTGCAAAAATTGCCCAGGTGACATGTGAAAATCACCTTTAGATTTATAATCAGTAAACCAACAAGAATGTATGAAAATAATCTATTTTCTTTCTATACCAAGTACCAACTTAACCATCCCAGAGTTCCTTCTCACTAATTCCGTATTTGCCACTGAAAGTTCACCTGGTTCCATATATGCCATTGGATGTCTCACTGACATGTGGACCCGGGACCCACATGTCATGGAGATAGCCAATGACATATATGGAACTGGATAATTTTTCAGTGGCATATTAGGAATAATCTCTTATATCAATGACATGATCATTCTGGGAAATGATTTTTCTCATGATGATAAAATGATATTCAGCACGCCCAAGAGCTCCAGCTCCAAAATGGTTGAAATGCCCTACTGGTGCATCATTCGGCTTTGGGGGCAAACTTGTTTCTTTCCATCAAGCAGCGCCTACCCAAGGCACACAAGTGGCTACTTCAGAGGTAAGTTTACTTGGTCACTTCCCTGTTGCATATTATACTTCAAGTTCTTCTATGTTAAGACATTTATTCCTTTTATAGGTCCACGTACATAATTTGGTGATTGAACAGAGTCTTGTAAGCCGGTCAACTGAATTTGAAGCTGCTATACAGAATGGTGACAAAAGTTCCCTGCGTGCTCTGTGCGACAAAAAATCACAAGAATCTTTGTATGTCGTTTCCTCCAAGTAGAATACTTCCTAATTGTTGCCTGCCTATTAACAATATGATATACATGTTTGAATAGATCTGATGAGGAGAGAGAAACGTGGGGCTTCCTAAGGGTAATGTTCGAGGATGGGGATGTTGCCAGGACAAAGTTGCTTGCTCATCTTGGCTTCAACCCACCTCAAGAACCAACTTTGAACTCAACAGATGATATGAGCAGAACATTGGCAGATACACTTGACATTAATCATGGAACACCAACTGATACTTCACATGCTCCATTTATGGTTGATAATGGGGAAGATTTTTTCAACAACCCCCAACCTTCAGAGGCCAGTTTGGCTGAAGAATCTGTTTCTACAGATGGTCTACCGGTCAAGCAGGAAATGCCTATAAGTGCTGTGCCATCTGATCCATCAGTTGACAGAAGTATTCAACATGCACTGGTAGTCGGTGACTACAAGGGAGCAGTTAACCAGTGCCTTGCTGCAAATCGTATGGCTGATGCTCTGGTTATTGCCCACGCCGGTGGTTCTGCTCTATGGGAAAGAACAAGAAATCATTATCTTAAGAATACCATCTCACCCTATCTAAAGGTATTACTGTATGACCTATCCATTGATTGCGTACTTTATTGTTTCTGAATACAATGGTTGTACTGCCTTTCAATGTTTTATATCTTTTCCGTTCACATTCAGGTTGTTTCTGCTATGGTTGGCAATGATTTGATGAGTTTCGTGAGTACCTGGCCACTAAATGCATGGAAGGAAACACTTGCGCTACTGTGCACAGTAAGTGTCGTTGTGATCAGAAATAATTTTCTCGTTCCATAAAATCCTTTAACATTTAAGACAATTCTGAGATGTAAGACAATTCTGTAGAGGAATTACACCATGGTGGTCTCAGGCCTAAATCTATTGGCCTAAAGTGTTGCATCATCACCATCTTACATCTATTCACTGAGCTTGTCAGATGTGTGCTACTTTGTCTTGGTAGTGTATCGTCGTAGTTATGAAAACAAGAAATAGCCTTATATGGCATCGGGTTTGGTGTGGTTTGTGTACCTGGAATTTCTATATAATGGGATTGCCTCAAACTTAGTCAGGATTCAGGAGTAGTTAAATTGGCTACTCCAATTGGTGAGCCATTCTTGGCATCTTCGCCTGAGGAACAATCACTCAAATTTGTTGTATTTAGTAGGCTTTAAACCCATGCTGTTGAACTCCTATAAGAAAACAATCAGACCATTTAGCCATTTGCCTGTTTTGTTTTCCAAGCTATTATAGCTACACAATATATTTTAATATATCATTATTGTTTAGAAAACTAGCGGTTCAATGAATGAACCAGCTGCTGGCTTGGTCTATGCCTTGTTCGATTTGGAAATATATGGTATATTCAGTATGAGCCTGTACTGTATTCATATGCTAACATAAACTGTAATCTTGCAACAGTTTGCCAGGAAAGAGGAATGGAATGTTTTATGTGATACTCTTGCATCTAGGCTGTTGGGTGTTGGAGATACACTAGCTGCAACTCTCTGTTTTATTTGTGCTGGAAACATTGACAAAGCTGTTGAAATATGGTCACGCAACTTGAAGTCTGAAGATGGTTCAAAGACTTATGTTGATCTTCTACAGGTAAAGTGGACAAGATAATTTCATTGTTCTGTGGCATACTGCCAAGCAGCACTATTAATCAGTGTGTAATTGCAGGATTTGATGGAGAAGACCATCACTCTAGCCCTTGCTACAGGGCATAAAAGCTTTAGCGCGTCACTGTCTAAGCTTGTTGAGAACTATGCTGAACTTTTGGCCAGTCAAGGCCTTCTTAAAATTGCAATGGAGTACTTAAAATTGTTGGGATCAGATGAACATTCACATGAGCTGGCAATACTGAGAGACCGGATTGCATTCTCTACAGAAGGTTGGCTCAAACATATATGACTTGATGTTTGTGTTGTTCGAGCTGGCTTTTATTGGTGTAAAGTTTACCTATGCTTTTATGCTGTGATCACATATTTCAGAGTTAAGTATTTGCATATTGTCTGCTTTACGGTTTACATTTGAAGTTACTATCCAGAACTGGGCAAATTCAGACCACTATTCTTAGCACACACTCTTTACAAACATATTTTATAAAGCATGGTCCATCTCTTACCTGGTACATTTGCTGGCTTACACAAAAAAGGCCTTATCTGCTGCAGACTGTTCTTTGAAACTTTTTACTATTTACTATTGAATATTACTTCATTCAGCTTTTGACTAGTCTTTTTCTATTGTGACATTTTGAGGAGGATAAACTTACATATCAATGTTACTGCAATGCATTTTCTTCACTCAATACGAAGAGGTTAATAGGTTGAATGCCTTGATTGAAAGTTGGACTGTTGGAGTAAACCATCATCTTTTATGCATGTGAGCTATGAAGATTACCAGTTGAAAGAGAAACACATTATTGTCTTTTTCAAAAAGCCTCCTTTTCATATATAGACGAAGCTAACCTTTTGTCTTGATGATAATATTACACTGATATCTTCATGTTTTATCAAGTTAATTGGTTGGACTTGGACGCTTTTATACCAATATACCATTGTATTGAATAGAATAATGCTTTCCAGAGAATGTTGCTGCCAGTAGCTCGGTTCATGGGAGCAGTGTTAACAGTTCCTCGTACTCCACAAACCAATCAAGCTATAGCATCCCAGATCCTTCTCAGAATCTTTACCAGGTTTCCACTGAACATTGTTTCTGACTTCAAAATTTCACCCATATAATTCGTGTCATGTAATAGTTGTAAAATGAATTAGTATCTTTATCTGGGCAGTCACAACTTGTAATGTTCTGTTTTGCTTACCATGAATTGCAGGGGGCTCAACAATATAATGTACCAAGTAATACATATTCAGATATTTACCAGC
Source organism: Zizania palustris (assembly GCA_019279435.1). NCBI lineage: Eukaryota > Viridiplantae > Streptophyta > Magnoliopsida > Poales > Poaceae > Zizania > Zizania palustris. The sequence continues at coordinate 69,564,896 of JAAALK010000079.1, read as the reverse complement.
AACCACCTAATACGGCATATGGAGCATACAACAACACATATCAATCTCCACAAGCAACTCAGATGTTTGTTCCATCAAGCACCACACCAGTGATCCCCCAGGTATTTATGGTTAAGCAAACCTTTTGAGTATCTTGTATGAGGCCCAGCCCATGCAAATGGTGATGTATCACAGACCGTCATATATCACTATCAATTTTGTAATTACTTTTTTCATAAGTATCTGTTAATTTGTACTAGTTTAATTTCACCTTTACATCTGAACATAAACTTATATGAAGTTAGGTTAGCCCATTAGTCCCCATATTTTTTGAAATTTTGTTCTGTTGTCATCTTGCGGGAGTCTTAGTTCAATTCTTTGCTTCATCATATTTTAATGATTTTTTTATTGTCATCTCTGGGGTAGCCTTAATGTTCCTTTGATTTCATATTTCATGCAACTCTAACCATTTTCATTTGTTTTTTAAAATGTTTCCTTGAACAGCCAAAGTCAACGCCAGCACTGCCCCCGCAGCAAACAGTAAAGGCATTTACTCCTACCAACTTACCGGGTCTAAAAAATCCTGAGCAATACCAGCAACCAAATACCTTGGGTTCCCAGCTTTATGCGGTATGTTGCATGTTGATTTATGGGTTGCTTGGTTTGAGGAATGGAATATATTGGTCCATCACCACCTCATCTCTCAAAAGCGGATGTCTAGTAGAGAACTGAGCTATGGAATCATCCTACCAAAATCATTGGATGATCCCATGATGGATCAACCCATCCTAGGATGGAGTGATTCCTCAAACTGACCACCCTTAGGCCTTAGTCCCTTACAAGCTTCACCTCGTATTTATGTAATGTCACTTACAAGTTACAAAGTGATTTTTTTGTCTTATCTAAACAGGGAACTGATCCACAATATACTTCTGGGCAATCTACTCCATATCAAAACGTACCTCCCACCACATACCATCAGCCTAGACCACCCACACAATACCAAACAGTTCCACCAGCACCTCCTGCTGTTCCTAGTGCCTCTGTACCAGGAACGATCCCAAATCAGATGTTCCCCAGTCCAGTTGTGAACAACACAACATCCAGGTTTATGCCACCAAGCAATCAAGGTTTTGTTCAGAGGCCAGGTTTGAGTCCTGTACAGCCCTCGAGTCCAACACAAGCACAAGGACAGCAGCAGCCTGTTGTTGCACCTCCTGCACCTCCCCCAACTGTGCAGACAGCTGATACATCGAAGGTGTCTGGTACGTATTATGTGGATCCAAGGCTCTCATTTGTTTCCTCTTTGCTGTGTACTACTTGATTTCTTACAATCTTACCTCACCTTCCTAAGTGGTACTGTTATGGACAGGGGGTCGGGACACGTTAGAAGAGGGAATATGCCGTAGATTATACTCAAAGGAGGTCTCCGGCCGTGGCCCTGGACCCCGCCGGCGCGCCGGAGTCGCTATGGCTGCGACGGCGCACCAGAAGGGCAGGGGTCGGCTGGAGCAAGAAACAATCTTTGGCTCCCTTTCCCTCTCTACTGGTTCAGCTTATATAGTGCTGAATTACAACTGATTCCTAACCAACCAAACTTATTCCTAACAGACTTATCTCTAACAGAAATTACAACTGATTCCTAACAAACAAAACAGATTTATCTCTAACAGAATTTAACTCTTAGCCCTGGACCTTCTGGAGCTTCTTGCGCCGGCCAAAGGGGATCCCATACATCACATCTCTCCCTCCCTGGACAAGCAGCTCGTCCTCGAGCTGGAATTCAGGAAATTGTTCCCGAAAATCCTCCAATGCCACCCATGCTGTTTCTGAAGCCGGCGTGCCCTTCCAACATACCAGTAGTTCTCTTTTACCCCGGGCCAGTCTTCCTTTCAGCACCTTCTCTGGTTCTACCATAACTTTGCCATGTTGTACTGCTGGCAGCTCGAGCTTGTAGGCCACTTCTCCTACACGTGCAGCCACCTTGTATGTCCCAAAGAACTTCGATCCCAACTTATTGCGACCCCGAACCTGTAGGAAGGCCGGTGCCCGGTGCAAAAGACGAAGCCAGATCCATTGGCCAGGCTGGCTACTGGATTTTCCTTGGTACAGCTTTGGAAGGGGCCTGTTGTACCTATCTTCAACGAAAGCTTCACCCCTTTTTGGTTTTCCTCCAGGCTTTGTAGTGATTCTCCCAACCATGTGCTTAAGCATCTCATCATAACTTGGATCACGCTCCTTTAGTACACCAAGGGCATCTTTTGGTGGTGGTGTGACATCATCCTGGGACACGCTGATCCTGTCCTGGCGCGTGCCGCCGCTAGTGGCCGCTGGCGATGCTCGCAGCGGCGGCGGCGGCCTCGGCAGGGGGACGGGAGCGGGAGAGGGAGGGGCCCTCACGCGCCCCGCTGCGCCATGCAGGGCCTGGCCCATGTGGCTCCGGCCGCCACCGCAGATGTCGTGGAGGGGTCGAGGGGAGAGCTTCGTCAGTTGCTCCGGTGGTAATTGATGGAACCAATCCTTGGGAGGCTGCCGGTCATTCTCCAGCGCGGGAACCAGCCCTGCCTGGCCCGATTGATGGAGCCCTCGCCGGTGGTGTCGCCATTTTCTTCGGCATGGACCCTGCCCTCACGCTGCGCATTTTCTGCGCGCGGAATTGCGAGGTTGAGGGGCCTCACCTGTTCTTGATTTTCGAACGCCGAAGACTGCAGCGCCACCACCTTGGATGGGAGCGTGGCGAGCTGTTCTGCCACCCGCGCAAGGGGCGCCAGTTTGTCGAGGGAAGTCTTCAAGTCGTCGATCTTGGCGGCGAGTTTCTCGATCAGCTCCTTCATGCCGTCGCCGCTGCCCATGGACACGGAACAAGGCTTATCTGATACCAATTTGTTATGGACAGGGGGTCGGGACACGTTAGAAGAGGGAATATGCCGTATATTATACTCAAAGGAGGTCTCCGGCCGTGGCCCTGGACCCCGCCGGCGCGCCGGAGTCGCTATGGCTGCGACGGCGCACCAGATGTGATGTATGGGATCCCCTTTGGCCGGCGCAAGAAGCTCCAGAAGGTCCAGGGCTAAGAGTTAAATTCTGTTAGAGATAAATCTGTTTTGTTTGTTAGGAATCAGTTGTAATTTCTGTTAGAGATAAGTCTGTTAGGAATAAGTTTGGTTGGTTAGGAATCAGTTGTAATTCAGCACTATATAAGCTGAACCAGTAGAGAGGGAAAGGGAGCCAAAGATTGTTTCTTGCTCCAGCCGACCCCTGCCCTTCTGGTGCGCCGTCGCAGCCATAGCGACTCCGGCGCGCCGGCGGGGTCCAGGGCCACGGCCGGTGACCTCTTTTGAATACAATCTGCGGCAAATCCCTAGTTCTAACCTGTCCCAAACCCCTGCCCATAACAGGTACCAAAAGGATCTGCCAATTTTGTTGTTATTATTAACAACAATTTTTTATGGGTACAAGACTTTTGTTACAAAACTCCTTGTGCAATTCACCTTATTTTACTCTTGAATTTAAGCAGATATTTATCTTATGGTGCTGGGAAGCAGTGCTCTCACTGTCTGCCATTCTGCTGTTTGGTCTATCTTACAATGGTGCTAACTTCACTTGTCTTTTGCAGTTGAGCTGAGACCTGTTATTGCAACACTGACTAGACTATTTGATGAGACATCCAAATCTATGGGAGGATCACAAGTTAAAAAACGTGAAATTGAAGACAACTCAAGAAAGATTGGGGCGCTATTTGCAAAACTCAATTCTGGGGATATATCTCCAAATGTTTCATCAAAACTCATTCAGCTGTGCAGTGCACTCGATAGCAGTGATTTTGCCACTGCAATGCACCTTCAGGTAAACTGTTAATTCATCATTCATCATATAATTAGGGATTTAGGGTTTCGACTTGCCTGCTCACCCCTGCAGTGATCTTCCCATGGGGGCTGTCACATGATCACACATTAGGCTCACTAGTTCATAACATATTTGTGCTTGAGCTCCACACTGAATCTGTAGTTGAGACGGGTGCCTGGGAAGCTGTCCCCCCTCCCCCCTCCCCATTTTGTTGTTAATCTATTTTTTCATGATTGCGGGTTTAAGAAGTTGCAGGCTATGGTTTCTATTGTTTTTATCCTAACTTCTCTTGAATGTTGGCAGGTACTTCTGACAACGAGCGACTGGGATGAGTGCAACTTTTGGCTTGCAGCATTGAAGCGTATGATCAAGACGAGGCAGAATTTCAGGATGTAAACGCGTGTGCCGTTCCGCAGCTAGTTCTGTATACACCTTTTCTCCTTACAAAAATTGTTAGCATTAGCAACTTGTGAGAGGGCTTTGCCTGCACGGAGGTCCTCTCTCGCTTCTTGTGTTCACTTCTGCCAATTCTACCGAAGCTTGTTGCTAGATTGATCTGTTATCTGGGTCCAAATACTTTTTTGACAGTTCATCGATTTGTTCTTTGTAAGAGGATCAGTTCTTGGGCGGTGGTGGTCGGATTTCACGATTATGATTTGTAAGTGGGCACCTGGTCTATTATAGCTGGCCCATTTTGTTGAGTTAGATTTTGTCAGTTTGGATAATCGAAGTACTCTGGGTAATTAATACCAAGGATATTGGCTTGTTTACTACACTGGCATGAATAGAAACCAATAATTTCCATTGATCGAGGTTTTGCATTGGTAATCATGCAGCATTGCTTCAGCGTATGTATAGCTGCCATCTCATTTCGGATTGTCCGGATATGTGACATCAGAAGTTCAGAACTGCTTGATTATTGTGTTGTGATTTGTGAACTTAAGGATCAATATCATGTGAACGATTATCCTTTTCTTCGGTCTATCTGTCCATACAAATTTGTGACCTTAAGGTTGGCATTTACGACTAGACTTCCAGCAGTTGCTCCATCCTCTAATAATGTAGTCCATCCGTGTACAAATATTAGTCGTTTAGATAGAATTACACATGCCAATGTGATATTAAATAAAGTTATAAGGGTTGTCTCTATTGGTAGCCTTCATTTTTTGCGTTTTTTATTGCAGAAATGTTTCGAGAGAAGAGGACAATTAAAGTGACAAACTCTTCCATTGGCAGGGCGACTAATATTTATACTCTCAATAAAAACCAAAACGACTGTTATTTGTACACGAGGGAATATGTTTTCTGAATATAAGTCATTTTAGTATTTTTTTAGATTTAACTTGGATGTTGCGAAGAAATGGTGTTTTAGTTTAAATATATTTTCTTCCTATCTTATCATCTTTCTTCGTTGATTTACTTGATACATCAAATTTTTCTATGTGACAGCCTATTAAATGTGTATGACACCATCCTAGTTGGAGGATTAAGATTGCAACCACCAAATAAACCGATTTATAATAGACCTAGAGTTTGCACAATAAAATAAAATATTTTAAATTTTTTATTTGTGGTTCAAAATAAAAAACAAGTTGCTTAACTAAATATTTCCGATCGACACACACTTTTAGACAAATAGGTTCACCTAATTATTCTGATTCCTAAATGGGCATTATTTGCAGTAGTCGATTCGATCCAATCCATTAATTCCATGCATCTTCCTTGTCATGCACAGGCATCACTGATGGCAACATTAGGTCGGCTCTATCTAATTAGCTTCCATTTGGCACATCCAAATCCCAGCCTATTTGATGCATTGCATACATCACATCACAATTCACTGTTTGGTGTTCGTCGCAGGGATCATCTCCAAGCTGAACAACACTAGATTATTTTCAGCTCAACTACGTGCAATGGCGGAGCTAGAGTAAAATTGATGGGGTGCACAACTTTAAGCGGTACACCATATTAGATCTGAGGAGGTGCACAAAAGGTAAAAAAATACCAATAATAGCTTAAAAATTTTTTGCACGGGGGTTCCTGGGAACCCCCAAGCAGTAGTTTGGCTCCGCCCCTGACTACCTGTCTCATTTGCTCCTACCACACGTAGGACGCTAAGAAGGTGTTTGGTTGGGTTTATTTTAAGTGTTATCTGTTTACGGTGCAAATAAATTACGTTAGAATTTGTTTTGTTTAAATGTGTTGGTATTAGATACCACGTAATCGGATTACAATCTAGTAATGAGTTCATTACATTCTAAGCAGACTGATATTAGATTACGTTACTATAATTCGTTATACTTATCAACCAAATATTTTAACGTAAATATAATACATTACACTTGTTAACTAAATGAATCTAATAATCTAAGACATTGTTATCACTTGGCACTGTAATTAATTCCATTATCATTTACGTTACCTTGAACAAACGAAACGCTACCTAAGAGTTTGTTTGTTTTAGTTTGAGATTATAACAATCCAGTTTATAAAAATTTTGGATTGAATCAACTTACTGAATTGTTATAATCAACAATATAGATTATAATAAACTGGTAGAATAAACTAATATGTTTGTTTCAACGTATGAAAATAAAGTGGATTATTATAATCCGAAACTGAAAGAAACTGATCATAAGAAACAGAGCTAGCGAAAAGTAAAGAATATATACATGCTATTTTTTATATACTAATTTCTATGTTAGAAAGAGTAGATGTTAAACTCCTTGCTTGCGTGTGTTTATATATATATATATATATATACAAATGTTATCTTACACCATATATATAGAATAACTATTCTATTGAGAAAAAAAATAGTACTCAATTGTTATTCTACTAAGAAAATCTACTACTGAAAATAGTATTTCAATGGTCGGCGTAAAACTAAAAAAATCTACTACTGAAAATAGTATTTCAATGGTCGGCGTAAAATACGGCTCTCTGTGTGTGTATAATTGTATATATATATATGATAAGATACTAAGCAGTGATGTGACATGTGAGCAGGTGTGTTGGAGCGGCAGTAATAACTAATAAATTGAGCGTGTAGTCAGCAAATGATTTGGGAGAATATTTCGAGTACAACCGACTCGGTTGCTTGCTGCAAAAGTGCTCTGAATCCCAAAGCAATCACAAGTACTTCAGTAGTACTTGTTAACAAGATGGTGCCAGTAAATGCTGCAACCTGGAAAAATTGCTGCTGCTTGCATTTCTCCGTGATTATATTCATTCTAAAGAAACGACGACGCATCTCTGTCTCTGATCACCAACGAGGTCAAGTACTCTTAAATTCAGATTTGAAAAAGAGAGAAATCGAGCAGAGAATCGTGGGGTCAAACACGAGCTGCAGGACAGGTACTAACTCCAGGAACTTGATTTGATTCCGTGCAGTTTTGACGACGCTTCACAATTCCTCCTGTAGCGTACGGGGCGGAGCATTTCCATTATATTTGTTATCACACTTACTGTTATCTAAAATAGTAAATTCAAAAACATCTCCATTGTATTTATTATTTGCCTTGTTATTTTAGGAGACTTTCCATTCTTTTCTCCACACATGTTACATATAGCAAGCCAATCAAACTTGTTGTTCCATTGAGTGGTGAGTTTGTTTAATTATTTTTGTTTTTTTGCATGTATATAAATTGATAGGAAATCACATCTAGCAAGTACATTGGAGTGAATAGCAAAACAATAAGTTAATTTAAATAGGGAGACTTGGTATTGCTATAGATAGCAAATAAAAAATAACATATACAATAGAGATGCTCTTAGATGGAGACACAGGGAAGGAAGTGAAGCAACAATATTTAAAATTTTCATTTTTAATTCAAAATTTAAACTAGCTCAACTAACTATTTTTATTTTTAAAACAAGATTTAATCAGTTATATTAGTTCTAAAGCTATGAAAAAATGCCTAAAAAGAGGTACAAAATATAGAGTACAAATGCTTCCAGAGGAGCGGACGAGTAGGAGTTCGAAGAATGTATGATTTTACCGTCTTTAAGAAAGTATTAAGAGGCATCACAATTTTTAGCGTTAACTTAAAATATCAAGAGATTCCAAGATTAACGTTAAAGATTATGATATTTCCTGTACCTCCTCGTGTACCGTAAAATATCCCTTTAAGAATGGTTATGCTACCTTGAGCTGGACCATACATTATTCAGAGTCTTCTGGATTGCATTGCACACTCTGTTTTGGACAGAAGAAACAGCTGGAAACTGTTGTTTTTTTTGGGGAAGTATCCTGTGCACATCGGCTAGCCGTGCACATGGTGCACATGTGAGATCTCCACCTTCAATCTGTAATCCAACGGACAACAGTAGCTGGGGGTTATCGCAAAATGACAGAATGGGGGAGGTGGGAGGTGTTTTCTGCAAAATGATCTGGTGGAGCTGTTGTCCGTTGGATTACAGATTAAAGGTGGAGATCTCACATGTGCACCATGTGCACGGCTAGCCGATGTGCACAAGATACTTCCCCGTTTTTTTTTTGAGTTTTCAAGCAGATGGATGAGCCACAGTTTTTGTCACTGGATTACTTGCTGTGTTAAAAGAGTCCCTTTGCTTGCTACATTTTACATCCCTTGAGCAGCACTGAACTTGGAGCTGGAGATCTTGTTTGAGTCATCTTAAAATAATCAAAATTATAATATAATTTCGATTATTGAATACGTAGGAAGATCAATGATTCTGGTTATTAGTTATATGATTAATCATAATTATTATTGAATACATAGGAAGATAATTGGGGCCGGCGGGGCGCGAGAGGCGAGGCGACAGGGCGCCGCTGACGTGCCAGCCTGATTCGGCTGTTGGTGGGCCGAATCAGGCTGACGTGACCTGGTTCGGCCGATAGACTGCCGACGGAGGTCTATATTTACATTTTTTAAAATCGGGTACCAGATTTGATTTTTGTTTTAAAAGAATATTATTTTAAAAAATCGTTTTACATCACCGTAGTTTTTAACCATCTTGCTTGTCCGATAATGTCAAACCAGATCAATAATGACGATAATAATAAGGCCGGTTACCATCCATCCATCTCCATCACCGGCTGTTTTTTCACAAGATTCAGCAGAAATTTCTCGCGGCGACGACGTACAGCTGGGACATGCAGCTGCAAGCAAGCAAGCACGACACGAGCGACTCATCTTCCTGCTCGCGTGCTTCGACATTCGACAAGCTTAAGGCACCAACAATGGCGGCCATCCAGCACTGACGACTGACAGACTGACCGGTGTAAATCGTGATTATCAGGAAGGACATCGATACGATGAACTGAAACCACCGGTATGAATGAAAGTATGAACAATTCTGCGTCGATATGATGCGAAATCGTGACACATGCGGGTCATGTCTACTAGTCGTCGAACACAAGACATGTTGCTTTCAGAAATATTGTGGTTGGTTACTCTCTGGAACGTGAAGAACCAGAGGTCACAGGCTTAGGGTTTTACCGGGTCCTCCTCTCCCTCTACAAGACCAATCTCTCTAATTATACGAATAAAAACCGAGTTATTCATAATATTATGTATAGCATGTTATCGCATAGTAAATATCTTTTTTTAAAAAAATTACTCTTTAACGCGCTATCGATACCATATTTCCTATATTTTACTATTATACCGTCAATGCTTATTATATCTCTCGTCTTTCTTCCTTTTCTTTTCTCTCTTATGTCACTGGCCGTAGAGTCGGGACGAATAATAAACAAAAGATAGTTTCTCGGAGATGATCTAATAGGCAAATCGAGAAATACTAAATCCTATTTTAGTACCAAATTACTTGATTTTACCTAATCTTCAAAATTTCTAAATTTTTTAAAGAATGTGATCAAGCATGACAAAGTCAAAATTATATCACGCATAGAACCGATATAACTGTTCTTAACTAATCATTAATTTTTTTTACAGATGTTCATATAATTTCATAACATTTTTCTTCTGAATTTTGAGACCATAGAAAAATAAAAAAAGATTATTTTACATTCCTTGAGAAGGTACCAAAAGATAACATATTTTTAGTGTTAATTTTGGCACCTAATACCTCGTGTATCAGGAGATATCAAAATTAATACTAACAAGTCTAACATGCTATCTCCTCAGGAGCACGGTAAAATTTCTTGTAAGAAAAGCCATGGCATCTGCCTCCGTACGTCCCGTCTACACACGCAAAACCGGGCGAGAGTGACACACTAACCAACGGATGGATGGATGCGTCGCCGTCAGATTGATCGATCACTGCCACACGATCTTGGGCTAGCTCGTGCTTGTTTTCACTACAAGCTTCTTCGCACCGGTCACACTCACTCACACTGTCACTCACACTCACACTCACACACTTGCTCCTTAAGCTTGTGCATTGCAACGTCCAGCTAGCTCGATCGACCGGTAGCTTTCTTGTCTTTGTTTGTATCTATCTATATCTATCCTGCAGCTAGTAGTGCTAGCTGGTTGTTGGCCGCCTAACCATCAGCTAACCCTCGGTTTAGAGGAGCTTCTGACAGCTACAATTACTCTAATGATTTGAAGCTCGGTCTCTCAAATGAGACATTTTACGGCGTGACGTCTAAGTAGTGGCGAAGCTAGAGCAAAATTAGAGAAGTGCATTTCTCTTATGGATGTATAAACATGTGTTAGTGGAGGTGCAAATATGGTGGAAATTTGATCAAATCCTCTATTTTTCAATTTTTCAGGGGGTGCATGTGCACCCCCTAACTTGAACATAGCTTCGCCCCTGCGGCTAAGGATGTACTATATTTTTCGATGTTAATTTTATCAGGAGGTATTAAAATTAATACTGAAAGACGTGGTACATGTTCAGGTGTTGTAAAAACACCCTCTCAAATAGTTTAGATTTCCACTTCAGACGGTGGCGTTCTACGCTCTCTAATCTAAAAAATAAACTAAAATCTAGAAACTATGATACATCAGTTTCTTCAAATTCTTACTCCGTGTACAAAGCTCATGAAATAGTTATTTGATAACCGTATTGATTAACAATTGATTGGACTACACCTAATGAGAAAGATATTGTTTCTATCTATATATGTTACTAACCATATACCAACCCTAGCTGCATGCATGGTGCAACCAACGACTGAACTACTCCTGGGTGCTAATTAACTAATCAGGTGGTTGCTTTGCTACTACTCTCATGACATCACACGATTTTCATCGAAAAGGTCAAGTCGTTTTTCTACATATCATCACATTCCTACCTAATTTGCTCATTTGAAATGAAAAAAAAAAGAGTTTTTTCAATCTTACTAGTTCATGACATGTTAGCTATCCCTAGCCAGTTTGCTAATTTTCAATGAAAATTAAACCATTGCTTTTTAAATGAACCAACTTATCTATACCATTGACCTTTTTATTAGTCAAACCCATTTTGATTCATCGATTTTATAAAAATATATCAACAAATATAACATCAGATTATTTATATTAAATGCTCCATGAAATATATATAAATATCACTACTACAAATCGTCACTGTAGTGGCGTTGGGCAAAACCACTGTAGTGGCGGGCCATTAGATGCCCACCACTACAGTTGCTGGTGCTGACGGCAGCATCGGCGCCCGCCACTATTGTTGGTAAAGTAGTGGCGGTCGGTGCTGACGTCATCTCGGACCGCCACTATTGTACCAATAGCAGTGGCGGGCGCTGGTGCTGCCCGCCGCTGCTAATATGGCCGCCACTAAAGTATTGATGACATCACTTGCGTCCGCCACTACTATTCTAGCTATAAATGCGCAGCTTCTTCCTCTCCGAGCTCTACCGCAGTTCGCATTTAATTTTGTCCGTACAATGGCGACAAAAATCTAGATAAAGAGGGGGGAGGCTTTGTTTTCGTTTCTTTTGAAGGATTTCATTCTAGGAGGTAAATCCATGCCGAATCTCACATTTATTTTATATTTAATCATGTATACAATGAGTTATTAGCGTTTTACTAATTTAGGGTTTGTGAATAGAAATTTTCAAATAATCTTCCATTTACAGTGTTACCTTCTCCCAAATGAACAAATATGACCCTCCTCACAATTATTCATCACTTGTATATTGATTTACGTGTATTTTCTTGTTCAGGAACATGGAGAGCAGTTCAGACTGCCTGATGATGCCGATTTGGTTGAGGATTGGCAAGTTGAGGCTTTTAATCTGTTTAACCAAAAATAGGTTGGGTTTGTGCCGAGGAAGAAGAAGAAGCTCCAAACCATATCTTTCTTTTGGGTTTGACCAGTAGTGCGTTTCGATGTGTAAGCTGGTTTCCCCAGCCTGGACTTGTGTTTGTTTACTTGCTTTCAAATAAACATGATATGTCAAGCGAGCCCCCGCACCACCGCGCTACAAAGTCTCGATCATATAGTAACAACATGTAATAAAAACACACTTAATGAAAATAAAAACAATAAACTAAGGGAGAAAATATCAATTTTTGCAATTAGAATATTGGTGTTGTATTTTTATTGTACAAAAAGTTTCAATTTCAAAGGAAGAATAAACTATAGATAAGTTATGATGTATTTTTATTGTACATGTTTATTAATGAAATAAAAAAAGTAAAGTGAGGCAGAAAAATACCAAATTTTTAAATTTGATAAGTTATGATGTATTTTTATTGTTAAAAAATCAAGTTCAAACTAGAATTTAAACATGAATAAAAAAGTAATGAAAATTAGAATAGAAATGTAAAAAACATGTTTGGATGCTAGCAGCAAGGTTCGAACCTCAAACCGCCTGCGGGCAGCAAGGTTCGAACCTCGAACCGCATGGCACCAAAGCAACCCCCGCACCACTGCGCTACTAAGTGTTTCTCGACATGAGTGGCAACATATGCTAGATAACCTCACCAGAGGCAGTAGTGGCGGGCAGGATGACGTCACCAGACCGCCACTGCTATCCGTTTAGTAGTGGCGGTCGCATGATGTCATCGGCCCGCCACCACTAAGTCGAGTGAAATAACAACTTTTTAAATTTGATAAATTATGATGTATTTTTATTGTTAAAAAAAATTCAAGTTCAACGAGGATTTAAACATCAATAAAAAAGTGCTGAAATTTAAAAAAGTACAAAACAGAAAAAAAATGTTGATTTGGCGCCAGCAGCAAGGTTCGAACCTCAAACCGCCTGTCGGAAGCAAGGTTCGAACCTCAAACCGCATGGCACCAAAGAACCCCCCGAACCACTGTGCTACAAAGTATTTCTCGGTTATTTGTGCAGTGTATGCTAGATAATCCCTACCTCTACGTGGAGTTTTTTTGCATTTAAATACCAATTTCTGTTAATGAAAGATACCAATTTTTGCAATTAGAATATTGGTGTTGTATTTTTATTGTACAAAAAGTTTCAAGTTCAAAGGAAGAATCAACTATAGATTTTGCTTTCAAACCTGAGTCATTTTTTCTCTAAAACCTAATTCATCCCCGAAGAATCTTAGGTTTCTTAACGTCCTACATGATTATTTTTTCGAAAAAAATTATTATTTTTTACAACATCTATGGATCGATCATATCATAACAACATGACAAGTCTCATCTTTTTTAGACTTTATTTTATTTTTTGAGGATTAAAAACTATAAAAATACAAGTTGTCGATCGAGTGTTGTGGAAACCTACATTTTTTATGATGGTTTTAAATTTACTGGATAATAACTAATTATAGAGTCAAAACATGAATATGGTTTTCTATAAATTTTGGTGAATTATTTCATGTCTTGTAGTTCAAATTGAACTTATTTTGACTTTGATCATAAAAACACACTTAATGAAATAAAAACAGTAAACTAAGGGAGAAAAAGTAAAGTGAGGCAGAATAATACCAAATTTTTAAATTTGATAAGTTATGATGTATTTTTATTGTTAAACAAATCAAGTTCAAACTAGAATTTGCTTTTAAACCTCAGTCATTTCTTCTCTAAACCCTAATGCATCCCCGGAGAATCTCATGTTTCTTAATGAAATAAAAAAAAGTAAAGTGAGGCAGAAAAATACCAATTTTTTTAAATTTGATAAGTTATGATGTATTTTTATTGTTAAAAAAAATCAAGTTCAAACTAGAATTTAAACATCAATAAAAAAGTCATGAAAATGTAAAAAAATGTTTGGATTCTAGCAGCAAGGTTCGAACCTCAAACCGCCTGCCGGCAGCAAGGTTCGAACCTCGAACCGTATGGCACCAAAATCAACCCCCGCACCACTGCGCTACAATGTGTTTCTCGAAATGTATCACAACGTATGTTAGATAACCCCCACCTCTCATAGTAGTGGCGGTCGGGTATGCTGACATCACCAGCCCGCCACTGCTATTCCTTTTAGCAGTGGCATCGAGCACCAGTGGCGGGCTGGTGACGTCAGCATGCCCGCCACTACTAAGGGAAAATAGCAGTGGCGGGCAGGATGACATCAGCATGCCCGCCACTACTAATTCACCTATATAAATATTTCACTCCCGCGTCTGAAAACCCTAAGCCCTAATCTTCTCCTGCCAGTTACTGCCGCTCCCAGTGCCCGCGCCGCCACCATTGGAGCCCGTCGTTGTCGTCCCCGAAGCCCGTCGCCGCCATCTCGGAGCCGTTGGTGTCCCCAGACCCCTCGTCGCCACCTCGGAGCTGTCGCTGTCGTCCTCGAAGCCCATCACTGGAGCCCGCATCGGTGTACCCGGACCCCTCGTCGCTGCCGTCCCCGTCCCCGACGCACACCACCATCCCCGTCCCGGAGCCCGCGCCGCCACCCTCGGAACCCATCGCCGTCGTCGCCCCGAACTCCGCCGGAGCCCACGTCGCTGTCGCCGAACCCCGCACCACCGTCCCCATCCCCGAGCGCACACCATCGACGTCCTGTTGATTCCACTTCATACTTACCGGCGAGTACCTTCCGGGCATCCTCTTTTTCATCCCTCAAGCATATTAACTTGTTCCCAGAAAAAGTTTAGAAACATTCAGATTTTATATTATGCTCTAGAACAGTGTAGAAGTAGTTTGCTTCCGCACAACGTATGTTAACAAAAATGAACTTGGTAGAGGGAGTGATACAACAGATTATATTCAGACTTGATATATGAAGAAAATTTCTGCTGTTGTTGTAATGCTTGTTTCAGCCTGACCGGGAACGTTTTGGGGACAATGATTAGTTTTTCTTGTCATGTAAATGCAGTGACTGGAATAATTTATGCATCATTCTGCATCATTTTATTGTGTGATCAATTTTTTTCAACATGATGGTTAGAAATTATAATCCCCAAAGGGATTTAATCCTATCCAAAAGAACACATAATTAAAAGGGAGGGATTTAATTCCAAGGGAATTTAATCTAGGAGAGGGATTGAGTGACATGAGAGGGATTCACTCACGCCCGCCACTGCTAATCCACCTATATAAAAGTTTTTGCTCCCGCCGTCCGAAAACCTAGTTTCATTTCTAACTCCCGTGCGCCGAACTCTGCCCATTGCCACCGCTCCCAGAGCCCACGCCGCCCTCGGAGCCCGTCGTCGTCGTCCCCGAAGGCCGTCGCCGCCAAACTCCGCACGTCGCTCCCAAAGCCCACGCCACCCACGGCTACCCTTGAAATCATTGCAAGGTGTTTAGATAATTAAGTTTGTTTAAATTCTGATTTCTTGATCAGACATAAAGATTAAATAGCAAGTTTGTGATGTAGTCTTTAATTTGACTCATTAGAGCTAAATCTGTGATTAAGTTTGGAGGAGCGTTGGGTGTTTTGAAAGGGCCATCTAAGTCGAAAGAATTTTGTCGAGGCGCCTATTCACCCCCCTCTAGTTCTTGAGTGAAGTCTTCTATATCTAAGTTATGCCATGAGAAATATTGCATACCACATTACCACTTTTTTAGAACAACTTTTAGAGGCCTATGATGCAAATAGTAATTGAGTTATCTCATGTATGTCATCAAGTCGTGCGACACATCCATTCCTGTCAACAACTTCTTCTTTCTCGTGTTGCTGATAGGGAATGGATGTGCTCACGGTTCCATGGCAGCCATGAACATATTTGAAAAACAACACAAAATATGCTGAGGCCTCAACAACACAAGAGAGAGAGAACAACACAATCTCCTAACTTGAGGATTAATATAGTAGCTTCAGAAGTAATAGCTCACTACTGTAGCCAAGAAAAGTTTTCATACATTTCCCATCTTTGACACTATGATCAGTTTACTACTGCTACAGTAGTAAACTGATCATAGTGTCAAAGATGGGAAATGTATGAAAACTCTTCTTGGCTACAGTAGTCAGCTATTACTTCCGAAGCCACTATATTAATTCTCAAGTTAGGAGATTGTGTTGTTCTCTCTCTTTAGTTTTGTTGATACCTCAGCATATTTTGTGTTGTTTTTCCCTCTAATGTTCCATGGCAACAAAATATGCTGAGGCCTCAACAACACTATGATCAGTTTACTACTGCTATTATTTCTAAGGCTACTATATACTAATCCTCAAGTTCATCCGGCTAAAGGCCAACATTAGATTCTGCAATTCCTTTTAGAGGCCTATGATGCAAATTGTTATTGAGTTATATCATGTATGTCATCAAGCCGTGTGAAACATCCATTCCTGTCAACAACTTCTTCTTTCTCGTGTTGCTGACAAGGAATGGATGTGCTCACGGTTCCATGGCAGCCATGAACATTTTGAAAAGCAACACAAAATATGCTGAGGCCTAAACAACACTGTGATCAGTTTACTACTGCTATTATTTCTGAGGCTACTATATACTAATCCTCAAGTTCATGCATCCGGCTGAAGGCCAACATTAGATTCTGCAATTCCTTTTAGAGGCCTATGATGCAAATTGTTATTTAGTTATCTCATGTATGTCATCAAGCCATGAGGCACATCCATTCCTGTCAACAATTTCTTCTTTCTCGTGTTGCTGACAGGGAATGGATGTGCTCATGGTTCCATGGCAGCCATGAACATTTTGAAAAGCAACACAAAATATGCTGAGGCCTAAACAACACTGTGATCAGTTTACTACTGCTATTATTTCTAAGGCTACTATATACTAATCGTCAAGTTCATCCGGCTGAAGGCCAACATTAGATTCCACAATTCCTTTTAGGGACCTATGATGCAAATTGTTATTGAGTTATCTCATGTATGTCATCAAACCATGTGACACATCCATTCCTGTCAACAGCTTCTTCTTTCTCGTGTTGCTGACAGGGAATGGATGTGCACATGGTTCCATGGCAGACATGAACATTTTGAAAAACAACACAAAATATGCTGAGGCCTCAACAACACTAGAGAGAGAGAACAACACAATATCCTAACTTTAGGATTAATATGACATCAGACCTTTTTTGCATAACCAAAATTCTGATACATTAGCCTCTTAATATGAATAGTTTATCTATGGCGGAAGAAGGACGTTCCATCGAGGAGCTCATCTACGAGTCTCCCGCAAAAACAAATAAAGAGGGTTCATCTGAAGGATCCTCCGATAGCGAATCTTCGTACCACTCTCCGGATAATGAACATCCAATGGAGCCTAGGAAGAAGAGAACGAGAGAAGACGCCGATGAGGATTACATTCCTGAAGCTCAAGCGGAGGTAATTATTACGTTAGTAACAAGTCAGAGCAGCTTCTAACTGAGGATTACATTCCTGAAGCTCACATTGTCTATCATCGTAGGATCGTCCAAAGCGAGGAAGCAAGCGTCGATTATTCCAAGTCGAGAAAAGAACAACTATTGTCCCAGCTATTGAGTCAGCTGAGTGAACAGATGTTGAGCCCGCTGCCACAACATCGTCTGCAAATGCGAAGAGGAGAGGGAAACGGGAGAAGAACAAGCTGCATACAGCTATCTATGAGGTTGAAGAAGTGCATGTTGATGGGGCTCCAAAGAAGCCAAAAGAAATCACAGCGAAGTGGCGTAACGACTGTGGATGTCTCGCTAGGGAGCGATGTAAAATAGTTTGGAAAAATTGGAAGACTGTCCCTGAAGCTACAAAGAACGAATGATTATTGTGTTGATGGACGGTTATTGTGAAACATAAACCGGAAGAATGTAAACTTTGTAAATTTTTGAAAATTGATGAGATGGATGGTTGTTGTGTTGATGTGTTGTTGTTGTGGATGTGTATGTGGATATGTGGATGTTTTGCTGCTGTGTATGTGGATATGTGGATGTTTTGCTGCTGTGTATGTGGATGGCTGTGTGAAGCATATAATTTCTGTGTTTTGGTTTGTGGGATCACAGCATTCTGTGTTATGGCTTATACACAGCAGTGGCGGGCAGATGAGGTAGCTTGCCCGTTACTGCTATTGACACAGTGGTGGTGGGCGCGCTGACATCATCTGCCCGCCACTGCTATTGATAACAGTAGTGGCGGGCAGATGAGGTCAGCGCGCCCGTTACTGCTGTTGACATAGTGGTGGCGGGCGCGCTGACATCATCTGCCCGCCACTGCTAGCAGTGGCGGGCAGATGAGGTCAGCGCGCCCGCCACTGATGTTGACACAGCGGTGGCGGGCGCTCTGACCGCCACTGCTAACCAGCGATAGCAGTGGCGTTAGAGCAGTGGCGGACTGGATGCCCGCCACTATAGGTCGTTTTTGCCCGCCGCTACAGTGTCGCTTTGTAGTAGTGTATATATACAGATGTTATCCTACACCACGGGTGTAGAATAGCTATTCTACCGAGAAATCTACCACTGATAAAAAGTAATACTCAATTGCTATTCTACTGAAAAAATCTACTACTGAAAGTAGTCACACATGGATTCTACACACGCGGTGTAGAATAGTGCTCCCGTATGCATGTATATATATATATATATATCAATAGTTTATTTATTTGATAATATGGATGCGGATATATTTCCCTTTAAATTTAATCAAAACTAATATGTTAGATTTAGAAAAATCAGACGACTTGTAATATGAAAAAGACTAGTACTAACTCATGATCGACCTGGTCATGAAAATGTATGAAGCCTCAAATAAGTAAGCATTTTGGTTCTTTTTTTGACAAAAAAAACAGATATTATCTAACATTAACCGGCGTTTAATTATATTATCTTGTGAGCCATAGGGAGATCATAGCTCTAATTAAGATCAGCCAGAAGCTTAGGGGTTGTTTATCGGCAACCCCGACTAAAATTTAGTTCTTATCATATCGGATGTTCGGATACTAAATAGAAAGACTGAATATGATTTAATTATAAAACTAATTACAGAACCTCTAGACTAATTCCCGAGAAGAATTTATTAAGGTGCCCGGATTGCTACTTGGTTTGTCAGTTTCATGTATACTTTCATCAGGATCCATTGATTAATTAGACGACTGCGTCAGAAAGTTAATTAGCTCACGAGAAGGGTACTCCACTATTGATTTCTTCGTCCAAAAGTTGTCACATTATTATATTACAGTTCACTTAACAAGTCAAATGATCACGAGGCAGGCAAAATATTTCGATTTTTGTAATTTGTTCGAAACTATTGCATTAATTTAGCATACGGGTATCACTGCATTTAATTAGTAGTACGGTGATTAGTCCACTTGGTGTTGTACCTGCAAAATTTGGTACCAGCAAAACTGACCTTCAACTGATCTGCATCTTCCATCCTTCTCTTTTGGGTTAGAAAGGCAAAGTTAGATGGAATATGGCCATTTAGTTTTTTAGAATTTGGATGTCTAATTTTTTGTTTGGTAGAATAGATGAGGCCGTCCATTTTTTTGCTTGGTTGGATGAATGTAACTATT
The DNA here is from genome assembly GCA_019279435.1 of Zizania palustris. NCBI lineage: Eukaryota > Viridiplantae > Streptophyta > Magnoliopsida > Poales > Poaceae > Zizania > Zizania palustris. The sequence goes on along the minus strand of JAAALK010000079.1, from coordinate 69,545,337 downwards.
TAGTTTTTTGTTTGATTGACGAGCAAACTTATATGAGTTAGTATAGTCACCTCCTAGGTTAAATGTATTCGGCCGAAACATATGCGATTAGCAATGCTGGCCGCCCCTATACAGCAAATTTTCTTGGACAAACTCATCCAGCATATTTGAAGAATATTTCCTGTACTGTCCGCCCCTACCACTGCTGCCCTTCAACTAAACAACCTCAAACTTAGGTAAACATCTCCTATACAAGGAAACTATGTGTGATACGTTTTAGTTCCGAGATTCATGTTAGATTTGAAGTTTGTATAATAAAATAAAGTTGTTTAATATTTTATATTTAGACATCAAATAAAAAATACAAATTACTCGACTAAATACCATCAATCCATTCATAGCTTCAGACCTAAAAATTTTTAGGGCTAGATTTGACCAACTCAAAAAAAAATCTTGAATCTAAAGGCGTAACAAACATGACCTACTTGTATCTCTAACAAGTTAAATAAACCCATTCTTAAAGCATCATGCTATTGGTACAGATTGTATTTAATACAGTGATGCTAATGTGATGTTAGATAGGATCCAACTTGTTCATGACTGATATGCTTGCACCCTAAACCATGCCCTGAAAAGTCTGAAACTAATCACCCAATGCATCCATATCCTCTCTCCTCTCCTCTCCTCTCACTTCTTCTGATTTTGAATGGATATGATCCAACTTCTCTTTATGTTCCATCCATGGTGGTGGTTTTGAGAAGATGCAGTTGGTGGGTTGCTTGGTCAAATGGAGATGAGATGGCTTGGATAGGTAATAGAAGCGTCGTAATTTTTAGTGTTGATTTTAATATCTATCGATATTTCATGTACTAAGAGAAATCAAAATTAATACTAAAATTATAGTACCTCTTGTTAGGTCGTCGTCAAGCATGCCGTAAAATCACACTCAAGGCTAAGTGTTTATTTAATTGAACTGTAGATTCTGAAAAAAGTTACGAAGTGTGAAAACAAACAAATTAATATCACTTATGTAGTTATGTATAACATATTAGAAAATTACCATTCAACTTTGTGGTTATATTCAATTTAATGTGTTGAGAATCACATTAGTAAAAAGGGAAAAAAAACTCATTTCCTACTTACAAGAAAAGGTTGAAGTAGACTGCAAATTAGGTGGAATTTAATTTTCCACAAACAACACACTATGTATGATTTTGACTGCTAAAAGATAATGACAGTTATATAACAAAACCATATGAACAGATTCTAAAAATCTAGATGCTCTCTACTCTCTAACAATCAAGGGCCCCATATATTGCTCAAATTAAGATGTTCCCAATCAGTGACATGGCTGCAATGCTGGAAATAAATTATGTGATTTTGGACTTCAAAATCATCGTTCTTGTCGAATTTGTTGATTTGAATTACTTAAGGAAAATCTCGTATCGTATTTCCACTATATATATAGAAAATTAAGAACTTATCTTCCACATCTCACCGACATATATAGAATCATCTGACTTAATAATAACATATGGGTTAAGGGCGATAAATCCTTATGTTTTTTCTAAATAAAAAACGTACGGCCAAAATGTCCAGAAAATATACGTTAGGAAGGTAAATTCTCGATTTTCATCGAATAATTAAAGAGAATTTCCATCTTCAAATAATTAAAGAGTATATGATCAAAATTTTATGGAGTGATAATGAATGAGACATTTCCTAGCATTTATTTCCGTGATGGTCTAGCATAGCTCAACCACTAACCGTCACTGCCTTTTTATACTCTTCTCTAAGCCAATTAAGCTCTCCGATTCTCAGCTCACCTCGCCAACGCCAGCCATGGTGCAGCCGCAGCAGCACAGAATCTACATCCTACAGTTCAGGAAGGGCGAGCAGGAGCAGGAGGTGTCATGCAAGGTGTCGCCGCCCAAGGGCGGCCGCCGCGTCATGTACTACTACCACGACGGCGGCGGCGGCGGGAGGAACGGCAAGCCGGTGCAGCGAAGGGGGTTTAGCCTGAGGAGGTTCTTTGGGTTGCTTCTGATGTCGTTCATGTCGGTCGGGACGCTGTTCGTGGCTCCGATGTCGTTGTTCTCCTTCGTGCACTTCGACGACGGTGGGGCGGCCTCGGCGGCGGCGGCGCAGCGGACGAGGGTGGCGGGTGCGACGTGCTCTGTGATGAGAAGTATCGGTAGTCTTTGCTGTGACCGGACGTCCACGCGCGCGGACATCTGCTTCGCCCGCGGCGACCTGCGGATGCACTCGGCGAGCGCGTCGTTCCAGCTCGTGTCCGGGAACTCGACGGCGGTGGGGAAGGAGGTGGTGGAGGAGGAGGAGAGGATACGGCCGTACACGAGAAAGTGGGAGGCGAACGTCATGGCGACCATCGACGAGGTGCGCCTCCGCCGCGTGTCTGCCGGCGACGCCGCGCGCTGCGACGTGGTGCATGACGTGCCTGCCGTGCTGTTCTCCACGGGCGGGTTCACGGGCAACGTGTACCACGAGTTCAACGACGGCATCCTGCCGCTGTTCGTGACGGCGCACCATTTCCGCCGCCGCGTGGTTCTCGTCATCCTCGAGTACCACGACTGGTGGATCACCAAGTACGGCGACGTCATCTCCCGCCTCTCGGCCTTCCCGCCCATAGACTTCACCGCCGATCGCCGCGTGCACTGCTTCCCCGAGGTGATCGCCGGCCTGCGCATCCACGGCGAGCTCACTGTGGACCCGGAGAAGACGCCCGAGGGCAAGAGCATCCGCCACTTCCGCCGCTTCCTCGACGACGCCTACCGCGGCCGCATCCAGTACCTCCAGCGCCTCGAACGCCGCGCCTCCCGCAAGCGCCGCGGCAGCAAGGCCAAGTCCGCCGCCATCGCCCTGCCGCTCGCGCCTTCGAAGCACACCTCGCCGGACAGGCCTAGGCTGGTGATCGTGTCACGGACGGGCTCCCGCGTGATCGAGAACGAGGCGGACGTGGCCGTGCTCGCCGCGGGCGTCGGCTTCGACGTGCGCGTGATCCGCCCGGAGCGCACCACCGAGCTGTGCAAGATATACCGCGAGCTCAACGCCAGCGACGCCATGGTGGGCGTGCACGGCGCCGCCATGACGCACTTCCTCTTCATGCGCCCCGGCAAGGTGTTCATACAGGTGGTGCCCCTCGGCACGGACTGGGCGGCCGGCGCCTACTACGGCGAGCCGGCGGCGCGCCTCGGCCTCCGTTACGTCGGTTACAAGATCCTCCCCGAGGAGAGCTCCCTCTCCCGCGACTACCCCACCGGCGACCCTGTGCTCACCGACCCCGCCGGCGTCGCGCAGCGCGGCTGGGACGTGACCAAGAAGGTGTACCTTGACCGGCAGAATGTCCGCCTCGACCTGGCTCGCTTCAGGGAGGAGCTGGTCAGAGCTCACCAATACTTGGTCGCCGGCGCCGGCGCCGGCCAAGAAGAAGCCAGTGAGCAATCAGTTCATCACTTTGACCAGTTAACCAATTAACTACTCCCATGTCATATACGATTTGAGATCTTCCCCAAAATCTGAAACCCTACACAAAATTTCCTCCTTTTTTCTTCTTGTCACTACATACACTGACTTGATCTGACAATATAATTCTTTGCATTAGATTGTGAATTCATGTACTTATAATCCATGGTGATCTACAAATTTTCGTTCTAAACTTGATGTGCATATATATATAAAGATGTAAAATTTACAATCTGAGGTGTGCAATTTCTGCAATTCTCTGTCCATGCATACCGTTGTTGCTGTTCTATACTTCTATTGCAAGGATTATTGCATCAAGCAAGTGGCAGAGACAAGATGGTGCTAGCTTGCAAGACAAGAACTTTCAACAGCATCTGAAATGCATGCATGCATGCATGGATCACTAGAGTTTTTGGCAGGTTTCAGGAGGGAGATATGCATGTCAGATGTTGCCGTGCTTCTTATCCAAAAATTTCAGCCTGGATTGGGTTAAGTTCTCGGTTGGTTGAACATACTAATCAGCTTTTGTTTAGTAATCACTAATCAGTGGACAAAAAGCTAGCTGAGCTCTAGCTATTGCACTCTCACAACTAAAAACCGCAACTCAACACCATTATGCCACTGCTGGAATTATGACACTTCTCCAAGCTAAGGACCATAGAATTCCTCTTCTTTTTTTTTTACAAATATGAAATTTGAACAGATTTATAAACAGATGAACAAACTCATATGGTAGGTAGCTACACTTTCACAAACAAATTAAACAGCATAAATCAACCAGCAGTCAGTCGGTCAGTCAGTCAGTTGTGATCAGTATAAGCAAACTGCTTGTAAAGGAAGTTTTCATACGTACATTCACATTCGTGCGAGAGCACGAGCAGTGTAAAACTAGCTGAAAATTTAGTGTGAAGTTGCCTCAACATCGCCATCGGCAGGGGCCGGAAATGGTGACTTGAGGTACACGCACGCACGCCGACTCGTGACTTGGAGTTGAAGATAGCGTCGTCGATCTGCTTCAGCTGCCTGCGCGGCGAAGACGACGACGTGCAGTGCAGTTACATTGCTTCACTTTTACTGTACTACTACCTACAAAATAACATATAGTAATACAATCTAATTTTAGATTTTAGATTTTAGATTTTAGATTTTAGATTTTATCGTATAACGAATCTAGACGGTGGTTGTATTATAAAATGTAAAATCTAGTCCTAAGTTATAATATTATAGGACTAAAGGAATATGTTATGATAGTAAGGGATGGAGAGAGTAATAAATATTATATGTTGTTTTGTTTTTATATATTTTAGATGATATTATAGAAAAAATGCATCAATGAATATAACCATCAAATTAGATTTATTCAATTCATCGTAAAATACTCCATCCGGTGTACAAATATTAGTCGTTTAGACAAAATTACACATACCAAGATAATATTAAACAAAGTTACAAGAGTTGTATCAATTGGTTATGGAGCCTAGATTTTAGTGATGCCACTTTCGGTGGCCACATCCCATTTGGCAGCCTCTATTTTTGCGTTTTTTTATTGCAGGAACGCTTCGGGAGAAGAGAACGATTAAAGTGATAAACACTTCGATTGACGGGAGGAGGGAGTACATTGTTAAAAAAGATATTCATTCTATATTTATATATTTATATTTATATTTTGTAAAAAAATATATATAATTATTTTAAAAAATTGAACTACTTTTGTAATATTTGAGTGGTAGGTGAAAGTAGAAAAGAAAATAAAAAAATATACCCAAACCGAAGAAAATAAAATGTGGAATTGGAGAACATATAATGGGCCGAGAGCCCACGAGGCCCGGTATATTAGGCCCACAAAGCTCGCAAAATATCTTCCTCCCGCGCCGCAGCGCCCGGGCTTTCCGCGGCGGCGCATCGCCGCCGTGCAGAACTGCTGCTACCGTGCTACGTCCCGAGCTCCTCTTCCGCCCGCCACCACTTCCGCATCGCGGCGAGAGATCTCGGGTACGTTTGGCGTGGGGGCGATGCCGTTGCCGCCTAGTTTGGTGGGCTTGCGCCGCGTGGTCGCGCGAGAATTCTGGCAGTTGTGGTGCTCGTGGGGAGGAGATTACGCGAGGTGCGTTGCTCGGATCTAGGGTTCGCATTTGTAGTGGATGCGAGGAGGTCGGGAGAGGGGCCGAGGGAGGAGAATCTAGGGTTTGGTATGCGCTCTGGCGATCCTGGGTTTCGCTAGGGGCGGCTTTCTCTGTGCTTGGGTTGATGCTTTTGGGATGGTTGCGGTTTGGGGGAACTCGAGATGACGAACCTGATGATTGTTAATTACTTATCTTGTTTCCTTTTCTCCATTGCCGAATTAATGTAGGATATTGTGGTGGTTATCATTGTTCATGTGAAAATAGCATTGGAGAAGTAAGTGATCATCATGGCTGGTAAAAGTTGGAGCTGCATAGGCTGATATACACTATACAGGTTCGTTATTAACTCTAGCCCCTTACATATTGCATATTACCTGATGTTGATTTTGGAAATGCATTAAAGCTAATGCTTATTTTATTGAGCTGGTCAATGTTAGCACTGTCTGATATATATGCTTTTTAATTCGGAGAAAATTGATCATTTGTCACTATATATTATACTACATTCTTTTTTATTAGGATGCTACTCTTAAAGCTTAAAGCTGATATGTATGTGGGTCTGATTGACAAAAATACTTGACAAAAATACGAAACACTTTTTGATAACGATAAATTATCAAATCTCTCGTTTATTTGTCCAACATTCAGGTTTTCGGAGTTGTCTTAGTGTAGAAAATTCATTTACTTATTTATCTTCCATTTGATTCATTTATGTCTATCGTTTGCATTCTTGGCCCTGAGTTATCCATCATTTCCATCGATGTACTTTTAGTTTACCGTTCGCAAGTTAGGCATAGATTCATATTTGAGTTTTTTTGTATAATATATCTTTTATTTGAAAGTACGTTGGTCTTTCCGTTTTTTTAAAAAAAAATTGACAATGATGGGAGTACCTTTATGCCGAACCAGTGATCAACCGACGCTAAAATCTAATTGTTGTCTCTTTATCAACGTGATGACCTTTGGTTTTATTGCATGATCTGTCTGTAACTTTTTGTTTGGTGATAATCCTATCGACTATTGAACTGGTGATACGACCTTCTCGTCAAATCAATTGTTGATAGAGATTTAGTTTGTGATTTTTTTAAAAGGCCACCAAAAAAATATAATGTCAAATACAGTTTTTTTTAAGAAAATATTCTTCGTCTTTTAACATTTTCGTAGGCATAGCGTGGTGTCTTAACGGGCCTCGAGAATGCTATGATATGTAGGCTGTTTTTTTTCAGAAGGCTACAATACATCAGCCGAAATCGGCCTGAAGGCTAATTGATAAATGCTAATTGATGGACCAGAGTCCAGAAAGCACATAATGTGATCTGCAAAGCTGTATAACATGGTATGTTGCCGAAATTTACATTATAATATACTAGCTGAATGTGTTTTGAAACAGAAAAAAAACATCATACAATATACAAATATAGATTTAGTAAAATTGAAGCTGTAGAGTTTTGTTTTGAGAAGAGTACTGGTGGTGCGCAACTTTAGTATAGAATATTTGACTACAGATGGTAATGGGTATCCGAAACCTAATGGGTTTTTTTCCTATTAAGATAGATATACGGGTAAAATTGTCCACTCGTGGGTCTACTAACGAGAAAAAATAGTACCCACCGGATACGTAGGTATGAGTATAATTTCCTAATATCCATACTCATTATCCGATGGGTATTCATCACCCAATATGCGATATTTTTGGGAGTTTAAATCATTATTGCTATTGTTGTAGGTTAAATTATTGATATATTATGTTTATGAGTTTATTTATATATGTAATTTTGATTTTATGGTTTAATGAGTGATCGGTCTAATTAGATGAAACATTGTTTTTGTGAGGATAGATACATAGTTATTTATTTACATGTTTTGTGTGTGGTGTTTATTGATGGGTATGTGTACCTGATGAGTATATTTTACTCGCATTGGTATAGGTACCTGATGAGTATATTTTACTTGCATGGGTATGGGTTTGAAGGACAAATAATACATGTATGTATATATGGGTTATTTGAAGGGAAGATTTTTTTAATGGGTATGAGTTTGAGATGGTCAAACCCGATGGTACATTGCCATCTTTATATTTGATCCGTGACGTTAGTGGGCCGTGACGGACCAAAAGGTTGCACACGGGCCGTTAGTAGGCCCACATGAGGCGTATTTCGTCCAAAACGGGCATTACTTAGGCCTTTCCTTGGGCCTTCAATTACGTAGTGGTCCGCATTTGGCCCGGAATTAGCTGTACCTCTTCAATACGTAGAATATGAAGGGAATATTTTGTTATTTTCATTAGCACTGCTCGGATTTTGCTCGTGACACTGTCTTACGTAGTTTCGGTTTTGCTACCGCTTTCAAAATTGTCATTCCAAAATGCCATCGCAGTTAAATTATGTCAGCTAAGTTTCTATTAAGGCATCAGGGGCGTAATTTCCCTGTTTCGCCCTTGTTTCGTTTGCTGAAATAATACTACTGTCTCGTCGTGATCTCAGGACCACTAAAAAACATAATCGTTTCTTAATAAACTTTTGATAACACCACTGAAAAATTCTAGTTTGAAATAAGCCGGTCCTAAAACGTTGTCTACTGCATCTTGCATCATCAAGCCCAGCGACCTTTGTTGGCTCATAAAGTCATAAACGGGGGGCATTGATTAGGGACAGAAAAGATTAGAGCATCTCCAAAAGTCTTTTAAATGCTTCTTTCTCTATAATTTAAGGATTATATGTAAATATACAGCTCCAATAGATACTTTATCTAGCTCCCTAAAATAAAGTATTCTCAATATTTATGGAACAAATCTTCACTTGTAGGGAACCAATATCTCTTCCCAATATACAATATAAAGATTCTTTTGAAGGAAATCATATATATAGAGAATAACATCTATAATTACAATCTCTAAAAATGATATAGGGACTTGACTTTTAGAGTATCTCTTGGAGATGCTCTTAGGAGCTCTTACTGAAAACAAAGATATTTTATATTTACTCCCTCCAATAAAAAAGATTAAAAAACAAGTTGTTTTGATATAATTTCAGATACCAAATAGTTATTAATTAGTTTATATTTTTCTTATTTGCTTTTATTAAATATAATGCAATAGTAAAAGTAGTACAAAACACAAGAGAAGGAAATAGTATTACTTCAAAGATATAAATCGTCCGAAATACAAAACAACTTATTTTAACTTTTAGATGTTAAACAATGATATAATTTTAATTTTACCTAAGTTACTGAATAATACTTTTGAATAATTTTTATAGCATATTTTAGTTAAAACTCAATTGAATTATCCTGACTTATTTTAGCCCGCTATTTGGTTTGTATTTTTTTGTAGACCAAAATTTGTTAGAAACGGAAGGGAAAAAGCTGCGTACGTGTAGAAAAGGGCACAGCTCAAGAGTGGCTGTCGGCTCGCGTCCGGCGCAATCCCAACCCCTTTCCGTCTCGTCCTCCAATTTCTTCCCAAATTTCCCCACCAAAACCGCCTCGCTCTCTCTTCGTCTCGGTCTCGCCTCGTTCCCCCGACAAGGCGCACGAAAGCCTCTCGATTCCGCGGCGCGGCTCGACTCGACTCCCGGCGGCGACCCGTCTGAACTCTCGCAAGCCATGGCGGCCGCCGACTCCGCCGATCCCGTCGCCGCCACCTCCACCACCTGCGCCTCCTGGTAATCATCCGGGTCTCGTACTTTTCTGATACTTGTTTGCTTGCTTGCTGTTGCTTGTTGGATGGCTGGAGAGATACATTTCGTTTAACTTTCTTGATTATTTTTCAAATATTAGTCGTGATTTCTCATATTTGCTTTCATGTTTGTGAGATTTGTCCTTATCAAAAAATGATAAACTTTTTTCAAAGCACAATAGGGGCAACCGGGCAACTACTTCATTTGAGTTGATTTCAATCCCAGGGTTGCTAGAACAGTTCTTTTTCTTTCTTTTTTGTCTATGGATGGATAACAGTTATAGGGTCTGTTTGGATCCATGAACTAATTGTTAGTACCTAAATTTTAGCCTTAGTTCATCCAAACAGACCAACTAATTACTAAACTAATTGTTACTAAACTAATTGTTAGTTCATAGGCCAACTAATGATTAGCCATTAGTCCATAAAAGTGAACTAATGGGAGCTAATCCCTAATAGGACACTTTTACTCTTTTTCCTATAGCCATCAATCTGCCCAGGAATCAGGATGGTAGTGTAAAAGTTCTTAGCCACCAATCTGGCATGTTCATTTGGTATAGTGTGACATCTCTAGTCTCTGCCCAGCCCAGTACACCATGGTAGCTTTGCATTCTGAATAGGGTCTTATCTAATTCTCTAATGTTCCATAAAGAAAGAAATCCTTGATAATCAATTTCATGTACATTACTGCTTTTTTAGCAGGTATGATACTGCTCAAGTTTTTATCTTACCCATGGTTGGCATGTTGTTTGGCAACTTTTTTCCTGGATTTGCAGCCAACGGGAAATTCCATCCTTGAACATTGCATTGCATTCTGCACACTGTGCTCGCAACCTTCAGAAGTGTGAACATTGTGGAGATATGGTTCCAAGGAAGCTAATGGATCAACACTATGATGAAAACCATGCTCCGGTATGTTTCCAAATTCCAATCTCCAAATTCCAATCATTGCCAGAGTATTGTTTTAGCTCTTCGAAATTGTTTTAGCTGTCATATTGCTATCTACATGTTAGTATGTTACATGATTCTTGTATTACCGATTTAATCTATAAGACTATAACATCATTAATAATATTATGAACACAGGTGGATTGCTCGCTTTGCCAAAAAACGGTAGAGCGTGAGCTATGGGATCTTCATAAAGGCTTACAATGCCCACAGAGGATGCTTGCATGCCAATATTGTGAGTTTGAACTGCCCGCAGTTGATATTTTCGAGCACCAGGTATAATTGTATAAATGTGCTTCACATCTTAAGCTGTTTTCTGAAACCCAAGAGGCTATTCGATTTTTTTAGAAACATAAAATCATGGAAGTATAGTATAGTCCATCCCTGTGCTAATTTTACTAGACACTTGGTACAGGATGTGTGTGGAAATCGAACAGAATATTGTCAGCCATGCAAGAAGTACGTCAGACTGCGGGAATGGATTGGACATGAAATCCAGTTCCATGCAAACCCCAATGTTGCTTCAGAATCTTCAAGGTAAAAGCATGCAAATGTTCTAAACTAAGTTGGCATTATTCAATAATCAATAGAATTTTCAGTTAGACTAAGCATCTTTTACCAGCAAAAGTGGTCATTCATATGTTTTTGGCTTAGTGGATTTCTTTCATATTTCTAATGTTGCAACTGATAAATTTATTGTAAGCAAGTTTGGCTTACCTTTGTGATAATTTAAATTTTAAATTCCAGTGACAGAAGCGCGCTGGAAGAAGAGAGTGATCCAGCAGAAGAACCAGTATGGCCCAAGCCTGCTCTTGGTTCATATCGCAAGCAATTGCTCTTCACGGTTGCGGTTGCTGGAATTGCAATTCTGATTGGATATATTCTGTTCCAAAAGAAGGGATAAGAGTGCAGCAATCCAGTACTGCAGAACGGTTGATTATCACGATGCTTCCAACATAAACATAAACCAGTCTTTTAACTTGTAAATTCCTTTGTACTCCATGGGCAGAGATCCTTGATACTACAGTTTGAATTCATTGTAGGAATGGCCTGATTAATGTGTATAGGACCAAAAGGTGTTTCTACATGCTAGCAGCTGTTAATCTTTGCAAAAAAATGTTGTTTTTATTTACAAGTCTGGAGTTTTACTTTTTTTAATAGGTTCACAACTATCTGTTTTACTATTGATATTTTTGGTATAGAAATGCTGCATATTTGCTTGTAGATTTTGCTCGTTTCCAATAAGGGGAAATAGACGCCATGAGTTATGCATATGGAGAGCAGTTAACGTTAAATAATACCAACATGGTAGAACAAGCAGTAGCTATCACAGCCACAAAAACTTGCCTGTATTATCAATCAGCTATTCGGCAGTTGCTTTCTTGATTTCTTCAAGTAGCTTGCAGTAAATAGTCTGTAGTTGATTGGTTCCATCTCACTGATTTTGCCGAACTGGTCGTTATAGAAGCCCCATAGCTCGAACCTGTTTCAGATCAAAGTATGAAGGAATGTTGCCAGCATGTCGACACATGTCAGCCGAAAATACCAGAGCATCAGAAAACACATACCAGTACGCCAAGAACTGGAACGGCGCGTACTTGCCATAGATACTATGCAATTCCTTGTGAATGGAACTAATGGTGCTTGCTCTCTTATGAAACTGCAGCAAATTTCAGGCATGGCATGGCATGACATGTTGAAATCTATCGAGCTTCAAAATCCGAAGGCGAGATATCAGGAGAAAGCTTACCTGCTTTAAATGTCGAACAGTCTCAGTGTCAGCTGGGATCGTGTGGAAGAACCCCATACACATGAGCACATTGGCACGAGTGAAAGGGCCAAATCCGGAGATAGTGGATAATTCTTCGTCCAGTCTCTCGTAGGTGGATGGGATAGTTGATTGGCCTTGTACGGATGGTACAGACACTTTGCGTATTTCTTCAAGCTTGTGTAGGCACACCTTTCCTTCTACAACGCTTCGTGCAAGCATCACAATTCGCCTTGCTCGATATCCAAGATTGCAACGCTTTGCTAGAAAGTCCTCATTAAGGTTTGCCAATTCTTCAGGGGTAGGGAAATCTCCAGTGCATTCTTCTAAACAAGGAGCATCGCTTAACCTAGGTTCTGAATGATCCAATGGGGCCTCCTCAGATGTGCTGCTTGTTTCACTTGCAACTGAAGGCGAGCTAAACAAATTTTCATATGTTTCCAGATGTGCTGTTCCATTGCTGGTGCCAGTTGCTAGACTTGGACCCTCCAGACACACCAACTTGTCCTCGGCGAATTTTGTTTCTAGCTTCACACGAACATCGCGATTATTGTTGCGCTTCCTTTTACGTTCCCTAATTGGAGGTGTCCTTGAGTGAAAATCTCCAGCACTAGATGAACATCTCAGCTCCAACTGAAGCTTGCACAGTGCAGAAGCCATTGACAAGGTTCTACTCCATCTGCAGTTAAACAGCAAGGTTGTGAAATATATCCTGGCAAATGCAGTTACAAATATTAAACTTTTTTTGTGTGGGAGAAACTATTCACTTCCGATGCACCTCATTTCATCGATGTTTTATACGAAGAATTCTAAGATACAACCAAATGATTGTGCACCATGCCACCATCTATTATTTTTGATCTAACGGTTTAGTTTTAAATAAGATAATATATTATCTCCACATATTTCTTTCCATTTCTACATGTATGTATGTAAAATTAAGGGCTAGAATTAATTAGAAATACTACAGGATGTACATGGTGTACGGTAGAACTTTAGAAGTCTGTAATAATATTGCCATTTTCACATAACATGTTTGGATATGAAGTCTTATTATCTAAACTGCAAATATTTCTAGCAATGCAAACGTGGGGCTCAATAATCCAGTAGTTCTTATCAACTGGTGATCCAAATTAGTGACGCATTGCTACAATGACAGTGGAGAATCAGATAATGTCTCGTCTAATTGAAGAACTGTCAGTACACATGAAAGAAAATGATCCTCAAATTCGCAAAAGGGGGAATACGGAACTGGCAATTGCAGAGGAGGATGCACTTGACCATGTCCTCGAACAGCGTGGGCGAGCGGAAGATGCGCCCGAACCCCGCATCCCTCGCCGCGGCGTGCACCGCCTGGAACTCCGCCACGGCCCTCCCGTCGTCCTCCTCCAGCCGCAGCATCCGCCGCACTCGCTGCTGCTAACCAAACCTAGATTCAGCAGACCGCGGCGGCGAACATGAACATATCCCCAGGAAATAGATGGTGAACGGTGAACCCACCATCTGTTTAAGCACTTACCAGGATGGAGCCCTGGTCGAGCGGGGAGAGGGCGTCGGCGCCGAGGACGGAGACGAGGAGGGCGTCGGAGGGGCGCGCGGGGTGGCGGGAGACGCGGACGACGAGGGACGCGGCGAGGTCGGAGGCGAGGCGGAGCGGGCGCAACAGCGCGCGCGAGGCGGGGTCCCAGCGGTTGGGAGCCATCATGAACAGCCCGTGGCTGCACACCGCCGCCTCCAGGTCGAACGGCGCCGCGCCCGAGAAGGGCGCGTCCAGCGGGAGCTCCAGCTCCACGCGGCGCCGCGGCCGCGCCGCGGGGTCGCCTTCCAGGGACGGCATGGCCGGTGTTTGCTGCGCCGGGAAAAGGCGGCGGTGGCCGGCGGCGATTGGGCGGGGCACTCCAGCAATGGGCACACTGTTCACTTATACTTATAGCCCTTCTTATAAAAATCAATAATTTCTATAATTTTTTCTATAAAAAATCTCCAGTCTAGTTTATTTGGATTTTACAAACTTATTGTTTTAAGATTTAATAAAACAGTATTTATTTATTTTATATGATATTTTATTTTTATTTTAAAAAAATACCAATTAAATTAAATATAATATATGAATAATATCATATCTCAAAAGCCACATAAGTTATAATTATATGAAAAACCAGAAGCAGGGACATATGACCTTTCGGTAGTTGCCCATCTCCATATACGTTGTCTTCCTCTCCTTCGGTCGTCTGACGTTGCCCCACCTTTCCCGTCGTCACCGGCGTCACCCTACCCTTCCCTTCCCCGCCCTCGTTCGGCGTTGCCCTACCCTTCCCCGCCACCTCTTCCAGCGTCATCACCGCCAGCCTCCCTGCCCTATCCGATGTAGCCGCGTCTCGCCTAGGGATGGCAATCGTGCCCGATTACCCGTTTACCCATGGGTAAAAACCCTAATAGGATTGGGTTTGTTCTCAAATTTGTACCTGACGGGTAAACGGGTATGGTTTTGGGTATTGACTACCCATACCTGTTTACCAGTTTACCCGATTATCTGAGATATAAAAATTAATTTGAGAACTATCCCCACTTGCCGAAATCCCCACACCGTTTACCCGTATCAACTCAGGTGTGAACTATCCTTTGCACCAATATCAACTCTACTTCCACTCTGGTTGCTTCTGATTTTATTGCTTCCATGGTCGCCTCTGTTGTTTCGAAGCATTTTCTAGGTCCTAGTTTGATTTTATGGATTTGGTCAACGCCATGTTGACTTGTAACACCTAGCAGAGCTCCCATCAACTTCTTTTCCATGAGATGGTTGCACCTGAGATGCACGGGTTTGCTCATACAACTCCAACATTTGATTGCTAACTTCTGCAATCCGGTGACAAAGACATGTATTATTATTTGATGTAATTATGAACTTAGAAAAGAAATGTATCAATAAAGAATACAATGAGATATGTCTAGGATACAAATAGAAATTTCAAAAAGCCTAATTTCTGACCGGTTGTTGGAAATCTAACGGCCTAGAAACAAGTTACTTTTGGTTTATATAACTTGATTTCTAATTTTTAAGCTCTTAGGATGAATCCAATTTTGCATTAACTAGGTGATGCATGGTATAATTCCTTCAATTTTTTAACCCTCCTCTCTCTCCGCCCCGCTTCCCTGGTAAACAAGCAGGTATATGGCGCCCGTGGGTAATGGATATGGGCACGGGTTTTTACCCGTCGAGTAAATGGGTACGGGTATGTGTATGCACTACTCGTATCCGCCATATCCGACTACCATCCTTAGTCTAGTCTCACCCTCGCGGTGATATTCTATGAACCCTACAGAACAGTCATTCTATCTTATAATTTCAAAAGATAAGTTGTTAAATGATATTAGTTTTCAAAAAACTAACTTTTGGAAAACTACTCTTCTAAAAAACAAAAGCCAATGGCCTTAGTATACAATTTTAATTAATATTAATTGACAGTGAAATTAGCTGCTAATACAACCAAAACGATAAGGCGGGGTAGTCATCCGGAAATTGTTTCGACTCGAACTGACCACAAGTAACCAACCAGCGTTGGCTTCACATCCACCGCCACCCGCCCATCCTCCACTTCTATCCACCTCCGGCTCCGCATCCTCCTTCGCGATGGCGGTCACGCGCATTGCCGTGGCCGCCGCCCTCTCGGCCGCGCCGCCGTCCTCCCGCCGCCGCCGGGGATTCCTCCACTCGTGCCGCCCGTTGCCCGCTGCGGCCGGGGCTGCTCCTGCTCGCCCGGCTAAGGCGTTGCGCGCGGCTGCGGCCGACGAGGAGCCCCCCGCCTCCGCGACCGCGCCTACCCCAGGTGCGCCCCGTGCTCTCTCTCCCGCCCGCCTCCGTGTCGCTTCAGATTTTAGGTTGCCGTGCGAGTTGCTCGCGTGCGGCGTGCCTTTCGCATTTGATCTGACACCGTGTGTGGGCGATTTCCTTTTCCTTGTTCGTGCAGATCTTAGCAGGGGAGTGGAGAACTTGGTGATCATTGGCTCTGGCCCAGCCGGGTACACCGCTGCGATTTACGCCGCTCGGGCGAACTTGAAGCCCGTAGTGTTCGAAGGTTACCAGGTTGGCGGCGTTCCTGGTGGGCAGCTGATGACCACGACTGAGGTGGAGAATTTTCCTGGGTTTCCGGATGGCATAACTGGACCTGATCTAATGGACAAGTAATAATGTTCATTTAATCATTTTCATGGCTGTTTGAATTAGTATATTAATGGCTTGATGTTATGCTCACTTGCTCATACCATCGTGGATCCATGGATTAACCAGAATGCGGAAGCAAGCAGAACGCTGGGGTGCTGAGCTTCACCAAGAGGATGTTGAGTTCGTCAATGTAAAGAGTAGACCGTTTGTTATTCGTAGCAGTGATCGTGAGGTAAGAAGCATCACTGTGCTTTTCCTCCTTTTGGAGTTATGAACCTACCTCTTTACACCAGTTATCAATCTTTGTATACTTTGTGATAATTCATGTATCAAACTATCAATACTAGTGACTGTTTTCTTTCAATAAAGTATTAGTACCCCCCTCTGTTGCATATTATAAGTCATTTGATGTTTTTTATAATTCAAATTTCGCTAACTTTAATCGATTTGATAGAAAAATATACTAAAAAAACATAACATCAAGTTAGTTTCGTTAAGTCCACCATAAAATATGTCTTAATACATGTTTATTTGATATTGCAAGTGTTAATATATTTTTTCTTTAAATTTGGTCAAGGTTAGAGAAGTTTGACTTTAAAGAAAATCAAATGACTTATCATATGAAACGGAGGGGGTATTATTTAAGCAAAACTTTAACCCATTATAATTAAGAATAAAACAAAGGAGAGCTAGTCAAGTTCTGTAACTGTTAGAAGAAGAATAAGAGACTACAGTTTTTATATGGTTTACTAAAGTGGGTCTTGAACTATTGCCTTTGTTCTTTTGTTGTGCTGTAATTTCTTGCTATGTGTTTAGTGTGCAACTGTGCACCAGCAATTGTGAATCATCCATTATACTTTACAACGCGCATGATCTATGTTGGACATTTTTTTCTCATCTCAATGTCCTATACAGGTGAAATGCCATAGTCTAATCATTGCTACTGGTGCTAATGCTAAGCGCCTTCGATTACCTCGTGAGGATGAATTTTGGAGTAGAGGTATCAGCGCATGTGCGATATGTGATGGAGCATCGCCACTCTTTAAGGGTCAAGTTCTTGCAGTTGTTGGAGGTGGTGATACAGCTACAGAGGAAGCAATATATTTGACGAAATATGCCCGCCATGTTCATTTACTTGTTCGGAAAGAACAGCTACGAGCATCCAAAGCTATGCAAGACCGGTAAGGCACTTTCAAGCTTTCTCCTATGCTAGACAGTAGACCCTAATCCTAGTAAGCGTTTACATTTCCCTATGTGATTAATGATTATTCCTGAGTAAACCTCTAGCCCATGAATTGTTACGACTTCACTTAGGCTATTCACAGTGGTTTGTTTCATAACACTGTTTCTAGAAGTCCACGTCAGTTTTGCAACTGAATAAAATACTCTCTCTCAATGGAGAGTTTTATTTCACTATTTCTTAGACTAATCAGTGTAATTAAATGCAACTAGCTTTCATGAAATATCATCTCTTTGATGAAACGATTTTACTCTTAGTGGGCGTTTCATTTCATTCGTCTTGGAAACGGGTTAACACCATGTCATGGTGATGACACTACTTCCTTCTCTTCTCTCATTAATTGAATGTCATGTCAGCAAAAAATCTGATGTGTCATGATAATTAATGTCATGAAACCCCATGAAATCCCTATTGTGAATAGTCTTATAGGACATTAGGATATCAGGATTGCTCTTTTTTTTCAGTTGTACTAATTTTTGTAACTGATTTGCCTTTTGGATCTGGATTACAAGGACGTGATTATATGCTGGGCTGCAGCTTTCTAATGGTGTTTACATTAACGCTTGATGAGAGCTAAGCCAATTTGCAGCTTGGTTCATTTTTAGCATCTCGGCAAGTTAGAATGTTAGATAATGGAAATTATAATATTGGCTTATATTTAATAGAAACCTGAGGAAAATCATTTTGAAACTTATGCATAGATGAAGTCGTTATGTTTCTTGAGGGATGTTAGCTCCTCTTCAGTTGCATGAAATATTAATGAGGTAAAATTTTCAATTCCCTGGATGTTTGGTTAACAGGTTGATTATGGCGAATGTTTCAGAGTACTCAACAACCCCAACATAACAGTACATTTCAATACAGAAGCTGTGGATGTTGTCAGCAATACCAAAGGCCAGATGTCTGGTATTCAACTAAAGAGAAGCGATACAGGAGAGGAGTCAGTTCTTGAGGTGAAAGGTCTGTTTTATGGCATAGGACATACTCCGAACAGCCAATTGTTACAAGGTCAAATAGAACTTGATGATGCTGGATATATTCTGGTTGAAGGCACCGCAAAAACATCAGTGGATGGTGTATTTGCTGCTGGTGATGTGCAGGTAACTCCATCCTTCACTTCATGTATGCAATTTCTACATGGCTGTAACATCTCGTTCTTCAAATTTGAATATAATCCTGCTGTAGTTGATACGCGCCATAATCATTAGCATGCCATGTATTGGCACAGGCTTGTAGCACACTAGCACATCATGTCTTTTATTGAATACTAGCTAGATTGGAAGATCCCTCATATGAAGTGCAATTTATGTTGTGCTAGTAATCAAGCCATGGGTCCTTGTACATTGTTAGATACATATCCTTGAAATTGAGATTGACGATCTTCTGGCCAATTTGTTTATCAACTCCCATGACCACTTTGGTTTTCTGCAGGATCATGAATGGAGGCAAGCAGTTACTGCAGCTGGATCTGGATGCGTAGCTGCTTTGTCAGTTGAAAGATACTTAGTTGCCAATGATCTTCTTGTTGAATTTCACCAGGTACTATTTTTCTGCACAGCATATGTTTCTTTGTGGTGAATAAGTGAATTATTTATCTAGATTGTTGTTCCAAATGAGCCTGGCTGTCTATGATCACTGGTACATCAATGCCATGGATTATTAGACTCTGTCACAATTTCTGATGTCGACCTTTTTCCTTGTATTTCAGTTTAGAGTTTAGAGTTGCCATATACTAGCAATGCCATGCAAGCCACGTTGGGTTTCTTTTACATGTGTAAAATTTGAGCTTGGACAATTTCACATATCGATACGCCAATACCAATACAATACATGCTGGCATTGGTATTGGTGTATCGATATGTGAAATTGTGAATTGATTTATTCTAGAAATTGTGGAAGGATGCAATTACAGCTATTTCCCATCATATATGCGTGCATACTCGATGCATCTTCAACTTTTCTAGTTAATCATCTATAGCAACCAGTCAGGCTCACAAGATACACTTTGTTCTTTTTAAATTAAAAAAAATACAGCCTGTTCAGGAAGAAAAACAGAAGGAGATTACAGGCAAAGATGTTGATATGGGCTTTGACATTTCTCACACAAAGCACAGGGGACAGGTACCTAACATATTTACTTACTTGTACTGTTGCATCGTATTGGTGCAAACACTCTCACGTGAAAACTAATTTGAGCTCACTTCTTTGCAGTATGCACTCCGCAAAATATACCATGAAAGTCCAAGGGTTGTATGTGTTCTATATACTTCCCCGACATGTGGTCCCTGCAGAACCTTAAAGCCAATTCTGAACAAGGTTTGTTCTTGAAATTTGAAATTGAACTGAATTCTAATGGTCACAAGCCATCACTCTAGATAATAAAATGGGCCTTCATATACACTTATTCTACTCGGTCTCTAGTTCCCTCAACCATTATGCATTCGTAATGAAAGGTCAGTAGCTCATCCTTGAGCTAATTAGGGGCATGTTGAAATTCATTTATCTGACCTAGAGACATTATCACCAACCATTAAAGAAAAACTGAATCTGGCAAAACATGGATCCAAATGTGTAGAATGAATAGAATTAGCTAATTCTGCCTGCATTGTGCTGCTGCAAATTATTTGAGATTGCTGGAAGCAGCCATCTTAGAGCTGTGGAATGCATATAAAATTTCATGATGAATCATGTCATAGGGACCTACCACTTGGGTGGTAAAACTGATAGTTACTCGACTAACATTGTGTATTCGTTCTATCACTCTATCAGTCGTGTTGTGTTTGTTGTGCTGCATGCTAATAGTGATATTTTTTTCCAGGTTATAGACGAGTACAATGAACACGTTCATTTTGTTGAAATTGACATCGAGGAGGATCCTGAAATAGCAGAAGCTGCAGGCATCATGGGAACACCATGTGTTCAATTTTTTAAGAACAAAGAAATGCTCAGGTTTGCTGTCTTTGCTTGGATTTCTTTAGCCACTAGTCTGTATAACATCGGTCTTTACTCCCTTGTTGTCTGCTTCCCGTTACATATTGAGTATATCGTAAGTCGTCTAACATTTTTCAATGTCATTTTTTATCTTTGTGACCAATTTTATAGAAATTATAACATCAAATTAGTTTCATTAAATATGTTTTAATAGTGTATTTGTTTGATATTATAAATATTAATATATTTTTATTTTAAATTGATTAAAATTAAAGAAGTTTGATTTTGAAAAAAGTACTTTCAGTAATTTAAGTTATTGTTAGAGTGTGTGTCTGTCGTGTGGGGGGCCTCTGTGTGTGGGCCCCTCCTGTAAGTCCCTTCTTCTTCTATCCTCCCAACTCTAGGGAGAGGAATCTAATTTACCACTTCCTACATGGTATCAGAGCACTAGGCTCTCCTCCTTCCCCCTCCTCTCTCCTGCCGCTGGCGCCGCTGCCGCCGCCTCCATGGCCGGCGAGCTTCCTCCGACAAGCCCCGTCTTCTCCTCGTCACCGGCGGCCTCCTCCTCCCCTTTTCCCGTTGCGCTGCCACTGTGTGGGCTGGGTACCGTCACCACGGGTGGCTGGCCGCCCTCTGCCATGGCCGTATCCGCCACCCCCCCGCTCGGATCCGACGTCGGGGCAGCCAGATCTGGCGCCGCCGGCCTCCCCCCGCCCGGATTCATCGTCGCCGGCCTCCCTCCGCCCTGCTTCGCCGTCGACGTGGCCGGATCCGCCGCCACCGCTCCCGTCCCGCCCGGACCCGAAGTCGGGGTGGCCGGATCTGGCGCCACCGGCCTCCCTCTTGCTGCCGTCGGCCTCCCTCCAGCCTCTGGGGCGCCGCCGCCCCTTCCCCCCACCACGGCCATGGCCTGGCCGACCATAGGGGGGCCTCTTGCTGCCGCTGGCCTCCCTCCGGCCTCTAGGGCGCCGCCGCCCCTTCCCCCCGCCACGGCCATGGCCTGGCCGACCATGGGTGGGCCGCCACCCTTCCTCCCCCCGCCGTGGCCTGGGGCTGGCCAGCCCTGGGCGCGCAGCCTGGTCTCTCGCCCCTGCTCGGTGCTGCTACTGTCGGCACCTTGCTCCCTGCCGTGCTACCGCCGCTGGCATCCCATACCAGGGCCAGTTCTGGCTCCCATGTGGGTCCTGCGTGTTGGCTGACCCCCACTGATGTGGTGACTACCGACGCTGCCCTTGCTGCCGCCCTCGCCACTGCCAAGACCGCTGCCGCTGCTGCTCGGGAGCGCGAGCGAGCGGCCGCTCTTGCTTGGGAAAATGCACGCCAGACCGCTGATGCACTGGCCCAACATGTTGCTGAAGCCGAGCGTCACCTCGGGGTTGCTGACCCCGCTGCCATCGCGACTCCAGTCGTCGCCACAGATCTGGGTGCCGCACAGCTCCACGCCCAGGCGGACGGTGTCCAGAACATTCGGGCGCTCGTGCCAGTCACCCTTGATCCCTCGTCGTCCTCCTACGCGCGCTGGCGTGATCTGGTGCTCCTCACCCTCCAGCGCTATGCCCTGGATGACCACGTCCTCGTCGACACTCCAGTGGTCGCCCAGGGGTCGGTATGGCGGCGCATGGACAGCGTGGTGCTGTCATGGATCCTTGGGTCCATCACTATCGAGCTCCAGGACATCGTGCGGGAGCTTGGTGGCACCGCTCGGCAGGCCTGGGTTGCGATTGAGGGGCAGTTCCTTGGCAACCGTGAGGCTCGTGCTCTCCAGTTGGACGCTGCCTTCCGCACCTTCGTCCAGGGAGATCTCTCCATCTCGGAGTACTGCCATCGCATGAAGGGGATGACAGATTCCTTTCGTGACCTTGGAGAGCATGTTGCGGAGCGCACTCTTGTCCTCAACATCCCCCTCCTTCCACAAGGTATGTGATGACCTTATCCTCGAGGAGCTGACCCGGGGGCTCGCTCCCACATCTACTACCGCGACTGCTCTTGTCACCTCCGGCTCCAGCAGGACGACCACCCACCCACCGTCGTCGCCGGCTCCCTCCCTTCTCGGTGCTCCTCCCACCTGTACCACCACTGGAGGGGAGGTTGTGGTGGCGATCGTCGTCGCCGAGGAGGGGGCGCCATGGTGGTACCGGTCGCGCTGCGGCTCCTACCTCCGCCACACTAGCCCCTGCCGCCGGAAGTGCCGGGAGTGCGCCCTAGCCATCCTTCTCCAACCCATGGTCGGGGCGCATTTCCATGTGGCCGGGACAGTTCGCAGCTATTCCTCGGCCTCCTACTCCTCGGCATTTCCATGTGTGTCTGTCGTGTGGACCCCTCTGTGTGTGGGCCCCTCTTGTAAGTCCCTTCTTCTTCTATCCTCCCAACCCTAGAGAGAGGAATCTAATCTACCACTTCCTACAGTTATACTTGAAGTATAATAAAACAAATTATAACAAAATAAATGATATTTCAAAAAAAAGACAAATAGTCAAATGTTAAGATAAAAATCAACCACGTCATATTTAAAAGTTAACGGAGAAAGATAGTATTTAATATGATGTCTAGTACATCCCTTCTGACGGCTTTTAACCTTTGGACCACGCAGGACTGTCTCTGGTGTTAAAATGAAGAAGGAATATCGGGAGTTAATTGAGTCAAACAAATGAGCTGTGAACCCAACATTAGTTCCAGGTTTTTAAAGGTGCAACAGTCATCTTTTGCCCGTACTGACAATCTCTAGTTGCCACTCTGGTGGCCAATTTTTTGGTCAGATTTTCAGATGGATCGGGTGTAGTGTGATGCCCGAGGGAATTAGCCGGTCAGTGGCACAAAATATGTTCTTTTGTCGTGCAACGTGTTGATCGTTGTGTTAGCACGGCAAACACCTCCATGACTTACAGTATACGCAGCATTAATCGTCAAGATTCTGGACGATGTGAAAGCTATTTCCTAAGCAGAATATGCTTACGACGAACTAGCTGGAAAGATACCTGGAAACATGCATTTGTTTCTGTTGGCCAGATGGTCTCGAAATGTCTCTTTACGTGAACCACTTGCTGGAATACCACATGCGCGGAGTATGTGAATCCTCTCGTGAATTTGGCAATTGCCAGATCGAAACGCAGCCCTAAAGAAGACGCCGTTGGATCGAACCGTGCTGTGCACAAGGTTTACAAAACCTGCGCCAGTGTGGCCAGACAACAATTCCCGGCTACTGTAAAGCGGCCACGTAACCGACACGATTTCTCCTATGAAAAATAAACTTTCTGTTATAAAAACTAACGAACAAGCTTTATCTAGGGTGTCAGAAAACGCAAAAGTGAACAATGTTATATCATCGGGTAAAAAATGTAAAAAAATGTTTTAAACAGGTGTACCATTCGGTGATATTGTTTGTAACAACAACCAACAATTTTTTAGCTATTATGGTAGTTAAAACTTAGATGTATTTCACTATTTTTTAATATGTATAATGTGTATATATATATATACTACATGTAGGATAGCATTTGTATATATATATATATATATATATATATATGTGCATATGTATATATACACCGCCGGCGCTTCAAACCAGCAACCAAACAAACGGCGTGGAGATTCCAACAAAAATGCTATTTTGACACTTAATAAATGACAAAGATGTATATTTTATTTATGATGATACTTTTATGACTGATCGTAATAAATTTAGATGTAAAAATTGCAAAAAGAGTGTCAAATCTCTCCGGACAGACGGAGGGAGATACGAGGGACACCCCCACGCGTCAACCTTCCGCCGCGCCCGACGGCCTCCGCCTCCGGAATCCTCCTCCGTTCACCGATTCAGCCGTCTGATTCGCCACCCAAAACCGGCTAATCCCCACCTCAGATAACCTCGCCGCGACCCCACACCGGACCGGAGAACACCCCTCTCCTCTCCCGAGGAGAAACGCCACAAATCAGCACGGCCACACGCCACCGCGACAGCGGCAGCGGCGACGCGCAAGGCCGCAATGGAGGTCGCCTCGCCCTCGCCTTCCCCGGCGCCGCCTCCTTCCAAGCCGCCGCGGCGTCTCAACCCGGCCGCGTTCCTCGTCCGCACTCCGCCCACCACATCCGCTGCCCTCCTTGGGCCCGCTGACGCGCCCCTGACGCCGATGCGGTACGGCGTCGACCGGCTCATCTCCTTCCTCTCCTCCCTCATCCCCCGCCGCGAGCAGCGTCCGACCCCGAAGCAGCCGAGCCCTCCGGCCTCCGCCACCGCCGCCGCGCTGCGGAGGGCGGCGGAGGCGGATGCGGAGGCGGAGCGGCAGCTGGTGGGGTGCGCGGTGCCGCTGTTCCGGCCGTACGTGGCGCAGCTCCCGTGGCACGGCGGCGCGCGGGCGTGGCTGTCGCGGCTCTTCCCGCGGTACGGCCACTACTGCGGCCCGAACTGGTCCAGCGGCAAGGAAGCCGGCTCCGTCCTCTGGGACCGCCGCCCCGTCGACCACCTCGACTTCTGCTGCTACTGCCACGACATGGCCTACGACACCCACGACCAGGCGCAGCTCCTCCGCGCCGACCTCACCTTCCTCCGCTGCCTCGAGAGCAGCCGCCAGACGCCGGCACTCGACGGCATCGCCGCCGCCGCCATCTACCGCTCCATGTGCATCTTCGGTGAGCAATCCACTCCCTTACCCATCCCCATCCCCATCCCCATCCCCATCCCCAAATCACGCGAGCGATGCATCCATCGCTTATGCAAATGTAAGATCAATGCGTCGATGCGTGTGCAGGGCTCAAGACGATACTGATACCTTACCGCAGAAACCTGGTGCGGCTGCAAACCGGGCCGAATTACGCCGACGTCTTCGCCGATTTTGTGAAGAGGATCGCGTCGTCGTCGGGCCGGCCGACCGGCGGCGAGAAGCAGAGATTGAGGTCGTAGTAATTGTGTAGTATCCTGCCCTAATTGCTAACTTTACTAGATGAGGAGAAACTTGGTGTGTGTGTGTGTGTTTTCACTGTGAATATAGTAGCTTACCACAGATTTATACTCCTTTTGTCTCCTAAACACTATTTTTTCACAATTCATAGTCACATTATTAGTGAGAAAAAATGATCATATATCCTTCATTTAGATAGAAACTAAAGATTTACTCTCCTAATTTTGATCTATCTCATGTATCATTGAGATGTGAAGGATAAATTCTCAATTTCTATTTAAAAAAGATATCTAAAAGAAGGTATACTATCAAATCTCCCCTATTAGTGTGTATCATTCTTAGACTTTTTGATAGTGATTTATACTCCTTTTGTCTCCTAAACACTATTTTTCACAATTCATAGACAGATTATTAGTGGGGAAATTGGTTATATACTCTTTATTTAGATGAAAAATGAAGATTTATCCTTCCGATTAACATTTCATTTATCTAAGTAGATCGCACATGTCAGGGATAAATTCTCAATTTCCATCATATTAGATCTAATTCTAGTCAATCTGATGGAAAGACATCACTTAACTGGAGCCTATTAATTGTACATATAATGGATGGTGCCACTTGGTTAACTAGAACTTATTAATCACACAAATATTAACCAAGGAAACAAAACTTATCAATTGCACAATTATTGACCAAAAAGAGCAAAGAAACAAGCTGAAATGAAGTTTAGACAAATTTTGAATGCTAAACAAAAAATCTTCTTACGATTATTTCAAAATGCGTCCTCCTTGATCACAGTGGTCATGGATAAAAGCAAGGGTGTTACATTACGGATTTCACTTAAAATAGAGAGCACATTGGCTTAAGCCTAGTGACATCCTGAAAACATCATAACAAAGGGAGCTTTCGATGTTGCACACATATTTTGGCTATGCGAGGAACACATGTTGGCTACGGGAAAGAGGCTATGTAAGACTCTTGGCATTTCATTTGATCGAAGTATTGGACAGATGGGCTTCAGAATTCAGCCCCATTTGGAGCACTGCTAATCTATCAGATTATGCATCAACAAATTTCGTGCTAGCAAGTGCACAAATTGTACAATGTGTTTATTTGTAATAGTTGCATACTAGTGCCTCCATTTTTATTATTGCAAGTCGTTTAATTTTTTTCAAACTCAATTTAAATAAGAATATATTAACACTTACAATATCAAACAAACACACTATCAAAATACATTTAATGATCAGTTTAATAAACATAATTTCATGTTGTAATCGTTTGTATATTTTTTATAAAATTAATCAAAATTGAAGAATTTTGATTTTAAAAAATAAACGTAACGCCGTAACGGGGACTTACAGTAACGGAAGTAGTTCAATAATGTGGTCCACAATTAGAGGAAAGTATCTAACTTGTCGTCACATAAGCGTGTGGGAACAACCTGGGGAAGTAAGTGTGCTTCGCCTTGACAACCAACCAATACAGAAAGAAGCAAGGGATATGAGCAATGGCCATGCCGAAGTACCTGCAACGAAATCAATGGTGTTGTGAGCACGCAGAGTTGATGGATGGATGGTACGGATGAACTGAGATGACAGGATGACATACCATAGAGGAGCCCCAGACGATGAAAGGTCAAGAAATGGGTATGGCCACCTGAAGAACATGGAAGCGATTACAGTTACAACGTTATAGGTAGAACTGAAAAGAACATGGAAGCTTTTTATCTGTGTTGGTAAAAACTTGTAAGTTTTTTTTGTCAGAAGGTAATATAAACTGACAATTATGTATCAGATGGCCCAAGAGATGCAGCAAGATTCACAGGGAGGGCGGGTACGTGGAGTGAAGATCTCTTGGTTTAGTTATCACATGGTCATGGAAGGGCAGATGTAACAATTCATCAGAACGGGCATATCTCTTGGACGAACCAAGTGTTTATGTCACATGGTCATTTGACTCATTTCCATGCCCATGCCCATGTAAAATGGCGAACTGAAGGCAATCAAGGCATTCCATTAAATTGTTTTAAGTAAATGGTAGGGAGAGAACCTACCAGGATAGACCTCCACAAGCATGAAGGACCCATTGGAAGGTTACATAGGAGACGCTCCAAAATACAAAGAAGGCCATGCGGTACCAGGGAAAAGGCTGAAAGGAGTGCAAGCAACAAGAGTGTAAAATAATTGAACCAACCAATGCAAAAGGCAGAACGGTATGGTTTAATTAGGTTTACCATATTGTTCATAATTGTGTCTATCAGTAGGAAAACGGCATTAAGAGAGTGCATGCCATCAGTGACCTGCATGGAATTTTAAAGGGATGAGGACAGCCAAACATAAGACTGCGCCTTGAAAGCAGTAAACTTCAAGCACTAAAAGCAGCAGAAGCTTATCCATTCATTTATGCTCAATTAGGAGAGGTTTCAATTTATATTTCTTGTATTAAAAGGTTAGACCATGACAGAAATCAAGTTTAAGATTCTGGATGCAGATTAAAACTGAAGCAATTATTTATTTGACCACCTGGAAATGCCAGGTCTGTTTATTACATATTATATGTTTAGTATAGACTACGCATTTGATTTTTTTTCACTAACTCAGTTTATGCACCATAGGAATATAATGAAGAAAGGCAATAAACGGCTAAAAGTCATGTCTTGTACTGAATAAAATTGATTTGCATATACAAAAAGGGGGGATGGGACAAACAATTGAGGCTACTCTTCAAGCAGAATACACATCCTGAAATGTTTACTTACCAAAGAAAGCCCAAACTTATCACGGTAAAATAACGGCACAAGAAGTCCCCAAAATGTGACATCAGTCAGCATTGTAGCACCTGCACTTGTCTGTACAACAGACAGCAATTATCAGGCAGCAGCATCACATAGTTTGTTAGCACGCAGAACCTCAGAACCAGTGGTGCAGGTGGGAAGATTTTAGAAATGGCGAGAAGGAAACAAGGCCAAATAAGCGCATAAACAAAGCAAAAAAATGACTAAAATACAGTAGTTTGGGCATGCTAGTTTGTGTTGAATTATGATAGTAATTGGAGCTGAATAGTCCCAAGTAACTTGCAAGATGAACTTGCTCTAGCTTAGCATATGCACTGAGTATCAACTATCAAATATGATGTAGCAAGAAGCATCAAGTGTTACTATCACTTATATTCCTTAAAACCAGTAGCGCTTGGATTTAGATTTGCAATATTGTTAACAAAGCCCATAGTATGTCCATGCTGACAATTTTAGAGGGGCAGTTGAGTTCAAACCTGGTAAATGATTTGCATGCAATGTCCCCAGAATCCAGCTCTTTTCTCGTTTGCTGTTTGTTCATGATAGTTTTTCTTCTCCTCATCCCTTTTCCTCTCTCCAGAAAGTGAAGTGGAAAATCCATGACTTTCCACATCATCACTAAGAAATTCATGGGAATCATCAGCTTTCTTCAAGTTCTTCCTTAAGTAAACCCAGCATCCGTGAGCGGATATAGCAGTTGCAAACTAAGAATAACACAGAAAATTAGTGAAGGCATCACACGCTGACAAAGCTAGAAAAAAATAAGAATAAAATAACGTACATGCACATCCAAAAGAAAAGGTTGGACAAACAACTTGGAAGCAGAGAACATACCGCGAAATATATCGTGACTAACAAAAATGTCCACCTGCAAAGTCAACGCGGCAGAGAATTGAAGTCAAAATGGCAGTTATGTTCCTCCAAGAAAAATAAGAAGAGAGAGTGAAGAATCAGACGACAAGCAACTACAAGCGAGCTGAAATCTACCGAATATTTAAAATATCATAGAGATTATCAATTTCACACAGGAATGTGAAATAACTAGATGAGTCTATCATGCTCAAATCGAAAGCAGATAGTTAAGCGCAGATAGAGGAGGGGGAGGAGGAGGAGGAGGAGGAGGAGGAGGAGGAGGAGGAGGAGTACTGGGTGTAGAAGAAGAAGACGGCGAGGCCGTGGGCAACGAGGAGGCGGACGAGGAGAGCAGTGGCGGCGGCGAGGGCGAGGGAGCGGTAGCAGAGGAGCCAGCCCGGGTGGAGCCGCGCCCAGCAGGGGACCCACAAGTCGGTCGCGCGGAGGGGCGGCGCCGCACGGTGCAGTCGCGGGAGCAGCGCCGCCGCGACCGCCGCCGGCAGGGCGATGAGGGCGGCGCAGACGAACACCTGCCACCGCAGCCAGTACTCCGCGCCGTCCACCGCCGTCGCCGACATCCCCGCGCCGGCCACGGCGCAGCCCTAGCGGTTGACCCTTCTCGCGCGTGGAGGAGGAGGGGTCAAACCGGTCAGGGCGGTGCGGACCGAAGCGAAGTAGGCGCGGAGATGGAGGGAAAGGTCAGCTGTCAGCAGACCACGCGTTCTTGTGTGGCTCCCTCTCCCTCTCTCTTCCGGTCTCCGGTGGGAACGCATTTAACAGGCGGCACCGGCCGTGCTCGCTTTCTCCTGCTTCCGTTGTGGAGGCGCGCACCGGCTGACCGGCGACCGGCGTACGTTCGCATTGGTAGCTTTTCGCCCGGCGCCGAGAGCCCGAGACTGTTTGAGCTTCAGAGTTGAGACTGAGAATCTATGTAACTGTTTCTCAGTTTTTTATGGTCAAAGTTCAGTTTCAGATTCAAAAATTTTTGGAACTAAATAGTTCAAAAAAATCATGATCTATAATCACGAATAAATTGAGAGTAATTAGCTGAGAAATTTAGTTTTTATTATAAACTAAAAAATGTTGTATTATATAAAGCTTGAAATTGGATCCGTGCCAAACATATCATGTATATTAGTTTATTTTTAGTTTCTATGGATTTTACAATCTAAATAAGAATCTAGATAGATCCACTGCCAAAATCTCCTATCAGCATTTGCCAAAATCTATGTAACATTTCAAGAGGATCAAACCAGCAATCATATCCTCTGTAATCCCAGAGGTCACAATGAGATCACCAAATGCACGATTTGGACATGCAAGGGCAAGCAGGAAAAACAATTTTATAACAGGTAAAAACATCTGTATATACTATATGGATTAATCCTCCAATAAGATCCTACTCAAAAGATTAGAAGCAGTCATGAAGTTGCAGAGGAGCACAGCACAGACATCATGCGAAACATGATCAACAAGTGAATTATCCAATATGAAGCAAACACTGGTGGATAGTTGAGATCAATATCTACATCCCAACTGCCACATTAACACGAATAATATCCTAAAACAAACACCTCATGAAAGTGTATCAACTATCATACCTCGCATTCCACGAGACATCCAATGTCGTGGTAGCCTCCTTGAAGATCTCGTACGCTTCTCCCTTCTCGCTGCCCTCCGCGCGGAAATCCTTCGCCCACGGGTCCTCGCAGGCGGTGCTCGAGAGAGTACAGGCGACTCGATCGCCAGCGGCTTTGACGTCTTCACCGGCGAAGGGATCCGGATCGTCCACGTCTTGCCGGTGTCGTCGTCGCGGCCGGATCGGAGAAGGCGGGGGTAGGTGGGGAGGCGACGAAATGGGGTGATAAAATGTTAGCACAGTTCCTCACAAGAAGAAAAGAATTACACACAAAGTTCACACGCATCTTGTTTTTTTCACTAGAGCTTTAGTCGGCACTTCAAGTACCGATCGTATGTTAATTTTACAAAATTTTCAAACGAACGTACAGATTTGATTTTTTTAAAAAAAATATTACTGCATCGCCTGCTACAAGATCTCGCAATCATGCACACGCCGGAATCGAAAAATGTCTGAAAAGCTTTTGCTCCCACGGATTCTTCTGTAAAGTCTTCACGTCGTGCTGCTTCCTGAACAGGTCGAAAAGTGACAAGATTCAGCGAGGCATCGAACCCTATCTATCATCAGCACGTGAGTGAACGCACTGACGATCTCCTTGCTCGTCGCAACTTTTGCCGGAAGTGAGGCTGAAAGGCTAGAAAGTAGGAAGCATCTCTCTTTTTTTAACCGTGAAAGATCTCCATTTCCCAGTAGTTTCTTTTTTCAGATTCGTGTAGCTGGAGTGACGTTGCAGGGAGCCTCTACCTGAACATTTTACCGCCCTGCAACTGCAAGATCATGTGAAGAACGGTTGGGACCGGCTGATTACAAGAAGTAATTTGGGAGAATCTGAAAATGCACTAAAATTCAAAAGCTAAAAGCGATGATTTCTCGGTGTTTTTGGTTGTAAGAGCATTTCCATTGTAGTTGTTATTTTGCTATCCACTCTAATGCATCCGCTAAGCCTACACGTGACTTCATGTTTGAATGCAACAATAGTTTATCAAATTATATATATACCGAGAAAATAAAACAATTAAATAAACTCAACCCTCAATAGAGTAGCAAGTTTAGTTGGCTTGCTAGAAGCGGAGAGAGAAGTATAGGGAGCCACCTACGACTGAGATGTTTTTTAAACTATTCTTGCTATTTTAGTGTACCTTCTAACCAATGTGCTTGATTACAATGGGGAAAAGCCTTGCAACGTGGAAAGAAACGAACATGATTTGTAGTAATCTCTACTAATATAAAGCGCAAATATCGTCCTTGGATTCTGTTCGCGTCTTTTCCCGCGCGCTCGCCCGCCCCGCATGCATGCACGGCGGTCCAACTACCTCCCCGCGCGACCTACCTCACTCGTCCCGCGCGTCCCAACCGCCCAGCATGCATGCAAGAAGAAAAACACGAGAAGAAAAGAAAAAAAATAAGAAAAAGAAAAAATGTATTTTTGCATTTCAGTATCTTGCGCAGAAGTACGAATTTTGCGTAAAAACCCTTAGATTTCTGAAAAACCACGCATAAACTATGAATTTTGTGTATAGACGGTTAGATTCGCTGAAAATTTTCTTCTCATCATAGCAATAAAATAAATCTCGTCGCAAAGCTTAATCCGTTACTAGTTTCTTATTGGTGTGACGAGCTGGCTTTCTTGTTTTCACTGCTCCGTTTTCGCCTTTTGTTTTTTTTGTTTTCGTTCCCTCTCGCTCTCTCTACTCTACAGTGCCGGGTTGGAGGAGGGGCCCACTATTTCATATATTTTTTTTTTGCATGCGTGCGTGCGTGCTGGACCACTGTTTCTTTGGAGGAGAGCTTCAGCTTTTGGCTTGTGCACATCTCATCTAATTGGGTAAGGGAAAATACTCGCGTGCCATTATAGTTTTTACAAATTATCTATATGTTAATTTTAGTGAATGTGGTAGTTTTTATTTATCAGTGACACATCGATGACATATTGACAAACCATGAAAAATATAGTGACACGTAAAAAATATTTTCAAATATGTCATTTTAAGGCTTGTTTGGTAAAATTCTGTTAAGTCCAAAAAGGGGCATACATGTAGAGAGTCTTGCATTGGGAGGGATAAATCTCTACACAATTCCAGCAAGCAATCCTCTAGCTAGTATATGGCTTATTTGCCAAGTTTTGACACAGAATCTAAATGAATGCTTTGGATTTTGAAAATGTGAAACTTAATAGATGCACAATCTATGAATAAGTTGTAATCTAGAAGCTACAAGTCGTCTATTTGGGAGAGTTTCAAACAGCTGAAGTTACCAATGGAATCGGTAGCTCTCTTAAACGGTCTAGATTTTGGATACAAATTATAAAACTCAATAGTCATGGATTTTAAATGAACAAGAATCAAAGCCGAAAAACATCACGTTCTCTAGATTCTCACCATCAAGACACTCAACGGCTGCTTCTAAAAATCTAAATCTCCCTAATAAGTTTTACAAGTAGAAACTAGAATCTAGATTATTTGGATGCGCTTCGGGGCTTGTTTATTTCGACTTCTAACAACCGAAGATTCTTAGTAGCTGACTAGCCTGAGTATTTTAGCTAGCGAGAATTTAGATAAGCTAGTATTTTGCATCTTATATATTCTACTTTATTTCTAGATTATAAAGCTACTGATTCTTATAATACATGCCTAGAATCTATATCATTTGTTTCGATTTTAAATTCTAGAAGTAATTGTAGTTACCAAAAACTGAAATAAATAGATCCATAAACTTTTCTGAATGTGACATACTCTTCAAATTTTAAGAAACATCTAATAAAAATCTAGGGAAAACTAGTACAACACATGTTCGTTTGATTGTTGCAGAGTTTTTATTTAATTTCTGCTGTGATCACGCACGGACGCACCTAATCTCTTTTTTTTAGAAATAAGTGAGAAAATCGCATACTTTGAATTAGAAGAAAACATTTACAGATACGTAAAATTATAACTTGTAAGAACAGGAGGGGAGTGCATATTAAATTAAGAGTTAGGCGTGGAGAAGCGGTGAGCAGAGCATCAAACTGTAAGAGTATGTTTGGTTTAGATTTTTGAACTAGCTTTTGATTTGGAAGCTGAAATCTGAACCAAATAGTTTTTTTGATTAACCAGTTTTTACAGAATCTGCAAATTCTCGTAGTATAAATTTGAAAGCTGGTATAACCTAGATTTTACAGTTTCTCAGTTCAACTTTAAATGAATATTACGTACCATGCTATTAAAACATATCGGTTCATGTAAAATTTGAAAAAGTGAAAATTTAGTAAAATATACCATTTTAGTATAATTTAAAAAATATATAATTTTAATATAAACATATAAAATTTCACGATTTCCATATAAAATTACACATTAACCAAATATTTTCTCAGTTTTTCTACAACTCATGAATAAAACCGACAGGGTTTTGAAAGATCCGACGTTACATTTTTACACCAGATATAAATTAAGAGATTGATGTGAAAAAATATGAGTTAGGTGATACCGAACTCCAATGTTAAGTGTGCTCGTAATACTCATGTGACCTCCGGAGAAATTTTCATATCACATCCTAACACACCCACTATCTTCGGTCGAGATCGATCGATCCGTGTGACCTTCTTAGACAAAATAATTAAGAGATCGATGAAAGATTTCGTGCTATAAGTTACAGGGATCGAATTGGCAGCACGCAACCACCGGTTTTGAGCGCACGCACGCACCTAATCTCTCACCTACTCTCCGCCTAAACCTCCCCTGCACAGCACACGCAATACATACCTTACGCTTTACACTTCACTACTCAGATGACTGTAGTTTGCAACAGAAATAAATTCTACATAAAATTTGTATATCCATGTAAAAATATAAAATAAAAAAATTTAAAACTAAAATGCAAAAGTATATAGAAATTTAAATGTAAAATAAAGAAATTTAAAACTAAAATGCAAAAGTATATATTTCTTTTCTATTTCTTCTTTTTTCTTTTTTTTTCTTTTTTGTTTTCCTTCTTTCGTGCAAGTAGTTGCTTTCTTCTTGCGTGTGCATGCAGCGCGGAGCGCTTCGGGTGGACGGCGTTCGCGGGAGAGCAGGCAGTTGCGCCGCGGGTTGCGCGCGGCTGTTACGCGTGCGAGGCCGGCCGGCCAGTTCGGACGGTTTTTACAGGGCACATATTTTGACCGGTTTTTTATGGTATGTGTGCATGCGTGGGTGAGTGGCGACGGGAGCGGACGGAGGAGTGAATCGACTGCTTTAATATAGTAGAGACTGCTGTTAGCGAATTCAATGCCCCCATCCTGATCTGTTATCTGTATCGCCATCATGTGCCGCTGCAGGAAACATTAATCACAAGTGGCTAATCCACTGTCACGCTACGCTGATTTGTTTCTGCTCTGTTAGGTTACGGCAAAGTTGCCATCAAACTATACTATCGCCCAGTGGCCTGGAAAGAAATGGTTCGTCTGAACTACCTCAATCGCCAAATCCCAGTCAAAACATTTAAGCTCCGTTTGGACCCTAGATATTGAAAGAATCGGAATTCATTTCAAATTCTATAAAATACTGAATTGTGTAGAATTTAATTAAATCCAATATTCATGTTTGGGTATTCCGTAGAATTGAAATACGAGAACTAATTCTCAAACGTGTTTGGTTGATCAAACCATGAAATCAATTCCATTAATACAAAGAAAATATTAGCTACAAAAACAAACTTGACGAAGGGATGCATAGTACAATGATCAATCTTGACAAATATAAGAACTCTAGTCAATTCTTTTTTCTTGAAGATGAATTGAGCAGAACTATGATATGAATTCCCGGTTGAATTCTATATAAGATTTGATAATTCCAATTTTATAGTAGCCTAAACAGCCCGTCTCATAGAATTGAATTCTAATTTTTTAAGTTTAGACCCAATATGTAGGATCCAAACAAGACCTTATAAGGTTTTGAAAGGAAAAAGAAAATGTAAAGGTCTAGTTAACTCTCAAGAGTATTAGTTTTTTATCTTTTATAATGTGTAAACCGGTTTCAAATAATCTTTAGAATGGTTTTGTATGCGTGTTTTTCTATGTATGTGATAGTTGTATGGTTTACATGATGAGAAATTTTATTGTCAGGAGGTACAAAAATTAACACTGAAAAATGTGGTACCTCCTCAAGGACTATAAAATTACCCTTACATGATATATACATCGGTCTATTTAATCCAAACCAAGCCTACTGATTCCTTTATCTTAATTATTGGCAAGCCTATGAATTAAATGTTAGTATTAATGTGTTTTCTTCAAACTATTACATTTATTAAAAAAACTTATTAACTCCATTGATATGTTATGTCATTGTTCCAGGCAAGGGCAGAGCCAAACCTAAGAGCATCTCCGAGAGAGCTCTTATATAAGTTCTTAAATTTAAAATCTAAGATTTTGATGAAAAATTAGACTCTAACAACATTCCTAAACAAATCCCTATCCTAAACTATTCTCTAAATTTTTTGTTATCTATCCTAAATTTAGGATTAACTTTTCCTTCCTCATTTAAAAATATGGATTCTAAGTTATAGAGAAACTATTGTGCATCAAAATAATTTTTAGGAAATAACAGAAATAGGACGATTCCTATATCAAATTTTAGGAAATACAATTTAAGACATCTCTCGAAAGCTCTAAATAGTTAGGGAAATTATGATTAGATAATATTAAGATTTCTCAAAAAATAAGATGGCTAGATCCACCCCTGGTTCTCGTCGTAATTCAGTGATAAAAATCACTTACCAGATCACTCTGAAGAGTTGTTTGAACCAATTTATATATTTTAGAAATTAAAATATTTGGTTTCATAGTCGAGTTAAATATTTTAGAGGGTCAAATAGTTTTTCCCAAAGAATATCTTAGGGCATAAATAAGGAATATTTGATGATTTGTCACTATAACAATAGTTTCAATTATTTGTCATTTTGATCTACTGTTATAGGTTCTCATTCTGTTTATCTTCCGCACAAGTGACAAATAACTAAGACCCTGTTTGGGAACACGATTTTTGGAAACTATGGTATTTCAAAACCTACACTATACTACATCGATGACAATATCACAGTTTACAATAGCACAGTTTTAGAAAAAATGCTTCATACCAAAGTTTTCAATCCTATAGATTGAGTATAGTATTTGTAATACTGCAGTTACTTTACAAAGATTTCAGATAAGGTTAAACACCTTTCAATATATAATACTGCGGTATTGCTTCAAAACTACAAAAAACTATTCCCAAACATGACCTAAACTGCGCAAATATTTTAGCGATAAATACTCGAATCTCTCTCTCCCTAAACAAATGCGTGGTTTTGGGTTCGATTTGTTTAACCGTTGTAAGTTTTGAAAGATGAGGTCGTCGTCTTCCGTCGCACGGTGACAAAATGCGGGCGGGTTATTGTGTCGGATTTCCAAATTCCAAAACAAACAATGGCAAATCCGGAGGTGGGCTGGGTTAATTAAGCGGCACGACAGCTAGCGCTGTAGCGCAGCGCGGCTCGAGAATCCGAGAAGCTCTCGGAGCAAGCAGCAAGCAGCAAGCATATGAGTCCAATCCATTCGCAGCTGTAGCTCGTAATTGCCAGAGACGAGGAGAAGTGGAGGAGGTGGAGGTGGAGGTGGAGGTGGAGGTGGAGGGCGTGTGTGCTGCGGCCGATTGAGGTCGCGGTCGCTTTCGGTCGGCGGCGGCAGCAGTGCAGCACCACGTCAGCACGCTCGCCTCCATCCTCCAAAAACCCAAGCCCGAAATCCTAACCACCGGGTGGGTGGGTGGTCGGCTGGTCGCATCCCTACTACCACTCCGCATCGCGACGCTTCCACCGCACGCCAGATCGGCGGCGGCGGCGGCGGCGGCGGCGGCGGCGGCGGCGGGAGGGGTTGGATACATCATACTTGGATCCAATGCGGGGCGGTGGGACGGTGGCGATGACGTGGTAGCTGCTGTCGCTGCGCCGGCGCTGGGTGTTCCGGGCTTTGTGCGCCGGACGATCTGAGGAGGAGTGAGGATGGCCGCGGCGGCGGCGGGTGCGGCCGAGCGGCGGCAGCGCAGCGGCGCGGCGTCGGCTAGCGGCAACGTGGTGAGTTGATTTGTGCGGCCTTCACCGTCCCGGCATCCTGCTCCCCCCCGCTCTCGAATTCCTCGCTTGCGCTCGGTGCCTCGGTGTGCGGTTGCGGTGGCCGTGGCTGGATTTTCGTGCCGGTTTGGTACCTGATGCTGCTCTCTCGGAGGAGCTGTGCTTTGCTTTGCCGTGTGGATGAGTGCCTAACTGTTTTGGTGGTGGAATTTTTGGGTTGAGCTGTGAGGGCGAGATGGCTCGGATGAGTCAAATGAACCAACGCAGTTCGATCGGTGGAGGTGGTGGTGTCAGTGCGCCATGGATGGGTTCTGACTCCCGACTCCGGTGACGAATGCCACAAGGTCGACGAAGGTGTGATGTTGCAGTAGTTGCCTATGTTGCTATTGTATAATTGTATTTATTAGGTTGGATTGCATTGCATGGCCTGGAGGTGTAATCCAGATGGTATGATCTCAAGAGTGACAGGCAGAGTGCATGGTGGATGAATTTTGGCTTGAATTAGAGCTGTTTACTACAGAAACTTGAAGAGAAGTGTTTGGGAGTGGATCATTTTAACATGGCATAAAAATGGAAGCACTCTACATTGTCATCTACACGCTGAAACTGGACACTGGTAGTGTCCAAATGGTCTTAGAGATGTGTGAGAATGTTGATGCTTTTGCAGGCCTGAGTGGTGTTTGATCCTTGTGGTGGCCTGTGACTGATAGACTTGGGATATGGGGTGCAGGGATAATGGGAATCCAGGGCAGCAAAGTGAAGAATTTGATGGAGTTCTCCCCCATTGTGTGTTTAGATTCAGTGGTTAAGTTTCCAAATTGCATGTCTGTTCACCTGACTAGAAGATTTCTGGATGTTCTCATTATAACATAACTTTTAATTGAGACAAGATTTTGCATTTCTGATGCCTTATTTTACATATTTACTGTTATAATTACAATATTTCTGACATCACAATGCCCTCTAACCAGGTATTTAAGAGTGGCCCTCTCTTCATATCGTCCAAAGGTAAAACTATTTGTTTCATGCATTTACTATTTCCACTTGTGCATAGCAGTGCTTTGTAACTTCGTTTATTTGAGGCAGAAACACCATCATTGATTTTAAGAATGTATCTATTATTTCAGGAATTGGATGGAAATCATGGAAAAAACGTTGGTTCATCCTCACTCGAACATCACTGGTTTTCTTCAAGAGTGACCCCGTTAGTATTTTATTCTTGTCCGCAATCTAAGCAATGGCTATACTGGAAATCTCAAGTTATGTAGATCCATCAGCCCAAAGTCCACAGTGTTTCACTATCTTGGTTCAGCTTGTTGATATAATAGTTCAAACCCATCTAGTATCTATTTAACACTTTTATGATTTTATCATCTCTCTTGAACATGGCCAATATGTGTTAGCCATACTCTTGATTTGCTTTAAGTAGTGAGAGAAGTGGAGGTGATTAGTGGTTGAGTGCATGGCCAAACTGTGTGGACAAACATGGCTCAACAGAGTGTGTGTTGTGTGCTATATAAGCTTGTGTTAAGGGGAGAGGAGAGAGCAACAAGGAATAAAAAATGTAGTTTCTTGCGCTGAGTTTTTTCTAGCTTTCTCCTCTGCTGTGCCGAGGAAGATAAACAGTGCTAGGTGAGAGATTGAGTGAATCAACTAAATCGGTGAGAGAAAGGAGTTGTGCCATGTAGCTCCAACAATATGTAGTAGTTCTTAGTAGGAGCCTCTCCTGCTGATTCCTTTCAAAAAAAAATCATCCTTGATTCCTTGGCAACAGAAAGCTGCTTATTCATGTTTTCCAGAGATGTGTTTAATGTAACTACTATTTAGTCATTAGGATTGGCATCATTTGCCACAGGAACATCTTGGTTCATTGTTTGGTCTAGAACTGAGTGGGAGAGGGATGAGAGGACGGGAGAAGGAAAGCTAACCTTCGCATTGCCAATGCTGCTTCCTGCCAAAGCTAACCTCTCTGGGGGTTAGGCCACTCCTCTCACCTTCCTCGTTTTCTATTTTATTTTCCCTTATCTTTTTTTCTTAACCTAGAGAGACTAGGATAATGCCGTGCATTTAAAGAACACTACCTCCCCTTTGGCTCACATTTCTAGCATTCCACAGCCCCATCCCTTGACCCAGGTTCCTGGTGACTACAGTCATTTCCATATATTTCATTTCATTCATTGTCCAACTTACAGGTTACATTAACAGAAATTGATTCTTACTTCTTGACAAGTACCTTTCATGCCATTGTAGAATACATTGCCACAGAGAGGTGGTGAAGTGAATGTTACTTTGGGGGGAATTGACTTGAATAATTCTGGAAGGTATGCATCTTCACTATTATTTTCATCTTTTTTTGGTTGAAGTTTTACACTTTTACTCAAAGTTTGCTGTAGATGTTTATCATATGTGTTTGTACAGATGTTTGTCATATGTGTTTATCTGTAGACAAATGATTTAGTGTACTACCTCTTCTTGTTGGATTTATTTTGTATAATAATTTTGTATTAACAATGTGTCTCATTTTCAGTGTAGTGGTCAGGGAAGACAAGAAACTGTTGACTGTCCTTTTTCCAGATGGCCGTGATGGTCGTGCTTTCACCTTGAAGGTATACATTTTCCCCTATAATTTTAACATTTCAACTCCCTTGAGATAATGCAAAATATTAAATTATAGGTCTTGTGATTTTTCATTAAGCACTTTAAATGGCATTCAAAGTTATGCTAAAGTGTGTGGTATTCTTAATACAGGCAGAGACATCTGAAGATTTATTTGAGTGGAAAACATCATTGGAAGAAGCTCTTGCACAGGCCCCAAATGCAGCTCTTGTGATGGGGCATAATGGGATATTTCGTAATGACACAACAGATCCATATGACGGAGCTATTCCGAACTGTTCGTTCGTCTACTCTAATCTGACTTTGTTTTGTTTATGAGCAACTCGATATCTATGTTTTCTTTTGTCATACCTTTCCTCCTTTGGCTACAGGGCAAGAGAAGAGACCTATCAAATCATCAGTTGTTGGCAGGCCGATTCTTCTTGCACTGGAAGATATTGATGGCAGCCCTTCTTTCCTAGAAAAAGCTTTGCGTTTTATTGAGAAGCATGGTTAGTATAAATAGTGTTAATTAGCATGGAAATGGATGAATCGGTATAAAAAATTATTTCAAAATGTGAATATTTCTTCAGGGATAAAGGTGGAGGGAATTTTGCGCCAGGCTGCAGATGTGGAGGAGGTTGACAAAAGAATGCAAGAATATGAGAAAGGTTTATGTGGCTACCTTGTTCATAACTTCATATATGAAATATTGTGATTTAATTGTGGTATTTATGGTTTGAAGATTTTTGTGTCATTGTATCGATAATTCAGTTGTTTCACTTTTTTGTTTTGTTCCAGGAAAGACAGAGTTTGCACCTGACGAGGATGCTCATGTTATTGGTGACTGTGTAAAGGTGCCTTGCTGTAATTCCTGTTATGTTGATGCTAAAAAAATTCATAGATGTTGTGAGTTTTAATATTTCATTTCCTGCTTGTGAAGTATATTTATGTAAAGTTAAGTAGTTAACATATGTGCAGCGTGTTCTCCGTGAGCTACCATCTTCTCCGGTGCCTGCTTCCTGCTGCACAGCATTATTGGAAGCTTTCCGTAAGTGCTCTACTCTATAAATATCCTTGTTTAGGATAGTGATGCAGGGGCTAAGGTCTTCCTTATGGCAAGAAACGGCTTTGTGGCCTGTTAGGGGAGTCAATGAATTAGCCTTTTTGTCATAACCTTTATAAAGCATTCAACAAAATATGAACAAATTCACTAATATTCCTTATATAAGAAGAATAATTTGCATTATATTTTAGTTACTAAAACCAATAAACTTAGATACATTTCCCCCCATATTTGGAGCTTTGACTGCTTTGCACATATGTTGGCCTTATGCGACCAAGTGCATTATTTTAAGTAGGAAGGGATGGTCGTAATATTTGGGTAAACCTTTCTATTTATTGTTAGGGGAAATAGGGTTTCGTTTTTTGGGTGTCAAGTTGTAGGCTAAGAGCAAAAGATGCAGTGAATACGAGAAATCCTAGTCTAGACTGCTAATAATATGGTACCAATTTATTCAAAAAAATAATATGGTACCAAAACTATATGAATACAAAGTCAGACTCTAATATTTGGCACCTAACATCCTCCTTTTATGGAAGTTGATTAAGGTTATATATGTACTGCAGTTTAACAATAGGTAATGACTATAACATGCAAATGCTAATTGAAAAACTATTTTCATAAACCAAAACAGTTATTATTAACAATTTAACATAGTTACTAGGCTGAGGTTTTTGTAGTTTGTATATTTTCAGTTTATTTTCTTCCATATTTCGTTTCTTGGCAGTCTTTTCATTTCCTTACCTTTCTAGGTCTGGAAAGTAAGGAATCTCGGATAAATTCTATGCGTGCAGCAATATCTGAGACATTTCCTGAGCCTAACAGGCGGCTTCTACAGAGGTTAGTCTAGTTCTATTTATGAATATTTTATATGTTGAGTTAGCTTTGTTTGCTGGGATATCATCCTGAATATTGCATTATTGCTAAAACCATATACCTTATGTGATCAAGCTTTTTTATATTGATTAAAACTATGCATTTAATGTAAAAAACACATTCATCTTTGTATATACTAGCAGATTAAAACTTGCTAGCAATGTTCTGTTATCATCTACTAAGAAAACTATTCAATAAGCTTATAGAACTATGTTTTGCAGAATTTTGAGAATGATGCACACTGTTGCTTCTCAAACTGCTGAGAACCGAATGACTCCATCAGCAGTTGCTGCCTGTATGGCTCCTCTCTTGTTGCGTCCACTTCTGGCTGGTGAGTGTGAGATGGAAGATGACTTGGACATGAATGGTGACAGTTCTGCCCAGCTCATTGCTGCTGCAAATGCTGCTAACAGTGCTCAAGGCATTGTCACTACCCTCTTAGAGGAATATGAGGGTATTTTTTCTGTAAGTTTACTTGATGCTGTCCGAAGTTTAGGCTGATCCAATTGATTGATTGTTTTCCACTTATGGTGGAAGTTACTTATTTTTCATGTTTATAACTTTTACAGGATGAACACCTGAGGTGCTCCCTATCACCTGATTCTCAAAATGAAGAAAGCAGAAGTGAAGAGTCAACAGATGATGAGACTGTGGATATCAAGGACAGTGGTTTTCATGATGCAGAGAATGATGTAGATCAAGAACTAGATGACTCTGAACGTATAATGAGTGGAAAATTAAGTGAAAGCAGTGCATGCACTGCTGGTGACCTCTATGACTACAAGGTTTGTTGTTCTTTGCAGTTTTGAAGTTTATAATCTGTAGCTTCCAAGTTCCAATTCCACATACACAATTTGTATATAATAGCATAATCTTATCTTAGTCATTTAGCTTGTCCTTAACATATTTTTTGTTGATCATGATGTGAAGCATTCTAAGTAGCTGAATCAAACCAAGAGGATTGATTTTTATTTGAGTAGCAACTAGCAAGTTCATCTGTTAATATCATGATGTGGCTTTTGTTTTTGTGCTCATTGCAATGTAAACAACAGGTAGCCCATGGTGATGATTCAGATGCTGAACCTTCGTCGGAAGATAAGGCTTTGGAAACAAAGATGGATTTAAATAATACTCAGCATAGTCATTTAGCTGAAAATGTTTCAGTGAATGCTCAGGGATCACCAAATGTAAAGGATCCACCAAATATGGTGTCCAGTCAGGATTCCCCATTGTCAATGGGAGAGATTCTGTCTTCTTTGGATGCAGGAATTTCCCTTCCTGGTCCTGGAGCTGAATATTCTGCAGACAGGCACTCAATCAAATCCAATGGAACTCATCTGCATATGAAGCGCTCTAACTTTTGGGGACGGAACAATGTAAGTGATGACTTTTTCCTTTGCTGTGTTTCCTGAACAGGTTCGTGTTACTTTACTTAAATGGAAGTAGAACTGGGGCCATCCACTTCTGGTTCTGTGACATTTTTAAAGAACGTTATGATTTCTCATGGAAATCATTACAATATATATGCCCCTCACTCCTCAGGGCACTATTAGTTGTACATAACTGTTTCAAGAGATTTACACATATGGTTTATGCAGGCTAGAAAAAGTCAACAGTCAGAAACAGTTGATTCATCGGGTGAAGAAGAGTAAGTTTGCACTCTATTTTGCGTTTACATGAATGTTGAGTAAAAGATTAGAACTGAAGAGTTAAGTTATTCTTGAATCTATTCCATCAATAATTTTGCTCCCAGATCTGTATTCTGGATCATTTTGCTGTATTACCTTAGTTGAAGATACTTCCATTCAGTTAAAACACTGAACATGCTTGTTTCTATGATAACTATTGTTTATACCTATTGACAAAGTTGTTTCTGTGCTAGCCTTTTGGCCTGTGTTACCATTGACTGATAATGAAAGAACT
This sequence comes from Zizania palustris, assembly GCA_019279435.1. NCBI lineage: Eukaryota > Viridiplantae > Streptophyta > Magnoliopsida > Poales > Poaceae > Zizania > Zizania palustris. Next base: position 69,501,322 of record JAAALK010000079.1, on the reverse strand, counting down.
GAACATGCTTGTTTTGTAGCTTTTGACTTCTCATTGAACCATTGATACCATAATATCAGTGTTATGGATTGATTTTATATTAAACAGTTAACTGTTAAAAATCCTTCAGGCTTGCTATCCAAAGACTCGAGACCACAAAGAATGATCTACAGATCAGGATTGCGAAAGAGGTACAAGAAGAACAGTACATGTATATCCGGGACTTTTGATTTATGAGAATACTGAAAACTAACAGGAAATGCTTCTCAGGCTAGAGGAAATGCAATCTTACAGGCAAGTTTGGAAAGAAGAAAACAAGCTCTACATGAACGCCGTATGGCTCTGGAGCAGGATGTATGCTATATTCTTTTGCCATATGAATCAATTATTTCATTTCATGCTTCCAAAATATGTTGGAAATTTTCCCATCTGTAGCTCATCAAATTATATTGCTGTAATTTTTATTCAACAATTCACAGTTGGGCTTTTCTTCATTAAATTACAAAAATTATACGTAGCACTTTGAGACAGTTTTACTTTGTTTGATTGCAACTGCTTGTACCACTAGGTTTCAAGGTTGCAAGAGCAGCTACAGGCTGAAAGAGATCTTAGATCTGCATTGGAGGTTGGATTAAGCATGTCTTCTGCACAGTTTTCTAGTTCACGAACTATGGATTCAAAGGTACTCAAATCAACTTGATTACTACTTACTAGTGACTATTATACTCCGTGGGCTTATGCATGGTGTCTAATTTCTTCTTTGGGCTTCCCTTAAGACAAAGGCAGAGCTTGAGGAGATTGCTCTTGCAGAGGCTGATGTTGCAAAGTTAAAGCAAAAGGTCGCAGAGCTCCATCTCCAACTCAATCAGCAGCGCCAATATCAGTATAGCTCTTTGGTCGATGTGAATGATCGTTATCAACATCTTCCAAACCATCTCCCACAGTAAGAAACTATATTTCTTGTATTAGCATTTTGTCCAGAACATCCAAATATACCAAATATTGGAAACTACATGTTTTAGAAACAGAAGCATGATATTTCTGTTGCCAATTATTGACTTACCGTATCAGCTAAAAGCATCTGTTTATCAGTTGGATGTATTATATTCTCTAATTATCATTCGAAATTGCAATCCATTAACCTTGCGAATGTGTTGTTGTGAACAGGAACTTTGTTCAATCAGGTTTTGATATGAACCTAGCTTTCTGTAATCAGGAGAAGAAACAAAGGAATGAGGTTAGCTAAAAGTTCCCCTTAATCTGCTATGCTTAAATTTACAACAATGGAAGTTGAAACATACAGCCCCATTATTAGCTGACTTTAGCTCCATTTTCCATCGTGCTATGTATTAGGCAATAGGAGATTGTATCTTGCATATTTAGGCAGGGCAGTCAATTAGGATTATACCTGCCATGTTTAGAGATTGTGATCTTGCATATTTAGGCAGGGCAGTCAATTAGGATCAGACCTGCCCTGTTTAGAGATTGTGATTTATTTCCTATCCATGTATTTACTGCCATATATAGCAGCAGCAACTGACCTATAAAAACAGGCCCCCTCTCCATTGAGAGCATGGCCAATTGCCTCAACCACACCTTTCTACATGGTATCAGAGCCATCTGATCTTGGCCCTCCCTCTCCTTCCCCAACCTAGCTGCACCGCCCAACAGCCGCGCCAGCATGTCCTCAGAGTCCTCCACCACCTCCGCCATGGCTGACGCCATCAACCCAGCCGTTTGCCCGTATGCTCTAGTAAACGTGAAGACCCACATTCCCATGACCCTCGAGCTGCGACCCTCTAACTACACCAAGTGGTCGACAGCCTTCCACGCCATGTGTGGCAAATTCGGGCTGCTCCAGCACCTTGCCATCGTCTCCCCTACGCCCACCAATGACGCATGGGTGCAGGCTGACTTTTGCATCCGCAGTTGGATCTTCGGCACCGTCTCCTACTCCGTCCTCAACCTCGCTATGAACGGTGCCCAACAGACCGCCGGCCAGCTCTGGACGGCCATCGCCACCCTGTACCAAGCCAACAAGGCACCCCGCGCCGTCTTCCTAAGTCACGAGTTCCACTCGATGACCCAGGGCGACTCCTCCATCGACGAGTACTGTGTGCGCATGAAGGAGGCTGCCGACAGTCTTCGCGACGTCGACCAAACCATCACCGAGCCCGACCTCGTCCTCAACCTACTCCGCGGCCTCAATGAGAAGTACCAATCTGTCGCCGACAACATCGCCGCCCAGGAACCTCTCACCTTTGCTGTTGCCAAGAATCAGCTCCTCCTCAAGGAGTTGCGTCTCAAGAACGAGGACAAGGTCCGCGCCGCTTCGGCCCTTCTCGCCACCTTCAACGGCGCCCCTAGTGGTGCCCTGCCGACTGCAGTCCAGCAGCAGCAGCCGCGCCAGCAGCAGCACGGCAACGGTGGCCGACGCGACAACAGGCGCGACAACACCCGGCGCGACAGCAAGCGTCAGCCCTGGGGTTTTGATCCTTGGACTGGCGCACGTGTCAACCCCGGCGAGCGCGTCATACCTCCCTAGGAGCGCGACCAGGGCAGTTCCGGTGCCCCTGGCAGCCACCCATGGCAGCCCCCACGGCCCCACGCCAACAGGGGCTGCTTGGTGCCCCTCCTCAGGCGCACACAGCGTTCGCCCCTGTCCAGACTGGTGGACCGACATGGGACTCGGCCGGCCTAATTGCTGCCTTGCAGCACCTGGCTGTCCAGGGCAGCCCCTCATGGGTTGTTGACTCCGGCGCTTCAACTCACATGGCGACCTCTGATGGTATGCTCCTCCAGCGCCTTCCCCCCTCCACCTCATCTATAACAGTAGGCAATGGCACTAGTATTCCGGTCACGTCCAGAGGTCACTCCATCCTACCCACCACCTCAGCAAACTTCTCCCTTAATAACATTCTTGTCGCCCCTTCTCTCATTCATAATCTTTTATCCGTTCGTCAATTCACGCGTGAAAATCGCTGTTCTCTTGAATTTGATGCTCTTGGTTTTTCTGTTAAGGATACCCAGACGGGACGAGTGATTCATCGCTGCAATAGTACCGGCGATCTCTATACCATACCTGCTATCCCTCCGACCGCTGGCGCCTCCTCACATGCTCTCCTGGCTGTTTCGTCGACCCTGTGGCACCAGCGTCTCGGCCATCCAGCACCTGCTGCTTTAGAACATCTAAATAAACTTCATGCTGTTTCCTGTAATAAAGTAGACCGCTCCCTCTGCCATTCATGTCAGTTAAGCAAGCACACGCGTCTACCCTTCAGTACCTCCCAGTCTTGTACTCATGCACCGTTTGAACTAATTCACTGTGATGTTTGGACCTCTCCCATCCCTAGTATTTCTGGTTTTTCACACTATTTAGTCTGTCTGGATGATTACAGTCACTGTTGGGTTTTTCCTCTCCACCGCAAATCCGAGGTCCACCAACACTTAGTTCAACTCACAGCCCTTGCACAAACCCAATTTAACCTCCCTGTAAAATGCTTCCAAACCGATAATGGCAGAGAATTTGTCAACACAGCCAACACCACCTTCCTCGCTGCTCGGGGAACACTTCTTCGTCTCTCCTGCCCATACACTTCCCCTCAAAATGGCAAGGCAGAACGCACCATCCGCACACTCAACAACTCAATTCGCACCATGCTGCTCCACGCTTCAATGCCACCCACATACTAGGCTGAGGCTCTTGCTACCGCCTGCTACTTACTCAACAGGCGCCCTTCCTCCTCCATATCCCATGAGGTTCCTTTCACTCGCCTCCATGGACAGCCACCCACCTACAGCCACCATTCGGACTGTTCTCAGCATTGCCGTCTCCCATGCCTGGCCGATCCATCAGCTGGACGTGAAGAATGCCTTTCTTCACGGCCACCTCAACGAGATAGTCTACTGCCAGTAGCCACCAGGTTTCGTTGACCCCGCCGCTGCAGCTCATGCCTGTCTCCTGCAAAAGTCCCTGTACGGACTGAAGCAGGCCCCGAGAGCTTGGTACCAGCGGTTCGCGGCCTTCCTTCAACAGTTCGGCTTCGTCGCCTCCACCTCTGACACATCCCTCTTTGTTCTCACCGAGGGGATGGGTCTCGCCTACTTGCTGCTCTACGTCGACGACATCATCCTCACCGCCTCAACTCCAACTCTTCTGCAACAACTCATGGCCCGACTCCAGTCTGAGTTCGCCATGACCGACTTGGGTGCTCTCCACCACTTCCTCGGCGTCGCCGTCACCCGCACCTCCGACGGCCTGTTCCTGTCGCAGCGACAGTACGCCGTCGATCTCCTCCAGCGGACAGGCATGGCTGAGTGTCATCCTACAGCAACCCCTGTTGACACTCAGGCCAAACTCTCCGCCCATGAAGGCAACAAACTGTCAGACAAGGACAACTCAGAATACAGGAGCATAGCAGGGGCTCTTCAGTACCTGACTCTGACACGTCCTGATCTGGCTTATGCAGTTCAACAGGTGTGTCTCTTTATGCACAGCCCACGGGAGCCTCATCGCGCGCTGATCAAGTGAATCCTGCGCTATGTGAAGGGAACACTCTCCTCAGGTCTTCACATTGGGCGCGGCTCCATCCAGACGCTGACTGCCTACTCTGATGCCGACTTGGCCAGCTGCCCAGATTCTCGACGCTCCACCTCCGGCTACTGCGTCTACCTCAGCGATAATCTGGTCTCGTGGTCCTCCAAGCGCCAGACCACGGTGTCCCGCTCCAGTGCTGAGGCTGAGTACCGCGCTGTGGCCCACGTTGTGGCTGAGTGCTGTTGGCTTCGCCAGCTACTTCAGGAGCTCCACCTCCAGCTGCCATCTGCCACTGTTGTCTTCTGTGACAACGTCAGCGCCGTATACATGACGGCCAATCCGGTCCACCACAAGCGCACGAAGCACATCGAGATCGACATTCACTTTGTGCGCGACAAGGTGGCCCTTGGCGAGGTTCGAGTGCTTCATGTTCCTTCGTCTCATCAGTTTGCTGACATCATGACGAAGGGCCTCCCAACGCCACTATTTACAGAATTCAGAACCAGCCTATGCGTCTGCAAGCCTCCTGCTTCGGCTGCGGGCGGGTATTAGGCAATAGGAGATTGTATCTTGCATATTTAGGCAGGGCAGTCAATTAGGATCAGACCTGTCATGTTTAGAGATTGTGATCTTGCATATTTAGGCAGGGCAGTCAATTAGGATCAGACCTGCCCTGTTTAGAGATTGTGATTTATTTCCTATCCATGTATTTACTGCCATATATAGCAGCAGCAGCTGCCCTATAAAAACAGGCCCCCTCTCCATTGAGAGCATGGCCAATTGCCTCAACCACACCTTTCTACACTATGATAATAGTTTTAAAGCTTGTGTGCTTAAGTTGTAAAATGCCCCTACTGGTAATTCCCCCAAGACTGCTAGGTGGTGCATCAGGAGCTTTGCAGCAAAATAGACACTTAGACAGGAGCACTCATCCAAGGTTTCCATTTCTGGATCTAGATTGAAGGATGAAAGCTCCCATAGATTCCGCCAAATATGACCAGTATTAGTTCCTTGGCCCAAGCACCAATTTAAACCCCCAAAGCTAACCACTAACCAGGTCAAGTGGATCAAACAGTCTACTTCAGGGTGATATTACACCTAGCTCCCAAGCCTCATTTGGTCATCGATGAGTAATTGTCTACTGTAATGTAAAAATGGCAATTCATCCCCTGATACCAGTGGCGGAGCCACGTTATTGGAGGGGTGCCTAATCAGTGTTCATTTCCTCTTATTGACCATATGTGCATTTTCTATTCTAGAAACCAGTTCGCACAGTCAGAGTCAGACTATGCGTCCCTCTATTTTTCGCTATCTCATACTAACTAAGGCACAATAACATCCTATGGCAGCATGTCTCGGTGGGGGCATCACATTTGAGAAGCATCAAGCAGCACGTGCTACCTCATGGTTCTTCAAGGCCCTTGTCTCGCAAGCACTCCACGGACGCCTCTTCCAGTGATTCAAGGGAGGCATCAACGAGCATGCCAGCGGATGGCAATTCCTCCTTGTCCGTAAACATCCCCAAAGCTACCGAGGTAAGAGAAACCATTGCTTCTCAAAGTAAAATAAAATACTTCCTCTGATTTAGAACTTAAGTCATTTTGGTCTTATTTAGATTCATTTATAGATCGATGTATATGTGTTTAGATTCATTGACGTATCAATGAATCTAAACAAGAACAAAATGACCTACATTCTAAAATGAAGAAAGTAGTTTTACTTAACTAAATACATCAATCCATTCACAACTTCAGATTCAAGATTCTTAGAGTTAGGTTGGACTAGCTCTAAAAAATGCCAAATAGGGCTTAAGTTTGATGATATGAGCCTCATTACTGATACACTGAGGGCAGGGTAGAAATGCAAAATCTACTCAACTTTGGTGCAAAATTACAATTAATCCCTTTTTTATTCAAGATGAATGTTCCCTTATCTTGAATCACAGGGTGTTGAATACGGGAGGCAACCGCCCATGGCATCGTCCACTCTGGTCGAGCTGACGACCAGGCTAGATTTCTTCAAAGAACGGAGGTCGCAACTGATGGAGCAACTCCACAGTCTCGATCTAGGAAATGGATCGGCGCCCCATGGATTCCCATGCAAGTCGTCTCCTCCTTGGAACAGCCCAAGGTAGGAGTATATATATATTTTTTTGCAACATCACGTTTGTACATTCTTGGTAAAGAATTCTCTCGGTTTTCTCTCCTAGTGACGACATTAATTCGTAGAAGCTGCTAATGAGTTTTTTTGGGGCTTTTGTCTGTATATCCCTTTTCCTGATTCCTGCTCATCTTCCATTTGTTTCTGGTGTTGCATGCGGCAGCCTCTTTCGAGCGTGATTTTGCAATATGCTTTTGTGATCTATTGTATGTAACGAGTTGAGAGGGAGATGATCACTGGCACTTGTTTCTAGTGTTCTGCAATATATATTGTGTTAGGTCATGTACAATATAGAGTTGTTATCTATAGTTTTCTCTTCCGATAGTTGCAGGATAATACTCCCTCTATCCCATCACATTGCAATATATGGTAGGGTTTGATACAACCTATTTCAATAAATCTCGACAGTGACATTGTATAGATTCGTTGAAATGTGTTGTGTCAACAGAGAAAGGCTATTGTTACTTTCTCTTTTCTTATCCTTCTTAGGGGGTGTTTGGATGATAAAGAGGTTAAAGTTTAACCATTGTTACATTGGATGTTTGGATTTTATTAGAAATAAATATGAGCTAATTATAAAACTAATCGTAGAAGTGACATCGGACATTTGGGGCATGTCGAGAGAAGTGAGAAGCACTGTACAAATTTTTTAATAATATTTTTTTATAAAAAAATCAATTTTGGTACACGGTTTGAAAAAATACAAATTTAGGCATCTATCAGCATATCATCAACCGAAAGATCAACTATTCAACTACTTGATCAACTAGCTATTGAAGATCTCTAGTTACCAGGAATTAAAACTCACCTTGAGGGCTCGGAGTTATCATCGACTGAGCATAGATACGAGTAGGAGCTAGCCCAAAAACAGGATTTAGAAAGTATTTCACGAGAAACATCCGACTCAAGGTTTCAAACGTCGACAGGGATAAGGGAAAGAGTCCATTAATGAAACTTGAGAAATCTGCTTGACCGCACACTTTATTCACTATAGCTGTATGGCACATGCAGAATCAAAACACGATCACACAGTGCAAGAATGGAGCTGTTTAAAAGCGTCTCCACTGCCTTCGCAACCTAGCGTCAGCAAACCAATTCACAAAGGGTGGTTACCTAGGGCGCAAGTGTCAGCGAGGGAAAAAAATTCTACGGGCGATGGGTGTATTCTGCGCCCCGTGTGACTCCCGCTGGATACATGGCACGTGGAAGCCCGTTTCATCCGACAACGAAAGGAGAGAGAGGGGTTAACGCACCGAAGCCACTCGAGGAGGAGGGAGGGGCAGCCGGCGAAGGAGCGTCACAGACGCTCCTCCGCCCGCACCGCCCCCTCCGTCTCCACCCACGCCGCCCTCTTCGTCGAAGCCACGACCACCTGCTGTTCCGACCCACGTCGCCCCCTCCGCCGAAGTCGCAGCCACCGGCCGCTCCGACCCACGCCTGCCTTCGCCCGCACCGTCCTCTCCGCTGAACACACGCCACGCGGCATGTATCTAGCTGGGGTCACACGGGGCGCGGGATGCACCCGTCGCCCATAGATTTTTTTTCCTGAGCAAGGATCCTCTCCATGGTCATTGGTCATTGCCAACTCGTTTCCAAAAGATGTGCAGAGCTTCCACCAAATCGCAGCCTTTGAGAGCACTTCGGTGCTTGAGAAGTATGCACTTCGGTGCATAAGCTAGCCTCAATCAAACTCTCTTCAGCTGCATCTGCCCAGCTGGAGCATTGACTCTCTGCATATTGACGATCTCCTTGTTAACCTGATGAAACATTTGCAAGTTATATAGAGTTGACTTTTGGAGTCAACACCAAGAACTATGACGACTTGCCAATTCTTTTCCTTAAAAATGACCTTCAAACGTGAACATTTTAGATGGAAATTGAGGATTTACCTTCCTGGCTCACATGTCATCGACCTATGTAGATCCTGCATGTTATTGAGATGTGGTGAGTAAATTCTCGATTTCTATTTAAAGGACGGATCTTTCAACTGTTTTCCCTCTCACGAATATCTGACGACCAGTAGCTCCATACAGACAAGTGTTTCCAACTATGTAGCATCCTCAGGAACAAATAATTTGGCTCCTAACAACTATAAACTTCGGTTTAAATTACAATTAAGTCAATTTCATCATAAAAAATAATTTCTGGTTTCATGCCGAGTCTAAGGATTACTTTAATTGACTATTCACAAATCAGTCACTAGTGAAGTTAATCCATGTCACTGAGACTTACATCAGGATCTGCAAGGATTGTGTCATCAAGAACGGTGCCATTAGTGTGTACATCTTGACTCCTTATCTGAGACTGAGAGCTGCTCCATTTGGGTAATCCAGCATTCTGATAAAATAACATCGATTACTATAACAGGCATCTTGTCACGGTAGGAAGTGGGCCTGCCCTCCAGCCCGCAAATAGCATCATGGGTACTGTTCACGTGAACAATACCGTCGTACTGTAACAAATAAAAATATAGATCAGGTTGTTAGCAGGATAAGCTAGTTAGTTAGCTAGATAAGAGGAGTTAGTTGAGTTAAATGAGATATTCAAGGGTGATTAGTTAGCCTATGTGCAGTATAAAAACAGAGAGGGCAGATTAGACTTAAAGGAATAGAGTTTTGAGTTGGGTATTTAGCTACTTTGTTCGGCGGAGGGTCTCGGCTCGGCCAGCAGCCGTGCCACCGCACCGCCGAGGTCGGGTACCTCGGCGTGTTCCTTCCTTTCAATATAATTTTCATTCGGGAGTGTGTCCAATCTCGTCTTCTCTCGCAACCGGTGACACATCTGGTTCGAATCCAATAACTCAAACAAAAATTATGGACAACTCTATACCAATAAGAGGTATTTTAGGTCAATGTGCTGTGTTCTCACCAAAGAGACATGCTTTGCTTTAAGCAAATCTGTTCGCCCAATTATTATCAATAAACAATCACCGATATCTTCAATTGTGTTGGATAGGCCCAAGACTACTATATTAAATTATGTTTAATGGACTCTTATTTTTAGTTTTGTCCTATGTCTTTAAAACGTCAGTGTCTGACAGGAACCTTAAACTGAATTAAGCTAGCTCACTGTGCCGTTCTCAGGCGACAAAAACTGCTACATGAGGAAGTTGGAAGCACAGGGTGATTGATTCAGACTGTCAATCTGCTATTCTGAAGATAATATTTTGAAGCAAAAATTGATTATATACTCTTTGTTTATATAAAAATTGAGAATTTATCATCGTAGCTCACATGTTATTGAGTTTAGTGGACCATATATGTTATTAAGACGTGAAGAATAAATATATGATCAAATTTCCCTTTTTTGAATGCTCACTATGACAGTGACAGTGCCACTGCTCAGTTGGCTGCAATGCTGCTGCTGCACTCTTTTAAAATAATCCACCTATTTAATTGAAATTACATTTATGTGTTGTATGTTTAGAAAAATTGTAAAACTATAATCATGTGGCGTGAGAGGACGTGAGTTAGCTGACACTAAATCTTATTAGAACTTCAATATTAAACGCGCTCATACGAGATGTCCAATGACAGGGCTTCTCTCGTCATACCAACATACACGGAATCAATGGTCAGTTTTTGTCTCCTCTTGGCCATTGATTTGACGACATGGACTTATTGCTATTTTAACGGACCCTACTTTTATAAATTTTAAAATACCACAAAAATACAGTTTTGAAAAAAAAAAATATTATTGAAAAAATCCCGTGACATCACATCCATTGTCTGAATCTCTGAATCTGAGCCCACTGGTACCAGCCCATCTTACATATGGGCCTCCAGTGTGGGCCTTGTTTGAATTGGGTGGCAAAAATATGGGCTTCTGGTTAACCTTTCCGAAGGCCCAAAGCTGCAAATTTTAACCCAAATTTGAATGAAACTGTAACGCGCATACAGCCCAGTAGTTTCAGAAATCAAACTGCTTATGGTTATAGGTTAGTTTGTGATTTTTTTTAAAAAAAACATAAATTATCCAGAAATCGAAACGTAACTAGAAATAATCTATAAGCTCATTTCTATTAGGAAAAAAAGATTCCGTTTTGAAGCTTTCCAAGCTTATTTATCATATAGTTCCCCAAAAATCAAGATTTTTAAGCTAGATTTGATCGACTTTAGCTATACTACAAGACATACCACTCTAGAATTCTTTTGTACTTTGAAACAAAATTTAAATCTTCTGCCTCTCATATTACGGCTGATCTCCCTTACCATGTGGTCTTGTCATCCACACGCGCTGCTTATTGCAATCTGACAAGGAAGGAGTGTGTCACCAGCGAGCCAGGGATCAAGGGTGTTTGGTCTCAGGCTCTACCTTCTTTATTCCGTGAAATTAGATCTAAACTAAATGTTTTTTTCTGAGTAACATTTTTCTTGAGGAGTGGATCTCGCTGAGAAGACTTTAGAAAAATAAACTGGAGTGGTGGAGCAGAGTCTAGTCAGTTTCAAGTACTCCACTCTAACTTCAGTTTAGATTTTACGATCCGTAGCTCTATCAAACAAGCCCTAAGTTCAAGACCCATAGCACCGAGAAACAAAGTGTGCGTTTTTTATCCTATGAAATTGGAGCCAAACCAAGTATTTTTCATGAGGATCTAACTAGTTTCAAGTATTCTACTTCAATTTTAATATGAATTTCAAGATCCGGAGCTCACGGACCCAAAACGAGGCCTCAAGGACGATTCAGCTTTACTCCATTGCCAGTCATCTTCTCCTTTGTGCAAAGCTTCACACAAGGCCTGAGCCATTCGCTTTGCCATTCGTCTCGGCGACTGAAAAAACCCACCGGAGAGTGAGTGCAGTGACAGACTGAACCTGGGTGATGCCTTTTTTGGCCTCGGGGATGGCGAAAGCCAGCGAGCTGCAGCCTGCAGCTGCAGGAAATGAGAATGCAGGGAATGCTCCGGCTTGACGGCAGCGTCGAGATGCGGAGTCAAAAAAGCAAAAGCCTCTTCTTGTTCTTGGTAGATGCAGCTGCAAAATGCAGAGTTACCGTGTACTGCTCTGCTCTCTGCCTCTGCTCCAGCTCTGTGGCAGAGTCGAGACGGGGAGTCAAAAAAGCCAAAGCTTCTTGCAGCTGAATCCAACATCGCTCAACCAGCTCGATTATCTGATAACTACCAAGATTGTGCTGTGATTCTGGTTATTTTAAACTATTCTAAAAGTGGACTTATGATTTGTTCGAGGAGTTTTTAGTAGCTGCAGTTATTTTTAAAGACGGATGCATGAAATATTATACAAAGAGATTTTAGATATTTAGAGCTAGAGAAAACATAAGCATGAAAATACATATAGCAGAGAAAGCTCTACTTGCTATCTTTTGCCGATCTGAAGCTCTTTAAGATGTTCAGATATCAGTTCCAAAATGTGAAGCTAGATAGTTATATAATCTCGAGATGAACTAGAGTCTAAAAAGTAAAAAAACGCCGATATCTTTGTATTTTCACTAGCTAGATAATCATGGTATATTGCACTGAGCAATTTCGCTTTTGCTGTATTTCGTAGCTTCCAAATCTGGGCCAGCAATGTGTGCCGGCGATCTCTGTCATGCACTGCTCACTACGTAATTAGGGAAAGAGACATGGAACTAATCATCAGTCTACTATATAATTTTTTTCCAGTTCTCTGCAGCTGCTAACAGTTTCAGACTTTGTCAGAGTTGCACACTGCACGGCGAGCAGCGTTGCAGGCTTGCAGCTTGTGACCTTGTGTGGCTATGCGAAAAACAGCAGTGAACCATCACAAATTGCAGAGAAACGGCAGAGCTTGCCCAGCTATTCAGACGACAGGATATCATCAGGGTGTCAGTTCTTCAGATTTCATGGCAGCTTATGTCATCTGTGGGTGTTCTAGTCTTCTAGACCACCATTGTTAAACTATGGTGTTAGTACTTTATATTGATCATATGTGTATCTTATATATTTATTTTTAAGAATGGTTAAGTGGTATACTCATCTATTTTTCCCTAGCTTTGCATCTAATTGTTAATGGGACATGACCTTTTCTTCTCTTGCTTGGCCTGTCTTGAGCTGTGCAGGCACTGATGACAAATGTGAGAGGAACAGTAAGACAAATGGATGACTCCTGTAGAAAATGTGTATCCTCCCTGAGCTTGAAAACAAAAAAAAATCTTGCACCTTAGTGGAGAAATAAAAATTACTAGATGAGTAAATTCTAAATTTCTGATAAACTAAGACATAGCAAGGGTATATTTGGTATGTTAAAATAAAGTGAATAAATTTTTATTTTTAGTATACAATAAAAACAAGATTGTTTAATTAAATACTCTCGATTCATCCACCGCTCTGCTTCCAAATTTCTTTAACCAGCTTCAAAGAATACATCATGTATAAAACTGCAAGTAGAGAGAACATGTATGCAACACAATCATCACCGGTTCTTGAAGATATATCTATACAAAATACGTGCACAATCATGTATCATGTTCATGCCCATAAAGAAATGGGACAAGTCTTTGGTCTTCAGATTATTTTTTGCCATGGCAATCTTGCAGTCTTTGGTCTTCAGATTATTTTTTGCAATGGCTCCTTGGATGCCGTTTTACGTATGAACAGTAGCTTTCTCTTGACTTTTTTCAGTTTTATATAGTACAATCATCAGTGTGTCCAATCAGCATTGCTCCAGCGTACAAGAGAAGGTTCTGCGTTGATAGTTGCCAGCCACAACTCATCAGCAAAACATTAAAAAAAACTTGGACATAACTGTCTGAACTTTTCATCTCTTGCTCAAATTTTCTACAACTTTTGTTGTATAGTAGAATATAAAATGGCAGTCATGTTGGGCAGGAGCTTAAAAGGATCAGCTGGTGTTGGCACCACTGTAGTATCACTTTTCAGAGATGTTTACAGCTGACAAGATTGCTTTTCAAGTTTCTTGGTGTAGGGTTCCTTGCAAGAACTCAGATCCACATAATCTGCAAAGTTTCATGGGACAAAACTACAATCCATCAGCAAACATGAGCAGTGCACAGTAACCTGATTGCTAGCATGCAGTTTGCTGTTCACCATTTCTCATCAGGTCATGCTTTACAAAAAAAAAAATCTGCAGGCTTAACTTAACACCTTGCTGCTGAATCTGTCCTTGTCATTGCAGGGAAGCAGGTTACACAAAACTTGCAAGATTGGTCCATCTGTGCTGTCCCAGTGCAGAATTGCTGATAAGCCATCATGGCATGCTGACTCTGAAGCACACAAAATGCTGATGTCTCAGCAGCAACTAAGTTTTCAGTTGGCCCCATCTCATTGCTGCATTGCATCATTGGAGCTTGGCAAATAGCCAAGACAAGATCATTCATTCCAGGAAAGGAGAACAAAACTGAGCTATCACTAACAGCCACCAGGTCACCAAAAATACTGTACAGAATTGCAGGCTGATATCCAAGGATTTCCTGTGAGCATGTTGAAAGGCATCAATCAAGAGAGTTACAAAAGAATAGTACCTGATATATGCTACCCTCAGGCAAAAACATTTACAACTCCGGACCGGCTTGTGCACTTGTGGTTACAATTTTTCTATCTGTAAGTTGAATCATTTAAGCTAACATCTCCTAGCCTACAAAATAATAGTGAGCTCTATATGTGTGTATAAAGCTATTTATATTTACATGAGAGCCAGGCGACATCTGGAAGACCACGAGGAGTTCGAGCAACTCTACCACTAATATGGTTTCACTCAAGCTGCCGTCCATTCTCATACATACAACTGAGAACACACAAGTAGAGATGCCCAACTGCAAGTCACAACCCAACCCGGTTTTTCTCTGGGCATTTCAAAATTCCTCTGCATTTGGAGACTGAGGTTTCTCAAGCTTCAATAGGTTTTCATCTATCTAGCTTGTCTTCTTGAAATGTTCTGTATATGAAATCTTTAAAACGTCTAGAATACTGCCTTGGGTCCACCGCTGATATTGAGGTCGGGTCATACTGGAAAGATTTGTATGCATGCTCAAGCTTTTTGCTGATATCATAATCTTGAAGTATATCTATTATCCCGAAATATAATATAACATCATAATACTCCCCAGTTGGCTCTCCAATAAGCTGCAATTCACTATCATTCTTCCGAACAGTCAGTTCAGCTTTTGCAGGCATGTTCGCTCCGAGTTTGATTTTAGACCACCTGTACATTCAAAATATTCAGACGGAAATCTCATGTAATAATGAAAAGAAAATAGGAAGGGTATTTTCAAGGTAAGTAATCACTCGTATTGCTTGTGTCTGTATCTTGATATTTCAATTACGTGATTATTTACTACCTTCTGTCCAACAAATTGATGACACATATAACCACATCCAAGACAGGCTAAAAGCCAACTATGTAAGGAAAGGTAGGAACTGCTAAGGTCCTCGGCATAAAAATTCCCTAGTGTAACCATGAACCAATGGACACATTCCAGATTTTGAATAGGTCATATAAGAATGATCACATGATTTTATATTTAATCATTAGCTGTTTTTGCTAGGGTCAGTCGCTTCTTAATGAAGACACATGAATAGCCAAGAAAAGTCAATTTTCATGCACATATAAATAATACAGATGAATCAAACCTAGCAATGCAGTGGAATGTGCGATGATTTGCTGGTATGAAGCTTGCCAATTACTAGATAAAGGTCAAAACAAGCGGACATCACATAAGTATGATTTATCTAAAACATACAGCAGATAAGGGTAGTTAAATGTCTGGCTTACCTGTTTGGATCAGCAAGAAACTGATCCACGTTTCCTCTTGAAAGGTGAGTTGATATTTTGTTGATATCATAGTCAGTGGAATCTTCAACCAAACAAACAGCCTTGTAAGGTATAAAATAACCATGCCAAGAACTTGAGTTTTATTTATGGAAAACTTTCCTAAGGTGTGTTATTTTTACCAACCTTCACTCAGAAGCTTCTCTCTATTGTCTCTAAAATGTACACCCACAAGAAGACTGTAATCCATGATCTTCTCCTGCTCAAGGAAATCACAATCCCTGTCCACTTGCCTACCACACATTTACAACTATATTAACATTATGGACCAAAAATGGCATGATTACTAACTTACATTAAGTGCACACCAAAACTAGCATATGTGACAAGAACGTTCACACCTTTGGAACTCTTGGAACCTCTGTTTCCTCAATCTAAATATGAAATTCAGATCAAGATCTTTTAGAGTTGTGTACTGATCAATCTCAGTTTGCGTCTTGTCAGTTGTACGGCCAAGAGACGAGCCTTTTAGATCAAAACGCCTATGGATAGAATGGTGAGAGCAGAACAGATTACCCATGATGACAAAACGAACCTGGGCATTAGTACAACAGCAAACAGTTAGGGAACACATCTGATAATGTATATAACAAAGGAAGCATCAAGGATGGATATGAAATACACAAATATAGATTGCTAACAGAACTACAGAAACATGCAGTGAAATTCATCTCTAACCTTCTTCTGATTTGCCCCAGCTAACTTGACACAATGTAGACCAAAAAATTTGGTAACTAGAGTATTCTCATATGCACGGACATGATTGTAGTAAGCTGGGAGCATCTTGAGAAGCATCTGCAATTTAAACATGTATTCAGAACAAAGTTTCTGTTTTATAAAGCTCGGAAATGGAAATGCTAGATATACAGTTGATCACAAAGGACGAACCTTTACTTCTGATTTCTTCATTGTCTTTATCATGTACTGATCATCATTTGTTAGATAGAAGAAGCTTCCACTTTTACCAAGAGAAGAGAGCTCCCGAAGAGCTTCACTTCCACAAAGGGATAACATATAATCAGCAGCATCCACCTTGAACAACTTCCGCAGTGTCCTTCGATTCAGTTCGAAACAAATGTTGATCAGCACGATGACACCAGAACAAGGGTACACGACAAAATTTTAACATAGGAGTGATGACCAACCGGAACACCTGTGGGCAGTAATCTTTCCATTTGAAATCACAGGAACTGTGGGGAGGGGTGTATTTCGAGCCTTCTGGAGGGAACTTTGTCCATACCTTTTCCTTTGGGTCGAAAGCCGACGATTTCAGATCAAGCGTAATTGGACCTTGCTTCCCAACTGCATACCTGTGTCAACAAATCATTGTTACGACAGGCGATTTAACCATGGGAAAAACAAGGTGAAAAACAACTGATATTCTGCCATGGAGTTCAGCATATTTGAGCCATCAAGGAAATGCTTCTTTTATGTTGGAAAATATAAGATGGAGATGTAAAGTCCAAACCAAAAATCAGATTAACCACACCAAGAATTCACTTCTAATCCATTACATAGCACAACTCGTTACCAATTCACTTGTAAATATTTCCTGATTAGAATTTGTACTGTTGTATATCAGCAAACGAATCAAAACATAAGTAAACATGCAAAATTTGGACAATTGCTCAACAAAAATTGTTCATTTCATCCGTAGAAGGCAAAAGAAGCAGCGCACGCACCTGATCCCGAGCTGCAAGTTGAGCATGAGCTCGTAATTCTTGTGACCCTTGGCGATGGTCTCTCCCTGCCGCTTCGCCTCCCAAGGCGGCGCCCACTTGGCGATGTGCGGCGCTGGCGACGGCGGCGGCAGCAGCAGCCCCTCCCCGCCGCCCTCCGCCCTGACGCTCCTCCTGGCGCCCATGGCCTCGTCCGCAAAGGCAGCGCCGTCGACAATGTCGCAAGTGATGTCCCCGTCAGACTCCCAAATGCAAATCTTGTCGTACTTCCTGTCGCCGCCGGAGCTATTGCTCAGCCCCGACGCGGTGCTCGACCGTCCATTGGGCACCCTGTGGCCCGAGCAATTGAGTGACTTGTGCAGCGACGCAGGCTCGGAGCTGCCGCCCATGAAGCCCGGCAAGTCCCTCGCGAACACGTCGCGGGGATCACGCGTCGTCGTGGAGGACGCCGCCGGGGACGGGTAGTAGACTCCCTTCTGCTGGACAATGCCGGCGGGGCTGTCGCGAGTCCAGTAACCGACGTAGACGCTGCCGTCGGCCCAGCGGAAGGTGCCCTGGCCGCGCGGGCAGCCGTCCTCCCACCCGCCGTCGTAGCGGTTGCCGTTGGACCAGACGAGCGCGCCGCGGCCGTGGATGAGGCCCGCGCGCCACTGCCCTGAGTACTCGGTGCCGTTGCGCCAGATGTAGCGGCCGGTGCTGTCCTGCCGCCCGGAGCGCCACTCGCCGTCGTAGTGGTCGCCGTTGGCGTAGCTCTTCTTGCCGCGGCCGTGCTTGAGGTTCATGGACCAGGACCCCCGGTATGTGTCCCCGGCCGCGCCGGTGTACGTGCCGGCGCCGTCCATGAACCCGTCTAGGAATTCGCCCTCGTAGGTGGCCCCCGACGGCCACGAGAACTTGCCCCGTCCCGTCGCCTTCCCGTGCCGCCACTCCCCCTCGTACATGCACCCGTCCGTCCACAGGTACTTCCCGGCACCGTGCGGCGCGCCCCCGCGCCACTGCCCCGTGTAGAAGTCGCCGTTGGGGAGGCCGCGCTCCACGTACCCATGGTGCCCGGCATCGTCGCCGCCCGTGGACGACGAGGCCGAGGAGGACGCCGTCTCGGAATCGTCCGCCGCCGACGTCGGGGACACCCGGCGCCTGCCTCCAGGCTGCGGATGCGGCTGCACCTTACGCACAGTCGCCTCCCACGCCCTGGCCCGGGTGTGCTCGTGCATTGGCCGCACACGCCTGTCCCGCCCACACTTTCTCCTCCTCCTCCTCCTCCGTCGCGGCTGGCCGTGGATCTAACACCGCCGGAGGCCGCGCGCGCGCTGCCACTACGGCGGCGGCATTGTTCGAGAGCGCGCGCGCGATGGAGGTAGTGGCGATGAGGAACGTATGCACGCAACGCAAGCGAGCGAGACGCAAGGAAGGGAAGGGAAGGGAGGAAAGTAAAGAAATGAGTTTTGGGGTCAGAGGTGGGGGAAGGGAGGGAGGAATGGAAGGGAGGGGTGGTGGAGACGGAGGTGGAAGACGTGTGTTTTTGCTTTTATTTTTTTATTTTTTATCTTTTGTGAATTTGATTTCCGAAACTAGTCAAATTTGTCGAAATTGTTCAAAAATGTTGTAAAGAAATTAAATTTGTATATAACTCTACATTTGTTTCTAAAAAAATAAATAATATTTAATATATACTCTAGCAGTACTAAAATGTAAATATTATGTAGTTTTTGCTTTTATTTTTTTATCTTTTGTGAATATTATTTCCGAAACTAGTCAAATTTCTCGAAATTGTTCAAAAATGTTGTGAATAAATTACATTTTTATATAACTCTACATTTATTTCTAAAATAAATTTAAATAATATTTAATATATAACTCTAGCAGTACAAAAATGTAAATATTATGTAGTTTTTTCTTTTATTTTTTTATCTTTTGTGAATATTATTTCCGAAACTAGTCAAATTTCTCGAAATTGTTCAAAAATGATGTAAATAAATTACATTTTTATATAACTCTACATTTATTTCTAAAAATAAATTTAAATAATATTTAATATATAACTCTAGCAGTACAAAAATGTAAATATTATGTAGTTTTTGCTTTTATTTTTTATCTTTTGTGAATTTTATTTCCAAAACTAGTAAAATTTCTCGAAATTGTTCAAAAATGTTGTAAATAAATCACATTTTTATATAACTCTACATTTATTTCTAAAAATAAAGTTAAATAATATTTAATATATAACTCTAGCAGTACTAAAATGTAAATATTGTGTACATATCTTTAGCTAAGATTTTGGTATGATATAGGTTCATCATATAATCATCAAAATGCCAATTTTTTATTGAAAATATTAAATAAATTCACTATTAAAACATACTTAATGAAACTAATTCGATGCTATAATTGTCTAGAGATATTTCATTCCACTTTATCTAATTTAAAAATCTAGAACAAAATCAGTTCATCCCAATGTTGTTTAACCAAACACAACCTGAGGATATCAATCTGAACTATTTCTTCTAGATTGTCTTCTCCATTAAACCAGTCTATCAACCTAGCATTCCTCCTACTTGAGTAGCCTCCGATCCATTTGGGTTTGTGTTAGGTGTCTTGTCCCTGTTAATCCCTTGCAATATATACCTGCAGCTTGCACTGCAGGACCAGCCTGATTCAGCAGCAAATATTCAGTAAAGCCAGCCTTGGCATGCTATGTAGCTAACCTGGTCCTGATCTTTTGACTTAGCTTGTTGATGTAATTAACCAATTGTTTGGTTAAAGGAGCTTCTGATCTTGATTTATTTAGCTAATAATCCAGCACTAATGAAGCTCGATCTCATGGGGGAGAAAAGTCAGCTGATCAGTATCACAAGGCAGTACAGTTGCACCACCGGCCATGGAAATTATTATGTCCATCAGAGGATCACATAAACTATAGTCGATCGTGCATCCAAATAAGTGGTCAGATCGATCGATCTTGATCCATATATTTCTTGAATGTTCGTCCGCTTACTTACCTATGAATATATACAATAATGTGTAGTTGCATTTTGTTTTTCAATTCGCCTGTTCATAACTTGACCAGTTCATCTCTAGCTTCTCAGCTCTCTGTCAGACTGATCGAACTGCCTGTTAGTTCATCATATCTTCTCATCCATCGGCTAGTGATTGACGTACAGGAACCAAAGTCCAAGGGTGAGGTCAAATTTTGTTGTTCTTGCATGGCTCTTATACATAAAGATTGGTGTGTTCTGATCTGGTGGTATTTTAGATGGACAAAATGCCGTCGTAGCTGCAATGTCATTCGATCGTCTGCTTGTTGTTCGATCGGTTCAGAGATATTAATCAAACAGTTTGGTGATCAATAGAGGTCCAGTATACGGCAGTATTGCTACTTTGTTTTGTTACATTTTGAGAAAAAAAATTAAACTTGAGCCGTGAGCTACGAAAAAACTGTTATAAGTTGTGAGTCGCGAAAAACCATCAAATCATTTAGTTAGAGACTTGAGTATACGTGAATTGTAACGGCAACTTCATACCTCAATTAAAAGCGAATACAAGTGAATACGCTAAGTTTATTCTATACTACCAAAACTGTTGTAGTCGAAAAGAACTTGTTTTTAACTGATGAATCGATGCTTATTCAATTTTAAAAAAATGAGACAAACTTTTCTAATTGTTGCATATCTAGTAAGGACTTGTACAATGGTTACATGATTATGAATTTTCAAAATAAAATGTGCTGACTGCATGCAGCATTTTTTTTATAAAATCAACATAACTTCACCTTTATTTATTTATTTTTTTTTAAAAAGATCAGCATTACTTCTTGTATTGGTTTAACTCAAGAGCATAATCACTCAACAAGCAACCTTGTAGAAAGTTATTAGTGCCCATAAGAGCAACTTGCAAACTATGCTAAGTAATTGTTTAATTGATACAACTCTAGATTTGAGATCATGTTAGCCTTGGAGTTTGTATAATAAAATAAAGTTATTAAAAATTTTATTTTTAGTCCAAAATAAAAAACAAGCTAGCTCAACTGAATATCTTTAATCCACACCTACAGCTCTAAATATCTAATATTTTTTTAAAAAAATAGATTTAACTAGCTCGTAGAAATCTTGAATCTGTATGAACCTCACTAAGGGGGTGTTTGACATGACTCCGGAGCCGAACTCCAGGCTAGAGTTGATCGGAGCTAGCCAAACACCCCAGCTCCAAAAAAATGTAACTCCATGGAGTTTTTGGAGCTCTAGTTCATTTGTTTGGAGCACCTCAATCGCAGCTCCACAGCTCCAGCTCCACTCAGAGCCAGCTCTAGCTGGATTTCTGGAGTGGAGCTGCTCTGATTGGAGTTGGAGCCATGCTAAACATGGCCCTAAGCTGGAGAATAATACTATATAGTTGACCATAATTAATTATGAGCTATGTGGTTCACTGTTATTTTAGGCTGGTTCTAAATTGGTTGCTCAATTAAAAATGGCATACCTAGTATGCAGATCATACCATTTTAGTGAAATATATAGTTCTGCCATGTATATTTATTTAAGTAAAGATTATTTGCTGCTGGAAATGACAGAGAGATGCCAAAACAAAACTATCATGCTAAGAGTATGTTTGATTGAGCTGTAGAATTTGGAAAACTTGATATGAGTTGTGAAAAATTGTTGTGGTTTGTGAGCTACAGAGAAAATAAATGTGGAGTTGTTTGGTTAAATTAACCGTGGAATTATGGTAGAACAATTTTATGAAAGTTAATAGTAGAAAATGATGATTTTATACTTTAATTAACAACGAATATAATAAGCTCACAAGGATTGGTGAAATAATCAGGCGGTACAAACCATGAAGTTGTGGAATATGAGGGATGAGGAATTTTTACTTTGTACTACTAAAAAAACTACCACGGTTGGAAGAACTTGTTTTATTCGATACTTATTTGGTTTGAATTTTAACATTCTAACAAAAAAACAGTAAGAAAAGTTGAACCAAATACACTCTAAAAACCGACATTCCAGATTTCCAGCTGAGGTGGTTCGCTGGTTGTTTTCCCAGGACCATGAACAGTAGTCACAGCAACAACCAACTCCATTACCAGTTCTTGGCCACAGTTGGAAGCGAGCTGCTAGCTAGCACCTGCAGTGATCTATACTAGTGAAATCACATTCATTTTTTGTCTTAATAACAATGATGATTGGAACCCCACTGAAAGTAAACGCAAACACTGATCCAAAGTAGAGAAAAGGAGGGCCACTAATCAGTTCATCACTAACATATGCATGCATGCTGCTGGCATGGTACACTACCTCATGACGTTTTTGGAGCACATTTTTTCTAATCAATCCGATGATCTCAAGCCCGAACCAATGAGGTTCCAACCTTGTGGAAGAATTGCAATCAACCGATCATATCCATCGATCTCGAAATCGAAAAAATAAAAAAAGAGGAACTAACGGAGAGGAGTGAAAGAAGCACACAACTGAGAAATTTAATTGGAGCTAGCATATATCTTCCATGTTGCATGTTGCGTTCTTTATAATTTGTTGCACTTTTTATATGTTAATTTTTCAAACTACATTAATAATTATAATATTAAATTAAAGATGTTGAACTTATAAAAAAAATCAAATGAGCTCATGCTATGAAACAAACCAAGTATTATATATGTATGAGTAGAGACTACTTAGATAGAGAAAAATAGAGAAGTATATATGTAGACAAAAGCTTTATATATGAGTTAATTTCTAGGTTAGAAGATATAGATGATAGATTTATAAATACATATATAATCAATTTAAAATATTAAACACTAATTTAATTTGTTTTTTATGAGACCAGACGTACTAGCTCTAGCGTATAATAATCCCAGCCCCGTTATTATATTTTTAAAAAATCTGTTAAAAGTTTAAAAAATAACTATCAAAATCTAATGAATTTATTATAATATGAAATCGAGGAAGTGACGTTACTAAAGTGAAAAGAACTGAACTAGCTACTGGCCGGCGCCAAAGTCAATCCTGAGCTGGAATAATATTGCCCTAGTGATGATCAGTAGCAGATCGAGCTTTCAATGGCGCCCTAAAGTGGTGTCGTTAAAGGTTGCATCATGTGCTCAATTCTCGTTCGATCGATCTATATGTTAAGTCTTTTATATATATATATACACTACACCACGGATGTGGAATGCTATTCTACACCGACGTGAAATGGAGGGTCGGGATTAGGTGGGACGTGGGGGCACGTTTTGGGTTGATCGGTGTAGAATAGCATTCCCGTAAACACCCATAGAAATAGCATTCTACACTCGTGGTATAGAATAACATATATATATATATATATATATATATATATATATATATATATACGGGAACGTTATTCTAGACCAATCAATCCAACCGTGTCTATCTCATCCAGCGTGCCCCCACGCCTCAACCAATCTCGACCCCCTTCCACGTTGGTGTAGAATAGCATTCTACACTAGTAGTGTAGAATAATATATATATATATATATATAATCAATTTACAAAGTCTAATAATATAGATCACAATCGATCCGTGTGCAGCAGGAGACAGGCTCCAAGACATTATTGCTCTCAAGACTTAATCACGCTGCTCGGTTTCACGCCGGCGGCCGGCCGGCTGGCCGGCGGGCCGTCGATGTCGTCTCCGATATGATACCCCATCTATATCTATCACACGTACGTACGTACGCATGTAGCAGCAAGGCAAGGCATTGACGCCGCCGGCCGGTACGTGCAGTAGCAGTAGCTGTTATAGATGGCCGGAATTCAGTACATATACAGCTAGCAGCTACTCGATCGGCAGCTAGCTAGGTCGTCGGTGGTCGCTGTCTCACCTGCACACTGCAGGAGACGTTGGGGAGAGCTCGCGGTGGGCGCGCGCGGCGGCGCGGGGCTCAGGCGCTCGATCAGCTCGCCCCTGCCATGCCGGCTGCCGCCGCCACGCCCTACACCGCGGGCTCCACCCCGCACTCCGCTGCCCCCCTCCGGCCGCCGCCTAAATAGATATATATCGATCACAAGCCCGATCTCGGCATCTCTCGGCCGTCTTCTTCACCTCTGGCCCGGCGGCCGGCGCCCCGGCTCCGCCACCAGTCGCCGGCGATCGACCTGGCCGGAGCTGAGAGCTAGCAAGCCGGCCGGAGATCGAATGAAAGATCGAGCGCGACGTACGCCGGCCGGATCATTCCAATCATCTCTCGATCGATCGCATTCTCGCATGCTTGCGTCTTGACGCGCGCGCTTAATTTGGCAATTAGCTGCGAGCGTTGACCTGCATTGACCACCTAATTGCTACGTCCATATTAATATATTATAATTTATTTGGTTTTACAAACCTAAATTTATTTACCTTTAACAAATTTTAGAAAAAAATATCAACAACTATAAAATTAAATTTACTATGTATTTGGTACCGTATTTGTATATATTAAAATATATTTTCTCCAAACCGAGTCGTAACTAGAGAATTTCAAATTAAAAAAGATCAAACATCGTGTAATATAAAACACAGATAAGATGAATATTCACCTATGAATAATCAGTGATATGACAAAAAATACTTTACAAAAATCAAACACCATGTAATAATATAAAATATAAAAAACATCTTTATTTGATCGATCGATAATATGAGTGTAGATAGAGTAGGTGTCATATAAAAATCTCGGCTGCTTTAATTTTCTGGGACTCCACTGCTTGCATTGGTGATCGATCACCGATCGATCAGTTGGTGTGCAGCCAATTGATCGGTTGATAGCTAGGGTTCATATGGGAGCTAGATTAGCAGCATGTGATGATACTGTGTCGTGTATTATTGCATGCATGCCTTAACCTAACTCTATTCCCAGCAACTCGATCTTAGGTGATGTTTGGTTCAGGAATTAGGTGGAAGCGAGCCGCTCCATTCCATTTAATATGTGTTTGGCTTAGAATTAGATGGAACGAAACGGCTCCAAAAAGAAAATATTCTCTATAGATTCGGAACCATCCTGTTCTAAAAAAATGACCGAACCGAGCGCCTCCTCTTCTCCCTGATTCTCGTTGTCCTCTTCTCCGCTGGACGACTCCCAATCTCTCTTCTCCCTAGCGCCAGCCGCCCACTGCAGCTTTCATTCGGACATGGAGCTCGTCGTCGCGCTGTGCGCCCTCGCGCTGGAGCCCTCACGTGCTGTGCGCCCTCGCGCAAGAGCCCTCGCGTGCTGTGGAGTCCTCACACTAGAGCCCTAGTGTCGCGCGCCTCACGCGTTGGAGGTTGGCTCCAGTTGCGTGCCTCGTGCTAGCTCCTCCTCTTCGGTGGTTGGCTCCGGTTGCACGCCTCGTGCTAGCTCCTCCTCCTCGCGCGGTGCTTGTGTTGCGATTTCAATCCTGAGCTGAAAATGGTTAAGTTGCCACTACTACAAAGTTCAATAGTTCTTGGGAGAAGAAAATGGGAAGCACCCTAGAGGCCAGGTAGTACGTGGATCTGAGTGGGTTTGGAGATTTGAGAGATCTGGCAAGTGTTGGCTGCTAGTATGCTAAATTTTTCATTTTTTGTTGATCAAACCAGTAGCTAGCTTTGACTTGCTGATATGTAAATTTACAAGCTGTTCACTGAATGGCATTGAAAGAATCTATACATAAAATGAAATGTTTTAATATTTTTTGTTGATAAAATAAGTCATCTTGATCCATGGACAGAAACATGCATAACTTAACGGTTTAGTTTGATAAACAAATTTCATGTAAACATTATATTTGTGTCTGATTTCCGCTCTTAAATCAAACAAAGGATAGAACTGCTCCGTTCTATCAGATTCTAGAACCAAACAAAAAACAGAGTAACTTCATTCTTGCTTCCAAACACAGAGCAGAGCTATTCCATTCTCAAGATCTGGAACGGAGCCATTCCGTTCTATCATATTCCTAAACCAAACGCCACCTTAATGGAGCTAGTGGAAAACAACTCTTCGTCAGATCGATCGTATCGATCGTGTGGTCGTAATTACGCCGTCAAATCATCCTAATTTCCACGCCTTTATTTGACTCCACCATCAGAGTGATGAAATATCTGATCTCCACTAGGTAGGTATCAAAACCCAAGTGTTTATACGAAAAATCCATATTTGTAATTTTTGACTAGTAATTAAGCTAAAAAACTATACTATTATGCATAGTTTCATATGATGTTAACTTATTATAACTAAAGCTAATCACTTAATTGGGTGTTCCATCTCCAAGAAGTGGATGTCATTGCCCTACATAGCTATATATCCCAATTGTTGATGAAAAGATGCGAGCGAGATGAAGACGATGATATTATATAGAGAATTGTATAGTGCCCTAAAATTTATGGATTATATAATATGAATGATCTAACGGTTCAGATTTGACATCAGTGATTAATAGGTCATATAACCTTCTTTTAACACGTGTGAATCACATATACATATAACAATTAATTCATTTATTTGCATGCTAGTATATTAATTATTGCATGCACTAAAAAATAATGAACAAACTTTCCATGCGAGCGATATTCACGCAGATTGCTATCCATAATAATCAAGCTAGTTAGCCTATTTTTGTAATTATTTATTTTAAACATACTTATTTAGTGATATAGATTAGTTTGAATTATTATATATATTGGAGACTCTCCAGGAGATAATGGAGTTCCATAATGGTTTTTTTTTGTTTTTACAATTTTTACAGTTTGTTAATATATCATCAGTACGAGTCAAAAGACCCTGCGTGCTATATTGATACCGCTTTGTTGGTTGCTAAGCTAATTCTTCGTGGGGCACACTTGTGAGCTGCGGCTGCATGCTACTAGCTACCGCTGCACAAATTCACAGTGCTACTGCTGTCTAGCTCCGTGGCGCCGACCGGCCGGAGACCGCGGCGGGCGGGCCCCGCGTGTCGCCGCCTCCGCCGTGGTGCAGCGTAGCGTGCAGTGGGCGGCGCGCGGCGCGCGGCCGGTGCGGCAGCCGGCAGCAGGAGCAGCGGGGAGTTACGCCCTTGCCCCCCCCGCCCGTGTCCGTGGTCCAGAGCAAGCTACGTACGGACGTACCTACCTACCTAGGGGCCCGCAGGCGCGCCATATATAGCTAGTAGCATGGCATTAGCTAGCAGCGGCGACGACGGCGACCACGACGACGACGGCGACGCTGATCGAGTAGCGTGCACGCACGCACGCACGCGGCGTGCGATGCTGATTCTTTCATATCTCTCTCTCTCTCTCTTTCACGAAGGCATGCACATCTCGCGTCTCGCGCGGCGTCAGCCTCTGAACCGATCTGGCATTGCATGCACATGCTGATGATATGATCTAGGGCTCTAGACCAAGCAAACACATAGAGCTAGCTCGATCGATTAATCGTTTTCAAGAACAACTGCATGCCTACGAGTAAATAATTATCTTTAAGCCATGACAGTGTCACTGTCTCAGCCGGCCTGCTAAAGTGCTAATTAATTACGTACACTGGCCAGTGCCGTTTCAACTTTCAACTGTTCGAGCACACGAAGAACAGAAGAACATGCAGATATATATCGTGCGTGAGATCCATCAACAACTAATCATCTCGCGCACGCTCTTGGAATGTGGAATCCGGCCGGAGGAAGCTCTCTTCTCCAAGCTAGGCTCAGGCCGACGTACTGACAGTCTGACACTCGCTCGAACGCACACACGCCACTGACAAGTGACAACACTGGCAAGCAAACCTAGCTACCAGTAGCATGGATGCAGTAGCCACAAGCAGCTAGGTAGCTGTAGGTCAGTGTGACAGTACTGTGTGCAGTTAAATCATTCATGATAACTAGCTAGCTCCAGATCTTAGCCGGATCTACTCGATCATATATATGTTCATATGGCGGCAGCAATGGCGGCCATTAATCCATGAATTGAAGAGTACTCGCCGTAAACTGACCAGCAGATCGTCACGTCGTCGTACTACCGTGCATCAAACTGAAATCTTTTTCTTGGATCCACTCCTGTTGTTGCCTCACCTCGTTCGTACCACTGCGTTCGTGTGCCAGATGTATTTACATTACATGTGTAGGATCTTAATTAGGATGCTTCGTTTTAACTGAAGTAGTTGCGCTCGTACGTACGTGTGTGGCTGCATGTGGTAACAGCAAGCGGCCGATCGATCGATCGATCGCTCGCACGGGCGCGAGTAAATTTCCTCTGCGGCCGTACGTGCGTGCGTGCGTACGGCGCCGATGGACACGGACGCCGGGGATTCGCACGCGCGCGCATCAATGTAGCCGTACGTGCGTACGCCGACGACATAATGTGGTTCGATCGAGCGAGATAAATGGCAAATTAAGGGGTGTTTGTATGAGGGCTAGCGGTAGCCCATGTCATATTCAATGTTTAAATACTATTTTGAAGTATTAAATGTAGACTATTTACAAAACTCATTCATAATCGGAGGATTATTTAAGAGACGAATCCAATGAGCCTAATTACACCATGATTTGACAATGTGATGCTACAGTAAACATTTGTTAATTATGGATTAATCAGGGTTAAAAAATTCGTCTCGCGATTTATTCTTCGATTCTGCAATTATTTTTATAATTAGTTCACGTTTAGTCCTTCAAATTAATATCGAAACATCTGATGTGACACGGCTAAAATTTACCCTTCGGATCCAAATACCCCCTAAAACCAGCAGGAGATGAAGATGATCAGGAGGAGCTCTTTGCTGGATGCAATATTTAAACTAGTAGCTGGAAATAAATTATAATCTGCAAGCTAGAAAAATCATATTTTGTCTATTCTTACCTGTCATGCTTAAAATAATGAAAATTATAACATAATCACGATTATTTGATAAGCAAGGATGCAATTGATTCTGATTATTATATATATTGCCGATTACGATTAACGCTTAAGCTCTCTATAATTTTTTCGTTTGTCGCACTTCTACTTTAATCGTAAACTATGGATAAGTTATTCCGAACGGGACCTAAATCTTTATAAATAACATCAACTAAAACTTCTTAATTTGTAAAGACATAATAATAATATATTTTTTGGACAAAGTTTTTGATAATAGAGAAGTATTTTCTTGAACAGAGTTGAGAGGCATGTCAGTTACATGGAAGTATACTGTGCACATCGGCTGATCATGCACATGATGCACATGTGAGATCTCCACCTTCAATCTGTAATCCAACGGATAACGGCTTTACTGGGGGTTATTGCAAATGTAGCAAGGAACGGAATGGGGGGTGGAAGGTGTTTTCTGCTAAATCATCTGGTGGAGCTGTTGTCCATTAGATTACAGATTGAAGGTGGAGATCTCACATGTGCACCATGTGCACAGCTAGCCGATGTGCACATGATATTTTCACTGTCAGTTACTCTCACACATTTACGGCTCTCAGAGGACGCCCCGGCCGGATCGCATTGAAGAGGGCAAGAGGTAGATCGAGGCGCCTTTGCTCTCAGCTCCCAGAAATCAGAACTCACCCTTTGCATGCACTAGATCAGTAGATGTGATCACTGCTATCTACTTACATGCTCAGATAGATGCTCTTAACAAATCATTTACGCGAAATATGCATGCATGGC
Source organism: Zizania palustris (assembly GCA_019279435.1). Lineage (NCBI taxonomy): Eukaryota > Viridiplantae > Streptophyta > Magnoliopsida > Poales > Poaceae > Zizania > Zizania palustris. Next base: position 69,471,635 of record JAAALK010000079.1, on the reverse strand, counting down.
AAGGCATCACGAGCCACCGGTTGGCATTGAATTCGACCTCTTGGGGTTTCATCGTCGTCATGTTCTTAGCCTGAAGTAAACCATGACAAGAAGAGCTAGCTGAATTAAGGGCGCGCATGCGTGTATATACATGTCTTTTGCACAAGATCAGATCGGAGGAGGGGCCTGCAGCCTGCTAGTAGGCTAGTAGCTGCCTGTCACGTCCATGGCTGCTAGGTTTCTTCTCTTTGAAGCTCGCTCCTACTGTACCTCCCAACTCCCAAGTCCAAACATGATCATCAGCTGACATATGTTGTCTTTTCAGTTGATTCAAGTATCATTCTCTATTAAAACCTAGATGACAAGTTTGTGGTAACACTATTGATGATCGACCTAAAATATATATACTAGATCTGTCTGACTGTCTCGATGCTGACTTGAGATCAAAAGAGATGCGCCAATGGCGCCATGGTTCACTGAACAGACGGGGGAGGGCGACCTGACGACGATCGACAGAGCGAGTGGTGAGTAGTGGCTATCATAAAACCTGCTGAAAATGGCACGGTTGTCTGTCAGGGGAGGAAAGATCTCAGCACCCGTAGGCATTATCTGAACTGGACGGAGTGGAAAGTTGAGAGCTTGATTGCAAGTGTGCCAGCATATGGAGCATCAAGAATTGGCCGGGGGTATTTGGATCTAAGGGCTAAAGTAAAATGGGCTAAAATTTAGATCTTTTAGGGGCAAAAAATCCAAACACCAATGCTAAAAAGAAGCTAAAATTTTTTAGCTCATTAGCTCCCAAGGAGCTAAAGAAGGGTTAAAATGCCCATTTTCACCCACACCCCCACCATACATGCATGCATGAAAAACAAGAGCAATAAATGAGGGATATTTCAGTCATTATACACAACAATAAATGTTTTAGCCATTTTGCTTTAGCTCATTAGATCCAAACAGGCCCCAAGAGAAGGGACAAATTTAATCGATCAATCAGCAGCAGCAGCAAAATTTTACTTCTCCAGATATGTTCAAAAAAAAAGAAGAAAGATTGCATCGCTTCATGGGCCATAGTGCCATACTGATGATGCTGACTTTGCTGAGAAGTGGATGTTGTGCACTTGTTGCCTCTGAGATAACCCAAAGGCCCAAGAAACATACATTTCACAAAACATGGCTCGATGAAAGTGAAGGCAGATTATGATTCCGACTCCTTCACCAAACAGTGTGAGAGTTCAAACACTAAAAAGTTAATAAACAGCTTGGTTTATTATTTTGATGTTTTTACATAGAAATATTTATTAAAAATTACAGCTTTTAGGAGTTTTTGCGTTATAATCCATCCACGAAAACTGGCATGAGGCATGGTAACATAATTTGAAATTACAACACTTACATATGGCCCAGTACTCCAGTCCACAAAAGGATGCAAGTTCCAGTCCACTAAAGGTCTGAAACTGGGAGGTCAGTCCAGGCCTTTGACTGGGACGCACATAGTCATTGATAGTAATAGGTGTTTGCCGACAAAGATGATAATTAGATTTAATGGTTCAAGTTTTCTCATTGTCACAGATACTATAGCATATCAGCATCATATGTGAGACAGGCAGTACACAGTACCGGCAAAGATAAGAACAAGGTTACGTTACTCATTGTCAACTGTCAAGAAGATTATCATGTCCATTCAGAAGGAGTGCCAAATCCTTTTAAGAGACAGTAACGCCGTCGAGTTCTGCTTGGGCTACTGCTGCACCAATTGCATCGATCACCTCCATCTTGCCTTTGGTCACTGCTTCATCCATAGGGGTTTTCTCATGGCTGCAGACAAACCCAAATAATACCTTAACACATGAAATCCCTAGTGATGAAATTCTAATACAAGGTGCCAGACAAAAGTATTTTGCAGATAAATCGTTGCTTGTTCAGATGCAGCCATTTACACTTTACATACCTGTTCAGTGCACTGACACTAGCCCCAGCACATATCAAAGCCTTTATTACCTGAGAAGGTAATTATCAAGCAGTGGTGACATCAAGTATTTATTTCAGTGCAAGAAAAGAAAAGATGATTAGAGCAGAGGGCGACATAATTACCTCTATATGTTCGTTGAGGCATGCCCAGTGGAGGGGTGTGTTCTTCTCTGAGTTTGTAGCATTAACATTCTGTATTTGAATCACAGTCATAAACAGTATGCATTACTACCTATGGCTATGTTCTTAGATAGATGGCGTCTTAGAATACACATTATTGAACCTCAAAATTTTAGGTCACCAATAGATTAATAAAACTAGGATTCAAAATGTGAAAATGATATTAGTAAATTTATGACGAAAAATACTTTCATGTAGTTATATTTTTATTATTTTTTAATAAATATATAGCTATAAAAATTTGCATAAAACATGTGTATTGGAAACTGTATCGATGTCCAAAATAACATCATTTTAAGAACAGAGGTAGTACTATAGTACAGACTCTCCTATTTGTACCTCACAAGGACTTAACAAAGAAGTATGCAAGTTTGCTTCAAAACACATGAATAAATTTCACAACTCATGGGAACTATGCTTGAATGGAGATAATGAGAAAAAAGGGATAATTTGATCTCATCTGCTACATTAAAAACACTAAGAAAAAGTAGCTTTCTTACAGCTCCATTTTGAATCAAGTACTCCACCACAGCAAGATGCCCATTGGCAGAAGCCATATGAAGAGCTGACAGCAATAGGAAAAGGATTAGATAGCTTCCTATAGAATAACTAGTCTACATTAAAAAATGAAGTTGGATGTGTTAATCAGAAAATCAATCAGTGTGCCTCAGTCCTTCAGAAGAAGTAGAAAGTTATCGGTTTTCGGATATCTTCAGTGCAGACAGTTGAATTTATGATATGCAGCTTGACATATAGTAGCATGATTGGAACAGAATCGAGGAAATGATAGCACATCACTCTCCATTGTTAGTCATGTACAGTGCAAATCAAAAGACTCATTGACTCATTATTCATTTCACTTCTATCATTTGGCACTCTACATCAATTAAAGATATGCTAAATCATCTGTCATATGAAAAATAGGGCCAGTGGGAAATATGTCATTACAATTTTCACGGTTTAAAATATCTTATCGCTGATGGGTCACTGATAGGCAGAAACTAGCACGGTCATTGTGCAGTAGCGAATTTTTTTTCAGATTCGTGTGAGAAATTTTCTGTAGAAAATGTGCAACTATGCTACTATCTCCATAGCATATTCCAACATCATACGAGCATACCGACACTAAAAATAAGAACAACACAGCAAACTAAGATTAATTCTGGCAGCAGAAGAGTTGGGGAGGTCGGGGGGATGAAACCAACCCGTTCGACCTTGCGAATCCGTGGAGTCCAGGGAAACACCAGCGGAGAACAGCGCGACGACGTCCTCCAGGTCGTCGTACCTAGCGGCCTGGCGAAGCAGCCCCGGCACGCGCGATCGCCCGAGCGAAGCATCCATCTCAGTACACCACGGGAACACGCACGAAGCAGAAAACAAAAAGAGAAAACAGGAGCCGGCGAGGCGTGGTTTAGGCCTTACGTCGATGAGATCCTGGGCCTGCTCGGCGGCGGAGGGGCCCGCCGCCGCGGTTGGCTGCGCCGATTCCAGGCCCATCGCCGCCGCCGCCGCCGCCGCGAACTGAGGAAGACGAGAAGGTCCCTACTCCCTAGTGGTACGGTTCCCCGCATGTCAGCACAGCTGTATTGTGGGCCTATTGGGTCCATCCGGCCCAAGATGACAGCTGTCGCATGCGTAAGGCCCAAGACAAGGCCCACGTAAAGGGTAGGCGTAGAAAAGTCTCAAGGCCTATCAAATATCTATTATACTCCCTATATTTTTTATAAAAAAATTAAGGCGTTGACTTTTATCACAATTTGATTGTTCATCTTATTCTAAAATATTGTAAAAATACACAAAAATCAAGTCTTTGTGGACAAACTTTGCCTGAAGAAGCAAATAAATGAGCAAACAGGAGGGTCATTCAGGGCATTCCCAACCAAGAAACTATCTAGTAGTTTCTATACATGCCATGTCACTAAGAAACTACTCATAGAAACTCACTCTCACAATGCATGATTTCTTATCATAATTTATTTTTTCCTCTTTTGCCAATCATAAATAAGTGGGTCTCATCTATAGAAACTACTACACTCTCCCAATGCATGTAGAGTGGTTTCTTCATCCTTGGTATTAGTGATAGAAACCATTTCTTGCGTGAGAAACCATTTTCTCAACTTTTCTCTTCTTTCTTCATTAACTCTCATGCCACATCAGATTTTTGCTTATGTGGACTGTTATTTAATGCTATAGAAACTATCCTAGTCATTGCATTGGAGATGCCCTCAGGCAGGCAAACGTTTTTGGGTTCAGTTAACAAAAGACGCCTCGTTTTCACAAGTGGATACGTAAATTGAGAGCTCAAATACAGATTACTATTTGAGAAGTTCATTGGACTGTCACACGTTGCACTGCACTCGGTTATTCTCTGGGAAAATATGTGCACCAGCCATCAGGAACCGGAGGAGCAAACGAGGGTTGCCGCTATGGACAAAAAGGCAACACATCCCGGCCTTTTATCTGCAGCTCAGTAGGCTCAGCGAACTGCTCTTTAGACGTTTACTCCGATCCTTTCTGCCACCTGCAAAACAGATGCTCTGATGTGAGTTTGGTTCTGGAGCAGCAAATTTGTTCGCAAGTGTACACAAACCAGAAGACGAACGGTGTAGAGCTGAGAGCTGCTACAGATACACTTGCTGGTGTTAACACAATTCTTGATACCCAACTGTTAAGTGATTTCTGAGCTAGAAGGTACAGATGTTAGACTTAGGAGATACATATATGGTCAGTTTGAGATACTAAACACTAATTTGTTTTTTTAGAAGGGGGAACACTGTATGCTAATAAGGCTATAACAATTAACATGGTTGGTTTCTAGCTGGCAGTGTTGGATGGAGCAGATGTTTTCATCAAAGAAGTGTTGGGAGCATCAGAAAACCAAGGTTTGTACCTCCTTGAAAGAGTAAACATCACTGCCCCAAAGCCAGGCATCACAGCCTGCGTCTCTTGCTCCCCATAAATCATTCCTGCGGTCGTCACCGATGTGCACAGCCTCTTCCGGCTTGACGCCTAAAAACTCACAAGCCTTCAAGAATATTGTTGGGTTTGGCTTTTCTGCTGCAACCTGTTCATACAGGATCCAGAGGACAGAGTTTGAAAGGTAAGGCTAATGCGAACACGTTATAGATGAAACACGGAGATTAGTAGATTAAGTAAATGCAGACCCACCTCGGCAGATACAGCAACTGCATCGAACCAGTGATCACAGTTCAGGGCCTGTAAAAGTGGCCGAAGACGGGTGTCAAAGTTGGATACAACAGCTGTTTTTACTCCTGCCTTTCTCAATGCTTCAAAAACATATTTAGCATCAGGGTCGCATAGCTGCCAAGCCTAGCAAATATGAAGAACTTCATAAGTCTAGCACACAAGAACAAGATTTTGAAACCATTATGATTGCATAGTATCTTACCTTTGCAGTTGTGTAGTAGTGATAAAGTTCCTCAAAGTACTGTAAATCTGAGCATCCTGTAGAAGAACTAACTATATGTTGCCAAAATGGCCTACCATCATCAACATACCTGGAGATATTTACATGCATTAGTCCATCCAGCTGCAGAATTTTTTGGAAGGGTATGAATTATAAATGTTGGTTCTATGATTGAATATGAATCTAGATGTGAACAGCTCAACTCAATCAGATATCTGGAAGACGGCAACTCTCCCAGTCATATTTCTATATTCGTAACATAACAACAGCCACAAGTCAAGGAGGCACATGAATATGCGCCCACTCCCGCCCAGTTACATATAAGGTCCAAAAGAAAGAATAAATACACGCCTGCTACCTATCACCACCACTCAAATATGTCGAGAAAAATTAGTTGCAGATGATTGCCCATATTTATGTCTGCTGCTTGCAGAACACCTAAAACCATGTCAGTGTTTCACTAGTCATCTGTACAGTGTTTAAACTCTAAACCACACATAAAAAAATATCTGTATTTTGAACACTGCCTATAAACATAAGATTGTTGCTCCATTCCCCTCCTCTTCCATCAACAAAAGACAGCAAAACTATCTCATTCCCCAAAACCGGTTCAGTTCCTGGATCTAAGCCCGAAATATTGGTTGTTCATAGAATTAAAACAACCATTCTTGGAAGATTCTGTCTATCACTGTGGTACCAATTTACTTCAGTTAAATTTTAGTTTTGGTAGTTTTTTTTCCCAAAACAAGATGAAACTTTTCTATTCACGGTTTAACTCAGAGAGTTGAACAATTCACTCTGTTTAAAATAGCCACATGCTTGTATGCTTGTTTGGACGCTCATATTTTTCATCTTTCATGAGCAACTTTCATCATGCTGGTAGTTTCAAAATACCAACTTCACTTGAGAAAATGGCAAATATTAACTTGGAACCACTTCTACATGCCATAGCCTTATTTAACATACACAAAACGCCACTTGTATGCAACACGCTAACGAACCTCTCAGATTTGTCAAACTATTAATGCAATGGATAGTGAAAGCATAAGCTCCCATATCCCACTCCCAGATGCTATTCAAAATCAAATATTTCAAATGCAACGCTGCAAAAGAAAGAAAACCACAAGGACATCCAAGATATTGCAGAATTAAATTCAATATCGCATTTGGAGGTCATTGTGTAGAAAAAATTGGAGGTACAGAAGAGTGAAAAATTATATATGCTCGTGTGATATACCTCAGCCGCGATCTACCCCATGGTTGCGCATATGCCCATCTGTATCTCATCAAGATCTCATCCTCCGAGTACTTGACTCCATACTTTTTGCCAATTGTCCTGTACACCTGAAGAAATATTTGGAGTAAGCCACATCAAAACATGCATATGTAGTTATGTACTACATATCCTACCATTGCAAAAAGGGAAGTTTTCTTCTTATCTCATTATGTATGAAACAAATCCACCCAAAAGCAAACTTGAAGAACACAAACAAATCTCATAAGTCCACACAATACAAATAGATGCAGAGACTTGGATAGAACAGCAGTCGATCAGATCGACGCATCGTTCAACCGCGCACGCTGCATGCAGCACAGAGATTATGAGTTTGCCACAATAAGGGCCTGTTTGGGAAGATTCTAGCAGCTGCAACTCGTAGAATCTGAAGCTGCCAAAACACAGTGGCAAATCCACCCAGATACATGGATGTTTCAGACATTGGCATCTGGCGGAATAGAGAAGGCCACTGGCCACGTCACAGAAAACAACACGGAGACGCGACTCGCAGATGGGAGGGAGGGGATGGATCCAACCTGTGCCATGGGCTCGGTGGGGGCGAGGAGGGTGCCGGCGGCGTCGACGAGGATGGCCTTGTGCGTGATGTCGCCGTAGATTGCCCTCCGGTAGTCGTAGTACTCCCGCGCCCCCATCGGCTCCCACCTCGAAATCACGGGCACCGCCCCGGACTCCACGACCCCCGCCGCGGCCGTCCCGAGCCACCGCCTCCCCCCTCGACCCGCCACCGCCGGCCGGAGCCGCGCGCCGGCCGCGCGCAGCCGCGCCACCGCCATTGCCGCCGCGAGGAGCTCGTCAGATGCTGGCGCAGCCCCCCAGTCGCAGTCTCCGCCGGTGGCTTCGCCCGCCGTTCCGCCGCCCGCCAGCGCGCGCGCGCGCACACACTCGTCGCCTCGTCGGGAGTCGGGACCGTCTCGCGTCGCGCGTGTGCGTGGCGGAAGGAGGAGTTTATTTGTTTATAGTTATATAGGCGGACGCGTTGAGATTCGTGACGCCACGGCGATGACGATGCAGACGATTGCAGCTCGTCCGTTGATTCTGTTTCTGGTTACAACTACAAATATGTACAGCATCATCAGGTGGTCAACTGGCGAACGAATCCCCGTCGTCTCCGGAGACTGTTCTCTGCAATCAAGATCTATTAGACGAAATAGATCTAACGGTGTGGAACCTCTCCACATTGTCAAGGTGGACCCCACCGTTTCCAAAGTCCTTCTCTGATACCTGTCAGACCAAAATCCAATGGTGTGAAAGGACGATTGTCCTCTGCAAACAGCGAGACCGATTGCAGGGAATCTCATTTAGGTCAACCGAGAAATTTATGGTTAATGATTTATAATAATTAGACTGTTGATCATGGTTATTGCGTTTTTTAGTTTTTTTCAATGCTAGTAACTAGGCTACAAACCACTAAACCAAATTAGTGCTAACAGTAAAAAAAGATACTTGTTTGAGAAACCCTATTTAGTAAACATATTCTTTGGAGTCGGGGGGTGTTTGGTTCTATGGACTAAAAATTAATTTGTGTCACATCAAATGTTTAGATAGCCATTTGAAAGATTAAATGTGAACTAATTATAAAAATAATTGCAGAATCGGCAGATTATTCGCGAGACGAATCTATTAAGACTAATTAATCCATGATTAACAAATGCTTACCGTAGCATCACATTGTCAATGTTGCGGTAAATTTCTACATCAAAAGGCGTGCCGCCTTTTGCCAAGCAGCAGCACTGCATGCAACAGTTGCTTGCGGGCAGACGCAAGCAACAGACGGCAGGCGACGCTACAGGCACCAAGCGACGCGATGTATGCCCAAGCGACGCGACGGAGTGAAGCGACGCGACAAGCAACTCTTCATCTACTATATATATTCTTATGTACATTGTACTGTAAACTACTTAGAGATCAATAAAGAAAGAACTGTCATTTGCTTTACACTGTGTGCAACTATTCTGCAATACGTTATCAGCACTTTTTGCTTTTGTGAGTTCCTAGGTCGGTTCTTGCGCAAGAACACAGAAAAAGGTACACATTGCAGTTCAAATCTGAATTTTTTCTCTCTCTATCTTCCTGCATATGCAGGACATGGCATCACAAGGAGGACCCTGCCGGCAATCCCCTCCTGATCGCTCCGCTGTCGCGCGGCACGCTGAGGCTTCGGCGGCCGCCTGGCGTCCTCGCCACACCCTTGCGCGGCGCGGCGCGGCGTCGCCGTCCCACGGACTGCCTCGCCCGGACCTCGCGGGGCGCGGCGCGGCGTCGCCGTCCCACGGAAGGCCTCGCCCGGACCTCGCGCGGCGCGGCGCGGCGTTGCCGCCCCACGGATGGCCTTGCCCCGCCCTCGCGCGGCGCAGCGTGACGTCGCCGCCCTACGGACATCCACGCCCGTTCTTCGCACGTCGAACAGAGGCGCCGGCGGCCACCTGGCGACCTCGCCCTGCACTCGCGAGGCATGCAGAGGCGTCGGCGGTACCCTGGCGACTTCAGCCCACACCCACACGGCGTTGGACTCCTGCGACCCCATCAGTTGTATGGTGTTTCTTCTCCCCTGCTCCGGTCACTTGGTGGCCGAAACAAGCCCACTGGAAACGTCGACGGACAGGGAGAAAATCACAGGTGCACCACGGTCCAGTATATGCATGTACCAGTGCACCAGGGATTTCAACGACTCCACCTACAACAATGGCTGCCCGTCGTGGCTGTCCCGCTCACAACTGGAGCAGTACCACAGTCACGGGTTTTCAAAGGCCACTGCCGACACCAACACAGTCCCCACTGCCAGCACCTCAGCCTCATACACCAATACCTGGGCTCTCACCCACTACCAATACAGAGGCAGAGAAGAACAAGAATGGAGTGTATTCATACGCTCCTATGGAGGAATATATGGCATTCCTCACAAGTGGCCCATCTGCACCAAAAATATATAACTAGATCTTAAAATGTTGTTTAAATTTCTGCCATTGTTTGTGTTATTAATATATGTGTTGTAAACTCATTGTAATAAGGCAGAAATGTTATATGACTTGTCTAGTGAATATATGGATGTTTTATATACATGTGTTTTTAAGCATCAGCTTCAAAAAAATGCTAAATATTAATGACTATTATTCAAACAAATGTTGGATTAAAAACATAACAAGCAACAAAATCATTTGCCCAATATTTAGAGGTCTACACCGTTTGGTGATTACCTTTAATATTAATACCAACTTGTTTCTATAAACTATATGTTGTTAATAAATCGAATAATCCATCAGGAATATTGCACAACATATTAATGGTAAATCATTACCTATATATATTAAATAGTCAACTACACTATGTGTCGTGCATAATATGTTTTATGATTAGTATTTTTTTTACAACATTTATATATATTTACTCTCTTAGTAAATTAAAATATATCCCTACATGTAGGAAATGACTGATATTTCAAAGAAAGAATTCCCTGAACTTGCTTTAGATGGTAGTAATTATTTAACATGGGCACAGGATGTTAAAATAAATTTAACAGCCCGTCGATGTATTAATACCATTATGAATCCAATACCAAATGCACCTGAGATCCCAGACTACAACAAATATGCCACACTCCATTTTCTGCGCCATCATCTACACTCAGATTTAAAATTTGAATATGTGATGGAAGAAGACCCCCTTGCTCTATGGAAATCCCTTAAAGATCGATATGAGCAGCAGAAAAATGTCATATTACCCGAAGCCCAACGCGAATGGTCACTAATTCGCTTTCAAGATTTCAAATCAGTAGCAGATTATAATTCCGCCGTACATAAAATCTGCTCTAAATTGAAATTTTGTGATCAACCTGTTTCAGAAGAAGCAATGATCGAAAAAACTTTATGTACTTTCCATCCAACATTCCGAGTATTGCAACAGCAATATCGCCAACAGAAATATACAAAGTATTCTGAGTTAATATACACATTACTTCAAGCGGAGAAGCATGATGAACTTTTGATGAAAAATCATCAAAATCGCCCAACAGGCGCAGCTCCTCTTCCTGAAGTACATTTTAATTCTCAGCGTACTAAATTTCATGGCAACAAACGGAATAAAAACTTTAAGGGAAAGTCAAAGTTTCAAAATAACAGGCATGGGTATAAGACAAATAAAGGGAAAAGTCCATTTAAGGACAATCCTAAAGACAAATCTGAAATTTGTCAAAGGTGTGGATGTACGAATCATCGTACTAACAAATGTAGGATCCCAAAGCATTTGGCTGAACTTTATCTAAAGTTTGGTAAGGATAAGCAAGTTCGTCGGAATAAGTTTGAGACGCACTTCAATGAACAACAAGTCAACGACTTACCTGCGGGACCTTCTCAAAGCGCCCATCAAAATGAAGTTCAAAAGAAGGAGCAAGACCCATCCAATATCGACAATATGATAGTCGAATATCACACTGAAGATATATATGGGGATCTCAAATAAATTATACATATTTCATATGTAAAATAGCCAAATTAAGAACTATAAATGTTGTATAAATATAAAAACATATATTGTAATATGTATTTGACATGTTATTATAAACATCATATGTATATATATATCATATCTCTTTATCTCATTTTTTTATTTTATTTTTATTTATTTATTATAATCATTTACGGGATTTTACAATAGATGGAAGATGAGGAAATCTGTTTAGTAGATAGTGGCTCTACTAACACAATTCTATGTGAGCTTAAATATTTCCAAAATCTTCATAAGAAACATGGAAATATCATGACTATCGCTGGACGCGATGCATTAATTGTAGGCTCAGGCCGAGCCACAATTACGCTCCCAATGGGTACAAAGTTAATAATTGAGGATGCACTCGTGTATCCCGATTCAACTCGTACATTGCTTAGCTATAAAGACATCCGTCTAAATGGCTACCATATTGAAACCCAAACTGAAAATAATGTAGAATACTTATTTCTCACCAAATCCAACGGATTAAACAAAGAGATACTTGAGAAATTTCCTTCATTTTCATCTGGTTTATACTACACATACATAAAACCCGTATCGCATGTTGCGTTTAAAATAATTTTTCAAAATCTTGATAAATTCAAGACTTGGCACAATCGCCTTGGTCACCCCGGAATAGGGATGATGAGAAAAATTATTAGCAACTCCATAGGTCATAATATTAATCTTGCAAGATTTCCTGGATCATCAGATTTTACATGCACTGCATGTGCCACAGGAAAATTAATTTTAAGACCATCATATCTTAAGATTAAAAATGAACAAATAAGTTTCCTTGAACGCATTCAAGGAGACATTTGTGGTCCTATACAACCATTATTTGGACCATTTAGGTACTTTATGGTGCTTATAGATGCATCCACACGATGTCCCATGTATGTCTCTTATCTACAAGGAACCATGCATTTGCAAAATTAATGGCTCAAATTATCAAACTAAGAGCTAGCCATCCTGAACATAGGATAAAAACTATTAGGATGGACAATGCCGCTGAATTTAGTTCACGAGCATTTAATGATTATTGTATGGCTCTAGGTATCAATCTAGAACACTCGGTACCTTATGTTCATACCCAAAATGGGCTTGCTGAATCTCTAATCAAGAGAATAAAATTAATTGCTAGACCACTTTTACATAATTGCAAATTACCAACCTCTTGTTGGGGTCATGCGGTCTTACACGCCGCAGATTTGATACAAATTAGACCTGTAACTTCCCCGTTACAATTAGTACGTGGAAATCAACCTAGTATTTCCCATCTGCGAATATTCGGTTGCGCTGTATACGTACCGATATCACCACCACAGCGTACCTCTATGGGTCCCCATAGAAAATTAGGCGTATATATCGGGTATCATTCACCGTCAATCATCAAATACCTCGAACCCCTAACAGGGGATTTATTTACTGCCCGGTATGCTGATTGCATCTTCGATGAAGATAATTTCCCGGCATTAGGGGGAGATTTGTACCATAATAAATGCCAGGAAATTGATTGGAATGCCACTGGTTTTCAATCATTAGACCCACGTACTATAGAATCTGAGCAAGAAGTTCGGAGAATAATAAATTTACAACAACTTGCAAATAATCTGCCAGACGCATTTACTGATTATAAGGGTGTCACAAAATCTCATATTCCTGCAGTTAATGCACCAGAAAGAGTTGAAATACCTCATCAAGCAACTCAACTCCCAAATCCTAAGATCAAGGGGAGAGATCTGTTTGCAACTGATGCTTCTCAAAAGCAATCTAAAAAACAAAGGAAGATGTAACACCCCAAATTTTCAAAACAATAAATATATTATTAAATTCAATTTCTTGGAATTATTATTTCAGAAAATACTTTTAATTCCCCTTTATACTCTTTTGAACTACAACATAGAGTAGATGACCAAATTAGGAGGTGAAACTTTTTGTATATGATCCTAAGACCAAAATATAATTTTGGGAATTTTTATAAATTTTTACCAGCCTTGGAAGTAACCCTAATATTTTAATCTATTTTCTGGAATTATTTTTATTCAGAAAAGTATTAGAACAGTAATGGGCTCCCCTCCCTCCCTTCTCTCTCTCCCGGCCGGCCCAGCCCGTTACCGCGCTCGCCTCTGGCTGACAACTCGGTCCCACCTGTCGGCGCCGAGTCCTTCCCCTCGCGCGCGAACCCGACATCTCGGTCCCACCCGTCAGTCGCCACCCTCGTCCGCTCGCGCCCGCTGACGAGTGGCCCTCGCTTGTCAGGACCTTCGTCCCCGCGAGATCCGCCCCGGATCCCCCCCCTCGCCGGCCGAAGACCTAACTCCGCCTAGGATCCGCCCTCGCCGGCCCCCTCCCTTTAATCCGACGCGTGCATTGAAGTCCCCTCACCTCGCCGGCCGTTTCCCCCTATTAATCCCGCCCGATTCACGTCCAGCTGCGTTGAACCGCGTCAACCCGAGCTCGCCGGCGTCAAGGCGCATTTATCCCCGACCACCGTCGATTACGCCCCCTCTGCCCCCGCCGGTGATCCTATTTAAACCCCCCAGTCACCCCCACGCCTACGCCTTGCGAGAACACACAGAGCGCCCTCCAACCGGCTTTTAGCGCAACACCGCCTCCTGTTCTCCAGCCGTCGACCGCCGTCGCCGGAGTACTCCTCCGTCCTCGTCGACCGCACCTATGCAACCGCAAGGACCACCCCCACCTCGGCCACACCTTCGCTGGCCAAGGAGATCGCTGGATCCCCACCACCGACGAGTACCCGAGAAGCCCTCCGCGTCTACCCTCGCCGCCGATCACCGTCAGCCGTCCTCCATCGCCATCTAAGGTACCATCGTGACCGCCTTGGCCTCCTCTTTCCGTTTTCGCATAGAGCTAGGGCCTAGCCCCCTCGTAGGCGCTGTCGCCGCCGCACCCGAGCCCCGCCGTCGCCGGAGACGAAGGGGGGTATAACCCCCTTAGCGCGTGTCGTGCCGGATTAAATCTTGGCCGCACGATCGCGATCGGACGACGCGCGTGAGTCCACGTACGCGATCTAATCCGCACCGTCGGATCTGGTCAAAGCGTTACGTTTTAATCTCGCGCGTTGATTTCCATTTAACCCGACGCGAGATCTCGTGCATCCATGTGGTACCCCTTCGCGCGTTTTAATCCTGGCCGTCTGTTGTCACTTAACCCTCCCGCCTCGCGCCTGGCCACCGGATCCAGATCCGACGGTCCAGATCGACCCGGCGCACGCGCACAGTGCGCGGGTTCACCGTGGGCCTGGCTCACCGTGGACCCGAGGGGTTTAAAATTTGAAAATAAATTCCAGAAATGCTTTTAAACTTGTAAAATTCATATCTAATGCATTTGAACTCTAAAAATTACCATTCCAATTTCAGAAAATTCATAAAATTATTCTCTACATATTTATGCAATAAAAACAGTAGGTTTACTTTGACATTTTCATGTTTATTTAAATAAGTATTCAAATGCCCTTAGGATTAAAATGCAAATTTAAATATTTAAACTCCAGAAAATTTATATAATTGTTCCTTTCTGTTTAAACACTAGAACCACTGAGTTTTCTCTGAATCATTCATATTAAATTGATTAGAAAACTTAATGTAGTATTATTCACACTTAAAAACCCTTTTAGGAAAAACAATAATTCATTTTGATTCATTTTAAATTAATTGTGAAATAAATTTCAGAACCTTAACAACTGATTTTCTTTAAAATCAAACCAACTAAAACCCACATGCTTGTTGTGTGATTTTACGTTGTTTATATCGAATGTTGTATTTATTCTACTTTATTATTATTGAAAAGACTACGACGCCGTCGAGGAGCCGGAATACTTCCCGGAAGTCCCTCCCTCGCCTTTCGCTGAACAAGGCAAGTCACCAAACAATTCTTTTGAACATATTGAACCCATGTTTGAATTGACTATCGCTAAAACACATAGGTTATGTATATGCATTAGTCAAATGAACCCTTACATTATATTTATTTAGGATCCCCCGACCTTGATGTGCAACCCAAGCCATGCTATCTCGCTTAACCTCCTTGTCACCATATGATCAATGATATTAGTTAGTGTCCAAGGTATTGACACGGCCGCTATAGGACAAAAATGAGTCGTAGCAAAATGGTTCTATTATATGATCCCTGTTACTTCTTATCCTTGGAAATTCTGTTGGTGATGAGTCATGGTTGTGAGTGTATGCATGGTGGGTTCCGGGTGCAAGCTAGGGCATTGGTCAGTCGCACCCGGGGCACTATAAGGACCGGTCTGAGGGATCCGTTGCAATACACTTACGTACTAACCACAAGTCTAGTGGGTAAGTCCTAACTAAGGTATGGGTTGTTCCAAACCGAGGCCACCATTTGGAGATGGGTCAAGTTGCACCTGCGGGTGACTTGTACCAATGTGGCGCAAAAGGGGGTGCGACGTTAGCCGGGATGCGGCCCGGCGCGCCGGCGAAACCTAGAGCGGGTGGTTATCGCTTGGAACATCTCATATTGAGGTTTTGGCACGAGTTCCCGTGAAATGGGTCATCTCGTTGAGATGAGTGCGTGCCTTGTGGGTACAGTAGTACATCTCTGATCAGAGTCTTAAATCTTTTCGAAAAGCCGAGCCCACGGTCAAGGGCGGGTTGCGTGACATCCCTCAGTTAGTTTACTTTGAATATGAATGTGCATGATGGATTGACATGTAAGGACTGTTGTGCGAGGAGGTAAAACGTACTCCTCGAGTTAGTTGGTGTTGATGATGTTCATGTTTATTTTCCGCATGATTAAAATATGATTACACTAAATGCCATAACTGCAACTGCTTTATTTCGCATTGTTAGCCTTTATCCTTCCTTGTTTATTATCCTGCATTATTATTTGCATTTGCGGTGGCTTGTTGAGTACCTTTTTGTACTCATACCCGTTGGACCCCACAGAGGATGCTTACTTTGAAGACGGTCTGGAGTAGCGACCCAGTCGAGAAGAAAGATCCCGAAGAAGACGTTCGTCATGCCGCTGTTTAAATTATCTTATTACTGTTTCTACTAAAACAATGTTGTAATAAATATGGTTTGCGTACCATGGATATTATCGTATGTACGTTGTCGCATGATGAACCTCTTGTATTATTGTTTTTCTTTGGAAATTCAATAATGTCTCGATTTTGTTAAATCGGGGCGCTACAAGATGGTATCAGAGCCGACTCGACTGTAGGAAGCCAAACAGACCCGCCTAGCCATTAGCCATAGGAAATTATTTCTTGAAAATCTACTTCATAAACTTTGTTCCTCTCCTCACTTTTATTCAACTTGCTGTTTTGTAGATGCCTGTCTACCAAGTCCACAACTACTGCCGCCACTATGAGGGCTTCGTCCGAGAGCTCCGCATGATGCTCACCTTCCTCGGGTTCCTCTTTGAACCCGAATTCCAAGGAGTGTACACCGACGAGTTCGCCGGGCCTTGCGACGTCTCCCTCACCGTCCACGGCTCCGGAGAACATCTGCCGCCCTACACTACCGCACTTGGAGGCCCGACTTTCGACGTCGCGTGCCAACGAGTCGCCCTCCAGGCCCTCATGGAGCTGAGGATGATCTACGACGATCGTCTTCAGAACTCATCCTTCCGGCTTGTGCCGAAGCGTACTCCCGGAGCCCACCGTAGCATCTACCTCGGAGTTCACTCCGTGCGTGATCCCGCCACGACCCTCCCCCGCCAGACCTTCCACCAGCGCCCCTACACCACGCCCCGGCCTCGTCTCCGACTCCATCATCGAGAATTTTCTCGAGCCCACCATCTCTCTGGAGCCGTGCACTCGTGGTTCCGAGAGCACGGAGACCGCCTCCGGTGGCGAGTAGGCGTTAGGAGACGCGAAATTAAATAAAAAGCATTATTTTGTATGTGGTGCTACCCGCGACGAGTGTGTTGTGGGTAGAATAAGAACTTGATTATCATGAACATTTTTACCACTTAATTTATATGCTTGAAATATTCTTGTTAATTGTGTTGTCAACTTTTGCCTTATAACCTTATGAATTCAGAAGATGGCCGACCACCAGAACACCGGCTCTAACAACGGAGCAGGAGGAAGCCGAGATGCGCCTGAGGGTGTTGTGCCCAACTGGGGTGCAACGGGCCCGCGCCAATCCGGGTCGCCTTCCGCCAACCACCCCACCTTAGCGGAGATGATGGCGAATCAGAACCATCTGATCACCGCCCTCCTCACCCAAATGCAGCACCAACAGGCTCAGTTGGACCGTCTGCAGAACGGGGAGCCCGCCCCTCGCGCACCAGCACCCGCGGCCGCTCCGCAGCTCTCCGAGTTTTTGCGCGTGCGTCCGCCCATCTTCTCGAGCACAACCAACCCGATGGAGGCCAGAGATTGGCTTCGCACCATCGAGAAGAAGCTCGACCTCCTCCCCTGCACAGACCGGGAGCGGGTGGCCTTCGCCACTCACCAGCTCCAGGGTCCCGCCGCTGAATGGTGGGACAACTACCGTGCGTCCCAGCCAGAGGGCCACATGGTGACTTG
The DNA here is from genome assembly GCA_019279435.1 of Zizania palustris. Classification (NCBI taxonomy): domain Eukaryota; kingdom Viridiplantae; phylum Streptophyta; class Magnoliopsida; order Poales; family Poaceae; genus Zizania; species Zizania palustris. Next base: position 69,453,776 of record JAAALK010000079.1, on the reverse strand, counting down.
GGCGGAGTTCACCATCGCCTTTCGTGCCGCCCACGTCCCCGCCGGCGTCATCGCGGTGAAACAGCAGGAGTTCCGCGACCTGCAACAAGGCAACAGGACTGTCATGGAGTACCTCCATGAGTTCAACCGCCTCGCCCGCTACGCACCGGAGGAAGTGCGCACCGACGCCCTCCGCCAAGCCAAGTTCCTCAGGGGACTTAAGGATGAGCTGTCCATCCAGCTCGTCGCCGCCGACTTCGCCGACTTCCAGCGGCTGGTCAACAAAGCGCTCATTCAAGAGACTAAGCAGAACAAGCTGGACCTCAAGAAGAGGAAGATGATCGCCTTCAAGCATCAGCAGGCGAACCCCCAGAGGCCCCGCTTCGTCCCTCCGCCACCAGCGCCCGCCTACCATCCTCGGCCCGCCTACAGGCCACCTCACGCAGCCGGTGGATCCAACGTCGGGCATCCTCGCCCCGCTCCACCAGCTCCGGCCGCTCAACCGGCACCGGCCGCCAAGGCCCCAATCCTGAAGGATCGTCAGGGAAGGCCGGTCATCTGCTTCAACTGCCGCAAGGAAGGGCACTATTCGCACCAGTGTCCTCACCCCAAGCAGAACCAAGGCGCAGCACCCCACCAGGCGGTTCGCGCCCGCGTCAACCACATCAGCGCGGAGGAAGCTCAGGAGGCTCCTGAAGTCGTACTCGGTACGTTTACTATGAATTCCGTACCGGCCGTCATATTATTTGACTCTGGAGCAACCCACTCCTTCGTCTCGAAAGATTTTGTGAAAACAAACAATCTGGACGTGCTCCCTCTACCCATTCCCATGGTGATTGCCACCCCCGGCAATAGGACCTCTGCTCGCTTCTACAGCCCTAAGGTTCAACTTGACATCCAAGGAGTACTGTTTCGGGCCGAGCCTGTCCTCATCCAATGCACCGGACTCGACCTTATACTAGGTATGGATTGGTTGATGAAGCACAAGGGAGTGATCGACTGTGCCAACAAGTCCGTCACGGTGACCAGTCCTGAAGGCGTAACCGTCACCTTCCGGATGACCAGTCGCAAACCACTCGGAGCATCCCTTCGCTCGATAGCTCTTGAAGAGGTGCCAATAGTCAAGGAGTTTGCAGATGTTTTCCCCGAAGATCTGCCCGGAATGCCTCCCAAGCGGGACATCGAATTCAGAATCGAACTTGTCCCGGGGACCACTCCAATCTCCAAGCGCCCATACCGAATGGCCGCCAATGAACTAGCCGAAGTCAAGAGCAACATCGAAGACCTAGAGCAGAAAGGTTATATCCGACCGAGTACCTCACCCTGGGGTGCACCGGTTATATTTGCCATGAAGAAGGACAAAACCAAGAGGATGTGCGTGGACTATAGAGCCCTGAACGACGTAACCATCAAGAACAAATACCCGTTGCCTCGGATCGACGACCTGTTCGATCAGCTGAAAGGATCCTCGGTGTTTTCCAAGATTGACCTCAGGTCAGGTTATCACCAGTTGAGGATCAGGGAGGAAGATATACCCAAGACTGCCTTCACCTCCCGCTATGGACTCTACGAGTACACCGTGATGTCGTTCGGACTCACGAATGCCCCGGCCTTTTTCATGAACATGATGAACAATGTATTCATGGAGTTCTTGGACAAGTTCATCGTGGTATTCATCGACGATATCCTCGTTTACTCCAAGACCAAGGAAGAACACGAGACTCACCTCCGTCTGACCCTCGGAAAGCTAAGGGAGCAGCAACTGTACGCCAAATACAGCAAATGTGAATTTTGGTCGTCTGAGGTGAAGTTCCTCGGCCATGTTATATCTGCCGGAGGAATAGCAGTGGACCCAACCACCATTGAAGCGGTAACCAACTGGCTACAGCCCACGACCGTGACCGAGATCCGGAGTTTCCTCGGATTGGCCGGATACTACCGTCGGTTCATCGAGAACTTTTCCAAGATCGCCAAGCCTATGACCAGACTTCTACAGAAGGAAGTGAAGTTTGATTGGACCCCCGACTGCGAGGAAAGCTTCCAGACTCTCAAGAAGAAGCTAGTATCAGCTCCCATTCTGACTCTGCCAGACATCCGGAAAGACTTCCACGTCTACTGTGATGCCTCTCGTCAAGGATTGGGATGCGTCTTAATGCAAGAAGGGAAAGTGATATCCTACGCCTCCCGGCAATTGAGACCGCATGAGCTGAACTACCCAACCCACGACCTGGAACTAGCAGCCATGGTTCATGCCTTGAAGATATGGAGACATTACCTTGTGGGAAATCGGTGTGAGGTCTTCACCGACCACAAGAGCCTCAAGTACATATTCACCCAACCAGATCTGAACCTCAGGCAAAGGAGATGGTTGGAACTGATCAAGGATTACGACTTGGGCATCCATTATCATCCGGGCAAAGCGAACGTGGTGGCAGACGCCCTTAGTCGAAAAGGGTACTGCAATGCCATCATGATTCAAGACCAAGCTCCTTTACTTTATAAGGAGATGGAAAGGCTAAACCTAGGGATCACCACTCGAGCGTACCTCGCTGCCTTGGAGTCTCGGCCTGTCTTAATAGACCAGATCCGAGAAAAGAAGAAGGAAGACCCGGACATCCTGGAGATCCAGCAAAATATGAGGAAGGGTAAAGCCCCCGGATTCTCCGAGGACGAACATGGTACCATCTGGTTTGGAAACCGAGTATGCGTACCCAACCTACCTGAGTTGAAGACTCTCATCCTTCAAGAAGCCCACGATACTCTATACTCCATCCATCCCGGGAGTACAAAGATGTACCAAGACCTGAAGGGAAAATATTGGTGGGTCAGCATGAAGAGAGAAATAGCTGAGTATGTGGCCAAGTGCGACACATGCCGGCGAGTCAAGGCAGAACATCAGAGACCTGCCGGACTGCTTCAACCCCTCAAAGTCCCTGAATGGAAGTGGGAAGAGATAGGAATGGACTTCATCACGGGACTGCCCAGGACCCAAGCTGGTCATGATTCTATCTGGGTGATCGTCGATCGACTCACCAAGGTAGCTCACTTCGTTCCGGTCAAGACAACGTACACCGTCGCCAAGTTGGCTGAGTTGTATATGACCCGGATCGTGTGCCTCCACGGAGTTCCTAAGAAGATTGTATCTGACCGCGGGAGTCAGTTTACCTCCAAGTTTTGGAAGAACCTTCAAGAGGAACTCGGCACCCGGCTGAACTTTAGCACCGCCTATCATCCACAGACCGACGGTCAGACCGAAAGGGTCAACCAGATATTGGAGGATATGCTTAGAGCTTGTGCTCTAGACTTTGGCGGAATGTGGGACAAGAACTTACCTTATGCAGAGTTCTCCTACAACAACAGCTATCAAGCCAGCCTGCAAATGTCCCCGTTCGAAGCACTCTATGGGCGTAAGTGCAGAACGTCGTTGCTCTGGGATCAAACCGGAGAATCACAACTGTTTGGGACTGACTTATTGAGAGAAGCTGAAGAGAAAGTTAAGATCATAAGAGACCGATTGAAGGCAGCCCAATCCAGGCAAAAGAGCTACGCCGACAACCGTCGAAGAGACCTAGCCTTTGAGGAGGACGATTATGTCTACCTCCGAGTCACTCCCCTCCGTGGCACTCAAAGGTTCAACATGAAAGGCAAACTAGCACCCCGCTACGTCGGACCTTTCCAGATCCTCCGTCGACAAGGAGAAGTGGCATATCAACTGGATCTACCTCCATCCTTGGCAGGAGTTCATGATGTGTTCCATGTCTCTCAGCTGAAAAAGTGCCTCCGTGTACCCACCGAGCAAGCCGACCTTCAGTAGCTCAATGTCCAAGAAGATTTGACCTACATAGAGAAACCCGTCAAGATCTTGGAAACCAAGGAGAGAGTAACCAGAAGTCGCGTCGTCCGCTTCTGCAAAGTCCAATGGAACAACCATCCCGCCGAAGAAGCCACTTGGGAAAAAGAAGACGAGCTGAAAGCCCAATACCCCGAGCTATTCGAGTAACGTTCCAATCTCGAGGACGAGATTCTTGTAAGGGGGATAGGTTTGTAACACCCCAAATTTTCAAAACAATAAATATATTATTAAATTCAATTTCTTGGAATTATTATTTCAGAAAATACTTTTAATTCCCCTTTATACCATTTTGAACTACAACATAGAGTAGATGACCAAATTAGGAGGTGAAACTTTTTGTATATGATCCTAAGACCAAAATATAATTTTGGGAATTTTTATAAATTTTTACCAGCCTTGGAAGTAACCCTAATATTTTAATCTATTTTCTGGAATTATTTTTATTCAGAAAAGTATTAGAACAGTAATGGGCTCCCCTCCCTCCCTTCTCTCTCTCCCGGCCGGCCCAGCCCGTTACCGCGCTCGCCTCTGGCTGACAACTCGGTCCCACCTGTCGGCGCCGAGTCCTTCCCCTCGCGCGCGAACCCGACATCTCGGTCCCACCCGTCAGTCGCCACCCTCGTCCGCTCGCGCCCGCTGACGAGTGGCCCCCGCTTGTCAGGACCTTCGTCCCCGCGAGATCCGCCCCGGATCCCCCCCTCGCCGGCCGAAGCCCTAACTCCGCCTAGGATCCGCCCTCGCCGGCCCCCTCCCTTTAATCCGACGCGTGCATTGAAGTCCCCTCACCTCGCCGGCCGTTTCCCCCTATTAATCCCGCCCGATTCACGTCCAGGTGCGTTGAACCACGTCAACCCGAGCTCGCCGGCGTCAAGGCGCATTTATCCCCGGCCACCGTCGATTACGCCCCCTCTGCCCCCGCCGGTGATCCTATTTAAACCCCCCGGTCACCCGCATTTCACCCCCACGCCTACGCCTTGCGAGAACACACAGAGCGCCCTCCAACCGGCTTTTAGCGCAACACCGCCTCCTGTTCTCCAGCCGTCGACCGCCGTCGCCGGAGTACTCCTCCGTCCTCGTCGACCGCACCTCTGCAACCGCAAGGACCACCCCCACCTCGGCCACACCTTCGCTGGCCAAGGAGATCGCTGGATCCCCACCACCGACGAGTACCCGAGAAGCCCTCCGCGTCTACCCTCGCCGCCGATCACCGTCAGCCGTCCTCCATCGCCATCTAAGGTACCATCGTGACCGCCTTGGCCTCCTCTTTCCGTTTTCGCATAGAGCTAGGGCCTAGCCACCTCGTAGGCGCCGTCGCCGCCGCACCCGAGCCCCGCCGTCGCCGGAGACGAAGGGGGGTATAACCCCCTTAGCGCGTGTCGTGCCGGATTAAATCCTGGCCGCACGATCGCGATCGGACGACGCGCGTGAGTCCACGTACGCGATCTAATCCGCACCGTCGGATCTGGTCAAAGCGTTACGTTTTAATCTCGCGCGTTGATTTCCATTTAACCCGACGCGAGATCTCGTGTGTCCACGTGGTACCCCTTCGCGCGTTTTAATCCTGGCCGTCCGTTGTCACTTAACCCTCCCGCCTCGCGCCTGGCCACCGGATCCAGATCCGACGGTCTAGATCGACCCGGCGCACGCGCACAGTGCGCGGGTTCACCGTGGGCCTGGCTCACCGTGGACCCGAGGGGTTTAAAATTTGAAAATAAATTCCAGAAATGCTTTTAAACTTGTAAAATTCATATCTAATGCATTTGAACTCTAAAAATTACCATTCCAATTTCAGAAAATTCATAAAATTATTCTCTACATATTTATGCAATAAAAACAGTAGGTTTACTTTGACATTTTCATGTTTATTTAAATAAGTATTCAAATGCCCTTAGGATTAAAATGCAAATTTAAATATTTAAACTCCAGAAAATTTATATAATTGTTCCTTTCTGTTTAAACACTAGAACCACTGAGTTTTCTCTGAATCATTCATATTAAATTGATTAGAAAACTTAATGTAGTATTATTCACACTTAAAAACCCTTTTAGGAAAAACAATAATTCATTTTGATTCATTTTAAATTAATTGTGAAATAAATTTCAGAACCTTAACAACTGATTTTCTTTAAAATCAAACCAACTAAAACCCACATGCTTGTTGTGTGATTTTACGTTGTTTATATCGAATGTTGTATTTATTCTACTTTATTATTATTGAAAAGACTACGACGCCGTCGAGGAGCCGGAATACTTCCCGGAAGTCCCTCCCTCGCCTTTCACTGAACAAGGCAAGTCACCAAACAATTCTTTTGAACATATTGAACCCATGTTTGAATTGACTATCGCTAAAACACATAGGTTATGTATATGCATTAGTCAAATGAACCCTTACATTATATTTATTTAGGATCCCCCGACCTTGATGTGCAACCCAAGCCATGCTATCTCGCTTAACCTCCTTGTCACCATATGATCAATGATATTAGTTAGTGTCCAAGGTATTGACACGGCCGCTATAGGACAAAAATGAGTCGTAGCAAAATGGTTCTATTATATGATCCCTGTTACTTCTTATCCTTGGAAATTCTGTTGGTGATGAGTCATGGTTGTGAGTGTATGCATGGTGGGTTCCGGGTGCAAGCTAGGGCATTGGTCAGTCGCACCCGGGGCACTATAAGGACCGGTCTGAGGGATCCGTTGCAATACACTTACGTACTAACCACAAGTCTAGTGGGTAAGTCCTAACTAAGGTATGGGTTGTTCCAAACCGAGGCCACCATTTGGAGATGGGTCAAGTTGCACCTGCGGGTGACTTGTACCAATGTGGCGCAAAAGGGGGTGCGACGTTAGCCGGGATGCGGCCCGGCGCGCCGGCGAAACCTAGAGCGGGTGGTTATCGCTTGGAACATCTCATATTGAGGTTTTGGCACGAGTTCCCGTGAAATGGGTCATCTCGTTGAGATGAGTGCGTGCCTTGTGGGTACAGTAGTACATCTCTGATCAGAGTCTTAAATCTTTTCGAAAAGCCGAGCCCACGGTCAAGGGCGGGTTGCGTGACATCCCTCAGTTAGTTTACTTTGAATATGAATGTGCATGATGGATTGACATGTAAGGACTGTTGTGCGAGGAGGTAAAACGTACTCCTCGAGTTAGTTGGTGTTGATGATGTTCATGTTTATTTTCCGCATGATTAAAATATGATTACACTAAATGCCATAACTGCAACTGCTTTATTTCGCATTGTTAGCCTTTATCCTTCCTTGTTTATTATCCTGCATTATTATTTGCATTTGCGGTGGCTTGTTGAGTACCTTTTTGTACTCATACCCGTTGGACCCCACAGAGGATGCTTACTTTGAAGACGGTCTGGAGTAGCGACCCAGTCGAGAAGAAAGATCCCGAAGAAGACGTTCGTCATGCCGCTGTTTAAATTATCTTATTACTGTTTCTACTAAAACAATGTTGTAATAAATATGGTCTGCGTACCATGGATATTATCGTATGTACGTTGTCGCATGATGAACCTCTTGTATTATTGTTTTTCTTTGGAAATTCAATAATGTCTCGATTTTGTTAAATCGGGGCGCTACAGAAGATATCTTCTAAAACAGTAAATGCAATTCAACCTCATGTTGAAAGACACCAGGAGGATGATTCTCATCCTAAATCTAGCATAGATGGGTGCACCAACACAAATGCTAGACCATCGGAAATGACTAACTCTATTAATATGGGAAATACTCAAGAGTTAGAAGAAATATCCACAAATTACATTAATTCAGGAGAATCTTATAATAGAAAGACTACAATTGTCGACATATATTTCTCCTCAAATATAGCTAAAAACCTCGAGGAAGATCCAGAACCTAAGACCATGGCAGAGTGCCTTAAGCGCTCAGACTGGATCAAATGGAAAGAAGCTATTGAGGCAGAATTAAGCTCGCTAAGGAAAAGAGAGGTATTTACATCAGTAATACCTACTCCTCAAAATGTTTTCCCCGTTGGATCGAAATGGGTTTTTGTTCGCAAACGAAATGAAAACAATGAGGTGGTGAGATACAAAGCGAGACTTGTAGCACAAGGGTTCACGCAGAGACCCGTCATCGATTATGATGAAACATATTCTCCGGTTATGAGTGGAATAACTTTCCGATACTTAATATCATTGGCAGTACAAATGAATTTATCTATGCAGTTAATGGATGTTGTGACTGCATACTTATATGGGTCATTGGATTCAGACATTTACATGAAAGTCCCTGAAGGACTTGATACTCCGAATCCAAATATAAATCGCAACAAATTTTGTGTAAAATTACAAAAGTCACTCTATGGCTTAAAACAGTCGGGTAGAATATGGTACAACCGACTAAGTGAATTTCTACTTAAGAAAGGTTATTCTAACAATGATGATTGTCCTCGTGTATTTATTAAAAGATCCATCACTGGATTTTGTATTATTTCAGTGTATGTTGATGATCTCAACATCATTGGAACTACACAAGATATAATTGAAGCTAGCAATCATCTTAAGACGGAATTTGAAATGAAGGATTTAGGTAAAACTAAATTATGTTTGGGCTTACAACTTGAACATCTTCCATCAGGAATATTAATTCACCAATCTGCATATATTGAAAAAATATTGCAGAAATTTAATATGGATAAATCATATCCATCAAAGACTCCTATGGTCGTTCGATCTCTAGAAATGGATAAAGATCCATTCCGACCTAGGGAAGAAGGTGAAGAACTATTGGGACCTGATGTTCCATATTTAAGTATAATAGGAGCACTTATGTATCTAGCAAATTGTACAAGACCAGACATTTCATTTGCGGTAAATTTACTAGCTAGACATAGTGCGGCACCAACTAAAAGACATTTTGTTGGAGCGAAACAAATCTTAAGATATCTAAATGGTACAAGAGATCTTGGTTTATTTTATCAGAAAAATCAAGACTTATCCATGATAGGATATACTGATGCTGGGTATATGTCTGATCCACATAATGCCAGATCACAAACAGGATTTGTTTTCCTATATGGAGGTACTGCCATTTTATGGAAATCCTCGAAGCAAACTCTTGTTGCTACATCAACTAATCATTCTGAAATTATTGCTTTATATGAAGCTTCACGAGAATGTGTATGGCTTCGAAGAATGATTAATCATATACAAAGAATATGTAATGTTGGTTCATCAGAATCACCCACAATTATCTATGAAGATAATGCTGCATGTATCGCCCAGATGCAAACTGGTTACATTAAAAGTAATATAACTAAGCATATTGCCCCTAAATTGTTTTTCCCACATGAGTTACAAAAGAATGGGGAAATAACAGTTTTACAAACAAAATCATGTGAAAATCTAGCAGATTTATTCACAAAATCGCTACCAACCTCGACATTCCAAAAATACGTTAAAGGAATAGGTATGCAAAGACTCCGTGATTTGCAAAATTCAGGGGGAGTCATTTTATAAGATATCCTCTATTTATGATCATCAGATCATATTAAGTTATACTATTATCTTTCATAAAATTACTCTCAAAATTTCCCAATAAAGATTGTTGGGGTAATCGAATCATATGATATCAATCATATAGTTTAAAGTTCGATTAAGGGGGAGTGTTGCGGTAAATTTCTACATCAAAAGGCGTGCCGCCTTTTGCCAAGCAGCAGCACTGCATGCAACAGTTGCTTGCGGGCAGACGCAAGCAACAGACGGCAGGCGACGCTACAGGCACCAAGCGACGCGATGTATGCCCAAACGACGCGACGGAGTGAAGCGACGCGACAAGCAACTCTTCATCTACTATATATATTCTTATGTACATTGTACTGTAAACTACTTAGAGATCAATAAAGAAAGAACTGTCATTTGCTTTACACTGTGTGCAACTATTCTGCAATAGTCAAATCATGGCGTAATTAGACTCATTAGATTCGTCTCGCGGATAATCCACTAATTATAAATGTGTTTTGTAAATAATCTACATTTAATACTCTAAAACAGTATAAACATTCGATATGACATAGATTACAGTTTAATCCTTGTAACCAAACGGGCCTTAGTAAACATATTCTTTGGAGTTTGAGTTCTGATAAGATCCGGCTAAGTTGATTGGGTCCATTTGCTCCACGTTCACATTAGTTTAAGCCATCATTTGACCTAATCACGTTTTGGTATATCTCGTAATAAATACTACTACCTGATAACGGCCTGGACCGAGTCAATTTGCGTAGAGATTGAATCAGACGCCACAGAGCCAATGGTTTCTCGAGTCCGGTTTGTCGTTTATTTGTACATTGATTAGCTTAGCAGTGATTGCAAAACAAAGCTATATTAACTGCTCCCTCAGAACCATGATCTAATAAGATTTTGTATTTAAATTTCATAAAATGTAGTAAACTTTGATTATAAAATATAACTTTTATCTCTAACATACATATTCTACTCGGACTAATTACTAGATGGAAAACAAAGCTATATTAACTGCTCCCTCAGAACCATAATCTAATAAGATTTTGTATTTAAATTTCATCAAATGTAGTAAACTTATGATTATAAAATATAACTTATTTTATCTCTAACAGACATATTCTACTCTCGGACTTATGATTTTTTGCTCATCTCATTAATATATTCTTTATTATAATAGCATTTCTTGAGACTAACATATAAGACTGTCTGAGTCAATGAAAGTAAGTCTAAATGCTAAAAATACGAAACCACTTCTTTAGAGTGCTAAAATAGTAAATCTCTCCATTAATACATATGTCAAAATCTAAAACTTATTGTAGTCTGGAACGGATGAATTATTAAGTGCAGAAAATTTACAACTACATTATATAGCGATTTGTCACGTTATTACACCAACTGGTAGATCGTCGTTCTTCCGTTTCAAACTTGCAATACACAGGAGGCCAACAAAACTGTCAAAACATAAGAAAACTTTCCTGAATCTTGCAAAAATTTCCTGACTGTTGCAAAATTGAACACGCATAACTGTGTATAAACAGTAGCTAGCCGTGGCGATCGCCATCCAGAATTCCTGGCTCAGCCTTGGCCACGTTGGTTTCATACTTTCATGCAAAGTTCAATTTAAAACAGGTCCAAATTATGAAATTAAAAGTGTTAAATATATTTACTTCATTGGACGAGATTTTATTAAACCTACATCCGTCGTCATCTCTAAGGTTAAGACAAAGCTCCTGTTGGAGGTCGGACCAAGATAAAATTTGGGCGCTGGAATTCCGAATCGGAATCGTGTGGCTGGGACGACGATGAACCACCAGTTTATTGAGAGATGTATCAATTATTTTATAAGGACAAAATGAAAGAAAACAAATACTACCTTGGTCGGTAGCGGAGCCAGAAATTTTACAAAGCCTTCGGGAGCTTCTAAGTCTAAAAATAAAAAATGCTACCTAATTCACAGCCAATTGCAATAAAAAAAATGAAAATTATTGGGCACCGGTGGGAATCAAACTAGAGACCTCATGATTGAGCAGAGCAAGCCACCTTAACCATTGAGCTAAAAAGTACGTTGTGTTCAATTGTGTTATATAGTACATTTTTTTGTTGGCATGAAACCCGGACAGCTACCCACCTAGCCTGGGAGGTGGATCTTCACTTTTATCATAAACTTTTATCATTTATTTTGTTATAATTTATTTTATTATTGAGGGTACTTCAAATATAACTTATATTTTTATATATTTACATAAATTTTCAAATAAGATAAATAGTCAAAGTTTGTGATAAAAGTCAACAGCATAGTATAAAGGAGTAACAACTAATGATGATTAAAAGTCCTAAAACAAATTATATTTAGAAAAAAATCAAGAAGATTAAAACAACTTATACAAGAGGTGAGATAGAGTATTACCAACTGTTTGGTCCTTCGAACACTGAATGGTATTGCTCATGAATTCAGAAATGAAATCATCTATCTGCCACACAAACCAGTGGTCAGAACCAGCCTGGGAAGATGAGGAGCAAATTCTGGGAGAAGAAACGGAGCAATAATACATGCGAGAGAAAAAAAAACACTGATCTAGTGGTGCAACAGGCCTTTGCCTTCGTCACTGGGACATCGCACACGTGACACGACCTGCTGCCTCCTGCTTTAATAAATTTCTCCATTAATTGGCAGTGAGCTTTCCTGGGGCCCAACTATTAGCCTGCTTATGTTGCCTCCTTGTCAATTCTATTCTAGTACAGGACGATAAACTGATGCACTGTTCCAATTAAAATAAACTACGTATTGTATTATATTTAAGCCATAAACTATATTTGAAATATGAAATTAATCATATACTTCATATTTAATTCTATCGGTATATTTTAAAAATAAAAAGAAATCAGCTGGTTACAAAACATTCTATTCTAAACCAAATTGCAATGTACTCCAGAATAGAATCAACAATCATGTTTCCAACACTTTCTAGATGGAAACTACTGTATGGAATACAAGCTCCCAACATGAAAACTAGTGGCTCTAGGAAGAGCTTGTACAGTTGACAGATGCACGGTCATTTTCTGAAGCTATCGTAGATTAATTATTCATGCTGGGAGTTGTAGTACTCTTCATGCAATGCGATCTTACCGAAAAAAGGCAACAAAAAGGGCAAGAAGACTTCACACCAAGCTCCAAATACCAGATTATTAATCAGAGGCAAACTACTAGATGGAATACAGGGGTGATCCTTATACGCTAGGATTTAGCAGGTCAAAGCAGGTTTATAAACAAAATATTTGCATGTGAGAGTTTGTGGTTGAGACAAGCACCAGGAGGACCACTAGCTCAGAATTCCAGGATCTCAAGGTGAGATTGTCACAAAGAGTTGTTGTTCTAAACCTGGGAATATTGAAGGATCACCTTGCTGATCTGCATAGTTTGTCACTTGTCAGCAATGACAATTGCATAGTAGTTCATGAGTGTGAATTAAGAACGAGTCGGATACTCAGATAATACTGCGTCGTGTGAACAAAGCAATGACCCACAAAGATTTAAATTGGTGGAAGTGAATGTAAGCACCTTCTACTTGAACGAGTCACACGTCTAACTGGAGCACTGTTTGCCGAGTCTTCCGGTTCTTTCAACTTTTTATCCTTGTACGTGATGCGCCTGTATAATGCATGGAACAAATTCATTGAGAAATGGATGTACCGTGTGAATATCAGAACAGGAACAATTTGTCACCTTTGTGAGAAGTTTGCACTGATTGAACCTTTGTGCTGTTATCTGCCGATTCTGTGAGTGTGGATGATGTATGACTCTTTTCCAAACAAATATTGTCGCTGCACTCTAGTGTGTTCTCCTTATCTTCAGAATTGCTATCCATTGATGGATCAATTATCTCACTAGTTTCCTCTGCCAGGGACAGACAAACAAAGAAATGAACACTTGTTTATGGTATCTATCTATTTTCTAGCGTATAGAGCCTGTGTAACAATATAATAATGCTAAATTGAATTCATAGTCCATGATGGATAATCATTTGGAAATTAACTTACATGGCATAGTAGGATAAAGAGATTCAGAAAGAAAAGATAAGGTCTTGCTTACCTTCAATAGATTTTCTATTATCGTGTACAATTTTCTTAGTTACCAAGAGTCCATCAAGTGAACCAATTTTCTGTTTGTGTGCCTCAGCATTCCTGGTTGTGGCCTCTTGTTCTTTCTTTTCCTGATGAACCTTGCTGAGTTTCTCATCAAATTCATCGATGCAAACTTTGAGCTCTGGTTTGGCAAATTTCTTGCACTGATCAGAGAAAATACCATAGATTAAAGAAAAGCATAGAAGAGTTCACGAGTAAGTCTAGATGTAGTTTTAACAACAGCAAAACCTATGCTGCCAAGTACCAACCTTTGCTATCACACTTCTGAAGTGGTTCATCACAGAATCTTCAGATAACGCATGCTCAAACATTTTGAAGTTATCAACTAGTTTTTTCAAACCCTTCTCAGTGAAGGTTAGCTGAGAAAGGCAGTAGGACATATACTCCCACTGTCTAACATCTGAAACTCAAGAAAAAGAAACGGTCAAGGATCTGAAAAAGGTTAAAATTAAACAACACATGAATGCTGACCATTGCATGTAAAAACCAGAAGTCTCAAGAAAACAAAGGATTAAAATGAAAAAATGTCAAATAACTGTCTAGCTAGCTTTCCATATTGCTTGCTCATGCAAATTAATTTAGTTACAAGGTTACAAGGTTACAACAGTTTCTAATATGTGCTGTCATTTTCCTTGCAAATGTTACTGTTACTTGTCTCATATTATTTATATCACGATTTCTTGAACACAGAGAAAGGGTAATTGATTAGCCATAAATGGAAAAGGCACACGTGAATATAAATATAAGGTATATGCAGAATACCATTTACACCAGTAAATCTATTGCAGAGCTTATCAACAAGAGCTTCCATTTGCTTGTCCTGAGATTACAGTTAGAGATGTATATAGTTACTGGAAAGTAATGGTCAAGTATACTAATGGGGAAAACAAAAAAAACAAATTCTTGTGTAAGACCTTTTTAATAGAACTAATCAAGAATTGCATAATGCTGAAGAATGTTTCTTCCTTGAGGTGTTGATTGCACAGTCTACCCAGGATATCTGGAAGAAGGTTATAAATTGGGTTGCTACCTTCAGAGATTCAACAGAAAAAACAAGTAAACATCAGACAAGTAAAACATGTATATTAAAATTTAGCAATAGATTTGGTTGACATATTTTCTCCACATGCCTTTCTTTGACAACTCATGAAAGAAGAGCTTTGCAAGGCTTGAGATCCTCTCATCTTCATCTTCTATCCTCACAGCCATTTCATTAATAAAGCCTTTAACCTATAAAGGTTCAGCAAGGTATTCAGACAGTAGTAGAAAGCTGAGGAGCAAAGGTGTTTGAACAAAAATGCAGAGACATACCTTCATCATATCATTCAATATAAGATGAGAAATAACAAGCACAGCGTTCTTCCTCACTGATGCTGAAGGATCACGCAATCGGGCATATATATACTCTGTCCAAGGTTCTAAGAGGTTTGGAAAGCGAACCGCTAAATCACCAAGAGCTATAATGCAGTTGGAACGGACAATTTCAGAAGGCGCACTTTCAGCAACAGTAAACAGGATTTGAAGATTTGCTTCACTGAAAGTTAAGCATTTGATGAGTTGTGCATCATCATATTGAAAAAGTGCAAATGCTTGAAATATAAATATATACTTACCAGAATTCTGCATCAATAATCATCAGTCTGGAGAGAGCAAGCATTGCAGAAGCCTGTAATTCTGGGAACTACATACAAGAAAAGAGAAAATTACAAAGAGCAAAGGAATCAAAACATTAAGGAAATACTACAAGCTCAATACACTCCACCTTTTGCAGAAAAGTCAGGTTCCTGCAGAGTTTTGCAAGAAATGGTCCACAATGTCCAATAAGATGTTTTTCAGAAGAACAAGACACAATTTCCCTTTCTGCTTTTTCAGCAAGGGACTCAATTGCAATATCTATCGTTGCACCAAGTCCCAACTCAGCATTTATGCCTTGTGCCTGGCACATCACACAACAAAGAGTAATCAGTGCAAGTCAGTAAGTTACACACCCAAATGAAACAATGAGAAGTCAAAATCGATAAGTACAGAAAGGATAGAAATGTAGCAGCCAAGTAAAATTACCTCCAGATTTTTGGAGGCATCTGCCTGAAAATCCTCACTAGTAGGCTGTGATATGCCATTCTTCTGTTTCTGTTTCTGAATTTTCTTAACAAAAGTCTCAATGTAAACCATATGATTCAGTGCTATGTGACTAGTAATGAAAAGAAATCTGCCCAGCTTTGTGGCTGGTATAGATGACAGAATGGAACCATTGTGAGTTTCATTTTCATTTGACACACAATTCGTTCCTAAGACACAGAATACAGAACTGAGTGATTTCTTTACAATCTCAGCAGCAAAGATTTCAGGTGTTGGATGTAAGGCATAGATAGCACTTATAGCTTTATCTGCAGCTCCATACCATATTTTCTCAGGAAGTGAGAGGCTAGTTATAAGGCCTTGCAATGCAGCAAATACCCTACTACTAGTACTAATTAATTTGACCTTGTCTTCTTTGGATAATCTTTGAAGTGCGAGACATGCAGTTCTAGCAAGCAGAGGCTCCTCCTTAGCCCACCTTCCAAACCCAATATCAATAATATCTTGCAAATGAGTACCCAAAATGCTAGGAGATGACTTTGCTGCCATGCAAAGAATCAATAAAGCTCCACGGCTTTGCACTGGCCTTACACCAATGTTGTGAAAGCAAAAATAATCCCACAGAGCTGATACCTGCAAGAGAGATTGGAATTTAACAAGTGTGAACCTCACAAACAAAATATAGCAGCCACAGGTATCACCAAAGTTAGACAATAGCATTTGACAAAATGGGTACAAGTTATGCTATAGATAACATAACTTATTTTGATCAGTAATCAACAAAAAATACATCAAGAGCACACAACATTTTTCATCAATTTTTAGAATCTTGAAAGGGAAAGTCACACTGGGGAGTGGAGGAGGTGGGAGTAATACTCTTTGCATGCATCTTAAACTCTTAATTTATGCATGTTCACAATTATTGCACACCTACATGCAAGTTAATACCATAATTTCTAAATTATAATTCAGTAGCAGACAACAGTAGAACAATGTGTGCAGAATCACTTCAGTACACGAGGAAATCAATATCAAAGAATGAAAGAATAAATTAGTGCTTAGCATTACTGTAACTACACATAAAAAATAACATGTGAACTGTGAAGTGTTGCTAAAAGCAAACTTTGAAGGGAAACTAATGCGCACCGTGCTGGATGAAATTTCTCCTTTTGATACCAACGAACTAATTAAGCTCTCGAGAGCAGCAAGGTCACCAATGCTGCAATCAATGGCAAGGTTTAATAAACTTGTGGCTGTTTCAGTGGGACTTTTCTTTGTGTATATAGTGATGAATGCATTCTCCACAGCTTCATATATTGACTTATCCTGAGAAAACACCTGCAAAAATCAAAAAGGTCAGGACGTGTATACTCAAACTCAAGTTCACAAAACACCTACACTTCCTGGGGGCATTACCAGCGGTAACATCTTCCGGAGGGCGGCTTCTGAACCTTCAATCTGAAACTGTCTGCATCTCATTAATAGAAGAATTGTATTCTCAACATCAGTAGGTGAAGGTGATGCTAGCAACTGGACAAGAGTTGGCATTAATGAAGTTATGCATATCGAGAACCGCAGACCAGCCTCAAGTGATGCAACTAAAGCTCTAATCTGCTCCAAGTTAGTCATATGTACAATCGTGGGATCTTGATCCTTCTGGTCTTGACTAGAAGGTAAACAGCTATCACTGACACTCTCATCCTGCCCGACAATCACTTCACCCAGTGAAGAATCATTCACAGGCTCATCTTTCTCTAGAGGAGGCTCCATTCCTTGCAATTTCTCTTTGTACTTTTCTAGAGTTGCCTCAAAGGTTGCAGTCCTTAGTTGGGGCCCAAAAGGGTTGTGTTGCAGCATTGTGATGAGTAGTTGTAGTGCTGATTTTCTCACAATTGCACTTTTGTCCTCCAGCCTCCCTGAAGCAACTGATGCTACTTCATTCCACAGGCCAATTGAAATAGCATTTTCTTCACACAGCTCTGCCCATACCTGAAGCACACGACTCCTCGTGTATGCTGACACATCTCTACAACGTTCAATCAATATTTCCAGCATAGCGTGCTTACTTCGGAGCCTTAAAGAATGTGTGCTGCTGTCGCCATCAACATCTTTGAAGGCCTTTGCAGCCAGCTTGCCCAAGACGCCAACAAGAGAATTTCTAATCTTGTATGAGTCCCCACCAAAATGAGGTATCAGGACACCAAGATTGGTGGACATGAGCTTTGGCAGGCGATCTGCAAGTTCTACTAGGAATCTCCCAACATTGTCAGCACCAGCAGTATCCCTTACATAATCTTTTGGGTCAGTCCGGCCAATTTCCCTTATCAATGAAATTGCAAGGCTTCCATCACTAAACCTTTTCTCTGCAGCAGCAGCTGCTTCCGCAAGATGCACAGCAGCGAAATCGAATTTATGAACCAAATACAGGACAGATGCACTTGTTTGAGATACCCTTTGATGCTTTGTAGCAATTCCACCAATTAATCGACATAGGCCATTTCTTGTTTCTTCATCTTTTAACACGCTTTGATTCTCACAGAGAACAAAAGTACACCTACATATGTTAATCAAGAGCAACATCACTATAAGAGAATGGAAACAGAAAAATATACCCTAACCAGATTTTTTTTAATTTACTTTGAAACAAAAGAAAGATATTGTTCATCAACACTGCCTGGACCAAAGAGTAGTGAAAGATCAACTTCAAGTGAATTAGCAATTAGATTCACAATCCGGCCTCTTTGTGCTTCCCAATTCCAAGCATATACAGGATTCTTCTTCCGACCATGTGCGGCCACCTAAATACACATAGCAGAATAAGTTCACTTAAAATCAAAAGGGTACAAGCAGTATGAATAATGTGTTGCACAGGTACTACCTTAGGACCATTGCAGCTATCAGTTGCTGATTCCTCAGCAACGACAATGGAGAGGAGGAAGAAGGAGTAGATCTTGAGGGCATTGCGGTGGGAAGCAATGCGGTCAGAAATTTGGACCCCATCAGAACGAGGAGACATAGAAGCTCTTGAAAGGGAGTCTATATTTGGAAGCAGGATACTAAGGTTGGAACGCAAGGTCTCAACAAGGTTAAACTTGAGGGCGGGGGGCAAGCAATTGAAGTCACGCACAAGGGAATAGATGCGGTCAAACACATCCTGCTCCTCGATGCAGAAGAGCTCCTTGTCAGACAGATCAAATGATGTACCTTGAATTTAAAGAAAAACAAAAGAAAGAATTAGCTTGTGTGTAGATATGTACATATGTTAAAATATCTACATGTGCATTCAACCAAGGCAGAATATTCCAAAATCATCTAAAGAAATATGGTAATTTGACTGTGTGAAGTACTGAAGTTCCAAGTATTTTGCAGAACAAACCCTTTGCAGATTACACTAAATTCAATACAAACTAGTTTGACAAGATGCCACTGAGAAATATTAGCTCAATAAAGTTACCAGACCATTGACAACCAAGAGTTAGGGAAGGATAGTTGTTGGAAATCTAAAGAGAAACATGAGACTACGAGAGAGACAAATAACACTGGACGCGAGATATTTGGTGCTGCACAACCACAGCGTTTTCTTTCTTTTCCTCACCGATTACATAGCCTCAACAACGTTTAAATAGCTAGCTAGCAGCTGCATGCAATGGTATGTTAATTACATGCACCATAACCCCCATTATGCTAATATAAGTAATAAGGTGTCAACTAACTCAATAATGCTAGCCATGCAACATTATGGAGTGCATGCAAGAAATGGCTTCTTCTATGCATGCATGCATGATTAACAAAATTTTAATGACTCAATTAACTTAGTGATTCTACTGCAATACCCAGCAAGATTAACTCTGTGCATATCCTGGATTGCACCTCTTTGTCTTGGATCCGCGGATCCTAGTAGCACACCTCTACTTCGGGTATCTCCGGTTCTTCAAAAGCAAGAATAACGCTGTGCAATCCTGCACTAATTGGTACAATTCCAGTTTCCAAGCACACCACCTATTGCACCATACACATGTAAATATGCTAACATAAAAACTAAGTCTAGATTATTTCTAACAATGATATCATTCCACATCCACTGTTTGAAATATCTACATATGCACAAATCAACCCAACATATCGTAATGGTGGATTGTTTTCTTACAAACATGTGCACTAAGAGCACATGAGCAGATGAGCTAGCTAAACACTGTTATATCCAAAAGTGCAGATTATAAAAGCAACACATAAAACGAAGATTGTTAAGAGCATGGTGGAAACAAATTCTATTGGGATTTTCAATATATATATATGCCATGAAAGAACTAGCTGGAAATGACTCCACATGCTAAGTATAACGAAATTTTACACCCAAAAAATGACTAACAACAGTTCAGAGCTCCTATTTCACAAGGATTCGAGTTGACTGAAGTTAAAACATATGCAAACACCATCCAATAGTAGAGCTCTGGAGGTAAAATTCACGGGAACTAGGGTTTGCAAGCTCGCATTCGAGGCGAAACAGGACAGTCTAGCTCCGCCGCGCGCGACAAGCCCGCAACAAACGCTCGATTTCACCAAGCTCCATACTAACGCCGAACTCTACGGTGCTTGTTTGGTGGGGGGTGGGGGGAGTGGAGGCGTATCGGCTCGTACCTTTGACGAACTCCTCGAGGTCGGCGGCGCGGAGTGCGCCCACGGCGACGGCGTTCTGCGCGCGGAGGGACGGCTCGTCGCTGCCATCGTCCCGCTCCAGATCCCGGAGGGCCGAGGGGAACGCGAAGGGCGGCGCCATCTCGCCGCGGACGCCGGCGAGCGGAGGAGGGGAGGAGACGCGGAGTGTAAAGAGGACGAGAGCATTTCGAAAATCGAGAGCGCGAGGCGTGAAATTCCTTGGGATGGTCTACGGTAGGGCCCACGTGTCATACGGCTTGTTGTTTTAGCTAGGGGTGGCAACGGGACAATCCCCGTTGGGGGTCCCGTTTTCGCTAGACTAAAAATTCTTCGTTCCCCATTTTTGACCCCAGCTTTGGGGATAGATTTTTCCTATCTCCGCTCCTCGTCAGGAAGAAAACCCTCCTTTAGTTATATATATATACACACAAACATATACATATATATGTGTATATATATAATATGGACCCATATTCAATTTTTGCGGGTATATTAACGGGGAACGAGGATGCAGAGTAGAGAACCGTTCCTGTCCCCGCTTCACCCAACGTGGATAGGTTTTTCCTCGTTTGTCTCTCTGTGGGGATGAGATTTTCTCATACCCGTCCCTTAATAGAGGAAATCCCCGTCGGGATTGGGGAACGGGGCCCATTGCCATCCCTAGTTTTAGCGGACAGAGATTCTCAACGGGGTTTTCTGGGGTTTTTCGGAATTTCAGATTCTGCATTTACTAATTATTATAATTTGAGTTTAGAATCTGAATCGTTTGTTTTGGCTTCATATTTTAAAAGTAATTGTAACTATCAGAAGTCGAAACAAACAGGCCTGTAAAATGAAACATGCATGTCACTCTCTATTTTTACTCTCTATTTATCTATTTACTTAACTCTCAAAAAATACTCTCTATATCTGTTGTATACTTCAACAATCTCCCCATTTTCAACTCTTTAAATCCCAACAACTAGTTTCTCCTCTAAAAATCTGCACTCTCTATTCACTCTAATAATACACCTATTTAGTACCATCACATCAGATATTTAGATACTAATTATAAATATTAAATATAAATTAATTATAAAACTAAGTACATAAATGAAAGTTAATCCGTGAGATGAATCTGTTGAGACATGTGGGGCTATCAGGCTACTAATATTTACATCATCAAACATACACTGTCCTATTGAGACATATTTTTGGAGGTTGCTTAGTTGGTTTTACCACATACTAATTATCGTTTTAACAAGTGTTTATTTATTGTCACGGTTGTGGTAAGATTTTATTTGATTCCACACATCCAGATTTAAAAATATATGGCAAGATTCATTCAGACTTGTTAAGGCGTGGTAAAAAAATTGATAAGCTTAACTTAGACAAGTGTGATAACTTTTGTTTAAAAACAGTGGGTATCAACTTTTAATACAATTGATATGATATACATTTTTATAAAAAATATCAAAGTTTGAAATTTTGACCTCGTTCGAAATGTGCAAAAACCGTGGGATTTTGTTGGGCCTAAAGAATTTAAACATGCAACTGGTCAAATTTTAATTTTATGGCAAATTACTGGACCGAGTCAAGTGTTGGAGCCGGCCCATGTGAACATATCTTGGCCCACATAAATGAAAAAATTAGGTGAAACTGACGTGGACAACAGCCGAACACATCAAAAAAAATATGATTTATTATTTTCACTATATTTATTATTATTTTTATTGCATATAAAAAATATATGAGACTATCAATAATAATATTAAGAAGCTATTGTTTTCAAGTTTCTGTATTTTAATTCATTTTTTGATTTTACAACGTACAATTTATTTCTTGATTTTATAAATATTTAGTTTTAAATGTAGATCTAGAATATAAATATTTAATTTTTTTTGAAGAGACCTAGATTTTAAAAATATGTCAATTTTATATAAATTAGAATAATCAGAGCGATTTCTTGACGCTAACAAATTGTATATTTGTATATGTCACTTCTGACAGGTAGGGCCCACGAGGAGAAAATCGTAAATCCGTCGAGGTCCCCGTGCTGCGGCCGACCTCGCGCTCGCCAGAGGCCACCACCGCTTCGCTCGCCGCCGGCGACGCACGCCCAGGTGGCGGGGGAGGCGACGGTAGAGGGATTCGGTGAGATGGCGAAGCGGTGGATCTCGCCGGTGCCGTCGGGGGAGGCGCTGACCTCGCCTTTCAACGTCCTGGACGATGGCTGCCTCATGCACATCCTCAGCTTCCTTAGCCCAATCCCAGGTTCGATTCGTCTCGTGATCCTATGCTTGCTGGCCTTCTCAGCGCACGTGATTGAGGCCTATTTGGTAAACGCCGCGAACGGCTGGCCGCGTCCACCCTGGGGTTGGTTGAGGATTTGGGACGGAGAGGAAGGGGGATGAGCTAAAATTGGGGTTTTGACCTGCTTTTGCTTCGAGCACGAGCATGATTGGGTTTTTGCTAGTTTATTCTAACATTGCGTTCTGTTATGCAACCGGACTGTATGTTCGTCTCATAGGTGAAGAAGATGTTAGTAATCGCATGCTCCAGGGAATGGTTTGTCTCAAAATTAGATCTTGGGTGGGTTCGGACTTAGAGGAGTTCGCTTAAGCTGTCCAATACAAACCCATTGTTTGATCACTCTTGAAGTTTGATTCTGAAATTGTAGAATTGAATTGGTACCATAATGGTACTGATGATGCGTTGTTATTTTGGCATTGCTGCTACATTTTACGTTGATGTTCATGTGATTTGTTGTCAGTCTGTTGAGGTAGACTGGCATGGATTCAAGACTAATTTTTGAGTCTTACATGTAAAATTCCATCCAAATTGCATGCTAAGTATTGTTGTCACATCTATGTTGATTAAATTGTTGTTATGTGAAAACAAACAATTTATTGTATATTTTCCCTCAGGCCTCAGTGGAATTGGCAGAGGTAGCAATGTTCCATTTGATGATTTTGGATATTTAATATGCCCCTACTTCTAGATATAACAACCTTTTGATTTCTTGCATGCTTAATTGTGTCCCTGCTACCATTTCTTGTCTGATAACGTGTCGCTGTTGTTGTACTTTAAAATGAGCCTTTTTTAGCATTTCATTTTTGAACCTGCAGATAGGTATAACACCGCGCTCGTTTGCCACAGATGGCGCTTCCTTGCATGCCATCCTAAGCTATGGTTGCGTGTCGAGAGGCCAATCAGAAATATAATAGAGCCAGGAGTTTATCCAAATCTTGAGGCTGCTGTTTCTGCAGCTAGGTTTGTTTTCTATCCGATTTGTCATTGTGTTAAATAGGACATTACAGATAACATCTATTTGCTTTGTTAAAGGCCTGGTGATACTATTCTAATTGCTGCTGGTGGCGCACATGTTGCCTGTAACATACAAATAAAGAAGCCTCTTTGCATTGTAAGTTTTGCTAGTCATGTTTGTTATTATCTCAAGAGTAGAAAAAAATTGATCATGCAATTGTTCATGCAATTGTGGGCTTATTCTTTTCATTTGCTTACTATCAGATTGGTGGGGGTGAGCTTCCTGATGATACTGTGTTAACATGTTCACGTGGCTCTGACAAGTATGTTCATTTCTTCTGTGGCAATGCTTTCTCATTCTTTCTAATGTTTCTGTTGGCAACTGCCATATGTTCTATATATTTCTTTTTGCTCCTATCACTGTCTGATTCCTATGCTTCTCTCCACTTACATATCTAAACAGTGCATTGGAGTTCCTTTCAACCTGCAAGATTGCAAATCTCACAATTAGAGCAGAGCTTGGGTGCTGTTTGCTTCATCGAAGTGGCAGATTAACTATTGAAGAGTGTTTGCTTCAGTGTGAGCAAAACCCTCTGGACTATCTCTCCTTTCCTATAATTAGCACGGCGATTGAGTATGATTCATTCTCATCACTCAAGGAGCAAGGGCATGGTGTAACTGTTGTTCGCACCCGCATTGAGGGGGGTGCAAAGGCTGTCAGGACTAACGGAACACTGGCGCTGCAGCGCGTGCGAGCCATCTATTCACGCAGCTCTGTTTTCTTCTGGTTTGAAGTAGGAGAAAAGTAGGAGTTGCTGTAATAAGGTCATGTATCTGTGTATGTGTCGCGTGTATGGCAAACTCTTGCATTCCTGCCTCCTATTTGCTGTAACATATGATAAATGTTTGATATTTGGATCAACAGCAACATGTTGCTAGCTACATGTTAACTGAGAAAGGTTTGTTAGATTCCATAAATTTAGCTTCCACAGATCAAATTATCCCGAAATTCTTGGATCGGCAGCTCAGGTCATTGATTCCTTAAATCCTTTGAAGTTTGAACAAAGGACAAGATGGGGACCCTATCTGACACTGACTGTCAAATTTGCTTATAACCTGTACATACTTGATTGTTATGGTGGAAGCAAGCAATCAGACATGGATGCTCTTGGGGTGCTATTTTCCATCTGGGTGAGTGAGGTCATGTTAGTCCCAGTGTGTTCATTGGAGTTTGCTTGGATATTGCAGTTTTTGAGTTTGTGGATTGGGGATAATTGGGAGGTAAAAATGAGACATTTTTTCCATGTCTGAAGCAGTTGATGTGCGGTATAAATGCTTAATTATATTGTAATCAATTATGCAACTATCTCTGTCCTTTTTCTTGGTGCGCGAGGGAGCATTTGTTACTCCTATGTGCGTACAATATGGTTAATGTGCACTGTAGTCCACTGTTGTTACTACTTCTTGAGAGCCAGGTAGTAAAAAGGGAAGACGTTTTGATTTTTCTTTATCATTTTGATCCATATATCATTGATTTAGGGTCCGTTTGTTTTAACTTTTAGTAGCACCAACTATTTCTAGAATCTAACTTTTAGTAGCACCAACTATTTCTAGAATCTGAAGCTTAAATAAACAGTTCAGATTCAGGACTTAGTGAGAATTAGTAGCGAATTTCATATTCTTATCAACTAGATATTCATACTATCTAAATCTGATTTCATATGTGTATTGTCACTTGATGTCGATATAATAAAAGGGTAAATTATCATTTTTTCGGTAAAAAGATGGTGATTTCAATAACATGAAAATCAGATCTATTTTAGCTTATAATGGCATTGGTGAGTAAATTAACATAAATTTTACGTTTTATTTTAAAAACTGAATCCGCAGGAGGTACTCCACAAAAAATATGGAGCGGAGTCGTGAATCTGGTCTGAACCTATTTGATTAGACATTTGTGGAGCGGAGCTATAAAACGTGTAGCATAGAAACTTACATGAAGCGGTGAATTCGAACGAGTTGCAACGGTAGTCTGAAGGGCACTGGAGACCTGATCACAGTAAACATTTTTCACGTGTACGGCTAATGCAAGAACAACTACAGCTCGGAAGCAGTTCAGCCTCTATCATCTCCTCTCCTCTGTACTTATTGCTTAACCTGTTCATCTCGTTTGCTGTTGATTGGTTCGTGGATCAGCTTGCTTGCCTGAAGATTTCAAACCCGGTCTTGCCCTGTTTCTTTTCTGCCTTAACTCTGAATGTGCACTCTGCTAAAGCTGGCTCTTCTGTTCTTCTTTTTCAGAACATGACAATTGACAAAGGTGACTCCCACTTCCCAGTTTGAAACAAGTCGAGCTCTGAACTTTCAGGTTTCCTTTTCGTTTTCAGATGAAGTCGTCAAGTTGAGGTAGTTATACTGAAAACAACTAGTATGATATTTGTTTCAGAGAGATAAAGAGGTGATCCCTAAAAAAGAGTAAGCTTCAGTTGGAAGCAGCAGTCTTCAGTCTTCATTTACTATTTACTCCTAGCTACTGCTCACCATTAAATGATTCAGAGAATGGAGTAATTCGTTTTTACCGTTGCCAATAGCTGCAATTGCTAGCAAGTTTGCAGCATTATAAAAAGATTGAGGCGTCCATGCTAAATGCTATAGTAAATTTTGAGAGTGGCAGTGTCAAAATTGCAGCAGACAAACCGACAAACCCACTTCAAACTCGATGAACAGTAGCATCGAAATGTAAGCACTTGCTCATTTCAGTTGCTGTAGTGAGCACTCCTTCCAAACCCCGAGGGCGAGGAGAGGGGGGAGGAAAACCACAAGAGAACCATAAACTTTCATCCGAGAGCTCGAGGAGAGAGGAGACAGAGAAAGGTAGGTGCTTTTTTATGCTCCTGCGTCCCTCTCTCTCTCTCTCTCTCTCTCTCTCTCTCTCTCTCTCGACCTTCACCACCGTAGCAGGGTGTCACCACGCCGAACTCAAGCGTCCCAGCTCAAATCCGCTGGTTCGGCATCCCCATTTTCAGGTAGCGCATTTTGCTCACTTCTTTTGGATTGTTTCTTGAGGCGATGTTTTGGAGGAAAGATTGGGTTTTCAGGGGATTTCGAGGTGCACCTGCCGTTCTTGGTTCTGTTATGGTAAAAATGTGGGTGTCTACTGTGCGCCTGGTTCCTGTCAGTTAGGTTTTTGCTCGGTTTCTTTTGGGAATGTTGGGGCTTTGCTGCTTTGGGACGAATAGGATTCGTTCATGTCGATGTGTGCTACTGCAGTACTGCTGATTCGGCTGAAAATACTCTTTGGATGTTTGATCCATCTCATTCTTGGCATATCTCGCCCAGACATTTCTGAATAGTTCTCTTGTTCGAATTTGCAACACTACGAGTCTAAGACGTGTGTGTGTGGAACTGATTCTTATATCAAAGAATCATATTGGACTTTTTCTTTCTTTTTACTGCTATATTAGGCACTTAACTTGAGACTATGCAATATTGGTTGATTATCACCATGAGTTAATGTTCTCTAGTTCTGAGGTGTTCATGATGTAAGGGGAGTAATGTCCATGTCTTTCCAATATCATAGGTTCATAATTTGCTTGCACTACTGTTTATACTTTTCCACTGCCAAAATCATGTTTTTTTGAATCAGAAATAATTATAGGTATTGTATATAGTAGCAATTCATCGTCACACAAGGAGGAAAGGTGATATATTGTGTCGATGAATGGAGCCTAGTGCTATTGTAATTTGTAAATCTGCAAGCAGCTTCCGCTTTGCGCGCAATACAAGGTGTAGTGGAGGTTGATGGAAGTGCCACCCCTTTTCATATTCCTGATCTTCAAATGCATTATTGGCCTGCACTACAGAGTTTCCTCTTACAGCTTTGGTCTTTACAGTGAAGCAGCTGTACCTAGAACATCAGACCAACTAAATAATGCAAATCGAAGCTATTTGATGTCTGACTCAGGCCTATATGACCGATCGATCGAGTAAATGCTTCCTTAAATGTCTGTCAGAGAACTATTAGCATAAAAAAAGTTTTGTAGTAACAAGACATGCTGCAACAACGGAAAAAACAGCGCCATGGCTGCAAAACCATCATGGGTTTGATCTAAATTAGCAAAACCATAGAGTCTAAAACTACCTTAGGATGTAATTGGCTCATTTTGTATGTTTTTGGTTCTAAATTACTAGATTTGTAGTTCAAGGTGTAAAATGGTCCTTTTGTAGAGTCCAGGAGTATGCAATGTACTTATCCAATCCATAAGAACTTCATGTGGATAAACATGCACATTTCAATTATCTTTCTTTTAATACCTGGACCTAATTTTTCTCTTGCTCTTTCTTTTTCATTCAAACAGGATTACATATCTATACGCTTGTCCATGGCATCAGCTATTTATCTTGACGATTCCCATTCTGAAGTTATCGATCCTCCAAACAATGAGGAGATGTTGGATGTTACTGAACTTGTTGGTGATCACACCCCACATTCACCAAAACCAAATGTGATGGTCTCTGGCAATGTGCGCGAGCTATTGGAATGCCCTGTGTGTCTAAATGCCATGTATCCTCCCATTCATCAGGTATACCTTGTTACCGTATCATTTAGTTACATTACACTGGCATAGCTATAGGTTTTTAGCATGATTATGCACGTCTAGATAGAAGAAACTTGGAGTAAAAATGTTGTTTTAGCTTTAATTCAAGCCGTAAGATTTCTGTTAGATATTCTTATGAAGCCCTTGTGTTTTTGAAAACTGCATGTTCTTTAACCCTGAAGAGCAAGTTGAATTTGTAAACACAATTCTTCACAATGTTGCACATCTCTTGTCTGTAGTGCTCCAATGGTCATACCCTATGTTCTGGTTGCAAGCCAAGGGTCCACAATCGCTGCCCAACTTGTCGACATGAACTGGGTAACATAAGATGCCTTGCGCTGGAAAAGGTGGCGGCATCGCTAGAGCTTCCATGCAAATACCAGAACTTTGGGTGCTTGGGCATATATCCTTATTATTGCAAGCTGAAGCACGAGTCGCAATGCCAATACAGGCCCTATACCTGCCCATACGCCGGATCTGAATGCACTGTTGCTGGTGACATTCAGTACCTAGTAAGTCACTTGAAAGATGAGCATAAAGTCGACATGCACAGTGGAAGCACCTTCAATCATCGCTATGTCAAATCAAATCCTCATGAAGTTGAGAACGCCACCTGGATGCTCACGGTAACTGTCGCCGATCTCTGTATTTTATGAACAGAGCACCTCAGTGTTCATAGGACTGGGTTGTGCATACAAATTCTGATTGACACAGATACTAGTTAATACATCTAACGCCATTCCCTTCGAACTGTTGTTTAAGGTCCAAAAACTCAGCAATGTTTGTGTATATGTTTTTTTTTGTTAAAGTGTATTCTTGTAAGCATGGTTAAATTGGATATTGCAACACTGCCCACTTGCTATCTTCAGGTCACCATTTGTCGAATTGTTGGTTAGAACACGATTATCGTACAACTGTTTTATCATCCTCGGACCGAAGCGAGTATACTGTAACTAAATGTGGATTCTTTAATCAGGTTTTCAGCTGTTTTGGCCAGTACTTTTGCCTGCACTTTGAGGCATTCCAGTTGAGCATGGCTCCTGTCTACATCGCCTTCCTGCGATTCATGGGAGACGACGCAGAAGCCAAGAACTTCAGCTACAGCCTGGAGGTTGGAGGCAACGGTCGAAAGATGACCTGGCAAGGCGTCCCCCGGAGCATCAGAGACAGCCACAGGAAAGTCCGGGACAGCTACGACGGGCTCATCATCCAGCGGAACATGGCCTTGTTCTTCTCCGGCGGTGACAGGAAGGAGCTCAAACTGCGTGTCACTGGGAGGATTTGGAAGGAACAGTGAATCGCCGCATCTCAGAATCTCACTACCTCAATCTTGTAGGACATGGTAATCTTGTAGACTGTACTAGTTCAAGAATCTGTATGGATGATTGGTTATCTCATGGCACCAGATGTAGAATTGAAGGCAAATCTCTTCTTTGCTCTCAACCTGTCAATCTGCCCCTGCAGGTGAATCCTGATGGTGATTCACCAAATGTAAATGATGTAGCTCCAATCTAATCTTATATCAGGCCACCATCTGCTTCTGCTTCTACTTGTACATGCTGTTTGGCTGTAAGATTGTACCAATTTCTGTGAAATCTCCTGTGCGTGTACGTTGACTTCCGGATCGAGGCTGGTTATGCCATGAAGGCTGCATCGAGCTGACCGGATAATTTTTCTCCCGCTTGTCAACATGAGCAGCAAGAGGACACGTGAGCAGAGCAGGGAGTTCGTTTTATCAAGCAAGCGTGCGAGCGAGCTTCCGCATCCATGTCCGGGAAAACGAAGGCAAACTTCTCCCCGTGCAGGACGATGATCGACGCGAGGAACGTGCAGTTTAGTTGCATCAATCAAAAAAATTTCCCGAACGAATCGATGAAATGAGACTCCCTTACAAGGGTGCAACGTGCAAGTTCAGAGCCATAATATTCATTTGTTTTGAGCTGCAGAAATTTATCAAACTATTAGCAACATTGAGTTTCCTCGACGAACACCATGCCCAAAAATGTGTTCTTTCTCCGTGCATGCTCCGATTTCATCATGCATCTCACTGAATCATCCTTGCATAGTTGCAGGCTTTTAGCTCTAATCTGAGTCGAGCTAAGATCATCTTTCTGTCCAGTAAGTACTTGTAGGAAGATCTTTCACACTAGCAAACGCCCTCCTTATTCCCTCGCTTTTCTGAATACGAGATCGCATCGAGCCTGACGACAATGGGGATCAACCCTTCAACTTGTGCTCGATGTATGTCAAATAAATTGTCAACATGTAGAACAAACAGGAGACGTCACACGTGAGGCCCTCAAGGAGTTTATTATGGAAGCGTGCAGCTTGTCTGTCCGATGAACTCGTATTTTTCGACCGCTCTAAATTTTAGAGTGATTTTATAGTCTTTAAAAATTACTAGGAGGTATCACTCTAAATAAGCGGCTCGTTATCTAGTTATCTTCCCTGCCACCCCACTCAGCTGTCATCCCCCGGTCCCTTCCCCGCCTACCTCCACCTCCGTGCATGACATCCCCATCTACCATTGCCGTCTATAATTATTTTAATCAAACAATTCATATTTTTTTCAGCTCTTAGCTCATAGCACTTTTTTTTAAGAATTTATAACTAAATCAAACACATCCTTCAAATTCAATCACCGCAAGATAACAGTTCACAATGTCGGCTGGAGGATGGATGAGGTTTCTTGAGATCGAACATCCTCGATGATCAAATAACTTAACTGAAGAAGTGAAAACCTTTACTAAAAGAGATGAACTAAACTGGAATTTTGATGCAATGAGAAAAAAAAAGGTAGCATATTCCTTTCTTTGTTTATCTCAGGCCTCAACCAGTTCTTCCAAGTTCCATCTGTTCAACTGTAGAATGACACCAACATGTATGCATCTTGCTACCGAATTCCACAGTCCAAGAATTTTCAAGCATTTTTATGTTGGCAAGTAATTGACGACAAGAGATTCTACTTGTATCATCAATCAGAAGTTATAGCAAATAATGAACTGATAAAAGGCTCCCCAAAACTAATATATGGGCAGTGTGGACTACAAATCCAGTGCATTTCAAGCAGCTATAGGACAAGATGATTGCAGATAATAAGAAGCTTTGAAAGTTAATTAGTTCAGTTGGATCATTTCCAGAACAAATTGTTTTGAGCTACATAATGTTTTAGTCAAGAATCATCAGTCATCTACTTAGTGAGAAATTTTATTCTCACCAGAACTGAGCTCAGGCAGGGAAAATATGAGGATAATGTAAGAAGTAAGAAGTAAGAACTACACCAGAACTGATCACCCAAACTCAAGTATTTACATGCTGATATTAGTGCAAATCTCCCATATAGAAATTACATCCATACATTTGTGTATACAACCATTGGCCCTTGTTTTTCAATCGCCATCCATGGCGATTTTGCAGCAAGGAGCCAAGAACAATTGGTATGCACACAAATCACACCGAGAAATCGAAAGGCGCCTCTTTTTGATCTCTACCACGTCTAATCCTTTAATTAGCAGCACGAATGGAATGGAAAGATGACATCTTTGGCGATCAGGAAGAACAATTAGGACAGCGTACCAATCCGTTCTCGTTGCAATCGCCGCAACGCTGTACATGGTCTTGCTCCTCGACGAAGACCTTGCGGCTGCCGCCGCAGGTGGTGCAGGGGACGAACCGGACGCCGCCGCAGCCGTCGCAGACGTAGGCTGGGTCCTGGCCGGCGGCGCCCTCGAGTAGCCGTCGTAGCTGGCCACTCTCGTGCAGCTGCCGAACCTCGTCGGCGCCGCCGACGAGGCGCCCGCCGATCAGGAGTTGCGGGAGCGAGAAGGCGCACCCCCGCGCGGCGAGCAGGGACTGCAGCTCACGGCGGAACGCGGCGTCCATGGACAGGTCCCGCTCGTCGATGGCCACGCGGAAGCCCCGCAGGATGGCGCGCACCGCGGAGCAGTCCGCGAACGTGCGCCGCACCCCGCGCAGCGACGTCGTGTAGAGCACCACCGCCTGCGGCCGCGCGCGCGGCTCGTCGGCAAGCTGGTGCCGCCTCCACTTCGCCGCCGCCGCCGGAAGCACCCGGTGCCCCTGGTGGTGGTGGTACGTCAGCGACCGCGCCAAGTGATACGGCTTCTTGCCGCATATCCCGCTCCCTCCTCCACCGCCGCCGCCAGCAGCGGTCGCCATGATGCAGCTATCCTCCATCTCACGCCGCCGGCGCGCAGCCGCCGCCGTACCAGATCAGGTTCTTGAGCCGAGGAAAGCGAAAAGAAAGTGAATTGGGAATGCTAGAATGGAATTGGCAGTGAAGGTTTAGCAGCCTATATATATTTTCTTGCAAAGATGAAATTTTGACGCTGTTCTTGTTGCCCTTTCTGTTTTTTTCAGAGGTTGTTTGGTTTTTCTAGGTGTCAACTGTTTAGTTGTAGCCAGCCAATGCTGACCAATAGTAGCATTAGCACTAATGGTTTTTGGGGTAGATAATAAATATGAGCTACTCAGTTACAGATCGAGAGCTGGATACAGTTTAATCTGTTCCGAATCAGAATAACATTTTGCCGTTTCTTGGCTTAATTTTGGAGCATTTGTTAGTTTTGTTTGTTGTTAGTTTGTGAATAACCTGTAAAAACTTGTGGTTTTGCCTACTGATTAACTATGCTGAGATTAACTATGCTGACAAGTACTTAATTCTCCATTGTTTTGCCTTCTAATTAACTATTCCTGATAGATACTGAAATCTCCATTGTTTTGCCTTGTGATTGGTTGTGTCTGAAAATACTGAATTCTCCGTTGTTTTGCCTTCTGATTGATTGTGTCTGAAAATACTGAAATCTCCATTGTTTTGCCTTCTGATTGATTGTGCTGACAAGTACTGAATTCTTCATTGTTTTGCCTTCTAATTAACTATTCCTGATAGATACTGAAATCTCCATTGTTTTGCCTTCTGATTGGTTGTGTCTGAAAATACTGAATTCTCCATTGTTTTGCCTTCTGAATAACTATACTGATACTGACAAATACTGAATTCTCCATTATTTTGCCTTTCTGATTGATTATGTCTGGAAATACTGAATTCTCCTTGGTTTTACCATGTGATTGACCATGTCTCAAAATACTGAATCCTCCCTAGTTTTGCCTTCTGATTGTTTTCTTGATCCCACACAATGTCAACGGGTGAAGTCAGTAGGAAACATGGGAAGCTCAAGGACTCAATGACATTGACCAAACAGGCTTGCATCCAACTCCCATAACTCTTCATTTTTGGGGCCCTTAATCAAGTAGCATCCGAGCTGGTCTTTATAAATGCTGTTTTTTTCCTAAGAAAATGATCTATTTTTTATTTAAAATTACATTTTGGATATTCTTTTTAAAAAACTATAAAACTAGACTGCTATGGATCGTTGGTTTCGAGACATATCTTGTCACGCTTTCAACGGCCGATAGGTTCTTATCATCAAACTAACGACAGATCTAGTTTTGTATTTTTTTCGAAAGACCATAAAAATATATTTTTGGATAAAAATAGATTATTAAAAAACTCTAACGAGTTGCTAAGACAATGTTTGGTTGTCTGTATCATTCATGTCATGAATCTGACATTCTTAATGTGTTTGGTTGCTTGAATTGAACCATTTCATCAAGTATGATCCGATACGAATTTATGGAATATTCTTCGGCAATCATGTATCGTGTGGTTCAAGCAAAATCTTCGGACGAAACCATCTCAGATGAAATGGGACATAAATAAAACGATACAAGCAACCAAACACTGCGTAATTGTATCATATATGGATTTGATGATGCATAGTTGGCACTTGGCAGCTGGAGCATGGATATACTTCGAATGGTATCTGCTATCTGCTCACTCGTCCGGCAAACTCAAATGCAGAGAAATTCCATGATTTTATTTTGGAATGCTACTTGCTACTGCGATTCGTAGTTTGATTCAAACTGAATTTGCGGCGTCGTTACGGCCAGCTCCAAAGATCATATCTGAAAGACAGAATTGGAAACGAAATATCAGCAACTTTTGGAGATATCTGAACTTGGACGTGCAAGGCGTGATTCAGAAATAGCTGGAAGATCTACACGCGTCAACGACCTGCCAAACTGGCACAACTGCACAAGACATGAAAAACCAAAATAAAACAAGAACAAGCCGCAGCCATGCCTCCTATTTTGTTAGAATCTTTGGTTGAGATGTTTGAACCAGAAACTAGAATCTGAACTATACATCATCTCTTTTGGTTATCCAGCTTTTTTCAGAATATATTGATTTTCGTAGTATAAATTTGAAAGCAGGTATATAACCTAGATTTCATTTTAACTTTGAGTGAATATTGCCTACCGTGCTATTAAAACATATCAATCCATGTAAAATTTGAAAAGTAAATTTTCAGTAAAATATATCATTTTAGTGTAATTTAAAAATATATAATGTTAATATAAACATTACAAAATTACAAAATTTTATGATTAGAATGATTTACATGTAAAATTACACATTAACAATGTAACTAAACATCATGAACTAACAAAATATAAATCCGCAACTATTTTAATCAAATAGCTTCTCAGTTTTTCTACCGCTCATAACAGCTTTTGCATAGCTCACAACAGTTTTTTCAGAATCTGCATCTCAAACAAACACACCCTTAAACTACTACAGATAATACGGCACAAACCGTTGTAACCACCGTTGAGTTCGAATCAAGGCTAACACCGGAAACATAAAGTAAATTGTCCGTCTTTTCATATCAGCTTATCCTTTTCGATCAAACTCATCGGTACATGAACTCGATACAAACATCCCTTTAAGCCACGGAAACCGAAAGATTCATGTTTAGGATCATGCTTTAGTTTCACTCAACAGCAGGCAGCAAACGGTAGGTAATGGAATTCAGTCATTTAGCTAAGATATATAGTGTGCCTGTTTTTCTCCCAGTTGTCTTCAGTCTCAAGGCAGGAGCAGAGAGCAGGAAGCAATTCATGTACGACGTCCGCATGGCTAACCAATTCTAAAAGACAACCTGATAAGGAGATCCAATCTGCTTTGTTCCTGCTAGTTCTTCAGAGAAAGATGAGCTATCTGCTATCATGGCCCGGTCCCCGGCCGTGATCTAGTTACAGCTCTAAAGAGGGGATGATTAATCAATCAACATGATAATGCAACGAATAGTTTGCCAAGAAATGCATGGCTGAATGCAGCAAGAATGCAAGATTCTTCAGAGCTCAGACCAACGTGCTGAATGTTGTTTTTTTTTCACCTTGATTGCAAGAATCATGGTGTTCCATGCCTGTTGGCTGATTCCTGCTTGCTGATGCTGCTTCAGCTACCCTTGATCCATCCAGCAATTTGAGCCTGCATTACTTCATTGCGAGAAGGAGAATCAAACAAAGGACAGCATGATGATCCAAGAAGTAAGCAATGGGCCAGAGGTACAGTTGACAGTGCAATCAAGGTGGAGAACCTCTTGTTGCTATCAAAACAGCTACAAAATTATATAAAGATCTTTGAAAATATCGAAAAATTATTTAGATCAGATGTGGTGTATTTTAGCTTTGGCCCTAAGTGTGATGTTAAGACAAGTAGACAGCTAGAAAGCTAGCATGTGGCTGTCTAGCTATCTTCTTCGCAGCAATCAGCAACAAAGGATCAATCAGGAAGGCAAGTAGACTAACAGCAATGGTACATGAAAGATTACGACTTGGAGAAGCTGGATCTTGCAGAGATTATTGTCCATTGTACTTGTGAGTTGTGACATTCCAAAGTGACGTAGATGACAAGTACTGGACAATAAGATGGCATGATGAGCATGGAACAGATAAAACACTTCAACGAAAATTGTTTTTTTTAGAGAGAAGACCAGCTTGTTTCTCTTGAGACCCATTGTATTATGGCCCTTCCAGTTCCAGAACGATAGGTGTCTCCAGCTTACCCCTTTCGCTGTATGGGGCAAAATTTAGTTATAGGACACTACATATGTATGGCATGTGTCAGCGCATCTCGTTTATATGTTAGTTTATGGGCCTGTTTGGCATGGCTCCAACTCCAGTTAGAGCAGCTCCACTTTAGAAATCCAGCTAAAGCTGGCTCTAAGTGGAGCTGGAGTTGTCTGTTGAGGGTGTTTGGCTAGAATGGTACTCTAAGATCCAGAGTTGTCTGTTAAGCCTGTTTTCGTACACTTCATTGACGCATGCAGCAACAAAATAATACGACATACAAGTTCAACCAAATAATCCGAGATACAAGTTCAACCAAATAAGTCGACATACAAGTTCAACCAAATAATCCGAGATACAAAGTTCATAGTTTGACAAAATGATTACATCAATTCCAAGCTAATGCGACGGATGTAGCCAAACTATCACGAAATGAGTCCATAGTCAGAAAACTTGGTTCCGATGTGTCGTCATCAGAGGCATGTCGAGACACAGCATACTTGTTATACTTGAATTTGATTCTTGGTCAATTCAAAACCCGTCCGATCTTTGAATCCCTTTTCAATCGCAGCATAACCAACTGAATTCAGGAAGGTATTTGGCCGGTTTCCTTTCACAACTTGTTCGGCCATCAAACCACATAGGATCCTAGTGTTCTCAGTGTTCCATTCAATTTCTGGCATCTATATAACTCAACATAAGTTCGCTAACATGAACAACGATGCCATTTAGCAGTTAGCACCAACTCACATCACAGAACAAATAAGCATGTACTAACCTACGTAGCTAATTATCTACCTTCACAGAAAAAATGTGCTCAATTCACAGGAGGGAACAATGTGCTCAGAACCATCAATTGGAGCATTTCTATTTCAAGCACCAACTCACATCACAGAAAAAAGAAACATGAACAGAGAAGAAAAAATTGGCCATACCTTCGGCTAGGGTTTGATAGCTCGGGCAGGCTCCGGGGTAGAGGCGGGGGACCGGAGGCGTTGGCGAGGCGTGGACCAGCGACGGGGGCGGAGGACCGGCGGCGAGACGAGGCGCGGCGGGGTGGAGTACCGACAGCAGGGGCGAGGCGAGGCGAGGCGGGGCGGTGGACCGGCGATGGGGGCGAGGCGTGGTCTGGCGGCGGGGGCGGAGGACCCACGGCGGGGGCGAGGCGAGGCGGGGCGGAGGATCGACGGCGGGGGCAAGGCCCTGCGTGACGGGGCGGAGGACCGACGACGGTGGCGAGGCATGGATCGGCAGCGGGGGCGAGGCGAGGCGGGGCGGAGGACCGGCGACGGGGGCAATTTCTGGCGAGGCGAGGTCTGTCGCGTGAAGGGTCGAGGGCGCCGGGAGAAAGAAAAGAAAAAAATGGTTCGGGGTGTAGTAATGATAATTGCGGGTAATTACCTATGAACTCCATGTGGCTGAGGAGCTCTGGAACTGCGATTGAGGTGCTCCAAACAAATGAACTAGAGCTCCAAAAACTCCATAAAGTTACATTTTTTGGAGCTGGGGTGTTTGGCTAGCTCTGATCAACTCTAACCTGGAGTTCGGCTCCTGAGTCATGCCAAACTGCCCAAACACCCCCTATATGACCACTGACATTATTTAATTTATTCCCAACATATTGGAAAATGAAAGATCAGATTTGTTGTACTGTGCTAATTGCTACTGACATTATTTAATTTATTCCCAACATATTGGAAAATGAAAGATCAGATTTGTTGTACTGTGCTAATTGCTATATTATAGGATGGAAAGAATATTATAGTCAATGACAGTAGATCTAGATGAGAAAAATACGAAGTTACTTATTGAAAGTGGCAAATTCTCAAATCTCTCAATTAATGTGGTCAAATCGAGTTTAGAGCACGCCATAAGAACATCAAGCGAAACATTTCATAGCTAATATCTGAATTTCATGATAATCACGCACACTTCTAATTTTAATACAAAGTGCAGCATCATCCAGTGTGCTAAGAGCATCTCCATTGTAATTGCTATTTTTGACTTGCTATTCATAGCAATAGCAAGTCTCCCTATTTCAATTGGCTTGCTATATTGCTACTCACTCCATTGTACTTGCTATTTGACTTGCTATTTTAGAAAACTTGCTATTTCTCTCATCAAACTTGCTACATGTAGCAAGTTTGGTGAGAGAAATAGCAAGCCCCCTAAAATAGCAAGTCAAATAGCAAGTACAATGGAGACAACTTTTTGACAATTCTTACTATTTTTAAGGATAGCAAGTTGGATAGCAATTACAATGGAGATGCTCTAAGTTCTCGTAATTTATGGCATGGTTAGTTAAAGATGTACTTTATAGTCTATTTAGTTAGGAGCTGAGTAAAAGTTGCCATGAACAGAGAAAAACAAACAAATAAACAATATCACTTATATATAACATTGTGAGTAATTATCATATAACTTTGTGTTTATATTCCATTGTGGTAGATCGAGAATATGTGGAATGCAGGTTTCGATAATTTTTATTTTGTATTTCAGAAATCCGATGGCTTTAACTAATCAAGATTATGCATACAACACATACATTAGCAACTCGCGGCTTGCTTCCCGATGCCATTTGCTCAGGACGTGAATCCATTATCCATATCACCAAAACAAGAACCCGCAATACTCCATCCCACACAAGATCTGCCCATGAGAACTGCAAAAATGAAGGAAACAAATTAGCAAGATAAAAAAAGTAACTAGTCAGAAAGGTGCAAGGATACCAGGAAATGTCTCCAGTAAAACTTTCCTCGGTTTGCCTGCACCGTGGGATCTGGAAGTGCACGTCAACATCTTAGAACCAAGAGCAGTGACGAAGTAAATCAGAACTAAGTTACTGAAAAAGTGAAGACCACATAGCTCTGAGTCTTCAATATACGAGCCTGATGTTTGCACATTAACCAAAACACTACTGAAGAGACATATTGGTAATAGACAACCATCCCATCAGTGGCTAAACCGGCCAATTTATGTTCCGCATCTATTTACAGAATTCATGTCAAACAAGTATTTAATCATGTCCCTTCATGCCCACCGCATCCTGCTGTTGTCTTGCATCCCCTTCGCTTTGTTACATCAGGGGAGTATGATGCGCAGGGAGGGAGAGAGAGAGAGAGAGAGAGACTAAACAATAATTCATTATATTGCAAGGTAAAAAGACCATACATGTATTGATGTCGAACTATATGGATCATTGTTGAGATGAACTTTCTTAAAAACACCCCACCTGGAATATTCTATTAGATCACAAAACTGACCGACAAAATTCCGTAGACTCTTCCTCTTGGCCCCACGGTTGGTTGTTTCGATGTCAGAATAATCTTGTGTGTGTTGTACATCTGTTAAAGGTCCCAGCATCTCCTGAGCAATCCCTGGCATTTCTTTGAGGCTCAGAGCCTCAGAGTAAAACTTTTGTCCACACCAGGTTTCAGCACTTCGTTATTTTTTTCTTGAAAAGAATTTCAATTCTGATGGTCTTCCACCATTTTTACGTGTGCAACAGGCTAGAAGCTGAAATTTCCTTGGAGTGATGCTGCTTAAGCAAAAAGGTTGCTCACTTTGACTACATCTACAGCAAAGGCCCATGCCCAGAAGGAAAACGACTGGGATGAACCCCTCTTTTTGGTCTTTCATTGCCAAATCGTCGCATATCAACAGGACCCCAACCAAGAATACCAGCAGAACTGCTAGATTCCTGCAACCTGCTTCCATTTGTCATGATTGGAGGAGGCTGGTACAGAGGCTGGGTGTCAAATTGATTATCGGGTTCAAATCTCCTGCGGCGCTTCCAGGCTTCTGAATTCCCAGTGCTTTCACCATTGTTAAAAGACTCAGAAATGTACTGGAGAGACCTTGCTGACCTTTGGTTTCTGGAAGGATGAAGCTGATTTGATTTAGCCCCCCTGTTGGGAGGAGCCGGTGCAAAATTTCCACCATGTGAAGGGCCTACTCCAGCTTCCATTTGGTCCTGACTAAGTTTCAAATAGAGATCATGCAATTGCTCCCCAGACATACTTGAAAAAGTTGCTACATAGTTCCATAACCTCATGGACATACCTGCAATTGTACCCAATGTTAATCAGAGTAGTCCTGTGAATGATATTGCAAAAGACAACTGTTGCAATTTTACATCAGGTATGCTTTGGTATAATGTTACAAGGTAGAACTATTGACACACTTACGTGATTGCTTGTATGATTCGCTATGTTGATTGACCACCTCTCCAATTTTTTTCCCAATTATCTGGAGGTACCGGCGAATCCTTGAAAGAACCTGAATATAGTATTTTAAGGAAATGTTAGTGGAGAATAGCATTTTAAGACTAAACACTTCACAGTTAGGGCAGAAACCTTTTCCTTTGGCAGATTTACACTTGTATTCTGAAGCCTATCCAAGCGTTTCAATATGTCCTGCTCATCATCCAAAACTTCAGAGCACCATTCCAGCCACTTTTCTTCCTTATCCTGACGATATTTTGTCTCTGCTTCAGATTCTGAAATTTCACCTTCTTCCCTTGCTTCAGCTTCCACCACCTTGCGTTTCTGAAAGTCATCTTTGTTTGAATTATTAACTTCTTTTACTTTTGTGTCTTTTTGTCGACCTCTTAATGATCGAACTCCACCATTGCTTTCATTATCGATTGCTTGTCGAGGGGCTCCTTTGGCTTTAGAGTTCTGACCACCAAACTTAGTATATTCCTGGAAAAATGAAATTACTTGTTAACGGGAAAAAATATCAAAAGCTGAAAACATGTGGAATTTACTACTGAATAAAATATTGAGAAAATTTCAGAAAACACCATATGGAAGGCCAAAAACACAACACCCCAGGATTTTGATTTCTTTGCACAAAACCACAAGGACACAAACATTTTAACACACAGCACCTAACATGGACTCGAGCTGCCACATTTGATGGCCATCCCCTTACAATTTCTGCATTACAGTGGCTTTGTTAGCTTTCTTTTGCAGATCATAGTAGAGGCATTAGCAAATCATATTGACACATGACTTCTTTCTAAACATAGTACCATGTTGAGCAAATGCATCTGTTCATTTCTGGAAAACTTTGGCAGAGCCCACATCTATTTGTGGCAAATCCCACTACATTAGCCCAATAAACCAAGCAAACCATCAAATTACCCAACGGGTGAGCTGGATGTAGCACAGCTGCATCACTGCACAAAGCAATTGTGCTTTGTGGTAACATTTCTGTGCTAAAATACTAAAAAAATGGTTCTGTTTAAATGATGTCCCTGTGGTAATGTCGAAAGAAAGGTAAAACCTGGGTTTTGTGCTACAATTGGCCATAAATACGGAGTTTTGAGAAATTTACTCTAAAATATCTTGATGCAGCATTCGTGATGAGAATCAAATAAAATTATTTGAAGAAATTTAATTCTCAACAAGCAATTGCATTAGTATTCCCGTACACAATAAGCAAGCTCCAGGTACAGTTCCATATAGATTCAGGTAGATAGACCAAGAGGTACCTTTTGCAGGAGAGCACTAGCACGATTATCCAAGTTTGGTGCACGAGGTAAAAACGTTTCTCTTTCACCAAGTGTTGCTGGAGCAATTTTTGTAGTCAAGCTAAGCTTTGTATCCAATCGTATCTTCTCCCAGTTTCCATAGCCATACCAATGAATTCCAAGCATCAACCTTGCATCATCAGCTAAGCAGGCACAAGAAGGATATCAGCTTATATTTTTCAGTAATATTTTCAACAAAGCAAGGTTTGACAGCAATTACTTTCAGTCCATCCACAGCTTGCTGACCACTGTGGCCTTTTGTAAGGTGACTGGATCCGGTATTGTCTAACTGGATCTTTGTAATGTTGAATGCGCTTTGCCAAGAACTGGAGCTCTTCTACACGAGCTAACAATTCATAGGCCTTAACTGCTACACCGAAAAAATCAAACACTGTGCCCTGAATTTAAAGTACAAAGAACTGAGTTTAATAAAGGTAATGAAAAGGTATTGATTGTCCATCTACACAGAGGGAAAGCACGATGATCATACCTTGGCATCCATATTCTCTTTAACAGCATCTTCACAGCCTTCAATGAGTTTATCAAACAACTCAACCTGTGCTTCAAGCGGAGCCTTTGCTATTACACCACCAGCATCATCCACGATTAAGCCAATTTGGCTTGGGTTTCCAAATTTTTTAACCTAAAATGTTTACTTATTAGAGTAAGATAGGTGAAGCTGTGAGAGTGGGAGGTAATATGCACCACACATATTATAGCTTTGCAAATAAGTTTGATACAACCAACAACTTCTATTATTTTATGGTAAAACTAAATGTCATTATAAGTTGCAAACCACAGTAATACAATTACAATGTAATGCAAAATTGCAGATAACTCTTGTCCACGCAAATATTTTGCAAAATCTCACATACTCAAAGCAGAGTAGATAAAATAACATCTGAGGATATTAGCAAATATAAGTTCACAACTTCACATAAAAGCAAGATGTATCAATAACAGGTGCAGATTTACCGCTCGAACGAATCGGGTAGCATCCTTCTTTGGCAAATTTCCAAAGGACCATTTTCGTACTTGACCTGCTGAACCATCAATGAGTGGTAATGAAACAACTGTGTCCATTGTTCTGCTAGAACGCCTCCTAGGTTTTTCTTGTGCCTCAACAGCTCGTCTTTTCCTGTTGCTATTTTTATCAAGATGGTGATCTTCAACATAGCTTCTGTTATTTCTTGCAGCACGAGGTGCTAAAGTTTCCTGCAGAACATGTCATTACTTACTATTTGATTAAGTTAATGGCAATTGGCAAGCAAGAACTGAAGGTTAATTTCAACTGTGGAAAAGGGTAGATTATCACAAAAGTAGTTGTCCATAACAATACCTCAACCATATCTGACACATCTGGCTGAATTAATCTACTCCAGAACGTAGCATCATCTTCACCACTAGAAAAGTTGGCAACCTATCCAGGAATATTAAATATGAATAATATATAGAATTAAAGAGTGATGCTCTGCACAATAGGTATATGGTTGTGCACATCACATGCCTTGAATGCACTAAGAAGCTCATTTCCTTCCTCCCCTTCACCACCCTTTGTTTCAACTTTCTCAGCTCTCTCGAGAATTTCATCGATGTCCATGCTTTCAAGTTTCTTCTTGGTCTCTTCATCGGTCTCTTCTTTGAACAACTCTTCTGCTCCAAATCTCAATATGGCTGAAAGTTCATTCTGGAAAATTACATAGCTCACATCAGAACAGCAAAAGAGAAAATCCAATGAGTGAGATGACAAGCAAGATTCTACTAGAATTAAATGCCCTTTCCCACAGAATTTTAATTATCTTGTCAGTAGACTCAGTACATATTCCATTTATTTCAGAGAGAATTGAGCTAGTGTATCTTGAAAGAAGGCATGTAAAGGAAACATGTTATAATCTTGTACATGACAATATTTATGCTACACTAAGATTAGAAGCAGTATCACTAAAACTTGCTTAGTTGATATGTTACTGGTGGTTTTAACTATCTGTTCAATTGCAATACATTATTATACATTACACCTAGATAGATTTCAAATACACAAATGTATAATATAAAACAACCAATACCACACTATCAAACCACATGCTATCCAAATTAACCCAACTAAACTAAATAACTGATGCAAAAACCTACCTTGTCAAACATGGAGCCACCCTTTTTTGATTCTTTCTTCTCGAGCCTGCCCTCAGCATTTAGTTTCTGAATCACTAGGTGATCAAGAACCTGAAAAAGAAAGATCAGAGGTTGTTGGTTTTTATTTATTTATTGAAAACAATATATAAAACAAGTCAGGCTTGTCACCATTTTTTTCTTTGCACGTTCCAATATATCCTCTTCAACACTTTTGCATGTCACGAAACGATATATGTTAACAGTTTCTTGTTGCCCAATCCTGTGTGCCCTACTCATGGCCTAGCAAGGCATCA
This sequence comes from Zizania palustris, assembly GCA_019279435.1. Lineage (NCBI taxonomy): Eukaryota > Viridiplantae > Streptophyta > Magnoliopsida > Poales > Poaceae > Zizania > Zizania palustris. The sequence continues at coordinate 69,409,837 of JAAALK010000079.1, read as the reverse complement.
CACATCAAAAATAACAGAAATAATGAGAACACATTTCTAAACAAAAAGCGAAACATATATTTCAAACCACTAGAGAAAGAACCTGTAAATCATTTTGAGGATTCCAGTCTGAATCAAAAATTATCACTGTATCTGCCGTTGCAAGATTTATACCAAGTCCACCGGCACGTGTAGATAGAAGAAAACAGAAGTCATCACTTCCAGGTGCATTAAAATGCTCCATGGCCTGGTGACGAAGATCCGCTCTTGTACTTCCATCAAGCCTCTGAAATTGGAACCCTCGGAGGGATAGATACTCTGAAAGGATGTCCAACATCCTAACCATCTGAAACAATTAGAGTTCAGAAAAAAAAACTTAGATAAATATCCTAAGGTGCACATGCTTTCATGTAACATATAATATATTATTTTTCAAATATATTGGTGTTGACATAATAAGAACATGGCTCTAGTAATGTTCAACACATTAACTTTCATAATGCATGGCAACCATAAGTATTGAACTTTGTTCTGTGTCGGTAAAAAGACAAATACAGAAATGTCACCGCGAAGTATCAAAACAAATACATTGAGGTAGTTTCATCCTATCAGGTTTGAAGCAGAAAAGTTCCATTCTGCACAAACCACTAATCAACTCTTCAACCAACAAAGTACATGATAAGATCTATACCAGAGCTCAAAGAACTGTCAAATGTACCCTAGCATTGTTTTGAACTTGTCAACTTGACATTCAAACTGAAGCAAATTTCTGAAAGCATCTGCCACATAGCTAATAGACCATCAAAAATGATTTTAGACGGACATATGCAGAACTATTATTTCCACTAAGGACTAAGGATAGAGTGATAGACTGCACAATAACATCAAGCAGCAAGTAAATCATAGTATCATACATACAAACCTGAGAGAAGATAAGCACACGATGATTAGTCTCCCGCAGTCTTACCAACAGTTTGTCCAATAACACTAGTTTACCACTACTCATAACAATGCGTTCAACTTTATTGCGATCACCAATGCTATCTCCACCATAACCATGATCAGCACTTTCAAATAAAAATGGGTGATTGCAGCATTTTTTCAACTCAACAACAATGTTTAAAAGTGAGACCTGTATGCAATAATCAAGTCAGCCAACAATGTTTAAATGTGTATGCAGAAGAATCTGGATTCTATTCATGCTATTTTCTGTGTATGTATGAAGATCGCCTAAAAAAAGTAACAAAATTGAACCATAAATAGTTGAAACCACAAAAAAACATAGATTAGCTCATTAGCACAGGAAATATCTTCAACCAGTAACAAGAACCTTTATATAAATGATACTTCATGAAGGATAACTGATAACTTGTACTAGACCATGGTGAACAGCCTAATTGCAAATAATTCTTCAGTACAATAAATGTGGTGGTTGTCAACAAAATAATACAGCCAGTAATTTAGAAAAATAAAGTTTTGTGTATATAATAAAGGCAGTACACGCAGCAAATAACAATATAACATACATGCAAAATTGCAAATACAATCTGAGTAAATTAAACTACAGAGGAATAGAAGAACAAGTAATCATTATTTAAAGAATATAAAGCTCGATTTATTAACACCTGATTCCCACGAACTCCTTTATTGAGATTCTGGAAATTTCGCTCCAAAATCCACTTGTAATACCTAGGAAGTTAATTATGGAAACTGATTCATCTCAACAAGGAATGAGAGGAAAATTAAACTTAAATTAGTACAAGGTGCTTACTGCTTCTGCAGGGGAGACATTTCAACACGAAGAATCCGCTCAATTTTGGGAGGTAAAGATTTCTCAACATCTTTTATAACTCGCCTTAGAATATGAGGTCTCAATTCCTTGTGAAGATTTGCAAGCTATAGAAAAAACAGAGCAAATAAAGTTATGAATGTCTAATGATGACAGAAAAGTATAAGAAAATTTTGCACACGGTCTACACGAAGAAAAAGGTACATTTATAAAAACACTACCTCAGTTTCATTAAAAGAACTCAAATTTTTGTATCTCTCAACAAATATATCCTTGCTGTTGAACTTAGCTGGATCAAGGAAATGAAGTAATGCCCTACAGATTAAAATAAACTCAGCAGAAATGGGACAATCATAATAGAGGTAAAACAACAAAAAAATGGAAAGGCTAAATGCAAAAGCTATGAACATGTTACAGTGTCCAGTACTCCAGTTACATACTAATACTAGAAATAAGTGTATGAAACTTCCTAGCATATATACGTAAAAAGATATACCAGAGCTCTTCAACACTGTTCTGCAATGGGGTCCCAGTGATAAGCAGCTTATTCTTAGTGCTGAATTCCTGTATGGGGAATGTGAAATTTGCATCATCTTACTAGGTGGTTACCTAATATAAATAGGCTCCTACTTTTAGTTCAGAAATACTTCCATACCAAAAGGGCTGTATACAGTGATGCTTCACAATTCTTTAACCGGTGAGCTTCATCAACCATAAGATAGTTCCATTTGATCTTGGAAAGGGCAGCTTTGTCCTTAAGTATCACCTCATAAGTAGTTATCAATGTATGGAACTTTACATGTCGACCACCCTTCTTGTTTGAAAAAAACTCATACTGCTGACAAATCTGCCACGAAAAGATTGAAATTATCAAAGGTATAATTGTATAAATAGGAGAAGATAACTTTGTTGGAAGTGTAGAAGTAATGTTCTTTAAGTTTTCTCCTCCCCCTCTCCTCTCTCTTTCTCCCTCTTTTTTATGGTTTCGCTCTTCCTTTGGGCTGGGTCTCGCCCCCGTAATAAAGCTTCCAGTAGGACTGTAGGAGCCTCTCATACTGCTTTCTTTTAAAAAAATAAATGTTGCTTCATTTGGCCCTCTAAAACTGCATATTATTATCATTTGAAAAAAGCACAAGTAGGCCCACAAGAAAAGCAATTGCTTCCATATCCCAATATAATCTAGGACATATATACATATATAACCTAAACATGACGATTGTGCATATGCATAGGATATATATTTAAATACACTTGAGATCCATGATATCCAAAAGAATTCATTTAAACTGCATTATGATTAAACCACAAGAGGTAAAATGCAACATCCATGAGGCTTATAATGTAAAAATGGAACATTCCTATTCTACAAAACCAGTTCTAGTCAGAACACACAAATTATAATAGATTTACACTCAAGAAAAAATTGTTTTCCTACAAGACATGAACCTTAAAAGTGCGCTTATTTCAGCAACAACATAAAATATTCATATCAAGTATCATTTCAAGTTGCCAACCAGAAATGCTGTCTAGGATGCACAAGAACTGCACACATAGCAAAACATACAACATTCACTAAGTTTACCTCTCTGCTAGCACGATTTCCCACGTAAACCACAACATTCATGTCAGGTAACCACTTCAAAAATTCTTTCGCCCAGTTTGACAGTGTTGACAATGGCACAACAACTAGAAACGGGCCATTGATTTCTTGAGCATTCTGTAATATCCACATCAGGTGCTAGCAATCAGTAAACGAAACCTACTAATCTACTGTCACAATGAAAGAAAAGAGCAGAACAGTGTGGGAAAAGTAGAAAACATTACATGCAGGAAGCCCAGCATGGAAACAGATTGAATAGTTTTTCCCAGACCCATCTCATCAGCAAGAATAACATTAGTGTCATTTCTCCACCTGTTTTACAAATAAATCGATGAGCACAAATAAACATATTGTGCTCTTGTTCTGTATAAATATAGATCTTATATCTGGCATACCCATTAACGAGAAAGTTTAGGCCTTCAAGCTGGTAATCGCGTAGTTTACCACCTTTTAACCATTCTGGCTGGTCATGAAGCCGCCGCAAACTCGCTGAATAATGTAAATTTAAGATTTAACTGAAGAATAACGGTCCTTTGTTGCTAGACAAAGGCATCAAATTTAAAAACAAGATAACATGGATTTGCCATTGCCTGAAAATATTCACAATTTCACATCTCAAACAGTGACATCTCAACAGGGGCAGGTCATTTCAAACAATAGCAGCAAGTGATAATTTGCGGTTGCCACTATTGAGTGTGGCAAAATCATCAACTATCCTCATTCAACATCACGATAAAAGGTTTGATTACTTGGAGCAAACAAAGTTGGTACTTGGTATGTCACAGAGCAAGAGAAAATTGACTAGACAAGAAATGCCCTAAGTTATTTACATTTTTTCCTAGGCCAAAAAAGAAATACCATTTGAAAGAAAAGAAAAGTATCCACAAAATGCCCAAAAAATGCCAAAGGTACTAAAGCAAAAGAGCACATAAATCTGATGCAGGGAACTTACCTTTGCTTTTTTTCCTTTGGAAATCAACAGTTTTCCCCAGTATAGCTGCCGCAACTTCACGGGCCTATAATTAAAATGTAACCAAAATTATCGTACAATCTTATGCACCTATGCTCACAATAAAATTACACATAACAATAGCATATTTAGATATGTATAGTCATTACCTTGTATTCATCTATAGCATCCTGAGCAAATTCAATATCTGTATCTTTTTCCCTGCAACAAAGCAAATAACATTGAACAAGACTGTTGAATATTAAGCAAGCAGTAACATCTTCATACAACAGAAATGGCTACAGCATCCAAAAAAACATGTAGACTAGTTGTATTTGTTGTGAAATATCATCCATGTGCAAAACATTATTATAGCCAAAAAGGAAAGCACAGAACTATGCCAAGAATATTACCAAGTTGATTCTGCATAAGGAAGTCCTTGCCATTTGACTAAATATTCTGGCACCAGATCATCACCATCAACTTTGCTAACCCTATCAGCAAATATTCGTTCAACCTGAAGATCGTATACTTAGACAAGATACAAATGCCACGCTAAAAACTGTATAGAGTACTTCATTGGAGTTAGTACAAAACCTGGCTATACTGTTTAATAAGATCCAACTCCATTTCCTTGCCCACATCATGCACCTCAACCTGGTGAGTGAATAATTAGTAAATCACAAGGCTTTGTATGATGGGAACAAATTTCTCCAAGTCAGCATTATGCTAAAGAGGTTGCTACAATAGTACAGGCAATTTCATTCATACCAAAAATCATTTATAGCCAATGAAAATTTAAAATCTAGAATTTACTCAAAACAAGGCATAAAAAAGGCCATGTTTGGGGGGGGGCACCAGATTGGTGCTTGCTTCAGATCTATGGGGTTACACCACATATAAACAAAATCCATTGTTCTATTACCTCTTCACGTGATAGCGACCGCTTGTACATCTGTTCCTCAGTAACTCTTTTCATGTAATTTAAAACCTTTTTAAATCCACTAACCTGTCATTTAAAATGTAATGTAAATTCATATCTTAAGAGAATCAAGATAGATAAAAGCGAACACAAAGGCTATGGACATCATTTGTAAGCAGAAATAGATATCCAGGTAAGTCCTTACGCTTTGGAGTTCAGATAATGTCTTCCACCGACAATGTAAGAATGATTGGCCCTTCCATTTTATATAGAATTCTACATCATCCCATGATTGATCCACATCTGACATGAAGCTAATCACAGTAGGTTGAATTGATTGGCCATTCCTTAGTGCCTCTTCAGCAGCACCCTTAGGTTGATGCCAAAGGATTCTTTCAATAGTTTCTCCTTCTTCCTCTTCTGGGTCCTCCTTCAAGAGCTAAATATATGAATAATTGTCAGAGTACTGTGATAAAATTTAACTGTAAGAGGGTGTACATATTAGCTATACAAAGGCCAGCCCAGGAGTGTTCTTAGTTCGATTGTATCTTCTCGATATAAGTGTCTAAGTTCAATAAAAGCTTCCATTATCTAAAAAACCATATGAATCGATGATGGACACAGTTAGAAGCTGACTTAAATTAAAAATGTGATGGGATGATGGCCATAATGAAAGCAATTAAACAGAAAGGAGCTCCAAACAACAAAAAAACGATTTCTGTCTTTCAACCAAGCTACAAAAAATAAGTGTCCAAAACATTGCAAATGATAATGTCAATAATCTAATGGCATTTCAGTCATCTTTCTAGATTCATCGGTGCTTCAAATGCTTCTTTCACAAATAACTGCATAGAACTCTCACCTTCTGTTGCTTCGCTAACTTTTCCTCACTATCATCACTTTCTTCACTTTCAGCATACGAGATATTTCTAGCTGTCCTCCTCCCAGAAGTTCGAACCTCATGAGAATCAACATTTGAGGAAACATCATTGCGGTCTACAGTTTTCTGGTGCAGTTTGTCAGGTTTTTTCAACCGGTGACTGACATCACTGGGTGCATCAGAGTCTTTTCCTGAAGAATCTTCATCTGTAAAAGGCATCCCTCGTTTGCGTTGAGCCTGCATGGGAAGCTTTCTTCCCATGGAGGCTTTAGTTCCCCCAACCTTAAGTCGTTTACACTGTCTCCTATTCTCAACAAAATCATGTTCGTCATCCGAGAGCTCAAGCTCATCATGTTCTTCATCAGAGTTCTCGCTATCCACAAACTGTAACAAGTAATAACAAAATAGCAATTACAGAAACCATGTGATAAGTTGTGTAGACTATAGAACTAGTAGCAAAAGAAATATCAGCATTTCAGAAGAAAACAAAACAACAAAACTGTATTATACAATTAGTTCTGATAATAGTGTTTGAGAAAAAATATAGATTAAAAAATCAAAAGAATGTGTATAACTTGTCATCATATGTCAAGTAATCTATAAAAATAAGAACTCGATGTTAAATTGTTAATGGTGCGCAATTAGCCATAATATCACCCAATAAAATGCAATATACATGTGAATGCAACCATTGTTCAATTCAAGAAACAAATCAAATTCAACAACTCAAAGATATACTTAAGAGTTTACAGCTGCATTGCTGCAATTGACAGGGCCGTTTAATGCATTAAATGGCCTGCCTCAAGGAAACCAAGGTGCATCCTTCTTCCCAGCTTTAATTTGTACCCATCACTCCTTGCCTGTTTCTGTGTTATCATTCTGCCTACAGATTTCTTGTATATTGCTTTCAGATCTTCAACAGGCAGTTAAGCATATTTATTGTTTTCCTTTTTTAAGAAACAGTCAGTTTTAGGTAACAGTGTAACACAGAATTCATAGTTATCAAGGTGTCACTTAGGCATCGCCTAATCGACGACTAAGCATCCGGGCAGGCGGCAGTGGTTGCCACGGCTGGAGCCTCACATAATCAGAGTATGGCATCAGCAGGACGCCATATTCTCCATGGCGGACGCCATATGGCAGGCAGCGATGAATGAATGGGAAATGGGCCCTGAATACCTCTACCTGACCCATGCGGAAAAACCCTATCCACATCTGAGCTTCGTCTGCCACTGCTCCCTCCACCACCACCATCCCCTCCACAGGCCTTCCCTCGGTCGACGCCCTTCCCTCACTTGGCTCGGCAGTGGCGCCCTTCCCTTGCCTGGCATGGCATGGCGGCGGTGGCATGCTCTACACAGATCAGTCAGTGTCCCTCCCAATCTGCTCTGTTTCCCTCTCCCTCCCAATCTACTCTGTCGTGTTGACTTGCCGATTTGTTGTTGGTTTAGCCGATGAGTAGTTGGTGTGCATGTGCCTGGTGAGTTGATTTACAAGGTGCAGAGAGCATGAATGACTGTGATGATATTTGTGAACTTGTGCTATTTGAACTATTGCTATAGAGCATGGATTTGTTTATCTATTTCTATTTGATGTGGTTCTAGATTTAAATTCCTGTTGTTCTAAAATTATTGTGTCGTGTACATTTACGCCAAGTGAGTATGGTGTTACCTCGCTGCACGCCATACTTGCTTGAAAAGTGTGAAGGTGGTTAGGCGCCTTGTCTCACCTTATCATCATAATAATTGTGACATAGTTCAACTAGAGCAGTTATTTTGGGAGGGGGGCAGGACTAGGGCAGTGTTTTTAATCTTGTTTCAAGAAAGAAGATACAGCCAGTTCATCTTCCTCAAATTGTAGGCAAACTAAGCATGAAGATTTTTCAAAGTTATACAACATACAGTGTGGTGAATTTGAGTCAATAGTTACCTTGGCAGCAGCCTTGTCAGTATCACTTTCTGGCTCAAAATCCACATCATCCGGATCGTCTTCTGCAAAATAAGGAAGAAAATGTTGATAAATGATGAGCTGTATAGGAAACTTCACCGTGGAAAACACAATAACTGAGTAGATATAAGTATACCATCAGCATCATCATCATCATCGTCATCATCATCATTCTCATCATTATACTCATCAGCATCTTCATCGGCATAAGCATTGTACTTTTTTGGCTTCTTCTTTTGTCTTGAGACAGATTCTGTTGCAGCCCCAGAAGTGGAACAGCCTGGGTGACGCATCCCAGCACGAAGCAATGAATCACTCTGCTCCTTTCCATCCTGCTCATAATAGTCATCAGAGAGCATTTCCTCAGCAGGCACCTCCCCATGCCCCCGGTTCAACTCATCATCCTCTTCACTAGCGTCCATGTCGTCATGTGAACTAGCTGCCGAACCATCTTCCATTCCCCTGACACTGATCAATGCCTCTTCCATTGCTGTCTGTTTGGGTTGGCAATCCTTCAAAAAGTTTGTACCCCATGGGCCAGAATGCCCACCTTTTCTCCGAGCATTCTGCCTAGATTTATTATCCGAAGAGTTCAGACCTGACCGGCCAGCATCATATTGCTCCTCGTCACTATGGTATGCATCCTCAGCCTTCTCATTTAAGTTCCACTGCCTAGAGTTTAAGCCAGCATCCATGTCCCCGGCTGACTCATAGGCGGCATCATCATCAGCCTTGTCATTCAAGTTATACCCTCCTGAATCAGCCCTGCTTCCAGAGTTGCTGAAGAATGCCATCACAACTTATGAAGACACATGAAAAACTCTCCAGCCTCAGCTGCCTATCACTCCCTGCAGTTCATCAAATGAAGCTAGTTTAGAAGGCCACCTGAGTTGCTCCTGACCAACATTAGAGCCCCAAATGAGGCGATCAAGTCCAATCCTATTGTTTTGTTATGCTGGCTTGATCATTTGAGTACTACATGGATTGAACTCTACCAACTCTATTCAAAATCGAGGAGTGGAAGCAGGGCGTCATGGCGCTGAGCAGCCTCGAGTGCGAGGAATTTGAATTGGATTCCGAAACCCTAAATCCCGACCGATTCGCGCGACGCCGCGCAGATCAGCGCAGGCGGCGGGCAGATCGAGCCGTCCCGGTGCGGATCGGGCGCGCGCCGTCCAAAACGGCGCAAGAGGGGGCCTAGAACGAAAAAAAAAATCCCCACAAAATCCCGCAAAAAACCCGCGAGGTGGCGAGGAGACCCACCTCTTGCGGCGGCCGGCGAGAGGAGAGGTGGTTGCTGTCCCCGTCTCCCGACAGAAGCGAAGGTTTGGACCGCGAAGAGATGGGGGGACTGACTGGCCCAACAGATGCACCTATCGGCCGATGCGATCGCCGTCGCCGGCGGCCGCAGGGCGGACCGGCGTAGGGTAGTTGTCAGGCAGGGAAACACCCGTGCGATTTATTCAAAAAAAATAACCAAAACCAATTTCCCCGATTTTTTTGCGGTATTTCCACGTTTTTTTCCCAAAATCCGGATCGGGGACAGTGGAGGGAGGGGGGAGCTAGACACCGGCGATCGCCGGAGACTGGCGGAGGACAGAAAGAGGGGACCGGCGATGCGTCGCGCGGCGGCGGCGGCGGCGGCGGAGGAGGGAGGTAGAGAGGGAGAGGGAGAGGGGGTAAAGGCCCAAAGAGAGATTAGCGGGGAGATAAGTTTTTCCTCTCTCTCTCTCCCTTTGTGTTTGCGGTTTGGCGTCGAGGGGGGGGGGGGGGGGGGGGGGAGGGGGGGCTATTCGGTGGATGCCACGTGGGGCCGGGGTTGGGGTTGGGCTAGGGCGTCCTCGTATAATGCTATGGCTACGCGTTTGGATCAAATCGAAATCTGATAATTTGTCGCTAAAACGAGTCTGAATTATGACGTCGTTTTAAAATAGATGTACAAAACATATAAATCGATTTATATGTAGATTAAAAAAGAATCATAATAGCTTACATTCTAAAATCGTTGGACTTTAGACTATTCGTCTTGTTCCACTTTTGTTTCCGTAATATGGGTCGGAGTATGTTAATCTAACGGTTTAGAAATTGTGCAATTGGTAAGGGCAGTCCCCAAACCGTCCACCTCAGATGATGTCTTAGCTATTTAATGATATGCCATATAGACAAAAATCTGATGTGGTATATGAATTAATGCAGAGAGAAGAAAAACTTGAGGAAATTGTGTCTTACCGAAGAAACTAGATCGACGCGCAGTCCAAGAAACAAGAAATGAATGAAGAGAGTATTGGATGTTTGGTTTCTTTTTGGCTTGTTTTCCGTTGGGATCTATTACGAGTCGGTGTGCCTTGCCAACCGCCAGACCCTCCCAATGCGCCAACTTCTCGCCATCGCCAAGCTCTCCACACGTCGGTTTCTCACCACCATAAGGTCCTCCCCACACGCAGGCTTCTCTTTTTTTTTTGCCCCCAGCCCTCTCCGTGAGCCAAGTTCCCATCGTCGCCAAGCCCTCCCCGTGTGTCGGCTTCCCACCGCCACCAGGCCCTCCCATTGTGCCGTCTTCACACCACCGTCGTTAGGCCCTTCCATGCTGACATGTGCGTCGCCACTCTAGGACTACTCATACCAACCAGATCCAAATAAATATGGATGGCTACACAACAACTGGGCATACCTAATCTTAGCACATATACATAGGTAATTATTTTTTCTCCATAGAAATTGTCGTAGATACTATGTATTTAATATTTATTATTCTTTTCTATATTTAGGGTGTGTTTGGCAGAATTCTAGTTCAGCTTCTTTGTCTTGTACCGTTAAAATCAAATCAAACACTTTTCTTGAGGAATGAATCCGACTTCACGGACCGACGTTTTTTTACAAATCACCCCATGTTTGTTTGGATCGCTAGCTACCATTGGTAGCGTTTTTTTTGCAGATAGGTCCTCACCATAAGAGGCCAAGTGCCCACCCCTTCGTCTCCCAGGCTAGCTAATCCCTCTACCGCGCCGCCGCCGTCACCGAGCGCCGCAATGGAGGCCCTCCACGAGGAGATGCCCTTCGACCTCGACTTCCACCCGTCCTCTCCACTCGTCGCCACCTCCCTCATCACCGGCGAGCTCAACCTGTACGACCCGCCGACGCCGAGCCATAAAACCTAGCTTAATACTACGTCCTCCCCTCCTCTAATTCAGTTGTTCTTACCGCGACGATCTAGTCTCTTCTAATCTGACCCCGACTGGTTTCGCAGGTTCCGGTACGCCGCGGAGTCGCCGCCCGAGAGGTACGCACGATAGACGCTACGCCTACGCCTACGCCTCGCGCCCTGTTAATCTGTTCGTGTGTTGTGCTTACGGTGTTCGTTGCTGTGGTTGCATTGTTTGTACCAGTGTTTAGGGTTTCTTTTGTAGGTGATAGTTTTAGGCTCGTTCTCCTTGAATTGAACAACTTTATAGTTACCATCTGTTGATCTAGAGATGCTTGTGCTTTTTAATGCTGTTTTTAGATTTTTTTCCTGGAATTTATGTAGACCTTCTTCAGGGTTTTGTAGAATTAGGTGCATTTTTCAGCAATTTACAGTAGATGAGCAGAAACTATTTAGTGTTTGGGGTGATCGTCTTGTATGCATTCTTTTGTTAATATCTATTGATCTACACGCTGTTTGTTCCTCGATTTTCAAGGGTTTCAGGGTTTTACTGCTACCTGTTATTATGAAATAAAATTTACATGGGTAAAAATAAGCGTGTTTTCATGATCTATACGATCCTTACCCTGAAGATATATTTTTGTTTATGTTGCTTTGTTAGTTCTGAGTGTTTTTAAGGTAACATTATTATTTACATCTCCACTTTATATCCTTATGCATAGTCCTTTTTTCCAATATTCAAGGTTGTTTGTGGCAAAAGCTCATAAGGAGTCATGCAGAGCTGTCCGGTTTGTGGAATCAGGAAAAGGTAATGGCTAGTTACGAACTTTCAGGTTCACAGCATTTTATGGACTGTTCTGTTTCTCTATGTAGTAAGTGTGCTTATTTGCTCAAGCATGGTGCTGCAAAATTAACAATTTCATGTTCACAGTGGGATTCTAAAACTAACTTAAATGGGAAGGAATACACATACACTCGTCTACTAGCTCCTCTAATCATGTGATGTCCATTATCTTGATTGTTTGCCACGTTTCAGTGATTTTGACAGGATCTGCTGATTGTTCAATTCTTGCCTCTGATGTGGAGACTGGCAAACCTATTGCACGTTTAGAGGATGCACATGAGTAAGTTTTGTTACTTTGTTGTTTCTTTTATGAATTTTACTTGTGGCGCTAAGTATCTTCTTCTTTTTTAAAATATTTTAGGAATGGCATAAATCGCCTTGTCAGTCTTACTGAAACTACAGTTGCTTCAGGTGATGATGAAGGTTGCATTAAGGTATTAATCAGTCAGTGTGGCTTAGCTGTATATGGTTGTTAATTGTAGACCAGTTTCATCATTGACTCTCATAACCCGTGCATTTAAAGGAGGTACAAATATATTCGTTGATAAACTTATTTGTCGTAGGATGTCTTGTTCTGGTATATACCTATCTACATATGGTTTGGTAATAAGCAGAAATGCTGTCATGACGACAATTTAATTTCCATCCATTTTTGGATTAACACTTAAATTGTAACATGTTTTATTGACTATATAGTTTTCCTCTTGTAAAGTCCGTTTACAGTAAAAGAACTGTGCAATTTTAGGTATGGGATACTCGGGAACGTTCCTGCTGTAACTCCTTCCACTGCCACGAAGACTACATATCAGATATGACCTATGTATCTGACTCAAATCAAATACTGGCAACAAGGTAAATATTTTTCTTCACCTGCAAATCCTGATCAACGCATTTTACACAGTATGAGTGCAAAATCTGATATTTTGTTGTAAAGAGATCAGTCTCGCTTTGCTAGTTTGCCAGTTTAATCATGACTAGCAGCTCCAACCAATTAAGCTACTCTGGTTGTTTGCAGTGGCGATGGGACTTTATCTGTCAACAATCTTCGTAGGAATAAAGTGAGTTGCTTTGTAGTATGCATTATATCAATTGTCACTCCAGTTTATTGATTATTGAATCCTAGTTTGAAGTTCAATCCTATGATTTTGTTGGTATATTATCATATGTTAATAATTTGTGTACTCATATGAGACCTGTTATGCTAACAGGTAAAATCACAATCTGAATTTTCAGAAGATGAGTTACTATCTGTGGTGGTAATGAAGGTAAATATTTTTCTAAACTCTTGTTATGAATCTTCCATAAGTAATTTCATGGTTACTGAATTTAGTTGTTTCTTCTCAGAATGGTAAAAAAGTTGTTTGTGGAACTCCAAGTGGAGCTCTGTTGTTATATTCATGGGGATTTTTTAAGGATTGCAGGTACTACATTTTCATCACTCCCCTAAACATAAAGTATTTCCATTCCTCTACTCCTGCTGGTTATTTCAGTCATGAATATGTAAAATGCATAAAAAAATAAAGCATATTCCCTTCTTTCAATTTCTGGGATGGTAGACGTAATCTGTAAGTGTTGTGGTTTTGAGCTGCGTACTTATGGTATATGTGTTGTGGCCAGTGACCGCTTTCTGGGGCATGCACAGTCTGTCGATACAATGCTGAAGGTTAGAACCTAAACCTTGTGATACCACGTCTTTCTTTTTATTGTTCCATGTATACTCATTTGTAAGACCACAAAAGGTTAGAACCTAAACATCGTGAGTTGCTTTCTTTTTGTTTTGTTTTAGCTAGATGAAGAAACTCTGATATCTGGTGCATCAGATGGTGTGATTAGGTTTGGAGTTTAATAGAGTGCCTTGCTTCCCTCTACCACGCCTCAGTTCCTGATAATATTTATTGCTGTTTTAACATGATACCCATGTGTTTATTGCAGATTAGTGGGTATCTTACCTAACAGGATCATTCAGCCACTTGCTGAGCATTCGGAATATCCAATTGAGGCCCTTGGTATGTTCCAGCCGTTTGCTGCTTTAAGTAGGTTCAAGAACCACATGTTCTCACTAGTTACGTACCTTTGCAATGCAGCTTTCTCAAATGACAGGAAATATCTAGGCAGCATTTCACATGATAAAATGTTGAAGGTGATCTTCCTCTCTCATCCCCCTCTCCATGCACCATTTTTCTGAGTCTAAACTCTAAACAGGAGTGTCCTATATCCTTATTTTAAACAGCTGTGGGACTTGCAAGAACTCTTGAATGGTCAACAGGCAGTTCATGATGATAAACTTGGTGAACCAAATAGTGATGATAGTGATGATGATGGAATGGATGTAGACATGGATCCAAGCTCTTCAAAAGGTAGCATATAATAAATTATTATGTTAATGTATAGCTAACACCATTGCCACGTTAATAGCGTTCCTAACTTCTGTTAGTTGTGATAGCCTATTCTTCTCTGAAAACTGTTTGACACTTGTTCGTTCTCTTAATCTCTTCTGGCTTCTCAGGATCAAGGAGTACAAAGACAAGCAAGGGTCAGAGTTTAGGTAGAACCACGTCAGACTTCCTCGCAGATTTGTAGACGAAATGTTTCCCAGAATTCCACATGAGTGAGCAGAGTGGCAACCCAGCAATTTTCGCTGCAGTTGCAGTTTTTTGATATTTTGTGGTGCAAGTGCAATGCATATTAAAATATTGTTGATCAGAGGGAGTGAGTTTCATGCTCTGACTCCAGTAAGGAGAGATCTAAGGGGGAAAAAAAATCTAGGGTTTGCTAATGCTCTATTGAGGGATAATTGTATTGTAAAGTGCCCGGATGTTGTTGAGTGTGTGAAGAATGGATCCTCTGTACTATTTCTCCAGTTTATGCCTGTGCGGAAGGGAATAATTGACGGGGCCTGCAATTTATTCGTGCGAACAAAAACTTCAGGAGAATGCTAATTTTTATTTTGATTAATACTCCCAAGTAGAAAATATTTAACTACTAAAATTTTGCAATCGGGAGAAAAAACTTAACTGTTTAGGGTAGTTAAGTATATCTGCAGCTGCGGGAAGCTCGCCTAAACAGGGTGAAGATGTAGCCATTGTTTCGATCAAAAGCTTAGATACACCAAGATCTGTATGAAGTTGGTACAAAATGGGGGATGAACTCCAAAAGCTTGAGATAAACTGGATATAAAGGCTAAAGTCCCATTTGGATAAGGCTAAAATTTAATTATATGCTGATTATAAAACTAATCACAAAATTTTTAGGTTAATTCGTGAGACGAATCTAATAAACCTAATTCATCTATCATTAATACATATTTTTACTGTAGCAAGAACTAATTAGGTTTTGAAGTTTTGTAATTAGTTTTATAGTTAACTTACGTTTGATCATTCTAATTAGTATCCCAGCATTTATCCCTGGCAAGAGAAAAAGAAACCCTGTGGACAGTAGCAAGGTGATGTTGCATAGAGTTACTCCTGTTTGGAAGCTTTGGGTATTTACGTGTTAGCCTACAAAAATTTCTGCGAAAATAGCTATCAGGTGTAACAGGATTTTGATTGCCGTGGCAACCGACAAGATGAAGAGTCCCGTCCAGGTGTTCATTTGTACCATCCAGCAAGCATGTATCTCAGCCAAAAGCAGAACATGCATGACAGAGCCTGCCAGACATGAAGGCATGGTGTTATTACTTCAGATTGAAGTCCACACAGCAAGCAAGTCAACAAAATGATAAAGGACAGCTATAAATTTCTTCTTAATAAAATGTATTTCATCGTCCATCAAAACAGATATATGTGCATGAGCCTACAGCCTACTAGTAATAAGGATACCAAAGTCAAGATATATAATGACAAGTGTGCTATCAAACTCAACATTATTAGTTTCATGGAAATCTAATGGCCACAAAAAAAGCAGGGAGATGTTGAATGGATAGTGTTGGCGTAAAAGATTACGCTAACATGTTTCTGAAGATTAGAAACTAACAAACGAAGTGTTTGCGAAGGAAACTATTCCAAGCCTCCGAAAGGATAATAACTTAGAAGCCTCCGAAAGAATAATAACTTAGAATAGTTTGAAAGTGTGTATTGAATAACTTGTATTCGGTCTTTATTACAGGGTAAAACGGGGAGTATTTATAGGCTCAAATATTAAGGAAAAGACTTTTTTAACCTTTCTATTACAACCGACATAGTGGAAACTATTCGGTACTCTTAATAGGGCTAAAATGGTAAAAGACTAATCTAGTTAGAAAGAAGATAAGTCTTCCATCTTAGCTGGCAAAGAGCTTCCTGGAAGAGTCCATGTTCAAAGACGTACTCTGAACTAGAGCCCGTCATTATACTTCGAACTTGACTGGATGCATCTCCGAAATTATATATCGGACATCTTCATCTTAATCACCAGTCTTTATCTTGTTGCTGCGATAATCTTGAAGATGGAATATTTTCCCACTGCAGTAGCCCCTCGAATATGCTTCTCCGTTAAATCTGTGATGTTAGGGAAGCAGTATACGCAAGGAAACATATTCATGTGCAGAGATTAGCAGACTCAATACACCTCCGAAATGTATAGAGATGCGAACTTCAAATTATTTTCTAAATGAATTGCATTCGAAGTATTTTAGAAAATAATTTGAAGTTCGCATCTCTATACATTTCGGAGGTGTACTGAGTCTGCTAATCTCTGCACATGAATATGTTTCCTTGCGTATACTGCTTCCCTAACATCACAGATTTAATGGAGAAGCGTATTCGAGGGGCTACTGCAGTGGGAAAATATTCCATCTTCAAGATTATCGCAGCAACAAGATAAAGACTGGTGATTAAGATTAAGATGTCCGATATATAATTTCGGAGATGCATCCAGTCAAGTTCGAAGTATAATGACGGGCTCTAGTTCGGAGTACGTCTTTGAACATGGACTCTTCTAGGAAGCTCTTTGCCAGCTAAGATGGAAGACTTATCTTCTTTCTAACTAGATTAGTCTTTTACCATTTTAGCCCTATTAAGAGTACCGAATAGTTTCCACTATGTCGGTTGTAATAGAAAGGTTAAAAAGATATTTTCCTTAATATTTGAGCCTATAAATACCCCCCGTTTTACCCTGTAATAAAGACCGAATACAAGTTATTCAATACACACTTTCAAACTATTCTAAGTTATTATTCTTTCGGAGGCTTCTAAGTTATTATCCTTTCGGAGGCTTGGAATAGTTTCCTTCGCAAATACTCCGTTTGTTCGTTTCTAATCTTCAGAAACCTGTTAGCGTAATTTTTTACGCCAACAGATGGCTCAATTCAATGCACCTATGACCTATCCCTCATATTGTAGTTGTGTAAAATGCAAGTTGCAGCTGGAATTTTGTTTGCAGATATGCGACAACTATGACAAAGTTTAGCAATACGTAGGGCATCAGACAACAAGGCCAATAGGCCACACATGAGATTGAGTATTAAAAGCAGATGATTTCAAGCAATACTATCATGATTTATTTCAAACTCGACACTTTCCTCCAACTGCATGCTGGTGACCAAATGGTACATTTAGGTCTGAGTGAATTAAATTTTGCCACTGATATCAGTAGAATGGAACCGAACACAATAGCCATTGACAAGAGTAGATGTTAGATATTTCAAACTGATTTGGACTCAGAGGGCTCTGATAATAAGGTCATAGCTCGGAAACAGGCCAGCTGAGTTTGAACTTGACCAAGAAATGCTGCACATCTAGGTCAACCTAGGTGTTTACTCCGCAATATCAATTAGTTCGTGATATTTTCCAAAATGCAACAAAATGAAATCAGTGTTCTGTACTTTGTATCAGCAATGCGTTTTGATATTACCTGAAATATAAGGAGCCTTATGCAAAGGGATTTTTCTGAGCACTTTCCAAATAGCCTAAGGAATATGTTAACCAAGTTACCATCTTTAGTACCAGTTAACAGTCCTGTTTGAGGATCAAACCTAAGGGATACAAACACATTCACAAAATTTATCATTAGTCCAAAACCATATCACAATAAGTTCTTTTATGAAAATATTCTACATACCTTGGCAACCTATGCCTTGGGCAATGAACAAGGCCAAACAGCTGTAGCAAATTCAAACAAAAAAAAGTGTAAGCAGATCAAAAGCCTAATCAACTAAAAAAGAAATGAAACAAATTTTCTGAACCTGTGGGACAGAGCACAAGAAATTAAGAACTTCAGGTAAAAAGAATAGCAATAATGTCTCACTGCAAAAATAGAGAATATTTTAATCAGCTGCAATTGTCAATCAGTACTGGTAAAACAAACCATGTGTACTAGCAGCAAGCACATGCTACAAATATCACACAGATGCACCTAAAAAGGAATGAAGCGCTGAAAGGAGTTCATATGCGATTGCAGTTAGAACAAATATTGTGTGATGTACCTCACTTCACTACAGATTGAAGGCTGTTAATTGCATATCATTCCATACCACGAACAACCACTCCAGACTAAGATGACTAAGTATTCTTGATTGATAAATAATAATGGAACATGTAGGACATAACTGTGGTTTACCTGAAATGACCCAAAATTCCCACCACGGCCAAAGCCATTCCAGCAAAATAGGTGTAGGTATCACCAACGAAAACAGATGAAGGATACCTGATGCATACATACAGACAGAGTTATCCTTTCTGAAAGAACCCCAAAATTTTTCTTTAAATAGATGCACAAGCTTCTCATGGTCCTTACCAGTTAAATCCAAGCAAAGCTATTGAAGTGGTCAGGAAAGGCAGGACAAGATAAATTGAGAATGCATGGGCTTGCTGCGATTCAAGGTCCATAGAAGATCCTATGCGCATTACATTATGTATCAAGACCTGAAAAACGCTATACAGGATCAGTAGACAAATAACACTTGAGTTACATATTTCTCAAAGGAAGATATTTTCTTCATACCGCAGAAGATATAACAACGGTCTGCCCAACTTCAAGACCATTCAGGCCAGCATGTATATTGATTGAATTTGTACAAAAGACTGCTAATAAGAGCATAAAGAGTTTGTACAGAGAACCTGCATATGTAAGAAAATGAGGGGTCAGTGCATGGTATAGCTATTGCTAGTGATAATAGAATATAAAATAAGGTCTATTCATAGAGTTAATTTTAGATTCAAACTACATACAGAAAGCAACCATACTTGATAGTTTATACTTTATTGTGCTACAAGTGGATATTCACCTTCACAAAATTAGCTTATTTTGGACTTATGAACATACCTAACTCCAGAACTGCTACTCCAACATAAGATACTAGAGGCTTTGGAATGATAATGGAAGTACCACCAGCATATGCCATCAACAAAGGTAGTGATGCAATTGTGGGCAGTAGCAGTTTCCTGTTCAGTACAGGCCATTCCAAATAAATTTATCACAAAAAGAAGATAGTAGCATATCACTATTCAAGTAAACTGAAAGGCATTATGAAAACAACATACACTCTCCATGGAACATCAAGAACATCGTCAATAAATCCAAGTAGTAACATAAAGCAGACTGATGCTAATGCTGCATTATATTCAACAAGCCACTGCAACAAGGAAGTCAACAAAAGTAACTGTAACACATGTTTCAGGTCATAAAGCATGGTTCATGAATGTCAATTGTAGTAATTGCTAGTCAACATACCATGGAGTCTGCTGTGAAGTTGTAATGTTGAAATAGAATAGCAATGACCAAGTAGACAATCCCAACAACAATGCCAAGTGATTCGGGCCTGCAAAGCGAGTAAAATGCTTAGACAAGCAAGAATACAAACTCTCTGTTTTATATCTCCAATGGGGTCCTGCTAAAGTATTAAATATTTTGACCGAATAGCATATGATAGGTATTTATGTATCTTAAAATTTTCTCTTATATGCTCTTTAGAACAATAGAAGTATGCACATATAAAATCCTGCTGCTATACTTCATGAGCAGGTTCAGAGTTTCTCCTACTGAACTTTAAGAACCTTGAGGCATATGTACGCACTAGCACGTGCCAGAAATATTGCCCAAAGGAGGCAATTGTAGCTGATCAACTTCCTTAAAACAATTTTTTTGTCTCCTTGTTTTGACTTTTGAGGCACATCTACACATGCATTTCAGAGAACCAATACCTTTTCCAGGAAGGAAAAATAAGAAATTAATTTTCTGGAATATGAGTGATTGATGAAATGCAATGTATCAGTTCAATTCACACTAAACATAAGGAGATTAAAAATGATATTGGACATCAACTCTAGGTGTTCAAGATGAAGGAAATTCCTTGCATAACATCCCTTGGAAATGTAATCCTATGAGTTGTGATGTGTCCAGAAGATAAGGAAAACTAGTTAGAACAAACAAAAATTGAATTGCATTACCTCTTCAGTACATTGGTGAAAATAAACAGCCCAATTTAAGAGCTTAAGCTCTTCAAACAAACCTAGATCTACTTGTACTAGAATAATTTACTCTGCAACCCCAAAACGAGATTATTTTTCCAAGGCAAACATTTTTCAAGAAAGATTTGATAATTTGCCACCGCCAAGAAGTGGCTTCACTTTTTTACCATCCTAGGGTTCCTGGTGTTAGACAGCTGTCTAATAGCTGTTTCTGGATGTATAGATGTGTGTGGAAGGTGGCATTAGGAGATTCAGTTAGGAATTCTGTTTCAACTACTCTATCTCCTAATGCCTATAAATATGTACTGATTCTATCAATCAATGCAACCTAGACTTACCTCATTCTTTCATGGTATCAGAAGTTTCTTCCGCTCCTTTCTTCTAGCGCACACCCCCTGGTGCTGCTGCTCTCTTTTCTTCTAGCGCACACCCCCTGGTGCTGCTGCTTTTTCTTCATGGCGGTCTTGGCGTCTACTGCAGAGGACTCCTCGGTTGCTCCCAACTCTGCTGGTGATGCACCTACTGAAGATCCTCAGCATATCGCTGCTCTCGCCCGCAGCGCTGCTCTCGCCCGCGTCCAGGAGGCTGAGCGCGAAGCTGCCATCGCTCAACAGGAATGTGATGCTGCTGATGCTCGTCTTCGAGCTGCTCTTGATCGTGCTGCTCGTGAGCGCGCTGCACTCACCCCTGTTCTGGATTCCGACGTTCCAAACGTCGATGATCCCTTCCTCTTTGACGCTCTTCTACATCATGAGGCAGCGGCTCTTCTCAATCTCCATGCACAAGCAGTTGCTGTGCACAACATCCGCACTCTTGTGCCGCTTGTCCTCGACATCACCTCACCCTTCTTCGCTCGCTGGCGTGAGTCCTTTTTACTCACCGTCGGCAAGTTTTCTCTTCAAGAGCACGTCCTTTCCGACATTACTTCCCACCAGTCTCCTGATTGGACTCGCATGGATTGCGTTGTTCGGACTTGGCTTCTCGGCACCATCTCCGACGACCTTGCCGATGCCATCTCTGAGCGTGGCGCTACTGCTCGGACCACTTGGCTCTCCATTGAGTCTCAATTTCTCGGCAACCGCACCACGCGAGCACTCTTCGCCGACCAGGAGTTCCGGTCTTTTGCTCAAGGAGACCTCTCGGTCTCCGAGTACTGCCGGAAGTACAAGCGCATGGCGGAGGATTTGCGCGACCTTGGAGAACCCATCTCTGACCGAACACTCGTCCTCAATATCATTCGAGGACTGAATGAGCGGTTTACAGCCCTTGGTCTTCACCTTCGTCGCAGCAATCCGCTCCCCACCTTCCTCCAGGTGCGGGACGATCTCCAGCTCGAGGAGATCACCATGGCGAAAACTGCTCCTGCCATAGCTCTTGCTGCCGCTTCTGCTCCAGGCGCAGCCGCTCCTGCTCCCTCCGCCCCGCCTCCATCGAAGCCTCAACCGCACCAGCAGGCTACGGGATCTGGAGGCGGGAAGCGAGGCAAGCGCGGAGGCAAGCGCGGCGACGACGGGAATGGTGGAGGCGGCGCTCCAGGAGGGACCGGAGGTCCTGGCGGTGGGGGAGGTAGCAGCGGGGGATTTTTCTCCTCTGGACCAGGGAACCCTAGCACGGGAGGGGGTTTTTCTGGACCATTCCCTGCTGGGCCGCGACCAGGGGCTTCATGGCCCAACTTCTATAACCCCTGGTCAGGGTCCATTCAGATGTGGCCTAGACCACGGGCTCCTCTGGCTACTGGGCCGATTTCCCCTGGATCTGCACCTCCTCATGCGCTTGTGGCTGGTCCGAATCCTTGGGCTGGACAGTGGGCCCCTCACACTTCTGGCCCAACCAGCTGGGATCAGAATAGTCTGGCCTCCAATTTTCAGACTATGTCCCTTCAACAACCTGAATGGTTTTTTGACACTGACGCTACTCACAACATGACATCTGATGCTGGTATTCTCACTTCTACATCCAATTCATTGTTTTCTCCACATATTGTTGTCGGCAACGGACATTTATTGCCCGTTACCAAAACTGGCGTTACTCATTTACCCTTTGATCTTCACCTTAACAATGTTCTTGTTTCCCCGAATCTTATTAAAAATCTTATTTCTGTACGCCAGTTCACCTCTGACAATAATTGTTCTGTTGAATTTGATCCTTTTGGCTGCTTTGTGAAGGCTCTACCATCTCGGAGAGAGATCGTCAGATGTGACAGCTCCAGACCTCTTTATCCGTTGAAGCTCACAGCCTCCACATTCCATGCAGCCACATCTTCCATTTGGCATCAACGTCTCGGCCACCCTGGACCTGACGCTCTTTCCAAGCTTGCACCTTTTGTTGGATCCTCTTGTCCCACTACTACTAGTACTTTGTGTCATGTGTGTCAACTTAGTCATCATACACGACTGCCCTTTCCCTTGTCTTCTTCTCGAGCAATACATAACTTCCAATTAATACATTGTGATCTTTGGACCTCTCCTGTTATTAGCGTTTCAGGTCACAAATATTATTTGGTCATTCTTGATGATTGTTCACATTATCTTTGGACATTCCCACTTCGACTGAAGTCTGAGACATTCTCTACTCTGTCCAATTTCATTGCCTATGTTCGTACCCAGTTCGGTACAACTGTTCAGGGAGTGCAATGTGATAACGGTCGAGAGTTTGACAACTCCACTTCTCGCTCCTTTTTTGCGTCACATGGCATACATATTCGCATGTCTTGCCCCTACACTTCGCCTCAGAATGGTAAAGCTGAACGCATTATTCGTACTATTAATAATGTCGTTCGCTCACTGCTGTTTCAGGCGAGCATACCTCCCACCTTCTGGGCAGCCGCTCTTAGTACTGCCACCTATCTTCTTAACATTCTTCCCACAAAAACTCTGAGTTTTTCCACCCCCCATTTTGCTTTATTTGGAACACTTCCTTCCTATACACATCTTCGTGTATTTGGCTGCAAGTGTTATCCAAATCTTTCTGCTACTGTCGCACACAAATTAGCTCCTCGTTCTACCTTGTGTGTGTTCCTTGGCTACTCTCTCCATCACAAGGGTTATCTTTGTCTTGATCGTGTTTCCAACCAAATCATCATTTCTCGCCATGTGGTTTTTGACGAATCCTCGTTTCCTTACTCTGAGGATTCCTCACCTCCCACTTCGGCCTCCTTTGATTTCTTGGATGATATACCTACTCATGTGTCGATTCCTTTTACTTCACCTCTTTTTTCTGCAGGACATACTGGTGTTCCCGCACAGCCACGTGCGGCCCCTGGTGTTTCCGCACAGCCATGTGCGGCTCCGGCCGAGCCTTCTCCACCAGGCGCAGCAACTCCACCGATCACACCTCCTCGGCGTTTCGGTGTTGTCTACACTCGTCGTCCTGCAGCTCCAGCACCTCCTACTCCAGTGTCCCCTGCCTTACCCACTGGTGCACTACAAGTTACTCCCGTGGTCAACCAACATGCTATGGTTACCCGTGGGAAACTTGGTTTTCGACAACCAGTCCTGCTTACTGCCACACCATTATCTCCTATCCCGAAGACTTATAGGGCTGCTCTTGCCGATCCCAATTGGCGAGCTGCTATGGATGCTGAGTACTCCGCTCTGCTATCCAATCACACGTGGGATCTTCTTCCTCGACCACCCCACTCCAATGTGGTCACTGGAAAGTGGGTGTTCAAACACAAGTTCAATGGTGATGGCTCCTTTGAGAGATACAAGGCACGATGGGTTCTTCGTGGTTTTTCACAAAGACCAGGGGTGGATTTTTTTGAGACATTCAGTCCAGTTGTCAAACCAGCTACTGTCCAGATTGTTCTCTCTTTAGCCATCTCCAGGTCTTGGCCTATTCATCAGCTTGATGTGGATAATGCCTTTCTTCATGGGACCTTATCTGAGACAGTTTATTGTGCACAACCTTCAGGATTTGAGGATTCTTCTCATCCAGACTATGTGTGCCGCCTAAACCGCTCTCTTTATGGTCTCAAGCAAGCACCACGTGCTTGGCATAGTCGTTTTGCTTCACATCTACATCAGCTTGGCTTTGTTGCGGCCAAAACAGACACATCTTTGTTCATCTACCATCGTGGAGCAGACACAGTTTATCTTCTCCTGTACGTTGATGACATTGTGTTGACAGCTTCCTCACCAGCCTTGCTTCGCCATATTATTCAGGCTCTTCAGCAAGAATTCCCTTTGAAGGATCTTGGTGTTCTTCACAATTTTCTTGGGATGTTGGTTCAACACAAAGACGGAGGCCTCTTTTTGTCTCAACGACAATATATGCTTGACATTCTTGCACGGGCAGGCATGTCTAACTGCAAACCCTGCTCCACACCTGTTGATCTCAGTCCTAAGCTCTCTGCTGCTGGTCACCCTGTGTTCGACCCGACTGATTTCCGTAGTCTTGCTGGTGCTCTTCAGTACTTGACCTTCACCAGGCCTGACATTTCCTATGCGGTTCAGCAAATTTGCCTCCACATGCATGATCCCCGAGAGCCTCATCTTGTTGCCCTCAAGCGCATTTTGCGTTATGTTCGTGGTACATTGGACATGGGATTATCTCTACGCCCTGGTTCCCAGTCTGATCTGGTTGTTTACTCTGATGCGGACTGGGCAGGCTGTCCTGATACTCGGCGATCAACCTCCGGCTATGCTGTTTTTCTGGGCGACAATCTGATTTCTTGGTCCTCTAAACGTCAGATCACTGTCTCCCGTTCTAGTGCTGAGGCTGAATACCGAGCTATTGCCAATGTTGTTGCAGAGGCCTCCTGGCTCCGCCAACTACTATCCGAGCTCCACACTCCATTGCACAAAACTACTCTGGTATATTGTGACAACGTCAGTGCCATCTACATGACATCCAACCCCGTTCAGCATCAGCGCACCAAACATGTTGAGATTGATCTTCATTTTGTTCGGGAGCGCGTTGCTCTTGGTGAGATCCAGGTTCTACATGTTCCCACAACATCGCAGTTCGCCGATATCTTCACCAAAGGGTTACCCACATCCATCTTCTCGGAGTTTAGATCCAGTCTCAACGTTCGGTCTACCGACGTTGCCACTGCGGGGGCGTGTTAGACAGCTGTCTAATAGCTGTTTCTGGATGTATAGATGTGTGTGGAAGGTGGCATTAGGAGATTCAGTTAGGAATTCAGTTTCAACTACTCTATCTCCTAATGCCTATAAATATGTACTGATTCTATCAATCAATGCAACCTAGACTTACCTCATTCTTTCACCTGGTCCACATGTCATTGACCTAAATAGTCCCACTTGTCATCGTCTTGGAGTGGCATCATAATCAAATGCCAAGACAACATTAAATGAAACCAGAAAAACTAGAACACATAGGTAAGATGGGTCAGCTTCCACAATCAACAATTGTCAACATACAGATGCATCACTCGAGGAAATTCCAACTTGATCTGTCATGCAAAGCACTAAGCTGAGCTGAACAAATCGAGGTATTGTACCCTCGATAATTATAACATATAACTTATAAGTTATAACGTCTAACTCCCAATGCATTGGCTCCAGGTGAGCTAAAATCACTCCTAGTAGAAGCTGCCCACTACGAGCGACAACAACTATCTAGGTAACAAGTTCCCGAAGTTGAAGTACTCGCCCCTGATGATTTCAATAGTAGATCCTAAAAAATGGCACCTAAATCCTGGCTCTAAACGCTCGAATCGGGTTAAATATAATCATGGAGGAATCACATGAATCCCATTTGCAAGTTGCAACACTGAAACTAAAAATTGAGCTGCAGGCCACCTTTCGAAATCGGGAATGACCGATGAGTGATGACTCACACTCTGATCTCGCCAAGGGGCAAGCCGCGCTTGTTGATGTCCCTGCCGAACATCCCGCGGCGGAGGAGGTAGCGGGCGGCGACAGGGATGAGGCGGAGCACGACGAGGAAGCCGGCGAGGCTCATGGCCCCGCAGATGAGGATGGAGCGCCGCAGATCGGCGTCCAGCGGGTAGTGCACGAACGCGAGGTACGAGAAGGGCGCGAGGAAGACCACCATCGCCGCAGCGACCACGCGCAGGTTCGGCGGACGGAGGACCAACTCCTCGTCCGCCGCCGACGCCGGCCGCGGCCGCGGCGGCCCATCTGTGCCTGCCGCCGCCGCCGCGGGCCTGCGACGTAGGTCCATGGGAGGAAGGGTGCGTGCCTTGGCAAGGCTGCTCCCCGCGAGCGAGTTGTTCGAGACCTCGCGGTGGCGCTGCTCGCGGCTCGGTGGTCGCCGGCGATGGGGTCGGGAACGACAGCTACGGCCGTGGTGTGACGTGGAAGGCTCCCATTGGCTGGAGTCGCGTGTTCGGTGGCCACTGGAATGGCTCGCGTAGGATTTTGAATTTTGAATTTTGAATTTTGCTGCTTTGAATTTTACCTGAATTAATAAACCCTTCAAAATTCCTTTAAATTTACTTCTGAAAAATTTACATTCTCACAAAATAATTGCAGAAATATATCCACGGCTCACGTCATTATTTCAGCTACAACATCTCATCGCCATTAGGACAATCTTAATAACCTTAAATAGCATGCCATAAAACAAAATATGATTTTTTGTCAGTATATTAATAAGAAAATATGAATAGATTAGGTCTTCTATGAGAACTAATTTCTACACAATATCCAAAGCACAATATGAGAAGAGTAACATTAAATTACTATATTAAGTTGGGAGATTTGATCGTATACCATATCTGTTTCCGTATTTTTTTACGAAAACGAAAATGAATATAAATATTTTGAAAATGGATACCATCGGAAACGAATACATACCGAATAAGGAGTAGATACGAATACGGAACCGAATATCTATCAGAATTATAAAAAAAACTTTAATATATGAAAAAAGTACGATAAACGAAATAAATTTCCAATTTCTCTCTAAATGAAAGCTACTATATGATTATTTTTCTATTATACCAAATGATACAAATTCGTCAAGTCATCCAAGGAGAGGAACAATTTATAAAGACAATCTTTCTAACGATGAAGCAATACTATTGTAGGAGAGATTTGTTATTTTGACAATTTAAAAAAGCGGCGTTTGCATTTTTGATATTCGGATCCACTTTCAATGATAGAGCCTTTTGTCACTCATCCAAAACACCAAGTCTCACTTGATAAATACTATCTTAGTTTTATTTTAAATACACATGTTTTATTTATACATTCTAAAAATAGAAGTTAAATGCTATATGCTACTATTTTAGTTATATTTGTTAAGTCAAACATAAATCATATCCTTAAATTTGATCATTATTAGGCTATCTATCTAACTCAGTTGAGATGATATACAGAGATTACACTAAGAGCATATCCAAAAGAACCTCTAAATTTTATTTCTTAAATCACATACAGGAATCCTAAACTCTATCTCTTCCTAAAAATTAATCAATCAACAACAGTTTACCTATAATCTCGATCCTTATTTTTTAAATTCTACAAATATGGTCTATAATATGTAATAATTTTATGTAAAACTATAATGCATTTAAATATGTGTATTATCCAACTTATAACAACACGTACGCGGAAAAATAATGCACATGTAAGAAAAAATATGTATAAATGAAAATAGGTATTTATCAAACTAATCCTATATTTGAGAGATAATGATGATTCAGAGAATGGATTAGAAAAGAGACTCATTTAAACAGGTGCGGACCTACCATGGAGCGTGGGGGTACACTTGTACCCCCAAATTTTTTTGCAAAAATTTGAGTATATATATGTATATATATTTATATATATGTATATATATGTGTGTGAGTTTTAATTTTGTTAAAATATAGCCCAATAATTTAATAGTTAGTCCAATAATCTATTTTTCTAATTAGCTAACTTTATTCATCTTCTGTAATATCTCCCTAATAGCCAACGAATATCGCTACGTCATTACGTACCGCTGAAAAAGTCGTATGTGTTTCATATAATTCTATTATTGTTTTTTAGTCTTTTAAATAAACTCACGGAAAAATAAAGAATCATCTTGTTATATGATATAGTCTACGATGTATTTTTCTATGATTTATTATAAAGGTGTCACAAATTTTTTTATATTGATTTGATCTCCATGATAATTGTGAAAGTTGTTCGTTTAAGTGTAGTATAAGTAAATTTGACTATCCTCTATAGAAGATATTTTATTGGTACTATCCAATGTAATTTGTCAAACACACCACTGTCCACAAGGTGTAGACCACCACCTTAGTGGTTGGCATGACAGTTACGACGACGTCTACTAGCTGCTATGCTATTTAGATGGAAGTATTATTTTTCTTATATTTTATCATTATTCACTAAAATTATATTGGTTCACTAGTGTTAAAAATGTGATATAAATTATTTTGATATATGTGTATCTAGATTGAGTATTTATCATTGATTTAGTTTACCATTGTTATTAAATCGATTTTTAGTATATTATATGCATGATTTGTAGCATGTTTAATTTCGTACCCCCATTATATAACTCTCGGAGTTTCATTTTTCACAAAATACCTAAATTCAAATTTAAGTAATCATATATATATATATATATATACGGGAACGCTATTCTACACTATGGGTATAAATGTTATTCTACACCACGGGTGTAGAATGCTATTCTACACCGACGTGGAATGGAGGGGTTGGGATTGGGTGGGGGTGGGCACGATTGAGATGATCGGTGTAGAATAGCATTTACACCCATAATGTAGAATAGCGTTCCCGTATATATATATATATATATATATATATATATATATATATATATATATGAGCCGCTCTAATATTGTTCTTATGCCAATATGATGTAACCGACAAGATTGATAGATTATATCTATCTAGTATGATTTGAGCTAGAGATCCCAAATTAAACATCTTTCTTGATCAATCACCTCCATGTAGCATTCCAGCTACTGATGACTTGAGTAAGTGTGGAGCACAATCATTAAGATTAAAAAAAACATTCTTCAGCTTTGAAGATCCAACAGAGCACAGGTGAAAGAACATGCCTCCAGATCCTGAAGAGAGCAAATGAAGCAGCTGGGGTTGAAAGATTCTAATCATCAGACTGCTTAACATCTGAATTATATCCAACATGAACATGGGTAGCACACATGATTCTACATCACTCTGATTTTGCTTTTTTCTAACACATTTAGATCCACCTGAACAGAAGCTGCTACAAGGGATGCACTAAACTCTGAACTGGAAGGTTACACTAGACAGAAGAAGCGGCGGCGGCGGCGGCGGCGGCGGCGCAGAAAGGCGGCTCCGTTAGCGGCGGCGGCGGCGGCGCAGAAAGGCGGCTCCTTTAGCGGCGGCCCAGCAGTGCACCCATCAGCGTCGTCAGTCGCCATGGCGGCAGGCAGGTGCTCTAGCGAGGCTGGTGGATGACGCGGGGGGCGCCGCCCTTGGCGCCGGCGTACTGAGCCGGCTTCTCGCCGTGCCTCGGCGGCTCCCTCACCTCGGCGCCCCTCGGCGAGTTGAGGCTCAGCGTCCTGAGCACGTGGGCCTCGAACCCGGGAGTGGGGTTGTAGAAGAGGTCGTCGGTGTCGACCATGTCGAGGAGGTCGAAGGAGTCGTCGGGGAGGAGGGCGGCGACGTCGTCGTCGTGCCTCTGCTCCTCCATCTCCTCGTACAGCTGGTGCTGGCGGAACCAGTGGTCGCGGAACCAAGCGGTGGTCTTGACGAGCTCCCACCACTCCGGCGAGAAGTCCTCCACCTTCCTGAACGCCGCCGGGATGAACAGAGGCGCGTTCGGGTTCAGCGACGACGACGCCATGGCCATGGTGCTCATCCTCCTCCGATCACTGCACACCCAACCAAAAAAAAGCCTCCACCTTTAGCCTCACACCCACTTCTGGATCTACAAACAAACCCACCGCCCGCAGCCTAGATCGTCTACCTTTCTCGCGGTCGCTCGCGGCGACGGGGAACTATCTCCGGCGGATCTCTGGTGGGTGGGTGAGTCCGTGTGTGCCCGGCGGCTGCGCGGTGGGGGAGGGGACGCGGCGCGTTTATAATGGAGCAGCCGTCTCGATCGCCGCGTGCCGCGTAAGGGTGGCTCGGATTGTCTGCGGCCGGCGAGGCGGCGAGGTGGCTGGCATCGGAGGTGCCGGGTGGCGACGGCGACTTGGCGTGGACGATGGTGATGCGTGGGCGGGATTTTCTGTGGGCAGATCGCTGGTTTGGAGGCATAAACAATTTGACTGGAAGCTTCGTGGCTAAGTAGATAAGGCCGAAGGGTATGATTGGTTTAGTTTAAAACTGAATTTTAAATTGAAAGTTAAAAATTTGATCAAATTTTGAAGTAAGAAATTTCTTCGTGTTTGCCAATGCACTGGTCATTCTTCATTTCGCATTATTTTATTAATTACAATTGAAATTCATGCAAACATAGGATAAGAAAATCACCCAAACAGATCATTTAATTTAATTTTTTGGATATTTGAAGATTAAACTGCAATCTATACCAATCATGTTTATATTTTATCCCTATTCACTTGTGCTCTTAAACAAACTTGTATATATATGATTAAATTTATAATTTAGCTGTTATTTTGAATAAAAAAATTCAAAAATATAAGGAATGAGTTTTAGGGAAGCAGCCGGAGAGCGAAGTTGTATATGGATGGAGTTTTTTAGGTCTATTTTCTATACAAGAGAGGTAGGAAATAAATTTTAAAAGAATTGTTGGAGATGCTCTAAGGGTATGACTGGTTTAGTTTAAAACTGAATTTTAAATTGAAAGTTAAAAATTCGATCAAATAAGTATGAGATGAAACTATATTTAACTAATCCACCAATTGACTAGACCATCAAGGAGCATTATCTTTTTTTTTCTTTTTTTTTCTCAGATAGAAACAAAGATGCACGTCGCCATCAGAAGTCGGCACGTCTTGTAATCATAATTAATTAATTGATTGATTGATTGATTACAATTTGGTTCGGTGAAACGTTGTTTTATGCGTTGTTGGGAGGTGACATCAACAAAACATTAGAACATGTTTCAGATTCTAAAGAAGTGTAGCTAGTAACCTATTAAAAATGTAGAGGGTTAGAGCGTGTTTAGTTGGTAGCCGCGATTTGTCACGCCACATTGTGGCAGCCACATTTGTGACGAGAAAAATTATCGTCACATTTTGCCACACTTTTTCCACTGTTACACTTGTGGTGAGAAAAATTGTGACGGTCAATCAAACAGACCCCTTAATGTTCTTTATTTTTTATATTTTAGTGTGTTTTTAGATTACATAGCTATTGAATTTCATATTTTGTATTTAAAAAATAGACCATTTAAAATAATTTCAAGGATTATCTGTTTTAGCTTTTGACGGTCGAAAATTCTTAGCAGCTAACTGGTTGATCTAATACCGGGTTACATTTATATTTCAACTCATTTCCAAATTCTACGGCTACCGATTCTCACAATCTGGAAAACAATTTTAGGGATTGTCTATTTCAGCTTTTGATAGCTATATGGTCGATCTAATACCTGGTGTTTCCTAATTTTTATATTTTAGTTTATTTCTAGATTTTATTGTTACCGAGTCGCACAATCTAGTTACATAATCCGTACCGTTTATTTCAACTTCAGATTTTAAAAATAATTGTAATTGTCGCAAATCAAAACGAAAAGACATTTAGATTTTAAGAATAGTTACAACTACTCAATCTAAACATACCCATGCAAGCATTGACCGAGAAATTGGAGATAATCTAATACCCGGTGTTTCCTAACTTTTATATTATAGTTCATTTCTAGATTCTACGGCCACCAATTCTCACAAAAACAATTTTAGGGATTGTCTATTTCAACTTTTGATAGCTACATGGTCGATCTAATACCTGGAGTTTAACTTTTATATTCTAGTTCATTTCTAAATTATACAACTACCGATCCACACAATCGGGCTACAGAATCCGATCCATACCGTTTATTTCAACTTCAGATTCTAAAAATAACTATAACCGTCGCAAACGGAAACGAATAAACACTTGATTCTAAGAATAGTTACAACTACTCAATCTAAACATACATACCCATGCAAGCGTTGACCGAGAAATCGGAGATGATCTCCGTCAAAACGCAACTCGCCGTTCTTTTCAACTTTGAAGAAACGGCAAGCCGTGAGAAATCAAGAAAGTTAGCCGATTTTGATTGCAATGCTCGCGACCACTACCGATGTAAAAATTTCATACGTTTCAAACGGGATCACACACACGCTCGTAGTTTTACGTTGTTGAATTAACGAGTTCGTCGCATATTCGTTTATTTCAAATTGATATATATATATATATATATATATATATATATATATATATATACACGGTAGCACTATTCTACACCACGTGTGTAGAATAACTATTCTACACCGACTACTTTCAGTAGTAATTTTTCTCAGTAGAATAACAATTGAGTACTACTTTTTTCTCAGTGGTAGATTTCTCAGTAGAATAACTATTCTACACCCGTGGTGTAGAAATTCCGATCCAATATAATCAAACGGGTGGTCGAATTATGTCTATAAACTGTTTTAAAGATTAGTAAAGGAATTAAGAAATCAACTAAAATTACTGGTGTGTCTCTTGTTTAGTCTAATTTGGAAATAATAAAAAAACAACGTGTCTCTTGTTTAGTCTAATAATTAAGAAATCAACTTAAATTACTTAAAATATCTATCTTTCCCAAATACTCTGCATTTTTCCTTGGTGTTATAAAACTCATACATACAGAATATACAAAATATTCTAATATTCAGAATCTTTAAAGAGTCACATATATATCCTTTTTCCCTTAAATTTAGTACTTGTTTGTTTCAATTTTAGATTATAACAATTTATTTTTTTATAAGCTGAAACAAACATATTCCACCAGCTTATTATAATTTAGAGTGCGAATTATAACAATCTAATAAATCAGGAGAACTCAACTTTTTTCCGAAACAAATACATCTTTGTGTTTTGGAAAAGAATGTATGACCTATTCCTATTAGCAGACTCTTAATGGCCTCCATGATGTCTTGCTTGTTAGAACAAGTATAATAACAAGTTATAAGTAGGCTAAATGCTGAAGTGGAGGAGAGAGTGATAAGCATGATGTAAGCTTGTAGCCAGCTTAGACACATGAATTAAAAAATTCTGTGAGAGAGATAAGTTGATCATATATTAATATTGAAGAGTTAACTACTATATGAATAGACTAAAAGATAGACGGCAAGCTAGCAGTAGACTATATTATTAGCCTTGCTCTTATACCTTTTGATTAAAAGCTGGGCAGTTTGCAGCTTTTTGTCTACAAAATGCAGGAGCAGCAACATCAAGCAAATCCAAACATGATATGAACTTATGGACCGAAGCCCAGAAAATCGCAATGATCTGTGATATCTAATTATCAAAATATTTACAACACTTTAGCAAGCATAAGAGAATCTTGTCACACTTTTTTAAGTCATTGACATGTGGGACAAAAAAAATCTTTCTACAATTTGTGGCAGCAACTAAACAACACCAATGTAGTCAAACTTGTCTAACCTTAGGTGTAGCAAAATGTGGTTGCGAACCAAACAATCTCTTAGCCTAATTTCAAACTGTCCATTAGTGCTATTTATATTATTTTATAATATTATAATATATTATTATATATATATTAGTTTGTATAAAAAATTATTATATATATATATATGAAATTTACAACGTTATATAAAATCGAAGTGATCAAGTGAATATATTAACTAGTTACGCCCAGCGATCCGGCGTGTGCTCATCTCCGTGTGTGCACGAGCTGAGGCCGCCCAAAGCAGACGCGTACGTTCCGGGCGCCAGGCCGCGTCGCGGTGGCGCCTCGCCGGGTGCGCGGCGCGGCGCGCGCGCGCGCGCATGGGATCACGGCTCATTCAGTGTGGGTCGCCACCTTGACTTTGGCGATGGGTAGGACTAGGAGAGCGCGACGCACGCGTCGGCGTCCGTGCGGTCGGCGCCTCGACCGCCGACGCCGACGGCCGTGCGTCGAAAGGCGCGCGCACATGCATGCATACAGGTCATCGGCGTCGTCCGCCGTCCCTTTCGCCCGCGTGCAGTGGGACGACGGACGCGACGATATGCACGTCGCGTCGCGTCGCGTCGCCCTCGCGCGCGGTGGCAGCCATGCAACGATACAAAGACACGTACTATCCTCCCTGTTGCGCGCGGTGGAGACGTGATCGCGGCTGCACCGCGGCGGAATCATAAGCCGGTCGATGCGTTGCACTCGTCAGGTCAAAGCCGTCCAGGTTCTCTGCAACGCGTGACATGTACTTTATTAAAGTGATACACAAACAATTTTTTATGTTACTTTTCTTATCTCTACTTATCTAATATATATATATATATATATATATTTGATGCACAAAAAAAGTTAAAGTTTATTTCTTAGTTTTGTAATATAGTAGTAGGGATCAAAATTGATATTTCATAGTACAATGAATACGAACAAAAGTAACATTCAGATTTGATACTGTGAAATGCTGTGGCCAGTCTTAAATTGCTATATTATGAGAGTTTAGAGTTTACAACACTGTAGATTAGGACAACATGATTGTTGATTATCTTATTGTCAGATAGTTTGTACCCATCAGTTTTGATTGTAATCGGCTATACAAACACCACTCATAACTAGGTCTCTACTCTCTAATCGGTTCCAGGTCTATTTGAGAGAATTTCTGACAACTGTTATAATTACTTTTGAAATACAAAATATTTTTACCTTCTAAGTTTCAGATTACGAAACTTAATATGTTTTTTATCCATAAATAAAACATGACCTTAAATTTCATGGAAGAGACCCAAATTGTATGGGCCTAATTTCGACCGCTCTCTTTGGGAACGGCCCAACTTTGTTGACAATTGATATCATCTAAAAGTCAATCCCAACATGACTTTATCACTAACATATAAATCTAATGGTATCAAAACCCACATATCAACGATAAAGTCACATTAAAGTCAACTGTAGATTAGATGATCTGTTCTTGAGAATGATCCAGGCTACCTTGTTCTAAAAAGACCTGTGAAATGAAGTAGCAAACCAGAGTGTGACGAGCAGAGGTACAGTAACGGCAATGTAGACACCTGGTGCAACGGGTAAACTCTTTTGCTATAGCTTTTTTAACCTAATGGAACCCTATACAAAATCTAGCAGGGATAAAATTCCTTTGCAGCATATACAAATAATGTTTGCAACGGACTGTTACTAGCAATCAGAACGAATAAATCATCAGGATGCCAATCCAATTTCAATCTGGTGCTTTGTCTAACTAAGAACGGGCAACGGGAAATCATCATGCTCCACGGCAGTAGCGGCTGCTTCATCATCATCCAATCAGTCTCCTTCCTGTTAACAGGGCGCATGAACAAGCTGAGACACACAGCTGAATGACCAAAAAAACGTATAGAAACTTCCTTTACTAATTTGACGTGATATGCAACTCATGAAATGGGGGTAAATAAAAGGTGCAAATAAGCAGAGGCATATTCGATTATTCATGATTCATATTTTGCAATTATAGCAATCTAGTTTTGCTGTGAAATAGGATAGCAATTTGCGAGAAATGACACGGGTATTCCACATGTTATCTCATTATTGCACTACTACTTTGTACTCGAAGACGTTAAGAACAAATAATTGTAACAATAGTCATTATGCGACTCTAACATTAAGTACTAGTGTACTACCGATAAAATTATTTACTTTTGACCTGTTGAGGATACAGTAATTAACAATTAGCATGGTGAGCTTAGTGCATAGCTAAAAATCCTGTAATTCTAAACATATATCATCACATGGTAAAAAAGATAAATATGTTCAGTACTCATCACAAAGGAATAGGAAATCGTCAAGCAAAAAGCAGCAGCCCACCTTCGACATCATATGTTGGTGCAGCACAACCAAAACCAGTTGGTTCTACTGGAAGATATCCCCAATCGAAGAAAAATCTCAGCAAAATGCAGATGGATTCCAAATTCTGACCAGAGTGTGGAGCTTGCAAGGAATTGCACCCAGATATTCTATGTCAGCCCTACCGAGAATGTTATAGCATAACCACGGTAACAGTTGTACCAAAAATATGCTTATTGCATGTCATTCTTAATAATTCCAACACCTGGCTTGTCGATCAGCATAATTCCAATAGA
The DNA here is from genome assembly GCA_019279435.1 of Zizania palustris. NCBI lineage: Eukaryota > Viridiplantae > Streptophyta > Magnoliopsida > Poales > Poaceae > Zizania > Zizania palustris. The sequence continues at coordinate 69,373,229 of JAAALK010000079.1, read as the reverse complement.
AAATAACAAAAACTTGAATAATCCACAAAGGTAGTCTTTCTCCTTTTTGTAGATTATTATTGGGTTGCATGACTAATGTAACACCCTATAACACAAATAATACAAGCTGTGAAGCAGACTGACAACCCGCACCACTAGTCAGCAGAACATTGTACCAGAGCAGCAGCAAAAAATGAGTAGCAGAGGCAAACTCATTGCACATGTCAGAGCTATAGTTTTCTTTTGAATGTCCACCACACCCTATAAACTTACCACCACCTGAAGATCAATATCATGCTCAGCAGGAACAGGATTCTCTTCTGAATTATTCTTTGATTGCAAAGCAAACGATTCCTTTATGATCAGTTCTTCTTTGCTAGATATCCTAATGTCGAAGGGCTCATTGAGAAAATCATCTGTTTGTGTCACTGCAGCAGAGCGCTCACAATCTGATTCCTTTATTGAACCACTTTCTGATGTTATGATCAGTTCTTCTTTGCTAGATATCCTAATGTCAAAGGGCTCATTGAGAAAATCATCTGTTTGTGTCACTGCAGCAGAGTGCTCACTATCTTCAGTACAACCAAGCTCTTTTGGACTTTCATGATCATCAAGCTCTTTTGGACTATTTTGATTATCACATTCTTTTTGGCAGTCACATTTATCAAGCTCTCCCAAGTTGTTAAGGCTATTACACTCTTTTAAACTGTTATGACTATCTAGCTCTTTTGAACTGTCACAGTTGTCAAGCGCTTTCAGATTGTTATGGTTGTTGAGCTCATGCAGACTTTGTGCTTCTCCATCAGCAAGTTTTCTATATTCAGTACTATCAAGCTCCTTTGTACTGTTCTGATCAAAGAGTACTTCCATATTGCCATCAAGCTCTTTCATCTTGTTATGGTCATCTAGCTCTTTTAGGCAATTATGACCACCAAGCTCTTTCTCATTGCTAAAATTGCTGAGCTCTTTCTTGTCATTACGATCTTCCAGCACTTTCAGACAACAATGATCACCAACCTCCTTTTCAATACTATGACTGTCAAGCTCTTTCTCAATGATATGTTCGTGAAGCTCTTTCAGACTATCATGGGCACTCAGATCTGTTGGACAACTGTGTTCCTTGTCCTCTACAAATTGGTTGATGGTGTCTTCCTTATCTGATTGAGTCATAAGAATTGCATCTGTTTGTACATGCGGACAAATAGGTACATCTTTCAAACGGCATCTATGGCACTTGAAACCAATAAGATTATTGACATTCTCAATGGTAATAGAATAGATGTCTCCATGGAACCAATCTGCAAGGATAAACAATTATAATTACAATTACAATTTACAGAACACAAAAGTATGTCATGGCATAAGAGCAAAAAAAAAGTAGCTAGACAGCCAACTTATAAAATTCAAACAAATGACTGGTTGTCCTGCTGAGATATAGAAGGATGCTCCTTGGCATGGTCATAAGGTAAGTAGCAAAGACTAATCCACAGGAAAAGGATATCAATTAATTTGTTTCAAGAGCACCAAAAATATGAGATGTAGTCATAGTTATTATGGCGGTATGGTGAGGCGAGGTGCCTAACCACCTTAAAACCTTTTAGTATGGCATGCGGCAAGACGACTACTCACTTAACATAAATGTACGTGGCACACTAGTTTTGGATCAACAGGAATTTAAATTCTGAACCATATCAAATAGAAATAGTTAAATAAGTTCATACTCCATAGCAATAGTTCAAATAGCAATAGCATAACGAGTTAATAAATAACATCACAGTCATTCATGTTGTTTGCACCTAGTAAATCAACTCACCAAGCGCATGCACCGCAACTATTCATCAACTAAACTGAGCACAACAAATCTGCAAGTCAACAAGACAGAGCAAAGCGGGAAGGAGGGAGAGGGAAACAGACCAGATCATGAGAGGCACTGACCGAGCCAAGCAAAGAGCATGGCGCCACTGCCACGCTGGGCAAGGGAAGAGAGCCAACAGAGGGAGGTCTGTTGAGGAAATGGCAGTGGCAGAGTGGCAGCCAACAGAGGGGATGGCAGCAGCAGAGGGAGCAGCAGCTGGCGGAGGAAGCGGCAGCAGAAGAACCTCAGGTAAGGCTAGGGTTTTTCAGCAGGTCATGTGTGTGTCAGGAAGAGGCCAGAGAATGCCATCCGCCATGGAGACTTGGGCGTCCTGCCGACGCCATATATCATGAGGCGGACACCATTTCACATGAGGTGGACGCCACACTCCGGTTAGGCGAGGCACCAGCCGTGGTGTCCACCACTAGCTGCCCGGACACCTAATCGTTTATTAGGCAACGATTAAGCAACACCTTAATAACTATCGTATTGTCCCCACTTATTAGAGTCAAATATTGCGACTCCATTAAACATGCAGGGCAACCAAAATTACCTTTACAGTCTTCACAAGCAATAAAAATAGACTCTCCACTGTAACATTTCTGGCACAAACAGCATACGGGAAAAACTTCAGACATTTCAGCATCTTCAGGTGGAAAAACGACTTTTTCTTTCCTAAAAGATATTGCCCGTTCATCATCCAGGTTTTGCGTCCAACAAAGGCCATCTACCCAGTATGGATAATGTGAAGCAGTCCTCTTCTTACGACAGCTTGCTGCCTGCTCATATATATTTGAATCGCCTTTCATGTACTTATCATATAATCGTTTTGATATACGTTTCGCTGGCTCATTCTTGGGCACATTGGCTTGTTCATTCATAAGAATCTTTGGTGAATCATTATTTGACACATTCAATGGGTTCTTTCTAGGTCGACCTCGACCACGCTTGCCCTTATTCTTGCCATTTTTCTTCTTGAATTTGAGAACTATCTGATTTCTTCTTGTTACAATCTTGCGTGATTGCTTCTTTGGCTTCTTTTTCTTAGAGGTCTTCTTTGATACAGCCTTTTTCTGTGGAGACTTCACACTCAAGACATTTTCATCTAGGCACTTGTTGCAAACATAAACAGCACCAGCAGCACCTCTAGGAACCTTAAAATGCCTTTTATGGAAAAGTGCTGCATAAAAGAAGAGAATATTAGCTAAGTACCAAACTTGCAGCAGTTACCAATATAACAAGTGTCCACAATCAAAGTAAAAGAAAAATCATAACACTTGATGATTATAAGAAATGTATGACAGCTAATGGTTTTTTCATCACATGATATAAGAAACGAAATAAAGATGACATACATGATACATAGAAAACACAAGGAGGCTACATGTCCAAAAGGAGAAAAAATGATGTCTAATACATACCTTCACAATATTGGCAGTGCACAGCTTCACTGTTCAAGAAACAAAAGTGTCAAATAACTGCCAGAATTATCATGCTAAAGAAATACATATGTATTTGTAAAAATGAGAACAAGCTGCAGAAGTTATAGATGATTGTATTTGGCAACAAAGTATATCGACCTAACTGAAATTAAAGAGTCATAATGTTGAAATCTGGTTCCAATAAAACCTTAGACAGCTTTTCTGAGATGTTAGCCAGGTAAGCATGCACAGGAACATCAGTTAAACTGGCAACTTGGAATATACCATAAATTGGGAAATATAAAAGGAGGAAAAAAAACCACCTAGATTGTTTGCGAAAAATATATTTGCATCTAAACTAGAACATTCCAAACATGCAAAGTTTTTGGAAATGCCCCTTCAGCAAGAGATGCTGGACAGCTATTGGAATCTCCAGGAATTTTAATACCCCTTGTGATGGCGATTTCAAAAGGGAACTTCAGAGGGCCTTTCTTCATGGAAACTTTCATAATTGGAGCCTGGACCATTTGGAAGCAAAGAAATGCCCAAATCTTTGAAAATAATCAATCAAACCTTGCTATATGGATTAAAAGTTTCAAAGAAGAGGTGGTTCTTGTCACCGGCAGGGATTTCCACGGAATTGGTAGGAACTAGTTTTCTTAATTGATATGAAAAGTGGGTACATTGTCAAGGGCCTAGACCTCGTCGTCGCGGCGGCACCGTTGTGGCAACGCAACAAGGAGGCAGGGGATACAGGGAGGCAAAACCTAAACTGAATACTCGACGATCTAAACTCCTACTAGGGCCCTGTTTATATAGACACGAGACCAGCCCTCTAATTGATCTAATCTACTAAATCTGAAACAGAATAATCTAAACAGAATTAACCTAACAGGACTCTTTCCTAAACGTGAACTATATCGTGCGGTACTGTTCACAGTCCTAAACGTGATTCGGCGTACGGCGGATGTGGAAGTACCACTCACCGGTTGAGCCAAGGCAGCGGGTCACCGGTGCCATCGAACTTGGGAAATTCGAGTTTGTGGGCGATCGGCATGACATCGCAGCCCTGGTCGTCTCCGTCGTCATCTCTGACCCGGCAATGGTTCTGGCACCCCCCTCCCTGGTGGCGCGGCAGTGGATCCCGCCGTCATCGTCACTACCGGCTCGGGGAAGGTTCTAGCGCCCTCCTCCCTGGTGGCGCGACGGTGGATCCTCCTAGTCGTCGTCGTCATCACTGCTGACCTGGCGACGGTTCTAGCACCCCCTCCCTGGTCGCGCGGTGGGGTATCCACCTGATTGATGGTAGCTTGAGGAGGCAGGCTTCCAGAATTCTGGACGATCACCTCCAGTGTGGCAACTAGGGATGGCAATTTGACCTGATTACCCGTTTACCCATGGGTAAAAATCCTATTAGGGTTGGGTATGTTCCTAAAATCATACCCGATGGGTAAACGGGTACGGGTATGGGTATTGACTACCCATACCCGTTTACCCGATTACTTCAAGTATAAAAATAAATCCCCAAACCCTAGCCCACTTTTCCTTCTCTCCTCTCTCCACTCCACCCCAACCAACAGTTGTCGGCTCCTCGATCTCCCTCTCCTTCTCCCTCACGGATTTACCATCTCTTCTTCCTCTTACACTCCCTCTCCTCCCTCTCTCTGCCTCTCCCACAGTCCCACTCTACCCAGTGCCAGTGTGCAAGCGCTGCTTCGCGTGGCCCCGCATGACTGTGATGCCTAGAGTCACCTCCCTCGCAGCCCTGCGTGACCGCGCCGTTGGTACTTCCCTTGCGCGACTATGACGCCTGGAGCCGCCCCCGCATAGCTTGGTGTGACGGTGTTGCCGGTGCTGCCCCCGCGCGACTGCATTGCTTGGCAGCGTCCCCCACACAGCCCTGCGCGACCGCGCCACTGATGCCGCCCCTGCGCTTCACCACCGAACTCAGAGCACGCTAACGGATGCCGCCCCATACGCTTCCCGACCGAGCACCGCCCACTTCAGGGCTAGTATCCGCTGCATTTTTTCGTGGGTAAACGATGCCCGCGGGTGACGGGTATGGGCACAATTTTTTACCCATCGGATAAACGGGTACGGGTATGGGTATGCACTACCCGTACACGTCATACCTGATGCCCATCCCTAGTGGCAACCCTCTCCTCCAAGGGTTGGATCGGTTGCAGCTTCTCCTCGATGGCGTCCAAGCTCTTCATGATTGATGATTGCTGGTCGAGGATTGCCTTCAAAATTTCTTCAACTCCGGTACCTGACCCGGTGTTGGCTGGCAAGCTCATGATAGCGGAAGTAGAACCGATGCGCTCTGATACCAAGTTGTCATCGGTAAGGATTTCCATAGAATTTCCATAGAATTGGTAGGAACTAGTCTTCTTAATTGATATGAAAAGTGGGTAGATGGTCGATGGCCTGGACCTCGTCGTCGCGACATCACCGTTGCGGCGACTCAACAAGGAGGCAGTGGATACAAGGAGGCAAAGCCTAAACTGAATACTCGACAACCTAAACTCCTATTAGGGCCCTGTTTATATAGACACAGGATCAGCCCTAAAATTGATCTAATCTACTAAATCTGAAACAGAATAATCTTAACAAAATTAACCTAATAGGACTCTTTCATGGTCTGGGCCTCTAGCCCGCTTCCTACCCGTGACCAGTTCTGCAATCCTTTAGATTTAGAGAAGGGGAAAAATATCTTTTTTAACCAGCTATCTCTCCTGTACCTTGTTAGTTTTCGCATCTCTTTTCATTTTCTTCTGTCCCTCTTGTATCCGTTCTCCTTTTGTAATTAATAATTAAATATATTTTCCCAATAGGAGCCTCTCCTACTGGTTTTCCCCTCAAAAAAACATGCAAAGTTTTTGTCATTTAGTCATTGTTATAGAACTATTTGAAGGACCTAATCAGCAAATTAGCATGTCATATGAATGGCTAGAACCTTGTTAAAATTCATAAGAGTATAAGACACCACATGGAGAAAGATAGAAGAGAACAGCCATTGTTTTTTACTACTTGACTATTGGTGAGTCATATATATGAGTATGAATATACTCGGCAAAAATGGTAACAAAATGTTTTAATGTCCACGCTCACCAAAATGCATTTACTTAACCATTGAACTGGTCTATCACACTCTGGCATCAGATAAAAAGCCCAATCAAAATCACATTATTGTGTTTCTTTTTTCAGAATAGCAAGTAGAGAATACAGTGCCATAAAAAGATACTCCAAATGACATTCAAACAAATACTTAGCTACTCTAAGCCTATCAAGTGAGAATGTTCTTGTTGAGGAAACAGAACGAACTATTTAGGAGAGTGATAATAAACAAGTGGTTTCTTTAACATACCTGGTTTTTACTTCTCTGTCACACTGACCACAAAGCCCAAGGACTAGCTTTTTTGCTTTTTCTAGGAGATCATCAAATCCTATTTTTATTGGCTTTGGGGGTTTGAAGTCTGTCATCATCTTCGAAATGTGAGTGATATCTTTCTTTTTCAGTAAGCGAGTTAATGTTTTAGCTTCATATGCCTTCAAAAGACTCAGAGGAACATGCCCTTCACTTAACCAGTATCTGTTCCTTTCACTAGAGGGATCCTCAAGTTTTATTCCATATTTAGCAATAACTGGAGGAATATTCTCCCTCTTTCCAAAATCAAGTAGATATTCCACATTTGTTCCTTCTACGCGCTTTCTGCGAACTATAACTTTCTTGAAAAGCCTTGCTATTTTCTGGGTTTCCTTTGTTGCAAGGCTAGCAGGGAGAGTACTCAATATCTCAGTCCACTTGATATTAAATTCAAGCTCTTTAATCTGAAGGCGTATGAAGGAGAACAATTCAGTGATCAAATTTTACTGACTGCTTTCCAAAACAAGAAGAATATATTACCTGCAAACTAAGTTGGGCCACGTTTTCTGCCATTTCCACAGCAGCTCTCCAAGCTATGTATTTGGACCTCCTGGCAAACTCTGAACCATCATTATATAATATGGTTGGAATTTTAATGTGTCCCGCTGATGCATACAAGAACAAAAAGGCTTAGTACAAATATGATGGCAAGTAAAGCATATCTGAAAAATAAGAGAAGATTGGAAATATAACCTTGCCGAGCAGCTTTATAGACCAAGGACTGAGGCAACCTCTTCCAGTGAAACACTTGACGAGACAATATCCCACCCCTCCACCAATAAACACCAACATCACGAGAGTCAACTTTGAGTTCACCATTAGATGGCTTTCTCCCAGGTTTCCTAGCACTTCCATGACATGAGGATTTATTAGATGTACGGACCAATATATGAGCTGCAGACCCAACAACTTCAACAGAGTCTGCAGGTTTTTGCCATTCCACTGAAAAGGCAACACGTCGCAGGCTGGACTCCAACTGCAGAGTATTAGCAGATAAACAAGAGATAATTTTAGAACACGTAGGATAAAAGAATTCTAGTAAAAACAGCGGATTTAATAAGTTATACCATAAGGAGAGGCCATTTCAATGATGACACATCTGAAACCTTCAGAACTGCCTTACGCCAATAGATACTATATTGTGGATTTTTCCAGGGACCAATCAGCAGACCATTCAACCGTTCTTCAATTGACAAAATGGTATGCATAGCAAGAATAATGTGACTTCTCTTATTCTTTTCTGACTGAAGACCTTCTACACATTTGCTATCAATAACTCTGAAAATGCAATCAACACCACCACTGATTTGACAGGAGTTACACCAGCCACACTTTTCTTTTAGCAGCTCTACAGATAGCTTTTGATCAGTCAGAGCAAAAATATTAGCATATTTCTTACATACTGTCTTTAGCTGGAATGAAGTTGCATCATGGCCAGGCTTCTTTCCTTCTTTATTTTCCGACAACTTATGGTTCAACTCTTCAGCAGCTGATGCTGCTATTCGACCAAAACTGTAGTAGTTTATATACATAGCAGGGTTCAAGTGGATATAACAATCACTAATTTTTTTGTGAGGTGATCGATCTTTCTGCTTCTCCACAGACAACCCATTAGCATATGAACAAACAACATCTTGCTGAGAATTGCAACGAGAATTCTTTGCACTAGTTTCATTTCCATTTTCAGACATAACTGTAGACCTCAAGGAGAGCTTCTGGTAGGAGGCATCGGGGTCCAGCTGATCTGAATCCAAGGCACAATCTATACCAGAATCCAACTCTTCAAAGGAGCCATTATTTTTTGTCTTAGCCTGCTCATGTGCATTGCATTGCTTTGATTGCAATATATGACTGCACTCTGCCTCAGCATCAGAGACACTACATTCCTTGCTATTTTCATATCGACCAATGAAATCAGAAGAGTCAATTGCAATGCCCCAAAACAACGATATGGCATTAACAATTGAACTGTACGAGGTATGACATGGTATTAGCACATTAAAAAGGGAACGGCAATCAAAATGGCCATAGTAATGGCATGGAGAATCCACATCAGATGATTCAACCCTGCAAGGTCAAAATGATGTTCTGTTTATTGATATGTGATGCAGCAAAAGGTAACCATCGACTAGCACATACCAATGGGATCAACAGCTTAATCAGGGTATTAGAGATACTCCCTTTTGTATTCCAGAAAATACTGATATTAGTTTCTGTTTATCAAAAGCTATTATCCATTACCACAGATATCACGTTCTCACCATAGACTGACAGAAGATCAAGAATCAATATATATCCTATGTCTAGGGAAGTACTTGGCGCTGACTACAAACTACAGTGTGTCTAACAAGCAAATCATAAACCCATTGCGATTTTTGACATGCGTGCAACATACATTTTGACCAACAAATAAAATATGTGTATCTTGTGGCATAGAAAACTGCAGAAACTATCAATATAAAGTATAAACATATGAAGTGCAAGGAATAAGAACCATATATTGCTGTGAGAAACACCCACAAACAAGCTTGCAGATTGAATGCATAAATGGGCAAAAGGCCTAAATACTGCATTGGGATATTTAACACATAAGTGTAACAATTGATGGATAGTCCTTAAAAAGCATGCATTCTATGATAAATATTTCGTTTGGTCACTTGGAAACATAAATAACTGCCATTTTCTTTTATGGTTTCACCATCGACACCATCTGCCAGTTATTACTAAACAAAACATGGTAGAATGTTACAAATAAAATATATACTAAAATTTCGAATAATGTCAGCTACTAATAATAGATGTATATGAGGGCAACATAGTAGAGGAATATTTACGCTCGCAACATGGCCAGTAGACCCAGATTTTTCATATAACACCAAAGGAAAGGTATATATTGACTTACACCAAAAGATAGCCACAGGTGCCAAAGTATAGACGGCCATGTGGATCAATTCCCAGAACCTCTGCTCCTCTTGGCTTTGCCATATTTCTGGATCCATCATTCTTCTGTATCAAACACTCGGGACAAAACCAATCACCTTCAGGCAATAGGTCTTCCACCACACCCACACATTTAGAGTGAAAAGCAGCAGGACAGCCATCACAGCATAATAAGTTACCAACCATACCACAAAGATAACACTCATCGCTGTTACCATCTTCAGTGTCACTGGAGCCATCTGGAGGTGGAGAAGAATTTACTAGGTCCTTGACGGCAGAAGCCTTCCTTTTTCTTCTTAGACCAGTGCTTTTACAAAGCTCATCACTCCCATACAACTCAGACATCCTTGAACCAAGTTCAGAATGTATAACTTCAATCTCAAGAACATCGTCACAGAGTGAGCGCAGCAATTCTAGCTTCACCGTTGTTGGCTGAATATAGTACTCTGTATTCAGTAGCTTTAGGTCTGTAAGCTTCATACCATACCTCAATTCTGAACCACGAGTCAGTAGGTACTCAGCAAGATAGATTGGCCAAGTTGCTAGATCTAAAAGCTCCCAGTTAAGATTCCTATACATCCAACAGTAGATAATTAAAAGATAAATACATATTATAAATTCTAAGCTTATCCTGCAAGGCTACAACGACAAGAATTGAAGGATTTTTACCTGATGCAGTGCACTGCCCAAGGATCTCCTTCATTGGCGAGATTTTCCAAGTGACTCTTCATCGATCCGAGCAGAGCGAAATGCACCCAATCAATCAAAGGGTTGACGTATGTACACCGCAGAGCAGCCACAAAAGTCTCCAGCGTGAACGGGCTGAGGAACAGTTGCCTGCTAAATGACCTCAGGCAGGAGTATACTTGAAAGACGTCGAGAACAGGGAGACCTTCCAAATCCAAACCTTGTGATGACGGAGGCAGCTCTGGCTTCAGTGGCATCCTCTCCATCACGGCGTCCTCTAAATCCCTCGCGACAGACCGATAGCGGCAAGTCCCACTTCCACGCTGACGCTTCCTCCCAGACTGCTGCGGGGTAACAGCAGCCTCAGCCTCGGCCGCCTCGGCAGCGGCAGCCACGGCTTCAGCAGCCTCCATTTCGGCCGCCCGTGCGGCAGCCTTCGCTTGCCGCGCGCTCCTCCGAAGCGGCCTTGAAGACTCAGACCCAGGACTGATCCTCCGCTTCTTCTCCAACATTTCCACCATCACCTCCCCGTTCGCCTCATCCCTACTCCTCTCCACCGGCGACGCGGGCTCCGCGGCGTCCGACAGCCCATCCCCCGCGGGGACCACCAGCACCACGCAGCCCGAGAGCGGCGGATCCTCGTCCCCGCGCCGGCGCTTCTTCGGACGCCGCCCAGCCGCCACCCCGGGCGGCTGCGGCAGCGGAGGCATGGGGGTCCCGACGAGCATCCCCGCCATCTCCGCCAGGTCGACCTCCTCCGAGTCCCCATCCTCATACAGCACCCGGAAGTACCCTACACCATCGTCGTACGCCTCCACAACTCCGGAAAACACCCCGAACCCCGGGAACTCCTTCCTCACCGCCCTCCCCACCAGCTCCCCCATGCCAGGATTCCTAGGGTTTGGACGCCGGAGGAGCCGTAGCGGCGGCGGATCGGGAGCGAGGGAGCGACCCTGTGCCTTCGCCGCGGGACCCGGCGCCGGATCGGCGGCCTCCGCCGCGACACCTGTGGGGAATTTGGCCCGCGTGCGACGGGGGAGGAGGAGGAGGAGGAGGAGGAGGAAGGCGAGGTGCGTGGTTGTGTTCTGGTTGAGGCGTTGAGCGCTTGAGGGGTTGGTTGGTTTGCACGCGAGTCGCAACGACGAGACGAGACCGATCGAGCGAATGGGTCGGGGAAACGGGAGATTTTGGGAGGGAAAAGGAAAATTGGGCGCAACGGAGGTGGCTCCCCATCGCGTTGGATTTCAAATCAAATCTGTGAGTGCGTGGGGGTTTGACACATAGAGATTAAAATTTGTCATTTTTAAAAAGTGATTTTACATTTTTGCTATCTAGATCCACTGTCATTGATTCATATGATCCTACATGTCAATCTGAAGTGGTATCATAATCAAAGTGCACATCTAACATGTGACATGAGGTGGCTTTGTGTCAACTCAACGAGGAGGCGGCATATGCGGGGTTGGAAGGGGGAGGTTCGAGTTGGGTGAGTCATAGGGCATGTTGATGTGGTGGAGCTGGTGGATGGTGCTCTACGTTGAAGAGAGGGTGGGTCGAGATGTTGGCATCCTCATCTTACATGGCTTGTTACTGTTTATGAAATTATAGTGTGAAGTCACGACGCATTATAACTATCTAAGGAGATTGTGAGAGGCACATTGTAGTTGCCCAAGGAGATTGTGAGAGGTTGTCGAGTGACGACTATATTTCTCGACCATCTTGTATGTGGTCTATCTGTTTGGAATGAAAAGATGTGACACTACATGTTATAAATATCATAAGATTGTCTTTTAACAAATCGTTTCTACCTTTTTAATTCATGTTAATTGTAGTGCTGGTGTTTAGGTAGTAATGGTTAAGGATTGTTGGGCCAAAGAGTGTGCCTAAATAGCATGAAAATTGAGGAGCTCTAATTGAGGGGTTTTGGTCTTGTTTATAGCTAGGCTGGTAATCATGTTTAGAATGTTTATAGCTAGACCTGTTCGCCTGTAAGCTCGACCAGAGTCACAATGTAGGTATCGGATATTCTCAATTTGAAAACACCCAACCCGCTACACCATGGATTGATAGATCTAAGTAGAGTCACAACTTCAACCCACCCAAAAATAGTATAATATATACGAGTTGCCCCATCTTTTAAGGCTCTGTTTGGTTATAATGACTAAAGGACATTAAAGTAGTTGAAAAAAATATCAAACTACCTCTAATCAATGTTTGTTGCCGCCTTTTTTCTCACCCCGAAGGAGTCAATGAGCATTAATGATAGGTAGACCTGCCAATAGTCTTCTTTAATCCATTTTAGTAACCTCTTAGAGACTAAGAGCCTATTTGTTAAAACTTCGAATCTCGAAATACACATTGAAATTGGAGTAGAACACTTGAAGCTGACTAGACTTTGCTCCACCACTCCAATTTATTTTTCTAGAACGCTCTCAACAGTATCCACTACTCAAGAAAAATGTTTGACTTAGCTCTAGCTTCACAAGACAAAGAAGCTAGAGCCAAAGTCCTATCAAACACACCCTAAAGAGCTAAAGTTTATGAAAAAAATTAGTCCCTAAACTTGACACAATTTAGAGACTAAAAGCATTGAACTTTAGTCCCTAAATTTTAGCGGCTCCAAACCAAATAAGACCTAAATTGTAGTCATCCATCATCAATACTCGATGTATGGACAAACCCAACAAGTTCCTCTGAGTTTACAGCTGCAGCACAACTCATACATAGAGTGGAGCTTCTCCAGTCTCCAAGTGAGACAGCAGAGAAAACTTCCTGCAATTCACCACAACCAAACAGCGCTGCACAGGAACAGCGAAGCAGTCAGAGTCAGAATGGAATTCTTCAGGGTTAAGGGTGCAATTCTTGCAACTAAAAGAAACAAAAGTCAATGGTTGATCCGTTACTTACAGACTGAGGCATCAGATTTTCCTAACTCCTCACAAAGCCACACATGATACAGCAAAGAACAATTGCATATATACATACACTCACACAGTCACACATCAAGCCTCCTGGGCAAAGCTGCTCACAGCTTCAGAAGCTGCAGGCAGCATGAACACCAAGGGCTCCACAATTTCTACAGCACTAGGAGTGGCACACCCATGAACAAATCACTTTACGTGGGAATCATAAACGTCAAAAACAGTTTCGGGGATGACTGTGGGCAGCTTGTCTATGTACATGAAGAGCCGCCTCATATCTTCTCTCCGGACTGTCGCCGTGTCGACTATATCTCTGTTGTCTGTATATATCCACAGGTCGGCGGAGTTTACTCTCTTGAGACTATCGCGGCAGAATGGGCAGGACTGGGATCTTGATCTCCTGCAGATGAAGAACACACCACAAAATATAAGAATTACAAATGTATCGCATTTTGTACAGAGTAAACGCAAGGATTATTCAGAACTACATGCCAGGGTTTCAATTAATGACATGTTGAGGACAAAATATATATAGATCCAGCAACAGTATGTCAGTATTTACAATCAAGTACTAGTTTGAACTGGTGAATGGCAAAGCTCAAGATACTAATGCAGTCATGCAGAAGGGGGTTGGACAAAAGAGGCAAAGGTTTCTCCTTAGAATTATTACCAGAAGGAAATAAACTGCTAGTTATGTGCCAGGGTACCCAGGAAAGCAGGTTAGAATCACTTAACATGACAATAGAGAACTAGGTCCACGGTAGAACAGATACAAGACAACGAGCAAGAATTAATTTTAGCTACAGTTCTGGCAGCTATTGGCATGCCCTTCTGGCTACTGAGCTTTGCTAACACCAGTATTGCCTTTTCAATTGAGATTACATTAACATGTCAAATCCAAGTTGACAAGAACCACTTTAGCAAGTTTTCTTTTCAAATAAAATTTTTGCTTGATTCAGGGAACATGCTTTAGCATCAATAGTTTATGGGGACAAATGATTTCTTGCAAGCAATGCAGAGTTCATGGAAGCACAAAAGGGACCCAATTAATTATTAGTAAGCACCAGATGAATAGGGTGACTGGGTGAGGCTTCTTTCATTTGATTATGATAAAATTAGAAGTTGGCAAAGCAACTTAATCAATGGAATCCAAATAATACTGACTACCGCGTGATGGTTAAGAACAATCTCATTGGTTTCATAAACTGAAAGCCCAGCATTTCATTTTCATCACATGGAAGCGTTTTTGCTATAGAAACAGAATATATATTATCTGATTAATAATTAACTTCCTAAATAATACAAAATGACACAGATAGATGAGCGCAGATGCGTACCAGTCATGGTAGCATTTAATGCACATAGCATGGCTACAAGTTGGAAGAACAACTTTGCTGTTTATCTCCATGCATATGTCACATTCCTCCTCTATGTTATCATCGATCTCTGATATCACTGTTTTCTGATCTTCATCTCGTCTACTGTACCTTTCTATACAGATTGCTTTTTGTTTCTTGTCCTCCAGTTCATTGATCCCTTCATGTAATTGCATCAACGAAGGAAATATGACAGCTGCCAAAAAAAAGATAACTAATGAACAAACCAGTTCAAGAAAATAATTGTGTAAAACAATCACATCTCTAAAGGATGGGCGTTATACCATAGAATTCCCTAATGCTTGCTTTCCTTTCATGAGTAGACATCGTGGTTGTCCCATCAGCATAAACCTGCACAATTAAGATTAACGATGACTCCAAAAGTCCAAATCAACCAGAAAGAATATTTTTTTGAAGAAAACCAGAAAGAATATTAGAAATAAACATGGCTAAACAGGAGTATTCTCAACCTTATAAATGAGAATCCTCAACCACCCAAGTGCACCAGCAAGGCTGCAATCTGTCCACTGCACAAGAAAAAGTAAAAAGTGTGCAGCTGGACAGTATGATATTCTCATCTGAAGACAGACACCATCATGTTCTCTTCGAAATTCAGCAGCACTGCATTTCACAAACAAAATAACAAGCAATAAACCTTTAAAGTAGACAAGAATAAAATAACCTAGAAAACTCAGTACAATAGTTTAGAATTTAAACATCATAGTCCACATCACAAACTCAAAGATAATTCTAATAGTCAAACTACTGTTAAACAATGTTGTTGTGCAGCTACAAGCCCTGCCTCTGCACCACATGTGCCTAACATTTGTATGAATCCTGTTAAATCATCAGGCTCCTAGTCTCCTATAATCATTGGCATATGCATGCAGTACAGATATATTATAATCACCTGTTCAATCAATTCGAGCCTCATGGAAGTACAAGCAATCCCACAAATATACCATCTTATTGTACCACTAAATTTGTAGGGAAACCTTAAGTGCTGACTTGGTCGACCAAACTATGCTCATTTAACTAGGGTGGGAAACATAGCAGTAACCATAGTAAAAATTCATGATCGCTCGTTAGTTGGCCAAATGATATTACTTCCGCTGTCCCACAAAAAAAATATTTTTAGCAATTTTAAGACAGATTAGTAGTGTGAAAAAATGACTTAGGTGTCCTTCAATTCATTAATCCTGTTAGCTATAATTCCAGGCAAACTGATAAGGTAGTGTCACTTGGTCACAGCACATTAATTGTGCACACATTAACTGAAGGAAACAAGCTAAAAATAAAGTCATTGCGAGACAGATTTGAATGCTAAAAATAAAGTATTTCATGATGGCAACTCCAAAGTGCTATAAACAGACCTACAAAGCCAAAGAACACAACTTTGGCCACTAATAAGCGCTATATTTGTCGACAGTGGCCACTGTGGCAATGGAGAAGCTACCAGCAGAAACTTTCAGTCCTACTGAAGCAATTAACAGCCACAGGGGTAATATCATTCGGTGTATCAAACGTCATTACAAATGCCTATAAAAATTCTAACCAGCAATCTAGATGACTAACACAAATGTGATCTTAATACCTTCCAATCAATCTCCCTCAGGCTGACCATACTAAATCAGTCAACCTCAAACATCACCAATTCACAAGTGAGGTCAGGTCACATTTGAGCGGGCAGCTGCACCCCATAGAGTAATACTATCCTACGCCATCCAAGCCTCAAATAAACACATCAAACTGCAGCTACATCGCACCCAGTTCAACGTATCTGGGAGCACGAGCAGACCAAGGAACAGCAGCTCATCAATCTCATCAATTTCATAGCAGCAGCAGAGCGGTTAGCTGTGAGACCAGAAAATGGATTAGCAAGCAGGAGGATTGAAGGATCGTGTGAGCTCACAGCGAGTTGGCGTGCTGGACGTCGGCCTCCAGCACCTTGAGCGAGTCCCTGAACGACCTGCCCATAGACGCGCGCCGGCAGCACCACCACTCCCGGACCGCGCTGTCGCTGCCGCCGCCGTGGCCGTGACCATCCAAATCCTCCCCGGCCACCTCCCCCTCCGCTGCCGAACACCTCCCCCAGCCCCTACCCTCCCGATCTCGCAGAGGATCTCCCGCTCGAGCAGCTCTCCGGTGCGGCTCGGGTCAGCTCAAGCGGCGGCGGTCAGTGGCGAGGCGGCCTCTCGCTTTCCTCCTCTCGGGTGCCTTGCGTGCGCGAGCGGGAGACGACGGCACGTGACGATGACAAGTGGGGACCGTCAAAGAAGGGCCCACCAGTCATTGACTGTGGGTAGGCGCGAAAAAAACTGGCAATGGGAAGGGCCCACGCGAAGGTTGCCACGTACGCTTCTGGAAGGTGCGGTGTGCCCCACAGAAAAATCCATTGTTTAGCACGTGCTCCCAATCCCATAAAAAGTTTATTTTTATCTATTTTTATACAATTTTTATAGAGATTAGTAGTATGAAAATAAATAATTTTGGTGTTTCACTGTTTTTCAGATAAATTGGTTAGGTGATGTCATTTAATTATAGTCTATTAGTATCGTACATGTGCTACGTAACGTTGAATAAAAAAATAATTATGAAACGATACAATTATGACAACAGATGTACCTGATGGTGAGAGAGAAATACGAGGACAGTTTTGGATGAATATGATGATGATGATGATGATTCGGTGGTCGGGATCCGATCAGAGATTAATAATCAGGTCATTTTCCACACCAAAGTGAGATATGAATCTAGATTACAGTAAGAGACTATTTGGTACAGTTCCAGATCCTGAAATCCATACTGAAACTCGTTAGAATTTACTCTACCTCTCCGG
This sequence comes from Zizania palustris, assembly GCA_019279435.1. Lineage (NCBI taxonomy): Eukaryota > Viridiplantae > Streptophyta > Magnoliopsida > Poales > Poaceae > Zizania > Zizania palustris. Next base: position 69,355,784 of record JAAALK010000079.1, on the reverse strand, counting down.
TTCATTTTTTTTGGAGTGCTTTCACCTTAAATCCTGATAATCTAGCCACAGGCACTAGCTTAATTAGTTAGTTATTGCAGTTGCTGAAAATCTCTGACCACAAAGGTTTACAGTAAGTCAGTAAGTTCTAAAAAACAAAAAACTTCAGATATAAAAACTGTCAAAAAATTTATTTTTGAACTGTTTAATAACTTGTTAATATTGAATTCCTCAGCTTTAACCTTCAAACTGTTTGATGAAAGAATCATACCATCTGCACTCACTCACTTTCAAACTTTCAGTTGTCCTTTTAATTTCTGTTGCATTTAGTGCATTACGTTTGGTTTCAAAGAACAATCGATGGAATTTTGATTCGTCGATGAAGAATGGAAAATATGTAGAATTTGAGGTAGAGTTGAAATTAATTTAGCTGCGAGCTCTACCAATTTCAGATAGAACAACAAATGTCTAATGGCTGTACAAAGAAGTTAAAAAAAAAATCAGAACTTTCGTCGTCGTCGTCGTCGAGCTCGAGCTCGAGCTCATGGATACCCTGAGGCGAGGCAGTCCTCCCAGAACTTGCGGTCGTCCTCCTGCCTCGCCGCCGCGCTCTTGGGATCTTCCGCCTCCGGTCGGAGCTGCAGATGGCCGGGACGCCGGGATCTACAAGCCGGGACGCCGCGGGAAGCCGCCGGTAGATGCGTCCACCACCAGACGTGGTCCTCGACGGTGGCCTCGGCCTCGCCATCGTCGCCGTATTCCTGGAGCTGCAGCTGGTAGATGCGCCCATCTCCTTCGACGCAGCTGCTGCAGCCGTCGTCGTCGCCGCCGCCGCACACGGCGCCGACGAGGAGGCCGCGGTGACCGTCGTCGGTCGGCCTCGCCGCCGAGCCCGGCGGACACGGGCACGACTCCGCGACGCTCTCGCTGTCTCTGTCGTCGCCGGACCCCGGGAGCGCGAGCCGCGGCGAGGAGATCTGCGGCGGAACGGGGCGTGGCGGGTGTACGTTGTCGATCGGCGGCGGCCGAGAGGTTGTGACCGACGACCATACGACAGGGAATCTAATTAAGATTCACTAGATCACATGATTATACAATTACACAAGATATTTCCTCAATACCACGAGAATTGTTCCTATTTATAATAGCAAAATGCACAACCACAAATATGTGTTTTTTAAATTTGGGATTATTTTAAAAGAAGTTTTTTACATCATGCATTATTTTTTAAAAAGAAGTTTGCATACTCGAGGCGTTTGCTTCAGCTTCTAACAGTTAAAAATTCGTAGTAGCTAGCTATAGTCTGAGTAGTCGGTGTTTTTCACCTTTTGTATTCTAGTTCATTTTTAAATTATGTAGCTATATATTGTTTCCGCATCAGATTCTAGAAGTAGCTGCAACTATCAAAAGTCGGAACAAACAGACTCTGAATCCTAATATAATCATTTTACAACATAATCGAAACTATAGTGTCCTCCTGAGATTGAATCCCATCTCTAAAATCCTAACTTTGTTGCACCTGGTTACTCCATGAATTATGAATTTATGATGCAGCAAGAGTTCCAAAATAAAATGGAGCCATTCCGATAAAATTTAATCAGTAGAGTTTTGTACCTAAAAATAAATATTGCCAAACAATTATGTAAGTAGGAGTCAAAGTGAAAACGATGTGAGCAAGTTAACATGTTACATGATTTTTAATCAAAACTAAAGTTGTGTAGCCTACTTTTGTAAAAAAAAATCCTAAAAATCATATGAGTTTTAACTAATCAATCCTATGAATACTTGAGTTTTTAGGCAGAATTTGTAACACTCCAGGTTTTTTATTTAAATTCATTTATATTTAACTAAATGTATATATATATATATTAATATCTATGACATCTAATAAAAATTCCATTAATACATATTTTATGATAAGTTTGTTAGAAGATTTCTTAGGGATGGTTTACTCGATGACGAGAATGTCATGCTTGGTGTTGTGGCGTCGATCAAATTGGCGGTGAGGTCAAAGGAGGACTTCCCGTCATTTCATTTCAGTACAAAAGACTTAGATCGGTTAGCTCTAAATTTCAGAAAGGTGATTGCACACATGAACAACAACCTTATTCATAGCGCCGACCCTTCCCTTTATACATGTGCCGCACAACAGGACCTTCCTAACATTATTCTGTTAGGCGTTCTTGATCAATGTGCGATATGATCAAGCACATGCACATGCACACGGCCGTTTGTACATACCGGGAGGGAGGGACTTAGTCCCAAAGACGCATTAAAAACACGTGAGGCCTTTTCTTGTGATGCAGCCCTTCTAGAAGCTTTGACATGGGGAGGCTCTCCCTTCTAGAACCCCAACGACTATTGCCAGTGATGTGATGTATTCTAATATTTATAGACACGTTTGTTAGCTAAAAATGTATACTTATCACTTATACTTGTAGCTCATAGTATACCTGTTTAACTGTTAGCTTAAACGTCCCAATGAAAAAAAACGTAAGAGAGGAGTTTGAAAAAAAACAATTGCACAATAATTAAGGCCCTGTTTGGAACCTCTAGAGCTAATTGTTAGCTACTAAAATTAGCTATAGAGGTTTCAAACAGGGCAGCTAATACCTCAGCTAATTATTAGCCAACCCCCCAGATAACAATAATCCCATTAGCTGGTCCAACCCAGCTAATCCCAGCTAATTGTTGGCTATTGTCCATTCTACCCCTGCCCTCTCTCCTCCCTCCCTCTGCTCCACGTTACAGAAAGCACTTCTCGCATTCGATCCATCGCACGCCGCCCTCCCGTCTATCCCAGTCGTGTCGCCGCCCTCCACAACCGGCCAGCGCATGGTCGTCCACCACCGAATCGCACTGCCGCTCTGCTTCTAATCGCGTCGCCCTACTTCAAATCACGTCGCCGCCGCCTGCTTCAAATCGCGCCGCCGCCCAGCTTCAACTCGCAGCACCTGGCAATGGATTTCTTCGGGGATGAGGAGGAGTATAGCACGAATGTACTGGCTATCATTCAAAGAAATCATGAACTTGTTCCAGGGGCACTATGGTCAATTAGCTCTAGCAACCAAAGAATTAGCTAGGGGTTCCAAACAGCCTCCAGCTAATAATTAACTAGCTAATAATTAGTTGGCCCAATCCAGCTAATAGATTATTAGCTAGCTAACAATTAGCTCTAGAGGTTCCAAACAGGGCCTAAGTATAATAACATAACTAACTAACTAACTAAGTAGTTAATAGGAGAGGACAGAACAACAACTAAGGGTGTTTGGTTCTGCTGTGAGCTGTGAAAAAACTGTTATAAGCTGTTTACTATGAAAAATTGTTGTGAGTTGTATGTTGTGGAGAAACTGAAAGTGGTTTGATTGAAGCACTACTGTGAAAAAGCTATTGTAAGTTGGCTGTTATTTATAACTAACATAATTTTCATAATTATAATATTTCATACATATATAAATAGGAAACAATCAATATTGATGCAACTAAATAACTAAAAAATATATTAGATAAATAAAAAAGTTCATAGTTCACCTCACAAAGTAACAGACAATCACATAGTTATTTCAGGAAATTGTGCAATGCAATACAACCATAATGATGTTAAATCAATCAAGACGCCTTGAATTCATTCTATCCAATTTGTACTAAAAACAGAAAAACAGAAGCAGAAAAACAGGGTCCAAGCTGTTTTCGAATTTGTACTAAAAAAACTGCTTTTCATGAAAAAAACAGATTTAGTAAACCCGTTTGGTTCAACTTATGTTTTTTTACAGTAGAAACATATTTTAAAAACAGAACCAAACACACCTTAAAAATAAACATGCATATATATAAAATTAGAAACATATACTATGGTAATTTAGAAATTTTACGTGTAAATGTACATGGGTAATCCGGCAGGATTATCATCCAATAGCTATCTCGGAGCCACTAGAAATGTTTTTCACACTGGATGAAAATAGAGAGTTCATTGAAAATCTGGTCAAAGTCGTTTCAAAATTCTCCAGATCGTGTCCATGTCGTCCAAAACATCAACCATTATTATAACCTGGTGGTAGATTTGACCTCCGCCGGTGTGCGTGCGTGCAACCAACGCAAATGAATCGATGTCTCAATCCATCTCTCTTTCAGTTGTTCATAAACTCGACGTACAATTTGACATTCTGAATCTGAAGAACGGCTACTGGTTTAACAGTTTCACCGATGCTTACCGAAACATTTACCGGCTCCGGCCGGTAGTTTTGTTGTTCAATGAAAACTTTGGTACTCAGCTGGGTCCTACCAAATTCTTGAAATAGATTTGCCAGCTCTTCATCACCATACTCTTGAGGTCCTGATGTTTGGTTAGTTGAAATATAAGTAAGGTAAAATGATCAATGAGCTAACAATCTTTGGAAAAAAAAATAAGCTTAAAATTTATGTTTGGTATGTTTCCTGAGCCATCAGAGAAACATTGCTGTCTGTCTCCCACTAAACCACCTGCATATGATACCAGGTACTGAAGACCTGGCAAATCATGGAAGAAGAAAAAGGCAAGCATGGTCCAGTGTAAAAGATGTGCCCAGGAACTCAGGGCAGAAAAGATAAACGGATTTTGAAATGCTCTTCATGCTCTACAGATAAGTGACAAAGTATGTAGGTTGAAATGGCAGCATTGGATCATCAAATGTAACTCGATACTCTTTAGCTCTGTCACTAGCATCTCAAGTTTGTTCGTTTGTCATGTTCATCAGATCTTTCAATTCTGGATTATATAAAATGTAGCCAAATATCTTCATGTGCCAATCAGAGGATTATATAGAATCACACTTTTGCACCATGAAGTGAAGCTTTTGTCAGGTCATATGCTATCATACTGCAATGGAATGCTATCTCATGCCCTGGTTTAATTATCCATAAATAGCAGAATTAGGTAGCTAGCATAGTTCAGATAGTAATACACTAGAAGTTGGGAACAAAGGGAATATGTTTGAATTTCCCATTTCATGCATGAATTTTACCAGTTATATATATAATGCATACTATATTAGCACGATATCAGGTATTTCAGAATCAGAAATGTATAGCATGTTCTTCGATTTCAAATTCCAAAATAGCACACTAGCACGAGAGATTTGCTATTTTGACACTTTAAAGAAGTAGTTTTTCATTTTTGACATCCGGTCCCACTTTTATTGATTCAAGTGGTTCTACACGTCAGTCTCAAAAATATCATCATTAACAAAGTGCAGTGTCAAAATATCAATTTTTTCCACTAGCACAGGGTGGGTGTGAGCTGCACTATTAAAGCTTCAGATTTCAGGTGACAAGAACAAGACTGGCTGTAAGCTTTACCTTTCACTTGTTGTTTGTGGACTTGTCAGTAGCTTTCCACCACGCTGCCGTAGGCCGCCCCGCCCCGCCGGAGCTGTCACCCACTCGCGCATGCATGCCGCCATGCCCCCATCGGCCATCGTCTCGTCGCGCCGCCACGCCCTCGACCCGCCGTGTCGCCGCGAACCCGACACCGGCCGGCACGGCGGCACACGTCGGACTGCCCCCGTCGACGTCGACTCGCCACGCCGCTGCTAACCCCAATGCCCCCGACTCGCCGCCTGTTGCTGCCTGCCGAATGGCCTCCGATCCGATCGGATGCTGCCCCCTGCCGCCTCTCGGCCGGCCCCCGACGTCACCTCCCGCTACCTCCATGTAAAATATCTTACAAATCTCTTGTGAAAATAGACCCGATCGGAGACGGGGATTGGGAAAGTTTTGTAACTCACGAATCAAGAACTCGACCATCACAAAGATCTTTGGAAACAACGTCGTAAGAGGGCATTTGGTCTAGTGGTATGATTCTCGCTTTGGGTGCGAGAGGTCCCGAGTTCGATTCTCGGAATGCCCCCTTTCTTTCCCTTCAAAATCAGATCTTTTTACTGTCCTCAAATCAAAATCACATCTTTTTTACTATACTCTAATAAAATCACATCTTTTTACCATACTCTAATCATGTTTATATATTGGTGTTTAAGTTTTCGTTGCCATATGATTAAGTGCATACGCTTAACCCAACTAGCCCTCGCTAATCAATGGCCATGATCACTCTTATAGATTTATATTGACGCGGCAAAACTCGATGAGTACGTGATACCTTGCTCACAGTCACAGACGACGAGAGGTCATGAGACGACGGCTATTGACCAGTATTCAAATACGAAGGAGACGACGGCTAGCTGCATTATTTATTCCCGTCATTAACAATAATACTACTGCTACTATATTCACCATGGACCAATCTTCAAAGAAAATCATATGCAAATTGACCTTACTTTGCTCGGACGCGATCCCATCTGCTAGTGTTAGGCAAGCTGAGGCCCCAGTGGGTGCATGCATCAATGCATGCATGTTCCACGCGAGATTGTCGACTGTTAATAATGCACCAGTTGTCGTCTAATCAAGCTCGAAAAAATTCCAGCGAATTATTTAGGAATACTGTTGCCCTAATCATTCCAACGTACAACTGGGACACTCTTAAATAACCGGCTTGCTCCTCGCCGAGCTGCTCATCGGGGGATTGAATTGAACACGATCAGGATGTTCAGAGCATTGCAGGTCGTCCTCAGGTATGGAATATGGATTGTCTCTGTCAAAATTAAATTTTTCATCGGAATCAACATGTTGTTGGATCAAGAACATGGAGGAATTAATCGTGCAGTGAAAGTTGTCGCCTTTGCAGCAGGGGGAAGATCGGAGCTGGGGCAGCTCCGCCTGGATTTGTCAGTCACTTCTCCACGGCTTTGAAGGATCGAAAGTTGTGGCCTTTGCATCCATTTCTGTTTGGTTTCTTGCGAGTTGGGAGGTCATGGAGGAGCATTGTGTGGGTTAATTTGGTTTTGTAGGTTGGCAGGGAAGGTGGCTGTGATTACCGGCGGAGCTAGCGGCATCGGCAAGGCCACCGCCGAGGAGTTCGTCAGGAACGGCGCCAAGGTCGTCCTCGCCGACGTACAGGACGACCTCGGACGCGCCGTCGCCGAGGGGCTGGGATCGGAGGCGACGTACACCCGCTGCGACGTCACGGACGAGGCGCAGGTCGCCGCGGCCGTCGACCTCGCCGTCGCGCGGCACGGGCGGCTTGACGTCGTCGTCAACAACGCTGGCGTCGTGGGGTCCGGGACGCGGAGTCCGCTCGGGTCGATGGACCTCGCCGACTTCGACGGCGTGATGGCGGTCAACACGCGCGGGGTGCTCGCCGGGGTCAAGCACGCCGCGCGCGTCATGGTCCCTCGCCGCAGCGGCAGCATCATCTGCATGGCCAGCGTCGCCGGCGTGCTCGGCAGCGTCGCGCCCCACCCGTACAGCGTCTCCAAGGCGGCCGTCGTCGGCATGGTGCGCGCCGTGGCCGGGGAGATGGCGCGCTCCGGCGTGCGCGTCAACGCCATCTCCCCCAACTACATCCCGACGCCGCTGGTCATGCGCATGATGGCGGCGTGGTACCCGGCGACGACCGTCGAGGAGCACAAGCGGATCGTGGAGAGCGACGTCAACGAGATGGAGGGGCTGGTGCTGGAGCCGGAGGACATCGCGAGGGCGGCGCTGTACCTGGCGTCCGACGAGGCCAAGTACGTGAACGGGCACAACCTCGTCGTCGACGGCGGGTTCACGGTGGGCAAGGCGCCCAACATGCCGGCGGCGGCGCCATGACTGAACTGTCGAAAACGAATGCTTCCAAGATCCCTCCTTTTTATTCTCGCATCATGTCGCTGCATTTGAAAATACTCGATGTTTCATTTTCCTGATGAGATTTCGTACGAATCCTTTATGATAAATTCAACTGTGGGAACCCGGTTTCATCTCGTTGTCCTGAAACAACTCGACTTTGATAATTTCTCTATTTTTATTAGCTAAAATCTTATATACAAAATTATATACAAAGTAGCTGTGATAAAACTTAGAGAATGTTTGGATCTGGGGCTAAATTTTAGCATGTATCTCATTGGATACATCAGATAGTTAGACATCATTTGATGGTCTAATCGTAAATTAATTATAATCGGAGTAAATTAATTATAATCGGAGGATAATTCGTGAGATGAATTGATTAAGTCTAATTAATGAATGGTTAGCAAATGCTTATTGTAGCATCACATGGTCAAATCATGACGTAATTAAGCTCATTAGATTCGTCTCGCAAATAATCTACCGATTATGAATAAGTTTTGTAAATAGTCTATATTTAATACTAAAAAATAGTATTTAAACATTGTATGTGACATGTGCTAAAATTGTAGCCCCCGAAGCAAACACCCCACACCCCTTGATCTATAAATCTTATTAATCTTCAAATATTTTATTATCATCAACAAGTTGACCATATTTATTAAATATTTTTTCTTTTATTTGTATCACTTGTATCACGATACATAAAACCTAACAAAATTTGTTAGAGAGGGAATGAAAATTGCTCCTAGAAGTAGTTCCTATTGAAGAAGATTTAGGAAATATTTCATTTTTTGGAGTGTTTTAGAAAACGTCTAAAATTTAGAGAAGACAATACCTTTCAAACTGACTTATGTAAATAAAGTCGTTTTTCAAACTTTCAATATTAAATATTCAATCAATTTTAGAATAATTTCATTTTTACTATTTGCATTTTATCCTAAATATAATAACTTGTACTACCTCTATTCTAGAATGTAAGCTATTTCGACGTCTACCAGATTCATTTATAGATAAATAAACTTGGACATGAATTTATCTAAATTTATTGATCCTATTTAAAAAAATTCAGAACTCTCGAAGGGATATCGTTTTTTTTTCTCTAATCTCTCCGGTTTGCTCCTATCCACATCCACCAATCCAAAAATTAATCTGCATAGAGGCGTTGTGCGCGCAGGACAATTCCTCTCCACCTCCCCTTCTCCTCCCAATCTCCCCGGTGACGGCCGGCCGGCGGCCGCCAATCGTCGGGCGGCGGGCGAGCGCCGGGCACGGGCGGCAGGAGGCGGCGCGCGGCCGGCGGCACCGTACGGGATGCCGGTGGGCGCACGATCGACGAGGTATGTAGACACTCTGATTAATCAGTGTCCCTTAAGCTCAAATATAAACCAAACTGATTGATATCTGATTAAGGGCAGCTCAGGTCGGGAAGCTTGCAGTGATGCTTAAAGAAAAAAAACCGTTTTTTAGGAAGATTTGCATTCATGTCACACATAAGTTGGTAGAATTTGCTCTTTTGCCCCATACGAGTGTATGACATGTGGCCTTTGTACCCAGTTGTCAAACACACAAGACGTGGCAAAAAAATAATTACCACTCAACTTTGTGGCATAAAAGCAAAAAATACTTTTTTTAAGGGATGCTTAATGACAAGAGCCGTTGCTTAGTGTAGCATCGGGTGTTAATGAGTGCTAGTCAAGATAGTTGTAGTAATATATGTGTAGTCAACTAGTTGTAGTAAAAACTTAGTAAATAAATATAGCATTACTGTGTATTTTTGTATTGGGACGTAGGACTCTTAAGAAAAATGCTTAATTTTTTTCTTATACTAAACGTCTATATTAGTACTATGCAAAAGATGACCTAAGTATATGTTTAATTGAGAAATTTGCTATTATAGCACTCACAATATAGACTTCTCTAAAATAGCACTTTGAAGTGTGACCAATTGCTATTAGAGAGAAGTCCTATCTACTAAGTGTTATAATAGTAAATTTCTCTGTTTAATGCCCCGTTTGGATGGACGACGCCATTAAACTTGAGTTAATTATAATACTAATTGCATAACCATATGCTTATTCGCGAGACGAATATACTAAATCTAATTAGCTAAATCTAATTAGTTTATAATTTAACAATGTGGTGCTACGGTAAAATAAGTTAATGGTGGATTAATTAGATTTAATAGTCGTGAATTAATCGGTTGTTTCTGTAATTATTTCTATAATTAATTAATGCTTAATCTTTATAATTAACGTCCAAATAATATATGCAACGTGACTATACTTTAACCGCAGTGATCCAGATGCCCAAATGGGGCTAAGTCAAGTAGCCATGTGATATGAGGGCCTACGGCTAGCATTCAAAGACGAAGGAATAAACGACGGCTGCATTATTATTCCCGTGATTAGCAACAATATTAATGCTACTATATTCACCATTAACAAATCTTGAAACAAAATCATATGCAAATTGACCTTATTTTGCTCAGACGCAAGCTAGCTGCCTGCTCAGGCCATCATCCCATCTGTAATCTGTTAGCCAAGTGGGATTTGCAAACCAAACCAAACAGATGCTTCTGGTTAAGTTGTAGATTTAAAATGTTAGATTTGAGAGAAAAGATTAGTGATTTAGTGATTTTAAGTAGCTGGATTATAAGATGGAGATGTTCTAATCATTCCAACGTACAACTGCGACACTCGTTAAATAACCGGCTCTTCTCTGTGTTTGGCTCCTCGCCGAATCGCATTTAATTCACCAGGAGACTGAATTGAACAAGATCAAGATGTTCAGAGCATTGCAGGTCGTCCTCAGGTATGGAATATGGATTGTCTCTGTCAAAATTAATTTTTTCATCGGAATCAACATGTTGTTGGATCAAGAACATGGAGGAATTAATCGTGCAGTGAAAGTTGTCGCCTTTGCAGCAGGGGGAAGATCGGAGCTGGGGCAGCTCCGCCTGGATTTGTCAGTCACTTCTCCACGGCTTTGAAGGCTCGAAAGTTGTGGCCTTTGCATCCATTTCTGTTTGGTTTCTTGCGAGTTGGGAGGTCATGGAGGAGCATTGTGTGGGTTAATTTGGTTTTGTAGGTTGGCAGGGAAGGTGGCTGTGATTACCGGCGGAGCTAGCGGCATCGGCAAGGCCACCGCCGAGGAGTTCGTCAGGAACGGCGCCAAGGTCGTCCTCGCCGACGTACAGGACGACCTCGGACGCGCCGTCGCCGAGGGGCTGGGATCGGAGGCGACGTACACCCGCTGCGACGTCACGGATGAGGCGCAGGTCGCCGCGGCCGTCGACCTCGCCGTCGCGCGGCACGGGCGGCTCGACGTCGTCGTCAACATCGCCGGCATCGGCGGCAACCTCACGCCGACCCCGGTGCAGTCGCTGGACCTCGCTGACTTCGACCGCGTGATGGCGATCAACACGCGCGGGGTGCTCGCCGGGGTCAAGCACGCCGCGCGCGTCATGGTCCCTCGCCGCAGCGGCAGCGTCATCTGCATGGCCAGCATCGCCGGCGTGGTAGGCAGCGTCGCGCCACCCCCGTACAGCATCTCCAAGGCGGCAGTCGTCGGCGTGGTGCGCGCCGTGGCCGGGGAGATGGCGCGCTCCGGCGTGCGCGTCAACGCCATCTCCCCAGCCTACATCCCGACGCCGCCGATGATCCGCGCCATGGAAGCGTGGTACCCCGGGACGAGCGCCCAGGAGCTGAGGCGGATGGTGGAGAGGGACATGAACGAGATGGACGGAGCGGTGCTCGAGGCGATCGATGTGGCGAACGCCGCCGTCTTCCTGGCGTCCGACGAGGCCAAGTACGTCAACGGCCACAACCTCGTCCTCGACGGCGGGTTCACGGTGAGCAAGGCGCCCAACATGCCGGCGCCGCCGGCGCCCGCGCCATGACTGAACTGTCGAACGAACGAATGCTTCCAAAATCCCTCCTTTTTTCTACTCGCATGTCGCCGTTTGATTGTTCTATTGTGTTATTAATCAAAAGCAGGGAGACGTTTCACGTTTAATCAGCGCTGCAACATTAATTATTCTCTCGTCCGTAACCGTAATTCCCGGCGTTCGTCGATCACGCGTGCACCGACGCATCGTCTCCGGCGGGCTGCGGCGGCGCGCAGGTGGGGTTGCAGGCGGGGCAGTTGGCCCTGCACTCCTTCTCCGTCTCGTAACACGGCGGCCCTTTCTTGCTCACGCAGCAGAAGCAGTTGATGGGCATGGGCTGGTCGTAGTAGTCGTAGTCGGCTCTAGGCTCGCATAGCCGCCTCACGCAAAACACCAGGTACAGCTTGCTCTCGTCGTCCGCCGCCGACGCCGACGCCGACGCCGCCGTCGAGTTCACCGCTGCGGCGGCGTCGTGGCGGCTTCCTGTACCGTTCCTGGCCTCCCCTAGTTGAGGACGACGACCACCTACAACACATACTAAAATTTACAGAATGCTATGAACAAAACATCTTCTTTCTCCAGATTCTGATCAGTTCGACAGACAGCACCGCCGTACGCCGTAGCTTACAGTGTGATTGAACGGCGAGATATCCGACGAGCACGGCGACGACGATCATCTCAGATGGCAGCAATCTGCCACTGCTCATCTTCATCCTGGTGCAGCAATCTGTCCCTTGGAGCTTGATGGCCATGAGAGCCTGGCACCACATAATATTAAAAGAGGGTTTGTAGTTTTGACTACCTACCTAACTGTATCTATCTATTTATGTCTATATTGGTATTTCTATATCTAAATCTACATCTACATTTTATATTTATTGGTGTATACTGAGAAATAAATTTTATGAGGTTGGATGGAATCTTCAACAATGTCGGCATCTAGGTAATTAATGCAGACTAGAGAAGAAAACGAAACGGAAACGGATGTAAATGATTGTTACCATTTTTTCACGGAATCGAAAACGAATATGGATATGTGGGAACGGATACGAAAGCGGATAACATCGGAAATGGATACGGACCGAATAAGGAGTGGATAGGAATATGGAACCGAATATCTATCGGAATTATAAAAAAAACCTTGATATAGAAAAAAGGTACAATAAACAAATAAATAGGTTCAATTTACACACATATTAATAAATGATAAATATATATAATAAAGTAAAAATAAATTTTATTTTAGTTTTAATGAATATACATTATTTGTTTTTAACAAATAATTATATATTAATTTAAATTAAAGTTTTTAATATTTAATGAATAGAATATAGTTTAAATTTTATACAATGTGAAAAAGTAAAAGCTAATATTCTATATAATGTAGTAAAAAACTACGAAAACAAAAACTTTCCGTTTTTATTATGCGGAATATTTCGTTTCTGTATTTATTTCTATCATTTCCATTTCTACTTAAAAATTTTATTTCCGTTTCTGAGATTTTCGTATATCTTCTCCGTTTCCATTTTTTTCTTTTCATCCTTAGGTTCAGACTTCGACCGTGTGATGGCGGTCAACACCAAGGCGGTGCTTCCCGGGGTCAAGCACTGCACGCCGGGCGCACGTCGCCGGCGTGCTCGGCGGCGTGTCGCGCCCCACGTACAGCGTCTCCAAGGCGGCGGTGGTCGGGCTCGTACGCGCCGTGGCGGGTGAGATGGCGCGGTCCGGCGTGCGCATCAACGCCATCTCCCGCCAGCTACATCCCGACGCCGCTGGTGATGCGCGCCATGACCGTGTGGTACCCCGGGACGAGCGCCCAGGAGCTGAGGCGGATCGTCGAGAGAGGAACATGAACGACATGTACGGCCGGGGCGCGCGGTGCTCGAGGCGATCGACGTGGCGAACGCCGCCGTCTCCCTGGCGTCCGACGAGCAGAGCTTGGCCAAGTACGTGAACGGGCACAACCTCGTCGTCGACGGCGGGTTCACGGTGAGCAAGGCGCCCAACATGCCGGCGCCGGCGCCGGCCCGGGCGCCATGACTGAACTGTCGAACGAACGAATGCTTCCAAAATCCCTCCTTTTTTCTACTCGCATGTCGCTGTTTGATTGCTCTATTGTGTTATTAATCAAAAGCAGGGGGATGTTAACGTTTAATCAGCGCTGCAACATTAATTATTCTCTCGTCCGTAACTGCAATTCCCGGCGTTCGTCCATCACGCGTGCACCGACGCATCGTCTCCGGCGCCGGCGGGATGCGGCGGCGCGCAGATGGGGTTGCAGACGGGGCAGTTGGCCCGGCACTCCTTCTCATTCCGGTAACACAGCGGCCCTTCCTTGCTCACGCAGCAGAAGCAGAAGACGGGCATGGGGCGGGGGTCGTCGTAGTCGGCTTTAAGCGGGTCGCATTCCTGCCTCACGCAAAATACCAGGTACAGCTTGCTCTCGTCGTCCGCCGCCGCCGCCGCCGCCGCCGAGTTCACCGCTGCGCCGTCGCGGCGGCTTCCTCTACTGTTCCTGCCCTCCACGAGTTGAGTAGTACGACGACCACCTACACATACATACACTCATCACCACAACTGTACACACACCCTATAAGGCATATGCTATAAACAGTACAGATTCTATAAACGGTATAGATTTTCATTAGTTAATTTTCAGAATCCGAAGTCCCGAGCTTAAAGTCCCAAGCTTAAAATTCATCGGCATCTAACTGATAAGAATTTAAAGAAACTAATAAAAGTAGTAAAAGCATAATTATATAGTTACAGTGTGAATGTACGGCGAGATATGCGAGCACGGTGACGATGATCATCGTCGACGGCAGCCATCGGCCATTGCCCATCTTCATCTTGATCCTGCGTATGTTCTTGATGGCCATGAGAGCCTGGCACCACTAAATATTAAAAGAGGATTAGTAGTTTTCACTGTCATTTACTGCCCACCTACCAATCTAACTATTTATATTTATATCTATATCTACATTTATATCTATATCTATAGATATGTACGTACTTGTAGAAATAAATTTCATGACGTGTGTTTTAAATCCCTCGATCATCATAATGATACAATCACGATTAGTTATTGGTTCTATAAATTAACTTCCATCAGCTTTCAAAAAAACCACGAAAATTAATAAGACCGACGAAAATTTATGTTTTTCTTGTAATGCTGACCCTTCACGTACGTGAAGCCAATCTAAAGGAGGATTTGTTTTCACGGGTCCAAAATTTAGTCCCGTTGTATCGAATGTTTAAATATTATTTTGGAGTATTAAATGTAGACTGTTTACAAAAATCATTTATAATCGGTGGATTATTCGCGAGACAAATCTAATGAGCCTAATTACACCATGATTTGACAATATGATGCTACAGTAACCATTTACTAATCATGGACTAATTAGGCTTAATAATTTTGTCTCGCGAATAATCCTCCGATTCTGTAATTATTTTTATAATCGGTTCACGTTTAGTCCTTTAAATTAATGCCTACATATACGATGTGACACAGACTAAACTTTAGTCCGTGCAACCAAACACCGCCTAAACATCCTTACCAAAAAAACTTTGAAGCCACTCATACAATATATTTGCCTACCTACCTTTATACCTACTCACATGTGCATTGATATTTTTCTATATATTCTATTGTTAGGGCATTGACAATGCATCTAGACCACATGATTACTCATAAATGTGAGTTAACACGCGACAATAATTGTGATAAAATATAGAGATATATCCAAATGGCGACTATGGCCTAGGTAAGAAAAAAATAGAATGCAACTAAATTTTGTGAACTGATTTATGAGCAAAATACATATAGTTTAGATCTTTCTAAAATATAACAATTTTAAACTTGAACACATGTATTAAAGATTTATGTATAAATACATGATACCCTTGTAAGGATGAGCTAGTGTGAGTTTAGAATTAATTATTAGTTGGTTGAAGTAAAAAGAAATAAATTCTAAAGATAATACGGATCGTTATATATAAATACTAGATTGATAGATTCAAACCAAATTTTGAACCCATAAAAATATTATATTTTATTTACACGGGAGATGGTATAAGAAAATAAATAATAACATGTTTTTTACCGGGTGGACAAAATGAGATTGTACGCATGAAAACGAGCGTGAGTACGGAAAGATTCCTGCAAGAGAACTCGTTTTCACCTTTTTATTAGTGATGTCGCCAAGTGAAACGGACGTTAGTAAGTTAATTTCGCATCCTGAAACTCATATTAAAATTGTAGTGGAGTATTTTATTTTTTATTTTTTAAAAAAAGAAGTAGGAGATCTGTTGATATGTATTAGAAGAGAGAAAGTAACAAGAGAAGCCTGAAAAAGAGCTCCAAGATCGGACCGCTCAAAAAAATAAGACTACAACGGAAAGGAAAGGGTAATTATAACAAACGAGTCCACAGAAGGGGTGTAACGACCCGGGTTCTCACGAACCGCAAATTCATTGAATATAAATGAAAAGTCATTATTACAAGACGCTCACAGCTGACAACGAAATAAACGGAAATAAAGCGAGTACGTAGCTCATAGGCTACACTTAATACAACTCAAATTTAAGCGGAAGCAAAATAAAGCAGCTGCAGAACGCCTTGGCTCCACGGATCCGACTCCTCGTCTGGGACGCTACTCCTGGACTTCTTCTTCATACACGACATCTAAAAGAATTAACCCACGAGGGGTGAGTACAAGGTACTCAACAAGCCACGGACATGCAAATAATGATGGCTGTTGAACAAGGATGCATAACAAGGCTAATTGCGTAAAAGTAGGTTAAATGTTGTTTAATCTTTAATGAGCAGTGTTAAAACAGAAATGAACATGCTGAATTAAATAACAATACTTATCTTTCCACTGCCTCGAGTTGCACACCTGTGCCCACTCGCTCTTTCAACCCATCATAAACATGACATGCAATTCACAACTTCAACACTGAAAGCTAACTGCGGAGAACATCACTTGGCCACCCGTGACCGTGGGCACGGCTTTTCGAAAAGTTTATACTCTGATCAGAGGTGTACTACTTTACCCACAAGGCACTTGTCCCTGCACACCACAGTGTGTTACGAGGACCCGAGTCCCAGGAACGCATGCCAAAACCTTTCGCATGTCCGGCTCAGCAAGAGGACAACCTCACTAGGTTTCATCGACGCTCCACTGGGATCTCACTCATGGCGTCTGAGTAGACCCCGATTGGTAGACGTGCGACCCCCATTAGTGCCTCGTCAGTACAAGCCATCACTGGGCAACTCCCGATAGATGGTCTTGTCTCCTCCGCTCGGTGCATCAAGCTGAACCGACCCATACTACAGATTAGGTCTTACCCATAGACTTGTGGCTAGCACGACAATGCTTTGCGACAGATCCCGTAGACCGGTCCTTATAGTGCCCCGGGTGCGACCACCAATGTCCTAGCTTGCACCCGGAACCCACCATGCACAATATCACTTCGACTCCACAACGCTTTCCACAATTCAGAATATCGACGAGACAAAGACATATATATATCCAAAGGAGTATAGAGATAATAACCTAAGGACTAATAGTAATTGTATTAAAGCTAGCCATTAATGCGCCTCGTTTATATAGCGCTAACTATTAAGCGACGCTGGCGACAAGGAGACGGTGATACAAGCATGGCTTGGGTTTACACTTCAGGGAGCAATGCTATTCATTAGCTAAATAATCAAACGAGTAAACATGTTATCGCTAATGCAGTTATTAACCTATGGGTTATAGCAATTATTGCAAAAAGTAGGTTCAACATGATCAACTATGTCCACGAGAGGGTCCGGTGACTTGCCTTGATCCTCGTAGAACTGATTCGGATCCTCGGCGGCGATTGGAAGTTCCTCGGTCGCTTCGACTTCGACTAAAACGCGACGAAACAATAAAACAAATAAATAACAGTACAACAAGTCATGTAAACAGTACAAAATAATTATACCAGCACGTAGAGAATAATTTTATGAACATTTAGAAATTTGAACGGGTTTAATCGGAGCTATTTTGGATTTTTAAAGCATTTTACAAGATTTAAAGTATTTCTGCCAAATTTAAAACCTAAACCAGACGACAATGGTCCATGGTAGACTGTGGACCACGCGCCTACGCCCTGCGGCTCACCGTGGACCACACACAGCGCGCCGAGGGGGTCCACGGTGCACCGGGTGCACCCTGCGTCCACGCACCTGCGCCATGGACTGGGCCAGCCCGGACCGTCCGATCGGAGATCGACGGGCGGCCACGCGTCCGGCACGCAGGCGGCACGGGGCGACGGGGGCGACCAGGGACTCGTCTTCCCCAAGTCCGGCAAGACTGCGGCGAGACGGCGACGGCGCACGGCGGACCTAGGGTTCCAACTAACGCCGAAAATGGAGAGAGGACGAGGTGGGGAGTAAGAATATACCGAAGATGGCGGAGCTCGGAGGCGGGAGGTGGCCGGCGGCGAGCTTGAGGCGGCGGCGGCTTCGGGTGAGTGGCGGCGGGGCACTTCCGGCGCCGGGATGCCCGAAGGAAGGCGGGGCCGGGGTAGCTCGCGCGACGGGGAGCGCGGAGGTTCCGGCGGTGGGGGCTGAGGCGGTCGCCGGCGACGGCGGCGCGCGGCTGAAGGTGAGGCGGCGAGCTTCGGTGCGAGACGAAATCCGGTGAAGGCGATGGGGGATTGCGAAAATGAGCCACGGATTCGGTGGAGGGGCTTAAAAAGGGTCCGGATAGGCGGGGAGAGGGGGCCTAGTCGCGCGGGAGTGGGCGTCGGCGAAAGCGGAGCCGGTGGTTGCGGCGGCGCGGGGAGAGAGAAAGGAGGGGGCGCGCGAGGAAGAAGGGGCGGTGCACTGACAGGCGGGCCCCGGCGGCAGGGGGGCTGGCGGGCGCTGGCAGGCGGGCCCCGCCGGCAGAGAGAGGGGAGGGAGAGGCCGGCGTGGGGAGGCAGCGCCGACAGGCGGGCCCCACGCGGCAGAGAAAGGGGGGAGGAGAGGCGGGCTAGCAGGCCGGCTGGGCAAAAAACGAGGGCGCGGCCCACTAAGGGAATAAAATCCTTTTTCAAATAAAAATAATTCCGAAAAATAGTTTTGAAGTTTAAATTATGAATTTGAATTCTAAAATTTCCAAATTAATTTTGCAAAATACTTTAAGGCTCAAGGACCCTAACAAAATTATTTAATTTCAAAATTCAATAGTTTTAGCTAAAGGTTTTAAATTGTAAAGCCTTTCTTCCTTTAAACTAATTTTTGAATTCAAATTCAGTTTGAAAATTTGTTTGGCGCTTTGAAAAGTACGGGTGTTACAAGGGGCCGCTACCAAATGTCTACATCAAAGACTATCAAATGAAAGACTTACAGTGCCGACGAGACCTCCCATGGAAGATGCGATTGTTTCTTTCTTTACAAAGATTTCAAATGCATACACCAGGATACCGTTGAGAGCGCACCAACGAGAATGCTCGCAAGAGGCAGAGAACGAAAGTCAAAGGTCAGATATCGAGGCTTCCTAGGTAGCGGGGAAGACTCAAGTCACATTTTGCCAAACTAAAATGAACTGTCGGACTTTCCTTGCAAACACACGACGGAAAAAAAGGTGGAAGACAGTTTCATCTTCTTGTGGAGTGCTTTAAACTAGTTAGACTTTGTTCTACTCTAATTCATCTACTTTTTAGAAAAATAATTAGCTTAATTACAACTCTACGAGATAAAAAAGCTAGAGTTAGAGCTCTCTCGAACATATCCTTAATTCTATAAAAACTCCAACATCTGTCATTTTTTTTAAAAAAAGCGAGGCCGGCCGGCTGCTAACTCCTCCATCGATCGATCGGCTTTACTCTCTGCTCTCTCGCCGGCGTTGCTCACTGCCGAGGTCATCGCAGACACGGCGCGGCGGCAGGGGCCATCATGCTGTTTGCAGCGATACATCGCGTCCTCAGGTACGTGATATACTTTTTTGGGGGGTGTCTGCGTGTTCTTCGATTTGCAATTTGGATCGAATCGAGCAGGCGCGCAGTGCAGTGTGCAGCTGATCAGCTGTGGAACGAAACGGGTTGTCTGCTTGAAATTGATGCAGGGGGAGGAGAGCACCAGCTGCCATGTCCGCCATTGTCGCCCACTTCTATGCCGCTTCCGACTCTTGTCAGAGGTTGTGCGGTTGTGCCTGTGCAGATTACTCAAGAAGATGTTGATTTGTTGAACATGTTTGTGTATGCGATTGTGTGCGCGATTTGCGGATTTAATTTGTAGGTTGGCCGGAAAGGTGGCTGTGATCACCGGCAGCGCCAGCGGCATCGGCAAGGCGACGGCGGAGCGGTTCGTCAGGAATGGTGCCAAGGTCATCCTCGCGGATGTCCAGGAAGATCTCGGCCGATCCATCGCCGCGGAGCTCGGCCCGGACGCGACGTACACGCGCTGCGACGTTACCGACGAGGCGCAGGTCGCGGCGGCCGTCGACCTCGCGGTCGCGCGGCACGGGCGGCTCGACGTGATCTTCAACAACGCCGGTATCGGCGGCGACGCCACGCCGACCCCGGTGCAGTCGCTGGACCTTGCAGACTTCGACCACGTGATGGAGGTGTGTTAGAAATTAGCTCTCGGGGAGGAGAGGGGACCGAGTCCCTCTCCTCCCTGGAACTCGGTTTTGTGCATTTGTGCACGAATAGGGTTTTGTGCATATGATACGAAACCAGTTTTCTTAGCTTTTTCTTTATCATTTCTTAGTTTTTTAAAAATAACCTTTTGAAACTTGTACTCCCTCCTTCCTATTATCTTCATCATCTAATCGTTTTTCAGTTTTTCGACAATCTATATCGTCTAAAAGTTGAGCCATTAAAATAGCACATCATATTATGTGCGAATTGAATTAGAGTCCCTATGCATGGTTTTGGCTTTCGTTTTTGTTTCTTTTTTAACTAGTACTTTGCGTAGCCACATGCACATGCAGGTCAAGGGTGCGAAAAAAAACAAAGAAACAAATATGACACGCGGAAAGAATTTAAGCTTCGCATTTCTCAACTTGATCATCACGTCGAGTTGTTAAACGATGGATATAATAGTAAGGAGAGAGTAATATTTAATTCATCTGAAACGTCACGATGGCCCATGGGCCTATCAAGCAGAGGTTTAACTTTTGCACCGGCCCACTTTAATTAATTGGGCCAGTAATTAAATGGCCACCATGATTAATGTAATCTCATTATTTCCTCTCCTGATTTGTGATTTGACTCTGGCGGTCGTACATCGTTGACCTCTCGCCAGATATGTTAAGTTGATTGTTTTGATTTGAATTTGTATTATATATACACTATCCGGTAAAACACATGCATCTGGACTTTTCATGGTCAACTAATTATTGGTCAACCATGACCGTAGCAAAATTTCCTAGAGTTGAAGCTATATATATAGCTCTGTTTTTATAAGGGTATATGTGCGTAAACCTCCCGTTTCTAAAATTTGTGTTCTATTTAAAGTTTTTATAATAAAATAAAGTGATTTGAAATTTTTAGTCTAAAATAAATCCAAATAACTTAAATAAGACTATCGTGGAGTAGGACGAAGTTATCTCAAACACCTATTATATTAACTCCATAGCTTCGTGCAGAAGCTAACTCCACGGTCTCTCGCAGTATAAAATAGTTGAGCTTTGCGGATCAAAATTATGAAACTATTTACCATAGGTCTGCTGCACCGTAGAGTTTTGAAGTGAAACTAATAATGATAGACACTACAACAAAACAGGCAACTTCCGTCGGCCAAAGCCGACGGAAGTTAGCCCTTTCCCGACGGAAGAATCCAACTTCCGTCGGCAAAACGCTAACTTCCGTCGGCCTTTGGCCGACGGAAGCGAGGCGACGGAAGTTAGCGCCGAACACTGCCACGTCAGCAGAGGGGGCGCTAACTTTCGTCGGCCAGACTGGCCGACGGAAGTTAGGGGCAGCTAACTTCCGTCGGCTAGGGCCAAAGCCGACGGAAGTTAGCCTTTCTGCCCACGTGGCCGAAACCAGCTAACTTCCGTCGGCTATGGTCAAAGCCGACGGAAATTACCTGATATTTTTTTTTTATTTTTTACTGGTTCCCCTACTCACACTCACATCCAACTACAATTTCACATACATTCACAATACACATCCAAAATCACATTCAAACTTCACATCTCACATCCAAAATCACATCTCACATCCAAAATCACATCTCACATCCAAATTCACATCCACACTTCACACATCACATCCAAAATCACATAATATAACTGAATTCACATCCAAAGTCACAGTACACATCTGAATTCACATATAACTTCCAAATTCACATACAAATTCACAAAACACAGCGAGAGCCACATACAAAGTCATATCTGTCCATATACTCACTGATCGCCCACATTTGGGTCGTGGGTGCCGTCGTTGCCTCCTGCTTCATCTACATTTGCCCGAGAGGCTCCATCCTGGCCAGGCGTACGGAAAGTCTGAAGAAATAGACAAAATTAGAGAACGAATTAACTCAACTACTCTGCTAAACACTAACTTAAGTATCTGAAGTAACGATATGTCAGGAAGTACCTCAGGTGATGTAGAATATAATGGTGGTGGCGGGGGAGGTAGTGGTTGGAAATTGGACATGTCCAATCCACCATGCTGCTGGGCTAGTTGCTACACATGTTGTAATGTAATCAGTTAGTTCTAAACCTATTTCTGAATACTTTTTAACTACAACACTCCAAACTAAACTTACTTGGATCATCGCCTGCTGTCGTTCTAAGCAGGCGGTATATTACTCGTCGCGTCGCCTCATTTCCTGCCTCATTTCCTCCCTCACCCGATCCACCTCCGGGGTTTCTGAAGAGCGACGACGGCTGGAGCCAACTCCGACGGAGCTCTGCGACGATTGAGCTGACTTCTGAGCTCTCACCGCTCTCGAGTCAATAACTCCATTGAACATGGAGTACCTGCAACATTAACAGGGGTTAGTTACCATCACAATACCATACACAAAACATTAATAAAAACATTGTCTCACCGTCCATGGCTTTTGCCACCTCCGCTGGAGTACACGGCCATTTGGTCCACAGGTTCTCTCCGCCAATCATAGTCCTCTCCATGGAGTCGAACCATGTGTTCACCATGGCGTCCGGCAGTGACCGCCTGGACGCCTAGTCGGCGCAGGCGATGCCGTGACAACCATGGTCTATAGGAAAAGATAGGTCCTAAACCCACCCAAGAGTGACCGACAAAACGTGGTATTTATGACGAGCCATGAGTCCGAACGAAATTTCAGCAGCATAACCCCGCTGTTCTCCAATTGCACGCCTGATAGTGGTGCAATGGAGAACAACAAGGTTATGTTACTGAAATCTCATTCGGACTCATGACTCATCATAAAACCACGCTCTGTCGCCCACTCTGAGGCTGTCCAAAAAGGGACAATTCCGGACATGCACATCTCACACGCATGACACGTGTGAGACATGTTGGTCCGAAACGGGTGACGCATAGGTTTCGTTACACTATCTACGTTGTTGTCAAATAAAAAATTGCATACGAAAAGAAATATATATAATAAAGTATATATATGTAATACTAATCACCGTAATGAAATCATCAACAAACCAAAAATTAATACAAGAATTTAATTAATAGCATATATAATAGAACATCGCAAACGAAACACTTGTAATAGCATAAATAGTCAACGTAATGAATCAATTTCCACTTGACATGCACTAGCAATTGAATCAATTATTCATTTTATCACATACTACGACAAAATTTAAGTGTCTATCATACTATCAATCTCGATCAAAATTTAAGTGCCACTACGACAAAATTGTATTCCGATAGGTACTAGCAAAAATAATTGTTCGTTGAGTATCAGACTGAAACATTCGGCAAGCATATTCACAATTTAACTCAATTCACAATTCGATTCTATTCACAATACAATTCACAAAGTAACAAACTATTCAATCACAATGCAAGTGAGGGGTAAAAATTACTTGGCGGACGGCGATGGTCGGCGGGTGATGACGGACGGTAGTGGTCGGCAGGCGACGGACGGTGGGCGGCGACGGTGGCGACGACCAGGGGGCGGTGGCCGGAAGGGGGCGGCGACGGCCGGGAGGGGGCGCGGCGGCGGGCGGCACGCGTGGGCCGGTGGCCGGCTGGCCGCTGGCCGGGAGGGGGCAATGCGGCAGGAGGCGCTAGCCGGCGGCCGGAAGGGGGGCGGCCGGGCGGGCGGGCGGCGGTCGAGGCGATCGGGAGGAGGCCGGGCGGGCGGGCGGGCGGCGGCGGCCGGGCGGGCAGCGGCGCGGCGGCGAGGGCGGGCGGCGGCGCTCGAAGCGGGAGGCGGCCGGGCGGGCGGGCGGCTCCTTAGGCGTGCAGCGGCCGAGCGGGCGGCTCCCGAGGCGTGGGGCGGCCGGGCGGGCGGCGGCCCGAGGCGGCGAGGGCGGGCGGCGGCCCGAGGCGGCGAGGGCGGGAGGCGGCGGCGGGCTGGGCGCGGGAGCGGCGGCGGCGGGCTGGGCGCGAGAGGCGGCGGCGGCGTGGGCGCGTACAGGGAGTTAGGTCTCCCTGTACGCGCGCGCGGTTGGGAAAAAGTCCCCCTAACTTCCGTCGGCCAGCATTAAAGCCGACGGAAGTTAGCTAACTTCCGTCGGCTTTAATGCTGGCCGACGGAAGTTAGGGGGATCCGATCGGCCGCGGAAAAAACCCCCGCTAACTTCCGTCGGCCACTGTCAGAAGCCGACGGAAGTTAAAAAGGCCGACGGAAATTTCTAGTTTTCTTGTAGTGAGAGTGGAGCCCCCAAATAAACTCTAAATACATTCAATCCACCCACAAATTACAACTTCACACCAAAGATTTTTTAGAGTTAGTTTTGACTAGCTCAAATTTTTTTGAGAATTTTGAGAAATGCAAAAGAATACCTTAGTAGAAGATGGAAATTACTTATTTAGATATTTAAAATTATATGTATACTGAAAATATTTGCAGTGTATATATACTAAGCTAAAATTTCTATTCTAGTGACATCCCTGGTTTTTATCACAATTTTTGATCATTTATTTTATTTTATTTTTGTGTAAATATGCAAAAAAGTTATGATTGAAGTCTTCAATAATAAAATAAATAATATTTTAAAAATTAAATAAGACGAAGAGTCAACCGTTTTGATAAAAGTCAACAACATCATTTAAAAAAACAGGATTAGTAGTACGCTAATTAATAAAACAGTAGGTAATTAATACACTCTCCTAGCCTCCTTTCTCTCCCTCTATGCTCTCTCCCTCTCTACGAAAATTTAAATTTTGAGATAAAATCAATACATTAATTCTGATAATAAATTATCAGTGTTATTTTTGAGAAATAACCGATACATTAGTGGTGAAAATAAAATGTCACGATATTTTTATTAATAAAAAAATTATTATGAAGTGACGGGCAAGTGTGCTAAGCTAGAATTAATTCTTTATGTAATGAGGCAAAAAATAATTTCTTTTTGACAGAGTTGAAATAAAGATTAAATGTGAGGAAACAAGACGCATAAATAATTTGAAGACTTGACATGGTCTACATACCATGCATGCAATTAATTATTATTAGGAAAATCACAAATGTATACAAATTAAGTTGCATTGAGATAGCTACCCATGCATTCCTACCGTGTTCTTCGTCAAAACTTGTGGTTTGAACGTTGAAATTATATTTATCTACCCCGATCCTATATTGTGTGTTTTTAATTAATTAATCATGACGTTTTTTGAACGTGGTGTAACTCATTCGCTCATGAAAACGTGTTATCACACACATATATATATATATACAAATGTTATCGTACACCACGTGTGTAGAATAGTTATTCTACCAAAAAATCTACTACCGAGAAAAAATATCTACTACTGAAAGGTAGTACTCCCGTGATCAGTGTAGAATAGCTATTCTACACACATAATATAGAATATATATATACACACAAATACTATCATATACCACGTGTGTAGAATAACTATATATTCTACTGAAAAATTTATTATTGAGAAAAAAAAGTAGTACCCAATTACTATTCTACTGAGAAAATCTACTATTGAAAATAGTACTTCTATGATCAATGTAGAATAGCGCTCCCGTATATACACACACAAATGCTAATTGGAAAATTTATTACCGAGAAAAAAAGTACTCAAGAAGTTTATAACACACATATATATATATATGCCAATCTTGACTTATAAAGATGTGTTTTAAATTTTAACATAGATGCATATTGCATCAAGAAGTTTGATTCCTTTTTTATTATACACAATTTATAATGCACCTAAATAAGTATCTATCAAGTATGGACCATTTATTTTAATCGATCAAATGATCATAATCAAATAATAAAATAACATTATTACCTCATAGAATAGAAGTAAGGTAATATGTTACTCATAATTATTGCACTTATTTTTATACTTTTAGAAAAACCAAATATTAACGTATTTAATTAATTGCTCTGTTTTAAAGATTTGATACACACGGATGTTATTCCTATTAATTTAACAAAATAAACCACTAATTAAAGATTTAATAGACAATTAGATGGATTTAATATATATATATATAGTGATTTATTACTCTTAGAAGATACAGATAATTAATAGAAGACACATTTGTTTTTTATTCTTAGTTTTCTTAAGCAACTAAATTATTTGTGAGACAAATGAAGGAGCACTTAAAACTGGCTAGACCCTACTCCACTAGTCTAGTTCATTTTTGGAGTGTTCTCAGCGGGATCTACTCATCAGAAAAAAATGTTTGGCTTGACTTCAGGTCCACAAGACAAAGAAGCTCGAGCTGGAGCCCTACCAAACACACACTAAGTACTTGTTTGATAGAGCTCTGTATCCTAAAATTCACACTGAAGCTGGAGTGGAGCACTTGAAGTCAGTGGCGAAGCTAGAGCAAAATTAGAGGGAGTGCACTTCTTTTATGGATGCATAAACATGTGTCATGGAGGGTGCATATATGGTGAAAATTTGATCAATTCCTCTATTTTTCAACTTTTTAGGGGGTTCATGTGCACCCCCTAATATAAGCGTAGCTACGCCCCTACTTGAAGTTGGCTAGATCTTGCTCCACTACTCTAGTTCATTTTTCTGGAGCACTCTTAGCGAGATCCATCCATCGAAAAAAAATTAGCTTGACTACAGCTTCACATGATAAAAAAGAAGCTTGAGCTATAACATATCAAACGCACCCTAGTAAGCACCATAATGTTTAAGAGCAAGGGCTAATAACTATAGGTACACGTACGTACATACGTAGAGGTCATCGTAATTCGTACGTACTATACGTCCCTGATCTCAACGTCAACACGTACGTACGAGATCAATATTACACGGCAGGCACGCATACTTTTAAAAGTCAATATCTGCAACATTTTATCCTTTGGAATAGCGCCAAGTAGTCAATGCAAAACTCGATCAAACTCAACACGTACGTACATTTGACACGGACCAAGTCTAGCATGCATACGGTATGAACTGGATAGAGCAAAAATCAATATATTGACCGTTATTACCTAACCCACACGGCCGGCCGATGTCACCTTGAACGTAACGACGCCGGCAGGCATATGATATCTCTACTATTATAAAGCGTCCAAATTTCCGTATCCTCCGTCTGCAACCCCCCGTTCTGCAACCCGCCGTTCTTGTCTTCTCACGTCCCATAAAAAAACCGGCCAAAACTTATACCCTATAAAAACCGCCTGACCCGCCCGGCCGCACGCCACGGACCGCCCTGCGCACGACCTCCCAGCCACACAAAGCATGCAGCAACTGAAAAAAAACGGACGCGCATGCATGCAGCAACCGAAAAGAATGAGAAAGAAAAAATAATAAAAAATATACTTTTGCAATTCAATTTTTTAATTTCTTTATTTTTACACGGATGTACGAATTTTATGTAAAAACACTTAGATTTCTAAAAAATCATACAGAAACATTAATTTTACGCAAATACCCTATTGCAAAATAAGTTTTTGTTGCAAAGCACATGCCTCTGACTAGTCATGCATATATATAATTATATATCCATATCAAAACCAAGCAATTAAATCAAATCATTACGATGTAATTAACTATTAATTCCCGGCATGTGATCCATACATTATACAAGTCGTTTTAGTCTTCTTAACTTTTAACTAAGGGAAAATTACTCACATGTCATTATAATTTTCAGAAATTGCTTATATGTCACTGTCAGTGACTGTGGTGGTCTCCATCTGTCAGTGACACATCGATGGCATATTGGCAAACCACAAAAATTGTAATGACACGAAAAAAATTAACCCTTTAACTAAATGTATATATGTTGTTTCAGAATTTCTAGGTACATATTTTTATATTGGGTTATTTTACGGTTCTTAAGGAGCTACCTCGGGTATTGGAGGTATCAAAATCAATACTGAAAATTATCTTCTGATACCTCGTCGAGGATGATAAAATTTATATTTTGTATTTTATTTCATATTTGTTATTGTTTAATAAATAATACCCTCTTACAAATAAATAAATTAAAAATAAGAGAAAACAAAGATATTTAACTGAATGTATATACGTTGTTTCAGAATTTCTAGATATTTTTATATTGGGTTATTTTACGGTACTTAAGAAGATACCTCGAGTATTGGGAGGTATAAAAATCAATACTGAAAATTACCTTCTGGTACATGCTCGAGGATGATAAAATTTATGTTTTATATTTTATTTCATATTTGTTATAGTTAAATAAATGATACCCTCTTACAAATAAATAAATTAAAAACAAGAGAAAACAAAGATATTTAATTGATTTCTTGTGTACATATATACAAGCCCAAAACGGGCTAGCATGGCAGCACTAGGAATCAAAGATATTATTGACTTGATATGAACAATTAAAGAAATGATAATTGACAGCATAA
Source organism: Zizania palustris (assembly GCA_019279435.1). Lineage (NCBI taxonomy): Eukaryota > Viridiplantae > Streptophyta > Magnoliopsida > Poales > Poaceae > Zizania > Zizania palustris. The sequence goes on along the minus strand of JAAALK010000079.1, from coordinate 69,327,272 downwards.
AATTATATGGTTATTAAAAGTCATTAACGATATATGCCTATGATAGTTGGTATCGTTGAAACAATTAGCGATTTTTTTAAAAATAATATTTTGTTAAAAAAATTTCAAATGTGCATGCCGATTTCGAAAAATTGCAGAAGTAGCACGCGGTTGGCATTTGAAGTGCCGACCGGAGTCCAGTCGGCACTTCAAGTACTGACTGGTGCCGACTACGTCATGTCAGCTCTAGTCGGTACTTCAAGCTAAGTCTGTCACGTTAGCACCAGTCGACACTTGCACTTGAAGTGCCGACTGGAGCTGACATGGCGTAGTCGGTACCAGTCGGTACTTCAAGTGCCGACTGGAGCTGACGTGACATCCAGTCGGCCACATGTTACTTTTGCAATTTTTTGAAACGGACATACATATTTGATTTTTTAAAAAATATTATTTAAAAAAATTCACAATTAGCTACCACATCTAAATTAAAGTCTGGACGTACGAGAATTGGGTCCGAGATCGACATCTATATGTTCATTCACAGCTAGCTAACCGTGGTTAATTTTTTGTCGTTAATTAATGTAATCCATTCGTTCCAATCGTACGTGTGTCGTCTACTATATCGGCTACATAGGAATACATGTGTGTGTTTGAACATAAAATCATTACTGAATTGCAATTAGCTTGGGATGGAAACAACTCAAACAAGAACAAGTCGACGAAGATCTATATATCTATGGCAGTCGTCGTTGTCAGTATATATGATGCATGGTCGTATGTTTCGGGGAATTGAAGGAGACGACGACGAGAGATGATCGAGCAGCAGCTGCGTGCTATGCGTGGTCTAGCTAGTAGTCATGCATGACCGCATTAATATTTTCGCGGAAGGAGAACGGCAAAACCTAACGTGTAGTATGTATTATGTACCGGCGAAATCACTGAATTGACCTAGCTAGATATCTATCTAGCTAGCTAGCTAGAGTTGCTGCGTTGACAATGCAAAAGCATGTGCATGGCGATGCCGCCGCGTCGAGATCGAGACCGAAATTTCTAAACGACGATGAGGGCAGAAATGCGCGCGCGATGGTTGCCCTATTTAAGGAGGCTCGCATGCAGTGCTCTGCTACCACGCATTGCACCTCTCGATCGAGCATTCGAGCTAGCTAGCTATAGCCAACGACGAGCTGAGAGATCAGCTAGCTCCGATTCATTCAATATTCCATCTGCTCTGCGGACTAGCTAGCTAGCTTCTTGCGAACAATTAAGCTAGGGATCGACGTAGCAAGCACTCGAGCAGGATGTTCAGAGCAGCGCAGCTCGTTCTCAGGTATATATACATTCACATATACTATATGCATGTATCGTATATTCATATTCATGATGTGCATATCTATATTTATAGTTATAGATATGCATGGATTGACTAATGTGCTTTAGATTTGTGGGCTCTTTGTAAAGCACATGCAACTACGTACTACATATTTTATGGCGGGTTATTTTTAAATAAAGCACATATATTATCTATATTATATCTCCAATATTATATCCTATAGTTATTTTACATGGTGGGGTTAAACTAGCTTTAAATTCATAGGCTCTCTATAAATTGCATTTTCTATTATATATGTTTTCAACCAAGTATAACTTGATATTGTATCGGTTTTATATTATAAGTCATTTACTTTATTTTCAAAAGTTGATTTTTAACTTTGAATAAGTTCAAATAAAAGTATATTAATATTTATAATATCACATAAATATATTGTTAAAACATATTTAATTATTGATTTTAAAAACTAATTCGATATTACAAATATCTATATCTATATACATTTTATTTAAATTAATTAAAGTTGAAAATTTTAACTTCAGAAATATCAAATGACTTACCATATATAACAGAGGGTTTATTTATTAATTACAATTTTCACCATTATTAAATAAATAAATAAATAAATAAGTGCATATGAAACTCTAGTGGCGGAGCTAGAGAAAAATTGAAGTGTGTGCACCACTTTAAGTGGTACATCATATTTAATTTAAGGAGTGCACAAAGGGTAAAAAATCGTCAATATACACTAAATTGTTTTTTGGAAGAGTTTCCTAGGAAACTCTAAACAGAGTATATATCTTTCCATTTATTAATTACAAATATTTATATATATATATAGTATTAATTAATTAATGGATCCGGGTGTGTGCATGTCGCAGGGAGACGAAGAGAGTTCGTGGGGCAAAGACGGCGACGGCGACGGCTGGTTTAATCACCAGTGGCTTCTCCACAGCCTCCAACTCTCAGAGGTAATTATAATTTGAGAGCTAGCTGCTCGTTCTTAGTTGATTTTGTTGGCATTTGATTTCAGATTAGAACGTGTTTTTTCTTTGAAAAGTTTTGTCATGTGATGAGATTTAATTTACGTGCAGGCTGGCTGGTCAGGTGGCTGTGATCACCGGCGCGGCGAGCGGCATCGGCAAGGCAACTGCCGCAGAGTTCATCAAGAATGGCGCTAAGGTCATCATGGCCGATGTCCAGGACGACCTGGGCCACTCTGCGGCTGCGGAGCTCGGGCCGGACGCCGTGTACACGCGCTGCGACGTCGCCGACGAGGCACAGGTCGCCGCCGCCGTCGACCTCGCCGTGAAGCGGCACGGCCACCTGGATATCATCTTCAACAACGCCGGCATCTCGGGGGCCATACCGCAGGACGACATGGTGTCGATGGACCTCGCCACCTTCGACCGCGTGATAGCGGTCAACGCCCGGGGGGTGCTCCACGGCATCAAGCACGGCGCGCGCGTCATGGCCCCGCGCCGCCGCGGCGTGATCCTCTGCACGGCCAGCTCCGCGGGCGTCATCGCCCTCCCCAACATCCCGCTCTACTCCATCTCCAAGGCCACCGCCGTCGCCATCGTGCGCGCCACGGCGGAGCCGCTGGCGCGCCTCGGCCTGCGCGTGAACGCCATCTCGCCGGGCGGCGCCAGGACGCCGCTGATGATGCGCGTCATCTCCGAGATGTGCCCCGGCATAACCGACGAGCAGGTCAAGCTGATGGCGGCGGCCGACACCACCATGGATCCCGAATACATCGCCAGGGCGGCCCTCTACCTGGCGTCCGACGACGGCAAGTACGTCACCGGCCACAACCTCGTCGTCGACGCTGGCCACTCGGCCTACAAAGGAGCGGACGTGCCACCGCCACGTTGACCTAACATAACAAACACCTAGCTAGTAGCTAGATAGAGCCATGCAGCCATGCATGCATGCTGCATGATTGCATGGTCGATATGATCTATATATTTCTACACGTACGTACTCCCCGCTTGTTGTTGTAATGGAATTATCTCAAATTTATCAATAAAACCTCAGCTATACATGTGTTTCAAATACAGTTAATATGCTAATCTAACTATTATTCGATCTCGGGGCCATCTTTTTGAACAAAAATGCATGCATAATGGAAGCAGCTGATTCATTCAAGGGAACGACCTGCTAGATAGGCTAGCTAGCTGCTTGTTGCTGACCTGACCTGATAGCTAGCAAATCAAATTCGAGACAAGCTCAGCTCGTTTGAAGTTCATGAACCTGACGTAGCAAAAGGCAAGGCATAAAGGTAGGTTTTTTGCACCGGTTACCCGTCGATCGGCGAGCTAGGTCAAAGAAGCAAAAGGAGGACGGTCGTTGGGACTTAACGATATGATCTGCATGATTCAATTCATCCCGAAAGACGATCTTGATCTTAAAAACATACGATCGTGAGGTCTATCAAGCGATATATATGATGCAATGTCCTGCAGAAATGGCAAATGAGCAAAAAGTTTCCAATTAACGGGCAACAGCACAGACAAATCGACAAAAATGCATCTTTTTATAATCGAGGACATCTCCAATTATCATCCGAAAACGCATTTCCGTCTCTGCAAAACCACACATTATGTTTCTGACAGCGATCGCGAATTGAAGTCAGAATTAAAGGAAGAAAACCGTGTGATATACTATCGAGAAATAACTTAGCTTAGATATGATCGATGTCCCTTATTAGTTCATTATGTATCTGCTGAAATCATGCATACAGTTGTTCTGTCCTTTTTGTTTGAAAAAACCATGGTAGATCATAAACAACAAAAATTTACAAGAGAAGATACAGAAGATAAGATCAAAAGATTGATAGATTGCAGCTGAATTTTCGATCGAATATTCGATCGAAGGGTTCATCTGTTCGTCTCTGGATATTTTTCCCTCAGATTTTACCGGAGTTTTAGCGGCCTCGGCCCGGAGACGCGGGCTAGGACGAGAGGGGGAAGGGAGAAAAGTTTCGATTTTTTTTCTCACATCGAGTTGCATTCCATCCCAATCACCGAGGGGCGCAAGCTTTTTCTGGGATTTTCTTCCTCTTCTCGGATTGGCCGCCCCCCCTCGAAATCACAGAGCTCGGGGTGGATTAAAGCTTGCATCTTGCCGCGGAATCCCTCCGCGGTGGCCGGAGCAGTCGCCGGCGGGTTAGCACTTGGCAGGAGGAGCGAGAGGTAGGCGGCGGCGGCATGGAGCTCGACGTCGTCGCGGCGCCCCTGGTAAATAAAAAAGCTATTCTTTGGAGCTGTGGCATGGTCCTTACAAATGTTGATTTTTTTAAATTAGTATTTTTTTAAAAAATCAAATTTATACGATAGATTGAAAAAATTACAAAAATAGCATTCGATCGGCAAACCATCGGCCAACTGGTGCCACGTGGTAGCCAATCGGCCGATGGATGACCGACTAGCGCCCGGAACGCGCCACGCCACACCGCATCGCGCCCCCAGCCAACCCATGTGCCCGTCGTCTCGGCTCCAGCCCGTCCACGTAAAAGCAGTTTCCATCAGTTTCCAGGTAAATAAAAAGCAGTTCTTCCGGAATTTCATGACGATCACATTATTTGGAGCTGTTGGGACACTGATATCCTTTTTTCACAATAGCTATTGGTACGTCCTTTCCATACTCTGCTTCAAAGTTACAAGCTTTTATGCTATGAAATCGTATGAAAATCTTTAAAAAATTCAAATAATTAGTTCAGAATAATTGAATCCGCCCCTAATACTGAACAACCTTTTCGAGTTCTCTGACGCTGATTGATATCTTTCAGCTGCCATTGTAATATTCAGCAGGATGAACATTGGAACGCTGGATGTAGGAGATTTTCTTGGTTAGCTACTTCTCCACATGATTGTCTTGCTGGCACTAATGTTGACACCATTTTCTTCTGTTGAGTGTTGACTGTTGTGTTACATTGCAGCAATTGGAGCAATCTTTTCTGCAACAGATTATGTCTGCACATTGCAGGTTAGTCAAGCAAAAACCTACCATGATATATTCTCTCGGCTTATACCTCGAGAGAAACCTGGAATGAGCTTGCTACTGTAACTGATCTTAATCCAAAAACAGGTCCTCAATTGTGCTCTTCAACGCGCTACAGATCCTGGATCTTGATCACATAGATGCAGTTGTCGTTCTGAAATTCTTGGGGAACTTCTTTTACCTGTTTTTGTCAAGCACCTTCCTTGGAGTATTTGTAGGTGATTTGTAAGCTTCACTTGTACTGCTTATTGTCTAACTTGATTACATGGTTGAGAAACTTGAGATGTATGAACTTAATATTCTTTCACCTGCAGGCTGGATTGCTCAGTGCATACATCATCAAGAAGTTATACATTGGAAGGTTAGTTCAACCCAGACAAACCATATCAGAAATCATCATTGATAAACTAATTTATGCACAATGTTTTAATTTGCCGGGCAATCTGTGCACGGTGTTAACTTGGATATTTGTTGGGCGGCTGATTATAGTTTTATTCTGAATTTCTGATCAACCTTGTTCGTTTGGCACTGGCAGTTGCTAAATTTGAGTGGCATTCTCACCGTATTCTTCTGCGGTGTTGTGATGTCACATTACACTTGGCATAACGTCACAGAGAGTTCGAGAGTTACAACAAAGTAATTATATTTCTTGTTCTATATTTCTTCAGATAATCCTTTATATGACACTCGCTTTCTTGCTGACATGTCTTCCATGAGCAATCTACCGTGTTTAACGATTAGCTTCTGTTCATGAAAAAAAAGGCTGAGCGATTTGTTTTAGGCTTCGTATCCTGTGCACAAAGCACCTTTCGTGCACAAATGCACAAGCCGAATCGTGCCCTTCTCCCCTGGATCACCCGTTGAACAGATCGTCCATGGAGGGCAATGAACAATACACATAGAGAGAGAAAGAGACGTGTTTTATGAAGATAAGACCTGCAGAATGTTACAGCAAAAGAGAAGTGAAGCTCTGGATATGTACAGTTTGTCTGCTGCTAGTGAGTTGCTGACTGTTCTTATGTTCTTCAGAGCTCCAGATGGATCGTCATCAAGGTCAAAGATGACCTTCTGATAGTGGTACAGATGGATGATTGGTTTCGTCTGTCAGGAAGAACCCTAGTGGCACAGGGTGATGTGTTACGACAAGCCTGTAAATTTTGTAGACTAACATCCATTTGTACCCAAGTCTGCTATCTTTAGCAAGCAGGTCTGAATCCTAACTCCTGCATGTATATGTATCTCCTATTTTCTTCCTCCTCCTCCTCTTAAATGGATTTGTGTGCAAAATGAGTGGTTTTGCTTGGTTCATATAATGGTATGGCATAACTTCCAATAATGTAAAGTCAATTTAGTGTTATTATTCATTTCTGGTAAAAATATGCCAGTTGGTGCACTCTGAAGCTGTTACTGTACTCATGTCAGGTTACCTGTTCTTCTGAAGCTGTAATGCATCAGGTTTTGAGGCAACAATGTATGAACTCTGAATGTCTGAATGGTTGGTTACCTGGTGTGTGCCATAGAGGCTAGAGCCCAACTGCCCAAGATTGGTTAGGTCAGTGAGGAGAAGAGTCAGAACAAGCAGCATTTATCCATGGAGAGAGAAAGAATCAATTGGCATCTAGGTTGACCATCTCTGCACCACAGACAAAAGTCAAGATCCAGAACATGCAAATGTGCTAGTACTTCCTCCTTTCCAGACTCTGGACTGTGACATCTCCCCAATCCCTGGTAGCCTCATCACTCCTGCATTTGCTGGATGCTGCAAGTACAACATCCCAATTAAATTCTAAGACAACCAAGCCAAGGTGGTGTCCTTTTGCATTTGCAGTTCTACTATCTTACTGAATCTTCTGACAGAGTCAGGTGTCCGTATAAACATTTCTGCCAACCACTTGCAGATGACTGCAACTTGAAGAAATAGTCATCTGCAGTAGATTTCTTCAAGTTCTGTCAGATTGTTCGCCAGATCGGCAGGGGCGTCTCGACGTGACGACGTCCATGTCTCTGCCTACCACAAGGACAAGGTCACAGTTTCCACCCAATATATATAAACAAATTAGCAACGAATCATTTCTCCGTAGCCCCCATCCGTCCATTTTAGTGCGTGATAATTGCCTCCCCCGATTCTTCAGATTGCCTCACAAAGATTCCATTTTTTATGCGATCAATCTTTGTTCTTGCGCTCCCCGGTCCACGGAAATCCGGCGTAATCTCTGCCCAAGAATTCGAGGGGGAGATGAATCTTGCCCAAGTCGTTTCTTTGCCAGGATAATCGTCCAATCGATATGGTCTGTGGGATCGTTAGATTCGTAGTTTAGTGCTGGTTTGGTGGATTCGGGTTGGATCATACGAGAATTGGGCCGATTTGGTTGGGCGGAGAAGAAAGGCGATGTCTTTCAGGAGTGTGATCCAGGAGGTGAGGTCCGAGATCGGTGCCATCTCCCGGCGCAGCGTCTGTTCGCGGCCGCACCGACCGGGCCGCGTCCGGCGAGTCGCGGCGATGGAGCCGGACGAGGCGATGCGGCGGAGCTGCTGGACGCAGCTCCCGCCGGAGCTCCTGCGGGAGGTGCTGGTGAGGGTTGAGGAGTCGGAGGGATGGTGGCCGCACCGCCGGGATGTGGTGGCGTGCGCCGGCGTCTGCCGGAGCTGGAGAGAAATCGTCAAGGAGATCGTGCGCACCCCGGAGGCGTCAGGGAAGCTCACCTTCCCCATCTCTCTCAAGCAGGTTTACCCTTTTTTTGGCCATTCTGACTGTTAATTCTGCTACAACTCAATCTTTTCCTACCAAAGTTCTTGATTTTTTCCTCCTAGGAGTAATTTTGCTGTCAATAAATGGTTTCATGAATTAGTTTGATGGCGATGGATAGCGACGGGATGGTGAATTGGTGATTGCATTCATTATTTGCATAAAATAGTTGAGTTTTCTATTACTTGTTAGAATTGCATGCCAAGGCATCAAACCTTCTTTCTCATGAGAAGAGTTCAAAGGAAGTTCCGTGTAAAGAATATTGCTGGGTAACCACTCAAATCCATACTTCTACTTTTCAATTCTGTAGTGCTGTAAACTATAGTAAAAGCAAGAAGCCAGATTAGTAAACAATCCACCCTGACTCGTTCCGTGGGTCGATGTCGGATTTGTTTAGCAGGAAAATTCCTATATCAAATGCAATTATGTTTTGTAGATCAATGTCAGAACACAAGTTGATTTTGGTTGAGAACAGTTTGTGCTATGTAGAATGATGAACACGGTTCTCGCATGACATTTGTTTGCTCGCGATTCATGAACAATGACATTTGATTAATCGTTTATTAATTGTAAAGCTTTATTGGCTGGTTTATTTTCATTTAGACAACATTTAATCTCTCTGATATGCAGCCTGGCCCAAGGGATGCTCCTCTGAAATGTTTCATTATGAGGAACCGGAGTACTCAGACTTATTACCTCTACATCGGACTGACTTTTGGTACGTTTTTTTCACATTGAGCGCAAATATATAGTTTGGATTCTAGGTGTGCTAATTGTTGATGGAAACATGTTTGTTCCGCAGCATTAACTGATGATGGAAAGTTCCTACTTGCTGCACGCAAATGTCGTAGAGCCACATGCACTGAATACCTAATTTCGTTTGATATGAATGATATGTCAAAGGGGAGTGATACCTACATTGGCAAGCTAAGGTGAGCCTTTGAGATTGATGTCTGGACTCTGGAAGATATTTCAGTACTGTGCATGAGATCAAAACAGACAGGTCAATCTCTAACATTTTCTTCTTTAAACAGATCAAACTTCTTGGGGACAAAATTTACTGTCTATGATGCTCATCCACCTTATACTGGAAATGTGGTTTCAAAGAGTCATTCTGCATGTGTGATTGATTCCAACCAAAACCAAGTATGCCCCAGGGTACCGGCTGGGAATTATCCAGTCTCACATATTTCTTATGAACTGAACGTTTTGGGCTCTAGGTATGCTAGCTGATGTGGTAACACTCCTACTCTTCTAACTTACGCCAATGTTGATCTTTTGTTTTGTGAACACTGTGGCCGATAAACACCTACCCTTTGAAATGCTGGTAACAATCTTATTGCAAAGTTACTAGGTTGCACTAATTTGACTGAACAGACAAATAAACAAGTACTAATGCACAATCTTTAAATTTTGTTAAAGACTTTGAGGCCACATCTTTTAGTTGGCAATCAATGTTGTAGTTTTATAGACAATGCCATAGAAAACATAATTAGCTGAAGTTTCGATTATATTAGTTAAGGAGTATCACTGATCGTTGGCGTGCTCCTTTCATTGTAGGGGCCCAAGAAGGATGCACTGTGTTATGGATTCCATCCCTGTATCAGCAATTGAACAAGGAGGAACAGCTCCGACACAGACTGAATTTCCTTTAAGTAACCATGAATCGCTCATATCGGTCCCATTTTTCAAATCAAAACCAGCTCGAATGAATAGCTCAACTGCTCCATTGCCCACTCAAAATGGAAGTAAACTGGTGCTTAAGAACAAGTCTCCGAGATGGCATGAACATCTGCAATGCTGGTGCCTAAACTTCCATGGACGGGTAACAGTTGCATCAGTAAAAAACTTTCAGCTGGTAGCTTCAGATGAGAGTGGTCCAACTAACCAGGAAAACGATGATGTGATCCTCCAGTTTGGTAAGATAGGGAAGGACCTGTTCACCATGGACTACCGTTATCCTATTTCAGCTTTTCAGGCATTTGCAATATGCCTGAGCAGCTTCGACACCAAAATAGCTTGCGAATGAGTGAAGGTGTGACTCTTTCTTTCTTTCATGTACCTTTTTGTTGGCTTGGCAAATGAGCCATTTCATGATGAATCATTTCCTGATAACTAACAGCGCAAGATAGTCATGCACTGTGATTAGTTCAACCTTTTGGAACTGTGCAGATTAGAGATATAATGAAAGTATATTAAATCCAATATTTTTGTTGGATAGGTATATGTAACCTGCAATTTAGCTTTCTTGAAATATGTTGCATCATCAACCGGATGCATACACATGTTCAACCTGCTCCATTTGAGTCACTTCTAAGTATGAGTTACCTTACCTGCAGGTGTCAGATAACTGCAACATGTTGAAGCACAACGGATGAAGAATAATCCATGCTCAGATGTTGAAGTAGAATAATTCACTAATCTTAGAGATGAATACTTTTTTAGTTTGTTTCCTCACAAGCAATAACGCGTATTCTTTAGTATCGTTAGCGAGTCCCAGAATTTCAGAGTATTCAATATCGCAGCTGATTTGGGTATAGATGTCTTATAACTGCATAGATGCATTTCACTTCTGATCCGACGGTTTAATTCAGGATACAACTGGCAGCTCAGATTTGTATCTATGTACTTGTCCATTGGAAATCGATATATGAATTTAACAAAATTCAAATTTCAAATTTCTTCATTCACCAGAATGGAGCAGAGTTATGGTTCTTGTTTCAAAAGTCCATTTTGACATTTGAATCATGGTCTGGCTCATTGTCCGTGAAGATAATGAGTTCTTGTTTGTTGTTACCCCCTCATTGAGGTTTCTGTTGAAATGATAGGTTTAGATGTACAGGTTTTTTTCTTGAGTGGATTGCTAACTGTTTAAGATAAGATCAGGGATTTTTATCAGGACAGAGCTACAGTTCACATAAATCCACTGAAGGCAAGTACAGTTTTAGCTGGTTGGATGCAACAAAATTGGAAAGTCAACTAAGATGACTTAGGGTGCGTTTGGTTCTGCTTTTCAAATCTGCTTCTGCTGTAAAAAAGCAGAAGCTGAACCAAACGGGTTTACCAAAACTGCTTCTGCTGTGAAAAAGCAGCTTTTTTCTAGTACAAATTTGGAAGCAGCCTGGACCCTGCTTTTCTGCTTTTGCTTTTCTGCTTTTCTGATTTTTAGTTCAGATTAAAAAGTATGAATTCAAGGTGTCTTAATTGATTTAACATTGTTATGGTTTGTATTGATTTGCACAATTTCATGAGATAATATGTGGTTGTCGGTTACTTTATAAAATAAACTATGCACTTTTTTATTTATCTAATATATTTTTTAGTTATTCAGTTGCATCAATGTTGAGTGTTTCCTATTTATATATATGTATAGAATATTATAATGATGAAAATTACGTAAGTTATAAAAAACAGTCAGCTCACAGCAGCTTCAACCAAACGACTTTTAGCTTTTTCACAGCAGGCAGCTCACAGCAGCTTTTTCACAGCAGACAACTCACAGCAGCTTTTTTACAGCTCACAGCAGAACCAAACGCACCCTTATGGCCTTATGCAGCATGATTATTGGATATCACATATTTAATACACCGATAATTGCCATCGTGCTTTATTCTCTCGATCTTTAGTAATTTGTTCCGAGCTCAATAACCATTGAAACATCAGCAGACATCATTGTACAGTTCAGTAATATGATTTCATGTTTGCTTTTATGTAAAAAAAATGGTTAATTTCTCCTTGAATGTGTTGACAACATATCTGACAGCAATATTCATGGCATGAATCTACACTTCAAGTTTGATCCACTAATAATTGGATCACCTTATCACAAACTACTACTTATTATTATTAATGAAACTTGTCGTTTCATGAAAACAACAATAGCCTACAGAGATATTCGTAGTGAGATTTGTGTAGGTTTAAAGGGGAGTTGTGAAGTTGATTCAATGGTTACTTGGATGAACGAGGAAAAAAAAGGGGACTCTAGGAATTTAGACAGGTTCAGGTCTCTCGAAGGATAATAGCTATACTCATGTGTATATATAATCGAGGAAGAATGTATCTCTCAAAACGTATGTGTGTCCTCTTGTGCCTATATGTGAGTGTGTGTCCGTGTCTTTGATAGGCTCCCTCAGGTGTCCCTTTATACAAGAGGGATCAGAGGTTGCAAATGATAATAAATTACTATACTAGTGACTGTTGAGAATAATCGCTATACTTGATGATGGCTTTTATGATGACTGGTAATAGCCTGGTCTTGAAAGCCGACCATTGAAGTTCAGTAGTCAGGGGTGATTCTCCAACTGCTAGACTATTAGGGACTCAGGGCCCCTAACCTTCAATCTTTCGGAGAAAGACCGTCTACCCCATAGTTGGTGATAAAACCACTTGGTAGGGAACCCGAAATCATATTCCCGACAAAACTGATGATAATTTTTAGTAGGCAGAGGTATTTTTAGTGTTAATTAATAGAGGTAAGGCTGTTTTGGTAGAATTTTCTGGTTCCAAATAGAATCTTTAAAATTTCTACCAATGGAATACAAATAGAAGTGGTTTATGCTAGAATTTAGAAGAATTAATTCTTCATTTTTATTATGGGATAGAGGATGAGGTGAAACATTGTTTATGATGAGAATCATACTATTTTTTATAAAAAAATATATAAATTCAAGGAAAATATTTATACATAATTGAAGTAGATAGTACACTATACAATATAAATAATATGATTTATAATTTATTTATTTGTTTATTTATGTTCATATAGTTTTAGATGAGATAATACAACATGAGTGTAATTGTCATTTCAGAGTTCAGACAGCTTGCGCCTCCCTCGCGTTGGCATTGGCGGACGTCGAGGCCATGTCGTGCTCCTCGTCGGCCAGCTCGTCCTCGTCCCACTCGCCGCACACGACGCTGCGCACGAACTCCATGAACGGCGGCCAGTGCTCCGGCGAGAAGAAGTCGGCGCCCATGCGCTGGTAGGTGAAGTGGCTGGGCCGCGTGCGCTCGGCGGTCAGGAGATTGCTCCGGATGCGGGAGAAGCTGCTGGTGTGTGTCAAGACGAGCGACGCGTTCTCGCCGGCGATGCGCGCGCCGTGCCGCCGGCACGCGTTCTTGATCTGCACCAGCAGCTGGTCGGGGCTGGACCCGGTGATGCGGTGCTGCTTGTTCATGCACACGTCCATCCCGGGCACGATCATTGTGCACCCATGCCGCGCGAACATCTTCGCCACCGGGCTGTACCCGTTCTTCTGGTTGCTCTTGTAGAACCCCGCCGCCGCCTCCGCCGGCCGCGACCGCGCGCCGTGCCACCAGTGCATGAACGGCACCTTGGCCGAAAGCTCCGCCGGCTTGTCGCCGAACACGCCGTTCGCCACGACGAGGACGCGGTCACCGTGCCCGACCAGCTGCCCGGCGTACCACGACTGGAAGAAGTCCCCGTACGGGCTCTGCCACGACCCGCCGTTATCCTTGAAGAAGTTGCCCGAGTCCGGCGACTCGTGGTACCGCGGCGTGTCATGCGGCCCGGACAGCCCCCACAGCGCGTTCCCCGACTCCTCGGCGTGCTTCCTCAGCTGCGCCAGCATGTACTTGTCGTAGCACTGGAACTCGCCGACGCCGGTGAACCCCCTCGCATCGCTCCCCGGGGGGTACGACGGGTACCGGAGTTCTCCGTTGGGCCCCAGCCCCACCGTCACATCCTGCAAGAAACACCGAACGTATCCATGGCGTAAGTGTACTTAGACGCAAAGCTGACGCCTTTACGTACGGTAATGGTGGAGTCGAAGAAGTCCTGGAAGGCGTCGGCGAAGCTGCGGAAGAAGGCCTCGTAGCACTGGAGCGGCGACTTGCCGTGGAGCACGGGGAGCTCATCGACGGCGAAGGAGAGGCAGTCCTCGTGGCGGCCCCCGGAGCGGTCGGTGAAGAGGATGTCAGGGTCATCGGCGGCGGCGGTGGTGACCCAGACGGGGAGCAAGGGAACGTTGCCGCCGGGGGAGCCGTGGAAGTGGAGGGTGACGCGGAGGCTGAGGCCCTCGGCGCGGGCCATGTCGGCGACGGCCTTGTAGCCGTCCCAGCAGAAGCGATCCGGTGACTCCGGCTGCGCCACCGACCAGAACACCGGCAGCTCGACGCCGTCGGCGCCGAGGAGCTTCACGGCCTTCAGCCCGGCGGCGACGCCCCTGGCGCTGTTCACCGTTGAGCCGTCCATCACCGTGTCGCTCGGCAAGCCCACGAACAGCCTCACCGGCCCGACATCATCCACCTGACACCAAATTAATTTGACGTCGAACACTTACCACCATTGCTTCAAAAGAGAAAAGAAAAAAAAAATCTTGTTTTGATCAAAGCTGCACAACAACTTAATCAAACACCTCAAGGTTGTTGTTCTTGTGATCGCCCGTAGCATATCCCAGGAACCGGCCGAGCCCGGCAGCGCTCAGGTCCCTCCTGCCGCCGCCCCGGAGTTCCGTCGTCCTCGCGAACCCGACCCTCGCCGGCGCATTCCCGGCCTCTGTCCGTAGACCCCGCGGCCACCTCGCCGCCGCGTGCTGCGTCGTCAACACGGACTCCATGTACGTCGCCCCCTCCCAGCTAGCTCGCCGGTACGTAACCTATACGACGCGTCGCCGGCCGGACCGCGCGCTCCAACTCCAACCTCCAGCTATCCTCCGCCCCCTGCGTTGGCGTTTGGGCTTTGGTTGCCTCCGCGGGGAGAAGAAAAAGAAGGCGCTCGCGCGCGTTGCGAGGCGCAGAGCACGGGGCGCGCGTAAGGCAAGGTAGCGTCGGGAAGGAGACGACTCTAATATTGGGTGGCCATTTGCTGCAGAAAGAAAGCTATAACCTGTACTCCTCAAATCAGTTTCCTCTTGCCTGCATATCCAGCTTGCTTGTTCTACTTGTCCAAGCATGCATGCATGCATTCTGCTTCGATCTGCTGCATTTTTCTCCAGCTAATTAATCCTTGTTGCCTCCGGAGCTTGTGCAGTAATGCCTATCAGCCAGCTGCTTGGATAAGTAAACCGGATAAAAAAATCAAAGAACAATATTTGCTCCCACTGAATTTTGAAATCTGTATCTAATCACCAGTCTGAACATTTTAACTGCTGCTCATGTTAACTTTTGTGTAGTATGATTTCTGTATATATTGATTTTGGTCAGGTACTTCTACCTCTCTATGTTTTCAGTAAAGACTTCATTTGTATTTTCAACTAGTAATTAAGTTAAAAGCATTTAGATTTAGTGTTATGCATGTCATAGTTTGATTGATATTTAAAAAACAGTTTTATATGTTGTTATCTTAATAGTTGTTGATGAAATATAGTGGAATTAACTAATAATCAACATTTACATTGAAGACAGTGTAAAACTTATATACCCTATATTTTGGAACAAATGTAGTATTTTTTTGATGTTTAGATTCAGGAGTACATTGCAGTGATCTTTTTGAAATCTTGCCAACGTCTGAAATACTGCACCCACTATGTATTGGTTCAGAACCATGCAAATCCAGTGATCTCTGTGCTATGGATATGATAGCCTTTTGCATAAGAACAGTAGGGAAACAGTAGGGATCTTAAGTCTTAACATGAACTGGATCATGCAACAATCATGGCAAAACAATCTTTTTCTACAACAGATCAGAAGGGTTGGATCTGGATCAACTCTCCTCAACATAGTGTAGTTATTGCTGCTGGCTACTGCACAATACCAGTACACCAAGCTGAAAGAAAAAACACAAGCATAAACTGCACAACATATGCTGCCACCCGACACATCATATGGAGGAATGGTGACATGGTCCGACCAAGAATTATGCCTAATTCAACTTTGTGAAGCGCCCCTTGATCCTTGACCTGCCATCAGCACGAGTTTTGCGCGATTCGTACCGGATCTGCTTGCCGAATCTGCAAATCGATCAGAACAGCATGAGAACATGCAGGCAGGCATGGATGCATAGATCTCCAGGGGTGGAGACTGGAGTAGTTCAGTTGGATTGCCAGGCGACTAGGTGAGAATGCCACACCTTCTGTTCTTCCTCTTCTCTTTGTAGCGTGAAATCACCATGCCCCGGTCAGGGTACGCGATGTCGTAGACGCCTTTCTTGGGCAGAGCTTGTGTTAGCATGGTGGGGGTAGCTGGATCATGGCTGCCATTGTCGACGCCATTGCTGCTGCAGCTCATGCCGGGGCAGATCTCTGAAATCTCAACGAATGAGGACAGCCATGGCTCGGCAGATGATCTCAGTGGAGCCTGCTCACGTGCAATCTCCATCTTGCGAGCGGCAGTAGGCTCATTGCAATCGGTTGACATCCATGACTCATGCTGTGACAAAATCAGAATGAGAAAGACAGATAAAGCTAGCTCTTTTTAACAAGCTGTAGGAGAACTACTGAAACATGAATTATTCTTCCCTTGATTAATTTTTGAACTAAAATCACCAGGAGAGGCCCTTGATTAATTTTGATTGTGTATAGTAATAGCATGCCTATGCATGCTCACTCTGTTGAAATTTACAACTTAGAACTATGTTTGGTGTTTTTGCATACCAAATTACCAAGGGCTTGCAAGCTTTTCATCATTTGGCTCATCCCCAGATTCTAACGTTGACCACATAATCACTCTAAATCTAAATAATATGCAAAACTGAATACACATGATTCTAATGTCGACCATATAAATACTCTAAATCTAAACATCTATACCTCTTAACCTAGCTAGAAATTAGTTCACAAAGTTTAACATTGAATTAGAGAACAACTAATTTTTGTCAAGTAGCAGAATCAAACCTCAAACGAGGGCACTGCAGTGTTTGCTGCTTCATGGTCATGGCCAGCCTCGGTGCAAAAATCACCATGCCCAAAAGTGTACTCCAGTGATGCCCATGAAGGTAGCTGATGATCACTGGCTGGCTCAGCCCCCAAATAGCTGGCCACTGCCGTCTCCGACTTGGCGAGCACCCCGAGCTGCTGGAGTACTTCTCCATCAAGCTCGCCGTCCGGTGAACCCCCATTCTTGTGCACCACATAAGCCATCAGACAAAAAAAATGTGACTTTTCCCACGGCGACGAACAGTAACAGCACTATTACTGTTACTACCTACCTCGGGGGAGGATGGCGTGAGGAGAGGTTGGAGGCCATGGCAAGAGGAGGTGGGCACGATGACGTCGTCGAGGCTGAGCACCTGGGGCTCCTCCCATGAGGACCACCACCCGTCCCCGGCCGCCTTCTCGCACTCGCCGGCGGCGCCGAGGATCGCCGCGAGCTCCCCTATGGAGGGGCACCCGGTGTACCCTTCCACCGTGGCACGATCGTGGAGCGGCTCACTGCGCACGCCGGCGCCGTCTCCGTCGCCGTCGCCGCCCCCACGGTGCCTCTCGAAGTCGCAGTCGGAGCAGAGGAAGCGCGCGGCGCGGCGGAACGCGGCGGGCGCGGCGCGGCAGGAGGAGCAGAGCGGCGCGCGGGCGTGGCGGGTGGAGACCGTGTTGGCGCCGTGGACGTGGCGGTCGCACGGCAGGCAGAGCCTGGCGGAATCAGCCCGGCAGTAGACGACGGCAGTCAAGCCGCCGCAGAAGTCACACTGCGCCGCCGCGCCGCCAACGCCGGCGCCGTCTGCACCGGGCACGGCTTTCGTGGCCTCGTCTCGACCTTGCTCCTGAACCATCCCCGGCGTCTCGTCTCGCGCCATCGATCTAAGCTTCTCCCTTCTCAGCTCAGAGACGAGAAGAGAGAGATGTGAGCAGTGAGCAGTGAGCTAGGCAGCCAGCTCCAGCTGAATGAAACGGAGAGCGAGACGAGACGAGACGAGACACTCGATGTGAGCTTGCTGGAAACGGAAAAGCGAAAAGGGTAGAGAATGAGATCTTACCATTTTCGAAGTAGAAACCACCCGATTGGCCAAAACCGATTTTTTAAAAATAATATTTTGTTAAAAGAAAATTTCAAATTTGTAAGACGGTTTTGAAAAATTGCAGAAGTAGACACCAAACGACACTTCAAATACAGATCGAAGCTGACGTGACAAAATCCGATAGGAAGCAATATTCAATAGGCCTCACTTGAAGTGCCGACTGATACCTACTTTTGCAATTTTTTAAAATCGGCGTATATATTTGAAATTTTCTTTTAAAAAAATATTATTTCGGGAAAAAATTCGCCAAGAACGGATCAAAAACCAATAAAAAACCGACAACTTTTAGCTAACTTAGTACGAAAAATACATTTCAGTTTTCACAAACCAATCTCCTTTCATGAAAACCAAGCCCGGTTTGCTTAAAACAGACCGAAAACCTCCTAGTTTGCAGATCGAAAATCATCCAATTTGATGATAACAAATTGAAGGTTCCCAGTTTGCCAGAAACAGTTTGAAAACCAGTAAAAACTGATAATTTTCAGCTGACTTAGCACGAAAAACAGATAAAACCGTTCGGTTTTCACGAACCAATCTCCAATCTCGTTTCGTTAAAAACCGAAATGTAAAACGTGGGTCACACCGACATGACTCGCCACCAGGTTTCCAAGAAGGAGAGAAGAGTGACAGGACACGTACTCCTTGTGAGCTGTGTGCCCTTCAGCTCAGGTGTACTCGCACAATGTTTAACCATAAACTGTCAAAACGGTGAACCTTTTTGTCAAGTTTTGAACATTGCCCGAAATTTAGAGTTGCTTTTGGAGGATCTGACGCACGAGAATCGTGCTCCGAGATTGAAGGAAACGCGTCAGCTCATATCACAGAATCCTAGCTGGTAGATCTGACGCCGCCATCACCACCCATGCCGTTGTTTGAGCGAGGCAGGTCCCAGAAAGAGGATGCGAGTCGCATCAATGGTCTCTTTCGACGACGGTCACACTGGCCCGTCTAAGGAGGTCCAGGTCCCCGGCGGCAGTGATTTCTTCAGGCTTCGACGGCGACGGCCACCCTTCAGCCTCTGCTTGTAGAGTCTGGACCAGATGGAGCATTCAGGCGTGCTGCCTGCTGCCTGCCGCCTGCACTGCAGTGCACTGACAAAGAGGAAATTTTGACAATAAATTCAAGGGCACTGCATGGATCTATGTAGTATTCTAGCATATGCTTAACAACAACGGATCAATGGATCACTGATTCCATGTTAACAACACAGTGGAACAATAAAATACTTTCTGAAATAGATGTTGCTGAAAGGAAAATGGCCCGGCCCTTCATTTATAAGAAAACTGATGGTTTCTTGTGGAATCATTACATAAAATGCATCAGGAGATTATGTATATGTAAAGAAAAGGAAAACAAATAAACAAGCTCAACACTCAATGGGCATGCAAAAATACTCGGTGAAGATCACTTATGGAGGCCAGTGATGTTCAATGCGTGCTTTAATGATGGACCGAAAGAGCAGTACTTAGCCCCACAAAGCAGAAATAAATCTTGAAATTGAAAGGTCGGACCAGGTGACCATCCAAATCACATGTCAGAATCTTAGTAGATCAGAATCCAAGCTAGGCAAACACAGAATCATGATTGAAAATGGGATATGCTCAAGCTGAAATGATGGTTATTTTCTTCAAATGAAGAAGTCATTTATAGGTCAGTAACAAGTTCAATGGTGACTAGTAAGCAGTGATAATTTTTTGGATTGAGTCAATTTTACAATCGCCCAAGAGTTCCCGCCCAAACAAGACCTATATATATTTAGGCACCACACCAAGTACCATGGTACACATATGCATCCAATTTTACCAATATATCACTCAATGCAAGTTAACAATACAATATGCATATGCATACAACTATTTACCAATACATCAAATCATAGCAAAGTGGCCTAAGAATTCCAGCTCAGATCAGGCCTTTATACATTTAGTCACCACACCAAGTTCCATGGTTTGCATATGCATCCAACTTATTATCAATATATCACCTACTGCAAGCTAACAATACAATATGCATAAGTATGCATCTATTTACAAAGACATCATATCATAGCAAAGTGTACTCCTTGATCGTATAGCAAAACAGAGTTATCCTTGTCAAAGATTACTAAACATTGTATGATGATACAAAATACAAATGCAATTCTAGTTTGACCTTCGTAGGCAACATATGCTCTAATAAATGTATATGACTTCAACTACAAAACATTTCTTGCAGAAAAACTAGCAACATCACAGTACACCCAGAAACTGGTTCTAAACTTCTAATGAAAAAATACAGCCTTCAATCGCCACTCACCAGATGTAATTTGGAAGCCTCAATAATGATTGGATCATTCTATCCTGAGTTTTGTGCACAGTCCCAAGTAAACTCCGTACTCACAACAATGATCTCGATCTCAGGTCAAAGTCCAGTGCCTTACAAGCCTTAGATTAGCTTTCTCTGCACTTCACACCACCAAAATTGCAAGACGCCACACCAGTCTATCTTCATCAATTATCAAGACCTAAACTTTTGGCCTTCGGAATTCAAACCAAATCTCATAATGGTTAAACAACAAACTATCGTGAGTGTGCTTCCCTACATACTCAAGGCCCAATTCCATGAGCCGTCGTGTGCACTCATCGCCACCCAATCTTGAGCAAAATTTAATGTTATGTGACACAAAAATCCTGCCTCTCTGTGGCCTCAACTTCCCTGCAAGCCTCTCAAGTCCAGTCCAAACAAGCTTATCTGGGATATGGAGGAACACGGCACTTGCATAAATAAGATCATACATAACCGTATCCCCGAACCTGCTGAAATCCATATCCTCTCCTCTCATGATCATTGGTCGCTTGTACAATAGTCCCTGCGCTGGCAGTTCATAGCGAAGTGCGGCCATGAGCGACAACTCATCCCTCTCCAGACAATGGAACTTGGCAGCCTCCAGAAACTGAATGAAGTGCAGACCAACACGAAGAGTCCCACATCCAATTTCAAGGACTTGGTCTCTAGGCGTGAGTCCAGAAGCATTTGCAAGGAATTCAAAGACATCACGGCCACCGGCCCATGGCTCGCCATAGTTACTGTGGTGCTCTTCAACCAGTAGCTCCCCAGGGCAAGGCAGCTCAGTGTGGTTTGTTGCCTCTTCATCCGGGTAATGCGAGATCCCATGGTGCCTGTAGCGCAGGTGCATTAGCAATATGATAATTTCACTTGATCGTAATCGGAAGCAGTAGGCAAGCATAGTTTGAAGCATCGAAATGTGGCGATCTGAAATATGAATCGGAGTGGTTGGGGTATTCGAGGTGAAGTATACCTGTTGATGTCGAAGAGCTGCTGCTCGCGGGTGCGGGGGTTGATGCCCTTGCGGAGGCGGTGCCAGGCGTCGTGCGAGGCGATGAGGGGGAGGGAGTTGGACACAAGCTGGGCCTTGAGCCAGGCGACGTCGGCGGGGGAGGCGGTGAAGGGCGCGGGGGAGGCGGTGGCGGTGGCGGTAGTGGTGGTGACGGTGGTGGTCGTGTGGGCGGTGGTGGGGGCCGAGCAGGCGCAGAGGTGCGCGGCGGGGGACGACGACAAGGATGGCAGGATGAGGAATACGAGGAGCGCGGCGGAAGAGAGGATGAGGAGGACGAGCGCCGGCACGGTGAGCAGCCGCGCCATCGCCGTGAGTTCCCCGGATCGGCGGCGATGGGGATCGTGCTCAAGCGTGCGTGCCGCCGCCGCCGCCGCCGCTCGCCGGTGTGGCTTGGCTATCTGGTCTGGCTCGACCACGTCGCGGTGTCGTGGAGGCCCATCTGACTTGTACGCAACGGGCCGATGGCTCATCGAAGATGATTTTTTTTTTGAAAAAAAACTATTTTTTTTCAAAACTATATTTTTTGTGACATTTATAAAAAAATACTCCCTCCGTTAACTTTTAAATAAATGCAGGTGATTTTTATATCAACATTTAACCATTTTTCTTATTCAAAAAATTTATGCAAATATATAAAAATATAAGTTATAATTGAAGTGTTTTTAGTAATAAAACAAATTATAACAGAATAAATGATATTTCAAAAAAAAATTTAAATAAAACGAGTGGTCAAACGTTAAGATAAAAGTCAACTGCATCATTTAAAAGTAAAAGGAGGAAGTACAAAATTTTATCTCCATTTCATCGATCAATATAACCCCCATCACCAAATTGATAGGGGCTAGAATCTGACCATTCATTTCTCTCTAACAATAAGAGTTTGACCTACGAAAGTTTCCTGTTTTTCGTTTTCCGTGTTCTATCATCGAACCAATGATCTAGACAGAATGTTTGTACCGACAGGAGGTTTGTTAATAGAACGGTGAAAGAGTTTATACCGTTAAACTACCGGTCGATAGGAACCGGTGGTTATATTCTAGTCCCTATTGACTTTCGATTTGACAGCAGAGATCCTGTAAACAGTTAAAATGGCAACACAATCCTATGCTTCGAAAGTGAGATTGTCCCATACAACGGTTAGCAGACAAGAATGGATGATGGATTGGAATAACGAGAGGGCGAGCTAGGATGGGTTCAACGGATCGGATCCATCCGGAGATTGACCTGAACCATGATGCAATCATGCAACGAACCTTAGCATCGTATCACTGAAGCTGAGCATGCATGTCCCTTGAGTGGTCTGTGCAGCTGAGCGTGCATGTCCCTGTTCCAAGAACAAACTAAATCAGGAGTGGTTGTAGTGGTTGGCCAGAAAGGAAGCCTGGGAATTCCTGGACAAAAGTCAACCAATCTGAAGTCGTGTTGCTGTTGCTGAAAATTGCTCTTCTCAAGCAATCCAGAATTATCTTACTACTGTATTGCTGTCAGTGCTGCAAATTTTTATCATGCAGGTTCAGTTCAGTTCAGTTCAGTCCACTGCTCCCTCCACTCCATCAGAAAATACCCAGAGAGCTCAGCTCACCAGGGTGCTCATGATAATGCGGAATCATCATGCTCAGTTCAGGTCACCAGGAATTCAGGATAGAATGGATGCTGCTGCTTAATCAGATATTCAGATATGCAGATGGTTCATACTGTAACTGAACAATTTACAGGTAGATCGAAGAAGATGCATCAGAGCTGGCGGCACATCAAAGCTTTTGTTGCTGTTCGTCTAATCGTCTCTTCTAAGGCAACCAACCCTTCTCTTCTTTTCTCCTCTCTGGAATTCAGACACATGCAGAGTTTCAGAGATGAACACATGTTATAGCAAAAAAAATCAATCATTTGTCGCTCTTAAGATAACTCTCCCGATTACGATGCTACTCTCGACAACGATACGTAAAACCGTTTGCGTCAGTAAAACTGGACTAGGATGACAAAAATACGGCCATTGACAGCCATATTTTGCTGTCAGGTCAATGTGTGGCTGGTTTGATTGCTTGTCTTAGAAAAACACTAACATCTCTGGGACATAACTGAAAGTCTGAAACTCTCATTGCTTGCCAAGATGGAATTTTTAACAGCTGCATGCCTTTTGTTTCTGAATCTTGAGCTCTTCCATGGATCAGTCATGGTGGCACAGGCATTCCAATAAAGAAATGTAGCCAACAAGAAAAAGATTTCAACTGTAGTATTCTTTTGTTTGCATCTTCAGATCACACATCAAATATCGCCGTCCTGATCCTGCAGCTGATTAGATGCCACCGTCTTGTCTCTCATCCACATGTATTTTCTCTGGTTGAAGGTCACTATGGACAGATGCCATGAAAACTCCTTGATGGTACAAAATATTTATTTTATATGGACTCTATTACGGTACACCCATTACTTCTTAACATTACTTCTTAAGAGTTAATACTTGGATCATTGATTTTAGTTAGGATTAAAAATAAACTAAAATTAAAATACTTAGTACCGACAAATAATTTGAAAGTATATGTAGAAAATTGAAAAGTTAGCACATAACATTTCTTCAATCCTAACTATCAGATCAAAATAAATTGACGGTTGGTGTACCGTAAAATTTGCCATTTTATATATTAAAAATAAGTAAGAATGAATACAGTGGTTGAGTATATCTGAAAATAGTACGATTACTTTATAGATAAAATTATCTTTAGAGAAAATAGTATATTTAAGACGCATTTAAACTCTTTTTTTACAATCTGTAACAATGTTGTTCTGATGCTTGTTCGTCTTGTAGCCGTATTAATATTTAATATATTTTTTAAGTGTTATAAAGAGAGATACATTAAAGTTATATATTAAGTAAAAATATGTTTTGGTTATATAAATTTTTTGATTTTAAGTAGACTCCATTTTATATACGGCTATGCTATGACCACGTATACATTAATACATCACATTCGATCGTCAGAGCATGTATAATCTTTGAAAAAAATAGAATAAAAATCGGGAAATCACAAAAAAAAATTGAATATTTTGGGTCCGTTTGGTAGAGCTCTAAAGCTGGTTAAATCCTATTCCACCACTCCAGCTCATTTCTTTGAAATGCTTTTAACAGATTCTATAAAGTATTTGGTTTGGTTCCAGCTTTACGGATAAAGTTGTTGGAGCTAGAGCTCTGTACCCTTTTGTTCTTGCCTCTTGGGATCTTCCTGAATTGCCACGGTGTCAATCCGTTCCGTTCCTCCTCACTGGCTCCGTTCCGTTCTTCCTCACCGGTTCCGTTCCGTGCTGTTCCCCTCACTCGCGGGCGCAACTTTAAAGTTACCCCTCACCTCGCCTCGCCTCGCCTCTCCTACCGCTCCGCTTCCTTTCTGCCTCCGGTCCCGGCGCCGCCTCCGGATCGCGGACTTCGGTGCGGTGCACGCGCTCGCGCTGGGATCCTCCTCCGTACCAGGCCTCATGCTGAGTGGGCGGTGACGTGCGCCGCTGCGTCGCCATGGGCTGCGTGCACGGCCGCCCTTCCACTTCCAGCCCCGACGCTTCCGCCTCCCGTCGCCGCGACGCGCCCCCTGCGCCGCCGTCTGCCCAGACGCAGAAGAAGGGGTTGGATATCGCTGCTTCTGCGGCGGTCGGGCAGGCTGCCGAGAAGGGCGGGCAGCCAGCCGCCGCCGCCGATGCCGCCGCCGGGCCGCCGGTGAAGAGGGAGCGCCGGTCGCGGTCGTCGAGGGCCGCCGCTGCGGCGGCGAACGCCGAGGTCCGCATCGGGGGGAGCTTCGCGAACAAGGCGCGCGGCGAGCAGGTCGCCGCCGGCTGGCCCGCCTGGCTCTCCGCCGTCGCCGGCGAGGCCATTGACGGCTGGACCCCACGCCGCGCGGACTCGTTCGAGAAGATCGACAAGGTGCGCTCCGTTCCCCAGCTGCCAGTTCCCCCCAGCTTCGTGATCCATGCCGCGCGTGCTCCCGGCAAAAAAATCGCATCTTTGATCAATTTTTCCTTTTAGATCGGGCAAGGAACGTACAGCAATGTGTACAAGGCGCGGGACTCGCTGAGCGGCAAGATCGTGGCGCTGAAGAAAGTGCGCTTCGACAACCTTGAGCCCGAGAGCGTGCGGTTCATGGCCCGCGAGATCCTCATCCTCCGCCGCCTCGACCACCCCAATGTCATCAAGCTCGACGGCCTCGTCACCTCACGAATGTCCTGCAGCCTCTACCTCGTCTTCGATTACATGGTCCACGACCTCGCTGGCCTCGCAGCCAGCCCAGACATCAAGTTCACTCTACCCCAGGTCAAGATCCCAATTTGCTGACACAGCATCCTGTCGAATTCTGTGAAATGAGGTATAATTGAGGGTGATTGAGGTGTTTATGGTGCAGGTCAAGTGTTATGTGCACCAGTTGTTGTCAGGATTGGAGCACTGCCATGACCGGGGAGTGCTGCATCGTGACATCAAGGGGTCGAACCTGCTGTTGGATGACAATGGAGTGTTGAAGATTGGGGACTTTGGTCTAGCATCGATCTTCGACCCAAACCATAAACATCCGATGACAAGCAGGGTGGTGACACTCTGGTATCGCCCACCGGAGTTGCTGTTGGGTGCAACAGATTATGGAGTAGGTGTCGACTTATGGAGTGCAGGATGTATCCTTGCTGAGTTGCTTGCTGGGAAACCTATCATGCCTGGACGGACTGAGGTTAGCTATACAATGCTTGATTGCTGCTGTATAATATGCTCGAAACACCTTGTAACATGCATCTTTCAAAAATTCAGTTCAGCACCCAGTCGCGTCTAAAGTTCAATTATTAAGATAGGGATATGGCAATGGATTCTGTTCAAGTGTCATCCTCTGGAAGTACATTTGAAATGAGCATTATTTTCAAAATGTTTTCATTGGTCATTGATGTTAACATTTTTCTCAGGTTGTCTATTTTGGTACCCTGAAGCATTGTGTAAGCATATACATCTATGTTATCACTGCTCTTAAAAGTACTATTCTGCCATTCTGGAAAAGACACTTATGATCTGCCTTCAAGTGAAGTCTTGTTTCCACTTACCAGTTGCCACCTTTGTTGCTTCGGTTCACAATGACTCAACCCCTTACCTTGCTATTGGCTGCACAGTCATGCACTCATGCCTAATATGTCTTGTTATTTTGCATGTTATGTTTCAAGCCTATCTGATACCAAACTATGTTTATGTTGTGCACTTACACATCATAGGGATGATAATATTCCTAGGAAAAACATATACTATCATTGTTTGCTTCTCATGATTCTGTTGTTTTAATTATGATTTTAATTCTTTTAGGTGGAACAGCTGCATAAAATTTTTAAGCTGTGTGGCTCCCCCACAGAAGAATACTGGAAAAAGTCGAAGTTGCCTCATGCAACTATATTTAAGCCCCAACAGCCATACAAAAGGCGAATAGCAGATACATTCAAAGATTTCCCACAATCAGCACTGCGACTTATTGAAACACTACTGGCAATTGATCCAGCTGATCGTCTGACTGCAACTTCTGCATTAAACAGTGATGTAAGTTGTCCTAGTTTTGTACCATTCTTTTCATGTTTTATTTAAACAAAACATCAATGATGTGCTCAACTTGTTAATCCAAATTATAACCAAAGGTAAGAATAACAATATTTCATCGTTTCTTTCTGCCAACTTCGTTTAGTAGGTCACTGTTCACTGTTTCACCAAGTAACCATAGTGTCTTCAGTGCCTGAGTGAGATGGAACTGAATATTAACAGCAATAAACTGCATTTCTATCTATTTTATGTTGGAATATTGCCATTTCCAGTGATGACAGAAAATTAATCTAACTTCATGGCAATCACGTTGAAAGCCACATCATGTTATTATCTTAAATTCTTAATGTTAAAAATTGCAACTTTTAAGTTCAAATAAGGTCATAAGCTCATGGCGCACATTTATTTTAGAAGCCATGTGATTTTGATGTTTATCTTGTCATGTATTTGAGCTGAATACAATTTTAGTTCTTCTTGATAGCATATATAATATTTTTTGCAACCTCCTTGATGGAAATGTTTTATAAGTAACATATTTTTTCACCATAAACGCAGTTCTTTACAACAGAACCTTATGCATGTGCTCCATCAAGCCTACCCCAGTACCCCCCAAGCAAAGAGATGGATGCGAAACGAAGAGATGAAGAAGCTAGACGGTTTGTCACCCTAACACTCCACTCCCTTAGAAAGTTGTATTGTTTCTGAGTACTTGTTTTTGCATTCTTTCTGAGTTCTCCATCAAGTTACAAGCATTTTTGTTGATCTAAAGGAGCATGTAGTTAGCAAACTAATACAACATAGACATGTAATGTTCTTGCAACAAACGTTTGTGTATGGAGAAATTGTGTAATCTAGAAGGACCATATCACCAGGTTGAATTAGGAGTGCAGGAGTCTTAAAATCTAGTTGAAGTAGATACGGTGTCGTCTTCTGCGGTATGCTTAGGTGAGCAGCAGAACAGAGGACAGTACTGCTCACTTTGATGACAGGAAAGTAATCAAAGCATGACATGATAAAATTGCATTCAGCATAGCAGACTATAAGAAAATTTATTTCTTGTCTGAAAAGTAGCTTCAGTGCACTGCAAGGCCATATACTGATTTGTACCAAAAGACCTATTCTTGGTTGTTGTGCAAAGATTTATGGATTTCTGGTAACTTGTTGAGTACTCCCTCAAGTTTTAGACTTGGACACATGTATTAACGGGATGAGTAAGAAGACTAAATTACTCTCCTCGGGGTTGGTGAGTGTGGATCCAGAAATGGTTGGGTGGAGTAATGAGTAATCAAGTTCGATGGTAGTATGGGTATTTTGGAGGGTAAAGTTATCTTTTACAAGTACTAATTGCTACGTTTAGGACAAATTTTGGGACATCATCATCAGTCAAGCAGCAGTTTGTCCCCCTTTCCCTTGCATTTTCAGTACTCTCGCTCCAAATATTCCCTTGCCTGTAAATATCTCTAGTTTGTAACCTCATGTGAGTGAGTGAGTGAGTGAGCCTGTAAATGTCTTGTCCTTCAGCCTGTTTGTTGCTTTATTTGCTGATGTGAGTGAGCTTTTGCACTCTATAGAATGCTAATTGGTTTGTTCATTTGATGATCAACAGTTTAAGGGCTGCTGGCGGCAAAGCTAATGGCGATGGAGCTAGGAAGACAAGGACAAGGGATAGACCAAGGGCTGTTCCAGCACCGGAGGCAAATGCTGAGCTTCAAGTAAATATCGATGTATGTGGAATGAACTTGCTTTCCTTACTGATTCCATGTGCTCATTTATTCATTTGTGTGATCTGCTACAGTCGGAAACATAATCTCGAAACAAGGTTAATCTCATGGCTCACTCAATCATACAACTTGCAGAAAAGAAGACTGATAACGCATGCAAATGCGAAGAGCAAGAGTGAAAAGTTCCCTCCGCCACATCAGGATGGCGCACTCGGATATCCTCTAGGCTGTTCAAATCACATGGAACCTGCATTTGAGCCCGCGGATCCTTCTTCGTTCAGCACTGTATTCCCTTACGAGAAAGGCTCTGTGCCTACTTGGTCTGGACCACTGGTTGATCCATCTTCAGGCAACCCGAAGCGAAAACACAAGTCTGGCCGCTCTTCAAAACAACCATGTACGGCCCGTGCCCGATGATTCATTATATGATGCCTAGTGCACACAATGAGTCTTTGATACTAAAGGAGAAAAACACTATGCAGCGGCAAGCAACGATGAATTATTTTCTCTAGATCCATGAATTAATTCCATGTAACGGATTTTTTTTTCAAACAGCAGTGTATAGTCCGGAGAGGGAGCTCAATTAGTCAAATTCTGTACATTAGGTTCTCTTTTCTGTTCTTACAAGCAGGCAAGCAGCTGCAGTTATATGACAAGTTAGATTTACCATTGAGTAATGATGAACTTTCAGGTCTACTTATCATATCACTGCAACTCTCATTCAATTACCTTTTCATCTGATGTTTTGTCTCTTCAGAGAAGTTGTAAAAGAGACTTGAGCTTATTTAGAGAGTTTCTAACAGCTGTAGATACTTCTATAATCTGATGCTTCCTCAAACGGTCAAGAATCAAGATTTAGATTGTGAAACTCCGTAATCGCAAAGTCTAGATGTAAATTAGAATCCAAAAGTTAGAAAGCACATGTTTAAATAACAGTTGACAGCAAAGGACAATGGCCAAGGAGATGAAATTTCCTGTCACCACTGCTCTGGCACAATGTCTGAACTAGCCATTAATCGCATTGCCTTCAATCGCCTGGACTTTCTCCATCAATGTCTGCAACAACTGATGATTCAGTGCTCCTCCTGCGACCATATTGTTGTGAAAGATTTGAACACAAGAACACACAGTGAGACAGAGTGATTGTTGGAGTAACTCTCGTTCTGTCCTTTATTGCAGTTGTATGATATAATTTATACAAATGAAACGATGTGAACTGGTGTGTTTGAAGTGTCCATGAACACAGTGTTAGTTGAGGACGAAGCTTGAGGGGTGCAATGTCCAATTCCACATGCTAAAATTATTTAAAAAAAATAAAATGGATTGTTGAATAACACTACACAAGATGGTTCAAAATGTCCAAGAATGCATTGTTGAATTTCATGCGTGAAGTTAAAAGTACTTGGGCAATTTTCACTAGGTGTAGTATACAAAAATGTCATGGAAAGTACAAGGTAAGGTCAACGTGCATTATCTAAGATACATGTTGCACTCAAATGACTGGGACTGGGACTGTGATCTTGCTTGCTCACAGGGGAGCCAAAAATATATCATGACTACAATTGATTCAACTATTTTTAACTAATTATTCAAAATTTTGAAAGATTTATATACAGTTTCATAGCAATTTACATAGCAATAAGGAACTGGTTGCTTGCATGTATGACGTATCTGCCATCTCATGCTAAACTCAGATCCTTGACGTAGTCAGGTGTATTTCAGCTTCCAGGTCATCTGGACAACGGCGTCTCTTGTCAAGCTGCTTCAAGTTGAGGGCTAAGCTTGTCCAAATCCACAGAAATATCAAGGCCATACTTTGCCATGGAACTGATCATTTTAGGGATATCTGTAATCAAAGCTTCCTCCAGCCCCTGAGAGAAACAAAATCAAACGTTGTTATTAGATGATACCAGAACAGATAAAAAGTGGCTTTGCCTAGTTGATAGTTCTTTATTTCCTCTAAAATTTACTAAGAAATAATCACCCAAAACTCTTGTACATCAAAACATTATAGGCAGTTAGGCACAATTGGTATTCGGAAGTACGCCTCTGATCTTTCATATATTAGAACAGTGTGAGGGCGTACATCCCAGCAAAGAATAGGTGCTAACTAGCGTCACAAGGAGAAAATAATTCGGCAGGCATCTGCAAACTAACATTTTCCTGAATTGCAGGGAAACAAGACCGAAGGTTGTTTAATCTCACCTTCCTATCATCTTTCTTCTGCCTTTTTATCACCTCTGCTGGCCATTCAGCAACCAGCTTCTGGAGTTCATCTTTCACAAATTGTTTCTTCTGATCAGGCAAATGCTACGTTCAACCACAAACTTTCATCAGCCAAGCACATCTTTTCAAAGATAGCGTATGCAAATATTGAGTATCCAACTTTTGGCACCTAGTTTCCCTAGATTTCATGAAAAATATGTTCACTTTCAGAACACCAAAGATGGGATGGACAAGGTTGAAAATTCCACCAAAGATGTTGTATAGCATTTAACAGTAAGAAAGAGAAAGTGTTACACAGAAAGAGACCAGAGCATGCTGATGGTATGAAACATTTTCTCTATTTTGGGAATACAAATCTATAGTAATTAGCCTTGTAAACCCAACCTTGTGAAGGAGTTTAATGAGGGCAGCGGCATTTTCTGGCTTGCGTTCAAGCAGAAACCCCTGCACAAGACAATTCATAATGAGTCTTGAGATCAGAAACCTGAAGTGAGCAGCATAAACAATTTATGGAAAGCGACTATGCAGTTATGCTTAAAGAGGGAGCAAAACTTCTGACAATGACTCATTGACAATAGTATACAATAAACATGTGGTAATGTGATGCTACAATGGTACCATTTATTCAACAGAGTACTAGCGCTTAATGTGAAATGCTAGAAAGTAATAGATATGAAAGATTACAACTACATTTTATATTTTTTACTATAGCTCATTACTAGGAACAATTGCCTTTGCACATGCAAAACCTGTTGCAAGAGTATAATATTTATCTGACCTGCCCCTCAGACTTTATTTTCCATATAGATTGAGAGTCTCCTGCAGAAGAAAAAGTTTATTAGGAAATCATACTTTGCAGAACTAAATCAAACCTTATCAAAGTTGAACATTTTAAAATACAAAAGGAAACCAGATATTTGTAAGCAAACAACTGAAAATAAATATTCCAGTATTTCACAAACAAACATTGTTTTTTTGCAATATCACTATTCCTCATGGATGTAAGCACGAAGGTGCCTGCCTCATTGGTGACTGGTGAGACACGCCAGTTGAATGAACAATGAAACATGTTTAGTCCATCCCAATTCCTGGCAACTTCTCCTAATTTTTGGGTGAGCACCAGAAGGGCAATGAAACATGCTTTTGTTTGTTGTAAGTTTTAATACTATATTAAACATAAAGACCATAAGAAGAATCAAACTGCATACCAACTTTGGCAGCAAATTCCATCCAAATGTCAAATGTGGTACCACGCAACTTGACTCCAGACTTCACGAATCTTGTCGCATATTTTGAGAGTAAATCCCACCTATCTGTGTTATAGCAGATGCTACATAATACAGATAAAATCCATGGCATCAATACCTGGCTAAGGGGAGGGGAGTCATTGATCTGATTAAACTAAAATTAAAATTCAGTGTCCTACAAAATGGTGCCGTTAAAAAACAAATGAATGGACATTAGTAAATAGAATATAAGAACAGATGCAATCATACCTGAAGACTATATCAGCAGTACCTGGTTGCAATGGCAACGAATTTCTCTGAAGGACTTCCATTATCCTTTCCATTAGTTTAGTATCATTTTTCTCTTTAGCATGTTTCTACAGAAGGAAAAAAATCATTACCAAGAAACATCGAGTGTGATACAAAATGTTAATATCATTTAATACCAGTAGAAAATGAGCAGAACCAATGGTAGTTGTTATTCCATAAACATTATGCTTCCATAAAACCTTCAACCCTACATTTACGACACAAAAAGAATTAATTTGAGAAATAAGGTTCTGTCTTCTGAGTTCCATTAGCCTTAGTTTTTGAAGCTAAAATGGATTATTTCCAAACAGAAATGAAAAAAATAAAGCCCAACAAGTCTTCTTATATACAGCCTACACAACTGCAAGAGAAAAACTTGAAATGGCTCCAAACAGTACAGAAAATTTTAACATGACCCACATAATTGGGAAGATGTCACACATCATATTATCAACATCTAATGCTTACAATTGATCTTTAGACCTTTAAATATGACTACCATACCATAGTCACAGGCGCCGATGCGAGCACAAGCCTCTGAAACTTTCATGCAGAGATGGTCGTTGAAGTTTGCATTGATGCGGAGATTTGATAGTCTCTGTATCAAGAAAATGTGTATTGTTTCTTGTGACAGGAGAAACATGTATCAATGTAAAGGATAAAGGTAAATAAACACCATTGCCCACCTCATGTAAAGGAACATGTATTAATAGCAATATACCATTTTCAAGTACTAACTATATGGGAGGGAAAGTCATACACAAAACTGTCCCTTTACAAAACAACTAGAATATTCCTGTTTAGCAATCCAAAATCTTTGACATTTAAAATTATTCAGTTGAAAATTCAGCCAATGCGATCACCACAATGTAACTCAGCTGTGCAGAGATCTCCTTCTCATAGAAATAAAGAAAATAAATCCTGGAAATCAAGATTAAATATATTCTCGTTGTGCGTCATTGATGGCGCTATCAGTGGATGTGCATATGTTCTGATAATAAGACTACCTGATATACAGTACTCTAAGATGGCTTTCCAAATGATACACAAAGGACACAAAAAGACAAGAACATTTAGCCAGGGTAGGAGGAAGAAGTGTTCTTAAGTCATAACTTATGAGTGAAATTGAGGGCACTTACAAATACTCTTAGCTTCTGCAAAATCAGAAAAAGGAGTTTGATGCCCTCCCTATTGGAACAGCTACTTATCATTGACCACAACCAGGCATTTGGAGGCATAATCTGAGCTTCAACAGATTTCAACATTTTTTGATACTGCTCCTCTACAGCTTCTGTGGTCATTCATGCCATCAGCAAATGGGAACATGATATTAATAAAAAAACTAGTCATTCTGAAGTTTACCAGCAAGATGGTAAAGTGCATCGATAATGATCACAGCAGCTAAACATGGTAAACTGAATAAGCAAACAAGGGTATCAAAGGGGAGATAATTAGTGGATGAACAGGAACTAATATGGCAAGGCCAGTGGCCAATGCAGAACATGGGATTCCAAATAACCTGTAGGTTGATCAATGTCAGTTGCTTCTGTTGAGAAGTGAGTAATAGCACACTGATTTCTCAGTCTGCCATTGAGAAGATATATTTGGGGACGACAGAAAGTTACCTAATTTGTTCAAAATAAACATAGTTAGCAAAATTTAATCATTTGGAAGTACTTCAATGGATAATGGAAAAAATTAGTGAACACAAAGATGCTTCATTGCAACAGTTAAAGATCGCATTGGTCAGCTAGAAGCAGGCAAGCAGCTGACTGAAAAACATGGGCCTATAACTACACACGATCACTAAAGCCATCGATGCAGACAAACTAGACAATAAACAAGCCACATTGCTAATCAGTCCAGCTATACTATCTTCCCATTAGACATTAGCTACATTTAAATTGATAAGATTTCAGTTTAGTACCCCACTATTAAGTCACAGGATCTCACCATATCATCATCATCATCATCACCTATATAATAAGCGAATATCTCCAAGGACAAAACCCTTAAACCTCGCGTAAGCCCTTCAGATCCCCTAATGCCACACTTAACCACTTGATATTAAAGCAGGACCATGCTTAATGACATGAACCAACGCTCGAGACTATACGACTAGCGAGCCACTCCCCGCGCCGCGCTCACCACCAGTTCGACGAAATGCCGCGCCGGAGAAACCGGGAAGCGTCGCACCGACGAAATTGAGAAGCTCCTAGCATGGCGCGGAGCGGACGGCGAGGGCGGGAGACCACCGAAACGGGGAAGGACGCCGCCCTCCGCAAACGCAGCGCAACCGAGGCGCGGTGCGGAGAGGATTCCGGGTATCCCGTAGGCCGCCGGCAACGCGAGGAGGCGGCGGGCGCGCGCGGCGGCGGCGGCGGCCTGCATGGCTGCTGCTTCTCCGTGCGGCGCCCGGAGGGGAGGAGGACCCGGCGAACCTTCCGACGCGACCGAGTTGGGCTGAGATTTCGATTAAAATCAATTAGCCCGTCTTATTTGGGCCTTTGGGCCTTTGGGCTTTTGGGCCTTTGGGCTTTTGGGCCTCTGGGCTTTTGGGCCTTTGGGCTGGATTTTAATGGGCTCTCAAGCCAAATTCCTACCTCAATCTGGGCCACATATTCTGGTCGAACGGTGGAGATATGTCCACGAAGTCTCTTCTGCTTTTAGCACAGTAAAATTTGCACCATCTTTTGTAGTAATTAAACAAGATGCTCTAAAATTCTTTTTAAAAATATTTACTTCCTTTGTAATATTTAGATTTTGGCACGTATATTAATTAAGTAGATATGTAAAAAAACTATAATACCCTTCTCATGTTGTGGAGTGTGAGTTTAGGAGTAGCTGAATAATGTAATGAGTAAAAAAGAAAAATAGTATGTGTACTTTAGAAATAAAAGTGTTTTTTTACAAATATTATGTTGGTATATTTGGGACACATCTTAAGCCTTGCAGGTTTGGTGCAATTGTTCAGACTGTTCAATGCCTCAATGGCTCAATAACTATATCAAAGGAGAAGCAACTTTCTGATTCAGAAGCTAGAATCTAAATAAAAAAATAGTCATCTAACTTTTTCAAAATTTGTAGATTCTCATAGTACAAATTTAAAAGATGATATAATCTAGATTTTACAGCTTCTCAGTTCAATTTTTAATAAATATTATCTAACATGCTATTAAAACATATCAATTAATGTAAAATTTGAAAAAGTGAAATTTTAGTAAAATATACAGTATAATTTAAAAATATATACGTTACAAAATTTTATGATTATAATTATTTACATGTAAAATTACACATTAATAATGTAACTAAACATGATGAACAAACAAAATATAAATCTACAATTATTTCAATCAAACAAATTCTTAGCTATATCTCACAAAACACACCCTTATATCCCTTTTCATGATGCTAATGATATGTTTATCCTGAATACTATGTAAAAATTGCACCTTTTTCTTGCGAGATCCTGCGGAACAAATCGGTTAATCAGGCGTTAGCTCGACTAATAATCTACTAGTAGTACTAGGATTGAGTAATGACGTTGACAACGAAAGCTCGTGCTCGGTTGGGTCCTACCATGGTGAGGCCTTGGCATAACCAGAGGATGGGAGCCGCATATTCTCGCTCTTCTCCTCCGACGGAAACAGCGGCCGGGAAAGCGACTCCGAGCAGGCGCCCGCTCGGCACCAGAAACTCGCCGTCGCCGATCGCCGGCCGTTCGTTGGCCTCTCCGGTACTCCCACTCTGCTCATCCAGCCTCCCTCTATTGCAATCTTGGAGCTCCCCACGAGGTTCCTCAAATTCTTTGCCGCTAAGCTTACTTCCCCCACCCATGTGACTTCTCTTCTCTAGTTCTTTGTTCATGTGAAGCCAAAGCTTCGTTTTTTTTCTAGTTTGATTCTGGAAGTGCGGACCTCCTAAACTCACCAAGTTGGGTTCTTTCTTGCTGCTCCTATGATCCAGTCTTGTTAACGGTTCGTTTTGATGTGATCTTGGTTTGGATGTGTGTGTAGGTTCATGGAGAGGTGGAGAGGTGTCAGTGTGGTCGCTCTGGTGATCTTGCTGTCCACTGCTTCTCATGGGAGAGGTAGTTCCATGTGATTCTTTGGCCTCAAGTTCCAATTTGATGCTTGCTGGGTTATTGTTCTAAATTTTCCTCAATGCATTCCAAGAATGAGTTGACATTGAGCAGAACAGTAAGAATCAAGCTATCAATAACTGTATTCATATGACTGCTTGTCTGCTTTGATTGGAGAAACCAGACCAATGCTTATGCAGATATCTGAATATGTATAGTTTTGTAGAGGTAAGGGGTATCTACGGCTGACAGATGAGATTATCCTGTTCCTTTGATTTTACAAAGTTCTGGTTTTCGGCTTCCGGTTAGAGTTTAGGGATGCAATGATCAGCAACTGGACTAGTTGACCAAGTTACTAGCTGTTGTCATTGGGGGATCTATGTGGAAACGTGTAGTTGGGTGGGTGGGTGAAAGTTGGAATTTTTTACTGCCCCGCTGTTACAAATATAATTGATGTCCTAATTGCTGGAAATGAAGCCATGGTTGGTGGCTGTCTAAAATAACAACATTGGAAACTGGAAAGAAATACCCTATGGCAATAAATTATATTAGACATTGCTTTTTTTCTGAGGAATCTATTGTGCTGAGCACATTTTTGAATCTTAAACTTGATATCTATGGAGCCTTCGACTACTTTCTTGTCGTCTTAAACTTTCCATAGTTCATTGCAGTTGATGGATTACTTGCACTGATAAAACTTGGTTTCAGTATTCCTAACTGAATGAACTTGTTTAAGGAAGCCATATATTATACACAACTTGAGTACTTTTTTGTGAAGGAACCTAACTCGTTGAACTTGCTTTCTGCGCTACTGGCTTTCATTGGGCTTAGTTTTCCCTCCCAGCAAGCTTTAGTTCATTAGTTGGCACTTAGGACACATTTTTTGGGGGCATTAATAGTTTACTCACTACATGGAACTACTGACAGAGGTTTAAGATTGAGACTTAGAGCTGCCATAAGTTTACCAGGCTAAAAAGCTGATATTGGGGCCACTTCTCCTATAAGGTTACTGCCATTAAAATTGTAAATATGAGATCAACTTTTCTTCACTTATGACTTATGAGTATATGAGCCCACTTATCAGTTTTCTTTTCATATGTCAAATTTTGGTTTATTACTGATTACTGAATTTAGCGGTGGTTCATCTGCTAGCTGCATTCTTACAGTAGATGTAGCTGGCCATCAATGTTTGTATTCATGATTTCATCATGAAAAACTGGAGTAAAGCCAACTTTTTTACTATAACAGATCTCTCTGTCAAGAATTGCAAGCAGAGTTTGATCTATGACCATACTCTTGCGACGACTCTTGTGGAATATGCTTCTGCTGTAAGAAACTTTTCCTTGTCATTAAATGAACGGCATGTGTTCTAAACAGCATTTTGTTCATATTTATAATTATTGTCTCAAGTTTCACAAGCCAACTGTGTTTCTAAATTGTTTCCTCTTTTTGTTCAAAATAAACTTAGCCAATGGTTCCCTGTTGTCTATAGGTGTACATGACAGATTTAACAGCTCTGTATACATGGACATGCTCAAGGTGTAATGACTTGACTCAAGTAAGAAGCCTTCAAGTTTGTTCTGTTCCATTCATATCTAGAGGGGTGCTCATTAACTGCATTAAAAAAATCCTATGTGGTTACTAATTTGGTGTGCTGGGGGGATCCCCTCAAACATTCATTCATAGAAATCTTTTTTATTTTTTCTGTCAGTAAAATATTTCTTTTTGTTATGGACATGATGAATTATTTGCTATTTTTGATATGTCTGCCTTTGAAATAGGGTTTTGAGATGAGATCTCTTATTGTGGATGTGGAGAACTGCCTGCAGGTTCTGAAAATTCTAATTAAGCTGTCATAAATTTTCCATGATATTTGAGCTCATTGAGCCTTTATTGCTTTCTTTATATTTTCTGACACTACATGGATGAATGATGTAATAGGCATTCGTTGGAGTGGATTATAATCTAAATTCAATAATTGTTGCAATCAGAGGGACTCAAGAGAACAGGTACACTGACTTTGCACACCGTGTTACTGTTCTCTGTTCACATGTGATTTATGTCTTGATTTGCTTACTCAGTGTGCAGAATTGGATCGAGGACTTGATATGGAACCAGCTTGATATGAGCTACCCAAACATGCCGAACGCGAAGGTTATTACTGCCAACAAAGTGTTTGTCTCCTTTTTTACAAGATTAAGTTCATCTTTTTCCCCCTAAATATCTCTACTACTATGTTTAAAGGTGCACAGTGGATTTTTCTCTTCCTACAATAACACAATTTTACGCCAAGCTATCACAAGTGCTGTCCACAAGGCAAGAAAGTCATATGGAGATATCAATGTCATAGTAACAGGGCACTCAATGGGAGGAGCCATGGCATCCTTTTGTGCCCTTGATCTTGCTGTAAGTATTCAAGGCCCAAAGTTTTTACTAACGCATCCAGTGTTCAGACTCCAGACTCTTCTAAGAAATTCCAGATTGCAATCTGTATCAAATTATTCCGGATCTTCCCA
Source organism: Zizania palustris (assembly GCA_019279435.1). Classification (NCBI taxonomy): domain Eukaryota; kingdom Viridiplantae; phylum Streptophyta; class Magnoliopsida; order Poales; family Poaceae; genus Zizania; species Zizania palustris. The sequence continues at coordinate 69,288,344 of JAAALK010000079.1, read as the reverse complement.
TAACAAATCATATAAACTGGTGTCTTCTTGTTCTTTAACCCTATCCGCAGATCAATCTTGGAAGTGAAAGTGTTCAACTCATGACTTTCGGACAGCCTCGTGTTGGCAATGCTGCTTTTGCCTCTTACTTTGCCGAATATGTACCCAACACAATTCGAGTCACACATGGACAAGATATTGTACCACATTTGCCCCCTTATTTCTCCTTTCTTCCTCATCTAACATACCACCACTTCCCAAGGGAGGTATGTATGTATGTCTCATCCATAAGCTTATTGAGAATAGTTTCTTCAGTTCTTGCAACTTGGAAAGCGGCCTTTATCTATTCTTATTGTTACATAGCACACTGTATGAACTTGCATTAGCACCCTTTATATCTATAGCATTGATACAAAATCATGCCTAGAGAAACAGGTTGTTAAATCATATGATAATCCTAGCATTCTGGAAAGTGGAAGCAGCAATCTAGTTTCTTCCGAAATAGTTTTTCATCCATATCATCCTGCTAAAGTTCTCCCCAAGACCAAGACCAAAAGAATATGTAAATATTCTCCAAGAGAAGTGGTGCTACATGCCTACATCCTTGTATTCACATAATTGATTTGCTAAAATATCAGGTATGGATCAATGACTCTGACGGCAACACAACTGAACAGATCTGTGATGACAGCGGCGAAGATCCAAACTGCTGCAGGTTTAAAGGCTCATACCTCATTGGCATCTCAAATTTGGTCTCTCTTTAGCCTCTAACTATAATTTCCACCCACTCATTCATTTCAATAGGTGCATATTCACATGGAGGTTGAGCATTCAAGACCATTTCACATACCTGGGAGTCGATATGGAAGCTGACGACTGGAGCACTTGTAGAATCATCACAGCTAAAAATGTCAAGCAGTTACAAAAGGATCTTGCCAGCAACATCATCATCTCAAAGCACCCTGTTGATGTCACAACTGTAGAATCTAGTGCACAAACATACTGAAGAAGTTCTGATAGTCTACGATGTTTCTTTTATCTGATTTAGAGCAAAAGATGGAACCTTGCTTTTTCTTCAGAGGTGAAGACTGAATTAGAGATTCATTTATATTTGGATGTAAGCATGTAACATGGTTCTTTTCATAGCTTGTGAATATGTGAAGGTGTACATAAGAATGATAGGTTCATAGATTCTGTTTCTCTGATTCATGAGCTATTGTTTCAGGTTATGCATCTTGTAAATACAATAAAACAGGAATAGTTCCACTCATCTATAAATGTCCGTACAGTTTCTGCATCTACTGCTATGTAAGCAAAAAATCTATAATTATGCTGACTTTTAGTAGCAAACTGAAATAGAGTTCGTTGCCGGTCAGTAAGTTTGTAAAGCTTCTTAAACTTAACTTGAGCAGCAAACTAATCGTTGTGATGTCACTGCTCCGGCGAGCCCGAGCCCGATGTGCAGCCCGGAATGAAGCCTACCAGATGGTAGATTTTTTTTAAAAAAAAATAATTTCAAATCCGGAAGTCGAATTTCAAAAATTGCAAAATTGGTTCCCGTCGGCGAATCATCCGCCGAATGAAGTCATGTCATACCATTCGGCTGAACAAGGCCACGTTTAGCAAATGACAGCCCTGGTCCTAGGATTTTGAGGGCCTTTGGGCGAATTCGTGCCAACTGTCCCTCTAGACAATAAACTTTATAATATATGATTTAATTTTATTTGTATAAAGGAGTAGCAAATTCAATAATATATTTTTAATTTAACATGTCTGATAATTATCACAGCAAGAAATAATGTAGACTAAAAAAACATTACATTTGTACTTGTATAACTAATATGATTACCTTAAATAAGAATAGAACTCCATTGTATTCCTTTCTTCTTATAAAAAGATATTTCTTTGGGCATTTCTTGATGCAAAATCATCAAAGACGATATTGAGATCAATAGTATCCAAGATATCCTTCTCGATGATGCATATAGCCAATCCATTTAACCTTTCTAATGACATGGTTGATCTCAAATAGTTCTTTAACAATTTCAATTTTGAGAAACTTTTTTCGGCAGAAGCTACAGTCACAAGTACAGTTAAGAGAATTCGATAGGCAATGAAACATTTAGATAGTAATCTGCGTCCATAACAAACTTGAGAATCTCAAGCGCTGCATCAAAGAATCTGGCAAAATCACTTGCAACACCTTTAATTTTGAAAAAAATAATTGATCTCAGCATCGAATGAGTTATCATGAGAAAGTTTATCCACAAAAAGCTTGCAGTACGTCTAAAGATCAACTTCATCCAAGGATTTCAAATTTTCTGAGTTGAACAAGAACCCAAAGACATTATCAAATACAGTCATTTGCTCAAATCTAGTAGTCAATGAAGCAATTGCATTATCAATCATAACTAGAAAGTACTCTCTTTTAAAGGAGTCCACAACAGATTGTTGTATTTCCTCGTGTACTAGTGTATACTGTATACATGGTCTTAGGCCCCTTCTCGGTATGGGCCCTCGGTCGTCGCACAATGTGGCCACCCCATAGGGCCGGGCCTGGCCGATGAACGGCCAAACGAAGCCCAACATGTAGTTCACTCAGCGCCGCAACGACTATTTCGACCGAACATGATCATGTCAGCCTGGTTCGATCAATCAATGACTGAATCAAGGCCACGTTCAGCACTTGATCGGCTAAACCAGGTCACATCAGATTGGACTAGTCATTGGGTTTCGTTCAGTCGTTCATCGGCCGAACGAGGCTGATGTGGCCACGTCGATGGATGAACGACCGAACGAAGACTGACATGTCGTTGTTTTCAGCGGATGATCTATTGATGGTAGCCTAATTTTGTAATTTTTGAATTTCTACTTTCAGATTTGAAATTATTTTTTAAAAAAATATTATTAAAAAAATTCTATGGTAGATGTATATTTGCATAATGGTCCCTCCCATTGTTTGGTTAAGCTCCTCAGTCTTCACCTTCTTCCCATTCCCCGTTCCCCACTTGAGGCATCGACGGAGCTCCGGCGAACCCGCTGAGGTGGGCCGGCGAACCTATTATGCGTAGGCCGAGATGATGAGACAACGCAAAATTCAATCGACATATGAGATATGGAGCCGCCTCGTCACCCTGTTCCCTTAGGCGAAACTCCAGCAGCGGCGGCGGCGCATCGGCGGACGGAGAAGCGGAGCGGAACGGAGTGAGAGGGGAGCTTTCTGGTGGACGGGATGAAGTAATAATGGTGAGTTTATGTGTGCATCACGGCCGCTGAAAATTGAAGCTTTCGTCCCCCTTGCGCGCCGCCTGCCGGTGCCTACACAGCGGCCACCCGCCAGGCTCTTCGGCCTCCTGAGCTCTTCGGCCTCTGCGGCGCCGCAAGCAGTAAGATGTAAGCGACTTTGGCAGCTTCCGCCGATATCTCCTGCGTCCAGTTTCTTCCGGATTTTCTCGATGCATTTCTGCTCATATTAGTTGTTGATGGCTAATCTTTCCCAATCCAGCACGGACACTTGAGAGACGAGTGGCATGAGGAGGGCAGCGGGCTGGCCCAAGATCGGCGACCTCGCCACAAGCGATGTGGTGGTGCGGCTGCGGACGCCGGAGGGCCGGGACGAGTGGCTTTACTGCCACTCCGGCGTCCTCGCCGCCGGTAGCAAGTACTTCGCTGACCGCCTCTCTAATGACTGGCCGACGTGCCAGATCCTCGGCTCGCGCTACTGCGTCGAGGTCTACTGCCAGGAGCTGGACCTCAGCTCCCACGTCACCGTGCTCCGCCTCCTCTACGCCGCCGAGCCTTGCTCCCGCTTCGGCGTGCGCAGCTCGCTCGGAGTTCTCCAGGCCGCCGTGCACCTCGGATGCCTTCAGATCGCCGGCGCGTGCGTGGACTACCTGGAGTCCGCGCCGTGGGACGAGGCCGACGAGGAGGAGATTCTGAGGACCATCCCTTGCCTCGGCCCGCAGTACGAGCGCGTCCTTGCCCGCCTGCGGCCAATTGACCCGGCGCCAGTGACCAGCATCTTCTTGTCCGCGTTCCGGCACGCGACGTCCATGCTCTCCGTGCCAGAGCTCAAGTCTGCGGCGCAGGAGCAGCTAGACTACATGCTCACCGAAGACGACGACGCACCATTGCTACTCCTCCACGACGACGACATCGTCAAGTCTCAACTCAACGACTGTGTGACAGGTTTACTGAATAGATTCACCGGCTTCATCAGTTCAATCCCGACGAAACAAAAGCAGACACCTTCAGGCCATCAGCAGGAGTTGCATTCTCTCGTCTCTGATTTCTCCTGGGCATGTCAGGTCTTGAGCAAGCTCGAGATGATGAAGTGCCTTGTTGTCTACTGGGTTGGGGTCTCATCTGATGTCGTTGAAGCCATCGACGCCGTGGACTGTCTCGACACTAGACTGAAGGTAGCAGAGGTGTCTGCAAAAGTTCTTGAGGCGATTGCTTTTGGCAACGCCGTTCTCCCAGCCGAGAAACGTCGTGATGCTGTGAATGTTTGGGTTGCCTTTGCACGGACAACCAAGCCGTTGGTGGAGCTGCAGCACCACCACGACGACGACGACGACAATGGTGATGCCGAAGCACCCAAGATCAACTTAGACAACGAGCTATGGCAGAGCCTGGAATCAGCAATTGTCTCGATTGTGCTGACGCTGCCGTCCAACATGCAAGCTGACATTTTGTCGGATTGGCTTCAGTCAAAGCATGCTAAGTACCCGGACCTGACAGAGGCATTCGAAGTGTGGTGTTACAGATCGAAGGTTGCCAGAAGAAGGCTCTCCTTCTTGAGCCAAATCAACAGGGTCACTTGATAGTTGATTCTTCACCTGCCCTTTCAAAATCAAACATTTGGGAAAATGCTCTAGCTGCTGTACTCTTATCACAGGCAGCACGGGATGCCTTTGACCTTTATCCTTTTGTCAACGTTGTCATCACAGTTTAGTCGAGATTATCCTCGTGAATCTAAATACATTGTTCACAGTCAAGCAACTAATGAGCTTGCAGACCAATTGTTGATATGTAATGGTATAATTAGTCTGATTACAGGATAGTCGCAACCTTAAAATTATTTTGCAGTTGAATGAAGTATCCACCGGTCACTTTTGTGAATCTCCCTTGCCCTTTGCCTCTAATCCCACCACTAACCCTATCCATTGGATTTATGATCTTGATTCATAGTTTTCGAGGTTGCACGGGGCAGATGGTTACATTAGATAAATTCTCCTAGAGCTCACCTAGATTACTTGTAAAGCCGTCACTAAGGGTTCGTTTGGTTGGCTCGATATCCTTGGATGGGATAGAGCCATCTGAATCAGTTGTTTAGTTGGAGCGCGAATGTGGATGAGATAACACCGAGAGAAATATTCCTTCGATATGTTGGATGAAAGATTCGGGAAATTTTTCTAGATAGCTTATTCAATATCGACGAGATGATATGTCATCTCATAATTGTTTATTACACATTTATTTTTTTATAAATATTCAAATGATTTTTACTCCCAAATTATTTATCCAATTTATGATCTAATTACATCATTGTATTGATTATAATTTAATCTATAAAATAAGATCTCATATGATTATATTTTTTTTAAAAAAATATATTTGACAAGTGGATCCCACTAAATTTAAACATATCTCATCCAAGTTATATATATCTAACTAAACAAAAAATTATTTCATCCCATCCATCTAACCAAACACCTTAAATGTATCATATCATCCTTACATACATGGATGAAATCATCCTATTCATCCCCACCCTCAAAACAAACGAACCCTAAGTAATCCAAATCCAGAAGCCTTAAAATTAAAATGAACAAATTTAATATTACAATAAATAAATAAACACATTTAAGTATTTTTATATAAATATTTTAAATAAATTATGTATTGTTTAAAAGTTTGTAATATACGCGTTGACCAGTCCAACCGAGCAGAAGCGTGAACTGCAAGGAGGCGAAGCGTACTCTGGAAGGAGCCGAGGCCCATGCAGCCCACGCCTCCTCCAACCAAGCAGAAGCGTACGCTGCAAGTAGCCGAGGCCCACTAGAGCCCACGCCGCCCCCTAAACCCCCGCCCCGCGAGGCTCTCGGACTCGGCCGGAGGCGGACGGCGTCTCCTCGCCGGCGACCATGTCTGCCTCCTCGCCGGAGCCCTCGCCGCCGGGGACATCTTCCCCCGTGCTCAGCGTGCGTATCGTCTCCCTCGACTACTACATGGCGCCGCCCCTCCCAGGGTTCGACTTCTCCTACAGCCCCTTCCACGGTGCGTTTCCCACTCTCCCCCCGCCTCTCTCGATTTCCGTTTCGCTCCTTGTTCTGCCTCTGCGCCGCGCCTCGTCAATCGGCTGCTCAGTTTGATGTGTGGTGGTGGATGTAGGCGAGGAGGTTGAGGAGGTTCCGGTGATCAGGATCTACGGCTCCACCCCGGCCGGGCAGAAGACTTGCCTCCACATCCATCGGGTCGGTAGCAGCTTCTTTGACGAGCCTTTTTTTGTTCTGTTCATATCAGTCACGAGTTAATTTTGATCATCATATTTAGTTGGATAGTTTCAACTGAGAGTGCGTGTGTTGGAGTGTTGGTCTGACTGAAGATGTGAGGGTGTGGTACACTTCCGTTCGCGTTTGCTGTTAGGTAGCCATGAGCAACAACTAGGTCTTCCTCATGTAATACAATAGTTAAGAAAAACAATTGATGCTTGTGGCTTTTCCTGCCCGAATTCAAATTTGAAAAATTGGAGGGCATGCGTTTAGTTCACTGTCCGCGCACCAAATTCGAAGTTTGGAGCTCTGACATCCATACTTATAGTTCACTCGGACTATCAGAGTGCTGTTGCTTTGTCTTGATCAGTAATTTCACTGGAGGTTTGTTCATTGGGGAGATTTGATGATTTGCCAAAAAAAAGTTTAGCCTGGTTGATTAGTTGCCACTTGTGTGGATGACATGTGGGACCATATGAGTTGTTGCCCATGTGAAACGCTTAGCAATTTCAACTTATTACCATGCTCTCTTGCCTCGCATGTTTCTTAGTTTCCTCCTCTTATCCTAGATGAGCTTAACTTTAGTTTATAAGTACTTGGTATTTGTTTGTATTATGCACAATTTTTACTACTATTTGCAATTATTATTTTTCTTGATTTTGGACATACATATGATTACTACTAAGCCTTTCAATCCCAAGAAAGTTGGGGCAGGCTAGAGTTGAAACCCAATCTTAGGTTTCATCTCCATTGGAGTAGCTAGGTTTTCTATCGGCTTGCCAAGCCTATCAGGCTATCACAACTTTTTAGGGGAAAGGGACCTTCCCTCGGTCCCTCCTTTACCAGGGCTTGGGACCTGCTTTGTTGAGACATCATAGGTGGAGTCATACATATGATTATTTGTTCTATTATATTCTCAATGTATGCTTTTGTATGCTTACAGACATACTTCATTTTTTTCATAATTTTTTCCCCATGGAAGTGTGTTCAGATTATTCCATTCATCCCATTTGTGCCAACTAGTTTGTAAATGTTTATTGTTTTTCACATCTAGGCCCTTCCATATTTGTATATACCTTGCACAGAGGAGCTTCTTCACAATATTGAAAAAGGTGATTCATTCTTCTCAAGTATGCAACTCAAATGCATTGCTTGTGCTTTTACTGTTGTTCTTGCCGTTTTTTCCGTGCATTATCCTACTCGGGATTATGCTGATGATTTTCATATCTACAACCTGAAACTTGAAATTATATTGCTATCCATTCATCTTCTAGCTTATACTTATTGTTATCTCATGAACTTTTTATATACTATTCCTCATATATATGGCAGTTGCATGCTGCCATTGATTGTTTTTATGACTTTGATTTGTGGTTTGAAAGATCAGTTCTTCAGATGTCAAGATGTTGCTCTTTGTTGCATTTGCAAAGCATTTAGATAACTTAGACACTAGAGTGAACCCTTAGTATGTGGCTTGTCAAATGGCTTTTTGTTTGAACCAAAAAATTTAAAAGTATGTCCATCATAAATGGTAGTACTGATACTCCCCTATCAACCATGAAATGTCAAATTGTCAAGAACATCGCTTGATGATAAGGAGAAGTTGATATGTCTCTTTTCTGCCTGTTCTCTAGGTAATTCATATATATCTGGTCTATTAAGTGACCTTGAGAAAGTTTTGCAGGTATTTTTAAAGTCCATAATTTTTTATGTTATCAATTCCTTGTATATATTTTGTGTATCATCATTTTTCTTGCAGTTTCGTGGCTCATCAAAAAAGAAGCATGTGCATGGATGTACCCTTGTTCGAGCAAAAAAGTTGTATGGCTTTCATACATCTGAGGAGCTTTTTGTGAAGATCTACCTGTATCCATTGTTTCATATTTTTTAAAATCTATTGTTATTGTTGCTATGGATGTTTGAACCATTTCTAAATCATTTGTTCTTCCATTCTCGCTTACCATTTGAATATATTACAAAAAAATGTATGGATATAATCCATGTAATTATTTAAATATCACAACCAAACTAACTGATTTCATGAAATCATGAAGAAAATACCGAGTTTAAGTGTTTTAACTTATTTTGCTCTTCTTTTTGCTTTGTAAGTTCTATCAGTTTGTTCATCCATAATATTATAATATTTTCATAGATATCATCTACTGCACAAGGGCACCACACCGTATATGTACAAACTCTTAAAGTGCTATGCTGGGTGTATATAAATCACTTGATGTTTTGTACTTCAACAGATCTTGTTGTACACTTAGATCTGGACTGCCTTTTAGAATAAATGCATGCATGTGTTTCAATTTATTTCTTTAAAACTTTTCCATACAATTGATTGCCTTGATATAATCTGAAGATATTATCCTCATGAAGTTTCTCGAGCTGCAGCCCATCTATTGGTATGTTGGCTTCTTCTGCTTAATTTATGACCTTAATATTTTCCAGATAGCTAAATAATTTTGAACATAAAGAATATAGCTGTGATATTTGTTTCTAGAATTTTGGTTATATAATTTCATTTTTCTTTTGAAAATGGCACTTTGTTTACACTCTCCATTTTTTTATTTTTATATGTTCATAGTTTCTGAGTTCCAACACAGACCTTCTCTTTTTATAAGTTTACTTAAAAATATGTCAATAAAATGATAATATTGTGGAAGTATATTAAGCAACTAATCTTATATAATATTCTTGTAGCCAACCTAATGACCTATGCAATTGTGGACATATTAATGAACAAACTTTACAAAACTTGATGGCTTGGCCAACAAGTAAACAAACAATGAAAGGAGTATTTATTGAAAGAGAGAGTTGTGATAGATATCTAAGTAATCTAACTGTCAATATTTGCTTTCGTCGGATCTGATTCCTTTTAACTTTACAATAATAATTTCTTTACTTGTGAGCTGTAATGGAAACTTGCATTTTTGAGCTACAAGGTTTTATATCAAACACCTTCTGTTGTTTGCCATTTGACTTGATCATGTGCATTGATTCTCTGTGTTGCATGTGATTTTGCTTTCTTTTCATGATGCGAAGCTTTGAATTCATTCTCCCAGCAACCAGAAACTTGGCCAATAAAGAATTAGGTGAACCTGTCCTTTACACAGACTATCAGATGTTATATTATATTAATTTGAAATTATGCAGTGTTTCTTGTGATATTCCTTGTAAATACAACTTTGTTCTTCTCAAATTAGAGTTTTTAAAACTATTTCCTCTAGTACTGATTTCGAGCTGCTGCTTGGTTTCAGGATGGTGCTGTTCTTAATAGAGTATTCCAACCTTATGAATCCCACATTCCATATCTTCTTCACTTTTTGGTGAGAGCAATGCCTTTTCTTGTTTATGTTCATAGATCTGTGAACTGCAAGAATAATATTTTATTTGTCTCTTTTGTACAAGAATGGAGTCTTAATTTAAGAAATATTGTGGTCTTGATTTTATATATATATATATATATATATATAATGTGATATTTGAGCATCTGGAGGTGATCATTTCTGTTGAATGTATATTTTAGATTGACTACAACTTGTATGGAATGGGCTATGTACATGTCACAGACTTCAAGTTCCATCCTCCATTGCCAGATGATTTTCATCCTAAGTCATCTCCTCACAGGAAGGTGGACTGCTTCACTGAATCTGAGGATGAGCCAAGTTTTATCTTCATTCATCTTTGTTGAATTATACTTTATCCACTGGTTCTACTTAAAAAATCCTGCCTTTTTCCCTTAAAATGATAGGCACATTCAGATAATGCTGCAATTAGAAAACCAACAATTTGGATATCTTCAACAGTACCACATTCTTTAATACTGAGCACTTCTGTCGCTTCCCGTTACATGGAAGGAACAGATAGGAAAGGTGCTAATCGGCACAGTTCTTTGATGCTTGAAGCCAACTCAAGAGTGGAAGGTCCGATTGCCACAATGACAGATTCTAACAGCTATTGTTTATTGTATCCATGGGTTGCCCTACAATTTCTTTTTCATGTGTAGGCATCCTAAATGAGAAATATAAGATGTACACATCCCTTTCGCAAACTACAGCAGATAACAAAATGGTTCAGTCACTTTTAGCAATTTGGGAGGTATCTTCCCACTCTTTTACATGTATGTATGCTAGAAAATTTCTAATTGCCTAACCTTTGTAGTATCTGTTTTGCTAAGGAATTTGAGCCCTTAAGATTGCTGGAGGAAGCAAAACCTGTTGATATGGGCAGACCTTTGCGCGATGTTGTTCTTAAAAGTTTTCTTCATGGTATTAAATATGAGAACACCCTTTCTATGTTGTGTCCAAAGGAGGAAGTGTGCTATCACAAAGTTCCTATCACTGAAGAGCCTGGAAGACTAGAAGGATGTTTAAAATCATTAAATGATATTATTGGGACTGTCACTTTTTCACAGAATGACTACTGCCATAATATTGGAAGTGATTGTTCTGCGGGCACTCAAAAGGAGAACCAAATCACAAGTGTTCTGTGCCTAGAGTCATCAAAACAAATATCTACTGAGAGAAACAGTCAGTATCCCATGTCATCATCTGCTGCTCAAAGAACATCATCTCAATTATTTGATGAACATGAAAAGGTAATATAGACCATAGATCGTAACTATCTGATTAGGCCTTGCTTCAAATCAAAGCATAATCCCTCCGGTGTACAAATAATAGTCGTTTTAGCTTTTATTGAAAGTGTACAAATATTAGTCGTCCCGTCAATCGAAGTATGGCTGCCAAATGAGATGTGGTCATCGGGAGTTGAACTTAGGTGGCACCACTAAAGTCTAGGCTCCATAACCAATCAAAACAACCTTTGTAACTTTATTTAATGTCATCTTGGTACGTGTAATTATGTCTAAATGACTAATATTTGTACACCGGAGGGAGTATTCTATGGAGTTAATTTGTAATTTAATTGGAGGTAAATCAATAAAAAACTAGATTGGATCAATTTTCCTTCAGATCCATAACACACATCAAAATAGTTTCAAGCTGAACAATTGCATTATTGCTGCTGGATCTTGGCCACTGATAAAATACCTGATGCCTTAATCACATCAAACAAAACTGTTACGCAGTCACACACACTCAAGAAGGTGTCACACACAGATCCGTAGCTCTGAAAGCACACAAGTACCTTAGATGCTTTATTAAAAGTACCTTAGATGCTTTATTAAAAAAAGTACCTTAGATGCTTCAGGATATGACAATCCATAGTTTTATCCTGTCAGTCATTTCAAATACTATTTTATTGATTGGTTTGAGAGTGTCCATTCTTGTATTATGCATATTTCATCTTGCTGCATTTGCATATTATGTTTTATTTCTATTTGGTTGCATATATCACTAGTTTATTGATTAATTCAGTTCTTCTGATCTTGTAGTTTTTCTTTTGTAGCGTGTGGATGCTGAAGCCCTTGGACTACTAAGCTGGCTGGCCTCCTCACAAGCTGCAGATGAACCAACAACTGATGACGAGTTGGCCAATGAAGCCATTCTCAGCCCTTTGTTTTCCAAGAAGTCCATTGAAGTTGCTTTAGAGTCTGCGCACCTGGATTTTGATAGTGCTTCTCAGCAGGAGTGCCAGGATATTCTTGATTCAATTGAACCTGTAAATGGAGCAGAAGAACCAAATGATCAGATGTCTTCCCGCAGATCTGTAAGGCTCGATGAGAGTACTTCACTGAGAAGCAGTATTCCCCAGCTTGATGGGTCATGTGATGAAAATCAGGAAACCACACAAGAATATGAGAAGCATAAGAATATGATCAGCAAGAAGAGGGCAAGATTACCTAGTTACACATCTCCTAAAAGTAGTTCAAAATCCAGTAAGCGTGGAGGAAATGAACTTCTCTGGGGTTCTTTGCCACTTTCCATTAAAAAGAGGTCAAATGTAAATCTTGATAGTCATGTTAAAGCCTCCTCAGGCAGTGTGATGCCAACTCAGAATGACCTAAGTGCTTTTTGCATGAGTGGAACTGGAAATAATTCTCATGATACCACAGATAACACTGAAAGAGCATCTTCTAGTTCGGCAGGTGAACAGGACCCACTCTGTCATTCTGTAAGGGATTTGATGAGGAGTAGGAGATCTTTTCGGTCTGAACGTTTTGAATATGCTAATTCTGGAGATGAGGCATGCACCATTCGTAAGGAGAATGAAATTCTGAATTCCGAGGGCCTACAATTGCATGATTTGTCCAATGATCTTTCAAATTCAGAAATACATAGTTCTGGTGGTGAATATTTACAGCTGACCTTTGCACAGAAACCTCCAGTGAAGAATCAAGTATACTCTTGGAGGGTTCTTCAGCAGGTAGGGAGCAACCCAACTGCAAGTTCCACAATGGATCTTTATTTTATCATGGTGAATGTGATTCTTTTGATGCATTGTTGCTCATGTAATTTATAGAAATCTTGTGTTAGCTTTGATGTTTCTGTTACCCATCTAATATGTAAATAATTGTGTTTGTGCCCCTGGTATGATTATGCAACGGATGTTCACTTTTTTCTTTCATTTTCTCTAGCACTAGGCTTTGAGGTTCATCCCAATTTCAATAGCTCATTATTATTTCCCCTCTGGTACCATTTGGACTATCAATCAAATAAAACAGTATAGTGTATAGCACTATGAATTTAGTGTATCATTAACAAATTATATTTAGCTGTTGGTGTCCACACTACTATTCATCAGTGTTCAGTAAAGATGCTGTTTTCTCACTTCTCAAAGCATCATTCCTTTTTTCCTGGTTTTAGTTCCTCACCACACACCTTGTCCTACTGTCTTTGACAGCCTTGTAGCAAAGTGAGAGTAATGGTTGTCATATGCATCTCAATGATATAGCATTACAGCTAATCTGTAGTTCTGTGAAATTGGCTCACAAAATCTATAGTTCCTTGATAGTTTGACAACTTACATAATTACATGTTATTTTCTCTGTGTAGTTACTCAGGAAGCCAGAATATTAGCTGGGCATGGATTTTTAAGGGCCTTCCTACATAATACAGACTTTTTGCCCCCAATCTGTAGTAGTTAGCATTATGTTGCCTTACTAGATGTTCTATGCTATTCTGTTACAACTTAAGCTTTCTTGGATTTCTGGTATAATCATTCACTTCATATCACAAAATACGGCCATTTTATTTTCTCTGTTTGTTCACATTCTTTTTATTGAACTGGGAGGTTGATCTCCTTCCATTTTTTCAATCAGAATGCTGAAGAGAATAAGCAGAATGAATCATTTCAACGTATGGAATGTAATGAGTTTGCAGGGGATGCATTGGGTGTTCCAACTCATTTCCAAAATGATGGATCTGCCCTATTTTTGCTGACACATGCATTTTCACCACCATCAGCTGTAGCTGTCTCCCAGTGGATAACCCAGCAACCTTGTCCCAGTAGTCTATCTGGTATAAACAATTTTCTGCACAAATCATTTATTCATTTTCCATCCTATGTATCGACTTCCTCACACAAGCTTTGTTATTTAGGCCATCCCAACTATGGTAAGAAAGTGCCTTTTGATCAGGAAGGAGCAAACAATTCTACTCTTTCACCATATACCGGAAGTGGTCCTTTGGAGCATACCACAACATTGTTTCCTGATGATACAGCTATGATGGAAGTGGAACCAGATCTTTCCAAGAAAGAAATTGAAAATCTGGCTGATTGGCACGACTTTTCCCAGATCTCAGCTGGAGATGAAAAGGATAAGCTCACGCCTCTCAGTCAAATTGGATTCCGTGACCCAGCTAGCACTGGTTGTGGACAACAGCTGACTATAATTAGCATAGAGGTTCTCCTGCATCCATTTTTATTGTGCTTCCTACAAACACATGTTCTTTTTTCTTAGGAACCAGTGTTCATTTCTATTCAAAAAAAAATATTTACTGTAACCGACAAGAGTTCTTTTTTCTTATTAATAATATCAGTTTGACTTGCTCTATCCAGTGTAAAAAAAATGCAAAATAAAAGTCTTCAGGAAGCATGGGATATCATGCAAAGTAGAATTACCTCATGATATTTCTTTCACTACTCAACAGGTATTAGCAGAAAGCAGAGGAGAGCTGCGTCCTGATCCACGATTTGATGCCATCAACGCTGTATCGCTGGCTGTTGAGGATGATGCTGACAATAGTATTGAAGTTCATGTGCTTATACGTGGAAACACTGACAATTTGCACAGGAGGAGGTTGTGTGAAATCACTTGATCTTTGAGTCCGTGTTGTTTTTCTTTTCCATTTCAGTTTGTCTTGGGCACTAGCCAGTCCTTTTTTCTGTCTTCAATCAAATTCCAGTCTCCTAGTCTAGTTTTTGTTTCTGCCAATCAACGTCACTATCTCTTTAGTTGCATAAATTGTCTACAGAATCTCAAATCAGTAATTAAATTGCCCTAATCAAAAGAGTTATGTTAAATGTGAAATTCCAGTACGAGAATACTTCAGTCATAATCCTAGATTCCTAGTCCAATTGGAGAGGTTTACATGGCACATTGACTGGCTAGGGTGGTGACTGTCACCGTGACAGTGGCCAACCAATGTCACATCTGACAAGAGTACATTGGTTTGGATCCTTAACTTATTTATTCGTCTGTTAGCATTTCAATATAGTACCATCAAAATCAAATTTGATGCTTCCATGTGATATGCCTATGATAGCTGTTCATTCCTACGATTCTGACATAAAGAACACAATGTTACTTTGGGTTCTTTTGTTTATAATTTTTCAGATCATAAACCTCTTGCTTTAAGTGTTACTGTTCTAGAGTTGCACCCTCATGTAATCACGCTTGTTGCTTTCTGCTAAGGAGCATTTCTTATTCGTTTTTTAAAGGATTAAGACTTCAAGCTTGTTTGATTGAGATGTATTTGATGTCCTTTTCCTTTTTACTGTAGAAACCTGGATGGAGTTGCCAGTTGTGACGTAAATGTCTTTCCTGGAGAGAGGGACCTTTTGGACTATCTTGTTAGCACAATATGCTCAATTGATCCAGATATCCTAGTTGGATGGGAGATTCAGTTAGGATCTTTAGGATTCCTTGCTGAAAGAGCTGCTCATCTGGGTATAGGCTTACTGAAAAGAATTTCAAGGACACCAATGCATCAGATGAAACATTCACCTAAGACTCCGGTCAATGAATCTAGTCAAGAATTTCCTGGAGCATCTTCTGCTGATGATGTTATTGATGATGCTAGTGAAAACAATTGGAGTCGTACTCACAATAGTGGCATACATGTTGATGGAAGAATTGTACTGAACTTATGGCGTCTCATGCGTGCAGAAGTTAAGCTTAATAATTATTCCCTAGAGGCTGTAGCTGATGAAGTCCTGAGGAAGAAGATTCCATTAGTACCAACCAAGATATTGAATCGATGGTTTGCAACAGGTCCTGGACGAGGAAGACACCGATGCATAGAATATGTTAACAATAGATCTTCCCTCAACCTTGAAATATTAAATCAACTTGACCTGGTAAATGGAATTCCCATATTGGTATCTTGCTGGCAAGTCATCAACATAGAGTTATTTGAGATTTCCTTCGTATTTTCAGTTGAATTTTTTTATCGATTGTGCAACTTATCCTGAACATGCTTCTAGCTGCCATTTATCATTACTAAAACATGATTTTATTGACATGTTGTGAACAAGCTAAAATGGTGTTTTTCTATAGCCAACTTTTTATAACAAAGACACTTGTTCTAATATTACCTGACCATGCAGGTAAATCGGACATCTGAACTTGCCCGTGTATTTGGTATTGATTTCTTCTCTGTTCTTTCTCGAGGTTCTCAGTTTCGTGTTGAATCTATGCTCTTGAGATTGGCTCATACACAGAACTACCTTGCAATTTCCCCAGGAAATCACCAGGTGCATTCACTCCCTCCCTACCATGTAAAAGTATTTTTATTCCTGCTATAGATATATAGTTTCTCATTAGCATTTGCCTAGTACCACAATGTTAGAGATGACAACTCTTACTCATTAAATATGATTGCCTAAAATATAGATTCCAATATTGCCAGTATTTTAAGTGTTCTTCAGCGCTACTTCACAGGTTGCTTCGCAGCCAGCCATGGAATGCTTGCCGCTTGTAATGGAACCAGAGTCTGCTTTCTACTCTGACCCAGTTGTTGTATTGGATTTCCAATCCCTTTATCCCTCCATGATAATAGCATATAACTTATGTTATTGCACATGTTTGGGTAAAGTTTTCCCATCAAAATCAAGTGTACTCGGTGTCAGCTCATATTCAGCAGATCCACAGAAAATTGCTGACCTGAAAAATCAGCTGCTGCTGACTCCAAATGGTGTCCTGTACGTTCAACCTGAGGTAATGTTATTCTTGCTTCTTGGATGAACTATATTTTTATCCTCAAGCATTACATGTTTTCTTGCATATTGTTGAAACTGTCATGCCTACCAACATTGTTTATAGATGTATTAGGTCCCTTTTAGGACGGGTCAAAATCCCAGCCAATCCACATTGGGATTGTCAGTTGAATTACCATCCATATTCTTGAAAGATTTCTTAGTGCTACATATCAATGCAACCTGACACCCTCCTCTATTTTTCTGCTTATATGACATGCCTTCCTTTTGTAAGGTCGTAGCAATGAGCAACTTACGCTAAACTGACCTTTTGAACACAATTTTAATGGCATTTTACAGGTCAGGAAAGGTGTGCTTCCTCGCCTTCTGGAGGAGATACTGTCAACAAGAATTATGGTGAAGGAAGCAATAAAAAAGTTGGCTCCATCCCAGAAGGTTCTGCAGAGGGTAATCACTTTTAAACCATTTTTGAAGACATAAATCAGTATTTTATGGCAGCGTGTGGTTAAAAATTGTGATTGAATGTGTGTATACTATATTGCAGTAAGGTCTTTCATTTGTTATGCCTGTGCTTAGGCAGCCCTCATGTTGCTTTCCCTTTTGACATGTTCTTCCTTTTGGGGTAAAAGAACAGTTCTTGCCTTTTTTATGTTACATAATAAAATAGCCTTTTTCTTTCAGATTTTCAATGCACGCCAACTTGCTCTGAAGCTGATAGCTAATGTAACATATGGTTACACAGCTGCTGGATTCAGTGGTCGTATGCCCTGTGCAGAGCTTGCAGACAGCATTGTTCAGTGTGGTCGTAGAACGCTTGAAACAGCCATATCATTTGTTAATCAGCACCCTTTGTGGAAGGCTAGAGTTGTATATGGTGATACAGACAGGTATATTTGCGTCTTAATCTTCTATCTTCAGATCATTATGCAGCCATACTTTACGAACTGAGCTGTTTTTGTTATAGTATGTTTGTTCTTCTGAAAGGGCGCTCTAGGGAAGAAGCATTCAGAATAGGAAAGGAGATTGCCTCTTCAATAACTGCAATGAATCCAGATCCAGTCACATTAAAGTTTGAGAAAGTATATCACCCATGTTTTCTTCTTACAAAAAGAGATATGTTGGCTATAGCTACGAGAGTCCTGAACAGAAAGAGCCAATCTTTGATGCAAAGGGGATTGAAACAGTGCGGAGAGATACGTGTCCAGCTGTTGCAAAGATTTTAGAGCAATCTATTAGAATAATGTTTGAACAACAAGACTTAGTCAAAGTAAGCTTTCAAGGGCTATTTCCTTTGCATTGCCAAATTTTGTCCTTCCCCACATCAGTCAGGCTATAGCTTGATAGCCTTTTATTCTTGCAGGTTAGGTCATATTTGGAGCGTCAATGGACACGGATATTATCAGGGAAAGTTTCTATTCAAGACTTCATTTTGCTAAGGAGGTACGCCTATATACTTATAGTGCAAGGGCTTCCTCGCTGCCACCTGCAGCAATTGTTGCAACAAAAGCAATGATGTCTGATCCTAGGGCAGAACCTCGTTATGCAGAGAGAGTGCCATATGTTGTAATCCATGGGGAACCAGGGGCACGGCTTGTAGACATGGTTATCGATCCTTATGGCCTGCTGGAAGTTGGATCTCCATATAGATTAAATGCATTATATTACATAATCAAACAGATTATCCCTGCTCTGCAACGTGTTTTTGGACTCGTTGGTGCTGACCTGAATAAGTGGTTTAATGAGATGCCGCGCCCGATAAGGGAAACACTTGCTAAACGTCAGTCTGCATCTGGCCGTGGTAGCAATTTCAGCCGATTGGGACTGAATAAGAAGGCATCCAGCAAAGGAAGCAGGATAGATACCTACTACACGTCAAGGCACTGTACAATTTGTGGTGAAATGATTCAAGGATCAGATACCTTTTGCAACAACTGCTTGAAAAATGAAGCTGTTGTTGGTACAGTAGTTGCTGGCAGAACTTCGAAATTGGAGCGAGAAATCCAACATCTTGCTGATGTAAGTTCATATTTCTTGGATAATTTACATCAAACAAATGCTTGTGGTATATCCTTGCCCTTAATCCGCCCAAACATAAATACTAGCTTACCTCACTTTTGTTCACATAACTATCTACCTAATTTCACACCGGGGAGCAATGAATCATTGCATGCAATATTATAATTCATTTGTGTTTACTGTTATGCGCACCAACATATTTTGGTTCTTAATAGATTCATGACATTTCTATTTTACAAACAAGAATTGGGCATCAGAAATAATCAATAATGAAATAATTATACATTTTTTGGAATGCAGTTAACCTCTATTAGGGGCTGTTTGGATGACAGGGACTAAAGTTTAGTCTCTATTACATCAAATGTTCAGATGCTAATTAGGACTAACCATGAGTTAATTATAAAACTAATTACAGATCTCCTAGGCAAATTCGTGAGACAAATCTATTAAACCTAATTAGTTCATGATTTGATAATGTAGTGCTACAATAAAAATATGCTAGTGATGGATTAATTAGGTTTAATAGATTTTTCTTGCGAATTAGCCTAGGGATTTTACAATTAGTTTTATAATTAGCTCATGTTTTGCCCTTCTAATTAGCGTCCGAACATCCGATGTGACAAGGGCTAAACTTTAACCCTGGTCATCCAAACTGCCCCTCAGTCTATTTCAACTACTTTAGCCTTTCATATTTTATCTTAGCCTTGTGATGGGCTGTTTCAGAGGAACTGACAGTTAAACTCTGGACGATCCCCAGGTTTGTGGTCACTGCGGTGGTGCAGACTGGATTGTTGAAACTGGGGTCAAATGCATTTCCCTCGCATGCCCAGTGTTCTATGAGCGGAGAAAGATTCAGAGGGAGTTGATGGTTGTTTCAGAATCAGCAGGAAAAACTGGGTACTATCCCTTCTGTTGTGCAGAACTCTTTTGAATTTGCATTCTTTTTCGTTCATACACTGTATATGTTGTAAATTTGTAACATGTTCAATCATATGACAGTGCGATCATTCTGTTGTAATATTGTACAATTGTTAATGTATAACAATATTGCAAATCCCCATGTTTGTTGTGCCCCTATGTTCATGATGCCGTAGGAGTGCAAAACTATCAATTTAGGATAGAAAGTTTCAATCAAACTGGGGATTTTTTTTTCAGGTTTCAGGTAAGATAAGTTAGCAGTCACTGGCTCACTCCTGCTACACAGAAGTCAGTCACTGGCGTCTGATCTTATTATACGCATGTGAAAAATCAATAATTTGTTGATCTCAAATGACTTTATTAATTATATTATTGCGTTATGTAAATCAATAATATAGATTAGAGTCATGCTATACACATAACTGGGAGAGTCGATTTTTGTACGACCAAACGGAATGTTGGGCCAAGATATGCAGAGTAGCATCGTTTGCTGCATTGGGTTATCTATTGAGCGCGGCTTGTTTAGTCTTAGTCCTGTGTATAGCATTTTCTTTCGTATAGATTAATAGCATGTAAAGTAAAGTAAGATTATTCTCTCCGTGTAGTTAATGTCTTACGCATCGCCTGCCGCACGATCTGGGAATGGACGGTTCAGATCGCACGCGAGTACAGATTTTTGTACGTGAAGTGTGCTTGTCGGCGTGTCATCTTATCCGTTCCGCTCGCTGGAGAAAAATAATCTCGCTGAGCTCAAACGGCCACGAAATGGCGCCGGCCGTCGCCGCCGCCGCCGCCTTCCCCTTCCGCCTCTTCTCCGTTGAGGCCCGCCGGAACAGCAAGGGCCCCCGGGGCAAGCGGAGCTCCGCTAGGCCGCTCAAGTCCTCCCCTCCTCCTCGTCCTCCCTCCGCGTCGTCCAGCATCGGCGGCGGCGCCACCACCTTCACTCGCCTCCCGCTCCGCGACGCCCCCGCCTCCGTGGAGGTGACGCTGGAACGATTCCCAACTGCCAATCCCGAACCCAAAGCTCCTACCTTTACTAGCCGGAATGGCGAGCGCTTGGGCGACGACGACGACGACGAAGAGGAGGAGGACGAGGTGGAGTTTGGCCTCCCTGGGGCTTCCACCTTTGCTCGGCTTCCTCTACGAGACTCCCCAGACGGCGGAGATCGCACCATTGGTCAATTCGATGCGCGCGCGGCCATTCAGGAGGGCCTGAGAAGTCGCGCCGTGTCACGTCAAATGGTCGAACACCTTGAGGAGGAGGAGGAGGAGGAGGAGGAGGAGGAGAAGCAAGTTGTCAGCCGCTTGGACATCTTCGAGGGAACAAAGGGCAGGGAAGCTCGAGAATTTTTACCCGGCGAGGATGATGACGATGACGTCGTGGTGTTCGACCCGGACTACGACGGCTACAGCGACGACGAGGAATCGGGCGCTATTGCGATCGAGCAGAGTCCACAAGGCGACGCCATCTCTGTCGCGGAGCTGGAAGAAGTAGAATACGATGATGACGAGGAGGAGGACGACGACGCGGAGGTTGTAATGTTCCACTCAGACGACGGCGACGACGCGGAGGTTGTACTGTTCCACTCAGACAACGAAGAGGAGGAGGACGTTTTTGAAGGCAACGGAGACGACTACGATGAGCAAGAGGAGAACGGGGAGGCGAAGGAGAAGGGCGTACCGGCCGTGATGCGGTGCTTCGACACGGCGAAGATATTCGCCAGGGCCGGCGACGGCGGGAACGGCGTGGTGGCCTTCCGGCGAGAGAAGTACGTCCCGTACGGAGGCCCCTCTGGCGGCGACGGCGGCCGCGGGGGCAACGTGTACGTGGAGGTGGACGGGGAGATGAACTCTCTCCTGCCGTTCCGCAAGTCGGTGCACTTCCGCGCCGGCCGCGGCGGGCACGGGCAGGGCAAGCAGCAGGCCGGCGCAAAGGGCGACGACGTCGTGGTGAAGGTGCCACCGGGAACGGTGGTGCGCTCTTCTGCCGGCGACGTGGACCTGCTTGAGCTCATGACTCCTGGGCAGCGCGCTCTGCTTCTCCCCGGCGGCCGCGGCGGCCGCGGCAATGCCGCATTCAAGTCCGGGACAAACAAGGTGCCCAAGATCGCAGAAAAAGGGGAGAAAGGTCCAGAAATGTATGTCCTTTGCTCCCCTCTACTGTGAATGATTATTACCCATGTTTCCTTAGTTATGCAGTGAATTTCTGGGTTCTGGTAGATGTTAAATTAGCTATTTAGCCTTTGCAAATGCAAACCATTCTTTTCAATTACTTTTGGAGATAGCCAAGGTAATTGCCCATTGTCATAGTAATATATTATATGAATGAGTTCATCATTAATAATTTCCAATCCAAATGGCCGCTCGACTACCATGTACCGCCTCAATTGCCATTGGCCATTGGTCCCTATGTTCATATGCATCGGGCATGGGGAAATTTGTTATCCATAGTTTCATTGAGAATTAGTAAATATAGTAGCATGTGTTTATATTGAGCATGTAGTATTGGCCTACAATTCTGTTTGTATTTTGCCAGAGATGGACAGTTAAGAACAAAATATTTGCTGTGTACCATTCATCTGGCAATCCTAAGTGTAACCTCCAACTGAAATAATTGACCCTGGAGAAAGTATTCCTTTATGCGATTTGGCATTGGAGTCAAAGTAATGTTTATTTGTATCTGACAAGTGCCAGAGAAACTTAATGCATGTGCCGATTTCTTGAAAGTGATAATAATGATGCTGTGAAATCATTGAAGTGGCATGAAGCTCCATGTTTGAGATTTTAATATAAATTGCAGTAAATAATCCATTTGTCATCATCCAAGGCGATTACTGTCAAATAAATTGAGTTCTAGCTATAATTTAGGATCCTGAATCTTGAAATAACAACTATAATTCTCAGGTCTGATAGCCTGCAATGCTTTCTGTGCTAGTTTTATCATAATTTCATTGATGTTTTTCTCGATAACTTAGGTCTGTATTACCTGAACTACCAGTGTTTTTTTCTAACATTACCGACATTTTGGGATTTGGCGGCTATCAGGTGGCTAGATTTGGAGCTGAAATTGGTTGCTGATGTGGGGATTGTGGGTGCTCCAAATGCTGGAAAGAGCACCCTTTTGAGTGTTATTAGTGCAGCCAAACCTACTATAGCCAATTACCCTTTTACAACATTACTACCAAATCTTGGAGTAGTCTCATTAGGTTTTGATGCTACAATGGTAGTTGCAGACCTTCCTGGACTACTGGAAGGTGCCCATCGTGGATATGGTTTGGGCCATGAGTTTTTGAGGCATAGTGAGAGATGTTCTGTGTTGGTATGTTCCTTTTCTTTTTCTCTCCTCCCTCCATTATCTAAGTCCACATCTCTTGTGTTATGGCTATCTTACTTCTTGAATGCATGAATGACTTGCTGGTTTTTGTTTTCCTTCTGATTGGGTTCTTAGGTGCATGTTGTTGATGGATCAGGACAACAGCCTGAATATGAGTTTGAGGCCGTTCGTTTGGAACTGGAGCTATTTAGCCCATCATTGATTGACAAACCTTATATAGTGGTGTATAATAAGATGGATCTCCCAGAGGCATCTGAGAGATGGAATAAATTCCAGGAAAAGTTACATGCTCAAGGCATTATGCCTTATTGCATTAGTGCAATCAACAGGCAAGGAACACATGATGTTGTTAACGCTGCCTACAAGGTTCTGCAGAAAGAGAAGCAAAGGATGAAAGACGACGAAGGTCTTTCCATACCCTTATATTTTCTGTCAAATTGTGGTAGTATGGAAGTGGTCTTAACTTAATCTAGCTGTTTCCAATTTTAGATTAAATGCATGTGTTACTTCCACTATCTATGCTAAATTAGTGTTCTTACTAGCATTTGTCTTATATTATCATGGTTAACACTTATACTTAGCCATATTATCTTATATCACTTCATATTTCTGCAGAATGCAATGGACCTGAAAATCTGAATCACGTGGCTGAGACAATAAAAAGGGAAAGGAGAGCTGCCATGAATGAGTTTGAGATTTTTCATGACAAGGGCAGGAATACATGGAACGTTGCTGGAGCCGGAATCGAACGTTTTGTTCAGATGACTAATTGGCAGTAAGTAGTTTGTTTTTCACTTTTTCCGGTGCTTGCCTGTTGCTCTCTGCAAGATCATTCTAAAAAATCTCCCAAAAAAAATCAACAGACTGCATTACTGGTTGTTTATCTAAGTTGACATCTTCTAGCATTACCAATTAAGCAGTAACTATAACACCAAAGGTAATAATATCTGATCTCTTCTCC
The DNA here is from genome assembly GCA_019279435.1 of Zizania palustris. NCBI lineage: Eukaryota > Viridiplantae > Streptophyta > Magnoliopsida > Poales > Poaceae > Zizania > Zizania palustris. The sequence continues at coordinate 69,264,298 of JAAALK010000079.1, read as the reverse complement.
CAATGCAGGTATTCAGAATCCTTAAAACGATTTCAGCATGCATTAGAGGCATGTGGTGTAAACAGAACCCTCATCAAACGTGGAGTTAAAGAGGGAGACACAGTAGTTGTTGGTGAGGTATGTATGCCTATGCCACGAACAAAACATCGTCAATGCCTCGCATACAGGCAGGTGGTCTTACAAATGGAATCATCAGATTTGCTAAGATAATATTTTTGTGCAGATGGAAATGGTTTGGAGTGATGGGCCTAATAGGACCAGCTCATCAAAGACAAAGAACTCAAAAGATGGTTCTGTCAGATGGCCTGAATTCGGCTAGATCAAGCAATGATTTGTCCATAGCAGCAGGGGTGACTTCACTGAAATGTTTGCACAAGCTTACAATGTAATGCTGCACTATGGCAACAACAAGCTAATCATTGCAAAGGCTAGTTGCTCCAATGGAAACACATTCAACACCTGTAGAAGTGATAATTTGTGCTACCTGACAAGTGACAACATGAGAATCATCGGTGCATCACTGGCGTCTACCCACTCTACAGTCTACACATGCTTTCAGAGGGGGAGAATTTTGCAGGATTGCTCTGCCATCCTCTGCAATTTTGGCTGTTTGTAATTGTAGATGACATTCTTCAGCCATTAGGATCAAGTCTTATAATTGTTCTACTACTAGTTAAGTTGTACAATATTAAGCAGCCTCGTGTTTGTGTGATCCCAATACAGATGAGCAGTCCTCCTTTGAGCCATTTTGTATTTCAATCATATCATAGAAAAAAGATTGAACAGTCGTGTACTAACAAATACTCCAAATTAGGCGAGGTGTAAGATCTCTACTTCGTGCTCCAAGAAACTTCCTAAATTTTATTGCCTAAATCTCATATAGAGATCTATCCCTAAAAATTAATTAATATACAATAGTTTCCCTATAATCTTGATCCATATTTTTAAACCCTATAAATATGGTCTATAACATGTAATAATTTTGTGTAAAGCTATGATAATTTTAAATTTATATATCATCCAACCCATAACAATATGCGGGAAAGAAAATAATGTGCACACAAGAGAAAAAATATGTGTAAACATAAATAGGGACTTGCCAAGTTAATCCTATATTTGAGGAAGCTAATCATTAGTGATTTTCTGAAATCATTACACAATGCAGTATATAATAAGATAAGACATACAATGCATTGCTTTTGAAACAACCATAGTACCAGGCATATGACACTGATATTTTTTTAGAACAGGCTACTCGCTGTTCCTTAATTGAAATCATGTAGTTTGCTGGGATACCAGCTTACAAGTTACACCCAAGCAAATAGTTCATAACCTCCGTTACAAAAGAACCAACCACCACAAGTATCAACCAAGATAACAACTCATCGCATAACCAAGATCAACGCCAAACTCGGCAGGAACGAACTATCCCCTACCCCAAGGGCAGACCAGAATAACAGGACACCCAACATTCACTACCCAAAAGAAAAGGCCTTCAAGCTGGAACTCCAGAACTTCAAACAGCAACCTTCAATAGATTCTTCCATCCGTCTTCCTCAATATAAGCTGTTACTCATTGGAGATCCCGGGGACGCTTCCTGCCCTTGCGGTTCTTGTCATCAATTGTAAACTGGCAAGGAGCGATCCCTGACACTTTGAAGCTCTTTTTGTTAGTCGAGCCGGAACCAACACCAACCATTGAGATAAGAAAGATATCATTTTATATACTATAAGCATAAAACATTGGAAAAAAGGATATTTCTAAACACAAATTCATTCCTATTTAAATAAATTGACCAACAACAACAATGAAGATCACTTTTCCTTTTGCTCTTAAATTTTTCCTCACCAAACTGAACAGATAGTCACTATTGGAGGGAGCCCTATCCCAATCTAATTGTTAGAGTGTGTGTGTGTGTGGCCCCTGGTGTGTGGGCCCCTCCTGTAAGGCTCCCCTTTTATCCTCCCAACCCTAGGGAGAGGAATCTATCTATCATCTCTTCCTACATGGTATCAGAGCCTTAGGCTCCTCCTCCCCTCCTCTTCTTCCCTGCCGCCGGCGCCGCTGCCGTCGCCTCCATGGCCAGCGAGCCCCCTCCGGCGAGCACCACCTTCTTCTTCTCCTCCTCCTCCCCTTTTCGTGGGCTGGGTTCCGCCACCATGGCCGAATCCGCCCCTCTTCCGACCGGATCCGCTGCCGGGGCGACCGGATCTGCCGCCGCCGGCTTCCCCCCGCCGGGGTTCGCCGCCGCCGGACTTCCCCCGCCTTTTCTCGACGCCGGCGGCCCGATCCCGCCCGGATCCGCCGCCGGGGCGGCCCGATCCGGCGCCGCCGAGCTCCCCCCGCCCTTCCTCGACGCCCGCGCCCCTCTCCCGCCCGGATCTGCCGCCGGGGCGGCCCGATCCGGCGCTGCTGAGCTCCCCCCGCCCTGCCTCGCCGCCGGCGGGGCCGGATCTGCCGCCGCCGGCCCGTCTTTCGCCGCCGGCCCGCCTGTCCCGCCCGAACCCGACGCCGGGGGGGCCAAATCTGCCGCCCCCGGCCCTCCCCTGGCCCCTACAGGGCCGCCCCCCCTCCCCCCCGCCACGGCCTTGCACTGGCCGTCCATGGGGGGCCCCTTCGGCTGCTGCCGGCCTCCCCCGAGCCCCGGGGGCGCTGCCCCCCCCTTCCCCCTGTGCTGTCCTGGCCAACCCCGGGTGGGCCGCCGCCGCTCCTCCCCACCGCCGCGGCCTCGGGCTGGCTTGCCCCTACGGATATGGTGGCTGCCGACGCTGCCCTTGCTGCCGCCCTTGCCACTGCCAAGACTGTTGCCGCTGCTGCTCGGGCGCGTGAGCGGGCAGCCGCCCTCGCTTGGGAGAATGCTCGCCAGACCGCTGATGCCCTTGCCCAGCATGTCGCTGAGGCCGAGCATCACCTCAGGGGTGTTGACCCCACTGCCACCGCGGCTCCTGCTGTCGCCGCCGATCCGGATGCCGCACAGCTTCACGCCCAGGCGGCCGGTGTCCAGAATATCCGGGCGCTGGTGCCTGTCACCCTCGATCCCTCATCGTCCTCCTACGCACGCTGGCGCGACCTGGTGCTCCTCACCCTCCGGCGCTATGCCCTAGACGACCACGTCCTCATCGACACTCCGGTGATTGCCCAGGGGTCTGTGTGGCGGCGCATGGACAGCGTGGTGCTGTCATGGATTCTTGGGTCCATTACTGTCGAGCTCCAAGACATCGTGCGGGATCTTGGTGGCACCGCTCGGCAGGCCTGGGTTGCGATCGAGGGGCAGTTCCTTGGCAACCGCGAGGCTCATGCTCTCTAGTTGGACGCTACCTTCCGCACCTTCGTCCAGGGGGATCTCTCCATCTCGGAGTACTGCCGTCGCATGAAGGGGATGGCGGATTCCCTTCGTGACCTTGGCGAGCCTGTTGCGGACCGCACTCTTGTCCTCAACATCCTCCGCGGTCTCGGGACAGCTACACGCATCTCCGGACATGGATCACGCGGACAATGCCGTTCCCCTCATTCCGCAAGGTTCGCGATGACCTTGTACTCGAGGAGCTGACCCGGGGACTCACTCCCACATCTACTACCGCGACTGCTCTAGTCGCCTCCGGCCCCATCCAGTCGGCCTCCCACCCACAGCCGTCGCCGTCTCCCTCCCTTCTTGGCTCTCCTACCGCCGGTTCCACCACTAGCGGGGGGGCCGTGGTGGCGATCGCGGTGGCGATCGTCGTCGCCGGGGAGGGGGGCGCCGTGGTGGTATCGGTCGCGCTCCGGCTCCTACATCCGTCACGCCTGCTCCTGCCGCTGGGAGTGCGCCCTGGCCATCCTTCTCCAACCCATGGACGGGGCGCATTTCCATGTGGCCGGGACAGTTCACTCCTCGGCCTCCTACCCCACCTGCGGCCATGCTCACCGGGTGGCCGGTCCCGCCTGCTTCGGCGTGGGGCCCGTGGTCCGGTGGGTGGGATCAGTCGGCCCTCGCACAGTCTTTCAACACCATGGCGTTGACTCCGCCGACCGCCACGGATTGGGTGGCCGACTCGGGTGCTTCCTTCCACACCACTCCCCATGATGGTATTATCTCCTCTCACAGGCCCCCCCACCCATCTCACCCTTCTTCCATCATGGTTGGGAATGGCACTTGTCTTCCCGTCACCTCCGTGGGTGATGCGACTCCTTGTGAGTCTTTTCGCCTGCAAAACATTCTTGTTGCTCCTGACATTGTTCACAACCTTCTTTCCATTCGTCAATTCACCACTGATAATTCCTGTTCTGTTGAATTTGACTCCTTTGGTTTGACTGTGAAGGATATGACCACCCGGCGTCCTCTTCTCCGCTGTGACAGCACCGGACCCCTCTACACTCTTCGTCTTCCACCTTCCGCTGCTCCACCTTCGTCCGCCCTTGCCGCCACAGCGTCCTCCACACTCTGGCACCGCCGGCTTGGTCATCCCGGTGTCGACATTTTGGCTCAACTTTGTCGTAGCTCCTCCATTCCTTGTACTAGGGCTACTAGTGAGCATATTTGTCATGCATGTCAATTAGGTCATCATGTTCGTCTACCTTTTTCTATTTCTTCCTCGCATGCTGTTCATGCGTTTGACCTTATTCAATGTGACTTGTGGACCTCTCCGATCATGAGTATCTCTGGTTATAAATATTATCTGGTTGTTCTTGATGATTTTTCTCATTACTCATGGACGTTTCCTTTGCGGTCCAAGTCGGATGCCTTCCCCACGCTCACTCACTTCTTTGCTTGGGTTTCTACTCAATTTGGGGTTACTATCAAGGTCGTCCAGTGTGATAATGGTCGTGAGTTTGACAACTCTGCTTCCCGGGCTTTCTTCCTCTCGAAGGGAGTCCAGTTGCGCATGTCCTGCCCCTATACCTCCCCTCAGAATGGCAAGGCTGAGCGCATGATTCGTACCACTAATAATGTTATGCGCTCCATGCTCTTTCAGGCTTCAGCTCCCGCTCGCTTCTGGGCTGAGAGCCTCCTCACTGCCACCTATGTGCTCAATCGCCTGCCTTCTAAGGCTACGAGCGCTCCCACCCCTCACCATGCCCTGTTTGGTACCCCACCTTCCTACACTCACCTTCGTGTTTTCGGGTGTGCTTGCTATCCCAACACTTCTGCCACTGCTCCTCATAAGCTTGCGCCCCGCTCGACCTTGTGTGCGTTTCTTGGCTACTCTCCCGATCATAAGGGGTACCGTTGCTTTGACCTCTCCTCTCGTCGTGTTCTTATCTCACGACATGTCATCTTCGCTGAGTCTGTCTTTCCTTTCTCCGTTGACTCCGCACCCACCACCAGCCTTGAGTTGGACTCCCTGTTTTCTACTGACCCGGTGGTCCAGCCACCTTTGTCTTCTGCAGGTACATCCCCGGCTGTTCCGATGGCTCTCCCGCCATCTGACGAGCCGTGTGTGACAGCGGAGCTGCCCGTCGTGCCGGCCGCGGCCCCCGTGCCCCTGGCTGTGCCACGTGCGGCCACTCCTCACCAGCCGGCGTTGCCCTCCGCGCCATGCGCGGCCCCGGCGTCCTCGTCCGTGCAGCACGCGGCCCCGTCCCTGTCGCCTCTTGTGCCCGGGGTTGGCCCGCTGTTGCCGTCGGCGCCGTGTTCCGCCCCGGACACGGCCCCGGCCGTGCCCCGTGTCCCCGCGACACCTGTCGCGCCACGCGCGGCCCCAGCATCTTCTTCCCGCTACGCCAACCCTGTTCGGGTCTACCAGCGCCGCCCGACGGGGGTTGCACCGGCCTGCTCTCGCGCCGAGCCGCCGGTGTACCACCCGCCCCTCCTCCACCGCGATCCCCGCCACACTCACCCGATGGTGACTCGGCGGGCTGCGGGGGTCCTCCGTCCAGTTGACCGTCTGGTCCTCTCCGCCGCTACAGCGCCACCAGTCTCTCCCATACCCTCCACTGTTCGTGGCGCCCTGGCGGATCCTCACTGGCGCCACGCGATGGAGGAAGAATATGCAGCCCTTCTGGCCAATCAGACCTGGGACCTGGTGCCTCGCCTCTCTGGCTGCAATGTGGTCACCGGCAAGTGGATCTGGACACACAAACGCAAGGCAGATGGATCGCTGGATCGCTACAAGGCTCGCTGGGTCCTTCGGGGTTTCACCCAGCGCCCTGGAGTTGACTATGATGAGACTTTCAGCCCGGTGGTGAAGCCTGCGACTGTTCGGACCGTGCTCTCCCTGGCTCTCTCGCGGTCCTGGCCAGTTCACCAGCTTGATGTGAAGAATGCCTTCCTCCATGGCACCCTGACGGAGACTGTGTACTGCAGCCAGCCTGCGGGTTTTGTGGATCCTGCTCACCCTGAGCGTGTTTGCCGGCTCAACAAGTCTTTGTATGGTCTGAAGCAGGCTCCTCGGGCTTGGTACAGTCGGTTCGCCTCCTTCCTGGTGTCTGTGGGGTTCAGCGAAGCCAAGAGTGACACTTCTTTGTTTGTCCTCCACCGCGGTGCTGACTCAGCCTACTTGCTGCTTTATGTGGATGACATTATCCTCACTACGTCCAGCCAGTCTCTACTTCAGCGGATTGTCTCCTCGTTGCAGCAGGAGTTTGCCATGAAGGACCTTGGTGTGCTCCATCACTTCTTGGGCGTGACAGTGGAACACCGCCCTGATGGCCTCTTCCTTCACCAGCGCCAGTACGCCTTGGATATCCTCCAACGCGCAGGGATGACTGACTGCAAGCCCTGTGCCACTCCAGTTGATGCTCAGTCCAAGATTTCCGGTACAAAGGGTACACCGGTGGATGATCCCACTGCCTACCGAAGCATTGCTGGCGCCCTTCAGTACCTCACTTTCACTCGGCCAGATATCTCCTATGCGGTGCAGCAGGTGTGCCTTCACATGCACGACCCCAGGGACCCACACCTTACCGCTATGAAGCGGATTCTCCGCTATCTGCGTGGCTCCCTCGACTTTGGGCTTCACCTTCGGCGTTCTCCTGTTGCTGACCTTGTGGTTTACACTGACGCCGACTGGGCGGGCTGCCCAGACACGCGTCGCTCCACCTCCGGCTACGCCGTCTTCCTTGGTGGCAACCTCGTGTCTTGGTCATCCAAGCGGCAGCCGGTTGTCTCCCGCTCCAGTGCCGAGGCTGAGTACCGGGCTGTTGCTAATGGGGTGGCCGAGGCATCCTGGCTCTGGCAGCTCCTCGGGGAGCTCCATTGCCCCCTCGCCAGGAGTACGTTGGTCTACTGCGACAACGTCAGCGCCGTCTACCTCTCCACCAACCCCGTCCAGCACCAACGCACCAAGCATGTGGAAATTGACCTCCACTTCGTTCGTGATCGTGTCGCCGTGGGAGCTGTCCGTGTCCTACATGTGCCTACCACCTCCCAGTTCGCCGACATCTTCACCAAAGGCTTGCCTTCCTCCACCTTCTCCGAGTTCCGCTCCAGTCTCAACATCCGCTGCGCCGGAGTTTCGACTGCGGGGGGGGTGTTAGAGTGTGTGTGTGTGTGTGGGGCCCCTGGTGTGTGGGCCCCTCCTGTAAGGCTCCCCTTTTATCCTCCCAACCCTAGGGAGAGGAATCTATCTATCATCATCTCTTCCTACACTAATGTATCTCAGATAAAACACGAAAGGAAGTGAGATAAGGGGCATTGGAAGATCAAATGATCTATTGTCTCCAATTGACCACACAATTTACAGTTAGGATTTCCCATCCAATTCATCCTTTTCAGCTGATCCCCTACTTGAATTCTTCCTTTAAACATGAGCCAAATAAAGACTTTCACTTTCAACGATAAATGACTTCCCCAAATATCCATCATTTTAGTATCCAAAACTACCCTAAAAGTAATGAATCTATATACAAATTTTGTAGTAAACCCCTTCTTATCCAGATTCCAGGTGATCTGATCATCTCTATTATTTAAGTTCACCTCTCCTAGCAAGTTTTGAAGCTCATTCCACTGTTCAATTTCAGATTCAATCAGCGATCTTCTGAACTGTAGATTCCAATCACCTTCACTGTAAGCTTCAACCACCGAAAGGCAACTGACAAACCTCAAACAATTTGTGAAATCTGACACTGAAAGGAACTTCATCTATCCAGACATCTTTCCAAAAGAACACATTCTTCCCACAACCCACTTTAAAACTACAACTTTTATGAACCCACATTTTTACTTTATGCAAACCTTTCCAAAAGAAAGAATCATTTACAGAGGCGGCTGGAAAAAACCTCTATCATGATGATATTTCTTCCTGAGAAGCTCAAGGCATAATCCACTTTGACTAGACTCCAATCTATATATCAATTTTCTCAGCAAAGCCATATTCATAGCCCTAGTGTCTAGAAAGCCCACACCTCCAACGTCTTTAGGTGTACATAGGGATTTCCAACTCATCATATGGTATTTTCTCTTCTGCCCTAATCCTTCCCAGAAGTTCGCTCTCAAACTGTCAATCTTCTGATTAATTGACTCAGACAGCAAAAAAAAACATCGCAGACATTAGAATACTGCTAAGACAAGAATCAATCAACACCATTCTCCCCCCATAGGATAAGTGGCCACATTTCCAAGTAGCTAGTCTCTTCTCTATTTTAGTTGCACTCCCTCTGAACTTAGTCTTTGATGGCTTAGCACTACTGACTGGTAAACCCAAGTAATAGGGAACACCCCTAGCTTGCAGTTAAACAGGTCTGCTATTTTCTCAGCTTCTTCAGTAGATGTACCAATAACATAGACTTCACTCTTCCGATAGTTTATTCACATCCCTGACATCTCTTCATAGCAGTATAAGAGAAATTTCATGGTTATAAAATTCTGCTCAAAAAAATCCATAAAAAGAATTGTATCATCTACATATTGCAAGTGAGTTAAGCCCCCTTGAAATAGATGAGGAATCAAACCCTTCAAATGACCAACTTCTTTCACCCACATCAACAATTCAGAAAGAGCATCTCCCACCAGATTAAAAAAGAATTGTGTCAACTCTTCTTGAACTGGGCCATAGACATTAATAAGCTCCCATATGGCTTTTCCTAGTTCCATCTCCATCACAACACTAGTGTAGAATTCACCCTGATCAACATATTTTATCTCTACCAAGTCTTGGTTAGCCCCCAACAGCAAGCCCCCCGAGTGACATCTGCTCAGAAAAATCCATAAAAAGAATTGTGTCATCTGCATATTGCAAGTAAGTTAAGCCCCCCGAGTGACCATTAGCTGTTTTAGTCAAACAGAAAAAATCTCTTTCCACAAAAACAATGCAATTCTCTCGGTTTGAAACTTTCTCTCATCGTTTCTTGCAGGCAAACAAAATCAAAAACATGCTGATAAAATAATTCAGAAAGTTGCTTCCCCACCCCACACCCCCACACCCACCCCCCACCCCCACCCCCAATTACCTAAACCTCTAACATTCCAGAAAAGAATTGGCATTTGTTTGAATCTGTCAGACAACCTCTCCCAGATCTACTCATTGGTACCTTATGTAATGGGGCAGGACTTTGTCTATCACTCTATCATTAGAATCTACATGAGAAGTTCCACATTTCTCAATATCTATATGCACAGGAAGTTTATCAACAGGATTTTCAGTGAACGATTTGTTTTTTTTTTGCCAAACAAACTAGAGTCTGAGCCATTTCTATAGCTTTAATGATATTGATGTTCTTTCCAATTTCATCCAAATCAGATCCTAAATCTACTCCTGCATCTACAGCTATTGAATTTAAATGGAATTTGGAATGTCCACTTTACCATACTCATCAGAAATCCCTTTGGAATTGTACTTGAAGTCCATACATTCTTTTCCTTTGTTGTTTTTTCCTATATTTTCATTTTTGTTTAACTGAGTGGAAGTAGATGACTCAGATTGATCTTTCTTCTCCATCTGTTTGCTATAGTGATCACCCACATCTTCCTCTTTATCTTTCTCTTGAACTAACTTTGCTCCATCTGGTTTAAAGGGATATTTTCTCATCTCATCCAATTCCGGAACCCATCTGATTTTGTAACCTGTAGAGTTCAGAAAGATTTCAGTAGTACCCTCAATCTGCGAAGGATCTCTACATAACACCTTAACTCTCACAGGCCCCATTCTAATCAGGCTGATTGAATCAATCTCCATAGGTTTTCCAACTAACAAAGCCATGCTTTTCATAGTTTTTTCATTCCGAGCTATCTGTGGCACTCCTAATGCTTTGACCCAAATCAGTTGCAGTTCAGCAAAAGCATCAATATCCCAATTATAGTCTCTCACATTTGCTGTAATATTGGAATTGTGGAAGGAAAATGCCTTAAATCTGGTTAGTTTTCTTCTAATTTCCTTAGATGGAAATTCCACTAAGAATTGATCTCTTTCAATCCGCCGAACAGACCAATCCCATGGGATCTCAAACAAGCGTTTCATTTCTATGGTAATCTTTGCTTCAGAACAGCTCCCCTCCTCTACTGTTAAAATTCCTGTAACAGAGGACTTGACAGATTGAACATCTGGCACATCAATATGCATATAGTAAAATGCTTGGCCCGGAATACCAAATCCACACAACTCTAGAGCTGAATCCACCTTTTCCTCTTTCTGTCCCTCCAGCAATGGACACTTAGATGAAATATGCCCAGATTTTTTGCACGCATAGCACAAAGTAGGGTTGGTACATTGTGCTTGGTGATGGCATGTATGACAGTGGTATGATAAGAAACTTGTGCCATTGTTAGCCTTTATAGTTTCCTTTGCATTTTTCACAGCCAATTTGACAAGGTCTGGATTCAGAGAGTCCAGCCCATCAGGTTGCTGAAGTTTTCTCTCAAGGAATTTTGCTAAAGCAGCAGACTTGTTTGTAGTTAGTGGTCCTCCAGGATGAGCCATCCTATTTGAAAGAGTAGCATTTCATCTATTCAGGTTCATATCGTAAGCTTAATAAAAAAATATAAAAAAAAACTCATGGAGATCGTATATTTTCCATAGAGAAAGGCCACAAAAAATCTATAGGACTAAACTCATTGATCATTCATTCAGGAGAAATACAATAATATAATATATTAAAACAAGTTAACTTCCACAATACCCACCAGAGATTGATCTACTTTTTTGGGTAGAGAAATGGTCACGATTAATCCATAGTCCAAACACGGTTATACCATAATTCAAACATGATAAATGCCACATATATAGTATTTCACTACCGCAGCCAAAAAAAAATATATCAAATTAGTTTGGTCACTTTGGGTCATGTGCAACTGTGCAAGCACCAAGCACCAGAAGCGAACTGGGAAAAAGGGGTGATGAAACAAAATATGGTATCTGCTTTTCATCCATTCAGAATTACAATCCTCCTAGCTTAATCATCAGTACAGAACTAAACAGTCAGAAATTGCTATAAAGCAAACAAAAATCACATTTCAATCAACAAGTCTATAAAAATGAAGATGAGTGGTAACGTAATAATTTGGCTCCAATTACACGCAATGTCCTTCCGGTTAAGCATTCAAACAGCAAAATAGCGAAACCTTAATCTGCACTCCCAAGGAAGAACACTTGAGCTCGATCAATCTGCTCGCAAAAAAGTCTTTAAAATAAACAAACAACCGCTTGTATGCATAATCTAGTTTCCCCCACAAGTGACACGGAACGAAACGCTCGAATCAGCAAACTATAAGCTATGAATGGATCTGGAGGCAGGGAAATAGGAATACAGATGAGGAGCGATGAAATACCTGGGCTGGGGGCGGGTAGGGGCAGTAGGAGATGGAAGGGGCGCGAACTTGCTTCCTCGGAGCGCGCGGCGCTCGTCGTCTGTCGGGTAGCCGGCCGCCGCCATGCCGCCGGCAGCTCGCTCGGCGAAGGGCTGGATGTTGTCTAAAATAAATCAAATATATTTTTATATTTTTATATGTTACACATTCCCATTATCTCCATCGTCTAACAACTTGACAAAATGACCAAGATGAGAGATATGGAGCTTAAATTCTCTTCGTATGTTGTGTTTCTTGCTTTGTTTTTCCACACTCTCAATCTACATATGCATGTGACAATGTGGAGTACTAGTAAAATAAGAAACAAAAGTGGAAGTCAAAGCTATGCATGTAAACTCTAAATTAATTCACACATAATACGATGTGCTGCTTTAATGACTCAACTATTAGATGATGTAGATTGTGGGAAATCTGAAAAATGCTTAGATGATGGAGATAATGGGAAAGAGAGAGTATATGTTATTTAATTTAAATTATATGTGACGATCTATTTTTATTGGTTTGTTGTGCAATATTAAATATTTTAAAGGAGTAAATTTAAAAACTACAATAGAAATAAGTGGGTGACATATTAGATTTTTTTGAAATAATATTTTTTAAAATAAAATTTCAAATTTGTATGGCAATTTAAAAAAATTGCAAAAATATGTATCAGTCGGCACTTGGTCGGCCGACTGGTGCCACGTGGCAGCATTTCACTGGCCAACTGGCGCCACATCAGCAGGAGTCGACCGTTGAATGATCGACTCTTGCTGACGTGGTGTCGATCAGCGGAAAGAGCTATTGACACGCTCTAGTCGACACACAATTGGACGATTGGTGTTGACGTTGTACCAATGGGCCGACCAAGTGTTGACTAGGCGTCACGTGGCACCAATCGGCTGACCAAGTGCTGACCGGTACCTATTTTGCAATTTTTTTAAATTGTCGTATAAATTTGAAATTTTATTTTTTAAAAAATCAAAAAAATCGAGACAGATTACCGCCACTTAATATTTGATTCTTTTAAAAAGAGTAAAGATTCTGCGTTATTCGTTTCCCTAGGTCATCTACTTTTTTCCCGACAGACGGCAGCTTCAAACATGTTGGTTTAGTGATACAAGTTGGCTGAAAACCTGGAGCTTTATGAAAAGTTGAAAACATTGCCCTAAAACTTGGGGTTTTGTGAAATTTACTCAAACTTATAATATTTGGAAAAAATACGCTCAAACTTGTTGCCATGCTAGCTATGTGCTATCATTGAACACTTGAACAGGATGTATTCACAAGATCACCGAAGTCCCGGAAATCAGATGGTGTCAGCTAAGCTAGTTGTACCACCATCTTTACATCGCCTGGTAAGTCGGCAAAACTAGAGGTAGACTGAGCGTACGGAATGGCATTCACGGTTGAGATGTCCAGCAGAATATTCAGCTGAAAACAAAGCTATCATCGAGCCAGGATGGAACGGCAAAAGCATGATGGAATCGTGGGGAAAAAATCGATTTAGACGTAGTAGATCATGCCGACTTCGATGAGGCTGATGTAAGGTATGTGCAGCGCCACGGCGGGGCCTCTGCAGTTCTTGCGGAGGAACGAGTAGGCGTAGTTGATGGCGAACGTCTTGAAGAAATTTGAGTTCTTCCTCGCCTTGACGTAGGAGTGACCGATGATGTACGCAACACCGGCCTCCTTGGCATTTAGCAGGTGGGCCAGCTCGTCCCGCACCCGGGGGTCGATCCGGTCCTCCTCCGAGATCTGGAAACGGACCCTGCGACGGCGGCTGACGCCACCAGCCTCCTTCTCGTAGATGGACTGCAAGCTCCGGAGAGTCTCCGACCTGCTGCTCCTGGTCAGGGACGTGCCCGCAGCCTCGTCGGTGGAGTCCCTCATGACCAGCCCGGTGCCAATAGTGTCCTCGGTGTGTACGACGGCCATCCTCCCTTCAGATGTGGATTCAGAGCTCCCAGAAGAGGCAGCCTCCTCGGCCTCCATTTGGATGAACTTGGCAATGCTCATCACAAGGTGGGTCTCGAAGTTCTCATCATCCTTCTGCACATCTTTGTAGCCATACCTCACAATGCACCGGTACATCCGGTACTCCGTGGGGCCGATCCGCCCGATGAGGTACCGTTCTTCCGCCGGAACGAACGGCACCGGGATGGACTTGATGCAGACGAAGACCAGAACCTGGTGGAACGCAGGCAGGTTGGTGACGAAGTGCGAGAAGATGGAAGGCACCCCGGTAACCAGCTCTGTGTAGATGAGACCGATTCCAGGCACCCGCATGATCCCAAGGCTCGGGCCAAGTGTCAGGATCCATTTCATGGAAACCTTGTTTTGGAGATCAAACAGGTACTTCCTCCGGGTGCCGTAGTGCCACACGTACATGACGAGCATGAACACGAAGGCTAATGCGATTGGAACCCATCCTCCCTGAGGTACCTTGATGACTGCTGACGACAGGTAGACGGCTTCGATTGACCCAAACACCACGAGAAATAAAAATGCAAGCAGGGCATGCTTTTGCCACACGAATATGATAACCAATGCCATCAGCCAGGTGGTAACAAACATGACAGTGATGCACGCGAGACCTGAAATCAGCAGAGGAAATGAGATGTAATTAGAACACTAGTGGCATAGAGGCAACAGAGATTAGTCATAGCCAAATACAGCTATTATCTCTCAATAGAAAAACAAGAAAGCTATTAAATCAGCCTAGTTCAAGCTAGAAGATGCCTAGCACAGACGCTTAGGACTCAAGCGGCTACATTGAAATCGCCAAATTAAGCTGAAGAGCGTCACTAGTAAATAATAACCCAATTGTTATCTACTATAATTAATAATGTAGATTCGATCAACATTGAAAGATCCTAAAATTCAAATTTACATGACACGCAGGGTCCTAAAACACAAATCTTATGGTCCATACAATCTGCTCGGCTACTGAAGCGTTGAAGATCTGAAGTGATCAAACTTACTAGTGTAAAAAAAAGAAAGAAGTGATAGAACTTACCATAAGCATGTCCAATAACTGTTGTGTCACGGAAGCCAAGTGTCACAGCTAGACAAAGAACCATCAGAATCCAATTAATCTCAGGTATGTAAATCTGACCATATATCCACCTTGATGTATGCACAACCTTCACCCGTGGAAAACATCCCAAAGAAAGACATTGCTTAACAATAGAAAAAGTTGCAGATATGATAGACTGGCTGCCCACAACTGCAGCAAGTGTTGCAATGACAAACACTGGCCAAAAGAGAGGTCCTGCATATATTACGCAATACAAATTAAGAATTATCGGCATCACTTGAAGCAAAGTAATATGCTTGGAGTTATGGAGAATGGAGATTACTTGGTACGGATTGATAAAAACTATCTTCTACAGCTGACATGTTTCTGGAAAGAAATGCAGCCTGCCCCATATATTGCAGCACAAGGCAGGGATATATGGCACCAACAAAAGCCAACTGTAAGATGGATAAGAGAGCTAGAGTCACAATGAAAATTTGGTAAATACAACCTTAATAACTTAGGTTGCAATATGCATCCTCCAAAACAACGGAAAATTTATGTTGCAACTTGACTTGCAAATCAATTATATATCTCCACTTACTCGAATAGATGTGGCAGTGAAGTGGCCAAGATCAGCAAACATGGCTTCAGTACCTGAATGATACAGAAATTATTAGGAAAGGCATTCACTAAAATATAAGATAAATAGCTTGAACCAGAAAAAAGACCCATCTGAATTCACCTGTAATAGCAAGAAGTACTCCTCCAAGAGAAAGCCAACCATCTTTTCCTGTCATCTTGAAGAACTTTACAACATAATGTGGAGAAACAGCAAGACATATTCTAGGATTCCAGTGGATGATATTATAAAGCCCAATCAAACCAATGGTCAAGAGCCAGACTACAACAATGGGGGCAAACACGAAGGATACCCTATGAGTTCCTCGGTGTTGCAGCGCAAACAGGCCAACAAGCACAACACATGCAATGAACACCACCCAACCTGTGCAATAGCAAGTTAGTTAAGGCAGTGAATGCCATTCACTGAAGAAATCAATCCTATGTAATGGCTGCTGATATTGCTTAATGCATAAAAAGCTTGTGAATTGTAGAACAGATTAAAAAAGGATCAAACAGGCCAAATCTACATCAGTTGGTGCATTACAGTTGGCATCAAGGCCTTACACATACTAGATCACTAGATCAGACAAATGCTCCTGATATGGTATCCATATTTTAAACTTTAAAGCATCTTCATGGTATAATGAAATTCAAATAATCAAGGAATATTAGAGATAACTCAATTTGTAGTTACAAAAAAAAACAGGTAACTTATGTTTAGCCAAACACAATTTGCTACAGATATGTAATATTAGAAAATTCCAGTTTTAGGGAAAATGTTGATAACTAGAGAAAAAATATTAGCAATCAGTAAGCAGTAGAAAAGACAATGCTAGGCGTACCATCTGGTATTCCTCCTGAGGCAGGATCCTTTAGGCCAGAGATGGCTGACAAGACTGAAGCAGGCACAACATGAGAATTCATAAATAACAAAATCATCCAAAAGAAAATGCATGTTTTGGAAAAATAAAAATGAAATGCAAAGCTAACGGACATTTCAGGCATACCAGAGATGGTGGGTGTAAAGACACCATCACCTATCACCATGCATGCACCAAACAGAACAAAAAGAAGTAAACAGGTCCGCAGCTTCTTGTGCTTCTCCAGAAATAGTTTTAATGGAGAGGAAATAGTAGGGCCACTAACTCCAGGCTGATAGTACGTTGACAGCTCTTCATCTGCCGACTGCTGGTTTGGAAGCAGACTGAACTTTGCATGCCTGCAGAGAAGTGAGTATAAAGCAAATGTTCCACCTACACCAACAAAAGATACAAACAATCAGAGAGAATGAAGAAGATGAAAATTTAACTAACTAACTAGATAGCGCAAAGCATAAAATCGTTAAGAATGGGGCGACATATTTATGACAATGACCTATGTCAGTTGTTAGTTGTTACAGAACATGATCCTTTCTATACTCCTGATCTGCTAACGAAACTATGGACAAAACTCTAGCAATTCTGGGAGTTGAACAAACAAAGTTAAAACACAATGTATGCATTTCTGTTAAAATTTCGATAACACAACATTTCTGTACTATGAAGTTACTCACCTTCCCCGTTATCATCTGCACTCAATACAATTAAGATGTACTTCAGCAACGGAAGAAGTGTCAAAGTCCAAAATATGAGCGAAAACAATCCAAATATGGTTGCCTCATCACGGTAATCATTCAGATTCCCAGATAATGAGCTTTTGTAGACGTACAGGGGCGACGTACTCAAGTCTCCATACACCACACCAAAGCTCTGTAACGCTAACAGGGAGACAGTTTTGCAGTAACTTTTCCACTGGCCCTGCAAAAGGAAAACTACAGTAAGGCGAGCCTGTGATTATGAATAACAAGTTAACAACTAGCTAGAACCGATACACCAAACAACGGAGAATGCAGATATGCTATGCTAAGTCAAATTTACGGTGAAGTTGGCCAAAGCTGAGCACACGTTAAACAGATCATTAACTGGATAGACTAAAATACTAAATAGCTTACACTTTTGCTATATAGAGAAAAAACAACTGTATCTCGAGCGAATTTCGAAATTTCGAGTTTGACAGCGCTATGCCGCTATCTATACACCTCTCAATAAAAAATTGGGATGCCAATGCGTCAACGCTAGCCCAGTAGCCCAAGAATAAGCAAGCCATGAACACAAACCAAAGCACGGTTGACTTGATTCAATCACATGGTTGTAGAACCAAGCTGGTAATCGGCTTCGGTGAAGTTAAAGCCAAACAAGTTCATCGGATCGGTCGGCACGCCCGCACCGTCTCGTATTCGATGGCAAACTGTAACCAAAAATCGAGCGAAGGCATGCTGACCCTCTCGAACCCAAGCGAGGCCTTCCTAACCAAAAAAACGGAGCAAAATCAAAACCCGCCCGCGTCATCTCGCGTTCGAAATCGCGCGATGACCCA
Source organism: Zizania palustris (assembly GCA_019279435.1). Classification (NCBI taxonomy): domain Eukaryota; kingdom Viridiplantae; phylum Streptophyta; class Magnoliopsida; order Poales; family Poaceae; genus Zizania; species Zizania palustris. The sequence goes on along the minus strand of JAAALK010000079.1, from coordinate 69,246,541 downwards.
ATCAGAAATCAAGCCTCTATCAGAAGTCAGAAGTCAGAATCACAACTCACAGAAAAAATGAATGAGGGGAAACAGTCCCTTATCGAAACAGAGCAAAATCACAGCCACTGGAGACTAGTACCTGGGAGGAGGGAGACGGCGGAGAAGTGACCTGCCGCTCGGCGGGGCGGATATCTTCGTCCATTGGGCTCCCACCACCGGAAGCAGGCTGCAAGCGTGCCAAAGCTACTGCTCCGATCAAATCGAGACCGGTGATTCTACGGCGGCCAGGGTCGCCGGGCAGCAGGAGGGCCCGAGACAACGGCGAGGAGGGGGTAGGAAGTGGAGAGAAGCCTCCGCTCGCCTGGTTTTATAGCGGCGCGCGGGGGGCAGCGTAGGAGCAGCGTGGCGCGGCGGCGGGCGGGCGCGGGCGCGGGGCCTCCCGTGCCGCGGTTTTAGGGCGGCCGGTCACTGGCGTGTGGGTCAGGAGGGGCGGCTTGCGGAATGGTGGGGCAGGATGTCAGTGAGACGTGTCTGCGGGGCCTGGATGGTGGGCCCACAGCCGCACGGTGCATTGCTGCACGTATTCGAATTCCGCACGAATTCTGGCATCCCCTCCTGCTGCGGAAGGGTAACGGATCACGTGGGTATGTAACAGAATTTTCTTTTGCACCGTGGAGGTGTTCTTACCGTTTCTGAAGTCTTCTCTCTATCCGTCGGACCGAAAATCGACGTGTAAAGGGATCGACTACCCCAAAACCGACTACTGGCGTCGAAACGCGCTGCGGCGCGCCGCACCCCCTTGCTGAGCCCGCGGTCAGCGAGGGGGCACGGAGCAGACGTCGGAGCGGGCCAGGGCGTGGCGCGCCGCGGCGCGTTTCGACGCCAGTTGGCCGACTCGCTGCTAGTCAGCACTTGGTCGGCCGACTGAATACTATTTTTGCAATTTTTTTAATCTAACATACAAATTCGATTTTTTTTCAAAAAATCCTAACTCTAACGGCGGTGGTAGGTGACAGATTCACTACCACTGTAATCTTTTATTTCGTGGTGGACTATGATTCTATGAACAACATCCTACATATATACGTATATAATCTAGAGCTCGCTCGATCGCTGGTACAATAAATCGGCGATTTGTTGATTGTTGATAGCCAAACCGATCCGAATTGTTAGATGCCATCACATGACTCCTAACCACCACAACAAAAACAATTGCACTCGCAACGATCCAAATGCACCGTACCCATGCTGTTTAATAATGGAAGATAAGTGTACTCGCGAGAGATTAGAACATATATAATTGTACGGAACAAAGTCTCGCAACTGGCTGGACGGAGGCTGGAATGGCTTCAATTATTGAATTGTTTTATGCATGCAGCAATCTGCCATCATCTAGAAAAAACGCAGCGTATGATCGCTTTGACCCTCTTGACAACGATCAGCGTGCAGCTAATTAGTCTTCGGGTGTGTTTAGTTCAGCTGTAGATTTCTAAAAATTTAATTTCTGTTATCAGATGTGGAAAAGCTGTTATGAGTTGACAGTTGTTGAAAAGCTGAAAGCTATTTGATTGTAACAACTTTTAACTGTGAATTATGTAATAAATGTCATTTATGCACCTAAGGGGTTGGGAGAGGGAGGTATAGGGGAGAGGGTCTCGAAGGGTGGGGGCGGGGGCACGAATCGGAGGTATACACAGATTCCAAATAACACTATAGGAATCTGGAGATTTTTTGTAATCAATTCTCATTTGGAACCCCTTTGGTTTAGATTTCAGATTTTTGAACGCGAATCGCTTTCCAGAATCAGAACTAAAGTGACCCTATGTGTCAACTAATGGTTAGTCATTAGTCCACAAAAGTGAACTAACGGGAGCTAATAGAACCAGTTTACTCTTTTTTCATGTATTAGTCTAAATCATTCAAACATACGTGAACTAATTATTAATCAACTAATTATTAATTAACTAATAATTAGTTCTAGCTAACAATTAATTTTAGTATATCCAAACGAATCCTAAATCATGATACCGTTCAGTCCAGGTGTTAGTCTCGATGTCACGAGATTTTATTTACCAAATTTAAATTCTAGGGATATATCTAATCTCAAGCATACATAATCATTTTATGCAATATTTCGTTTTTCTAGTCGTGCTAGACATATATGATTGTGAGATGTCCTCTTGTCTAACCTAAATTTAGTTTCACTCTTTTTAAAAGGTTGTCACATAATATATATATATATATATATATATATACACGGAAGCATTAATCTACACTAATCACGGGAGTATTACTTTCACTAGTAGATTTTTTCAGTAGAATAGCTATTCTACTGAAAAAAATAGTACTCAATTGTTATTATACTGAAAAAATGTACTACTGAAAGTAGTACTCCCGTGGTGATCGGTGTAGAATAGATAATAACTATTCTACACCGACTACTTTCAGTAGTTAATTTTCTCAGTAGAATAACTATTTTACACTGGTGTAGGATAGCATTTGTATATATACATATATATACACATATATATTCTTCTCACGTGGTGTAGAATAACTATTCTACACCGACTACTTTCAATAGTAGATTTTTCTCAATAGAATAGCAATATTTTTTCTCAGTAGTAAATTTCTCGGTAGAATACACATGTGGTACAAGATAACATTTGTATATATATAATTTCACCGGTAGAATCTGCAAGTAGCTAACCCATATGTAATCGAGTTCTCCGCCCGGCCGCCGGCGGCCACTGTACTGCTCGTAATTAAAGCCGTGGAGATTATCATGTGTCAAGATCCCCACGAAATCCCGGCGAAAATCCGGCCGGCGGCCGGCCATGGACGACCACGCATGGCACATGCACACGTGAAAAGCGCAGGCGGAGGTGGTACGTGCAGTTTGATTACCGACGAGGCGACGAGCGAGGGATCGACGAGCAGGACTGGCAACGTCTCAGGCGGCGGAAGGAGAGGGACGACTCGGTGGCCACGAGATCCACGTGTGCATGCCGTCTCAATCTCATCCGCTCCAAGGCCCGGGCTTTTTATGACTCAAATGAATATTTTTTTTTTGAAATAGATTAAACGGATCTGAACTTGTGTCTGAGCATGCATAACATTAGAATTTTAATGAGATTTGATGTCAGCTAACTCACGTCCTTTTCACAATATGATAATAATTTACTACCACTGTTAGCTTTCAAATGGCATCACTTTTGTCACAAACTTTTGACTATTCATCTTATTCAAAAAAAATTTAAAATATTATTTATTTTGTTATAATTTGTTTTATGATTGAAGGTAATTCAAGTATAACTTATATTTTTTATATTTTCATAAACTTTTGAATAAGATAAATGGTTAAAGTTTGTAATAAAAATCAATGAAATCATTTAAAAGTTAACGGACAAAGTATTTAGAGAAATATTCTCTCGTAAGAATTACTTCGAGCTGTTTTATTTATCAACAAAAAGTTTTTTAAAAATGATATCTTATTCTGTCACATCCTAAGTTTAGAAGTCATGCACGTCATATCGGATCGGCAAATAAATTGTTGATTAAATTCGATAACATTTGTTTCCGACCCATAACCGATCAATTAGCTATGTACTAACCGACTAATAAATTTAAAATTTCGAATCAATTAACACAGCAAAGACACTGCCGGTAGGAACATGTTCTATCGTCGATGACGTCATTGTTCTTCCCTGCAGGGGAGAGACGGTTAGCTCCGAGTCCGAAACGGATAGCCGCAGCCGCTTCCCTCCGTTTTTGGCAGTTCCACTCAAGCTAGAAATGGAGTGTTCCAACTGTATTTGGACGTCGTTTTCTTCTACATATAACCTAAATGGTATGATTTTTGTCTATATTTTAATATATATATATAGTAGCCATTTGGTTCATATGTAAGCTTGAATGAGTTGAGACTTGAGAGGGTGATTTGTGGCACGCACGTCCATCGACAGTATCATAATCATCTTTGAGTCGAATTTGTTTCAATTATATGGATTTGAGTTGAAAGCTAACGAATAAATAACCATGTTGTGTATAGCTATGGTAGCTGAGTCTAATTACCTGTTTTTACATGTTTGGTTAAAATTTAATCTCGTCGTATCGGATGTTTGGATGCTATTTTAAAGTATTAAATGTAGACTATTTATAAAACATATTCATAATCGGTGGATTATTCACGAGACGAATTTAATGAGCCTAATTACGCCATAATTTGACAATGTGATTCTACGGCAAACATTTGCTAAGCATGAATTAATTAGGTTTAATAAATTCGTCTCGCGAATAATCCTCCAATTCTGCAATTATTTTTATAATTAGTTAAAATTGAATCTTAAAATTATTGTCCAAACATCCGATACGAATTAAACTTTAATTACATAAGAATGATACATACAAATAGAAAAGCAAGGGAGTGTTTAATTACACAAAACATGTTCAATATACCTTCAAATCAAATATTTATCAGAATTAATCAAACCTAACTCTACAAACCATTTATCTATAATTATGGTTACATTAATAATATTTAGTTGGTCCATTTTGTTTTGATTTTGGACTAAAAAATAAAAGTAAAACACCTTGCTTTCATACACAAACTCTCGTTTCAATATATATCTCGAAGTTGTTGCATGCATCCGTTGTTATAATTTCCTACTCAATAGAAATGTTCACGAAAAATTATACATGTAATTAAAAATATAAGTTTGCCAAAAACTTACTCTTTATTTTACATTATAAGTCATTTAACTTATTGTAAGTAAAAATTATCTAACTTTGACTAAATTTATAAATATATGTAAGTAAATCATTAAACTAGCTTTGTCAAATGGAACCATGAAATAGTATGAAATAAGCATTAATAGTATTTAGTCATATTCGGTTCGTTAAATCGATTGACCATAAAATGCAATAAATTGCTTCGACGTAGCTCATGCATACACAATTCATAATCAGTTAATCGGTTAAATGCACCTCATAAAATCGGTTAATTGGTTAAATGCATCTCACAAATCGGTTAATCGTTTAAATGCACCTCACATCACAAATCGGTTAATTGGTTAATTACACCTCAAAATCGGTTAATCGGTTAACCGCACAGACAATCTAGCTGTTCGGTTCGATTAAATCAATTAATTGGTTAACGACACCTCAAAACCGAACCGATCACCGATTACTGATTAATATTAGTTTTTTAACCAAACCGATAACCGATTTAACCGGAATAATATTATTGGGTTAAATCGTTTGGGTTAATCGATTTTTGGTTAATTTTTGCCCAGAGTAATTACCACGCTGCCGCCCAGAGCCCACCGGGCCCACCAAAACACACCCAGAGTCCGAGAGAGAGAAGGAAGGAGGCAGCCGCAAAAAGCTTAAACGAATTCAATAAAAAAATTCGTCGCGTGCGAGGAAACCTCGAGACGGCAACGCGACGCGAGGGGAGGAGGCGGAGAGAGAGGAGAGGAGAGAAGAGGGGGGGAGCAAACGGTCGGTCCGCACGGGCGTCCCCGTCCGAATCTCGCGATCCCCAAATCCGTGGGGTGGGTGCTCCGATTCGTCGATTCGGGGGGCGCGCAGGCGGGCGCGGCGAGGGATCCCGCCGATCGGGGAGCGGAGCTCGGGGGGTCGGATTCGGGCGGGCTGCGATTTGGGGGCTGCTGAGCTCGAGCTCGGCGGAGGCGGGGTTTGTGGGCCCGGGCTGAGAGGGGCGGCTGGCTGGCTGGCTGGGCGGGTGGGTGGATGCTGTCTGTGAGGACGCAGCAGGAGGATGCGCGCGGCGGAAGGCTCCGGGGCGCCGCCGCAGCGGGCGTCATGGAGGACGAGTCCGAGCTCGAGGAGGGGGAGGCCTGCGGCGACGAAACCGCCTTTGTGGACCCCGATGTTGCTCTCTCTTACATTGTGAGTGGCCGGCCGCGCGAAATGTGGCGGTGTTGTTGCTCCTGTTTCGTTTGCTGCTGTTTCTATGCTTATCTGGTACGTGTGGAATGCAAATTTAGCTTGGGCGAGTGGTTTGATCGGTCAAATTCGCGTGGCAAACGAACATGTCTTTTTTGATTTCATGCTTCATAGGAGTTATGCTACTTTATCACATGAAGGAAGCGATTGCATCGGTTGATTGATTGAAGTTTGCTCAATACGTTGCTTCGGTTGCCAGATACTGGAAGAAATTGCATTGGTGCACCATTTAAAGTTTTATCATTTCTTCTGCTTCATGGATGATGTTGCTAAATTAGTCCAAGTTAATCTGTAAATGCTTTTTCAACACTGGTTATCATGTGATAAAATCTGAATCTCTTGGTGATGGTGCTAATTTGGTGTTAGCAGTAGTATGTCTGGTTTATCTCCTAGATTGGACTGTACTTTCTTTTTGACAAGTGCAACATTTTATGTGGTAGGGATCAATCTATCCTTTCCCCCTTTTTGAACTGCTTGCTAAACTCATGGTAGTGGTACTTGAATATGTCCCATCAAGGCTATGCATGTTATTTTCGGCAGGGGACTATGCTTCCTCGAGCGTCTTTTCATGGGTTGAGTAACACTCTTATGTATATAATGCTCAGTCGTGAATTAACTAAATGTGGTTAGCTTATGGTCAACAATAATGATTATGTCGTAGTAATTACACCAAATTTAGAACTTTCAATGCATGCTGTATATCCAAAATCCTTAGTCTAGAAGAAAGGAAAAGAAAAGGGCGGACATAATGAAGCCGTTGATTAATGGAACTTGACTGAAGGCACAGTGCCTTTTTATCACAATAATTCTATTCTTCTTTCGCTCAGTTAGTTAGGACAACTTGCAACATGGATGTGATAAACACCTGCAATGTTAGCCTAAAGATGATATACTGTGCTGTACCCACAATCAAATCTGTTGCAATGGTTCTTTTTGTGTTTTTGATGTACATTTTGTTTCAGGATGACAAACTCCATGATGTACTGGGCCATTTTCAGAAGGACTTTGAAGGAGGTGTATCTGCAGAAAATTTAGGTGAGTAGATGTTGAGTTGCTCCTTGCCGTCATCTTCACTTTGGTTCACTATAAAGAAGCATTAAAAACAGAACATTAAACCATGGCAGGATCGAAGTTTGGTGGATATGGTTCATTTTTGCCTACTTACCAGCGTTCTCCTCTTCCCCAAACTACAAGTCCACCTAAGGCAGCAAATGTTAGCTCAAGATCTCCTTACCACCAGCCTACTGAGGTGCTTAAGTTAGTTTTGACTGGAAAGTGGAAACTTGCAATGTTTTAAATCAATGTTCTGATGAAATGATTTATAATGTAGAACATGTCCCAGAACTCTTTTGCCGTGGCAGTTCCATCTGTTTCAAAAAATAATAATGGATCCATGGGGGCACTTTCTGACGATCCAAGTAAAAAAGAAATACATCAAAGCACAAAAGTCGAAAGGGGCTCTAACATGCATGATTCATTGAATGGGCAATCTAAGTCTAGTGACTCTAATAGATTTAAAGTCCGGATCAAAGTTGGTTCGGACAATATCTTGGCAAGAAACAATGCAGCTATTTACAGTGGTTTGGGCCTTGATATTTCCTCACCTTCATCCATAGAGGATAGCCCTGGAGACTGTGGGAGCCCCTCCCCACAATTTAACAATGTTTCGCTTGAATCGCCCCAGACCATTCTTCAGGTAAATTACTTAATGATGCATTAACTCGCACTTAATTTTCATTTTTAAGGTTCATAGAGTGAATAACTGCCTTCATTCTCTAAACACGATGGAACAGATCATGACATGCTTTTCAGTTCCTGGAGAGTTCTTGTTATCCCCTCTACAGGGTAATCTTCTTCAACTAACACAAAAGGCTGTGCCTACATCAAAGAAATGGGAAAGAAATGTAAACACACAAACTGTGCAAGAAAGATACGAAGGGCATGTGGCTAAGCGGGTGAAATCTGATCCTAAGAAAAAGAAAGTTGTAGATACAAAGAGGTCAAAAAGCAGAAATGATATTAATGCAGTTATGAAAGATGAAATTGATATAGAAACACCTGCTGGTCAAAAGATCGTATCGGAAGCTCTTAACATACCACTGTTGTCTAATTCCATAAGAATGGAGTCAAAGGATGGGGGTCAGTTTGAAGAGGTGCAAATGGGAAACACCTTGGTGGAAAATAAAGATGCCCAATTGAAAGAACGGACCATCAACAGTGACTTAATGGCAATGAAATGTGAAAATGTCAAAGCTGAGGCAATGGAATGCTTAGAAAACAGTGGTTTTGGTGCTTCAGAAATGGATTTTTCGGTTGTAAAGGGGGAAGTGAAACTCAAGGCAGAGATCACTGTAGAAGACAAGAATACAACTGATGAAAAAGACCTCCATTTGGATAAGAAACAAGAAATAAAAACGAAAACAGAGAGTAAATGCAATGCCGCAGGAGTTAACTTCGAAGGTAACAAGGTTATGAATGAAAGAGCACCTGCTGTTGGCAAGAGCACAGGGAAAGTAGAAAATGTCTCCAAGAGTGAGGTCAAAAGAATTCAGAAAGAACATAATATGAATGCTCCATCATCTTCTGATTTGCTGGAAGATGACAAGGGTTTCCTTTCTTCTGCTGCAGCTGAGGAGAGGAAAAATGATTTGCAATCCAAATCTAGCCATCCAGGAAAGAAACTCAAGGAAAAATCTCATAGAGATTCTAGAGAGAACTTACGTGAAGGATCTTATGGTGGCAAGGATCATGATATGTTGGAGAATGGAAGTAGCTTGGGAGAATTACGGCAAAAGAGGAAAAAATGGAAGAATGACTGTGAAAGGGATTCTGATATGCCTGGGATATCAAAGAGGGAAATTTCATCTAGTTTGATGCACGAGAGACATGCCCCTATTGAGGAGCAGAAGATGCATGTACCTCCATCTGCTAACGCATCTATTGCAAATGCAGCTCCTACGCTTCATGCCCCAGTCTTAATAGATGAACATTGGGTATGCTGTGACATGTGCCAGAAATGGCGTCTCCTACCACCTGAAATGCATCCTTCTATACTACCAACGAAGTGGAAATGTAGCATGCAACAGTGGCTGTAAGTTGTTCGACTGTTCAAGTTCGTACACATAATTTCGAAATTCCATGTTTTTATTTCTTTTATTCCCCGTTTATACTTCCTGCTTATTTTATTGCTTCTTTTCTTACTTCATTCCACCAATGAGTGTATTGGTATTCACCAGTTAGCATATAGCAAGTGGCACCCTTCCCATCAAAAGGCTATTTGGTTCAAATGCCTTAAATCGTTCCAACTATTCTATTTTACTTATCACCTTGGTCACAAACAGTCTCTAAGACGTGTTTGACCATTATTTCTCCTAATTATATGTTCTCAATAAATATGAAAACTATCATGGTAACAAAATGCTTTTGATGAGAACCTACAAAGGCCATCACTACAATTGTTTTGTATTGAAATTTGATATGCCTCAGGATTGAGTTTAGATATATGTTATTTTATGGTTTCTTGCACCTCCTATACTGCAGTTGCACCATTTAGGCTGTAGTTTAAATTAAAAACATTTATGCTGTAGCTAATGCCATTTTCTGCTATCTTGAAGTTTACAATGAGGTGTTACATTGGTGTGTGTGAGCCATGTGCTATGTGGAACACTGTTTGTTTCTTGCTGATATGCTTTATTTTCAAACTTCTCCAGACCATGGATGAACGGGTGTGAAGTTAGTGAGGATGAGACCACTAAAACTGTGACTGCACTATATTTTCCAGCCCCCGGCGTAGGCATTCCAGTTGGTCATTCTCATGTTGCTTCTTCAGGGCTAACAACATCAAGCACTTTGAATATAAATGAACATGTTGAACAAAGTAGGAAAAGGAAGAATGCTCCGATTCATGGAAATGCTTCTGTTGAGGGTTCTCACCTAACACACGCTTCAGTTTATCCAGTGAGCAGCCAGCATGCTCCTATTAGAAGTAAAAACACCGCTGATAGTATCCAGTTTCCCAATGAGAGAGATTCTAGATCAGTTGACCATTTCATTGAAAAGAAAAGGTCCAAGAGCAAGAATCATGGTGGCTCTTCAGATGGAGGTTCTATTAGCATTCTTCCTTCTACTCTCCTATTTTTCGTGATACACAATCTTCCCATATTCATGATGTGTTTCATCAATTGGTTAAATTTCATTGCTGAAGCTTTCCTTATTCAATTACAGGGCACCTCACGGAAAGATCCAAGAAACATTCAAAAGTAAAAAGCAAGAGAGAGATGGATCATGATGAATACAAAACTTCTAAGAAAATTAAAAAAGAGGAGCGGCGCCATTCTGGCATAGATTCTAACTCTGGATGTGTTTTAGCTAGTGGAGATGTTCCTGATGAGGTCAAAGCTTTCCCTGCAAAGGCGATTTCGAGTGAACGGAGTGGTGTTCCCTCATCAAAACATAAAAATATTTCTAAGCACAATTCTTCAGAAAAAACTAAGAGAACTAAGGATGGGGATATTGTTTTTCCAGAAGACAAGAATAAGGAACATGTTTACCCCTCAGATGTACAAAGATCAGATTTGTCTAGTAAGAAGAGGATAGTGAAGGAATGGAAGGAGAGTCAGCACAATTCAACAGCTCAGGTGAGTAAAGGATCCACAGTGAACCAAAGCTCTTCTGCCAAAGAAACCTATAAGGATCAGAACATAAAGGAAACAAAGTTAACAAAGTCAACAAAGTCTGAAGAACCACTTTCCATGACAGATTCAAAATCAATAAAAGTTCCACATTCTAATAAAACTTTGACTTATAATGGGGGTAATCTAAACAATGAGCTATTTGAGGAAAGCACACCTTTTGCTGGTAAAAGAGGTATGTCTGGACTATTAGGAAATCAATCTTCAGAACAGGTTTTGGATATGGCTGAACCTGCCTCTAGTGATTTGGCCTACTTTCAAACTACAGCTGTAACTTCAAGTTCTTCAAAGGCTTCAGGCTCACAGAAAAGGAAACAGATCTTGCAAGTTGCAAAGACTTCACCAATTGAGTCTATCTCTTTATCACCACCTGGAATCTCTAGCAATGACAAGGTCTCCCATAACAAAATATCGGGGAAGGATGGATCGCTTTGTGCTAATACAAGCAACATGCCGAGCTCTGTAAAGTATCCAGATACTGATGTTGACAATGTTCGGCGGTCCAGGAAGTCACAGGAGAGTATGCTTGCTAATGAACCTGCTTTGCATGATTTTTCACAAGTAAACTCTGATAAAGATAATGAAAGTCACGCCTTCAATGGGATTGTTTCGGGAAGGGGTTTGGATGATCTGCAGCATACATCTGCCAGAAAAGATTCTGCTTTGAAAGGCTCCAGTGTAGCTAGAGGTCATAACCACTTGCATTCTGCTAATAAAAACATCTCCCTTGCTGATGGCTCTTCATTGCAATCTAGGACGGCAGTTTTGGATATTAAAGGTGATTCTGCTGTGCATGAAAACAAGAGAAGTGTTGCTTCCCTCCAAGATAGAAATGGACCAACTCATTACCCACCAGATGGGAATCCCCAGCCAGAGGTGTCACTCAGAAAAGAGAAGTCAAATTCCATGAGCAACAAGCATGATATGCAGAATTCCAAGGCCCAAATTCTCCCCTCGCCTCTGAAAGAAAATAAACTGGAATCTAACTCCATTCCAGTAAGTTCTAATGCATCAAAACTGACAACACAGTTGAGGCGGTGCAATGTTGAAAATGGAGGGCAACATGGCATTACAAAACAAGCAAATTCTACTCCTGCAGACCCTTCCAGTCCAGTTAGGAAGGATAGTAATTCAACTGGATATGCTCTCAAAGAAGCCCGGGATTTAAAGCACAAGGCTAATCGTTTAAAGGTCCCTCACCTTAGCTCTATCTTAGCTGTCATGTCCACATGAAAATGCTAGTTTTGCCATGTAAGGTTCTCACAAACTTTCTCTGCAGGAAGAAGGAAAAGAGCATGAAAGTACAAGACTTTACTTTGAGTCAGCCTTAAAATATTTGCATGTCGCATCAACATTGGAATCTCCGAGCATTGATGTTTTTAAACATTGCGATGCAGCTCAGAGCTTGTATTCTGATACGGCAAAACTCTGCAAGTAAGCTATTGTAGGCTAATATATATGCTGCATCTCTGAATATTTAGTAGTTAATTGACTGAAGTTTTCTTCCCCAAATACTTTACACTTTCCTTATTCAAGGTAATAATAAGGTGTACTTTTCCAAATACTCATTACATATATCCATCACTTTCCACACTTTACATTGGTTTTCATGCAATCATGCTTGTGGTTTTATCAAAGGGTTATTCCTGGTCAGTATTTACACATAATTTTCTTGGCATGTGATTCAGTCAAAAAAGGCTAATATTTATAAATGGAAGGGCCCAAGGAGTATATTCTTTTTCTTTATACTATCCCAGTTTAATTTCTTTCTCTCTCTCTCTTTTTTTTTTTTTTGGGGGGGGGGGGTTGATACCTAGTAGGCCTCGTTTTAATGTAAATGGTTCTTTAGTGGTTAGCATCATATTTGGTTGATGATATTGTTTCAGTGACACTCTGCATTCAGCCACATAAATTTTGAGCCGCAGTCCTATCCTGGGTTATGCTCTTGTTTTTCACGAAGAGCCAGAATGTACTATAAATAAGCTCTTGGGGGTTCCCTTATGTTGTGAGTTGGATGCTAGTGCCTGAAATTTCTTCTTATGTACAGACCTACAGATTGACATAGGTGGGTAATATAATAATTTGGTTGGCCTGACATTGTTCACAAAGCACAGCTTATGTAAACAGCTATAGCAATCCTCAACTCATGTTTGATCACCATAATTAATTTATTATTTCAATTGTCCAGCTTTGTTGGTCATGCATATGAGAAGTCTAAGAAAATGGCTGCTGCTGCTTTAGCTTATAAGTGTGTTGAAGTAGCCTATCTCAAGGCTGCGTACTATAAATACCCTACTGCAAGCAAGGATCGGCAGATGTTGCAGGCAATTGTACAGACTCCACCAGGTACTTAACCTTAAACAGTGAAATTCAAACTATGTATATTAATCTAGCTCTGTTTTCGAATTTCTAACACTTAAACAGTCTTAATAAGATTGTTTGATTTTCTTGAAAGTGAGAACCCAGTTCCCAATCCATATTAGTGATACAAACTATCCCAGAAAAAAAATACATCCAGTTTATTTAAATAAACTTGAGTGGTCGAAATGATGAAACCATGAATGCACGTTTGAACTGTGGAGGTTGTGGGTGCCAAATATTTATTCATAGTTAACGAGAAATCCTTCATATAAAATGAGATACACATGCTACATGAGTATTGCTCAGTGCATGCTGTTAAAGTGTTAATGGATTTATTGGCTGAGATGGCACTGCTTTTCTGCTAATTTTTTCATTCTATATGGATCTTGAGAAGATCTTTCATCCAGAAGCACAATTTAATTATATGTTTGTTATAATAGAAATTCAGCTCAAATAAGTTATTTCTAGTTTTACGGAGCGCAATAAACAACAGTACAGCACTGAAGTTAGTGTGTGCTGCTCTCTATACTATCATATCCAATGCCTTGCTCTTGCTGGTGTTTCTAAGCCCTGGTAATGGGTCATCCAACCCATGGGCTAAATGGGCCCACAGTCCAGTGGGCTGAAATATTAAGGCCTTTTATGGGCCATCAAATGAAACCGGTCTTGCCAAAAAGGTGGCATGAACAGGGTTAGGGCTCACCAATTCCCTGATCTATATAGCACTGATTCACCAGTCACTGAGCTCCTCTAACTGACAAGCTCATCTGTCGGCCATCGACGGCGCACAAGATTCCACCAAATAAGCTGTTCTTTGTTTTCTTTTTCTTGTCTTGCTACTTGTTGAACAGAGTGAACAGCCCAATACATCAATCTGTTTCAATATTTGTGGGTCGGCCCATGGGTTTAAATGGGCCAACAAATGATTAGAGCTGCAGTGTTTAATGGGTTGAGCTAGGCTGGGTCAAATAAGTGATGGGCAGGATGCAGGTTGGGACTACTCTAAAAATACTAGCTGACTGCCCATGCGTTGCAATGGGAAAAATTTATAACATTAAAAGAACACGTACCATACAGATGAGTGATTGTTGTGAGAAGGAAATGTGGTAGTGGCAGACTCATCACCACTAGCTTCTTTTAAAATAGTATAGATATAGATATCAGTTGGGCTCAGGTTTGGGCTGGGTCTTGATACAGCCATACAGGCTTTAGGTGTTTCATTGTTATATTTCATAGAACTGCATCTCCAGGCATTTCCATATTGTTGCTGTTTCTTCTCTGGATTGTTTTGTTTGGGATAACTCTTTTTTGGCTATTTACTTGTGTTTGTTACTTTTGTAGGTGAATCACCATCGTCTTCTGCCTCAGACATTGATAATTTAAATAACAATGGGTTATCTAAGGGCCCTTCAAGCAAGGATGCTAATTCACCCCAAGTTACTGGGAACCAGTTGTTACTAGCTGCTCGCAATCAACCACTCTTGACGAGGTTACTAGCATATGTAAGTTCTTTCATACCTTGATAGGCGGTTCAAGAAAGTTCTGTTTTATAGAGTGGTTTAGCTTTTTTACTTTTATAGTGTATAGTGTGAGTTCACAGTCTGTTACTCTGTTGTCTATGTAATGAGAAATAAAAATTCTCATTATGATGGTATTAGCAAATTGCAACCGGCAAATGTAGGCAGAAGTTAACAAGAGCGTATTAGATAGATTTTGGCAAATCATAAGTTCTTATTTAAGGTGAGTTGTCAAATGTGTGTTGGGAAGAGGTCATTTTTTTTCTTCAGGACAATACTTGTTGTATATCTTGTCATAGTGTCATCCTATGCCTTTTATGGCATGGTTTTGTTCCTACATATGCATGTTGAGTTGTATGGTGATGAACAACTCATTCATGATTCAACTAATCCATTACCCAGTCCGAAACACCTCATAAATTGACACAATGCTACTTACAGTGCATCATGGTTTGTCAATTACATCATGGATCTGATTATTCTGTTACTGTTCTTAGACAAACGATGTCAATTGTGCTTTTGATGCAACACGGAAATCACAGATGGCAATTGCATGTGCTACGGGCAACCAAGAAAATGGGAAAGATGGCCTTTCTTCAGTAAAAACAGTTCTGGATTTTAACTTCCAAAGTGTGAATGACCTACTAAGACTCGTGCGGCTTTCAATGGAGTCCATTAGCTGCTGACATGTTCAGATTCCAGGAAAACAGCAAGTAGGTTCTGTTGGATATGCATTCCAAGTTTGAACTATATCCCTGACTTGCTGGTTGCATTTAATTGAAAAGTTCAATTGCAAAAAATGCATAGGTCTTCTGATTTAAGCGTGGCGGTTAATTTGTACATGAAGTGGTTTTCTTCTATTTCGGAGGTGTTTTGTTCTTTACATGGTTGCTGTCATCTACTTGGATGATTTTAACTCAGTGAGGGAGGCAGCTGAAGATGTGCCTTTTGCACTGATCAACTTGTGATCTTGGACTTCCAAGACTGCT
The DNA here is from genome assembly GCA_019279435.1 of Zizania palustris. Lineage (NCBI taxonomy): Eukaryota > Viridiplantae > Streptophyta > Magnoliopsida > Poales > Poaceae > Zizania > Zizania palustris. The sequence continues at coordinate 69,231,034 of JAAALK010000079.1, read as the reverse complement.
AGCTACAGACTGCCCTTGATAAGCTTATACACAGTGTTATTGGAAGACAGTTCCTTCCTCGAGCATTTTCTTTCCTCCATGATGTAAGTTATGTGCTTCGTCATGGAGCTAACTTATGGTTGAATAGTCTGTCATATGTTCCTTTTAGAAGAACAAGATGATGCGTTGCCCCTTAGCAGTTTTGGTGGTATGTTTCACTTAAGCGTAAATCTGCAGTTCAGTACACTTGCTACCCCTAACCCTAACGTTTATGTAATCTTGATTCACGAGCAGGTGAGAGGACAACAAATGCCTATTGGTTGTGTTAACCAAGGAATCAGCTAATGGTGTTTCTTTTTGGTCTTGCCAAAGCCCAAAATGTCCCGTCCTCTGGATAAAAGTTCAAGCAGGTACCTTCACTGTTATCTTAGTTAATTAAAGCCTGCGCCTTAAAATAGTATGGAATGAAAAGTCCCTCTATTTTACAGAGGTGGATAATGCCCGCTTCACTGATACTATTCCTTGATATGTGCTGGCATTTACTCATGTGTGACATTTGCAGTAAATTAAATTATGTTATGCGTGTTGCCTTTGAAATAAGAACAGTGCAATTCCTTGAATCTTTTTTTTTGGTACTGCTGTCCACACTTGAGTCATACTGCATATGCATACACAACACAAGCAGTGAACTGGTGAGGGCTCGGTTTTTTGACCCAATGTGGGAACTGAATCCAAGAACTGCCAAACTACAGCGAACGATTACTCCTTTTGTTACGAATTGTAATTCTGACATTTTCAAAGTCAAACTTCTTTAACTTTAGCCACTTTTATGAAAAAATACCAAAAATTACAACATTAAACTAGTTTCATTAAAGTGATAATTAAATATGCTTGAATAGTGTATTTATTTGATATTATAAATATTAATATGTTTTTATTTAAACTTGATCGAAATTGAAGAAATTTGACTTTGAAAAAAAGTCAAACAACTTAAATATGAAATGGAGGTAGTCCTAGAAATACTTCCACTAATCAACGGTGTTTTCTTTTTCAGGTTTCAAAGAAGAAATCACTTAGACCATCGCCTGTGTATGAGCATTGTACAAAGATTTCCATCTAACTCGCTTCTTGATTATCAATACCGCAACTATAACCAGCACATGTACATGTGTATGTATATACACCCGAAAGGTCGAAGCATTTGTCTTACGTGCTGGTACTCTTTGTGGCACTGGCACCATTGTACCTTTAGTCCTCATCTCTCTTCTTGCAAATTTTGTTAGTTTCACATTAGTTGCTGAGATGTGATAGAATTGTTCTGGACCGAAAACGTGGTGCAGAATGCAAAATAAGTCATGTATTCCGGAACTGTTTGTAGCGCGAATTGCAGCTTAAGTTCTGTTGAGTGAAGTGATGCTAATTTCGTCGTGCGAGTGTCATGTGTTTATTCTGCAGATGAATGCTACCCCTTCATCAACATGCTGTTTTGTCTACGAGGGGCAAAATTTTTAGACCAATCATATAGATACTATTTTAGTATTTAGATACTATTTTAGAGTATTAAGATACTATTTTAGTATTTAGATACTATTTTAGAGTATCAAATATAGATTATTTATAAAATTCATTTATAATATCCGCGAGACGAATCTAATGAGTTTAATTACGTCATCATTTGACAATATGATTCTACAGTAAACATTTGCTAATTATGGATTAAGTAGGTTTAATAAATTCGTCACGTAAATTATTCTCTGATTTTTTAATTATTTTTATAATTGGTTCAAGTTTAGTCCTTCAAATCAATTTTTTTTATAATTGGTTCATGTTTAGTCCTTTGAATTGATGTGACACAATTAAAATTTAGCTCATTGATCCAAACACCTCTTAATGTAGAATAAATTCTAATATTTGATTTACTTCTATCAAAAGATTAAAAACAATTCCTAATTTCATCTTGATTCGAATTTATAGAGGATAAAACTTTCTGAAAATATACTAATTTATTCTTTAAAATCAAAACAGATAAAATGGATTAGCAAGTAGTAAAAAACTAATGCAGAGAGAGTAATTCGATTCAATTGGTATAATTGCTCAAGTGAATTTGAAACAGTGGTGAGGTATCAGATCATCATCTCCATTTTCATCTCCCAGCCTAAACCCTCAGCCATTGCGTATATCTCTCCCGTATGCGGGTGCGTGGTGTCGTCCGACGAAAACTTGTGCAAATGCAGGGCCTCGCCGTCGCCGGCGCCGGAGTCCACCCAGCTGAACCCGATCTCCTTCTTGACGCCTCTATCCCGCATCTTCCTCCTCACCTTGGCGACGCCGTCCCAGACGCCTTTCTCGGCGTAGATGTTCGACAGCAGGACGTACGCGCCGGACTCCGTCGGATCCATCTCCGTCAAGATGCCGGCGACTCTCTCGCCGATCGTCGTGTCGCCGTGGATCCTGCAGGATCCGAGCAGGCTCTGCAGAGCTGAGACGGTCGGCCCGGATGGCATCCTCATCATGAGCTCCTCGGCCTCCTGCAGCCTCCCTGCCCGTCCTAACATGTCGACGACGCAAGCGTAGTGCTCCGGCCACCGCTGGACGCCGTGCTCGGCAACCATCGAGTCGAAGATCTCCCTGCCCGTGTCGACCATCCCTCCGTACCGGCAGGCCGTGAGGACGGCGAGGAGCACGACGCCGTCCGGGGCGACGCCGTAGCGCAGCATGTCGCTGAAGAGGCTCATGGCGGCGGCGTAGCTCCCGTGCCTGGCGTTCGCCGAGATGATCGCCGTCCAGGCGATGAGGCTCCGGTCTACAGCCTCGTTGAACGCCTTCCAGGACTCCTCCAAGCTGCCGCGCTTCGCGTACATGTCGACGAGAGCGCCGGCGACGTACTCGCTGTCGCCGAGCCCCAGCTTCAGAGCCTGGGAGTGATACATCTGGCCGTACGCCATGGACACCGTCTCAACCGCGGTCACCGAGCTGAGGACGCTTGCAAACGTGGTCTCGTTGGGCTTCAAGCAGTTGGCCATGGATGAGAAGACCTCGAGAGCGTCGTTGCAGCGGTCATTCTGCGCGTAGCCTGACACCAGAGCATTCCAGGCAATGATCCCCCGGTGAGGCATGAGGTCGAACACCATCCTCGCGTCATCCATGCGCCGCGCTTTGGCGTACATGGTGATGAGGCTGTTGGACGCTGCCGCTTCGCCGGACAAGGCTATCTTGAGGCACGCTGCGTGGATCATCGGCGCTTCCCTCGCCGGACAGTCCGCCGACAGAGCCGACATCAGCGCAACGATGGTGACAACGTTTGGCTGCACGCCCTGCCGTCGCATGCCATTGAACAGCGCGATGGCGCCCTCCCCGTCCATGGAAATGGCCGTGGTCCATGAGATGACGTCGCGCTCGCTCATGGCGTTGAAGAACCTCCGCGCGCAACCGGGAGCGGCGCACTTGTAGTACATGGCGACGAGCACGTTGCCGATGGAGACGTGCCCCTCCACGCCCAGCTTCACGGAAAAGCCGTGGACTTGCCGGCCATGCTCGAGCTTCCCTTCGCGGCCACATGCCGGGATCACACTGCAGACCGATATCCGGTCAGGCCGGACGGCGCTGTCCTTGAGCATCCGGAGGAACACGCCAATCACCTCTGCTGGGTAATCGCCGTCTTGCGCGAGCCCGCAGATCAGCGCATTCCAGGAGACAAGGTCCCTCGCCGACATCTCGTCGAACACCCTCCTGGCCTCCTCGAGAGATTCTCCCCGGGCGTACGCCGTCACGAGCGCGTTGCTGACAAACAAGTCGGCGGCGAGCCCCAACCGGCACGCCAGCGCGTGCAGCTGCCGCACGAGGAAGTACTCCCTCCGGCCGGCTGCCAGCGATAGCGCGACGGTGCACGTGACGGCGTCGGGCCGCACTTCGCCGGACCGCAGCATCCACGACGCGAACTCGAGCGCCTCCCCCGGGTCGGGGTACGCGGAGAGGATGGTGTTGTACGAGCAGACATCCCGGACCCGGGCGGTGGCGAACACCCTGACGGCGGAGGGGAGCGATCCGGTCTTGGCGTAACGGGCGGCGAGGGAGTTGGACACGGCAGCACAGCCGTCGAGGCCGGTGGCGACGGCGATGGCGTGGAACGCGGGGAGGGAGGCCGGGTCGGACGCCGAAACGGCGGCCGAGAAGGCGATGCGGGAGACTGGTCGTCCGGCGACCGTGGCGGTGGTGTTTGCGGCGTGCGCCGGGTGGGGGATTCTGTCGAACTGGTGGTGAGCGGCGACTGTGGTGAGCGCGCGGATTCGCCGCCGCCGCAGTGGCATCTAGCCTAGTCGACCTCTTTGTGGCCTTGTGGGGGCAAGGCGAGCACGAGGATAAAGTTGCCGTGCCTCCAACTAAACCCCCAAACCCCTCTTCTTTCCTCCGGTCTCCCGCTCTTCGCACAAACCTCCGGTCGCCGCAACCCTTCGCCCATGGCGCCAGCGCTGCAGCCTGCAGCCGCCGCCGCCACCACCACCCTCTGGCCGCGCCTCCTCCCTTCTCCTCGCCGGAACGCCGCCACCCAGGTACTAAGGTCTTCTGCACTTTCTAGGTTTATACCTGTCTCGTTGGGGCAAGCAATTCGTCGAGCACCTTGTGGTTGTGATGAAATGGCAACACAAAGAAAAATTCTAGGGCTGTCTCAAGAAATTGTTAGTTAGAATCTGAATAAATTGGTAATTCTCTAGTTTAAACTAGATTCTAATTTATTCGTAGATTTTGCAGTTATTAAGTTTTATAATTTAGAACTATAATTTAAACCGAATATATGACTCTTCAAGATAGCCTTAACCAAGATGCTATGCAAAAATTATACAGGTCTAGACTCTTCAAGAACAACTAATATCATATGTTATATTTGTTTGTGCATTATCCTAGATGCTAAGAGCAAGATGATGCTTTACACCAACCAATGAATGTGAGATTACAAGCTTAGTCACTATATTGTCGATCTTAATCTTAATGCTATGTTTGATTGGATGTGATGTTGTGATGAGATCTATCTTTGAAGACATACTAGCCTCTCCTTGTATATGTGAGGGTTAATGTTACAATGTTTGAGTCAATTAAGTAATTACTGAATCATAGGAGATAACTTTCTTAGTATAAATGATTCGATATCTATAGAATCTTATCTCTCGCTGAATCTTTAAACTACTATCTTACGAATGTATTGTGAGAAATAACAATACACATAGTTATACATGAAATATGCTAATCTTACATACCTTTATTTTGTTCCCTGACCTACACTAACAATCTAACACAAAGTCATTTTGATATTTTTGCTCCTCGTGATATTCCACGTGAGAAACTAAGGGTCTAGTAAGCTGATTCGATCCGTTTTTTTATAAGTTGGATTGTTATAATCAAATAAACAGACACTAATACTATAACCTTATCAACATCTCTCATAGACTGATACTTCAAATCGCTTGATCATAATTGTGGTTGGCCTCAAATACTTATGTGCTCTTTTTATCTTCATCTGAACTCTGAACTTGTGGCGTGTCATTTATTCGTAGGAACATCCACACCGAATTCCTTCTCTGAACCAGCTTCAGCCGAAGCGACCTTTGAGCGGTAGGTGACACATTGGCTGTGATTTCCAAATTTCAGTGGCAGGACTGAAGTTGTAATTCAAATTTTGGTTTCATTTTGTTGGCCTGAAATGCTGAGATAAATTTGTGGCTGCAGCTGGAGTGTCACACAAGTCCAGGTTCCTTGTTGTTTGCACAAGTTCAGGTTCATATGCAGAGCAAGCAGTTGTTTCCACTGCTCATCATAATCTATCCAGGATACATTTCTTTGATTCTGTTCCAGATACCTGTATCATCTTTATCTCTGGCTATTGGACTGGCCCTGATGTAGATGATGGCTGTGGTAATGTTGTGGCCATTCTCCAAAGAATTGCATGATGATGATATTTGTGTTGTAAGTGTTTTTTATCAGCAATAATAATTCTGGAGTGTACGCGTATAACAAAAGACTGATGGTGGCATAAGTCTAAGGTTCATATAAGTTTAGACTTTCCGGAGATTGTAAGAGCATCTCCGAGAGATTACATTTATGGCTACTTAAATTTGAATTTAGGAAGGCTCGTTCACTCCTCTGAAACAAGTTAAACGATTAGCTGATACATTTAGTTTAAAAAATGATTTGTTTTGCAGATGGTCAGTGTCATATTCCTACCTGTTAATTAGCTTTCAACAGAAGCTGGGTTTTCCCCTCATATAAGAGAGGCAGGTCAAAAAAATTTCCTTAGGTTTAACTAGTGCTCTAAACTCTCTCCAAATCTGATGTTTGGTTTGGGAATTTGCCCTTGAGATGTAACTAGTCCTCTGAGCTATCAATCTTCTTAAAAAAATAAAATAAAACTAGTGCTCTAAACTACTCTCCATCCCACAAAGATTTTACTTTAAGATAAAAAGTGATAAATTAGTGATAAGAATAAAACAAGAGTATAAGAAATTAGGTTGGTATGTGATGAGTATTAAATAAATAAAAAATTTAATTAATGGACTTTTTCAAAATTTAAAAAATTATAATTATGCGCATCCAGGGAATCGAACCCTGGTCAGTACCGTGGGAGGGTACTATGATACCACTACACCAGATGCGCGATGTAGTTATTCGTGTGCTATTTATTTGTTTTAAAAATACACGTGAGATATTTTTAAATGGGCTCACAGAAACTGAGGAAGGCCCGGCCCATATAGGGAAACCCTAATCGGAGGGAGCTATAAGAGGCAGCCTGCGCCGCATTTCCCAAACCCTTTCTCCGGTAAGGAAGGGAGAAGCTTAGCGGCGGCGAAGATGGTGTCGCTGAAGCTGCAGAAGCGCCTCGCCGCCAGCGTGCTCAAGTGCGGCAAGGGCAAGGTCTGGCTCGACCCCAATGAGGTCAACGAGATCTCCATGGCCAACTCCCGTAAGCTGCCTCCTCCTCCCTCTTGGTCGCTCGCTCGCTCTACGCGTGCCGGCCTTGTCCTACGTGCCATGACTCGATGGCCTAGATCCGTGTGTGATGTGATGATCTGCGCCAGTTTGGAACTGGTTCGGCGCTCTCGAGCGCGGATTTGGCTGTGATTGGCTGGTTTGTATCTCGTCGACTGTTCGGAGCAGATGTGGGCGGGGGACATGCCTAGGTTATGTATGAAGTTCCGTGCTCTCTGTTGCATGCAATAGAGATCCATGGATGCTCCCAGCTCCTCCGGTGCTACCTCCTGTGAGAGAATACCCTGCGATCCTTCTGTTCAATGTAGATCGTTCTTATAGAAGATAAAAGTTATCTAACCAATTTTCGTTAGATCAGTTTAGTTATTCTTCTAGCAGATATAAGTTACTGATCTTCAGTATCAATGACTGTATTTCTTAGATTAGTTTCAGAATGATGACCGTGTGATCATTGTCGACTTTGCATTTTCCTTGCATGAATGGTATGCTTCCATATAGAGTAGTCTGTTTGTCTTTCTGATTGCTTTAGTTGCTCCATTGATATCTTGACTCAAGTCATCTAAGTGATACAAACATTTATGATGAGTTGTTTTATAACTGTGGTAGCGGAATCATAAAACCTTAAGCATGATGAAACACCTAATATGCAAGCTTTATCGTAATTTTAATACATCACAATATTCCTTGCATACAAGTTACACCGCCAATGCATAATAGAAGTCAAGCATTAAGGCAATAGATAACCCCGTTAGTTTGGTCATTATTATAAAGTAAGGTAGTGACAGTTCTGTCATCTTGCACATATTGTAATGATCTGACATACCAGCTAATGATGCTGCCAGTGTTGTTAGAACCAAACTTATTTGTTGTGTGTCTGCAGTCATGAGTGAGCAATAGCCTAGCTAATGGTACTATGTTTTACCCTGTTGTCTTACCTTCTTGGAAGGTACTGGTAGGTCAAGATTGTTCTAGTGTTAATATTTTGTACCTCATGATGCAAAACAGGGCAGAACATCAGGAAGTTGGTTAAGGATGGTTTTGTCATCAAGAAGCCTCAGAAGATCCACTCCAGGTCTCGTGCAAGGAGGGCTCATGAAGCCAAGCAGAAGGGACGTCACTCTGGATATGGTACAAATCTACAATATATTTTTGTCAGTAGTGATGAGGCCTGTAAAGTGTAAACCCGTGCCTTACTATTTAGTCATCTTTTACAGGTAAGCGTAGGGGTACCAGGGAAGCTAGACTCCCCACCAAGATTCTCTGGATGAGGAGGATGCGTGTCCTGAGGCGTCTGCTGCGCAAGTACCGTGAGGCCAAGAAGATTGACAAGCATATGTACCATGACATGTACATGAAGGTGAAGGGTAACATGTTCAAGAACAAGAGGGTGCTTATGGAGAGTATCCACAAGTCCAAGGCTGAGAAGGCTAGGGAGAAGACTCTTTCTGACCAGTTTGAGGCCAAGCGTGCCAAGAGCAAGGCTAGCCGACAGAGGAAGATTGCCCGGAGGGAGGAGAGACTGGCTCACGTAAGATATTAAGCCTGTTTTTGTGTGTTCCTAAACTGCTGTTTCATTATATTGACACTGACACATAACGTTCTAGATGCTACTGGAAAATTAACACTTAAAAGTTGTTACTCTCATTGACTGTGCTAGAGAACTATTTTAACCTAGACAACAGAATATATTCCAAATAGTGGATGCTTGTTAAGATGCTGAGATCTTAAGCTTCCCTTGATTTGGCATATCATATGAAGTGTAGCCAATGCATTCTGTTATCGGATATGGCAAGCATGCATCATGAGACATCTTTTATTCAAACTACAGCCTTGTATTGTGTCTTAGTACTATAGGACATCCCTTCTATCTGAAGGTGCATACTTATGTTTATAGAACTATATCTGAACCTATGGTTAAATGCGTCTGTCTTTTTTTGTGAACAGGGACCGAGAGAACATGCACCAGCAGCTGTGACTCCAGCTCCTGCAGCAGCGTATGTACCTTGAAATTCCTTGTTTCCCTTGCTCAGATATTCTTTCGTCGTGTGCTTATTTTCTGCCTATTTACGATGCTGTAGGGCACCGAAGAAAGCGAAGAAATGAAGTGTTGACGGGAAGCTTTAGCTTTCTAGTACCATTAAGGATTAGCCTGATTTTGCAGCGTCAGAACTGTTTTGTTCTATATCAAGTGTCGGGTGTGAGATACCTTGAATATCACATCATGTTTGTTTTGTTGGAAGCGGAGATGTTTATGCAGGTTCCCTTTAACACACGTGTGCTCATGATCTCTGCTTATGTTTATGAATCTAGTTTTGCAACGCTTGGAACATTTTGTTGCCTTCCACGCGCATTCTATCGTGGGCTTCCAGCTCCTCTTCTTGTTGCGTCATATGTTGTCAGTTTGCTTTCTGTATGAGATGACGACGACGAAGCTTGTATGCTTCGGTCATTTGGTGCGTTTGGGTTATGGACTTATGGTATTGTGTGGATGAGAGTGTCATTTTTTACGTTGTTTGGTTCAGGTGAGTGTGGCCTGTGCCTGTCAGCCGTGGAATTTTTCTCGAATATACTTTAGTACAATGGAATTTTTGGAATTTTTCTCGACTATACTTTAGTACAATGGAATATTTCTCAAAGATACAATCTTCTTCGTTAGAATGTAACAAATTTCAGAGTTAAAACCCCTTCCCAGATGCCAGAGCGTATTTCTGTTTGTCTGGTTTTGGAAAACATGGGTTCTTAACTTCTTCAGGATTGGAGTAATTTCAGACATTTTTAGATTTAATAGTATTTAATGTCCCATTTGGATCTAGTATTGGAAGAATTTAAATCTATTTTAAATTTTATAAATCAATGAATTGTGTGGGATTTAATTAAAATCTAATATTTTTTTAAGTAATCCGTAGAATAACTAATTTTAAAACTTGTTTGGCACAGAATCAATTTCATCGTTATAAGAAAAACATCATCATCTCTATTTAAGATTCTGTTTAATTCTTTTTTAATTGAACCATGAATTCTAAGCCGAATTCTAGATAGGATTTCATAGTTTTAATTTTAGAATGGTTCAAACAACTCATCTTACATAATTGAATTCCAATTACGGGATTCCGAATCAAAATCTGAGATCTAAACATACCCTAAAAGTATTTCTAGGAATTAGAATTAATTTAATTTACATGAAAATCTTGTTGGAAAAGCCATGGACCACTCCAATAATTCCATAAAAGATACAACTTTTTTTTTGAATATTGTAGTGCCACGTACGTATTTTGACTCTAGTCGAAGAAAAAAACAATACACGGCAACATATAATATCTGCTTTGAATGATAGGAAAGAATTTAAAGTTTTTGCGAGATGTAAAATGTATTTTTTTCGCTAACAATTCTAACCTGAAGACCACGTCAAAAGAAGAAACCAGCCTTTCTTCGCAGCCGGAGCGGCCACTACTTTAGACTTTAGAGCATCTGGAATTCTGGACGATGGAATATCTGCAACTGGCAACAACTGTAGCTTTACATTTAGGGTTGTGTTTGGTTGAGCCGTAGATTCTGAAAAAACGGTTGTGAGCTGTGAAAAAATTGTTGTAAACTATGATTTCTAGAAAAATTGAGAAGTTGTTTGATTGAAATATTTGCATATTTATATTTTGATAGTTTATGATGTTTAGTTACATTATTAATGTGTAATTTTACATGTGAATCATTCTAATTGTGAAATTTCGTAATGTTTATATTAAAGTTATATATTTTCAAATTACACTAAAATGATTATATTTTACTAAAATTTCACTTTTTCAATTTTTACATAAACTGATATGTTTTAATAGTACGGTAGATAATATTCATTCAAAATTGAACTGAGAAGATGTGAAATCTAGATTATACCAATTTTCAAATTTGTACTATGAAAATCTGTAGATTCTGTAAAAGTTGGGTGACCAAAAAAATTGTTTGGTTTAGATTCCAGCTTCTGACCCAGTTAGCTGGTTCAAAAATCTGAACCAAACAGAACCTTAGATCCCACATAATACTAAGATTTTTATAACTATAAAAAACATGTATTTGAATTTAAAATATTTAGTTCATCGATTTATAAATAAAAGTTTTAATAACCTTATTTTATTATAGAGCTTTATGTAGCATCCATTGGTTAAGCTATATACTAGATCTAATTTGAATTTGCATTTTGGAGCCGTACACGTTGAGAGAAATTAGGTGCATCCAATATGTATAACTAACCTAATAGACCATATAAATATTAGTCATCCTATGTAAAAACGTGCATGTATATGTCACGTAAAATGATAAAAAAAATAAGGTGTGCCACAACTAAGAATCAATCTCGGGTGGTATTACTAGAAACCAACATCTATAACTAATTGAGATAGCAGAGAAAGTTGGATAGGAAAAGCAATGAATCATTTTTAATACCACTTTAATATGCTTAATTATGTCTAAGACGACTAATATTTGTATGGATGTGGCATCGAATAAATAACACACGGAAGGATATCAAAGTCCACTCGTGACTCAAGGTACATGTAGAGATTTAATTATTTATCACTCTTAACATGTGAGTAGTAACAAAATTGTTACTTCGAGCACTGACATGTGAGTTCACCTGAGTTACATGTGGTCCATTAATTGATATGTAAAAGGAGTGACGAATAGTTAAATTATGTTGGTGCGCTGTCGTCTCGTCTCACCCGACGTCGACGTACGTCGCGGGCGGCGGACGACGGCAAGTTGCAGCGGCGGGTGTGTGGAGGTGGAGGCCGCGGCCCACGTGACGGCCTCGTGCGACAGCGCCGCTGCGGGCTTCCTGTCGCCCACTGCACCGGACCCGCCTTCTCCCCATATCTGCGCCAGCGCGCGCCGGCCGGCCGGCCGGCTAAGCTTTCGCCTTTCACGCCCTCGTATTCCTTAGTCCACGTCGCCGCCTCGCCGGCCGACCGCCCGGGCCCCGGCCACGGCCGGCCGCTTTATATATTCTCTCTGTTTCTTCTACCTGCGAGATCGATGCTGCTTCCCCTTCACTTCCTCCCATTTTCGTGCAGGATACAAAAGACGTTCGTGTGACTTTTCCCATTTATCTGTCCGTGTTCATTTTTCTAGTTGTCCGTCATCTTCGTTCTTCGAATTGGTGTGCGATGATTTTAGATAGATTAATTCGAGATGAGATTATCTTGAATAAATAGATTGTTTGATTGGATGTACGACACGACGCGTGATAACGATTAGTTTTGGTTAATAACATTTAATTATAATTATTTTTTAGCTAAAAATACTTAACAACCATTAATCTTAACTCGCCTGGATGAATTTGGTTGAAGTAACCAAACACTACCTAGTATAACAGTCTAGTACAAAATAATTTTTTTATGGTAAAACGAATATATATATATATATATATACATTGATACTATTCAGATTCGTTGAAGGATGAAAGACCATTTAGGTAGTTTATCGTGACTATTCCTGAAACTAACTATATATTTTTAGTTTGACAGTTAATTATAAGCTATCCATCAGTTGTTCTAAAGAGAACAACATTAGACAAACAAGTTTTTCCTAAAGTAATCAAAATTTACTCGATGAACATACTAAACAGTTATATATATCTTATATATATATGGATGAGTATATATATATATATATATATTCCTTTTTGGCTAGCTAGAGGCCATGCATGCATGAGAGCTACAGCACCTGAATCATTATCTTAAAGTCGATCGATTTCATTGTAGTGACCACGTGAACATATGCATATGCCATCGATCGGCCGGCGCGCGCGCCTATATATATCCGCATCGACGACGCAGATCGAAGCAGATAGCAACTAAGCAAGCAGATTGATCAAGCAGCTAGCTAGCTAGCTAGTTGCAAGATCGAACAGGAGCAAGCAAGCAAGCTGCAGATCGATCGATCAAGCAGCTAGATAGCTAGCTACTAGCTAGTTGCAACAAGCTAAGATCGAACAGAAGGTAGCTAGCTACTAGATAGAATCAATGTCGGGCGGCGGCGTGTGGGTGTTCAGGAACGACGGGGTGATGCAGCTGGAGGAGCAGGCGACGAGCAGGAAGGCGCTGGTGCACGTGGCGACGAACGAGGTGGTGAGGTCGACGGAGGCGCTGGAGCGGCGGCTGGCGGCGCTGGGGTGGGAGCGCTACTACGAGGACCGCGCCGTCGTCCAGCTCCACAAGCGCGACGGCGGCGCCGACCTCATCTCCATCCCCCGCGACTTCGCCAGGCTCCGCTCCACCCACATGTACGACGTCGTCGTCAAGAACCGCGACCACTTCAAGGTCATCGATGCCTAAACCGCCCGGCACCGGCCGGCGCGCCTCCGCCCTCCGGCGGGCTCGCCCCCCTTACCCTATCTACCACCATACATAACCTTACCCTAGCTACCTATATATCCAAGTATCCATAAATGTTATATATACTGAAATAAATTTCGGTGGATGAAGTTATGGTAATCTTATCAATGACAGAGCTAGAGAAAAAATCGAGAGGATGCATCACTTCATGGTGTATATCGTATTGAACTCAGGTGCACAAATGGTGAAAAATTACTAATATTAACCAAAAAAATCAGAAGGATCCCAACAAGGTGGCTCCGCCCCTGAATCTTGTCACTTGGATTAAAAATAATATTGAACGGTATCGATTGAACGGTGCGGAGAAAGCGACTACAAACGAAGTTAAAGGATTTAGTCGCATAAATTAATGCATCTATGACTTAATATCCACGACTCGTGATCAATCGATATAAATCATGTATGATAATATCAATTTTGCTATTTATTAATCATCTCAGCTTGTATAATTTGAAAATATACTTATATATATATATATAAATACTATCCTACACCACAGGTGTAAAATAACTATTCTACCGAGAAATTTACTACTGAGAAAAAAATAGTACTCAATTGCTATTCTACCGAGAAAATCAACTACTGAAAATAGTCAGTGTAGAATAGCTATTTTACACACATGGTGTAGAATAGCGCTCCCGTATATATATATATATATATACATGGTGTAACTTTTAGTTTGATTCACCGAATCATAAATTTTTGTTAGTAATAAAGTCATCATAAATGTTAATGATCAAGGTCATCCATTATTAGTATTACTAATGCTAACAAGTCAATGGTCTTTTATCATGTAAGCTCTGTATCTTCCCGTTGTCAGTGACACGTGGGTCCGATACCATTTGTCGGTGAAAGTGTATGCTAAAAAAATTACGATTATATAAAATGTTTTTCTAACTAGAGAAATAATCGACTGGTGTAAATCGTAAAATTATAAAATCTCGAGACGAATAACTGCGAATTTATATTTAAACAATAATGAATACAACATTCTCTTTAACTACAGTTTTGTATTTAATTAATAATGAATGTAGAAAATTAATATTTAATTAAGGGAAAGTCGGATTCATGTCATTACAATTTTGTGATTTTGAAGAAATGCTACTACGATTCACATATTTAGATTCATGACATTACAATTTCAGAGAATTCCGAACTATACCATTACAAATTTAGAGATTTCTGAAATATATCATTACAATTTAAAAAAATTTCGAAACATACCATTACATTTTCAGAGAGCAACAATTTTGAAATGATATAAATCTAAATATGTAAATTATAATGATGTTTCTCCGAAACACAAAATTGTAAGTTTCAAATTTTTCTATGTCATTATAATTTTTACAGTTTTGAAATATGCCATCGGTGTGTCATTGACATATTAGACCTACCACAGTCACTGATAGTGACATTTTTCAAATTACAGAAAATTGTAATGGCATGTTTCAAAATTTCCCAAATTGTAATGGAATAAATCGAAATATTTCTTTAATTAATTAAGACCAAACTCACTATGAACAAAAAGAGTGATTTCCACACGCGCTTACAAACAGCAGCTCCGCCACCCGCTGACCCGCGCGCCTCCGCCCAAAACCCTAGCCCCCCCTGTCCGCTGCCCCGGCGCCCAAAACCCTAGGCCTCCGGGGGCCCGAGCTCCTGGACAATGGCGCCGTCGGACTTGTTCCACGACGTGTCCTTCTCCCGCGTTCCCTCTGCCGCCGCCGCCGCTGCCGACGACTCGCCGGAGGCCATCGCCGGGGGCACGGCCGTGTTTGGCGAGGACGGAGCACCGAGCCTCAGCCTCGTCTGCCCCGGGGCGGCCCGGGCGAAGCACACGCTCGAGATCGATCTGTCTGACGCGCAGGTATTCTCCCTGATCTGTGATCTCGATGGTTCAGGGGGAGTGGGAGTGGAAGTGGTGTAGACTGTAGGGTGGTGGTTGGTTCGATTAATCGATTTCGTGTGGTTGTGGGGGAGGCGCTTGCTGTTTCGATGCGTCCGTGGAGTAAGATTTCGGGTTTTGCAGATATTCAAGCTGGGGCCGACGGAGTGTCTGTGCGTCAACGGCGAATCGGTGGCTAAGGATGAGGAGGTACTCTTCCGTAATCTCGCTGTTTTTTCACTTATTATGTACTTCTGTTTGGTCATATTGCACATTCTTCTATTAGATTTCGTATCTCTGATGTACACTGAAGATTCCAGTATAACAAGTCCAATCCCCTGATATACCACACTTGGAGCTGCATACTGCAGTATCATCTATCATGTTCGAGCAGCTCAACTGTTCAGATCATACAATTTGTTGCAGGGTAGGGACATGCAAACATCGATTTTGTTTTTAAGATGGCTCGAAAGGAGTTTTGGTGAGCTTTTGTCTGTGGTGAACTTGTTGGGATTACTACTGCATAACACCACACAGTTTGCACTCAAATATTTTGTTGGATCGCTGTTTGTTTGAGTCCTGTTTTCTTCCAAAGCTGACTCAGGCAATACTAGTTGAAACAGCAAAAACTAAAGGCTGGAGTATGTTCTACTGATCTATGATTGTGAGGCGCAAAGCGTTACTAGCTTATGATTTTCTGGCCTATTTTTAACTCAAAAACTTTGTAGAAGTCTAAAGAGTCTGCTGTCTGTTGTTATGGTACAAAGATGGATTTGCTGCTGACATCTGTGTAGCACTTCTTTATTATCATCCACTTAACAAGCAATTGCATAATTTTTTACGTATTGTCGCCTAGAGGTAAATGTAATGTGACAATGTTGCAGATTGTTTTTTGGGTTTTTGCATTGGAACTTTCTTGTCGCACACTGCACATATTAAATGGCTTCATGTTAACTCTCAATTCTTTGAGGCAGAAGTCATATTCAAGAGCAATTAAGATTGTTCTTAGGACAGAAGCTGAGAGCAAAGCCTTCTATTTAGCTTTTCAACGATGGAAACATGGAGTGATTAGTGGAAAAGCTGGTTTGTCCTTTCATTTCTTGTTTCAGATAATTCCAGTAGCATATTTGTTGCATTATTTGTGAGTCATGACCTCGATGCTAATTTAAGACAATCATGCATTGTCAATTATAAATCTCCATAACTGTATTATTTGAAATTGCCAACAGTCGCCCTTCAATACCAAGTGTTTTTTGAGACTCCATAATAATGGGCACTTTGTCTGCTTTATCCTCCTAGCTCTA
Organism: Zizania palustris; assembly: GCA_019279435.1. Taxonomy (NCBI): domain Eukaryota; kingdom Viridiplantae; phylum Streptophyta; class Magnoliopsida; order Poales; family Poaceae; genus Zizania; species Zizania palustris. The sequence continues at coordinate 69,214,505 of JAAALK010000079.1, read as the reverse complement.
CTATATGATGAAATTCATAATGTCATTTAACTTGCATATTTAATCATGCCTAATCTGATAAAAATTTAATGTTATTAAGCTTTTGTATTGTAGAACTAGCGCCTTTATTCCTTTATATCGGCACATCCTTTGCATTGAAGGATAACTGTAATTTAATGAAATCAAATTAAAACTTGGATGATTATATTCAATGCATGTTATTTTTGAGAATATGCATTAAGACTGCATCTTTTTTTGGTAGGACTTGGTTATGTGGTGCTATGTAGTACACCTTGTCCTCTTCTGTTTATTATTTACTTTTTTATTGAAAAGACTTATTTGTGACAAAGCAAAGTGGCAACTAAGATACAGCAGTGGCATGTTGATCTCACAACTTATGCCAACAGTGATGCGACACATCCAGAATCAATAGCCGTTTTCTTGGAAAAATGCCATTAGATTTTATTTTCAACAAATTGCTGCTTCATGGCAGGTGAACCCTTGGAAAATGGAGTAATAATTGCTTCTAAAAGCAAGTTTGATACAAAAATTGAGGCATCATCAGCAAAGATGTATTTCCACTACTATGGCCAGTTACTACATCAGCAAAATATGTTGCAAGATTTTGTCAGGACAGGTCAGTATCCTTTACCTATTGTTAAAGAGTTAAAGTTATATATTAATTCCATTCAAGACAATCTTGACGTTTGACACCACTGATTACCGTTCCCAGTTCACTTGGTTCTATTACTAAAAGAATGATATGAAGCTCACCTTTCTGGCTTTCTGCATAAATGTAATAAGTGCACATAAGCACATTTGTTTACTCCAGGAACATACTATGCTGCTGTAATGGAAAATCGATCCGACTTTGAGGGTCGAGTGGTGGTTGATGTTGGAGCTGGTAGTGGCATTCTTTCATTATTTGCTGCACAGGTACGCTCTAACCTTCTTCATGATTTCTCTAACTTCTGTTGCTTATGTAACATAACCGATGATGTTTTATATGCTAATGTCAGGCTGGTGCTAGACATGTCTATGCCATTGAGGCTTCTGAAATGGCTGAACATGCCCAGCGTCTTATTTCTGGGAACCCATCTCTTGGTCAAAGGATCACGGTTTGTTTTTGTGCAAGTTGGATCTGCCATTTTTCAGGCTTCTCTTTTTTGACCCTAAAATTAATCAGTGTCCCATCTTAAATAGGTCATCAAAGGCAAAGTTGAGGAAGTTGAACTTCCAGAGAAAGCTGATATACTCATTTCCGAACCTATGGGTATGGTTCAATAATAAACTTTCTGGAATGTTCCAAATAACAACTATATCTATCCCCATAGCCTACACTTTTGTTGCTTCTGCCTTACATCTTTTATTGATGCACAATCTACTAACCAACTGTCTGACTCATTAATTCATTATGCACGATACTGGATAACTTTTGTACTTATTGCAGCTAGGTGATGGATGGGTAATACTAGGTTGCAATGTCATCTGTTAACCCTGTTATAGAAGATGACTGTATCTATACGTGTTGACAAATTCTTCATTGCTAGAGCTGTTGTTTCTTTTAATGTACTGTGGTTAGTATTGGCCAAATGATGGGATAGGTCATAGGTGACATCACTTGAATTATGCATATCGACTGTGTTTATTAAATAATGAATACCCAATGCACATATCTGATATTTGAAATGTTCTATTGCTATTTGAATTTTGATATTTGGTATTGGATATTCTTTGATAATGATATGTCATTGTTCAGTTGATTGTTCTGTATCGGATTATCTGTAATGACTTGTTTTGTTGTCTAATTTTTAGGAACCCTGTTGGTGAATGAAAGGATGCTGGAGACTTATGTTATAGCTAGAGACAGATTCCTTGGGCCTGATGGTAAAATGTTTCCAACAACTGGAAGGTATGTTTCACTGGGAGATCTCTAAATTAGTCTGGATATTTATTGCAAGCCCTGCTTCACAAAATCTTTGGGATTTGAATTAGGATATGTTCAGTAAATCATCTGTATGCCTATTAAAACATCGGAGTAGGTCTATTAGCTAAAAATATTCCAAAAAATATGTTCATATGCATGATTCTTTTAGCCCCTCCTTGGTATTCAGAGTTACTCACTGCTCCTTGATATGTTAAATATTTGCTAGGATTCATATGGCTCCATTTTCGGATGAATACCTTTATGTTGAAATGGCAAACAAGGTACATTACTCTGGATTTTTTTTTCTAGTTTTACGGTTTTACCTTACAATCTTATTATCCAATGCTTGTAGCGATGCTTTTATTAATCTTGTCTGAAACTACTATGTGCAACCTGGTTCTTCAAAAAAGAGTATCTTGAGAGATGAAACCTTATCTTGCCCATGCTTTCTGCCATAGTGCATCACTAAAGTGATAATATGCATGATCCCCCCTGTACCTTTTTTGTTCTCGGTCTGATTGTTTGCTGCTATTTAAAGTGGACCACACAACCTTTTTCCGTTTTAATACAAAGATACTTAGCTCTCCTGCATATTCTCTAAAAAAGGATAACGTGCCCCCATTTCCATCTTGTATGGTTTTTTAGCACACCATTTGCTCTACCTGAAAATATCTGTTTTATATGCTGATGCTGGTAGGGGGTAAGCCACCTTGCTATCACTTCTATAGTTCTATTTATAGTTTTATACTCATTTATCAAACATGTATATTACTATATCATCCCTTGCAGCAAGTATGCCATTTCAATCCTAATGATGTCTTTATAGTTTTATGCATTCTCATATTTGGGTTGTGTGTCTCTGCAGGCACTCTTCTGGCAGCAACACAACTTTTTTGGTGTTGATCTTACACCTTTGCATGGATCAGCATTCCAGGGGTATTTTTCACAGGTACTGCTATTTGATCTTATCATATTTTTCTTAGCATTAGCTTGCAGTTTTAGATTGATATTGCTGAAATGAGCAATACTATGTTCTCCAGAATATTGTTTTGAACTTTATAATCATATGTTTTCCTTTATTCAATCTTCTATTTTTGAAATTGAATGGACTCAAGTTTTAGCTGCTATGACAGGTTTTTGAGAGTGTATTTGATTCTTTGATTTTTTTTGTCTTCATCTTAGATAATTTAGAGGGGTGTATTGCAACACTTGTTATCTCATATTGTGGTTCTATTATTCTCCACCACACTTGTATAGGCTTTGTGTTGGGAGCAATGAAGCATAATAATGTCACGATTGAACTGTATTCTTTTCTGACCACAGTGGAATTGATAAAAAATTGTTGTGGTCTGTTTCTGACCCATAACATAAGTTGTCTATATTAAACAGATCTTCGACTTTCTAGTCGATAATGCTAGTTTCATGTGCTGTATTTCAAATGTGACAAACTGGTGTGAAGGTTTCAAATTTGTTTTTGAAGTTTCCTTGAACAAAGTAAACTGATCCAATCCTGGTAGGGCTGGTAACATTTCATTTTTTCCCGTTTGAACCTTTGATTAGTATTAACTTCCAACTAGATCTAACAGAAACTAGATCCCAATTTATAAACAAACAAAAAAGAACTCAATATGCTCTTGCTGCCTTACTGGGGTCTAAATCCTCCAATTACCCATCAGCAGTCCTGGTTCCAGTGGTTAGTGCCATTGTACCCAGATTTGGAACCCTGAGCATGGCTTTTACCTGTAATACTTTATGAATCGGGATTGCATTGTTGATTAGTGTGGCTACTTGACAAATCTAAATGCCCCTGCAACTCCCATGCAGCCTGTGGTGGATGCATTCGATCCAAGATTATTGATTTCTCCATCTACGTATCATATGCTCGACTTCACTAGAATGAAGGTAAGTATGCTCTGTTGGTGATGAGATTGAAAGTACATTTAATTTTTCTGTGTTCTTTTTTTGTATGAATTGTATCATTCTAGCCTTTCTTTGCCAGGAGGAGGACCTCTATGAGATTGACATTCCTCTTAATTTTGTGGCCTCTGTTGGCACTAGGGTGCATGGGCTAGCTTGTTGGTTTGATGTATTGTTCAATGGGAGGTCAGTGCTGTGTATTTCAGTCTATATTGTCTCATCTGCTTCTACCCAAGGTTTCAAATACTGATTTTGCCGAAAAAAAAAACCGGCACTCCTGTAAAACTGGTTACCAGCCAGTACTGGTCAAATGTTCAAATCAAAATATTTTATTTAAAAAATCAGTTACTGTTCTTAAATCTTTGGCAAGACTAAAACACAAATTTCCATACAACACATTAATTGATCATAAATGCAATCATCCATCTGGACATGCATCACAAAATATAATATACAACAGTAAATCAGAAATATAACGATAGATACAACAACAAAAACAAAGCCTTTCAATCCCAATCAAGTTGGGGTAGGCTAAAATATAACAATAGATACAATTTCAAAATTGAATGTGAGTCTATTTTACCCCTTTAAAATGTACCAACAAAGAACCTTATGAGAGAAGATGGAATTGATTCAATTCAATATTAAACATTCAAATTCTAATTATTTTGGCAAGTATGCCTGTATCCAGTCACTGGCCGCTGGGATTTTGAATACTGCTTCTACCTGCTATAATCTTGGTATGTTTTGATGCAGCACTGTGCAAAGATGGCTTACCACTGCTCCAGACTCCCCTACGACTCACTGGTATCAACTGCGATGCATACTTTCACAGCCATTGTATGTCATGGCTGGACAAGAAATAACAGGCCAGCTTCATCTGGTGGCCCACAGTGCACAAAGCTACACGATATACTTGACGATGTCAGGTTAGACATTTTTCCTTTTTTATCATTTTCCAATCTATTGCACTTGAAGCTGATTGTTCTTGCACACTTTCAAATATTTCTGGAAGCTAAAATGTGGGGCGAGGGTGCAGAGCAAGGTGGCATCCTGCAGACATCTACAGCCAAACTTGAACTCAAGGAGCCGTACTACAGGCTATCTCAGCCACAATCCTATGTGGTACAAGACCAACAGGAGCAGCAGTTACCATCTTTGCAGCCACAGGTAAGTTGTGTTTTAGCAAGTACTTGAAGAGCAATGTGCATGTCTATTTTAATGTTTATTTTCATGTAGTATATCGGATGAATTTATCTGCTTCTGGCATAACACTGATAACTCTTGAAAAATCACCACGTTATGCCGTATTCCCTGCAAGGCATAATCCTGTACTTGAAATACCTATGCAGTAGCAGTTGCACTGCTAATGGATGACCCCGATTTTATTATGTACTTCGTAGATCTAACATTCGTTCTGCAAACAGGGATCTGGGCAGCAGATGCAAGATGGTCTTAGCCCTAGTATCACGATAGAACCAGACCAAGACTCTGCGGCCTTCAACTAGATATAGCAAGTAAACCGGAGTTGCATTCTTGACAACCAGTGTGCAGTGGGTAACATCGCATTTGTTGTGTACGAGAAGCTGTGCAGCTATAGCTAATTGTGCTCTTGGGGTCGAAACACAATAAGAGTGTCTGGTTGCAGGGAAAGCTCAACGACAAAGCCGTCTAACCAGAACGATGGCATGCTCTGATGTGCTAGCTATTATTTATTTGGAGAATGGCTCGTCGTGTTGGGTCGAATATGGAGCTCTGTGTCGTGTGCCGGCATTCGCTTGGACCTCACAATTCAAAGCTGAGCTTGGCCATCCTTGATTCGCCTTGAACTGTACGATGCAAATGCAACTATGGTTTTATTATTTTGGAGCATGATGCTTCAGTTGAAGCGAACCTGGATGAACGGAGGAGCTCCTGTTCTTGTTACTTATCAACAGCTTCATCCATTCCTTCGATCCCAAGGCCATAAGCATGCCTTTTAGCCACTCTGTAATCCAGTTTTTTTCCTGGCCAGCATAATGTTTCTGAGATATTGATTAACTTTATCGTCAATGATATTTAATTGATCTATATATTAATTGTTTGGATTGCTATTTCAGCTTTTAACGTCCCAATCTTCTTATCTAACACCAAACATTAGGTCATAAGTTTAAAAGTTTATTCCTTTAATATCTCTCGACTAAATTTTTTCTACTCAATTTTGTTCAAATATTAGTTGTTTTAGAATTTATAAACATTTTTATTTTATTTTGCTTTGGTCAAATAGATAATATTTCTCTAATAAATAAATGATTCATTTTTTCTAAGAACAAATAGTAGTAATAAAGTTATTTAGTTGATTTATTAGATCTTATGTACAACCTTAAAGATAGCTATAAAAGTCAAAGTCACTTAGCAATGCTATTACTAACTCTCTTTTTTAATAGATGACTTGTAGACTTTGTCACAAAATTTGATTATTTGTTTTATTTAAAAATCTCGTACAAATATGCAAAATATGAGTCTCTTTAGGAATAAAATAAATGATGTTTTAAAAATGTTTTAAATAAGACAAACGAATCAACTTACGTATAAAAACCAACAACATCATCTCTTGGAAAAGAGGAGGTAGTAATTTCTAAAGAATATTTTAGTCTTTTAGTCATATTACATTTATCACCTTTATATATAAAAGTAAGTCAACGGAGGTAGTATTAAGATACATTAAGATACACATCTCCTCTGACGTCGGAGCTTCGATTGCTTTTTGTAGTTGTGATCATGCCGTTTAGCGCGGATCCGACGGTGCATAATCCCTTGATGCTGCGAGGTAGATCTCACCCTATCGTTCGGCGCAGATCCGACGATACATAATTCCTCGATGATGTGAAGTAGACCTCATCTCGTACGGGAACCACCTCTAAAGACTCCTTCGAAGTTCTTTTCAATATCCATCGAATCAAAATCGGATGGTACTGTCGATTCCCTGCCAGATCGGACGAGTACAAGATGGCACCGGTAGCGACGTGGACAGGTCCAACTCCACGTGTCCTCACGCGAGCTACGACGTGGTGGACGCCCTATGAACGGTCCCGATCGCACGCGCACCTGCATCAGACGGTAAAACGGTGCCCTCACATCGCCTTATATACCCAAGGCCCTCCCGATCCCTCCGTTGCCACTCGTCTCGTCTCCCCCAAGTCCGGCCTCCCGACAAGGTTCTAGAAGCCCCGCGCTCGATTCTGGCCGCCGAGAGATGGCGGAGACCAACCCGCAGGTGGTGGTAAGAGCGATTGCTTCGCATGTCTGCTCGGATTGGTGCTGGTTTGTGTGGAATTGGTGCTGATTCGGTCCCGATTTGGGGTGGGGTTGTTTCGTTTGGTTCGTGGGCTTTGCAGGAGGAGAGGGAGGTGGTGGTGGAGCGGGAGGAGGCGAGCAGGCCGAAACTGAGGTACCTCGAGTTCGTACGGGTAGCAGCGGGCAGCGGCACAGGCGGCAGTCTGCCTGGCGGGGCTCTACGCGCTGGCCAAGGACCACGCGGGCCCGCTCCGGTCCGGCGTCGACGCCGTCGAGTCCGCCGTCAAGGGCGTCGTCGGCCCCGTCTACGGCCGCTTCCACGGCGTTCCCGTCGACGTCCTCGCCTTCGTCGACCGCAAGGTACGAGCACACGCTCCCTAGCTCCCCGTCGCCCATCCTCCAACAACAGTCAACAGTTTCAGTTTGCCACGGTCGCCCCCGTTGTCCTGTCCCTCGAACCGAATGGTCCAGCGTGGTTCGCTCGCCGGCGCTGGTAGCCACCTCCTGCCCCCGGCGGCCGCGTACGTTAGCTCGCCGTTCCGCCGCGCCACTAGGTTTTTCTGGTGCGCTGCACGATTGCAAGCGGGCCCTCGGTCTGCTAACTTGCGCGCTACTATGGCCGTTTTCGTGGTGCGCGTGATGTCGCGGGGGCGGTGGGGACTACAAAGGACTGCGAATCTGGGATTCCACCCACGGTACATTCCATGGATTCCGGCGCATTCTAGCACATTGGGGGGTCTCCGAGGTGGTGAACAGGTGGTAGTGTGGTACGATTTGTGCAGTCGGCCTCGCCGACGACTGCAGAGGACAGTCAGCCCTTCAGCGCCGTCCGATTCCGTGTGAGGGGGGCTTCGCACCGGTGGACCCACTTCGCAGGAGGCTTCGGAGAGAGAGAATGGGGCTTCGCACTGTCCGATCAAGATCGAACGGCTGCGAAGCCTGACTGCCTTCTGCAGTCAGTTCTCCGATTGCAGAGGATCCCGTTCCGTGTGGTACAACTTGTCGACGAAGTCTACTAGATTGATTTCAAATTTGATTTCAGTGTTCTCTTACCTGGGAGGGGAGGAGAATCTAATTTCGGGGATTCTTTGTAGTAGTAACATCATTCGATGCTAATTGCTGTAGGAGCAATTTGGAAGCTGGCACAATATTGGTACAAATTGGAATTTTTTAAATTAGTATTTTTTAAAAAAATCAAATTGTATTGCGGTTTTAAAAAATCAAAAATAGCATCTGGTTGGCCAACAATCGGCTCACTGGTACCACATGGTAGTCAGTTGGCACTTGGTCGGCTGACTGGTGCCACGTCAGAACCAATCGGCCGATGGTTGGCCGATTGACGCCCGCGTCGCGCGTCCGCGCCCAACGCGCCGTGCCCCCTGCCCCCACACCCCGTCCCCACGCCTTGCCTCACCCCCTCGCTTTCCATGCCCGTTGGCCCCGCGCCCCGCCTTGCCCCCTCGTCAGCCGCCCCCCGCCCGTCGCCTTGGCTCCTGCCCATCCATGCGGGCATGGCGCGACAGGTGTGCCACCATCGGCCGACTGGTGCCGGTTGGCCGACTCGACCGATCAAGGGCCAACTGGCTGCCACACGGTACCAGTCGACCAATCGGGTGACCGGATGTTATTTTTGAATTTTTTTTCAAATGAACATACAAATTTGTTTTTTTTAAAATACTATTTTAAAAAATCTACAAATTGTGGGTGGACTGAACCCGAAAATCGCAGGTGGATGATACGGTGCAAAAGCTGGACCGACACCTCCCGCAAACGCTGAAGGCCGCCTCGGGCCAAGCTTTCGCGGTGGCCCGCAGCGTGCCGAGCGGGGCGAGGGAGCTAACCGCCGAGGTGCAGCAGTCCGGTGTGACCGGCGCTGCTCGCGTCGTGTACGGGAAGGTGGAGCCTGTGGCCAAGGACGTCTACGGAAGGATCCAGCCGGTGGCCAAGGACCTGTACGTGCGCTACGAGCCTGCGGCGGGGCACCTCGCCGTCTCCACCTAGCGTTCGCTCAACAACCTGCCGAACAGCGGCAGGTGGCGCAGATCGTCGTGCCTACCGCCGCGTACTGGGCTGAGAAGTACAACAAAGTGATCGTCGCCGCTGCTGGGAAGGGCGACACCGGCGCACAGTATCTTCCGGCCATCCCCTCCGATCAGCGCATCGCCAAGTTTTTCGGCGAGGGCGGCCCACCGCCCGCAGCGTCGTCGTCGCCGGATATCCAACCGCTGAAGGGTGCGGCAGCGGAGACCCAGTAATGACTAATGAGGTCACCCGCCTGAAGGTGAGAGCTTGATTGCCTCCTTCACCTGAACTGATGGTGATGCTCAACTCGTTCTCCTTTGTTTTCTTTGCGTTTCTTCCTCCTGCTTTTGTACAAAGTTGGTTGATGTCTCAATCCTTAGCTATTCCAGTGCAACTAGCCTTGAACTTTCTGTTGCCATTCCAGTTGACGTCGATGTCGACAAGCTCTTCTAATGGCGAGCTTTATAATCCGCGGGCTATTCCTGCCCACTGTATCTATCTGCTCTCCAGAGACTAGAGTGCACCGGCGTCCAAAGGGTGGTGTACCGTACTTGTTGTGAAAAAAAAAATCTCTATTATATTATGTGTCGTCAAAACTTCATGTATGTGTGCTGGAAACATAACTCAGAGACTGGTACTGTCTACAGGCGTCTGATCCGAGCTGGTGGTTGAGATCTAATGGGATGAAGCTCATTTTAGCCGCCCCTACGAAAACTCTACTCTCCTATCGTCGGATCTCAACGGTATGGTTTAGATTAGGCGACTGCCTTCTATAATTGGCTTTGGACTAGATGGATCAGGTCTTCTCGATCCGACTATCCTCTACAATCGTTATTCGCACTGTTTGGTATGGATCTGATGGTACGAGGACCTCCCGATACTTAAGAGGTGAGTCACTACAACAAAACAGGCAACTTCCGTCGGCCAAAGTCGACGGAAGTTAGCCCTTTCCCGACGGAAGAAGCCAACTTCCGTCGGCAAAACGCACAATGCACTACGACAAAATTCACAAATCAAAAGTGAAGAAAATTCTTAAAGAAGAAAATTTACTTGACAGCGATGGATCAGAGGTCGGCGGGCGGTGGAGGTCGACGGGCGCTGAAGGATAGTAGGCGGCGACGGGCGGTGGCCGGCTGCACATCGCATATGAAACATATTAATACACAATCCAAAGACATCCCCTGTACAATGCACAATGCATATAACCACACAATTGGTGGCCAGCTAGCTACGAAAGAGATGGATTAATGTAAACTAGAATGGCCAACACACTTTTCACACTATATTAATGTAAACAACATGCATGTACATATAAATTACTCTAAAATTACTATGATCGGAACAAATTCTCAATTGTTTAGGAATAGCATTGAGGCTTCTCAATTGTATAGCAAACAAAAAAATAGCATACATGCACATTGAAACAAACAAACATTAATTTGCCAATATAAAAAATAACATTGTCTCACCGAGACGAGTGGCACGGGCCGGGCAGCGACGTCCAAGATGGCAGTGGGGCGGATGGCGGCGATGGCCAGGAGGAGGCGAGCACCGGGTGGCCGAGGCGGCAAGGGCAGGCGGCGGCGCCACGGGCAGGAGGCAGCGAGGGCGGTGGCCGGCGGCTGCCGGACGGGCCGGGCGGGCGGCCGAGGCGGCGGCCGGGCGGGCGGCGGGCGGCCGGGCGGGCGAGGGCGGCCGGGCGGCGAAGCGGCGGCGGCGGGCGGGCGGCGGCCGAGGCGGCGAAGCGGCGGCGGCGGGGAACGGGCGGGAGTGCGCGCGTGTACAGGGAGTTAGGGCTCCCTGTACGCGCTTGCGGTTGGGTGAAAAGCCCCCTAACTTCCGTCGGCCAACATTAAAGCCGACGGAAGTTAGCTAACTTCCGTCGGCTTTAATGCTGGCCGACGGAAGTTAGGGGGATCCGGGCGGCCGCGGAAAAACCCCGCTAACTTCCGTCGGCCACTGTCAGAAGCCGACGGAAGTTAACTTAACTTCCGTCGGCTCGTGGAGGCCGACGGAAGTTATTTAACTTCCGTCGGCTTGCCCAAAAGCCGACGGAAGTTAACTTGGCCGACGAAAATATTCTGTTTTGTTGTAGTGAGTCCCACTCCGTATAAAGCCTGCTGTGAAGTTTTCTCTTAACATCTGTTGAATCGAAATACAATAGTGTGGAGCGTGTGTGCCGCCCAGCTCACTGTACGCGGCAGGTCCAGCTTGCTCCTTGCTGCCTGCCGATCGAGCCGGCAGTGAAGTACTCATGGCTGCCAAAAGATGTAAAGGGCACCTTATATAATACCGCAGTAATCGTCTCTCTCGCCGTGGTTACTGCATCTCATCAACCAATGGTAACTGATTACTGGGTTGATCGTTTCCAAACCAAACCAAGAATACTACAATGGCGGAGCTAGACCGAAAATATAGGGGGGCTAAGTTTAAAGGATCAAGAGTTCAATACACTTTTATAATTAATTATTTTTTATTCAATATTTGTTCTTTGATTCATGAAGTTCTATTATTGTGAGAACTAGCTCCATTCGTGTTTATATTGATTTTAAGAAATAAGATTCTAAGAAGTAATAAACAATAAACATGCAATAAATAGGGATGCACGGTGCAGGGCGACACCGACCGCAGTAACGTAGGACGGTAGGACACGACCGACGTCTGCCGCAGGTGGCGTGGCCACGTGGGGGCCTAGTTAGAACGTGCAGGGTGGCATGTTGAGATTTTAATTGAGATAAAAATTAAAATAAAATTATAAATACATGAATAACCGGTTATTATAGATCACTTGATAATTCTGTCCACGTGTATATGCTATTATAGGAGGAAATTATGTATATATACAGGCAATGCATTTTAGGAGAAAGTTAAAAAATATACATGAAAAATAGAGAAAACCATGTAGTTAAATAAAAATACAAATAAATTTAAGGAAAAGAAGATAACATATCTAAGATTCTACTGCATTCTAACATAAAAATTTATATTAACAATTAAATTTTATTATTATTTATATATAAAAAAAGTGGAACAGGGGGAGCTGCATGGTAGTAGGGGGGCGCACGCCCCCAGCCCCCTGTATTTCCGCCACTGACTACAATGTGGATCTTTATTATCATAACCTGAAACCGTACGGCTATGGCCGGTACTACTAGCCGACAATTGTCGCCACCATGGGCTGAGCTCGATGAGGCAAAGAGTTTCCGGCAACTCATGTCTACAAAACTGTTTAGTTATTATTAGCAAATTTTTACTCTTATATATTTTTCTTGGATTTAATATAGTATATCATTTAAAATGATGTACTCCTCGTTTTTTCTCTATCACTGCCGCTAATCATCCCAAAACAGGGCAGAGGCTCCTAACTTTGCATCGATAGATGGACTGCAAACGGCAAGCATGGATATGGATGCACCAACGGTACGTGTATCATGGGATAGATAGTTGCAATATACATTAATGATTAATCGCTATCACAAAATAATAACCAGTTTCGTTCCTTTAAATATTCCTATCTAATGACAATAATCTAATTCGTTTGACTTTAATATCTCACTAAGATTTAAAAATCTAGATAATAAATCAGTAGCGATCCAAAATTCTACTTACGCGCTCTCGCGTACGAGACAAGACAGAATTATATCATGCAACTCCGTAGCTATTATCGGTTTTACACTGTAGACCGTTTGTTTTGTAATAAATTATTAATTTATTTTAATTTTAAAATTTATCAAAATTTGATTTGTCTAGTTTTAAAAAAACACAAACTAGTCATATTATTTAAAATATCTCCCCGCCCGTTTGCCATCGGCGAGGGGAGCGACTCTTCTGCAGTCGGAGGGCTGACTACAAAAAGCAGTCGGTCTCCATAGACGTCTGATCTTGATCGGACGATGCAGAGTCATTTTCGTTCTTTCTAAAACCTCCTGTGAAGTGGGTCCCACTGATCTGAAGAACTTCTCGTTTGATGGAGGAGCAGGCTCCACCTGACGAAACGTGCAGCTATTTATTAATTAATTAATTAATACCCCCTGCTTACTTCCTGACACCGTAACACACTGATGCGCCGCAGCCGCGGCCGCAGCCGCGCTGTACACAGTTTCGATGGAAGAACACGGCGAACACGTGTCTACACCCTACGTACCGCCAGCCGCTGACCGGGTAAAAAGCCGGCCGGAAGTTCCGGTCCGGTCCGGTCCGGTCCGTCACAAGGCGGACAAATACGCCTCGTCATCGTGAGATATCTCATCTACTGATATGATTGGCGACGACGTTGTTTGTTCGTGGGCCGCGCGACCCACACAGTGAACTTAGCGTGCGTTTGTTAAAGTTTCCTATCTTGAAATTTATATCGAATAAGCATTTGAACGGAACTCCGTTCTACACTCCTACACTCCAATTTATTTCTTTTTCTAGAGTATTTTTAGTAGGATACAGGAGTGGCTAAGTTTCACACGAGCGGAGCAGGTCAAACATTTTTTTCGAGAAACAAATCTTACTGAAAACACTTTAGAGAAATGAAATAGAGTGGTGGAGCAAGATTTAACCTTTAAGTGCTCTACTTCAGTTTCAATATGGATTGAGAGATCGAGAACTCTACCAAACCGGCCCTTAATTAGAACAATACTTATTATTTTGTCTTACTTAGTATTCTCAGAAGAATTTATTTTTAGTATTAAAATAAAAATTTACGTAAGGAAGGCATAGGCAATGACAAACGTCGGAAAGCAACACCGAAACAAATACCGTGCGTGTTTTTATCCAACACCGAGTCCACATAAATTTAAATTACCTCTCGTCTATTTGAATTTGAATTTAGATATTTTGATGAAAAATAAAGCTCCAACGGTCTCCTAAACAAGTCACTTTCCTAATTCATTTCCTAAATCATCATTTATCTCTCTCAAATATATAATTAGCTTGATAAGTCTTTATTTCCGATCACGTATTTTTTCTCTTGCATGCACATTTTTCCCCACGTATTGTTATGGACCAGATGTTACATATATTTGAAGGTATCATAACTTTACAAAAAATTATTATAGATTCTAAACCATATTTATATGATTTTAAAAAATATGAATTGAGATTATAGAGAAACTGTCGTTATATTGATTATTTTTTAGAGAGAGGTGGAGTTTAAAATAATCTCTATATAAGATTTAGGAATAAAATATAGGCAATGCTCTACGAGCGAAACACAGGATTATTGGTCTGAGTGTTTTTTTATTCCTAAATATTATATATTTTAAAAAAACTTTGTTGGATGGGAAATATTTTAAAATTTCTTATGAGATTTTTTTACTATTAATTTTTAGTTTTAATCCTCAAATTCATTATAAAAATGGTTTCAAATTTATGTAGCAAAAAATAACTTAAATTACTTTGTTACCCTATTATTATGGATAAAACTAACACACAGACGTTCCATGATTTGAAAAAAATATTTCACTCGATGCTCAATGTTTTATCGGTTGATAGAAATATTTCGATAATATAAATAAAGTGAAATACAGTCAAATCTAAGTTAAAATTTTTACTTCAAAATTGAGTTTTAACTATTAAAACATAACAACAAGATAGTATACAGTTGTTAAAACACTGTATCATTTTTTTTAATCTTAGGACACCTAAAATGAAACATTATTGAAGCTTTGGGAACAGTATATTTTTTATCAATGAGAGAAATAATATTTTTTCACAAGAGTGGACATAAAAAAAGATAATGCGTTTATACTTATGTTTGGCATATGACTCCCAGGTGTTCTTGATGGGATTTTGTTGGGATATGACCATCATATACCCCCATAAACACTGAGAAACCAAGGGTTGGTTTCGGTGTTTTGTGATGAGTGATTGACAGGCTTTTTACCCTCTGTTCGAAGGGTACCTCCGAAGGGGCTTCGGAGGTGGTACCTCCGAAGGGTGTTTCGGAGGTGGTACCTCCGAAGGGTGTTTCGGAGGTGGTTTCACCGAAGGGTGTTCGGTGTTTGCTTGCTGCAGCTGTTGCAGCGGAGTGTGCATGACGGAGGGGTCCGACAGTACACGATGACTGGGTTCGTACCGAAGGGTTCGGTACTTTGGGCGGTACACCGGAGTGTGTGCCGGAGGTTGCTAACCCGGAGAGGTCTCCGGAGTACTGGATACACTTGTCTGTTTTTCTGTGGTGCGCAGGGACTTCGGAGGCGACAGACAAGGTTCGCAGCAGGTGAACCTGGGTCAAGCGGGAGGCTTGATGCCAGGGGAGCGGGGAGCTCCGTCACGGTGGCTGCGAAGGTGGTCCGGGTCGGTCCTCGGGTCGAGGCGTGCCAGGTGAAGGCAGAGAGTGCGGAGCGTGGCTCCGGCTGAAGGTACTCCGAGACAAAGTCCTCGGAGGTGAGGCACTTCGAAGGTACTCCGGATGGAGTGACTTCGGAGTCAGATGGAACAAGTCCTCTGCGGAGGCAAAGTGTTCGAAGTGTGCTCCGGAGGGAGACATTCGAAGGTACCTGACGAAGGTCTCAGAAGTCGAGGCGCATCGAAGGCATGGTCCGGGTGAGGCTCGTCGTGGAGTGTGCTCGGGGAGAGGCACTGCGATGAAGGGCTCATGGAATGCTTCATGCGGAGGCCTTGGACGAAGGAGGGACTTCGAAGGGTGGTACTCCGAAGGTGGGGCTTCGGAGGGTGGAAGGTTTCGGAGCGAGGCTAGCTCCGGAACAAGGTTGACTTGTGGTGCTTCGGCCTGCATGGCTTCGGTACACGGACTGACGGAGTTCGAGCTGGGTGAAGCTGCGAAGCCGTGGTGGTCCACTCCGGAGGTGTTGGTGCGAAGGCCCAAGGGCTTTGACGGCTTCAGCTCAAAACCGTCACTGTATCGAAGGCCATCTTCGGCGAAGCGAAGGCCACCAGGTTCAAGGCTTCTCGCCGAAGCTACCGCACCCTCGCGTGCGAAGGGAGGATTCGAGAAGGTCAAAGACTGCAAAGGCTGACACTGTCTGTTCTGTAAAAGGCTGACATTGTCCCCTCTGCGAAGCTGACAGAGAAGCCTCCAAAATAAAGGTGGACTACCTTTTGTACTCCTTAGTTCTGTAGAGTCAAATCTTTTGTAAACCCTAGGGGTAAAGTAGTCTTTTCCTTTGGGTGAACTGTGGGCTATAAATACGGGGGCTCGATAGGTAACATTTAACACTTTGAGCATTTACTGTTGAGCTCCTGTAGCCACATACCTCGCAATATTCATCCAGAGTTCATTTTATTTGTGTTCCTTGTTCAAGCGGCGAAGCCCTGCTTCCTGTGCTTTTTGCTTGAGCTCGCGTTACATACCTCGCTAGCTGTAGTGCACCGAAGCCTGTCTAGGCGAAGGTTGTCTTTCATGCGAAGTGTGTTTTCAGTGTGCTGTCGCTCTGTGTAACAGGAGGTGAGACCTCGCTGCTTACTAGCGAAGCCCTGATTGTTGCCCGTTTTGCTTCTTGTGTCGAAGCCCCTAGCAAAGTCTAGTAGTGTGCGTTTAGACCTTTGTGTACAAAGCTCAGCACCAGTTGCTGCTGCCAAGTACTTGGTCGAAGTTCTCAGAGGGCTGTCCACTCTTGCGAAGGATGAAGTGCGAAGCCTGCTCGAAGCACCCCGTGTGCGGAGCCTGCACTGACTTAGCAGAGTAGATTTCCGAGGGTTGTACGTGGAGCGAAGTCTTCCTGGCTTCGAACTTTTGCTCCTGCGAAGCCTGTGTTCGGAGCTGTCGAAGTACCTCCGAACCAGACCTTCGAAGGTAGTGTTCGAAGCCTGTTCCGCAGAAGACAGAACTGAACCGAAGGCTAAGTTTTTAGCCCGAAATTTTAAAAGCTCCCATTCACCCCCCCTCTGGTCGCCATTTCCGGTCCAACAAACACCTATATAAATTTGAACTGCTATGAATGTGTGTACTTTAGGGGAATCTGCCCCCGTTGGCGTAAAAGATTAGTCTCGAAGGGTTAGATCAGAGAAAGAATAGAATTTGTATTGGTTCAGGTCTCCGAATAAAGAGAATAATCTTATGTTTAGTTCGGAATATATATTTTTATGCTGAGTTCTAATCACTATTACAGTAAAAAGGTAAGTATTTATAGGCGAAAATACAACAGGAAAATACTATTTGGCGACTAGTTACAACCGTTCTTGCGATTTGTGAATTCTGTACACAAGACTTTATAGGGATAAAATAGTAATCTTAAGTGTGAACACACTTAGAAGCAGATGTGTTGTCGTATACTGCGGTGCGCCTTCGGAATAAGATCCCTCCGAAGGAGAGGTGATTCTACTAGATTCTTCGGTTATCATGAGGTCGTGGGAACACCTTCGCATACGACTCCAAGATTCCGAAACCTGAACTCCTTAACGCTCCGTTCGAAGTATCCTTTTTGGAGTATGATTTTTAATTATAAAAATAATGAGATTATTTTTCCCAAAACTCTTAATAAAACGAGAGAAACAAGGTTACACATGAAATCATGTCCTTAATTGATTGCTATTTGTAGGGATATAATCGGATATTTTTCTATTTTAAGCTGTATTTTTATATAACTTATTCATACCAAACTATATCAGGATACCTTATCTGCCCCATAAAAACCCATTAAAAAAATACCAAAATCATATCTGAAAACTTATATTTATAAAATATAAAACTGGAAGTCTAACCGACCTATAAAAGACAACATTACATGTAAACCACTTTTAAACGGCCTGACCTAGGTTTAGAGAACCGGGTTTTTTTAAGCGAACCGCCAATAATTACCGGCCCGGCCGGTCGCGTCTACGCCTATATATATGTGAGCCATCCCCACCACCTACCTCGCGTTCCTTAAACGGAAAAAGAGAGAAAACCCAGGCGTTCCCCGTGGTCTCTATCGGCTCTCGCGTCGCGCGAAATTACGCTTCGGTCCTCGCGGCGGCCGGCCGGCCCGCCCGCGCCCCCTTCCGCGCGCGTCGCCGATCCGGGACCGGGACCCGGCGGCCGCGATGGTGGATACGCGGCGGAGCTCCGCGGCGAAGCGACGGCGCTCGGAGGAGGGGGCGCCGCCGGCGCCGGATGCGGCCGCGGCGCCGGCGGAGGCGGCTTCGGCGCCTCGGACCCGGTCGAGCAAGTGGGAGAAGGTTGCCGTCTGGCGTCTGCGCGCTGTGCTGTGGATTTTGGTGGGTTTTTCAATCTGATTTTGTTGCCGTGCGGTGGTGGTAGGCCGACAGCACGGGGGCGGCGGCGGCGGCGGGCGACAAGGCGGGGCCGGCGGCGGTCGATGTTCTTGACAGCTCCGTAGAAAACCAGAAGGGCGTGTCGAGGCCCACGGGGGCCGTCCCTGCGTCGTCGACGGTGTCGAACTCTGGAGGTTGGGTTTTGGACTTTTGGGTGGGAGGTTCGGATACAGGAGAGGGTGTATGTAATAGGATTGGTTTAACTCTGGCAGATTTCTGATTGGGTCTGTTTGGCTTCTTAGCGAAGAAGAAAAGGGCAATGTATCTTCCGGCAGCAGCACAAGAAGCCTCGCTCTGGAAGACGAGGCAGACAACGGCGCATGGGCGTGCCGAGGCTTGGGGCAGACTGATTTCTCAATCTTCCGAGGTTTGATATTCAACTTCCAATCGACAGAAACAATATGATCTGAAATTTCATATTAAATCCAATAAGATAACTATATGGATAGATAATGCAGTGCTACAGTTCTATTTTTCAATCCATCCCTGAATAACTAATTTGTCACATGGAAAATTGAACTGCTGTATCCTAGTATGTAGCAAGAGTACTAACATATTTGAGAAAAAGAGTATTTTTATTGAAAGGCATTTTATTAGAAAAGCTTGGATCTGTCCTGGTCATGGTCTTTGATGTATACATGCACAAAAATATCATTTAAGAGGTAGACATCTTCTGTAAGGGCTAAATCTCAATTCTTTCTGAAAAAAGAACTAAACCCTCCTTAATACTTAGTGGCATACACATGTATTTATGTGAGCTGAATGAGGCAGATTTGGGGTGAAAAGATAAAACATCAATCGGTACTAGGTGGTATATGTTCAGCCTTTCAAAGGTTCTGACCAGACTCTTGAGAGAACACCTGCGTCGTTTACTTCTGTAGTATTAATTTGCACCATGCCCTTGGCTAATTCACATTGTTATCCTATCTCATGATTGTTTTCATCTTTGTCCTCTCCAGTATCCTTCAATACCTATTTATACTACCCATTTCACTGTTGGCCATGGTGGAAATTATGATTTGAAGCTGACCGAGTCATTTCCTGGATCACTTGTTTGCAAACTGAAACATGTTAAGGTATGGTCGCATCTTATTTCTTAATTTTACTTGTGTGTTTCATCTTGCCTCATTGTATTGAGTTAATGAGTTTTTGACTCACAATGTTGACTTCTACCAGAGGGGTGCTGCTCTTGAGATCTATATATCTAAAGTTATCCATGTAAATGGGAAGGTCTTGGATAAGGCTGCTAAGGTCACATTGGTTGGAGGCGATGAAGTTATTTTTAGTTCACTTGGGAGGCATGCTTATGTATCCTTTGTCACCAACTACCCTTGTGCTTATGTATTGCTCCTACTGGCATCCACTTCACTAAGATAATTGAACGTTTAGATAAGTACACATGCTGGATGTGAAGCTCCTTAACATGTTGGCAGATATTTGAGCAACTTCCTGATGAAAGATCAAGCACACCAACATTTTCTTCCACATGTGCTTTTCAGCAAGGGCAGTGTCCAGTTACCACAGGTACATTGGATCATTTATCATATAAAAGAGCCAAGTCATCTGTTCCATTCAACTTTGGAAATAGCCCCCCTCCTTTGCTTCCTCGTGGTGAGCCTATTTTATAATGGCCTTGTTCCACTATCAACCCTTGTTAACTTTGGAGGATATGAGCTCATAGTATCTAGTCCCTAAATTTCTTTTGTTAAGGCATATTTTGAGCAGGCACAGGGATGGAGGGGTTATAAAAATGAGAAAATGGCAGATGGAATGGCCATGATATTCCTATGCTGAAACATTGGATATAAGCCTGAATAGTTTGTGGCATGACTTTAGTAATAAATGCATAGAGAAGGAAGACGAACGAGTGCAAAAGAGGGAAATGGTTATTAAAATTACATGCACACCTCGTATTTGAAACAAAGTTTGACTAAAATTCTATGTATTATATTATTTCATTTTCAATTTCAATAGATACAGAGATAGTCAGCAGTTTATGTAAAACAATGGAGGAACGGAGTCAGTTTGCTTCAAGTGTGCAATTTGCTCAACATCAACTGTTAAAAGAGGATCTGAAGAAGGCGGTTGTGAATGCAAACGATATATCAGATTCATTTGATAGTTTTCCATATTATCTAAGGTATGCGCTAGCTGCTTTTTCATTGTAGTGCTTGCGATGTTGCAGTAATCTGGTAATTCTGGTTTGCAATTTTATACCAGTCGAATAGGACTGTTGACATCTTTTTATGGCACCTAACCTTTTGCAGTGAGAATACCAAAAGTGCCCTCCTGTCCTCAGCATATGTACACTTACGTTGCAAAGAATATATCAAATGGGCGAAACACATATCTTCTCTTTGTCAACGGGTATTATTATCTGGTCCAACAGGTATAGTTCTTGCTGAATGTAACTAACACCATTTTAATTAGTGATTTTTAAAAGAGTGATGCCCATTTTACACCCTGAACATGAAAATTATTATCGGCATATATACATGGATTGTTGACTAAAAACAGTTTCCATTTTTAAGGATCTGAGATATACCAAGAATCATTGGTGAAGGTTCTTACCAAATACTTCGGCGCTAAGTTGCTTATTATAGATCCTTCGTTGTTAATGAGTGTAAGCCTCTTAACCACAGCCATGTTCTCTTTTTGTGTCTGTTGAGTGGACTGGTCACTGATGTTATATTCAATTGATCCATCACAACTCCCCAATAAGAAAACACATGCAAGCATCACTGATATATTCTATGTTATATTCTGCTGTAATATTTTGTGGACCGTTGTTTAATTGCTATTTTTTAAGTAAGACTATTAATATTTTTGAAATTTTGGCATGCTTTTTTTTTAATTTCAAACCTTGATTCTTCAAATATGCTGCCCACAAAACTGTAGTAAAATTATCAATGTTGCTACTATGTGCAAATACATCATTACATCCAGAAGTTCTAGCTAGCAAATGTCACATTAGCTGAATTTATTGATGGTCTGCTTTGTAAATGTTGATTTGTATAGTTTTTCTTATGTAACTTTGTGCTTGCTTCAATAGTGGCATGTAAATGTTTGCACAAGTGTGGAGGAACACATAAGTAGGAATTTTGTTGACTACTCCCTGCAAAAAAAAAGATCCAATAATCAATATGATCTACACAGAAGAGAGAAATCACACAAAACCTAAAAGGGGGAAGGATCTGCCCGTCTCAAATTTTGTTTGTATTGCTTGAAATAATTCAGCTCTTGGAGTCTTGGGTATGTTTCGTATTTTTTTCAGGGGCAGTTTTCAAAGTCAAAGGAATCTGAGGCGTACAAAAAAGGTAAGCCGATGCACACACATTATTTATGCACACTGAATAATGGCTTACTTTTGGCCATTATTTATTCATAGTTATTGTGGAAAATCATTGAATTGAGTATGATGGCCTTAACTTTGTCCATGTTGTTGTAAAGTAGGGACAAGATTGTGGTAGCCTTTCAGTTATTTATAAGATATGCTTCTGTTGATTCTTAGGTGATAGGGTGAGGTACATCGGTTCCCTACAAACAACAGGGACTATCCTTGAGGGACAAAGGTGAGCTCATGCATTAAGAATGGTTTTGTAATGTTCTCTGAGTTTATAAATCCGTGTACCTCAAATGTGAATATTTGAGTAATTTATGCGAATCAGTTTCCATTTCTGTGTTCAGTTCAAGTATACTTTGTGGTATGGCGGTACCAACAGTGTGTGTGTGGGTGGGGGTGGGGCGTTTAACAAATTACTATTTTAGTGCTAATCTGGTAGATCTTCGTAAATGAAGTTGCATTAGAAGGTCTGCAATAAGTGTCTTGCATAGTCATAATCTCACTTTCAATAAGATTCAAGGTTAAATTATGTCGATTTAGGCCCTGTTTGGAAATTGGAATGCATGAGTTTTGTAAGAATTTTGTACGAAGATCGCATAAGCCACACAGGAGTATATGTTTCCATTCCTGTGGGATTTTTGTGTTCCAACTGCACCCAGAAAAGTTGATCCCATGTAATTGTCATGACAATATCCTCTAGCTCCATTTTCTTGTGAGCATTTCATATGACATGCTGAACTCATTATATACACTTAGGTTATATAGTCCTTCCTTAGTGTTTGATGTGTAGATTTTTTCATTGAAAAAACCACCCTGATTGGTTTGAGTTTCTTGTTGTTAGTCTGAAGTGCAATGATGTGCAAGGGTTGTGGAACTATGTGTGTTTTTATGAACTATCTTTTATCGCCCTTTGTTTACAAATAACCTTGTGATGTTACCATCTGAATATTTTACTTGCAATCACCTCTGGGTATCTTTTCTTCTTGTAAACTACCCCTTGGTGTCCATCTGCATCTGCTGAGTGCAATATGCCAAATGATACAATCTGCAGAGCTCCAGATTATGGTTCACAAGGTGAAGTAAGGCTTCTTTTTGAGGAAAATGAATCCTCGAAAGTTGGAATCAGATTTGATAAGAAGATTCCTGGGGGCATTGATCTTGGAGGTAATTGCGAGATTGACCATGGTTTCTTTTGTTCAGGTTAGCCTCTTCCCTCTGTGCTCCCATGCTTTAAATAATTTATATCTTACATAAATTCTGCAATTTGGCATTTATTGCTATATTCATGTAAATTTGTATTCACTTGTTTATATTCATTTGTATCTCCAGTTGATTCTCTTTGCCTCGATGGCCCAGGATGGGAAGATAGGGCTAAACATCCATTTGATGTAATATTCGAGGTGTGTACAGCCCTTATACAGTTGATTTTGTCAGCCAATTTGCCCATTTGATACAGAGATACCATGACGAGTCCCCCCCCCCTCCCCACACACACACACACCCAAAAAAACCACCAGTATGATGATACATTAGAATGTGCATATATTATATAATAAATTGCAGAAATCAGTAAAGAAATACAGTTTTTTTTAAAAAATGGACTATATTTAAGATCTGGAGGAGGTGAATAAGTTTGGCAGTATTCTTCATGGGTTTCAACGAAGGGGTTTGGTCTGGGAGTGTCAGCCTTGTATCAGAAAAGTATCAGAATTTATATCCTTTTCTGGGAAAACAGGAAGATACCATGGATATGCAAATTTGTGAAGCTATGTAGTTTGTCAGTATTCTAATTCTAATTCTTTTTTACTAACTGGGTTCTTTGTACAGTTTGCTTCTGAAGAAAGTCAATATGATCCTCTGATCCTATTTCTGAAGGATGTTGAGAAAATGTGTGGAAATAGTTATTCCTATCATGGCTTAAAGAATAAGCTCGAAACTTTCCCAGCTGGTGTTTTTATTATTGGGTCCCAGATCCAGACAGACAACCGGAAAGACAAGGTACTGGTTGTAAGGATTATTATACCCTATAAAATTTCACTTGTTTCCATGTAGCTAACAAGCTAATATTTTACATACAGTCAAACAGTGGTTCTCCTTTCCTTTCAAAGTTCCCATACAGCCAAGCAATACTTGATGTTACCTTCCTGGTGCGCATTTTTCGTTTTACTGAAGTACCTATCAAATTGAAGTTTCCGTACATTGAGGCTGCACCATGTTCTTCGGCAGTTCTACTACTGTAATTCTTTATTATAGTCATATTCTTGTGAAATTCTTTGCTTTCCACATGGTTTGATTATGAGTTTATAGTTAAAGCCATAGGCAGATGATGTTTGATGCTTCCTACTTATTGCAATAATTGTGTACAGTTCCTCATTAGTGATTAGTTACTACAATGCATTATCTGATTGCTTTGCTTTGATGAAGTACATGTTATTTATTATGTGAACTGTTATGATTGCACCCCACTTAGTCACTTACAATCAGATGTATGCCAATGCAGGAAAGTTTTCGGGTGAATGATAAAAACAAAGAGGCACTGAAGACAGCAAAGCATCTGACTAAACTTTTCCCAAATAAAGTGACAATAGAAACACCACAGGTGTGTGTACTTTGTGCTATTATTGATTAGCATTTACTTCATGGCACCACCCTTTTCAATTTCCAACTCTGAAACTATGCTACAGGATGAATTGGAGCTCTCAAAGTGGAAACAGCTTTTAGACTGCGATGTTGAAATTCTAAAGGCAAAAGCTAACATTTCAAAGATCCAATCAGTAAGTATCAACGGCGAAGACAGCTTTGTACATCTATGTATATTTGATCAATTATTTGTTTAGTTACTGCTATTCTGTTATGTTTGTGGCTTTAACGGTCCAAGTGTTTTTAACACAAATTATTTCATTGTAACTCATAAAACATGTTCACCAGTGCTACTATGCATGCTTAAATTTCAAGTAATTGTTTGGTTGCATGTCCATGCCTCAGTCCTTTAAGAATCATGCATGCGGCATATCTGAGTTGGGATAGGAGATTTGTTGGGTTTAGTCCCAGTGTCCCACATCGAGTCTTGATGGCAATTTAAAAGGTGGGGCAACCCTCACCCATAAGACTCTAGTCTTTTAGGTTGAGTAGGCCCCGCTCTGATTGGGCCTGTGGGTGTGCTGGCCAAATGCGACCTTGGTGAGCTATCCCATGGTATAGCGGGTCAGGCTCCCACAAGGTTGATGTGACCACTGAATATTTTTTTGCTCCTGTCAACTCTTTTTGCTGTTTCTTAGTGAATATCCTGTGATTTTTTTATGTATTTCTGCAATCTGATGTAGTTCTTAACCCGCCATGGTCTGGAATGTGCTGAAATCGAGACAACAGCGTGTGTTAAAGATCGAATCCTTACAAACGAATGTGAGTACAGTCCTGCCTTTTTTCCTATCCTGCATAATTTTGCACTGTAGCATAATAGGTCTGCTATTTTGGCTTTCAGGTGTTGATAAAATTGTTGGTTATGCTTTGAGTCATCAATTTAAGCATGGTACAATTCCAACTCCTGGAAAGGATGTATTACTCTCCCTTTCTGGTGAAAGGTTTCCTCTCTAACCTCATCCACTTTACAAGTGTGAGAAATATTGTTTGCGGGTTTATCTGGTAACTAATTTACTGAAAATTGCTATGCTGTCAGCCTTAAGCATGGAGTTGATTTGTTGGATAGCATGCAAAGTGACCCTAAGAAGAAGAGCACAAAGACATCACTCAAGGTTACTTCTGTTCTTTTAACTGTTGAGATTACCAACTCTGTTAAACTAGACTGGCCATTGGTAGCCTGGCCCATCTTTTATTTGTAGCCTGATTAGTCTTGTGTTTTGCCTTAAGCCCAATATAAACCTGGAGAAAAACAACAAAAATGGCAATGATTTTTTGGGCTTTGGATATATTCACATTAATTGTGTTTACAGCTTAGTAGCTTACATACCCTCATTGTCATTTTCAGGATATAGCCACTGAGAATGAATTTGAAAAACGGCTTCTTGGTGATGTAATCCCCCCAGATGAGATAGGTGTTACCTTCGAGGATATTGGAGCGCTAGAAAATGTCAAGGAAACTTTGAAGGAACTAGTTATGCTTCCATTGCAAAGGCCTGAGTTGTTCTCCAAAGGACAACTTATGAAGGTAGAAGGCATTCCCAAGCTTTGTAAATTTAATTGACTACTCTTCACCGACTCTGGTGCGATGTTTCTGAAAATACTTTGTTTCACTTGTAGCAATGTGCTGGAGTGATTTTGATTTTTTTCCTTTCAAAGTAAAATATATCCTACTTCACACATTATTGATATCCATCCATGCAGACTTGCTGAGTGGATGTACTTAAATGTAAATCATTGGACTGCTGTCCTGATATGGTTTGACTATTAACTCTGTTTTGTGTTTTCGAGATTCAACTAATTTTCTAATAACATGGCTGTTTTGTCCTGCTGTCCTGTTGGGAGTACTTTGTTTTGTCCTGCTGTCCTTGCATCAACTATTTTGTGGCATGTGTTCCCATTTCTTGAAAAAAAATCCTGCAAATTGAATGTATCATTTTAAATATTATTATTGTTTTGTTCTTTTTACGTAGTCTCTTTTTCCCTTTGTCTTGCTGCACAAACATTGTTCTGATCACCAATTTTGCACCAGCCATGTAAAGGAATATTGCTTTTTGGTCCACCTGGTACGGGGAAGACCATGCTTGCTAAAGCTGTTGCAACGGAGGCTGGCGCTAATTTTATCAACATATCAATGTCAAGTATTGCTTCAAAGGTACTCCTTATATACTAGACACATAACACATCCAGAGTTTCAGACTGTTTGCATTTTGATTACTTCTTTTGCTGACATCTAATTCTGGCAGTGGTTTGGTGAGGGTGAGAAGTATGTCAAAGCTGTGTTTTCACTTGCAAGCAAAATTGCTCCTAGTGTCATTTTTGTTGATGAGGTCAGTCAACAAAATTCTTATGGTCACTGGTTGATATTGCCTATGGTTCAATGGGCTCATATCACAATATTTTGGATTGCCCTGAAGTGCTTCTTACTTTCTATCCCTTCATTTTATAGGTTGATGGCATGCTCGGTAGACGGGAGAATTCAGGGGAACATGAAGCCATGCGTAAGATGAAAAATGAGTTCATGGTGAATTGGGATGGTCTGAGAACAAAAGATAAAGAACGCGTATTAGTACTTGCTGCCACTAACAGACCATTCGATCTTGACGAGGCTGTTGTTAGGAGGCTCCCCAGGAGGTAATCCTTTTACATATTTATGGACCTTTTCTTTTAGTTTTACAATGGAATGCTAATTGGTGGCATGCCTGATTGCCCATCAATTTAGGTTGATGGTGAACTTGCCAGATGCATCCAATAGAAAAAAGATTCTTAATGTGATATTAGCCAAGGAAGATTTGGCTGATGATGTTGATCTGGAAGCACTGGCCAACTTGACCGATGGCTATTCAGGCAGTGATATGAAGGTATTTTGGATTTCTGACTTCTTATTTCTTACTTTATTCCCTTTAATTAAAAATAAAATAAAATTCAATTTCCTTTTGTTCATGGTGTCAACTATTTTTCAGAATCTGTGTATTACTGCTGCACATTGCCCCATAAGGGAGATCCTCGAAAAGGAGAAGAAGGTTAGTTTCATTTCTCAAGATTGTTCGTTTCATTATCTATTAAGCAATTGTTTCTGATACATGTGATTTCATTCAGTGGTGGATTTAAAATAGTCAATGCTATGGAACTACTCTTTTATGCACTGAAGAACTGTAGTGTGCAGAACGACATTGATTGTTTAATTTCTTCAATAACTAATCTTCTTCTGCTACTGCTACTGCTACTGTTACTGATATTCCGATAATTTAGCTCACCATCTTGTCTACCTTCAGGAGAGAGCCTCAGCTGAAGCAGAAAACAGGCCATCACCTCCTCCTCGCTCTAGCAGTGATGTTCGTTCCCTAAGAATGAATGATTTCAAACATGCACATGAGCAGGTAATGTTACAGCCATTTCATTCTTTTCTCCAGAAAAAAAAAAGAGAGGAGAAACCCAGTGGTGCCAAGAAAAAGAGAGAGTCCAAACTACTTGTCATAACAATTTGATGCTGACATAACTTCCTTGCGTATAGGTATGTGCAAGTGTAACCTCAGATTCAAGAAACATGAGTGAGCTCACTCAGTGGAACGATCTGTATGGAGAAGGCGGGTCCAGGAAGAAGACATCTCTAAGCTACTTCATGTAGCTGGATCGCTAGCCTATGTACATACAGCAGAAGCATCTCACCGTAAAGCCACCCGGGAGAATGGGAGATAGTCAAAGAAACAGCTCTTTTGTTGTTGTTCATGTATAGGCTTCGTTAATCTTTATTTATTCATGTCAACTATAAGCTGGTTAGGGAGAATACTGGTGTAGAACCTGCTGATTCCACCCTTGTCTTCTCATCCAGAACTTGAAACTATCAAGTCTCTGATCCGTTGATTCATGGTGAAACCCAGTGCCATTCATTTATAATTTTAGATTCCCTTTTCTTACATTTTGTTTGTTTTAAATGTTTGTTCTCTTTTTGTCAAGCTCGAGCTCAAGCTCAAGCTCAGTGCGCTAAAGTGAATGTTTGTCCCAGAGAAGTATGAGCTGCTCACTTGTTGCTTGGCACTCCCAACTCTGTCAATATTGACTTTCCCAAACGTGTCATGCATGCAGCAGGGTGAGGTTGATCTAGCTGGGGGTCTTAGATCGGCTGAATTGGACCGACGTGATCTAATTCGGCCTAATATCAGTTTTGTAATTTTATTATATGCTAAAATGTGTTAGACATGTAGTAGGGTAGGGGTAGACCGATTTAGTCAGGCCTTGGACCGAACGATGGTCGGCCGAACCAGCTGACGTGGTCTAGTTTGAGTGACAGGCGATTAGTTTTACAATTTACAATTTTTAAAATCTATGTATTAGAACTGAAATTCTTTTTTAAAAAGTATAGAAATATCATGTGTAAGAGAGGACGGATGTATCAGTTGAACGGTGGAGAAGGCCTAGGCGATCCCACGCCGAAGCTGTCGATGGTGAGTCTTATTCGGTATGGAATCTACATTCGAAACCTCCTACAAAACCCATCCATTGAAATCTTACGGTGTGGAGGGGTATCTCGTTTCGTTTGGCAGCGGTCGACTACCCTACAAGTCGATTCCCTCGATTGTAGGATCTCGTTTCGTCTGGCAGCGGCAGCGGCAGGAGGAGCAGTTGATATTCCCTCGATTGCAGGATCTCGTTTCGTCTGGCAGCGGCCGCGGCAGGAGGAGCAGTTGATGCGCCGAGAACGTACTGCTGCGGAGTCGGCATCACCGACACCGACAGGCGCCATGCATGCAGAACGCGGCAGCGATGGCGGGATAGATCGATCGTAATAGATGCGAAAGGATTTTATTGATGTGCTGCCGCGCCATGCCATACAAGAGTTCAGTTGTGATGACCTACTCAAACAGCCGTCGCCCGTCGGCCGCGCATGACGAGTTAACTACGCCAGCATGAGCTTAAGCTAACCGCGCCACCTGCGGCTGCCGGCTGGCCGCGGAGACGAGCTATCCGGTGGAGCACTTGGCCGATCTGCTCGGCGTCATCCGCGTCGCTACGCGCCACCACCTCCCGGAGCTCACGCGCCCGGCGCCTCATCGACTCGCCCTCCTCGCCGCGCATCACCACGCGAACCGTCCGCGCCACGTCCTCGGCCTTGAAATCGCCGAACCGCTCCTGCCGCACGCGCGCCGCCGCGCCTAGCTCCGCCGCGAGGTTGGCCACCAGCGGCTGGTCGATGTGCAGCGGCAGCGCCACCATAGGCACCCCCGCCGACAGCGACTCCACCACCGAGCTCCACCCGCAGTGCGTCAGGAACGCGCCGCACGATGGGTGTGAAAGGATGCGCCGCTGCGGCGCCCACCCTTCCACCACCAGCCCGCGCTCCGGAGCGAGCCCACGCAGCAGCGCGCGCGCCGCGCCGCGGTCCTCGTCGGGGCCCTGCGGGAATCGCACCACCCACACGAAGGCTTCGCCGCTCAGCTCCAACCCGCGCGCCATCTGCGCAATCTGCTTCTCCGACATGAAGTACTCGCTGCCGAACGAGACGAGCAACACGGAGCTCTGCTCCTGCCTGTCGAGCCACCGCATGACGCGGTCGGCTTCCGAGCCGGCGCCAACGTCCCCGGAGTCCACGAGCAACGGGCCGCAGGGGATGATCTCCTTGCCGACGAGCTTGGACAGGTAGTCCATGTACTTGCGCTCGATTTCCGAGCATGTCTTGACGGCGACGAACCCCGACGAGCGTGCCAAGCTCAGCGGCACGCGCTGCCACTCGGGGACCAGTGCCGTGCCGTCGTCTTGGCTGGCGAGCATAGTACTGGTGTACTTGGCGTCCTCCTCGCCGGCGCCGAGGCTGATGGCCTTGAAGGGGAAGGCACTGGGCGCGAGGTCATCCTTCAGGCAGTGGAGGAAGAACGCTATGGCGGCGGCGCTGCAGGTGCTGAAGTGTACGGCGGGGACATCGCGCGCGGCTGCCTCGAGCGGCGCCCACGGCTGGAGGAAGTCGTAGAGCAGGACATCCGGGCGAAGCTCGTCGAGGAGGGCGCCGAAGACCGGAGCGGCGAGGTCGCAGGCGCGCTTGAGGACGGGCATGAGCCGCGGCGGGAGGTGCTTGGTGGTGTGGAGCTCGGGGGGGAGCTCCGGGAGCTCCGGGAGGTGGAGCTCGATGAGCCTGATCTGCTCGGTCTGGTGATGCGCGATGGCGGCGAGGTTGACGGGAGTGGAAACGAAGTAGACGACGACGACCTGGTCGCGCGCGGCGGCGGTGGTCGTGAGGCGCCTGGCCAGCTCGAGGTACGGGTTGATGTGGCCGTGGGCGAGCCACGGGAACATGACCACGCGTAGCCGCTCGCGCTCCGCCTGCGCCATGGCGACCGTTCGCCGGACGACGTCGATCAGATAGCTAGGTTGCCAGGCGGCTGTGGCACGGCGCACGGTGCGGGCAACATATGTACAAGAGGCGAGCATGCATGCCGCTCTGCCACGTCGCGATGTGCTGGTCGATCATCTTCGAGAGCCCGTGGTGTCTAGAATTCTAGATGCGCACACGTGGCCACCGTTGTACTCGTACCAATCTCCACGTAATGCGAACGTTCATGACACAGTCACATATCCAACCTAATTGTACTATTTTTGTAGTTGTTGCAAAAAGAGTAAGTAAAAAGTTTTATGATATTAATTATCATAACATATTAAATTTTTTGTTAATAACATTCAAAACCGTGACATAACGCTAACATGTTTTCAAAACAAATGAAACAAAATAAAACATACACCGAGAGTTGAGATACATTTAATTACACTGGTTAGAAATAATAAAATGAAACTCTCCACTAATTGTAAAGATGATATGAACTTCAAGGAAGCAGTGTTAAGAAACCTAACTCTGCTCAACGCGGTGGCATCTGAACAGACAGCCCGGAAGCAAGCAAGATCGGACAAGGTTCTTACAGCTATTGAAGGATCTTTGCTGCATAGCGATGTTCAAAGCAAAATGTATTTCAAAGAATTTTATTATGAACATCATAGCATATCAGATGGGCCTTGTGCGCTCAGTTTACAGCTTGCTACAGTGAAAGATTGGTCAAAAAGGACCCCACTACACAAGAATTGCACTGAGGATTTACACCAGTAAGACAGCATTGATACATCCATCGTTCTCCGGGTTGTTTGTAACCTGTGCATATTTACCTGCACCACAAGGAAAAAAAACTTCTTTTGGAACAAGTTCCAGGGAGGCCTCAAGGCAAAATGAGCAGACCATTCAACACAAGCCTTACCCCAAACAACTTTTCCAGCAGGGGTAACCAGACCAAGTTCACTAACATTCACCTGAAAGAAAAAAGCATTGTAAGCACCAACAGGGGAAAGGAGGATATCTTAGTAGTTATCAAGAGTATTGGCCGTAATGCTAATACAACACTAACTTTTATGCTGCATGCTAGTGAGATAGTAGCATACAAAGAATATGATGAACTTTTAGTGGCATCCCATAAAAACTAAAGGTTTCATTATTAGTATTGGCTGCATGTTGCAACACTAATACTTTCATACAGAGGTGAAATCCTTGGCATACCTCAATGATAGTTCCTTTTGTCATAACACCAAGAGAAGTGTACATTGGACCATTTGGGTTTTTCTTCACAGAAATTATGTCGAGGTTGAAAGTACATTTCAGCTCAGGGTGAGTCACATGAGCTTTGGTGAACCGGAGGCCAGTTGGCCTAATGAATCGTTCATACTTTGGTGGTTTTCTTGTAAAACCAGGACCGACAAAAGTGGCCTTAGTTACCATTCTCTTCCACTGTTTGGCTGCACAATAAAAAAGGAAAAAATGTTCAGCTCACTCAAAAGGAATTCGCAGAAATCAGCTGCCTAGTAGCACACCGTGCGTATTTCCTCTCAAACCCTACCAGATGATGACAAGTTAAACTTTTCTAACACTTGTTAAGAGGAACTGCAAATACATGCAATGGTCGCCACACATAAAGAACAAATGTTAAACAATATTACAGATTTATAAAATAAATACTATCATCACTTACTTTTTCGTTTGCCAGTTCTTAGCACTTTGAACATTTCTTCTTCAGCAACAGGTCTGACCTGAACGGAGAAAAATTGTGATAGGAACTTAGTCAAAGTAGGAACCATGGATTGTCAGGTACTAACAATCTGTATTGATAATCACCTTTGGCAAAGGAACATCCCATTTGCCAGCCTTTTCCTTCCTCTTTTGTTTTATTGTGTTGCTGAGAACCTATGTTTCACAGAACATCAATGATCAAACAATGAAGGATGACAAGGGTATTACAATTAAAGCACTGGCAACAGTGATTTGACTTTTGAGTACCCTAAAAGTAACAAGAATTACCTTGGCACGTTGCGTCTGATCACGGTCCAGCAGATACGGAGGAAGAGCACCCTCTTGGACATCATCATCTATCTTCTGCCGAGAAGTTGACTCATCATGCATCTTCAGGCTGCAATGAAGCAATTATGAATAAATTTTACATGAATGCAACTATAAAGGTAAATTCTACACTGCAACAAATTATAATGCTCATTGCTCACATGTTCTAAACAAAATATAGTTGCACAAATTGAACTAGTAAACAAACATCAAATCACATCGTCAATTCAAATGTCCCAATGTATGAACTGAGCAGTAATCATCCGTTAGCTCCGAAATAAGCAATTTGAGAGAAATATCAGACAAGCACTTACGTCTTCTTCAACTGCGCCTTCTCGGCATACCGCTTCTTGGCGAACCTCTTTCCCTTAGCCCCGAGCAACTGCCACGGACCAGACGCGAGCACATGAGCAACGTGAACAGAAACCCATCAAAAGAGACCCAGAAGTGGGGAGCACTTCTCAGATCAGAACGCACCTTCTGGGCTTCCTTGGAGCGCCTGTGCACCTCACGCGCTTCCCGCTTACGCTTGCGCTCGTCGTAGTCCAGGCGACGGCCATGGCGCTTCTGATGAAGCTCTATGTGGTCTCCCTGCGGCTGCAGCCAACTCGTGCACGGGAAAAAATCAGCACAAAATTCGGGGAAAAAAACACCGCGAGAACGACGAGCGAATACTCGGGTATCCCAATGTGGATCGGGGCGAAGCACGGTAGTAGAGATGAGAACACAGGGGGGCCTGATGGGAGGCGGCGACGGGAAGGCGAAGCGAACTTACCATGGCGGCGAAACCCTAGCAGGAGGTCGGGTTTTGCGTGGAGGGGGGACAAAAGGAGGGAGAAATGGGTCTCGTTTCGGCATTTATACTAGTGTTAGCCCACGAAGCCAGATGGGCCTGACCAATGTTCTTCTGTTATAAGATTATTTTTAAAAGAAACCCTATGGATATATTATCTAATATCTATAACCATATTTAACTTTAGACGTATTATATATCATCGCTCAATTTTTAAGCATATAATCATTTTCCAGATATAGGGTCTATTTGGGAGATATTACTTCAATTATTAGCTATTGTTAGAATCTGTTTTCTGTTATCTGTGGATTTGGCCCTGACTTTAGCCGGCTGGCCTTGCATGGTAGTTAGAGAGATCAGGGGAGGAGATAGGACCCCGCAGGATTATCCTTGCGCCTGAAGTCTCCTCCCCTATATATGTACATGTATTCTCCCTTGATCAATATATCAGCTATTTATCCAAATCCCATCTACTTTCATGGTATCACGAGTTTAAGTCTACCTCTACACGCTTCCGCCCAGCGCGCCTGTCTTCCGGCGCTGCTCCATGGCTGGCCACTCTTTGTCGCCGCCACACGACGCCTCCGGCGTTGAATCCGTCGACCCAAGGGCTACCATGCCCTCGGATCCCGACGTCGCTGATCCCACCGCGGACCCTGAGCGCGCTGCCTCCTTGCACGCTGCCCAGGAAGATCGCGAGCGCGTGACGCAAGCTGCTCGCGCTGCCGCCCTGGCTCGCGCGGCTGATGCCGAACGCGAGGCTGTCATCGCACAACAGGAGCGCGATGCCGCTGACGCTCGCATCTGCAACGCCCTGGAGCGCGCCGCTCGCGAACGCGCGGCGGCCATGCCATCCCCGGACGCCGACGATGACTCCACCGCCACATCGGATCCTGAAGCCCGTGGCGCCGGTATTCGGCCTTCTCCGCTCGATGCAGCCCTTCTTCAACACGAGGTCGCGACGCTCCTCAACCTGCACGCCCAGGCTGTTGCTGTGCAGAACATCCGCGCCCTCGTACCACTGCTCCTCGACATGAATTCGTCCTTCTACGCCAGATGGTGCGAATCCTTCCTCCTCACCCTCACCAAGTTCTCCCTGGAGCATCATGTTCTTTCCGACGGCGTCACCCCTGCCTCGCCTGATTGGGTGCGCATGAACGCCGTCGTACGCACCTGGATCCTCGGCACCATCTCCGACGACCTCGCCGACACGGTGTCTCAGCACGGCGCCACCGCCCGTATGCTGTGGCTCTCCATCGAGTCCCAGTTCCTGGGAAATCGCACCACCCGCGCCCTCTACGCTGACCAGGAATTCCATTCCTTCTGCCAAGGGAACCTCTCCGTCGCCGACTACTGCCGCCGCTACAAAAAATTGGCCGAGGACCTCCGCGACCTCGGTGAGCCGGTCTCCGATCGGACTCTCATCCTCAACATCGTCCGCGGCCTCAACGAGAAGTTCCTCGCCTTTGGTCTTCACATTCGCCGCACCAATCCACTTCCAAGCTTTCTGCAGGTCCGCGACAATCTGCTTCTTGAAGAGCTGGCCATGGCGAAGGCCCCTCCCGCGGCTGCCCTCGCTGCTCTGTCCGGCAACAGCAGCAGTAGCAACAGCGGCGGCGGATCCAAGCCGTCTGCCCCCACGGGTGACGCTTCCCGCCCACTGCAACAGCAGCAGTCCCCACGCCCACAACAGCAGCAACAGCAACCCGGTGGCTCGGGCCAACGTGGGAAGCGCAGCGGGAAGAATTCCGGCAACAACGGCGACGGCTCCACTGGCTCGGACCCCTCGCAGCAATCCGCGGGCCAGGCTAATAGCCATAGCTACTACAACCCCTGGACTGGGGCCAACTACATGTGGCCTGGCCAGCGGCCGCCCTCTGCTCCACGGCCTCCTCAGCAGCCCCACGCCTTCCTCGCCGGACCACCCGGTCAATGGACTGGACAGTGGGGGTTCCTCCGACTCCGGCTACGTATGGGCCGCCTCCAGGCTATGTCACCACACCTCCATCCACTCCAGTCTGGGATCAGCAAACTCTTGCTGCAAATTTCCAGACCGTCGCCCTGCAGCCTCCCCCGCAGCAGGAATGGCACTTTGACACTGGTGCCACCAGCCACATGACCTCCGATGCGGGTACAATCTCTCACAGAACCTCCTCCCGGTCTCTTCCTTCTCACATTGTTGTCGGTAATGGCAATCTTATCTCCGTCACTTCCACAGGCCATACATCTTTGCCTCATAATTTGTCCCTTAAAAATGTGTTGGTTTCTCCCTCACTAATTAAGAATTTGATCTCTGTTCGTCAATTTACTACCGACAACAATTGTTCTGTTGAGTTTGACCCGTTTGGCTGTTCTGTGAAGGATCTTCCCACCCGACGCCAGATCATCAGATGTGACAGCCCTGGGCCCCTCTACCCCTTGCGGCTGCCTACTTCCACTCTCCATGCGTCCACAACATCCCTATGGCATCAGCGGCTTGGACATCCTGGTCCTGCAGTTTTGTCTCATTTAGCACAATCTTCTGCCATTGCTTGTAATAAGAGTGACAGCACGTCTTTGTGTCACGCCTG
The DNA here is from genome assembly GCA_019279435.1 of Zizania palustris. Lineage (NCBI taxonomy): Eukaryota > Viridiplantae > Streptophyta > Magnoliopsida > Poales > Poaceae > Zizania > Zizania palustris. The sequence continues at coordinate 69,178,472 of JAAALK010000079.1, read as the reverse complement.
TCAGTTAGGCCGCCACGTCCGCCTTCCTTTTCATGCATCGTCCTCACGTGCTACTCATAATTTTCAATTAATTCACTGTGATCTTTGGACATCTCCTGTCACTAGTATCTCTGGTCATAAATACTACTTGGTCATTTTGGACGATTGCTCTCATTATTTGTGGATGTTTCCCTTGCGCCTGAAATCTGACACTTTTTCTACCCTCACCAATTTTTTTGCCTTCGTCCGTACACAGTTTGGCGCCACCATCCAAGGAGTTCAGTGCGACAATGGCCGCGAGTTTGACAACCTCAACGCCCGCACATTCTTCTCCTCTAATGGTGTTCATCTGCGTATGTCCTGCCCTTACACCTCAGCCCATAATGGTAAAGCAGAACGCGTTATCCGATCCATCAATAATGTCGTTCGCTCCCTACTCATTCATGCCAGCATTCCCCCTAGTTTTTGGGTTGCCGCCCTTGGTACGGCGACCTACCTTCTCAACATCCTGCCAACCAAAACACTCAACTTTTCGACGCCACATCTCACTCTGTTCGGAAACCCTCCATCCTATGACCACCTCCGTTGTCTTCGGTTGCAAATGTTACCCCAACCTCACCGCCATTGCACCAAACAAGCTTGCTCCCCGCTCCGCTCTCTGTGTCTTCCTTGGTTACTCACCCCATCACAAAGGCTATCTCTGCCTTAACAAACACTCTAACCAGCTCATCATTTCGCGCCATGTGGTCTTCGACGAGACCTCGTTCCCCTTTTCCGAGGATCCGTCTCCCCCCACACGTGCTGCGTTTGATTTTCTGGATGATCCAACTAACCCGGTTCCAGTTCCGTTTGAACTGTCACCTGTTTTTTCTTCTCCAGGGACTACACACGCTGGTACCCCAAGCATCTTGCCTGGCTCTGTACCGCCCTCACCTGCGCCGATCGTGGCTCGGCAGCAGGCACCGGACGGTCCTTGCGCTAGCCCTATGCAGCTGCTGCCCCTGTCGCCTCCAGGAGGACCTGTAGCACCGGCCGGCCGTTCCTCTGCAGCAGCACCAGCTCTGGCCGAACACTCGCCACCAACGGACGACAACATCGCCCGGGCGCCCGAAAAAGCTGCTCCAAGCCGCTTCTGCGGCCGAGTTTACTCTTGGCGACACCCTGCTACCCCTGCACCACCACCGGCAGCAACTTCCTCCCCAGCCACTACTGCTCCCACCATCCCCGCTGGAGCAGTACCAGTTCCCGCTGTTTCAAACCAGCACGGCATGATCACCAGAGGAAAGCGCGGCCTCAGATTTCCAGCACTATTCGAGGCAACAGCTCTGTCTCCAATTCCCAGAAGCTACCGTGCTGCACTCGCCGATCCAAATTGGCGTACCGCAATGAAAAAGGAGTATTCTGCCCTCATTGCCAACAACACTGATGGTTCTCTTGAGCGCTACAAAGCACGATGGGTCCTGCGCGGTTTCACTCAGCGGCCAGGAATTGATTTTTCTGAAACATTTAGTCCAGTGGTCAAACCTGCAACAGTTCGGACAGTTCTCTCATTAGCTCTTTCTCGCGGATGGCCTATTCATCAACTTGATGTCAACAATGCCTTCCTCCATGGGACTCTATCAGAAACCGTCCACTGCTCTCAGCCTGCTGGATTTGAAGATTCAACCCATCCTGATTTTGTATGCCGCCTGAATCGGTCACTCTACGGGCTCAAGCAGGCCCCCGCGCCTGGTTCAGTCGTTTTGCCACTCATCTTCTGCAGCTTGGGTTTGTGGAGGCTAAAACAGATACTTCCCTCTTTATATACCGCAGAGGAGAAGACATGGTGTACCTCCTGCTATATGTGGACGATATTGTGCTCACTGCCTCCTCCGAGTCACTCCTGCGCCGAACCATCAGTGCCTTGCAGCAAGAATTCTCCATAAAAGACCTTGGCAAGCTCCACCATTTTCTTGGCATGCACGTTCAGCACACCTCTTCAGGCCTGTTTCTTTCCCAGCGACAGTACATGATTGAGATACTTGAGCGTGCTGGGATGAGTGATTGCAAACCATGCACTACTGTTGATGTGAATCCCAAGCTACCGTCTGCTGGCGATCCAGTCTCAGATCCTACAGATTTTCGCAGTCTTGCAGGAGCTCTACAGTACCTCACTTTTACTCGCCCAGATATAGCCTATGCTGTCCAGCAAGTGTGTTTACATATGCATGATCCCCGGGAACCGCATTTGGCTGCCCTCAAGCGCATTCTGCGCTACGTCCGAGGTACTCTACACTTGGGTCTCTTTGTGCGTCCTTCATCTCAGCAGGAGCTAGTTGTCTACTCTGACGCCGACTGGGCTGGCTGCCCTGACACACGCAAGTCCACCTCTGGATATGTTGTCTTCCTTGGCGACAATCTCATATCCTGGTCCTCCAAGAGGCAGAACACGGTGTCCCGCTCCAGCGCCGAAACAGAATACCGCGCAGTGGCTAATGCAGTGGCAGAGGTCTCCTGGCTCCGTCAACTATTGTCTGAACTGCATAACCCGCTACGCAAGACCACCCTAGTGTATTGTGACAACATCAGTGCAATTTACATGTCTTCCAACCCCATTCAACATCAACGTACCAAGCACATTGAGATTGATCTTCACTTTGTCCACGAACGCGTCGCTCTTGGTGATGTTCGAGTCCTGCATATCCCCACGACATCTCAGTTCGCCGACGTCTTCACCAAAGGCCTCCCGTCCTCCGTGTTCAGTGATTTCCGGTCCAGCCTCAATGTCCGCTCCACGGACGTTTCAACTGCAGGGGGTGTTAGAATCTGTTTTCTGTTATCTGTGGATTTGGCCCTGGCTTTAGCCAGCTGGCCTTGCATGGTAGTTAGAGAGATCAGGGGAGGAGATAGGACCCCGCAGGATTATCCTTGCGCCTGAAGTCTCCTCCCCTATATATGTACATGTATTCTCCCTTGATCAATATATCAGCTATTCATCCAAATCCCATCTACTTTCAGCTATGTTCTAAACCTCCACATTGAATAGACCTACGATTGAATAGATATCAAATAGATATATGATAGATAGTTTCACAATTATTAATTACATTCCAAAGCTCTACGATTGAATAGATCTACAGTGAAATAGAACTATAACGGATAGTTTCACAATTTGGATCATAGAGCACAAGTTCACAATTTGGATCATAGAGCACAAGCCCACATTTTGATAGTTTCACAATTTGGATCATAGAGCACAAGCCCGCATTTTGCACCGTAGAATGTCTGAATCTATAGAGTTGACTGCTCCACAAAGTTAAGGAGTTAACTACTCTGCAGATAAGATATGTTATATTATAACGAATATGAAAAGTGTCATTGTCTAGATAAAATATTTACGCTGCAACGAATCTAAACGGTGTCATTATCTAGATTTATTGCACTGTAAAATTCTAAAATAACTCATCCATATCTGATACTAAATTGCTATATTACGAAACAGTGAAATATGTTAGATCATCTTATCCTATAAAATTGATGAAACTTAACCATCACACTTCAGAAATGTTCATGAAAACTCCAACCTAACACAGCCTTATTCATCTCCAACCAAACACGTGCACTTCCGTGAAGAAAAAGGTAATGTGGCATGAAAGGAATTAACCCTATTCTAAAACTGTGAAAATTTTGTTTTGTTTGTCAAAATCGCACTGGTGTGCCAGACACAATGGGCACATATAAACTCAAGCTAATACAGGCCACATTAATGGCGACAGAATCAGATCCATGAAACTTCTGATCCAGTTCATGCGCATTAGGGCAAGAATTAACCCCAACTTCTCCACAAAATGTTCATGTCCTTGATTTACACGGGTATGTGGAAGCTCATAAATCAAAAGAAGAGAATTGATGGCTACAGGTTATGAATTGTACAGTCTACAGAACAACACATAGCATGGAGAGAAAAAAAATTCCCATATCAAGCTACCTAATGGCCCGGCCTCCACAAGCTTCACTTTCCTATAGCCAGTTCTTTGGTGAGGTCTCTTGTAAGGCTGAGGGCTAGAGTGTTGTGCCATGGGAAAAGGGTACGAGTAACTGGAAGTTTTCTTCGAAGATCCTGTCAGAAGAATGGAAACCAGTTATACCATCCGTAACTATCATGCAGATTTTTAATTGTTAATGCCGCATTGGTATACCTTGAAGGTGGCATCAGACAAATTCAGGTATGATTCCTGTTCACAGATTTTTTTTTAAAAAAAGGTATTATTCAATGTGCTAACATATAAGCTTTAAACATCAGAGACAAATTTCAACCTCAAGAGATGACAAATATTCCGACTCATGATGTCGAATGATGTTAGCTATCGAGACTGCACAGTCCTCAGGAGACTGAAACAAAAGTAATATCATATGCAACGAATGGTTAGGTTTCTCATTTTTCAGCCTGGTGAAGACAGAAAGCAAACAAAAACAAAGCAAGAAAGCAAAAAAAAAAAGTTTAAGCATAATCAACATAGCTCTACACAAAGCATTACACACTTGACATACACAAATGCTCCAAACACAAGAAAAACCCACAGGCACATGCACAAAATTTAGCCATGGCTTTTTGGATTACAAAAAATCTACTCATGCTTTGAAGATAAACTTCCAAATCTATGTGGGAAATCTGGCAAGGGAATGGAAACCATAAGGTTGTCATTTCAGTCACCCCAGAAATAAAGGATAAATAAAACTTCAACTTCTTCGTTTCAACAGTTTGCATCAATAGAGTATCCAAAACAATCCAAATTATCAGACATCAACCCATCATGATCTTGTTTAGTGTATATTAGATTTTTAAGGTTCTGAAAGAACTCTATCCGGAACATAAGCACATACTTATGTGCATGTTCAACTACATTTTATTGGTATATATTTATACAACTAAGTTTTCTTGGTATATATAATATATGTATGCATAATCCTCTCCGCTCAGTAGCAAACTAATACCAGGCCACCAGGGAACCAATTTTCTCCAAAATAAATTGCATTGTAGATTGAACTCAGTTCCGCAAGTAAACCAGGGGTGCTTGTTTCCCCTTCTTCTCAAAAGTTGTAGCTAAATATGAATTTTAGAACCTAATTCTAAATATTTTACTGGTTTTTTATTATTTTTGGCAGTTTTGAATTCAGGACCATTTCAAATATAAATGTAAAAGTCTTAGTGTCTTACCCTAAAATTATTATTAGTTCCAAAGAAATCAGGCAACTTATTCTAAAAAGGAGAAACAAGCACAAACAGCAAAATGATAAACAGCGAAACAGTGTGTGGATTCCTGCAATGAGATAAGTAGATGCCAGCAATCCATCACAACATGTTAGTCTAAAAAATTGTTGCATGAACTAACCTGCAATACAGTGGAGTCCTTGCAATCGATGTTAGTATCCAGCTGCACATTTCCCTCTTCAAAATAATGAGCACCTACCTGAAATGTATGCATGTGCTTGATATATTATAAGTTATCAACCTCAATTTCAATAACATTAATTAGTTATGTTTTAGCATCAGCTAAGTATAAGATAACCTGTATCTTTCCTTTAATTTCAACAAACTGCGACTCATCGTAGAATTCCAGATTCCAAATTGAGCGCCAACTGCCGTTGCTGGATGACTCAATATGAAGTTGTCTCCATCAGTGAATAAATAATAAAGTATCAAAACTATGAGGAGAGGACTTAAATCACTATAGTAAAAGATTACATGAAGCAAGGATTCGGGCAAAGCACAATTCTAAATTGTCTTGCATACAAGCACTAAACAGCATGGCCACCAACCAAATGATTAGTTCAGAGAGACCAAGGAAATTAAAAACTCAGAAAGGTGCAAATTTATGGATACCTAAATTCTCTAAAAACTGCAATAAAATGTATAGAGGAGATATAGGAAATGAAGAATCACTATAAAATGCTAAAATGGAACCAACTGAAACAGGTTCAAGATGAAAGAAAACTAGGCAAGCATCTTTAACAGCACAGAAGCGGAGGTTCAAACATCATACCAAAAATTTTGTGGGCTGCGTCTAGCAGCAGAAATAACAGCTGCCAGACCAAAATCAGCTCCTGGCCCCTCTATATCCTTTCCACTGGTACAATAAACAGCACATACCCCTTTTGGATAGGCTTCACTGACATATTTGGATAATTCAACATCTAAAGCACTCCTGTACCCATAATAGAAATTACAGAACATAAATTGACTAGAGATGTAATGTGGAATTCAGAAAATTCAGGAAAAAGGTAACATAATAGAGGTACCTGAAGTCTTCAATGTATGCTGAAGGAAGCTCCTCATCAGCAGCTGGTCTCAGTTTTGTACACTTCTTTTAACATGGAAAAGACAAGACATGGTGAACTTAATTATTGAAGGCACACCGATTTTCAATGAACAAAGGAAACCACAGGCAACACATATCCAAAACCAACACTTAACCAAACATTTCAATATATATCCTGGTACTCAAACTACAGCTGTTCCTGAAACTTCTGCATCAGTAATATTGTTCTTCTTTCTTTCTTCATTGGGTGAGTAAGAGAACTGTAGTTTACAAACCAGTTATTACCTAGGGGTAACACTACCTTAATTGAACATAGCTAGGGAAAAAGCCTGTGATGTTAGTTACTGAAGCCAAATACTGCTGATGCTGCTGGGTATAGTATTTGAGGCATATTGAAATATTTTTCCCCTGCATCTGTGTTATTACATTGAAAAGAGATAACTTTATCAAAGTCCAGAAAATCCATAATTATGGTCATCATTTATCCCTCAGTTCATACAATAAGAAAAGTAGAAACTTGTGGGATCAGACTTCGACATGCAGAGTTCAGTTGCAACACTAATCTATCATCTATGTGGATTATATCAATGCAACATGTTCTTCCAGAAATATTGTTATTTAAGTATCATCATCCCATGATTGAGATTTATTGCTCAGCCAGTAGCATGCATCAAATTAATCAGAATAGTCAGATCAATCAAGCTTAAGGTGCTCAATATGACTATCTATTGTTTACTACTAGTTGCATATGTGCTCACATTTAAAATACTCTATCATACTATTAATATGCATAAGTGGTATAATAACTTGATAGCCAGGATAAACACATGCTAGTCTGCAGCACTACCTGTTTAATATGATCCACTGTAGCAACTTGAGCAGTCCTAGGATCCAGATAATTGTTCTTATCGAGCTCCCCATAAGTTGTGATGATTATCTGCAGGCATGTGCAAGCACACTCAACTGACTCAAGGATTAAACAGTCCAAATACAACAATCACCAGTGATTTGCCATCTATTACCTAAAGAGTCAGATTTCTTAAGTATTAACAGATAATTTACGTATTACAACAATACAAGTATACAACCCTATCCGTAGATATAGAAATTCATTTCGAACATGCGGCAACACACAAAGGCAAAGCTCGTCAGAAAAAAAAAATATAGGCCGGGACGGAGATGCTCACATCGCCACTGCGGTCAGGGAGCTCGAGGGACACGAGGTGCGCCTTGTTGTGCTCCGGGAAGGCCTCCGCGGCGGCGGCCTCGTACACCGCCTCGTCCCCCAGCAGCGCTCGCACATCTGCGCACCCACGCATCCCAAGAGGAGTCAAATCGCCACACGGACGGTAGAGCTAGATTGCGCACGGGAGAGAGAGGGGGGAGGGGGGAGGGGGGTTGCCTTTGGCGACGTAGTGGATCTCGCCGGCTGGGGCGTTGGAGAGGAACCAGACGGCGATCTCCCTCTTCTGCCGGTCGCTGAGCTCCTCACCGGCGCCGTCCGACATTTGGGTCCCGGGGAGGCACGGCGGTGGTGGGTGGGGCGGCGACGTCGAGTGGGCGGAAAGGGTGGGAGGGAGGGAGGAGGAGAGGGAGAGGGATTGATGGCCACATGGGCGGCACGTGGGAGCAAACGAGCGGCGGGTGGTGCCGGGCCGTGACGGTTGACGATGACCACCGTACCGATCGGACGGACGAAAATTTTTACTCCCTAATAAACCCTATATCTCTTTAAAAATTAATCGATCTACAATAATTTTCTTATAATCTCGATCTCTATTTTTTAAATTATATAAATACAACTTATAATCTATAGTAATTTTGTGTGAAATTGTAGTATTTTTAAATATGTGTGTCGACCAACCTATAACAACACATGGAATGATGGAAGAGAAACACAATGTGCGCAAGAAAAAAATAGGCGAGAACAAAAATAGGAATTGGTTAAAATAATCATATATTTGAGAGAGATAAAATATGAATTAAGGAATAGATTAGGAAAGAGATTCATTTAGAGAGACTGTTGGAGCTTCATTTTGTACTAAAATAACTAAATTCAAATTCGGAGATGCTCTTAGCTCCTCTAAAATTGACCCTCTCTATATGTTTTTTTATCCTTTTTAGATTTCAATATTTATTTTATATAGATGTGCTTCATTTCAATAGTGTTCTAAAATTCAAATTTTTGAAATGTATTTTGGATTCACCTATCAATAACCAACCAACCGATCGTTCTGCTTTGTCAGACATATTTTATATGTTTCGCATGAGTTTTGGAGGTGGGTGAGAGTACTTTTCATTTCAATTAAATATTTGAAAATTATTAGCAATCAAAGTTTTAGAAATTTGACTAGATTTTGATCAAAACGTTATATATTTGTATCCGAAGACCAGAATAATGACGAGGATGACAACAAAAGAGACCCAAATCAAACTGTCAGATTGAACTGACCAAATACAAATGAATTTACAATTATGCACACGAACAATGTCTACAAATTGTCGCCTAAAAAATGACTAAAAATCTACCATTTTTACATCTAGGAGCACAACAGCAAGCCCCCTTGCATCCTTTTAATTTCATGGATGATAAACCCAGCTTCATTTTGTCAGTATGCTCCAGTTTTTCCTCTTAGAATCACATGCCCAAGAATGCTCTGCACTGTGACTCCCAGTGCTCCTTAGCCAGACGAACACGCTCAACCCGCTCCATTCGCATCCTCTTCTCCCAGTACTCCGGACAGCTGCTGGAAGATCAACCAATCAAACATGGTGACAAAAACCTCTTCTTTTTGTTTGGGAAACAAATGGCTCACGAGATGAAAACAAATCTGTGATCCTGATGAGCACCTCACACTTACCTATGGCTTAGTAGCATGTTCAGCTCATCCAAGTGTACAGAATTAGGAAAGACACCGGCCTGAAAAAGGAGAGATTAGGTCAGTAGACTGATGCACAGAATCCGGCGTCGAACTGAAGGGGGAAAAAACTTGTACCTGTCGGCACAGGGGGCACTTGGATTTGCGATCTGACGACTTGAGCCCATCAACAATCGTCACAGATGCAGCAGAACAGCTGCACAAGTAGCAGAATATGTGGCCGCAGGAAAGAGCGACTGGATCAAACACTGTATCCTGCAAAAAGCATGTGAATTTCAGATATTCACTTCACAAAAAGTTGATAATTGAACATATATAATATATAAAGAGGAGAATGCAATCTTAGTGTGAGCTTATAACAAAATAGCTAGTGTATAATGGCATCCCAGTTACAGTCAGGCAAAAAAAAAACGATCTTGGCACGGTTGCCAGTTGCAAACTAACTTACCAAGCAAATGGAACATGTCAAGCTAATGTCAACGCGCATGGAGTCAAAGAGGTTGCATGAGATTGTCGGCTTGTCGTCATCGTCAAATGTGAGGGAGCAATCCCCAAAGAGCTCCATGGCACCATTGTTCTTCTTGCTTCTTCTCAAGTTCATGTAGAAAGCCATCAGCTCGCAGAGCCAAGGGGATTGAAGTATTTCAATGTGCAGGCTCTGGGCATGAGCTTTGAACTCCTGCCCTTGCTTGGAGTAGTGTATCTGGAAAAGATTTGTTCTTTACTTAACATTCTAACATATTTGAATGTTTTCTAATTCTTTTTGGAGAGAAAAGAAGCCACTAAGGTTGAGTTCAAGACTTTAAGGCCATGCCTTGTCATACTTCTTCAAGATCTTCCTCATGGCCACAGCGTTTATAATTGCATAAGTAACCAAGTCTTTGCCTTGCTGTATCAATGTCCCATGGCTCTTGTGGCACTTGTTGTTGAACCAAATTGCATATTTCTTGAAACCTGATGCCAGGTGCAGCTCCAGAAGATTCTTGGCCTTTTCATTGAAGCAGCCAACAACAGCTGACATCTCATTGAGAAGAGATGGAAAGAAACTCCCATCACATACTGCATGTTGTTATGAATTTGTCAGCTAACCATCCATGAGAGGTAATGCATACAAAAGTAACCATCATGGCAGCAGCTCTGCTTCTGTTTTCTAGGCAAACTTTACATTTCACAGTATCAATTATGAATGAACCAGGAATAAATTGATTATTAGAATTCTCATTTTCTATGGTTACTTTGGCCTATAATATCTTGGAACTTGAGAAGTATAGGTAGCTGTAATGTATAATGGGTGGTCAAAATGGGCTATCTCTAAGAGTGTTCAATTTGAAGTGATGTTTGAAATCTGATACCCTTACAGTAGCAGTATATGCAGCCTTACCAAATATCTGATGGATCAACTTAGTTTCTTGGTAGTGTTCTTTGAAAGCAAACAGCATTTCAGGCAAGGGAAAGAGCAAATGCTCCAAAAGAACTGTGGTAAGAAAACAAATCGTTGATTTGTCTCCAGTAAAGCTTCTCCATACATTCATGAGAGAACTTTTTCCCGAAATAATATTTTTTTAAAGAAAATTTCAAATCTGCATGGCGATTTTGAAGAATTGCAAAAATGGATACCGGTCAGTACTTTAAGTGCCGACTGGTGCCACGTCAACTCCAGTCGGCACTTTGCTGCCCCCCTATCATATTTTTCCACGTCAGCTCCAGTCGGCACTTAAAGTATCGACTGGAGCCGACGTGCCAATAGTCGGCACTTCGGCACTGGAGCTGACGTGGCATCAAGTGCCGACTGGTACCTACTTCTGCAATTTTTCAAAATCGCCGTACAAATTTGTAAATTTCTTTTTAAAAAATATTATTATTTTAAAATAATCTCCATGAGAAGTTGTAACTGATTGGCATTTGACGCCGTAAACAAAAAGAACTACAACAAGTTTTAAAAAATCTTTGTTAAAAAAAGGCAAGGCTGAATAGGTGTTTTCCCAGGAAGGGTTCAAGTGTTCAACTTGCAGAATACCAAAACCACTGTGTACTCCTGCAGAATTATCAAGTGGATCTCAGAGGGTGCAACTAAAAAAAAAGCAAAACTGTTACCAATGACAAGTGGCAACAGCCAGTCCTAAATTGTAATGCTTTTCTAGGGTATGCCATTTTAGGGTTTCTCTTGTGTTCTTTTTAAACAGATGTTTAATGATTGAATACTCAAAAAAAGTGTTTATTTGATATTTGACACTTGTAAGAATGTTCTCAGAAGTCAGAACATCTAAATATCTATAACTATAGGACAATCGAAGACACTTGTTTTGAGTGGCAATCATCAAAACTCTCTCTTTTTAAATGGAAATTTGCATCTATGTCACACATAGACAAGAGATCAAACGACATAAGAGAAAAAAACTGGTTAAAATATCAATCCTTCACGCTAGGTTGCTCTGCAGATAAGAATTGGTGTAGGAGAAGCAAGAACTAAACTGCGAGACCGGAGAGGAAACCGAAAGGTTGTCGCTTTATTTACCAGAGCAATGGCCGGGGCAGCGGCCGGCGTTGGAGCCGTCGTCCTCCTCGTGCGACTGGAGCTCGGTTCGGCATTTCTTGAGCATTTTCTTGAGCCGCTTCATGCCCACGCCGGGGAGCTGCTCATCCATCCGCTTCATGTAAGTCTCGTACTTCTTGGCGAACTTCATGGCCAAATCCGCCGCGATAAGATCACCCGCTCGAAGAAACGGGACGAAAGGATGAAAATTTTGGGCACTTGATCGGTTAACTTCACGCCTATGGCGTCTGGAAAATCGGCGGATTCTTCAAACTCGATCAAAGATCTGGGGGAATGTGGATTTCTTGACAAGATTTGCAGGCTGATTTTGAACAGAAACAAAACGACTCCGGATTTGGACAGCTCGTGGAAGGATTGCTGCTCCGCTGAATCAAGCACTAGAGGATTGCGCGCACAGAAAAACAGCAATCGATCGAAACAAAGAGCAGAGCAACGGGCAACCGAACCACCAAGAAATGGTTAGGGCTCAAGAGGGCCAGAAACCGGGTGAACCACGTGAGATCGTAGTCGTTGTCTGCACGGAGAAGAGAAAGGGAAAAGGAGAGAGCTTTGCAGCGCGACTGGGATTTCCGAGCGAGCAGAGAGCAGATCAAAGAGAAACGGAGGCTCGCCGCGACGCCATTGCGCCGGCCGTATATATGCACCGGGGCAGCGGGCGGCGGGCGGCAGGAGGAGGTCTCGTGGACGACGGCGTCTGCGCCGCCGTTTTGTGAACGAATTCAGCTACACTACCAATGCAGCATCGTGGACGACGGCGTCTGCCCCTCGATTGCACGTCACAAGTATTTTATTTTTTTATATGAATCAAACTCTATTAAATTCGGTTTATTATTAAGTAATATCATAACTAATATAGTTTAGAACAGGTAGAAATACATGTGTTACATATTACTCATTGTATGTGGATTGACATGACCAGCATGGTCAACTGTAGATGAACATGCAGTCTGATGGGTGGATCGATCGACTTCATGACCAGGTTACATACCGTGTTCTTAATCGGCAAGTTACTTTTAAGTTTTACCCGGCATCGATTCCTCGTGCTGGATCGCATGGATGGACACACCATGACAACATCCAGCTCCTAACTTAATAGAACAATGAACAGCTTTCGTTTGAAAGAACGATACCTAATGGTCAACTAGCATATTATTTATCAGTCTGAACTCTGATGAACAGATATGTTTTTATCGTCAGAGAATGCTCTTCCAGTGTAAGCAAGCAGCGGTGTTTCCATTTCTTGATGCAAATCTAAACGATAAAACCGGCGGCTACTGTTGCCGGCCACTTGCTTTAATCAGTTTGTGCGTAACGTGGAGAAGAACCAGAACCTTACTCCTGTTGAGCTTTGTCTGAATTCTGAATTCTGAATTCCTGTTCACTGCATCAGTTCATTTTCTCGATTCGTTGGCTAGTTTTATAATCGAGGATTCATCGTGGCTGTGTTCTTTTCTGTGTACGCTCGCTCTTGTTTATCTCTGAAATATGGATTCTTGTTTTAGATCGCTGGTACGGTGATATCCTCTGCTGCAATCAGTGTGCTCTTGGTTTAAGAACGCGTAGGATGATTTTAAAACGTGTAGGATGTGATGCAACTATCCTGATCTTATTCTTTATTTGATGGATGGAATGAGACTAACCTCTTTTTAAAGATGTGATAGTTAAACATACGATGGTCTCTATTAACAGTGACACAGCTAGAGAAAAACTGAATAGATACACACAAAAGGTAAAAATTTGTTACTAATAATTAAAAAAAACTAGAAAAAAATTGGAACCGGGTTTCTGGGAACCCGCACCCAATACTTGGGCTCCGCCCTTGTCCGTTGGCTATTTACAATGAGGGTTTCATGGGGGATTTCATGATATTAATTACTATGACACATCAGATTTTTTGCTAACATAGTATTTAATTAATGAGGGAAGAGAAGTAAGTAGTGTCAACACAATGTCATAGTGTTAACCCATTTCCAAGACTGATGAAACGTCAACTGAGAGTCAAATCGTTTCATCAGAGAGGGTATTTCATGAGTGCTAGTTGCATTTAATTACACTGGTTAGCCTAGGAAATAGTAAAATGAAACTCTCCACTGAGAGAGATTATTTCATTCAGTTACAAAGCTGATATAGACTTTTAGGAAACAGTATTATGAAATTCACTACTGTGAATAGCCTTAGTCTGCCTAAGCTCCCTCTCATTGCCGGCCAAGCTTGCTCACCGGCTACCCAAACGAGATTCATGAGAGCTAGTTGTATTTAATTACACTGATTAGCCTAAGAGTTGGTTTCGTCGAATACGAAGGACAATTACTCTCTCCATACTATCCATACAATGGGTGTTGAAAGATAGTTGAGATCCACTCCGTAACTGCATAAGAAAGCTCTGTACCATCAAATCTCAACATGTTTGTGATGAGTGAATCTGCACGTATCGATATGTTTGTGCAACACCCGATGCTTGTAGCTGGACATGATTTTATTCTCCATGCTTTGCCGTGTGTTGCAACTCATGATGAACAATGTTCATGTTCCATGATGCCCTGTGTTTAAGCCTTAAGGCCAGAGAAAAGTAATGGACAATGTTGACACCTTTACCGAATTACATGAGAGGTGAACCAGAGAAAAGCTATTCTGTATTTCTGTTACTATTCTCATGGTTGTCACGGCGCCCTGGCGAAACCAGTCGCCGGGGAACCGATTAGACGCCTAGGCGGGCACCTAGGCTGCTGCCTACTATTGCGGCGAGGGAGCAGGGGAGGGGGAGAGGATGAGAGAGGCAGAGAGAAGCCATGGGGAGGGGTAGTAGAGATGGTGGCGGCGCAAGGGGTAGCAGAGGCGACAGCACGACACACGGGGAGGGGTAGTAGAGGTGGCGACGCAAGGGAAAGGGGTAGCAGAGGCAAGAGGCAGCGGCGCACAAGGAGGGGTAGCAAAGACGGCGGCCAGCAGGACAAGGGGCAGAGGCAACAACACAAGGGGCAAAGGCGACGGCCAGCGACCGCACATTGACCTAGTCGGCCACCCAGAGATGCCTGGGCAACCACTCGCCATGGGCGACACCTTGAACAGCCAAGCGGGAGCCTAACTCCACCAGCGAGACGAGCCAGCATGGCGCTAGGCAGTCCCCGCCGTGACAACTATGACTATTCTTTCAGCTGAGCAAAAGTAAACATGAACACTCGGATCTTTTCGTGAGCGGCCTGATCTGGCGCATAAATTTATTTAATAGCGTGCAACTAGAGCCACATCACACAGACTGCAATAAGCAAACATACACGTTGACTGTTTTCAACTGTCTGAATAACAACAATAACTAGGACAAGAACACGGTCAAACAGATCTCCAGTTCAAATCTAAATAGGCTGACAGTATCATCCAGGAAAATCTAAAGGATCACTGAACAGTGAACACATGAATAGTGCTTCCAAGTTCCAACAAAGGTTCACAAGTCAGCGAGGAAGACAAATATCGAAGGCATTCCAGGACACCATGAATCCGCGTCTCCGCCCACCCACATAAGCACATCAGCATTATTCGGATTTGGCCTGAAAATGCAAACGGATTAGTTCGCATTCAGATTTCGATAAAAGCAAGCATGCATTCAGTTTTCAATAAAAGCAAGCATGTGATGGCGTAAGAGCTGTACATCAGGAGATCGGGAACGTGATGGACTCTTGCTTGGGCTACGTTTCTTGGGGCTTGCTGCTTCACCATTCACAGGCTAACCAGAAACGGCTAAAGTAAGTCACAACAACAAATTTCGCGAAGGACGTTAGCAAAAACTTACAGAGGCATTTGGGGAGTGGGATCTTGCTGGTGATCTGCAAAAAGTTCCAGAAACAACACGATTCAATATCCAGATTCCAGAATGCAGCCTTAACAGCTTGCTTCCAAAAAGCCTTCACGCCTCCCAACCATTGGAATGGCCAAATGCAAGCAAAAATAGCTCATTGAAATTAGAAGCAATAAAATTCATTCCATGCAGAGTGTTTAGTATCAAATTTATGTAACCATATACGCTACAACTCCAACGAAGTGAGCCCAAGAAGAGAGCAAGCAGGGAGCTCATTCCTCATGTACTCAATCTGTGCAAACACAATCATTGCGCCACCATAATCCATAGCATCAATCCTTAATGCTCTACCTCCAGAGTCCCAAAGCAATTCTCTATGCCCAAGCTCTGATGTAATAAGTTACAGTACATCAGGTCAACAAAATGGATGGTTTTCAGCTACCAGAGTAGCTCCCAGTTTATTATCATACCTCAGACAACCAATAGAACTGCTGCAAATAGAAGAAATCCCAACCTTGACTCCCAATATGCAATCCCTAGATCTCTGCACAATCCCTTATCTAATGAAGAAGTCATTGAGGCTTTAAAATGCTGGACACTATCCAGTTGAGTAAAATGCAAAACATGCCGCACCAGATAAACTTTCTAACAAATATGCCAACAGTTTCCATATACAGATAACAAGAATAATCACTCATTTCAATAAGGTTAATTAATGTTGATTCATAAAACCAACACGCCAAAGAGGGATATCAATGATTCACAATATTGGCAGTTGGCAAACATGAAAAATAAGCAATCAGTGAAATTATTAAGGTTGTTACAGGTGGATCATAATTTAATATCAATGCATGCAGATGATGCCAACATATCAATCAGACAATCAGCATTTGATGGTAAATATTAACACAAAATTTTGTTCAATAAATCCAACGATATTGTTTATACATGCTTCATTTTTCATGCTGAAGACGTTATTTGCTATACTTCACAACTTGAAACCAAAGGAATTGGTGTTACCTTGGAGAGTGCTCCTTTGACACAGATCTTGAATGGGAAGAAGCTGATCTTGATCGAGATCTTGATGCTGAATGGCGTGATGGTTTACCCTTGGGAGACTTGCTGCAAAGCATATTAAACTTTGGTCAGTGACCAATTGTGTCATCGAGGGGCATCAGAATATAATCATCATCAGACCTTGGACTCCTGCTTCTGCTGTAGCTGCGACCTCGGCTTCGGCTTCGGCTTCGGCTACGGCTTCGGCTTCGGCTTCGTGAGTATGAACGGCTGCGTTTGCTATCATACTCCTTCACCTAGAATTAATAAGGTGTTTTGTTCGTTAATACTGGGACAAGTTGATTCCCAAAAGTGGAGTAGAAATAAACATCTGAGTGCACCCTTATATAGGCCTTCGAGAAAGCATTCTTAAATTCTGAATCATCAAGCTTCCTGATCTGCAAGAGATAACCATTAAATAATAATATTAAATGACAGAATGTGATGCACCGTGAAGGAGGATAGTGAAGACCAAAGTGGCTTTGACCTTCCTAATAATTCTGAAACTGCATAATATTATTAGCAGCAATTATGTGATTTTGCTAATCAAAATCTAGAATAAACCCCTCTATAATGTTTTGGCCTCAGTTTTTTTCTCCAAGCTCCACCACTGGCAATGAAGACTACAGTACTATACATATCAAAAATTGCATGAAGCTACCAAGGTGCCAGGAGGCACCCAGAAAAGGGGGAGAAAAAGATTATCTGACTTACAGCATACTTCATGTCATCATGGTTTGTGTAATCTACAATTCCTATAGTACCTGTAGCAAACAATGGTGTAGATCAACAATAGGTTGCAGCAATATATCATTCACAATTTCTATAGAAAGAGCCCTTGTTATAGACAACTTCCTCAACCAAATTACTCAAAAAGGAAAAGAAAATGATGGTGTCCAAGTCCAACTGAAAGAATAGATGCAATCAGCCGCGGAAATTCCAGCTCCAACAGCATATAGTTAAGTTGTTGCAGCTAAAAAGCTCATATACTTGGACCTTGGGCTGGGGTCAGCCAGTCCGCCTCACGGTGAGAAAAGACCTACTTGACCCTCCAACCAGCAATGTGCTCCTGGCCTTGACTGTCCAGGTCTTATTGTAACTATACTAAATGCCTAATCAGTATTACCTTGGATTAAGACTGAACATATACTTCCTGTGATATAAACATTGCACATCATTGCAAAATTAACCTCATATGCTAAAGGGTCAAATGCCATACTTAGGCATTATCAACTTAGAACATGGCATGAATTCATTTCAAGATCTGCAATTTGAAGTGAACGAAAAGTTCATTTATATTAAAAAAAATCAGCTGATTTGGCATGGTATTGACCATATCTGGTTTATCCATTTTTTCATCTAATCCATAGGGAACTTCTGAAGAGCTATGGAGAACACCATGGAAACAGTAAAAGCAAAGAACTGCAGCAGAGACCAAACCAACTTACCGCCACCCTCACGGTACACTTCAGAGTAACAGACATCACCAGCATTTCTCATATGGTCCTGATACAACATTCATAGAGGAGTTGTAGCTTCAAAGAGAAAGGGTGAATCACAAAAGACAAAATGAAGTAGAAAAGTGATTCGACTAAATGATCATGCAGAAGACCTTTAGATCTTGCCATGATGCTGAAGAAGGTAGTCCAGTAACCATAACTGTCAAAAGGTACACAGATGACTTCAGATTAGTATATTACAAAAAGAGAATTGAGAACTCAAAAATATATTTCAAATTCAGTACAATACCACGAAACTCTGTATGCCTAGATACACCACCACGGCGTCCTCCTCCACCACCACCAGAACTGTTAAAGGAGGAAGAGTTACCTCTCCCACCATGTGCAAGTTCCACCTGTGCATAACAAGCATCAGATATGTGAACTTAGAAGAGCGAGTTACCAAAATATCATAGCACCTACCCTCAACCGATTCCCATCAAAGTTGTAGCCATCCCGTCCATGAATTGCATCTTCAGCCTCACGAGGATCTTCAAACTTCATGACAGTGGAACAAATATAAATGGTTAGGCCATGCACCACTAGCACAAAAGTAAATAAGTAGCTGCTAGAAGCATACAATTATCAGTTCACAACTTCACATCAGGACGTTAGATTAATTGTTCTGACCATCAGCAAATACAACGCCAACAAATACATCAAATTTAAAGAACCTAATCATATTGCACAAATTACCTCAACAAAAGCATAACCAGGCGGCCTTGGAGGGATCTTCAAGTCAATGTCAACAATCCGCCCATACTGCAGGGAAAAATCGCCGTGTTAGTGTGAAACTGTGAAATTCAAGATCACTGGCAAGCGAGCGACAACAGTCCATTTGTTTGATGCAAATAGTTCAACCACAAGTGCCAGCATCTAGATATTACAGGTCTATCAAATCTACATGTTCTTATGATATAGAAGAGGAAAAGAGTTCACTAAGGTCCTGACTAGTTCATAGAGTGCCAAATCATGAGGAGCTTAATCGAAGGCGTTAATAGAAGTACCAACCTTGTAGAAGAGATCCTCCACCTCCTTCTCTCTGATGTCTCCCGGAAGGTTCCCGACGTAAATTGTCCGGCTCCAGCGCCTACTCATCCTACCTTGCTGCTGCAACACACCACTCAGATGAGCAATTTACCACTAGAATGAAATTACACTTGCACAAAAATGCCCCATTCAGATACAACAACCAAAACAGAGGCTGCAAATCCGACCCAAACTTGTGCGGATGCAAAGCTCACTTTCAATTGAACTGCGTAAAAAGCAAGTAAATCGACTCTAGGAACAGCTCAATTCGAAAACCAAAACCATATGGCTATGGAAGGGAAGGGCGGGGCTAACGTGGGGCACGGGATTCAGCCTAATCCCAATTTCTTCACGAAACAAACTGCGATTAACGATAGACAAACAGAAAAGCATCCAGATCTACGACTACAGGAGAGGAGCTAAGGTTACGGCAGAGAGAGAGAGAGAGAAAGGGCGTGGATAACGAGCTGTGAGAAAGAGCTCACCGGTGGGGGTGCGGCGGACGCAGCAGCAGCGACCAGAGCACCGCTGCTGGCGGGATGAAGATCAGCGCTGCTCGGCGCGGTCGGCGGGGAGAAGCTCGCGACGAGACGAGACCGGAGCCGAGGCCGAGGGGGGCGTCAAGGAGTCGGAGACTCGGCGGCGGCGTTTGGATAGGCGGACGATTAGGGGTTCTCGTCTCGTCGTGTGCTCTGGTGAGGGTCACACTGACCAAGTGGGCTTTAGTGGGCCGAGATTGCAAGAGGCAAGCAGATGTCTTGAGCCCATTTTGAGCCCGGACTGGGCCGGGCTTTCTGCAGCATGTGAGGAGTACGAGTAGGGATGACATTTTTTTAAATGACACACTTTTTAAACAAATTAAATTTCAAATTTAGTATCGGTATTTGATGTGCGAATCTAGGATTTTAAACCCTAAACTGGTACTTCATCGCCCGATCTAGAATGATCGGACGGTTTTAGTGCTCGGTCGACAGATGAAACGTCGACAGAGCATCGGGGCGTTTCATTGGTCGACGGGAGCGCTAGATCGGTGTTGATCGGGTAAATCTAACGTGACTGATCGTTTGATTCATCTGATCAACCCATTCAAACTAGATCGTCCGATGAAGTATCGATCTATAGCCTAAAGCCCTATATCGGCACTTCATCGGTCGACAGAAGGTTAGTTTTGCAAGTATACCTGATTTGAATTTTGTTTTGAACAATGCATCATTTCAAAAAAAAGGATGACAATGGTCATAAAACCCGTGGTTTCATTGTGACCATGCATTCTTAAAAAGTTTACAACTTTACACTAGAAATAATCGTTCGAATGTGATAGTAGCTGAATTGTCGGCTGCAGCAAGACAAGATCGCAAAAATCCCAGCTGAAATTTTAGAATCGATCCGAGCTGCGAGACTGACAGTTGATGCCCTGGATCTGAACAATCTCAACTGCTTTTGCTTGTAAGTTCATGTGATGCAAGTTTTTCGAGCAGTGGTTAGTAGGTTCGGAAGTAGACGATGATGAAGTATGTGGAAGCAATTAACCATGAATTATATTCCAACTCCATATCGTAAATCAGTTTACACAATCTCCAAAACAACACTGCGAGAGATCACCATGTCGATGCAAGGTGAGGTGAGACGTGTCTGCGATGATCAGGTCCGCTTGACGGGGTCGAAGTTGGAGACGGCGACGACGGCGCCGACGATGGCGACGAGCACGACCCCGCCGGACACGATGCTGAGCAGGAAGTTCTTGAGCGACGGCGTCAGCCCGCCCTGCGCGGCCTCCGCGACGTCGGGGAGGACCAACGCCGCCGCCACGGCCGCGGCCGTCAGCCCGGCCGCCGCCTTCTCCTTCATGGACGCCGACGCCGACGCCCGGACGGCCATCCTCGCCGCCGGCCTCGCCGCCCTCGGCAGGGGCTGGAACGAGCAGGCGCCCAGGGGCTTCCTGAGCCCGGCGACGGACGGCGCCGCCGCGACGGCGGACGACAGCGACGCGGTGCCGGCCATGGACAAGGAAGTCGAGAGCTCACGCCGTCACGCACGCACGCCGCACGCACGCACACCTGTGGTGCTTTCTTGCCGCGAGGGAGGCGCGTCGTCCAGTGGGCGGGGATTGGCTGGCGGCTGGCGGCGAAGAAGGTTAAAGTAGGATGGGTGGAGGAGGAGGACGAACGCGGCCGGCCTGCCACGTCGGCGCGGGCGTCCGACGTGGGACGCCGCGGTCGCGCCATTGCCGGATAAGGCTATCTTGAGAGGACGATACAATGTAAATATTATTTATTTATTTATTTATGTTTATATTGTTTCATGTCATATAATAAAGTCAGAATATATATACATAATAATAACCTGAGGTTATGGTATACATGTTATTTTAGATTATTATTCTCTTTTAAAAGAATTATCATTTAGTTCTAAAGTTAAGATTTTCATAGCTAAATCTAATTCACCTTGTTTGAAACAAAAATAAAAAACAGATTTTATAAAATCAAATTTTATAACCAAGATCAAACTATTCTACATTCAGGCCCATGTTTGACCCAATGTGTATAATGGGCCGAATGAATTATGGGTTGTGGATAAATATAGTAAATTTTTTAAAGAGTTAGCTAAATAGATAAATAGAAAAAAATAGAGAGAATTTGGATTTGCTCTTAGAACATCATACTGTATAATGATTTTACATTAGTATATGGACATGTGACAAAATTCTTTTTTAGTTAAAAACATTACGGTGTATATCATCTTTAGAGATGAGATCTTTAATACTACCCTCTTACTGTATAAAACTAATACTAAGAGTATAAAGTAGTATTATTTAATTCATAGTACTAGTAAACTTGTATAGAAGTTGTGTTTTTTACTTTTATTATTTAGAATCACACTCCTATTATCGTTCCTATTGTATGAAACTAGTACTATAATAAAAAAATATGTTAGACGTACCTAAAAACTCAACATTGTCGATGCTCTTAACGAGATAACTTAGCCACTAATGATAATTGTTGAATCCGATTGGCACAAGAGAAATAGCTCCTAGCTTGTAAAGTTTTTCTTTTTATATCATAGATCCATTTAAACCTCGAAGAAATCTGAATTATTTAAAAGAACTAAATATATTTTATAATTAGATGCATCTTTGTAGACAATAGAGCGTCGGCACGACAACAAAAGCACGTGCATTCATACATATTACTTATTGTCATTGACTCAGATGGTTCTACGTGTCAATATCAGAAGTGACATCACGATTAAAATACGTATCTTTAGAATGACAAATTATCAATTTTTTAATTACATGGACAGAACGAAATAGATTTACATTTTATTTTGCGATGAGAACTGCAAAGTGCAAAGTAACTCGACGGACGGACGGAGTAGGTCCTACTGGTTGCCTTCTACCTCCTGCTTGCCGGGGAACAGCGACGACGACCTGTAGTACAGCAGGGTGAGGACGAGGAGCAGCAGCAGCGCGATCCCCACCGGCGAACCTCCGACGCGGTGGACGGCGTGTGGTGAGCCGCCGAAGGCGAAGACGTTGGCGAGCATGGCGGCACTGCGTTCGTTGGAGAGGACGCGGATGACGATGATGAGGCTGACGGGGAGCAGCAGGAGCGGCACGGGGCCGAGCAACTCTTTCACGGCCTCGGCAGCCTTCTCGCCGGCGCCTTCGCCGAGGACTCGCGGCCCCGCTATCGCCAGCCCGAGCACCGCCACCGCCACCACCGGCAGCAGCAGCCCGCGCGGCGCCTCATGACCATCGCCACGGCCGCCGTACTCGTGCTCCTCCTCCTCCTCCTCCCTCGCCGTCGTCATCATCACTGTCGTACACCCCTCCCTAGCTCGCGCGTGCCGGCGGAGACCTTCGTCGTCGCCCTTCGATCGAGCTGACGGCTTGGGAGGAGGCGGAAATGAAGGTCAACTGGGACGCGCGAGGCATCACGAGGACTTTTTCGCGGTGACGACGGGAGGGAGACGGCTGTCGCCGCGCCGCCGCCCCGTTGGGAGGTCGCAGTTTGGCGCTCTCTCGCCGAGGACTTAGCTGCATTTGATAGCTCCGTTCCTCTATAAAATTTCAAATTTGTATGATGATTTCGAAGAATTATAAAAATGGATATTGATCGGTATTTGAAGTGTCGACTGATGCAACGTCAACTCCCGTCGACACTTGAATGTGGCATTCAGTCGGCACTTCAAGTGCCGATCGATACATACTTTTACAATTTTTCAAAATCACTATACAAATTTTAATTTTTTTTAAAAAAATATTATTTTTTTAAAAAATCCTATACTACAAGCAGTCTACCACACTTTGCTGACAATGCATACCTCCTCCATCCAATTAAAAAGAGTTTAGCTACCGAAAAATCATCGATCGTCGGCACTTGAACGTGACATTCAATCGGCACTTCAAGTACCGATCGTATGTTATTTTTACAAATTTTTCAAACGGAAATTTAGCTTATAAACAACTTATAAATTTCCGAAAGCATAAACTATTGAGAAGATAACATATATATAAGAGTGGGTATAGTCACACATGCAATAGGGACTTTGACAATGTGAGTTGTTTGCCAACTCCGTTTCTAACATCGTGGTTACATATACATATACATATACATATACATATAGAAACGTCGATCTAAATTATTAAAACGCGTTGAGGTTTAATTTTCAATGGCCATGCATGCATGTGCACGCACTGGAAATCGTTAGGACGTGACGTCTGTCGTCGTCGTCGTCGCTAGCTTGTGATCGTGGAAGGTCCTGGCGATCGCCGGCTTCACCGTCGTGGAGACCGGCGGCCTGACGGCGAAGGAGGCGTCGCGGGAGACTGTCCTGACTAGCTCAAAAATCACTCTGCTCGCCGTCGCCGGCATTATATTCATAATTGGCACGTACGTATATATGCACGTAGATGATATGGTGAGCTAGATATCGAGCTAGAAAGTGAATTGATTAGGGTGGTACGTATACGTACATCTCAATGAGAAAGGGGATGATCCCGGCCGGCCCCGGCTTATAATAAAGGGGAGGAGCATTTGGAGCCAAACCGATCGAGAGGTAGCTGCTCTAGACTAAATCAGGAAGAGATCGAGCTGCTGTTATGCAAGCTAAGTCTGGTTGTAGCTGAGCTAGATCATATCGAAGACGAGAAAGGCTAGCTAGCTGCTTTTCTTCTCTGAAACATGCATCTCTAATATATGGAGAGCTCTGAGTTCATGCAGGTGTCGGTTATGCTCGCCGTGGCAGCTAGCTCGCTAGCCCAGGACGAAGACGAAGGGATCGGAACGAACACCGTGGGCTACTGGTAGCTAGTGTGACAGACGGCGGGCCACCTGACGGCCAGTAAGAGCTTAAGTAGATGCATGCGAGGCTTAGTGTTGGGCCGTTCAGACACCTTGCCTATCGAGTTTTGGCCCACATGCAAGACGGCAATAACCGTAATTTTTTTATTTTTATTTTGTAATAATTTGTCAAAAAACACGTAATTTTGGCTATGTTGATGCGCACTCAATTAATGCGTTTTCGCTAATTACATGACATTACTCAATTAGTTCGATTAAAAATTATATTAGAGCTAGCAGAATGTATAAGTAACGTATAAGTAATTTCTCAAAGCTATTGTTTTAGAGCATATCTATTTCTATTGTACTTGTTATTTTTGAGAGCTTTCCTATTCAAATTAACTTACTATATTGCTATTCGCTCCAATATACTTATTAAATATAACTTTTTATTTGAATGTATTTAAATGAAGCTATATTTTATCAAATATATACATGCAAAAAATAAAAACAATTAAACAAGTTCAATATTCAATGGAATAACAAGTTTGATTGACTTGCTAAATGTAACAAGTGTGGAGAGAATAATAACAAGCCTCTTAAAATAACAAATCAAGTAGCAAGTAAAATGAATTGATTTTTTGGATCATACTTATTATTTTAGGAAATAGTAAGTGTAATAACAAGTACAATTTAGATGTTTTAAGCTCTTAATCCAGAAATAAAAATAAACAATAAGCGAATTGAGGAGTAATTTCATTCGGTTCCAACCGAACTCTGTCACTCGTCGGTGCAACGACAAGCATCGCCCATGTGACTGGCTGCTACAGTTCGAGCACGCGAGTCGCGACGAACCAGCCTCTTGCCTCGCACGCTCGCAGCCCTAGTTTTGACCACAGATTCCGACCTGCCCCATCAAATCAAGTGGACACATGTGTGGCCGCAGATTCATGGCTTCGTGTGCGTGCGAAACCGCCTCCACGCACCGCGGCAGCAGCCATGCGCCGCCCCTGATTCCTGCCGCCGCGCCGCCCCCTCCATCTGCACCGACAAGTGCTATAAGAGAAGTGCCCAAACCGCTTTCCCCTTCCACCCTGTTTCTTTTTTTTTTTTCACAAGCAGATCGATTCGGACACTGACCGGAGGGAGATCGGGAGGGAAGCTTCGGCCGGCGAAATGACGGAGGAGAAGAGCACGCTGCAGTCGATGAGGGAGTGGGTCGTCGAGCACAAGCTCCGGGCCGTCGGTGAGTCGCCGGATCTCCGCCGCCGCATGTTTCTCGTTCTTGATGCCAAATCTGCTTCCTTTTTTTTTCAAGGGACGCTGTGGCTGACGGGGGTCGCGAGCTCCATTGCGTACAACTGGTCGAGGCCCGGGATGAAGACCAGCGTCAAGATCATCCATGCCAGGTTCGCTCCTGCCTCCTGCCGCTACCAACCAGCTAGCTGCTATAAAAACGCCTGCTTTCGCCGGAGCTCCACCGTCCGGCCATGGGCTACTTTACACATCCTTGAGTTGTAATCCGTAGCCAAAAACAGCTCATCTAAGTACACTAACTTGTTCGATTCTTTAAACTTGGCAGGCTGCATGCTCAAGCGCTTACCTTGGCTGCCTTGGCTGGGTCTGCACTGGTGGAGTACTACGATCATCAGTCAGGATCAGGATCAAGAGTTCACCAGTATGCAAAGCAGCTCCTCACACCTGAGAACAACCCAGAAAAAGATTAGGATGTACTAAAGGGCGACAAGCTACAGCCAGCCAGCTTACAAAAATCTGTCTGTGGCATTCTGTTCTTCTGGCTGTCCTCTGTATAAGCTGCCGAACGGCTATTTCCTGAGTTGCTGTGCAAGACATTTGTTCTGTTGTCAGGCAGTAATGAAATGTTTTGATGAACTTAGCTGTGCATTACTGTATGTGTTATGTGCATGGCACCTGTTGCAGACTTGCAATGTGTATGTCACACAGCTGGCTGGCTGGCTGAAGCAGCAACTTCTCAATTCAAGCTTCTGCAGGTTAGGGCAGCCTACTGCAAATCTGACCAATCCATGGTCAGATTCACCAACACTGCCCAGTAGCATGTATTGGATGTCATGATGGTACAGTTTAGAGCTTGTGGGTAATTTTAAAAAATAAAATCAGTATCCAAAACTTCAAATGCTACAGTTGATTCAAATAAGAGCTTGTAAAATGCATTGAATGGTACCTTAACCTTCCATACAATGCAACAAAGTTAATTACTACTTACCATCATGTGATGAAAGAACCATCTTGCGCATCCAAAATTATAATTTGTACCAACGACAGAAGTTTTTGAAGTTATAAACGAAGCAAGTGAGAAAGTGAAATAACAAACAAGTCCATGTAGATGATCTCTACTAGAAATCACAAGCAGCAGGTCCAGCTTACATGATAGCAAACTGATCTCTCTTCAGGTGAAGCATGATTTGAACCTTGAATTTGAAGAAAATTTTGCGGTCATTCATTATCTCTTCAGGTAAAGTGAAAAACTCGCTGAATACTTCATTCACAGTGTTGTATATAACTACTTAGAGCACCAAAAAATCCAATTTCAAGAGCAGACTATAACAAAAAATTCCAACTACTTAGTAAACATGCAGATGCATCGGAACTCATCAATAACAGAAAGTAATCGTCTCCACCAACCTATTTCAAGAGCATATTATTACAAAAGAGTGCACAATAACAGAAAGTATGTAGATGCAGCCATTAGTATTAAAACTGAACAATCTAAGTCACTACACCACGGCCATTAGATATACTACAGATTGTAACCCATCCACTCTAAGTTGGTCCAAATTAAGCCTGCCATGACAACAAATTATACAAGATGACAGTGAAAATCTAATACAAATACTAGACAAGAACTTACAAGAAAATTTTCATAGAAAGAGTATGAAAAGGATTCATGAAAATAACATTTTTGTGTAAATCAGATACAACATAGGTATACTAACTTCATATCTTGGAAGAAATTTCGCCCCTAATCCATAGTAGACGAACATTTGGGTTCTTGAAGTTAATAAATATTTCACGATTCAACTCACATTTAAATATGCTTATTGCAAGTGCCTTTTCCTCATCGGAGAGTTCTTCAATAGACT
The DNA here is from genome assembly GCA_019279435.1 of Zizania palustris. Lineage (NCBI taxonomy): Eukaryota > Viridiplantae > Streptophyta > Magnoliopsida > Poales > Poaceae > Zizania > Zizania palustris. The sequence goes on along the minus strand of JAAALK010000079.1, from coordinate 69,150,980 downwards.
CTAAAATAACGAGGCAGTTCTTGATGGAATAATCATCTTTTGGTTTTATTTTTCCATCCGGTTCATCAACAAAAATTCTAGTTTGTTTCTTTCTGAAGTCTACATGCTCTTGTAAAACTTCAGCAACCTGACTTTGTTTTCTCTTTTCCCCACAATTATCTCCTTTATGTACTCCTATAGTATCGCTCGATGCTCTTTGACCATCAAGATTAGTAGAGAATGGGTTTACACCAACTTCAGGATCATTTAGATTGACATGTTCATTTGGTGATGGTGGTGGAGGTTCAACGGTCTCCGTTGATGTGAAATTTAAGTCATCTGTAGCAATGCTTCCTGTTTGATCATTCAACATAAAACGGTCATATGAATGCATGTAGTGGTCAGAACAGTAGTGAGTGCATGTAGTAGTAAATGCCATATAATTTACCTTCATATAATTTTTCCATGCTATCAAAGAGAGGAAAGGATTTTGAGCAAAAATTTTTCATCTTTGGAATGTCCTATTCAAAGCAAAAGAAAACAGTACCACTTTTCATATGAAAAGATAACAGCAAGAATATTATTAACAATGGTAGAGTGAATAGTGTTACCTTGCAAAGTTTATTCCATATCTCCGGTTTAGCAATGATCATACACAAAGAGTCATTCCAACCCGTACCACTTTTCTTCCTTGCATCATGAATTGCCCTATAGTTTTCTTTGAGCTCTTTCTCCTTCTCTCGTATCTGCATTTTTGTAAATTTAGCTAACGGAAATCTTTTGTTGAATGACTTGACAATGCTTTTCCATCCCTCGGTTGTCCAACCGTTTTTGCCCATAAACTTCACATGTTTGTGATCATGAAGTATATCAACAAGTCCTTTCTCATAGTTAAAGATCCAAGAGGCGTGTGCAACTTCTCCTTTACTCGTTGCTGCATTTCAGAAAAAAACATACAAATGAACATAAATATATTTAATTTGCATTTTCATTAATGAACAAACATAATCTGCAGGTCTAAAATTCAATAGCAACTTGCAACAACAAAACTGGAGTGTACCTAAAGACTAGTAATACTAATTTACAGATTATTGATACATCTTGTCATGTCCAATTTTGAGTATATTGCTCCCACATCTGCATTACAATCTGATCCTTAAGTACATATCCATCATGGCCTTGTAAGCTCAGTGACTCTGCATCATTTTGGTGGTTATCATCTCTCTCTAACAGGTCAACATAATCAATTGGTTGGATATAGAGAAAAATCTATATATGCCATTGAAAGTTCACCGGTTCTCATATATCAATATATGCGATTGAAAATTTTGTTGTTCCCGTATACGCCACTACCATCAGTTTTATTGTTAGTCAACGTTAGTTTTTTTTTCTAAATAGCAAAACTGCCTTTAGCTCACAAAGCAAGCTAGCTTGCTTTGCTCCCAGCCAGTCTCAGTCGCACTAGATTAGGTGAGTGATTAGTACGCGCGTGCCGGCATGAACAAGTGCTAGCTGATCACCAAGCTTAAATCATCCTTGATTTTTATTGAGCTAAGGACATATTTGGCATTTATTTTTTTTTCAGTGGCCTATATAAGAACCGGTGAACTTTCATTGGTATATATGAAATTTTCTCTTGGATAAAAGTAGGTTGGTGATCCAACCAACTCTCATCTCCATTTAGGCTTCTAATTATGTTGTGGAATACGACTTTGGAAATTTTATACCGCTTCTTTAGAACTCCAATAGCCCTCTCAATGTACCCTATGATATGCATATTGGCTTCTTCGAGATGGGCGTCATGTCCTAAACTCACATATGTGTCATCAAACTCCACGATACGACGCAAGGAATGATGTATTAGCATACCCTCCACCCATAAGATAGAATTTACCCTCTGGCACATGAAAACACTCGGTAATAACTAATCTAAAGACCACAACATCTGATGCAAACCCTTCCCACCCACGAGATAAATGTAAAGTTCAAATTAAAGTCACACGCTACCATGACATTCTAGGATAATGTTTCCTATTCCTATATAGGAGAGCTTTCTCTTCTGTAATTATGATAGGGATATGTGTTCCATCAATGGAACCAATGTAATTTTGTACATAAATAAATGAAATCTAAGACAAAGAAAATGTTTAGAAAATTGATGGATCTAGTGTGTACGGCTTACATTAAAAATGGCCAAAAGCGAGAGTCAGGTACAATCTTCGGATGAGTTTGGTTGGAACTAGGAAACTTCACAAATTTGTGTGTGAGTAGGAATTATATCGAAAACAACCTTTATAGTTTATAAGTCTATGGATTGTTTCACCACTATGATGAAAGGCATTTTGCAGTTTTCCATTACTAGCATTATGTGGAATCATGAACATGAACATTCCCAACTAAATAATTAAGTTTGTGCTAATTAAACTACATATGTTATAATAATTAAACTAATTAGTTTGTGGCTTTGTGCTAACAAAACTAACTAAACTAAGTAGTATCGTTCATGCGACAATGATAAAACGAGTTGTAAGAATGATTGAAGATATGAAGTTCAAAAATCTACACATTGGTTTGATACTTACTAGATATGTGTGGCACTCCCTGAGATGATGATTCCACCGCGTAGCCAACAAAAGGGACGACACGAGGGGAAACGAAAATAAGAAGAACTCGTTCCCAACCCTTTTGCAATGCCGTCGTCACATATCCTCTCCACATCCCTGTAGTTCGAACCTCAACCATTTCCCAATAATACCCTTTAGCCACACGACTAGCACGACAATACAACCGCAACTCCAACTTCTCACGGTCCAAACGAAATATGTGATACAACCACTGCATCACACATTCGATCGTCCGCTCAGTCACCCGACTTAAGCTATTTTCTGCAAATTGAAAACTACTAAGGTCTACACCATCGGGACCATTGACTACTTCTCCATCTCCATAATAAATCCGAAATGAAGTTCTATCCGACATTCCTGTCATCAAAAAAATTTCATTAGAGTCGATTTCATTTTTTTTCAAACTAAAAGGCAGTCCACCAACCATGGGTAAATGATAATATGCCTAGCATAGCAGTCGACGGTTGGCACACAACACGGAAAAAGAGCTTAGATAACCATTTAAGTCTCTGGCCATATTGAAACAAACCTGACACACCCATACACATGCTGCGCACAAAATGCAAACATGAATCATGTTCAGGCAATGGGGAAAACATAAGCACACCAACATGAGGACAGGACAAAGTGTGCACACTCTAGCTTAACCTAAAGATATCATCCTAAAGCGCTTACAACAATGTCCAAACCAACAAACAAATAACATACTAAAAGTTACAGTCTTACAGATAATGAATACTAGTTAAACAGGCTATTGCCATGACCATAAAAACTCCAAATCATGGGCAAACTAATGCTCAAATACCAACTACTAAAACAAGCAACCAGCCAGGACTCCTGCACCATTCTAAACTTCCCCTTGGTATCCCAATGGCATTTCATAACCCTGAAGCTTCCTTCATATACCGAAACTGCAAGACCTAACAAACACTGCCACAACGAATTCGTAAGCCAATATTTTCTCCGTCTCAGAAAGTGTGTTGGATGTAATCACACCCAAACACGAACTAGAGGCTAGAGCTTTCCTCACTGCCCTAGACCTACCCAAAATCCACCACCCTGACCAATCCGAACCCAAACGCACCATGGCAGCTCCACGGACGATTCCGAGATGCAAAACTTACCCGTGTTGTGCCGAGCAGGCATGGTCGATTCGGCTTGGGCCCCCGGGATGGACGACGGTTTTGCTCCCCGAGACCGAGAGGCCGTCCTCTTGATCCGTTTTCGAGATACGGGAGGGGCGGCACTTTGCACATGTGGCGGGCTGCCGGAATCGCTCTCACTGCAGCTCTGGGAGAGCTGGGGCTCATGGCGAGCCTTCTTACGAACGCCGTTGTTCATTGCGAAATGCCGAGTTCCGAGACGTACCGCGGAGGAGGGAGAAGTGCGCTGCCTTGGAGGGGAAGGGGTCTCCGTGCTACCCGTGATGCCCCAAGGCGAGATCGTCGCGTAATCGAGATGCGGCGGGGCAGACCTCCCGGCGGGCGGTGGCCGGTGGGATCTCCGCTAGGGTTTGGTCGCAGCGGAGGAAAAATCCGTAATAATAATGGGAAAATTGATTATATACCGTCTAATTAGTTCGAAATCTAGAATATACCATTTTCTAATATTTTTTCTCTAGAAAATATCTTTTTTATGCTTTAAATTATATTTTATGTATTTTATACAAATTGAAGTGAAAATAGATGCAAGAAAAAAAGACTAGCACAAAGCAAAATAGCTTAAACCAATAATTATGTGTATATGAGAATATTTTAATCATTTGAAATGATGAATACATAAAAAATTTAGTTTAAAGGTCAGAAAATGATATTTTCTAGAGTAAAAAGACTAGAGACCGGTATATAATCAATTTACATACTGAGAATAGTATATTTTAGATTTCAAACTAAGGCTATTCATAGTGGTGAGATTTATAACACTGTTTTCTAGAAGGCCACATCAGCTTTACAACTGAATTAAATACCTTCTTTTAGTGAAAAGTTTCATTTCATTATTTTCTAAGCTAACCAGTGTAATTAAATATAACTATCTCTCCTGAAACACATAACTTTAATTGTGAATAGCAAATGAGACGATATATCCTAAATTTCCACAATAATAATTGGCCCAAACTACATAAGGCTACAAACTGGGCCAAACTCTAGAATGGAAGCCCAGTTGGCCTATATATAGCACGCGGCCGCCTCTCGCTCCGTCCCGGTAAACCCTAGCCGCCTGTGCGCCGCCACACACACACTCCAGCCAGTCAGGCGCAGCAAGCGGCGGCGGGAGAGAGGGCGAGATGGCGCGCGGCGTGGCGGCGGCGGCGGCGAAGGGAGGCAAGAAGAAGGGGTCGGTCTCCTTCGTGATCGACTGCACCAAGCCCGTGGACGACAAGATCATGGAGATCGCGTCGCTGGAGAAGTTCCTGCAGGAGCGCATCAAGGTCGCCGGCGGCAAGGCCGGGAACCTCGGCGACGCCGTCACCGTCACGCGCGACAAGACCAAGGTCACTGTCTCCTCCGACGGGGCCTTCTCCAAGAGGTATACTCGCCCAAAGCGCTTATTTCCCCCCCTTTGTTTCTCCTCAGCTCAGGGCCTCATACCCTATGATGGATGTGATATTCAGTTTTAAGATCTGGGCATCTCAGTTTGTGTATTTTCATGTTAGTTTATGGTCATTTGCTGTTGGTGTGTGGCAGCTATGTTTGCAGATGCTATAGACTTCACTACATGTCACTGATGATAATTTTAAGGTTTCGGGATAGGAGACAGTGAGATGATTACATGCATTAAGTCTTTGCTTCGTTACTAAATTCAAACTTGTCAAGAATCGCTTGTAATCACTAATTTTGTACAGAATTATAATTTTGCCATGTTTGCAGCCTAGTTATGCGGTAAAAAGCTCGTCCTTTCCGTTTTCTCAATCATCGCATGCAGTATTGTGACAGAATCACACAACCTTACCTTGTTTCCTGTCAGATAGACAAACATTGTTCCAGTTCCCAAGTTAGTAGTTGTGTGCATATCTTTAAGTAGTTGGATAATTTCAATTGTCAACAGGATGGACATGTAAAATCTAGTAGGTTTTTCATGTAGAGATTTGATTTGATAATTTGCCACTCTTAAGAAGCGGTTTCATGTTTTTGTCATCCTGTCCCAAATGTCATTGCCAAGTGTGACATCATAACGATCAATTGTCAAGTGAGCTATTTTAAGAGTGGCAAATGATCATTTTTGTTCTTTTCCATATCGAATGATCCCAAGTTTTAGAATCCTTACCTGAACTCAGATGAACATCTGATTGCAGAACTCACCTATGTCTGGGTTGCTAATGGGCTGCTCATGATGTATCTGATGAGTATGGCCTTGTGTAGCTGTGTTTCAGTTTAATCTGATCAGTTTCTTTTCCATTTTATCAGGTACCTGAAGTACTTGACCAAGAAGTACTTGAAGAAGCACAATGTGCGGGACTGGCTTCGTGTGATTGCGGCTAACAAGGACCGCAACGTCTATGAGCTCCGGTACTTCAACATTGCTGAGAACGAGGGTGAGGAGGAAGATTAGAGTTTTATCCACTTGTATCTTAGTTTTGAACTGGCTGAATTTCGATACTTGATCTGAGTACCTCTAGTTATCCAAAACAATTTATGTTGTGATGTGGTCAACTTGGATGGTTAATTTGAAGTATCCTTATATATTTAGTCTCCTCAGCTTCAGATTGCCTACTGCATCTCTAGGCTTGTGAGCCTGGAAAGCAGCATGAGGACGTTTTATCTTGTGATACTTGGAGTCAGTTTGCAATGCCTGCCTTAAGCTTGAGTAAGATCCCCACTTTCCCCGGCTGTCCTACCAATTCTGAAGCTCACGAGCCTGGCAGGTGTTAGTATTATGCTGTTCTTTTGAGTGTGTTTGGACTTTGGATTGGATGATATCAGTACGCTTGGCATCCCAAATGGCCATGACGTCTCTAAAGAGACTGTATTTGTGTAATTGCTCATTGAGTGGCAGTAGGCTTTGATGCTGTTTATTGAATTCTAAATTCTGGTATGTTGTCTGCAGGTAACTAAGAAAACTAGTCTTATTAATATATATAAACTTATTTGTTGTTAATTAAGGTATAAAATACATGTTTCTTATTGTTATGCTTTGTGGAATTGATCTATGACAACTACTCTAACTAAACAAACTTTTTTTATAGCTTGTAATAGTTTTTTCATAGCCTACAGTAGCTCTTTTTTTTAAGAATTTATAGCTTACCCAAACATAATAGAATTGTAGGCTAACTCAAATGCTCGGTGTAATCAGATTTGTTGTCGACAAGCTTTGCCATTTTCCAAAATTCTCTGAAGTTCCAAAATCCCCAGCAAAATGTGATAAATGTACTTTAGCAGCTGCATTTGCTCTGACATGTCCTGAACAGTGTACTGAGCAAGTAGCATTTCACAATCTAGCTCTGTTTCCATAACTAATCTCTAGGGCAAACAGCACATGAAGCTGCTTACTTGTTCCAAAGATCATATTGTAGCACATCCTAGTCCTGGTTTCATCACCATGATCAGCACCCATGAATCATGATCACTTGGGTTGCTGCAGCATCAGCTCCATGACATCCTAGGCCTTGGTGATACATATTAGTTTTGCAATACTAGAGAAAAAATCTGCATCAGCTCATCAGCCACGGTACACGAAACCGTCGTTACATTACTCTCTACTTCAGCTAGCGCTCGGATCATCGGACACTTCTCGGGATCTGATCAGTCAACTGTGAAGTCAACTCGTCAGCTGGAGTTAGTGGAGTGAAGACTAAAAAGAAGTAACCAGTCACTCACGAGTCTATATAAATAAGTCACACTTACACAGAAGCAAGCAACAAGAACAAGGCACGCGACGCGATCGAGCAAAGTTCGATCTGACGCGCAGATCTCACGCTAAGTAACCCGACCGATCTCCGACAAATGGCATCAAGGGCCGTCCTCCTCGCGGTCGCGGCGGCGTGCATGCTCGGCGCCGCCGAAGCGAAGCTCAAGCTCGGCAGGCTGGTCGTCGCCGGCGTCGTGCCGTGCAACACCGGCAGCCTCATCGACATCGCCACCTCGCCGGCGTTCCCAGGTACATACGCAGCACGCACAGGTGACAGGACTACAGGAGCTAGCTTATGCTTCTTGGTCTCTTGGATCTTGCCGGCTAGTCGGCTACCATGGTGCATGGAACAGTATTAATGGCCGGTTTGATTTGCGGCGCGCGCGTGCAGACGCCGACGTGGAGCTGCGGTGCGCGGGGAAGCTGGTGGCCGGCGCGACGACGAACAGCAACGGGTCGTTCTCGATGGAGGCGGACTTGACCGCCGCGCTGGCGGCGCTCATCGGAGGGTGCAAGCTGGTGGTGGACACGCCGCTCATCAAGTGCAACGCCGACCTGCCGGCCGTCGGGAGCCTCGTCTCCTACCTGCAGGGACCGCTCACCAGGCTGCTCGGCGGCATCTTCCGCCTCTTCCCCGCCGGCTTCTCCTTCCACGGCCACTTATAAGATCCCACATCTCAACATGCAGATCTCCTTCTCTCTTGCTTGTATGGGACGAACATTATTATTCCTACTTTGTTTCGTAGATGGACACAAATTAATGTCAAATTTGATCTCATTATACATATTAGTAAGAATAAATTTGTTATCTCGCGCACACGACGCAAACGAACAAGAGTGATTTTACGGTCTTATCGTAATTTTTAGTATTAGTTTTAGCACCCGTCGATCGATACCTCAGATACTAAAGTTACTAAAATTAATACTAAAAAATATTGTCCGAATGGTAATTAACATGCTTGCATCGATGTTTACGGTAGCATTTCAAGCCTAAAGTTAATATCAAACTGTATTTGACATGATCATGCACCTTAAAATTTGTTTTAGCAATCTAATTAATATTTAAAGTGACATTATTCTTTAGTGGTGCTAACACCAGACATAACGATCCTTGACCTGATATACTTTAGAATTCTTTTCTCATCATGCGCTGCATCAAAGATGCCTTAGTGCTTCTACTTTTAAGGCTAAAGTGCAGAGAGAGAAAAACACGGCTAAATTCACAAACGAAAATGCTATACACACATGATTGGAAGAGCCGATTCTCGTACGATCTAATGCAACTGAGTATGAGATAAAGGAGTATGATTTGCAATTTGACAGTGGATAACTAGTCGACCTGCATTTGGAGCATAAGATAAGGGGAATGAGTCGACGAAGCCTTGCAAAGTTACATAGAGCAATCCTAAACACCTTGATGTTTTTTCCTTCATATTAATTGGGACTGGTTGAAATCACTAACCGCGAAAGAGAATTAGCTTATGAATAAACCGAAAAGTATTAACGTATATTTTGTTATATTCTGTTTTAAAAGATAATTTCGTTCCACAAAAGCTAAATATATCGTGTCCTAACCCTAAAATTTGGATGACAATTGAGGCTTTATTTGCATCCCAAGCTTTCTCAACATATCAATAAACCCCTTCTACCAAGAATTGCAAAGTCCCAGCCTAGCGCCTCTCTAATAGTTGAAAGTTTATTGTAGGGGCTCTAACTCCAACTTCTTTGTTCTGTGAACTGGAGTTAGGTCAAACATTTTTTCAGTGGAGTGGATATCGTTGAGAGCACTCCAGAAAAATGAACTAGAGTGGTGAAACAGGTTCTAACCAGCTCCAAGTACTCCACTCCAACTTTAATATAAATTTTAAGATTCGGAGCTCTAACCGTAGTATCAAGTTGTCAAATCATGGGCTTTGGTATGATCAATAAAACCTAAGTATGTTTAAAAAGCTAGTTTGGGCCGAGCCCATCACAAAATCTAGCCGGCCTGCCCACAAACGCGCCCCAAAACCCTAACACCCGCGCCGCCGCCGCCGCCGCCGCCGGACAACCATGGTAATCTCCCCGAGTCCCCGTCCGGCCGTCGTCGTCGTCCCCGTCCCCGTCCCCGTCCCTTTCCCCGTTTCCGTCTTATTGAGAGCTTCGCCGGGCTGAATCTATCCCGTTCTGTCGCCCGCAGGGTATCTCAAGCTCCTCGTCAAGGTCAGTTCCTCTCCGATCTCGGTGCTACCGCATCATCCTTCCCGGTTACTGCTCAGGGATTCTGATTCGTTGCGTTTTGCTTCTTGCTCCCAGCTCTACCGCTTCCTTGTTCGGAGGACTAAGAGCCACTTCAACTCTGTGATCCTGAAGCGGCTGTTCATGAGCAAGACCAACCGCCCGCCGCTCTCGATGCGCCGTCTCGTCAGGTTCATGGAGGGGAAGGTATCTGATCGTCATGTGCCATTTTGGTGTGGATACTTCGTACGAGAGTTGGATGCGGGGCTCATTTGGGTCTCTCTGTGTGTGTTTTTTTAGCATAGAGGGACCAGATCGCCGTGATCGTGGGCACCGTCACCGATGACAAGAGGGGGTGCCGGCGATGAAGGTGGCCGCCCTCAGGTTCACCGAGACTGCGAGGCCAGGACCATCAATGTCAGTGGCGAGTGCCTCACATTCAACCATCTCGCTCTCCGCGTTCTGCTTGGCCAAAACACTGTATAACTCTTAACGTTAATTCAGCTACTACTTGCTGGTGATTATTAATATAGTGACTTCTTTGTAGAAAATATTTAGGATTGGGCTTTATAATTCTATCTGGTAGAACTTGTAACTATGCTAGGCCCATGCATCTAACATTTGCTGAAGACCAAGTTAATCCTTCATGCTTAGTGTTGTGTTTCAATCAAGACGTGTGGGGAGTGTGCTAGGCTATTGGCCGGTGAACTAGTGCAGTTAACAAGGATAAGAAATGCATCAGTTTATACAAGCCAAGGAGATAAAATTGGTGCATAGATGATATAGATCTACATGGTTGGCTTACCAGCTAATTGCATTTGGTTAAGGTTGCCCTGGTGCCAAATGGTCCAACCAAAATTATATTGCCAGTGGCTATGAAAATATCCTAATAGTTTAGTAGAGGACATATGTTTATTTTTTTTTAAAATTGTTGGCTTTGAAAACCTGCATGCTTCATTTTCTCTTGTTATGACTGACTTTTAGGTTTATATGATTTCCTACACAAAGAAAGAGTCAGAATGCACGACAATATCATAGAACAATACTGTGTGATCTACCTACTACCATATTATGCATGTTTCTCCACTTGATTTTTAGAATTTCACTGTAGATCCATGGAACCCAGTTTGTAGTCATGTCAACTTGTCAAGATATTTTGTTCCAATTTATGACACACTTTATTAGTTTATTGTGTTCAACGTTTTCGGTATGATCAATTTGCTTAGATTTTGGAACTACTGTTTGAAACATATTTGATTCACCATTTTTTTAAAAAAATGGCTTTACGCCTCACATTTTCAAGTTCTCGTATTATTTATACTAATAAACTCGCCTTTCTCGTGAACTCACATCATTAAGAAATCAGATACTCTCATTGCTACCACTACCAGAATTGTCAGCATCATGACCAAATATCTGTATTTCCATTGCTGAAAGTTCTTTCCTTAAGTTGGGATGCTATGCTGCTGTTCTGTTCTGTAATTTCCGATATTTCTTAACAGGTTCTCCTGAGGGGTCCCAAGAATGCTAGGGAAACTGTTAAGCACTTTGGTCCAGCTCTAGGAGTTCTACACAGCAACACCAAGCCATATGTTCGCTCAAAGGGAATTAAATTTGAGAAGGCGAGAGGAAGGAGGAACAGCAAGGGCTTCAATGTTTAAGTTGCAGCAGATTTTGCACCCCTATGCCGAGCTACTCATCATATCAGTTAAAACATGCTGTTTTGGATGACAGACTTACACCGTTTTAGATGTCAGAATATTGTATTACTGACTTCATTCATAGAACCAAATAAACTGTCTTTACTTCCTTTGCACTTTGTGATTTGTGTCTGACATTGTGTTATGATTTGCCTTTTCCTATGTTTATGGGGATATGCAACTGTATTCTTATGATCTACATGCTTAGGGTTTCATAGTCTTCTGCCATGGCGTTGGCTGCTTTCAATTTTCATTGATCGATGATTGCTCGAACTTGTGATATCTTTGTCAGGTTAGTTAGTTTGTCTGTAATATATGAAGGTACTGTGCTAATGCTTTGATGAGAAATTTACTCATGCCTTTGAAGTTTGAACCGTAAGAAAAACACATGCCTGGCCTCCACGAGTGCTTCAGTGTTAGAAATTTCAGAAGTGAGACCAGATGTCGATGCAAAGGTCCCAATGTTCCATATTTCCAGTTGTTCATACGCAACTGTATCTATATCATCAATGGATATTTTTTTCAACATAAATTCTCATCCAACCACCTCTATCTCATCTTTCCTCCATTAATTCCCCTTTTTTATTTTTTTGTTCTTGTATAATTAAGTTGGTTTCAAACAATTTGTTTCTTTGAAGGTCTTGAAAAAGATCTTAGCGTTTCGCTCCTGGTGAGGATATGGTTTTCTTTGGTTGCTCTAATTTGGAGACACCAGCGGTGTCGATTCCACCTTTGGGTGATAGAACTATTTTATGTTTGAGCTGCACGCAACCCAATGAGATTGCTCAAGATTGCAAGAGATGAGAATATAATGCAGGTGCGATTTGTGAACAATATAATGCTCAGCTCAGATAACAAGTTGGGTTGGATTGAGAAATCAGATCGCTGCTATATATATACATCACGTATATAGAGAACGAACCATGGGAATTTATTCATTGGAGCATTCATCTTTACACAAGGGGATACACAAGAACTCAAAAGTCGGTCGCTTGAGAGTTCGACCCGACAAATCACTCCTATGATATGAACGAATTAACCTAGGGGAACATTTTAAAACATACAACAATTAACTGAAAGAAAAATCTTTTTTTTGGAGAGAAAAGCACTGCAGTTTGTAGCTAGCTCGTCGCCGTCGATCACATAGGCACGCCGGAGTGGAGGTTATCAAAGCTCCAGAGCTCCAGCCCCGCGTCCTGTTGCTGCTGCGGCAGCTGGTGGTGCACGTAGGCCACCGTAGCCGCCGCCTCCGTCACCGGCACGCCGTAGGGCTGGTGGAAGAAGCCCGCCATGACGGCGTCGTAGTCCATGAGCTCTCTGCATGGTGGCATAGCGCCGGCGCCGGCCATCCTGCTGCCGTCGTGGTCGGCCGGGTCGGGGGGCGGGTCCTCGTTGGGGAAGTTGACCTTGGCCTTGGCACCCCGGATGCGGCGCGCGGCGCGGTCGTAGGCGCGCGCTGCTGCCTCGGCGGTGGCGAAGGTGCCGAGCCAGACGCGCGCGCCCTTGGCCGGGTCGCGGATCTCCGCCGCCCACTTCCCCCACGGCCGCCGCCTGATGCCCCGGTACATCGTCTTGCGCTCCCGCTTCTTGGCCGGCTCTGCAACTACGGATGCGTCGATCGAGTGGTTAGCTAATAGCTATTGCCATCGATCACACGTACGTAGCAATATGCATGCATGCATCCTGGTTAGAACTTAGAAGAAGGTAGCGTTACCTTGTTCGGGCGTGAAGGCGCAGTCGGTGGTGAGGACGGAGGTCTCATGGTCGAAGTCGGCAGCTGCGGCCTCAGAAGGCCAGAAGTCGGCGGCGCAGAGTGCCCGCTTGCTGCTGCCGGTGGCCGCGCGGAGCGCTTCCCGCTGCGGGATGAACTCGGAAATGATCGCGCCGCCGCACATCTTGCTGGCGCGCGCGGGACTAGCTAGCGACGACGGCCGACGGCGGCTTCCAGATGCGAGTCGCGCGCGCGTGGCCGGCCGGTCGAGGGCGAGCCGGATCTCTAGCGTACTGCGTGCGTGAGAAGGCGGCGGTCTTGCGTGCGAGACAGCGAGCTCACAGCTTGGTGCCTCGGTGAGGAGGGGGAGTGGAGCCGTGTGCGGCGGTCGGTTTATATAGACAATCAGCGGCGGCCGGCGGGCGGTCGTGTCTGTAAATTAATACAACCTCAGCTTTCAATTTTTGCTCCGTTCCGGTATTATTAACTCTGCTCTAAAATTTTATACCTATACAATAATAGAATAGATCGATAGTTTTAGGGTAGCTCTAATGGAAGGCCTACAAAGACGCTTAGGGAAAAAAATCGTTTTTTTTCACCATGATGCTTAACGCAGGAGCTTGTTGCTTGCTGTAGCATTTGGTGCTAGTGGTTACTAATCAAGATAATTTCAGACATGTATGACTAGTCAAGTAAGTATAGCAACAAATTAACTTATAACAAATATAGCAGTATTAGATATTTTGCATTGAAACATTGAGCTCTTAACAAGGATATTTAATTTGTTTCTTATGCTAAGCACATATGTTAGTGCTAAGCATTGAAGATGGCCTTATAATTTAAATCCGTGGAGCACCTCTTTAGCAGTTCTCAGGTTGAATTCTATGGAGTTGATTGCTGCACGAGACTACGAAGTTCAGGTGTTTGGGATAATTCCATGGCCGGGTTGGAGCTCTACAAAACAAGTTATGCTTGCATTTTAGAGTTTTTGATATAATTCTTCGATGTACAGTCATACCAAACGAGAAGTTAAATCCGGGCATATTTTATAGACTTTTAAACGGTGCATTTTAGAAAAACAAATATACTTAAAATCACAAAATTTTTTAAAGCTGTTCATCAACTTTTTCGCGTTAAATTCATTCAAATAAAAAAATGAAAAATCTATATCAAAGTTATTGAAAATTTGTCAACCATGTTTGACCATTAAACCTCAGTGTTACCTAGCCTGCAGCTTCCACACGGGTGCTCAAGTGCTGACACGCTTGACTTGCATGATCAGCTGTGGCAAAAAGTGTAACTTTATTATGTTATGGTATTTAGCTAGGTAGTAGACGACGACCACGGTATTCGACACAGGCGGCTGCCTGCCTCTGTTTTCACCAAGACCCACTTGCACCATGGACAGCACCTGTGCCCATGTTACTGTGCTCCTCACTGCCTCAGCTAGCCCTAGATGCTATGCTTGTGCACCAAGGAAAAGCACAACGTTCTCTCTCCCTTTAGTTGAAGCGGACAACTAAACGTACGTGAGTAAGTTAGCGCTAGATCTCGTAAGAACTTTGATCCTTACTGTTTAAGCTATATATGCTTGTGCATGAAGGAAAACACAGCATGCATTCGTCGTTTTCTCCCTTTGTGTGAAGGGGACGTGAGCAGGTTAGCACTAGATCTCATAAGGATTTTGATCCTCAAAGTATCAGTTATGTTTGCGCGCGAAGGAAAGCACCACGTTTGCTCTCCCTTTGTGTGGAGACGTGAGAAAATTAACACTAGATCTTATAAGAACTTTGGTGTTGAATATACTCAAACGAGAGTAATAATAAGACGAAGAAAAGAAACTAGGGGAAGTATCCTGTGCACATCGGCTAGCCGTGCACATGGTGCACATGTGAGATCTCCATCTTCAATCTGTAATCCAACGGACAACAGCTTCGCTGGGGTTATCGCAAATGTAGCAAGAAACGAAATGGGGGAGGTGGGAGGTGTTTTCTGCTAAATGATCTGGTAGAGCTGCTGTCCGTTAGATTACAAATTGAAGGTGGAGATCTCACACGTGCACCATGTGCACGGCCAGTCGATGTGCACATGATACTTCTCCAAGAAACTAATGTCGTGTGTTACAATGTTTAAATTTGTTTATTCATTTTCGTAACTAGCTTATTAAATAGAAAGATGAAAACTAGACGAAACAAATGTCGAATCAAGGACAGTAAAATTTTCCTAGTTACTTTAATTAAATAATTTTAAAACTTTGTAATTTTTTATAAATCGTACATTTGTAGTTTATTCATAATTCAAAGTCTATAGTAGTTTTTTTTTTATAAAAAAAATATAGCTACCATGGATTTCCTATGTATGTTGCATCTCTAGTTCTCTACTACTCCTGCAGGGTATTAATTATGTAAGAGAGCACATTAAAATTAGAGTGATTTTAGTCATAGAAGACATCACAATTTTAACATTAATTTTAATAATTCTTGATACTTAAAATGTTAAAAACTACTAAAATTAATACCGAAAAATATATTATCTCACGTATTGTTACCTCCTCAGCTCCTCAAGTTACCCCATTGTGAGATAGCAGGGCAAAAGAAACTGTTCGTCAGGTACTAGGTTTATACTTTATACTTTATACTGATGGTGTAGCTGAAAAGGACGGCAGCTCAAACGATTCACTCCCAAAGTCGATGCAAGTTTCCAGCTCAATCCATTCAACTGCATAGGACCAAACCAGGGTCGTCCATCTTCTAGACTGTTCTACCTTCCATATCCATATCCAGTCCATCTCATCACCCGCCGTATTCTTTTCTCCATTATAATTCTGCGGTTATGGATAAATATTATTATAATTCATGTATTTAGATTCGTGTCGTTGCAATTTCAGAGAACTCCGAACTATACAGAGAATTCCGAAACATGTCGTTACAATTTTAGAGAATTCCGAAATATGCCATTACATTTTCGGAGAGCTACAGTTCCAAAATGGCATAAATCTAAATATGCGAATTGTAATGGCATTTTTCCGAATTCACAAAACTGTAACGACATAAATCGAATTATTCGTAACGTCGTAAACATATCAACTTCTTCGGCATTTGACAGACACATGAAGAAACAAATATGATGTTGTTAACAAGTAATAACAAGTTACATATTGGCAGTAATGGAGTGGTTATAGTACGAGAAAACAAGCAAAAATTCGACCAGTATGTACTGTTGTGCTATGAAGCTAGCTAGTGAGCTGACATGAACAAGAACAAGAACAAGAACAGGTGGTCACGGGATATATTATGTATAAAATGGAGCCCAAGAACGAATCCGAAAATACGGAAAGAATTGGAGAGGAGTTGAATCTGATATCGCCGCCAAAGTCGAAACCGGCCGGCAGCTCGATCGATCGATCGATCACGAAAGCAACTAATCGGGATTTCATGAACCGCCCACCGATTGCAACATTGATCAGCTCGTTGAATCTTTTATTTGGCCCATAGGTTGCCTTCATTCGGCCGTCGGTTTCGTCTCATCATCAGGACGTAGCTATCTAAACTGCATGGTACATAAAATCATAATGTCATGTGATCGATCCGTGAGCCCTGCAAAAAGTGAATAATATCGACTATTAGGTTGATACCTTAGGTTTGGATATTAATTAGAAGAAATAAAATCGAGTTAATTATAAAACTAGTTGCAGAATCACTGTGCTAATTCGTGGGTCGAATTTATTAAGCCTAATTAATCCATTATTAACACATTTTTATCGTAGCACCACATTGTCAAATCATGATCTGATTACGCTTAATAGATTCGTCTCGCGAATTAAAGGGTTCTACAACTAGTTTTATAATTAGATCATGTTTAGTACTTCTAATTAGTATCCGAACATACATTCGATCCATTGCGACGGGGCTAAAGTTAGCTCATAGGAGCCAAACAGGCTCTAAGAACAGTTACCAAGCCATCCCTTTGCTACCGTTACAGGGGCATGCACTTGTTTACATTTTATTGAAAATCGAGAATTTATTCTTTACATCTCAGTGGCACGACGGTCTACGTATGTTAATGACACATGAATCATGAGAGTAAAAATACGGTTAATTTCTCCGAACACATCTGTCATTACTAAATATAATTTAGTTTAAGATATTTGTATATCTATACCTTACTAATTACTAATTAGTCAATCCGAGAGAACTATCACGTACGTTAACAAGAAAGATATGAGAATTCATAATCTAGTTATGCAGACGCTGGATTTTCGTTAGAGCAAATCACAATGCAATGTATAGTTTTTTTTAATGATTGCATTAAATTATGAACTCGTAAGGCCCCTCTGTATGTACAATATTAGATTGCCGCCTGATTTGCAATCCTGTGGACTCCGTGCGATCTTTTCAGCAGCAGGTGCCCTTTTCAGCATGCCTTGCCTGGTATCAGGCTCCGCTACCAAGATTCGGCCACTAGTTTGATTTAAAATTCAAGTTTGAATTAAAAAAACAGAAGTTTGAAAAATTCTTTAAATACTAAATGATTTTTTTTCAAAAAAATATTGCAACTTCGTAAAGTTTTACGATATGAACAACACAACGGCTCCCACGGTGCACCTCCGCTTTTTCATAACAGATTGCAAAACCCTCCTCCAAATCTATGTTCGTTGGTATTTAGATGTAGCGCCACGATCCGTCAGGAAAGGGCTAACTTCCGTCGGCTTTGGCCGACGGAAGTTGCCTGTTTTGTTGTAGTGAGAAGAGGCGTTGTGTACAGTATACGGAGCCGTTTAGTTACTTAAACCCTGTTTTTTAGTGAGCAAACAATATTTCATATTTGTAAGGTTAAGAACTAATTAAGATGTTCTTGACGGAGTAAAATATTCCGGCAAACGAACGGCGGCAGGCTCCCACAGAAAAAGAACACTAGGGTTTCTCCTTAATTAACTACTATTGCCAACACCCGCATGAGCCAAAAAGGGAGGGAAGAAATCGGACGCAAGGAGAGAATCAATATGCTGACCTCTTTGTCTGTCTTTGGTCTGCTTGCTTCTGATAGGTGAATTACATCAAGCCTCCAAATTAAGATCATCTGCTTAAGCAATGACTTGAAGCACCCCCCACGTGATAAAAAACCGCTCTAGCTCCTCGTGGTTAACACACGCCCAAGCATACTTGAAAACGATGGCAATATTGTGGTAGGCTGGGAGCACTGCAGCAGCTGATTTTCTATGCAAGTGTGAGTATATATGTTTAAATTGCTAATAGAAAGAAAGGGAAGACTACTTACTTGACAAAAGAAATGACCCTGAAAGAAGGGAACCATCTGTAATAATCTTGGCATCATGAGCCCATGGCTGTAATATATAATAACGTGTTAAAATCTGAGACAAATAGCTCATGACATTCTGTTAAAGCAATAATCTGAGACAAGCTAAAGCTTAGTTTGGCTTAAATCCTGAAGCAGCGTCTGGTCAGTACAGTAGCTGGCAGTGCTGCAGATTAGATGTAGCAGGAAAATGGATTTGGTAGTGAACAGTACGGATACATACCAGCTTGGTCAATATCTCCGGATTTAAGTGTCTGATGGGTCACAAACAATCCACCTGTAGAAATCAAACAATTCACCAGCTTCCTGTAGCTGTCCTCTACCAAAACAAGCCCTGCCATGAAACAACACTTGACAACATTTTGTGGATTGTTCCACTTTCTGCATAATACTATCTCATTAGTTTACAATCCTCTGGCCTCGTAGTTAATCAGATATTCAGATTACCTGGTTCAATTCCAGCATTCTTTGTCCTGCTGCTAGGTGCAAGATAGCTGTGATGCTAGCTTTGAAAAAATATACAGTTCCTTGGTAAGACCAGACAAAAAAAGAGAGCAAGTCTTGCCAAGTGCCAATGCTGCAAATCAACACCTTCGGCTTTGACATGGTAAAAAGCAACTGAGCTATGCATATTGCCGTGCTTTGCTGTTGGGCCTTGAACCAACGGGACCCAAGAACTGGGCCTACTGCTAACCTGCCCTGATGAACTCCCCTTGTACTTTGTAAGTTTGTAACAAAGTACAAATTTTCAGCTTCCACCGGCCATCCTTCTTCTGTCGGTCCATGCCACTAGTTTCTGGTAGCAACAAGCCCACAAATCAGGGCTAGAAGAAGTGGAGTGATTGTGTTCAGAAATTAGAAGATACGAAATTTTGGCCTGCAGCACATTATTCCCACTGTTTTTATCACAGAAATGAAGGGTCACTGCTCAGCACGACAGCACCCGTGCCAAGAAGAGATCTTCCATAGCAAGATCACAAATTCATGTACTGCTTGTGTTCTGCAATCAACCAACAAATTGATAAAGAACAGTTATAGTGTTGATGTTGCCATTGGTGACTGGACAGGTAATTGAACTGAACTGCTCTCTGAATTTGCCGGATCGGAGCTCCGGTTTATTGATCTTGATGAAGCAAACCGATTGCTGCCAGTCTGCCAGAGGAATTTCAAGGTGTTGAATGTAGACCAGATGCCTGAATTTGTTAGGCAGGCTTCAGTTTGGTGTTGAAATCACGCCGTAAAGTAGAGATTCAGGTATAGCCATCGTTACCTCCAGAGTTCAGATCATGTCGCATGGCAGAGACGAAGTTGCTAGCCAAGGTGGCGGAGCTGGTCGTGGGGGGTGCGGCCATGCTGCTTGCTTGCTTGCTTGCTTAAGGTCGACCGTCGACCACCGAGTTCGCCGTCGTCTGGGTCGCGCATTCGCGCCTCCTGAAGGCCCTGCCAGACCCCCGCGCTGTTCGCCCCCGGCTTAGCAGCGGGCCATCGCGGCCGTCACCGACTCACCGGCGCAGCCACGGCTCTCCACCTCTCCTCCTCCTTGGTAATCGAGGATAAGATATAAAGCGCGGAGGTAGGCGGGGTCGGATGGTCGGAGGCGGCGTTTGCAGGCGAGGGCGCTTCGGAGATAGCAGTGGGAAATTGCGGCGGAGAGGTGGTCATCGGGTCCGGCGGTTAGCCGGAGAGCCGGCCTGGGGGCCACAGGACCGGCAATCTTGATCCAACGGCTAAGAGCCTTCCACTTTTTTGATCCAACGGCCCGAGGGATGACGGGTCCTCGCCGGACGCCGGCCATCTTCTCCGGCCGCTGCGGCTGGCTGGTTCTTTCCCCTACTCTTCCGGCCTCTCCCCTTCGTCAGAGACGGGCCGAAGGCGGCACGCCACGCGCCTTCTTCTCTCCCCCGTCGCCGGGAGATTTAATTATTTTTCAACAAAATTGCGAGTCGCTATCTCTTAATAGAGTGTCAAATAGTTAAATTATGGGTTATTAGCTTCCATGCCACCGTTATTCTGCAGTACACCAAATATACCACTAGAATTTCGCTATTAGCCAAGAAACCATTATTTTTTGCTGAACGATGCCACTGTGCCATTTTAGTCAACTTCTGGCACTACGGGCCCACTTGCAGGCAACACACATTTCTTATTGCCCCTTTTGCCCCTCGGCCATGACTTCCTCTGCGGCGTCGTCTTCGACGACGATTCTGCCATGCGCTGCTTCGGCGGGATAACCCCGCCCTCGTCCACCGGAGCCGCGTTCAAGGCGGTCGCCGCTGGCCACCGCCACGCCTGTGCAGTCGACGCCCAAGGTGGCCTCTCATGCTGGCCAAGAACGCCGCGCCGTCGAGGAGGAACGCCTCCCTCCCGGCTCCGCATCTGGAGGAGCTCTTCTCGGAGATCGACGCCGCCGGCAGCACCGGCTCCGAGGAGGGCCTGGGCCGCCACCCCCGCGAGAACGGCGGCGACAGATGGCCGGCGAGGACGGTCTCAGACATAGGAGAGGTCATCACGAGGGAGGAGTGGACGAGGCTGCTCCGGTCAGCCTCTGACCAGCTCCGGCGTGTGCCAAGCTACTCCGACAGCGCTGCTGCACACGCCACCCTCAGATCTAGCAGGAGCACTTCGCCGGAGATCATCTCCGAAGAAGAAGAAGATCACAGCCACAAAGCAAGAAAGGACTGCAACTGCAAGTGCAATGGCCATGACGTTATTGCTGAATTCGGTGAAAGCGTCGAGCAGATCAAGCTCGCCGTGCACAATCTTGCAACTGAATTCACCACGATGAAGGAAGCCAGCATCTCCAAATGCGACTCGCAAGCGCGAATGCTAACCGAAATCCGCGCAAAGCTCGACGCGATACAGGGGCAGCATCAGGATAGCGGCCATGGAGACAAGAGATCGTCACCTCCTATCCAGGTGGAAATCAGCAGGGAGAAAGGCAGACGCCACAGAGGAAGTCATGGCCGAGGGGCAAAAGGGGCAATACAAAATGTGTGCTGCCTGTAAGTGGGCCCATAGTGCCAGAAGTTGACTAAAATGGCACAGTGGCATCGTTCAGCAAAAAATAATGGTTTCTTGGCTAATAGCGAAATTCCAGTGGCATATTTGGCGTACTGCAGAATAACGGTGACATGGAAGCTAATAACCCTTAAATTATCCCCGTCGCCGCCTGTTGTCATCAAATATTATATTTTTTTTCCTTGGCGACTCCGGCCTCGCGGAGGCGGCGAAGCAGCTTCCATCCTCCACGGGCGGCGCCGTTCTTTCCCCCACCGTTGGCCACCACGGCACCCTCCGGCCTCCACTGACGACCTTGTCAGCTCAGCCTCGAGCCCTCGACTTGTACGCCTGCTTCCATGGAAATTTTCCTCTCCTTTAAGATAGGTGGTTAGATTTGATTTTTGTCAGGTGTTTATTGGTCCGAAGCAGTCGGCCTCGCGGTGTCCCCTTCTTCCCCGTAGTCTTCGCCTTGGCCTCGCCGGAAGCGATATGGCGAGGCTGACCTCGGAGCTGCTGCGGCCGTTGGACGCGGCGCAAGCCATCGACGAGGCGGCGCTGCTGCGCTACGCGGCTGAGCACGTCGCCGGGTTCCCCTCGCCGGCGCTGGGGTTTGTCCTCACGCAGTTCGGCCACGGCCAGTCGAACCCCACCTACTGCCTCGAGGTCTCCGCCCCCGGCGGAGAGGCCAGGCGCTACGTGCTGCGGAAGAAGCCGCCTGGCGTCATCCTCCAGTCCGCCCATGCCGTCGAGCGCGAGTTCCAGGTTGGATTTCTCCGCTTTGCTCGTTCCGATTTGCAGCCTAGCTAGCTCGGGCTAATTTTTTCGGCGATCGATTTAAAGCTCTGTTCAAAAGGATGGATTATGGATCAAACATGAGTTTATGACAATTATTGAAGAGTTGAAACGATTGGATTTAATATAAAAAATTGATAAACGATTTTTTTTACAATATAGAAAGTTTTTTTTTGAGAAATTGCACGTTTATAAGTTTGGGAAGCTTGCCCTAATGATCCATAATTTGGGGTAGTTTTCTCCGGTGGTATGATGGTGCCTGATCTGATGGTAGGTAGGGCCTTGCTTGCTCGAGTAAAGTGGAATCAGCATGCCCTGGTGAAAAAAAAGTGAACAGGCAGGAGCAATGCGTCCAGATTCTGAATTTCGTTTTGCTGATAGAACTGAATAGTGATGCAAATTTCATTGCTCTACACGTATATGGAGCAGCCTTAGCACTTTCCAATTATCACGTCGAACCATTTTCACTGATTGAACACTGTAAACCCCGTTGATTAGTAAAAAATGTACAACTGCATAGTTTTTGTGTTTATTCTGAGCAATATGAAACTTCTAGCTTCTTTGTTTCTACATAATTAGTATACTTATCAAACCTGCAGATGATGTGATGTTAATTGCTTCTTATGCACGTTTTTCATCCTAATGTATATTGATGAGCGTTATGAACTAACTCCTTGAGTTGTGTTTTAATTGGAAACAGGTTTTCAAAGCTTTGGGTACTCACACAGATGTTCCTGTCCCTAAGGTGTTCTGTCTTTGCACGGATGCAAGTTTAATTGGAACTCCTTTCTATATAATGGAGTACCTAGAAGGACTAATATACCCTGATAACAAGTTGACGGTACGCTGCTTGTTGAGCATTTTTAGTCTTGCATATTCTTCAGAGTTCAGATTATTTCCATATACGTTACAGGGTGGTGTTTTAGTACGAACCTTGTACAGTTTTAACCTATCAAGTAGGCATTATTCTTGGTTATGGTGGTTACATGTAGCAAATACATGTACTTATTCTTGTATGTGCGTAGGAGAATGCATCAAATGAGAACTAATCTTAGAGCTGATTAAGAAGTAGCTATCTTAGTGGCTTAGCCATTGGACAGCATCTACACGACTCATGTTAAACACTAAAACTATAGAAGGCAACATTTTCTCAACCCTTCCTCCCTCCACCATTTACAATTTATATAGCAGCTGATGTCAGAATTCTCAATATCCGATTTTTACGAGCTTAGGGTAGTATTCTCCTTGAAATGGATGCGTCAAATGGGTAACAGTTATCTTCTTAATAATTTAGTTAGTTTTTTTTGTGTCCTTTGTTTATGCAGGGAGTAACTCCAACTAAAAGGAGGACCATATATCTCGCTGCTGCTGAAACTTTAGCTGCTATACACAAGGTTGATGTGGCTGCAATTGGATTGCAAAAGTATGGGAGAAGAGACAATTATTGTAAAAGACAAGTAGGTGCTGCCATGTTACTAGTGTTTACATTGTATCTTGATTACTCTTATCTCTAGTCCTCTGATTCTGATTACTTTGTAAATACAAAACTCAAAACCATTACATAAATTTTAGTTTTTCTGGCTCTGCCTTGTTAGTAGTCGTTCTAAATAAGAACTCTACAATCCTCCCTCTTTCCAATTTTTTTTGTTTATTCTTATCTATAAGTGCATAAGTGATATATGTGTAGTTTCTTCTGAGTTGACTATCGCTTGCTTATGTAAGTAAAGTAATGCATTGCCTGTTCCCAGCTGTTACAACCTATGATTTGATCACTGAAGTTCAAGAAGAGATTTTTAGTTGCCATGTTGTGAATGATGATTGTTGCAACAATTCATTTGCATTTGAAGATAGTTAATGTATCCTGGTTCAGGTAGAAAGATGGGAGAGGCAATATCTTTCTTCCACTGGTGAAGGAAAGCCTGCACGTTATCAGAAGATGCTTGATCTAGCATATTGGCTGAAAGAGCATATACCAGACGAAGATTCATCGACAGGATTTGGAACAGGTCTTGTTCATGGTGATTACCGGGTTGATAATCTTATTTTTCACCCAACAGAGGTTTGCATTTTTGGCATCACAAGTATTTTTTTTTTGCAATATTCTAACAAATGTACACAGTTTTAATTCTTCTATAATACTCTATTTCTCTGCAGGATCGAGTTATTGGTGTACTTGATTGGGAACTATCTACTTTGGGTAATCAAATGTGTGATGTTGCATACAGCTGTTTGGTATGAATCGCTTATAATACTGTTACACATCCCTTTTATATTCCTGCTTTTGTGCAAACATGCATTATTCGACGGTCTAGCTCTTCAAAGGTATAGTAAGGGCAACTATATCTTAATTAAAATTAATTTTATAATAAATATATATCTTAATTAAAATTAATTTTATAATAAATACATAAGGAATATATATACTTTCTTATAGTCGTTCTGTAATATATTTTTTACAACATTCACATTTAGTTTCAGCAATCTTACCCTTTTTCTGGCCAACTAGTTGTACCAACCAGAGATTTGTGTTTACATCTCTGTATTAACAATTAAGATGACATACACATTACTACATTAGTTGTTCAATTGATTTAGTGTAATATTTCTTTCATAGTGTCGGAATTAAATTTGATGATTGATATGGAATCATCTTGTAGCATGATTTATTGTAGTATTTTACAAACTACAAAGTAACCATATCTACTAGCAGTCTAGCACCAAATGCATATAATTTGGAGTATTGGAGATTCTATTGTCTCAGTTATCTTGTTTGATAGGAATGACTTATCAACATAGAGGGGGATTTCATTAAAGCCCATGTGTCACAAGAATGAAAAGGAATTTCATGTTTTGTTTGTCCATTAGATTGGCACTCCTTGTTCCTGGCGTGTAGTGGTGTTATGGGCTAATAGTGATAAGCTAATGGAGGTGTTTTTCCCAGTGGCCGGAGACAGGGAACCATGAAAACAGGGACATCACATACAGTAAGTCAGGAAGAACTAGAGGAAGAGGAAGATAGATATATTCTGCTTCTATTAACTAGAACAATACATATATATGTATATGTGTGTGTGTGTGTTGGGGGGGGGGGGGGTGTCCCTGGCACACATGTGTACTAGGACCCAACTAGAAATCCGAACAGAACTGTTTTATCTCATTCCTTATCAGCTAAAGCCTAAAGGCCACCAACTTCTAGACTCTACTACTCTAGAGTGCTATGACTTTTAATTGCTATGGATTATGGACTCCAGGAGCACACACATATACCTATGCAAAAGCTAGCTCAATGTACGTCAACATGCACATGACACAACTAATTAAAGGTGGTTTATCCATGCAGCCATATATTATTGATGCAACACCTACTGAAAGTAATTCTTATGGTGGATTTGAATATACTGGCATTCCAGATGGCATTCCTCTGCTGGAAGAGTACCTTACTGCATACTGCTCTCTGTCTGTAAGCATCACATTTCCTATGAGTTGATACTGGCTAAATTTATCGGCCACACTTACTGCTTTATCCCTCGGTCTCTTCTTTTAAAATGTTTCTCAGGCAAGACCCTGGCCTGCTGCAAATTGGAAGTTCTATATTGCCTTTTCACTGTTTAGAGGGGCATCTATATATGCAGGAGTATATCACAGATGGACTATGGTACTTATCTCCAACTCTTGAAATTTAATTTTTGCTTATCTATTCTCATTTATTTGATCTGGCACACAGGGTAATGCTTCAGGTGGTGAGCGTGCTAGATTTGCTGGCAAGATTGCTAATGCTATGGTTGACTGTGCCTGGGATTTCATAAGTAGAGAAAATGTCCTGCGAAAACAGCCTGCGATGGGTAATTATATTTCATAACCTCTCCAGTCTCTACATGCTATATAGTTAATCTTAAAACATTGTTGTTGTTTCTTAATAATGTTGGTAAAGCCATATCAAAATATAATATATGTTTAATATTAGGTATTCATGTCTCAAAAGCCTCATGGCAAGAATTCCATGGAGAGCGTGAAGGATTAATTTTGAAAAATAATCAAGGAAAGTTTGTTCCTAGTGAAAAGGTTATGCAGCTACAGAAGAAATTGATGAAGTTTATGGAAGATCACATATACCCAATGGAGAATGAGTTCTACAAACTTGCACAGTCGACCTCACGGTGGACAATACATCCAGAAGAAGAAAAGATAAAAGCCTTAGCGAAGAGAGAGGGGCTCTGGAACTTGTTTATTCCGGTATAAATCTTTTTTTAAAAGCCCATCACTTTTACCTGATACAGACATACATCATGTTATGCCCCCTATGTTAGTAATGTAGGGTGCATTTATTTTGGACTTTCTTCTAATCCAAATGTTTGATCTTCAGCTAGACAGTGCCGCTAGAGCAAGAGAGCTTCTGTTTGAGGATCGGTCTCATGCTTCTCCTGGAAGCACAGATGAGCTTTTGCTAGGTGCAGGTCTCACAAATCTTGAATATGGATATCTGTGTGAGATTATGGGCCGTTCCATTTGGGCCCCACAAATATTTAATTGTGGTGCACCTGACACAGGAAACATGGAAGTAAGATACAGCAATCATGTTCTTTTATAGGAAATATTTTAAAAGACACGCATATTATTTTGTACCATTGATTGAGCATATTTTGAGGAGTGACACTATGTATTCTGTCTCATTATAGGTCTTGTTGAGATATGGGACTAAGGAGCAACAAAAGCAATGGCTTATTCCTTTGTTGGAAGGGAACATTCGTTCAGGATTTGCAATGACAGAACCACAAGTTGCATCTTCAGATGCAACTAATATAGAGTGTTCAATATCCAGGTAAGGAAAAGGAAAAAAATAATATTCACGTGCATATTGTTGGTATTCATCAATGCTGTTGCTCTTTAGTAACAAGTTATTATCTGTTCGAGGGATTGCATCCCTAATTCAGTGTATATTTGAGGAAACTAATGATGTTGTAGTTTAAGCTTCGTATAGTTTATACAAATGATGTCACTTTGTTTAAGCTGTGCATCGTGCCTTTGTGTTCACCCGGATTTTATTTGCCCTCGACAGGCAAGGAGATTCCTATGTGATAAATGGAACAAAGTGGTGGACCAGTGGAGCTATGGACCCAAGGTGCCAAATCCTGATATTAATGGTAACTAAAACATCTATCGATGAAGGTGTGCTTCTAGTGGTTCATTTTTTCTTTTAATGCTAAAGTTGTTTGTTTCTATACAGGGGAAGACAGATTTTTCTGCGCCAAAACATAAACAACAATCAATGATTTTAGTTAATATCAACACACCTGGAGTAAAGATAAGGAGACCATTGTTAGTATTTGGTTTTGATGATGCACCTCATGGGCATGCAGAGATTACTTTTGAGAACGTGTGTGTTCCAGCCACAAATATCCTCCTTGGGGAAGGCCGGGGTTTTGAGATTGCTCAGGTAATCCGTATTGTGCTGCTTGTACCAATAATGGTAATGTAATATGTGCTCTCCAGATCATATTTAAAGATTCTCTGCACTCTGCAGGGAAGGCTAGGGCCTGGAAGATTACATCATTGCATGAGACTAATCGGGGTAGCAGAACGTGGCATGAATTTGATGGTTGAGAGGGCCTTAAGTAGGATCACGTTTGGAAAAAGGATTGCTCAACATGGGTCCTTTTTATCAGATCTGGCCAAGGTACGGACTGTTTGACTGCTTAAGCATGTTTGTTTATGAAACTCTGAATTGATAAATGATTCGGCTTAATCGACAAAGCATAAAACATCATCTTTTTTATTACTCGGTTTAGGAATGTTTCCTCATTAAGTTTTTGTACCTTTTCATGTGGTGTTCTGTTCTTTGCATTCGGTTAACATGCATGTGGAATCCAGTGCCGGATAGAACTGGAGCAGGCGAGACTTCTGGTGCTCGAAGCAGCCGATCAACTTGACCGACATGGGAACAAGAATGCTCGTGGGATCCTCGCAATGGCCAAGGTAAATCAAGGATGAGCACCTTGTTTATAATCCTTCAAACAACAACAACAACAACAACAACAAAAATCAGCGAAATCTGGCCGTCCTGTAGGTGGCAGCTCCAAATATGGCTCTGAAAGTGCTTGACATGGCAATGCAAGTTCATGGTGCTGCTGGCCTGTCATCAGACACGGTCCTATCACATCTATGGGCAACTTCTAGGACACTGCGTATTGCAGACGGCCCTGATGAAGTCCATCTCGGGACCATCGCGAAGCTGGAGCTGCAAAGAGCCAGGATGTAGTCTCGTCACGATAACACATCCAGGTCTCATGAATAAAATACAAGAGAGAAATCGTTCTAATGGTATCCTAAGTAAAAGCTATCGTGATTCTGTAATTCCCGTGTGTTTAGTTAGGTTGTATATTTTGAAAAAGTTATCGTGATTATGTGATTATGCAAATAGCACTCAATAACATTTGTAATGTAACGTAAATTTTTTCAACTAAAAACGATTTCAAACCTGAGCCTAACCACTCTTATTCCAAATCACTGTGATCTATGAACCAAAAAAAAACATATCCAGAGTGTGCCCGGAAGCTAGTACTTCAGCTGAAGCCCAGGGCAAAGGGGAATGAAGTGGAGTTAAGCCAGAGGTCGCCCTGCACGAAGGCGAGCACGGTGAAGTTGCTGGCGTCGGTGGCGTTGGTGAGCACGTGGTACCCCGGCCACGACACCCTCGCCGACGTGTCGGCGCCGGCGCCGTGGTTATTGTACTCGGCGTAGTAGAGCGTGTCGAGCGCGAAGCTGCCGTTCCACTCGAGCCAGCCCCTGGGATGTACCAGGCTCTCCATCTTGGTCTGCAGGAACACCGTGCGCGAGTACGCCTTCCAGGGGCGGCCGAGGTAGGAGGAGAAGTTGGCCTGCACCGGGGCGAGGTCGGCGGCGGCGGCGACCTTGCAGCCCTGGATGGCGATGCCGGTGTTCTGGTTGGGGTCCTCGCGGCCCTGCGCCGTGAACACGTTCTTCTGGTTGGGGTCCGGGCGGCGCGCGTAGAGGTTGCAGCTCTGGAGCACGACGGCGGCGTCGCCGAAGACGAAGTCCACGGTGCCGTAGATGTCGCAGTCGCGGTAGAACTGCCGCAGCGAGTGCACGTACAGCGTGTCCTGGTACCCCGCGAAGCTGCACCGGTAGAACGCCGCCAGGTCGCCGTTCACCCGCAGCGCCACCGCCTGGTGCTTGCTTGGCCCCGCCGCGTTCTCCACCGTGATGTCCCGCGCCAGGAACCCCGTCCCCGCCACGGCTGCAATGCCAATTACGCCATTGTCACTGTCAGTTCTACCCACCGATCAAGCTCAACTGAAAAATGCACACACGTCAGCACCCATGACCATGGTTTCTTTGTCGATTTTTTTTTAAAAATATTTTTTTTAAAAAAAAAATCAATTTTGATATATGGTTTGAAAAAATTGTAAATACGGACACTTGTCGGCGCACCATCGGTCAACCTAGTTTGGCCGAACATTACTGATCTGACACATTTCGGCCAATGGTTGATCGAACTAGTTCACGTGACCAAGATCAAAACATGATCTATCAATCTAGATCGAATCATGTCTTGGTATAATAAGATCAAACCCAGGACCTTCATTCTAAGAAGCTTAGGTTTGCCAACTGAGCTAAGTGAGTAATTGAAAAATATTATGAGAAATTATAATTGGTTTATCGGGTGATTTAGGCTAGTTTAGCTTAGATTGGCCGACCAAGTACTGGAATTTGTCAAACGAAGCGCGACCTTAGATCGGCCGATGATTGATCGACGAATGTCCATTTCTGCTATTTTTTAAACTGATGTACTTAATTTGAAATTTTGTTAAAAAAATTCTTTCTCTGTCACTGTTTTCAAAGAAAAAGTCCACATTTATTTCTGAATCCGATGCTATACATACTGTCCATTTCCGATAATCGTCTGGACCGATCAGGATCCAATCAGATCCGTTTCCCCCTGGTACACTTGCATTCATGGTGCAGCTGATGATGACTGCAACTTACACCAACAACAAACGCGTCATGACTGGTTGCTGGTATGAATCTGTCTGTCTGCGAGAGAAGCAATTTGATGTAACCCCCACGGGGGACCAGATCGGCTCCACTTCACATCCACCCAACAAAAAGGGAAGAGGAAAGAGATCGAGAAAGAGAAGATGAAACCAATCCTCCGAAAGGGATTCCGTGGTGTTATAATTTGCATCAAGAAAAATTTGATCTTTGCAAGAATGCATCTCCCCTCCGATTTTAATGGCGTCTCCCCTCACCTGACCTAACCATTCCCGTGATGCCACGAGCAATGGCTGTACTCTACCGCATTGAAAACCGCCTCCCGGCTTCGGTGCGTTTGGTCCTTGAATTGAACTTGCAAGTGTTGCATTTCAAGTTCAATCCACTCACGGATCGGTTGGGTGTCTGTGATCTGAACCATTTCTGTTTCGAAAAAGAAGTTGGAACTTGGAGATGGCCCAAGAACAGGAGATGGCCCGTGTGAGATCATCTCTAACTCCGGTGCTTGTACTATCTAGATATTATTATGTACAGTTCACTCGCGGATGCGTTGCAAGATTGAATTTTTTGCACGAATTGAAGGATAATTTAAGGTTGGAATTGAAAGGGGCGGGGACGCGGGGTACGGTACCTAGCGTGGCGGAGCGGAAGGTGGTGGAGTTGTCGACGACGTTGCGGCTGGCCTTGATGACCGTCTTCCACATGCCGTCGCCGACGAACATGATGTTGGTCTTCTCGCTCCCGACCTCCACGTTCTCGAAGTACCCGCCGGCCTTTATGTATATCACGAACCGCGTTAAGCTCTTGTTCGGCGCCGCCGCCACCGCCTCCCTCACCGTCGTGAAGTTCCCGCTCCCGTCCTTGGCCACCACCACGTCCGCCGTTGGCACGCCGTCCTGCGCCTGCTGCTGCAGCCGCCTCCGGTCCGACGCCGACACCCACGACGGGAACCCGTGCCGCACACGCCCGTACCCCTCCAGCGCGTCCTCCGCGCGGAGGCCCCGCCCGCGCCGCCGCTGCGGGAGGCGGCGAAGCATGGCGAGAGAGTTGGACACCAGATGGGCGACGTGGTAGATGTTGCCCTGGATGTAGGGCCGGACGCGCCCGTCCTCCGAGGTGGATGGGCCGGCGAAGCCGTCCAAGCAAGTGTACTGGTTCGTCATGGCGGCCGACAGCACGGTCTGCACGGCGGCGATGGAGTCCTCCGAGGTGTGGTTTCCAGCAGAGAGATCGTCGGCCGCCGTGGCCAGTTGCTCCAGCGTGTGCCCGAACAGCTCGAGGCAGTCGGACAGGGCGAGCCGGTCGCGCATGCGCAGCCCCTGCGACCGCCGGAGGTAGGACGTGCAGTTGGCCGAGGACGCGCGCACCGCGGACGCCGCGCGCCCCACGACGTCCGAGATCACGTCCCGCAGCGGCTTCTGCGCGAGGTTGGGGATGGTAGCCAGCGTCGACACGCACACGTCCCGGTGCAGCGTGCCGGCGCAATGCCGGTCCACGGCGGCCGCGTGCTCCGCATCAGCATTACTATCAACAAGCACCCGCGCACGGTGACCGTCGTCCCCGACGGCGAATGCCTTCTGGGAGGAGAGGAAGCTGAGCAGCAGCAGCAGCAGGAGCAGGGAGAGGAATGCGGTCGTGGTGGACATAACAAGGGCAGCAAGAACAGCAAGAGCTCCTGTGAAATGCTGTGCAAGATGCAGATGTGCAACAGGAGCACACTATACTAGTGCGAGATGCTCATGGTGTTTCAGAAATCACAAGTAGAGAAACTTAAAATGCCAGAGTGCGTCACGAGTTCATCTGCGTGCCAAGATTCAGAGACGCGCCTTGGTTCCTTTTTTTTCGTTTATTTGAGTCTGACAAAAAGGGTACAGATGTTCTTGGCACAAAGGTCAAATCGGGCACGTGAAACAGGGTCATATACATATACTCAAATGTAAGCCAAGAAAGCAGAGAATTGTTCAGAGTGTAGTAGTAGTCAGTCACATTCACCCAGACCCCACAGATGAACAGACTTGGAGCTGTTCGTTTATAATCAAATTGAGGAAGGGGATCGAGGGGAATCGGAAGATATTGAGGGCTAGTTTGGGAGCCCACAATCCCGGCCCATTCCCTGGGGATGGGCCGGGATTTTGAACTAAAATCCCGGCCCATCCCCAGGGAATGGGCCGGGATTGAAAGTTCCCAAACAGGCCCTGAAGGAGATTTATACTCTAATCTCCTCAATCCCTTCCAATCTCTATCTAACTGAGCAAGCTCTTATAGGAACGAGGGAGGCGATGGAGCAGAACATTTCTCTTGCTCTTGCAGCAGAACTGACGAAATAAACATGCAAAAAATTCGCAGAAAATGCTCCAAGACGCTGTAGTTTTCTTTTTCAGATTTACACCTGATAGCTTCGTGTCAGATGTTCTTCTTGATTTATTTCAAATAATACATTTCTATTCAAAATTTCAAATTTGATACGCGTATTTCAGTATTTACAAAAATAACTTCCGTCAAGCTACGGTGTAGTGATCTAGACCGATCGGTTTGTCAATTGGACTAGATCTAGCTTAATTAGCCTAAATCGGTAGATGATATGTTGATCTAGAGTGAATTGACCTAGATTGATATATCAAACACCGACAGAAGCTTAATGTCAGCCGATCAGTCTAGATCGACATACCATCTATCGATCTAGTGCGTAGACCGAATACTAATAAAAAACTATTTTTGTAAATTCACTGAGTGTCATCATGTAGCCCAAAGAGAGCGAGGTCTGGAGCAGGCCGAATCATAAACGGCCCAACTGCACGCAAAAGCCTCGTTCTTGCACCACATTCGCGAGGATCATGCCGTGCAGATGATCGGGAGGGAGGGCCCGGAACTGGAAGGCTGGAACCTCGATCGATCGCCTTCTCCACCGTCATGTCACGCTCACGTCGCCGGCGAGCAAGCGTTCGTCGCGGCCATCTGAGTCCTCGAGGTCGTATTTCTCGACCTCGATCCGCACCTGTCCCATGAATAATTAAGGTCCGTGTCGCTCTGCCGGCCGCTAGCTGCGCTCGCTCGTGCGCGCGGCCGCGAGATATGTATGCATGTGTGCTGCTTGCATTGCTTGGATGGTAGCTCCTGCGCCGGCCATGCCGCCGCGCTCGCTCGTGCAGTGTCTCGCTCGACGCGCGCGCGCCGGACGTACTACGTACGTACGTACGTACGGCGGTGACGCGCGCGCGGCGTGCATCGACCGGGCCATGATGGCATGCATTCACTCATGGGATCGATCGATCGCTTATGAACAGCCGCTGCATTAGTTTCGTTCTCGCTCCCAGTCGCAATCTTGCATGCCTCTTCTCTTGATCGACATCTGCCCGAGATGAGCTGCAGATTAAAGATGTAAGGTAATTAAACCCTAGGATAGATCATATCCCCCGGCCTGTACTAGCAGACAATGATGTTATATATGTGTGTAGTACGTAGAAGCTAGTCCATGGAGATTGGTACGCTGTAACCCTAGCATCATATATATCCCTAATCCCTCTGTGCTAGCTGTTCCTTGTACTACTACTGATCATGATGACTAGAATATACTCATGCACATATTTGCCATTAATTTCCGCATCAAATGGCAAAATAGATGAGAACTGTAAACTTAATTATCTCGTTCCATATACATGCACAAAAAGGAAGACTGAAGACTGAAAATTCAGATGGCAAGTGCAGAATAAGGTGGAAAAAATTTGACAGTAATTTGATTATTTTCCCTTCACCTCTCATCAAATACTTGTCATGATCCTTGTCAATGTAAGCTAAGACAACAGTAAACTACTCGTGGATATATTCAAGGTTAATTGGGGTCTTACATTTATTAGCTCTAGCTGTTAAGTTGTAGACTGTTGATCAAGCAAACAGACATACAAATTTTGATGGTAGTCGATCATCAGGAATCCAATGAGGCTGGCAGTGTCAATTATTACCAAGAAAACAAACCAAGGAATGAATGGCTCCAATAACGAACCATGAAAATCAGCCAAGAAAACAAACAATTGGACGTGCATTCACGTTACTTGTGGCTTATCATTTGGGACAAATTAACTAACCAACACGCGAACCAGGAAGAAGACAAGCAAGCCGTGCCATTTCTTTAGGGAGCACGAGCGAGCTAAGCTACATGCGTTACTGTGCTCTCGTGATCAACTCTGCTTGTGAATGGGACACAGCAACATCGATCATACCTTGGAGCTGAAGTGATCAAGCGGCGGCGGTGAGAATGTCTCGGAGGGCGAGCTCGAATTAAGCAGAGAATATCATCACGTACATCTCCATGCATGCGGAGAGCGGCGCGCCAGCTCGATCTGGATTTGCTTGTCCGCTGCTACATATCACGAGTGGCCGATAACCTGCAGGCGCCATCAGATGTCTATCCCCCATGCCTATACACGCAGATTTCTTCTGAATTCTGATGCTAAAACTAGTACGACAAGTAGCCTTGATCGTGTCTTGATGACAGCATCATATCGTTGCATTGCGTGCACTGGATCAGCTCGTCTTCAATTCCTTCGATGCGCTTCGCGGGAAATTTAAACGTCTCTTAAATCATACAACTTAAACCGCTGCCTTTTTGTTTCATATGCCCACGTTAGTTTACCCATCCCTCCAAGCTATGATCTAATAGCACGCCGTCGCCAGAGAAGAAACCGTCTTTGAAGGTAAAATTCCTTGGGTCCCAGACTCCGAGTTACCTGTAACTTGCAGAAAGAGACTTGAAATTAATAGACTTGAAGCTTGGAGACTGAAAAAAGTTATTGGACCGGGTGCACAGTTTGCAGTTTGCAGTTTGCAGTTCAGTTGTTTATTCAGAGTAGTAAATAGCTGATAAGTTCATGGATTGGCGCTTGAAAGAGTTCAAAGATATCTGAAACTTGACTTGATTATTCCCTGGAGTTTGGGTTATTATCATATGATTCATATCACTGCACCCTCGCTCGTGACACTTGCCTCTATACTAGTTAATTTATCAGCAAGTTGCCCGGACAACTGTACGATTCTTCTTTGACAGTTTTTGACATTTTGCGTCATGTTAATTATTTGTCGTCTGCTCATCTGGAAATTTCAAGAACCGAATGAACATGGCACGTACTGTGCATGGCAAAGAGGAGACTGAAAACGATATGATGCATGTGTTTGGTGCGAGGTGTAGACGTACGTCTTCGTTGAACGGATCAATCGGTTGTTTTCAACTGTGCTTTGCCATCGCAAGTACACAACTTCTTGTTTTTTTTTGAAACAGCGGCAAAACGGATAAATATAAGAGAATTTTTACTACTCTTGAGTAGGTATATTTTTTTATAAAATCGATCAAAATTGGATAAATAAGAGATAAATAAATATTAGAGGAATTTCAAGAACCTTGAGTAGGTATATTTTCTATAAAATTGATCAAAATTGAAGAGGTCGTTTAGCCTAAAAAAAGTTAAACTACCACAAATCGAGTGATACTATATATGGACTCTCTAGAAAATCACCCAAACAAATTAAATGACACATGGTCCATTATTCTATGGAACTGACCATGCATCAAGAGCACACACACTGCACGTCGTTAACCTGGGATATGATCTGGAAGAACTCATATATTTCAACGTAAACACAAAGTTTTTTTTTGTTTTGTTGCTCATCAACAACAGATCGAGTAAACGGAGTAGCGATGCTGCAACATATGATAAAAGGATGGTCTCACCGGATTGTTCGAGCCAAACCCAAGCAAGCTAGCAGGCGTACGTACAGTGGTCTGTTCAATATTCAGACGTATCTGACGACAGGACTAACTAATAGTACTCTGAATTGAACCATGATTAATTTGTGATATCGATCTCTACCATAACCACCGTAGCCTACGACTAAGCTAATCGATTTAATTTGCCGATGCAGAATGCATGCAATTCTGCATTGTATTATTGATTATGTGCAGCGTATCAATCTCTCTCTCCACTTGCGTTCGTACGTGTCGCCGTCGCCATATGCAAATTGTGAAGTCGATTTTTGGCCGCGTTTTATCTCTAGAATTTAAAACCAAAGTCAAACTCTCTGCACACACGGCGCCTGTCTTGCATCTATCTGCAGTGTTATTAATGGCACTCATCTGTATTTTCCATGTCACTTATAAACCTACACATTACTATTTACTAATTCAATATTACTATCTTGTTATATCATCATGTTTTGATGTTGTGTAGTGTAAAATGTCTCGTAAAATATCGACTCAGTTTCATCATTTAATATATTGTCACATCAACTTTATCCAATATGCCATACTATCTAATTATATAAAAAAGCATTAAATTAAAACTGTCCTAAGCTCAACATGTATGCATGCACGTGCTTGCAACGACACTTCTTGACTAGAAATATCTTCAACTTCAAGTGACTTAATTCTGGAATTTTTTTAAAAATATTTTTTTAAAAAAATATATATATATATATATCCGTTTGAAAAATTTGCAAAAGTAGCATGCGGTTGGCACTTGAAGTACCAACTGGAGCTGACGTGGCACCAGTCGTCACTACAAGTGCCGACCGCACGTTACTTCTTCAATTTTTTGAAACGTGCATACATATTTGATTTTTTTAAAAAAATATTATTTAAAAAAAAAATAATTCTGAACCTTCAATTCTGAATGATATATGAGTCAGTTATTGAAGATTTGCATTATCTTTTGCTGCCCCATCAGCAAATTTAAATCAAGGTCGAAAAAATGAGAAAAAAAATATAGGAATTTAAACATGAAATAAGAATAAAGATTGGAACATGAATCTGAATCAAATACGAGTATAATTTATTGATATATTGAGTTTGAATGGGAAAACATTGAAATCATATAAAATACATGTACCCTAGACGTGCAAATTAATCTATGCACAATGCTGATTTTTTTTAAAAAAAAAACAAATCTGGTAGTCGAACGTGGCTACGTTCGGCTGATTCAGTACCAAACGTGGCTTGACGTGACCACATTCAGCGGATACACGATGATGGGAGACTATTTTTGCAATTTTTAGAATTCAGCTACCAAATTTGAATTTTTTTAAAACATATTATTAAAAAAATTCGCACAATGCTATATATGCACATGGAGACACAATGCTAGTAGATGTTTGTGCATTGTACTAATCCTCACGAAATTAATTTTCAGTCGTTGATTTGACTGCATGCACAATGCATGCCCTCTACAGAAATTCAGAAGCCACATCAAAACTAAAAAAAAAGAGATGCACAGAGAGAACGTACATTAATTGCAACGTACGTACGATCGGGTGTAGTGCAGTGGCCTGCTATATATATCAGCATGCAACGCGCGCAGGCCATGTCATCTGCAGGCGTCTCATGCATGCATTGATACACAAGTGTATCAGTATTCAGTACTATTAATATTTATATCAGCTGGTCGATCGATCGATCGCCGGCGATATGGCCTCTCTTCTGTCAATCGCGGTGCTCTTGTGTCTCGCGGCGGCGGCGGCGGCGCAGCTGTCGACGAGCTTCTACGACACGTCGTGCCCGAGAGCTCTGTCCACCATCAAGAGCGCCGTGACGGCCGCCGTGAACAACGAGGCTCGCATGGGGGCGTCGCTGCTCAGGCTGCACTTCCATGACTGCTTTGTCCAAGCAAGTCACTCGATCGTATCTCATCACTACTCGCTTTATTAATGCACTAATTAATATATATATAATTTACTAGCTATGCTCAGTTCTGTTTATGTCACGTTGCTGCACTCTGCGACCAGGATTAGTTTATCAACGCTGCATGAGCATGATCGATCTCCTCCCTTTTGTCAGTTCAGTTGCATTATTGGACTGTCAGAATTACTGACCTCAAAAGGCCATGCAGAGAGATCGAGCTAGATTTCATTTCCAAAAGCAGCTAGCTTTGACCATATCTAGCGTGATATATAATTGCAAGAACTTCTCACTCTCATACGTAGTGTCACTAATTAACAAAAGGATCGATTTTATGGGGACGATGACGATGACTAAGAGAGTAACTGTCTCTTATCAGGGATGCGATGCGTCCGTACTGCTGGCGGACACGGCCACCTTCACCGGCGAGCAGAACGCCCCTCCAAACAAGAACTCTCTCAGAGGGTTCAACGTCGTCGACAGCATCAAGACGCAGCTCGAAGGCATGTGCAAGCAGACCGTGTCATGCGCCGATATCCTCGCCGTCGCCGCCCGCGACTCCGTCGTCGCAGTAAGATCATCCCAGGCATCATATCCTCGCTCGCCTGCTACGTACCTAGCTATAGCTACCTCTGGCTTCGATCGACCTGATGAAACTAAACATGTTCTCCTAATTGTGCAGCTGGGAGGGCCGTCATGGACGGTTGGCCTTGGGAGGAGGGACTCCACCACGGCAAGCATGAGCCTCGCCAACAGCGACCTGCCTCCTCCTTTCCTCGACCTCGAGCAGCTCATCACCGCGTTCGCCAACAAGGGTTTCACCACCACCGACATGGTCGCTCTTTCCGGTAATATAAATCCGCATCGATCGATTGATCGGTTTCTTCCTCTTCTCTTGGTTTGCCCGATACTGCAAGCTAGTAATTTCGCGAGCTAGCAGCTAGCTGAAATGAGGTGCAGTGATCTCAATTCTCAACTAAGTCTGCATGCATGCATGGATCAATGGATGCTGCTATGCTGCAGGCGCGCACACAATCGGGCAGGCGCAGTGCCAGAACTTCAGGGACAGGATCTACAGCGAGACCAACATCGACTCGGCGTTCGCGGCGTCGCTGAGGGCCAACTGCCCACGGACTACAGGCGGCGGCGACAGCAACCTGGCGTCGCTGGACACGACGACGCCCGACGCGTTCGACAACGCGTACTACCGCAACCTGCTGTCCCAGAAGGGGCTCCTTCACTCCGACCAGGTGCTCTTCAACGGCAACAGCACCGACAACACGGTCAGGAACTTCGCCTCCAACACGGCGGCGTTCCGCAGCGCCTTTGCGTCCGCCATGGTGAAGATGTCCAACCTCAGCCCACTCACCGGCAGCCAGGGACAGATCAGGCTCACCTGCTCCAAAGTGAACTGAACTAGTCGAAGAATCACCACTACCGTATACAACAAATTACAAAAGCAATCACAATAAGTTCTGATTTCTTATAACTAGTAACTATGAAAGTTTAATTAATATATAGCTTAAAAACAAGCACTACTAGCTCTAGTGCGCAGCACACAGATCGAGTAGCAACCACCAGTCTAGCTAGAGCTAAAATGGTCGGCCCGTCGTCCCAGCTAGCTTCTGATAGATAAGTTCGATCAGATGAAAAATCAAATCACCAGCATGCATGCATGCATGGATTGCTTAATCATGTCATGGCTAGCAGCTAACCGGCCGGAAAGCAAGCTCTCTCAGATCGAAAATGATGGCACAACGATAATGTTGGCGAATTATATGCATGCATGTATGTAGTGCTCTTGCCGTGATTTGTTTGGATCAAAGACGTTAAGTTTCTCTGTCCCAATAAGTAATTAGGACGTATACGTACGTAAACAGCTAGCGTCGTTGTTGCCTTGGACAAGCAAAGCAAAGCAAAGCAAAGCAAAGCTAGCTAGCCTTTTGAAGTTAAATTATTAGTTCGATGGTTCCATTCCGGCGCGCTGTCTCGTCGTATGAAAGTTCCACACAAAAAGATGAACCGTGATGCATCCACAGCTCGCTAGTACGTACTAGTATTTGTCATATACTCGTACTAGCTCGTCACGAGCCGAACAATACTAGCTTGCACCAGTGTGTGTGTATATATATATACGTACTCAAGATCAATTATCAACGTGTAAACAAAAACGTCCATATTTCCCGGTCCTTAGCCTTGTGCAAAGTGAATCTAACGTCCTCAAATTGTTAACTCGGTCTATAAGCAATCATCTATACCCTGTTTTTTGATTGAAG
The DNA here is from genome assembly GCA_019279435.1 of Zizania palustris. NCBI lineage: Eukaryota > Viridiplantae > Streptophyta > Magnoliopsida > Poales > Poaceae > Zizania > Zizania palustris. Next base: position 69,110,850 of record JAAALK010000079.1, on the reverse strand, counting down.
CTCAGCTCGATCGGTTGCAAATCTAGTTAGAAATATAATATTAAGCGTGCTCTATCTTGCGGGAATAGTACATCCGGGTGATTTTTTGAGAAATTCTCGTATTACATTCTGACATACATGGCCTTCAAACACCTATAGATTTAGATTTATGGATTATTGTGCAACTGGAATATTTATGTCATTATTTCTAAAGTACATACGATTTTGTTCAGTGTTTAATTAGCTAAAGGGGACATCAAATAAGCTAAAAAAATACTCAAAATAGAAGCTTTTTCGTAAACAGAATCCACTTGTACGTTTATATAATATGAGAAATTTTACGGTATTTGAGAAGAAAACATGAGTTATTAAGTTAATTTTGATACATCTTGTTATCTTTACCGAAAATTATCAAAACTAATACTTAAAAAATATGAGATCTCTTTAAAAGCACGGTAAAATCACTCATGTAATAAATTTTGTATAAATAAGTCGTAACCAAACATGTAGCTATATAAGAGAAGAGGGTATAGCTAGCGATTCTCTTGCACGCCACGACCAACCCACAAAGTGAAGTCGATCATTCAGGCGTCAGAATTAAGCACACACTGCACTGCACGTATTACATCGTCATCGTCATGGTAGCTTGTGCGTCTTCTCTGAGCTTGACGGTGCTCGTTGCTGCCATGATGGCCTCGGCGGCGACGGCGCAGCTTTCGGCGACGTTCTATGACACGTCGTGCCCCAACGCTCTGTCCACCATCAGGAGCGCGGTGACGGCCGCCGTGAACAACGAGTCCCGCATGGGCGCCTCGCTGCTCAGGCTGCACTTCCACGACTGCTTCGTCGACGCAAGTCTCAGCAGCTCCGATGCATCCCATCCCATGGCTGCTTCCCCTCGCCGGCCGGCTGCTTTGTTTTTATTAATTTCTTCCGTTCCTGCAGGGCTGTGACGCGTCTGTTCTGCTGGCGGACAACGGAACGCTCGTCGGAGAGCAGGGGGCAATCCCCAATAATGGCTCTCTTCGAGGCTTCAGCGTCGTCGACAACATCAAGAGGCAGGTGGAGGCCGTGTGCCCGCGGACCGTCTCCTGCGCCGACATCCTCGCCGTCGCCGCCCGTGACTCTGTCGTCGCCGTAAGACAGTAGTGTATAACTGTATATATATGTATATCTACTGTACTGCATGTGAGCATGTCTCTCTCTCGATGAGCATGCGACGGTTCTTGCGCTTGCTTGCATGCAGCTCGGCGGACCGTCATGGACAGTTCTTCTTGGGAGGAGGGACTCCACGACGGCGAGCAAGACCAATGCAGAGAGGGACCTGCCTCCACCTAGCTTCGATCTCGTTAACCTCACCGCCTCGTTCGCTAACAAGAACCTCAGCACCGCCGACTTGGTTGCTCTCTCAGGTGAGCTCACACAGTCGCTCGAGGTTTGAGACAAGATCGATCTATGAGCCAAATGCTTTGATTTGTTTGCAGGTGCGCACACGATCGGGCAGGCGCAGTGCCAGAACTTCAGGGACAGGATCTACAACGAGACCCCCATCGACGCTTCCTTCGCGACGTCGCGCCAGGCCAACTGCCCACGGACAGCACCGACCGGCGACACCAACCTGGCGCCGCTGGACACGACGACGCCCAACGCGTTCGACAACGCCTACTACAGCAACCTCGTGTCCCAGAAGGGGCTCCTGCACTCCGACCAGGTGCTCTTCAACGGCAGCAGCACCGACAGCATGGTCTCCAACTTCGCCTCCAACGCGTCGGCGTTCAGCTCCGCCTTCGCGACGGCCATGGTGAACATGGGCAACATCGCCCCCAAGACAGGCACCGCCGGCGAGATCAGGCTCAACTGCTCCAGAGTCAACTAAACAGTGCGTCGTTGCATGCATGCGAGGATCGATGAGTACGTACGTACTATATATACCTCGATCGCTTTCTTTGTCCATCGTGTCATGCACGTACACGTGCATGCTTCCCGTTTCATCGCGGTTAGCTCGCCGGCCGGCCGGACGCCTCGTCGGACGACCATGTCTCTGTCGTCGCGCCTTTGCCACGACGGCATCGCCTCGCCTCCTTCCAAACGCCGTACTCCTTTTTCTTTAAATTTTTTAATAGTTTTGTCGTCATTATGAAATAATGTGTTTATTTTTTTCGTCATTTTGTCAAACGTACGTGTTGTCGTTATGGGTAATAATATAATTATGAAATGAAATGTTTATGTTGAGTCCTACATAACTTGAGATGAAAAACAAGAAGTCGATATGTCCGAGTGGTTAAGGAGACAGACTTGAAATCTGTTGGGCTACGCCCGCGCAGGTTCGAACCCTGCTGTCGACGAACTTTTAAAGTTTTTTATTTTACTTAGTTTCAAGTCCTGAAAATTACTTCTATTTTTGATTTTTTTTGACTTATGGGCCAGTGTTGTTCTTAGTGGATTGGCATGGCCTTTGAAATGAAACATGGCCCAATTGTTGCAAATCTCCTCTTTTATCCCCTCAACTTTAATTAGTTTTTGAACGCAGGAATTTTGATAATAATTCAACTAAATCATATAAATTTCCTTTCAAGATACTATATTCTAATTCCAAATGAGAGTTTTGCTTTGCCCACTGAATCTACCTCTACCTCTTAAGTCTGTTTGTTTTAGTTTAAAATTACAGTAATTCAGCTTATTTTCATAAGTTAAAATGAACAAACTTATTTATTATGACATACAAATTATAATAAATATAATAAGGTGAATTACTCTAATTCCAAACCGAAATAAACATCACATCAAAGTAAGTAAAACGAGAATTTTAATGGTTTTGGACTGTTCATTATTTTTGATATAACAACTTAGGTTTAAATAAAACGATATATTATCTCCTTACATTTCCTTCTATTTTTACAAGCAGAATTGCAAGATATTGAATTAAATGTGAGGATTAATTAGAAATACTATTTTCTCGGTGGGAGAGCACACGTTGAGTCCACTTGAAAATCTTTTTAATTAACCCAAATACAAAATATTAATATCGTAATTTGGTGGGCACGACGCAAGAGCATCTCTAAGAGATTAACTATATGACTACTTAAATTTGAATTTAAGTATGTTTTGTAAAAAATAAAGTTTTGAGAGTCCCCTAAATGAGTCTCTTTCCTAATCCATTCCCTAAATCACCATTTATCTCTCTCAAATATAGGATTAGTTTAGCAAGTCTCTATTTCTATTTGCACATATTTTTTCTCTGTTGCATGCATATTGTTTTCTCTATTACGCGTTATTATAGGTTAGACAATACACATATTTGAAATGTATCAAATATTTATACAAAATTATTACATATTATAAACTGTATTCGTAGGATTTAAAAACAGAGATCGAGATTATAGGGAAACTATTGTAAGGACATCTTCAATGGTATCTCTAAAATTTGACTCCCTATATGGTACTTTGGGATTCTTTTTAGGGACTTTAAATACATTTCTCTCCAATAGAATCTCTAAAATTGAGTTTGCATCTACGCTGCCTACTTGTAGGGAGCGAAAGAATAAATTTTAGAGAATCCTCATTTTTTGGAGTCATTTAGAGCATCTGTTATTGTAATCTTAAAATTTTAGAGAACGAAACTCTTTAGAGCTTCTCTTGAAGACGCTCTAAATTGAATAATTCTTAGGAAGAGATAGAGTTTAGATGATCCATATATGTGATTTAGGAAATAAAATTTAGGGTATTTCTCGGAGATGCCCTAATTTGTTTGAATTGCACGCGGTGATTTCAAAAACCGGTGAAATTTCTTGTGTTTTGAACAGTGTCGAGGGAGGAAGCAACCGGTTAATTTCCGATAAATGGACGTGTTTATTAATTAGCAGCCGTGTACAGGAGGAATCGGGTCCATTTTGGCAGGAAAAAAACAGAGCAACGTGTTCAATGCGCATGAACAATTTTGTTTTTGTTTTTTTGCTTGGAAATTTGGATTTGGTGCACTACTTTGAACTGTAATTCGGGGAAAACACGTGGAAATAAATTGGTAATTTGTTTTTTTTTCTTGGAAATTTGGACTTGGTACAGTATATATAACTCGGGGAAAACACGTGGAAGTACAAGGGTGTACACGTGGTCTTCGTATGTTCTTGACAGGACAAGCCAGGTAAGACTGATCTATTATTTTATTTGGAAAGTTTTATGATGCCTCTAATAATTATAAGCCATTCATTTTTATATATCTAAAGTTTCAGATTTAAACAAAAAATATTCTATAATTCTATTACCTCTCATTTTTTTCTTCTCTTTTCCTTCCCTTTCTCTGTCCGTTCTGCCGGCTCGACGGGCGGCTGGGGGCGGTGCAGCAGCAGGAGCATACGGGCAGTGGCGAGACAACACCAGAGCGGGAGCGTACGGGCGGCGGCAAGGCGAGGCGGTGGCGGGAGCAAGGCAGGACGGGTCGGCACGACAACAAACGAGCAACGACGGGGCGTTACAGGGCGGCGACAGGGCAAGTGCGCATCGCAGCGACGACGGCAACGGGGCACAACACGGTGGCGATGGTGGGGCGCACGCTAGGCGGCGACAGCACGGCGCGCTGACGACGATAGTGACGAGAGGACCGGAGAAAGAGGAGAGACAGGAAATAAATGTAAAAAATATTTTTTAATTAATTTAATTATATTTAATCAATGGTTATGATTGATTTTACCTATTACCTCTAGTAAACTCAAATTAGTAAAAGATAACCGAGCTGATCGATATAATATTAATCTCAATCTAATGATGGATACAATTAGATGGATACGTTAGATGAATACGACGAATGATTTAACCTCTCGTCTTAAATTAATAATTATAAAATTCCTCGGTTTAAAGTTTAGTTTATAGTTTAGAGTAATTAGGCGCGTGTGTACGAGGACGAGATACGCGCACAAAAAGCAGGGGCTGCTTTTAGACCACGTGAACGTTCTTAGTTGCTTCCTTTTTATACTGCCACGTGCCATCCATCACCTCAGCCGCCCACACCACCGGCCTCACTCAACAAGACTTTTAATTTCATAAAAACACACGCAATATATATATATATATATATATTATCCTACACTAAGTAAGTAGAAAATCTATTATTGAGAAAAAAATAGTACTTAATTGTTATTCTGCTAAGAAAGTAGAAAATCGACTGCTCCCGTGATCGGTGTAGAATAACGTTCTCGTATATATATATATTTATACTATTATAAAGTGGTCAAATCGTTTGGGTCCGCTCCGCAGCATACATGCCGAGAAGTCTCGTGCGCCCCAACCGCTCGGCATGCAAAGGAAGGCACAAGAAGAAAAAAATATACTTTTGTTTTGTAATTCTTTAATTTTGGTATCTTGCATAGAAGTATGGATTTTGTGTAAAACCCCTTAGATTTTTGAAACTAAGAATTTGGGCAAAGGTCTTTAAATTTCTAAAAAATCATATAAACTATAAATTTTGTATATAGATAATCTGATTTTTTTATCATCGTAGTAATAAAATAAGCTCCATCATAAAACACACAGAGCCGTTACTAGTAAAAATATAAACCAAAACGGTACAGGTGTTGGAGTAAAAACTCTATATAAATACATGCCACCGAATATCCACAAATATAAATACATATAAAAAATGATTGATATACATATACACATAAAATTGAGAAATTTTATAATACTTGAGAATGTATGGAAATATCGTGTACAATCGTGCAATCATGCAATCGTGCGATCTGGTGCATTCAATCAAGATCCAACGGTTATATATAAAAAAGTAAAAAAATATTAGGTTTATATGTAATCGTTGGATCTTAATTGGATGCACCAGATCGTACGATTGCATGATTACAGATTGTACAGGATATTTTCTCTAAAGGAGCCACATTTTTCAATGTTAATTTTGGTATCTTCTGAGACATAAAGATACAGAAGATACCAAAATTAACCCTAAAAAATGCATCTCAAATTTGATACGAAACTGTTGGCATCGACTACACATAATACTGGCACGATCGAGCAATGCATCTCAAATCTCAATTCACAAAGTCCCGCATGGCCATGGCCGCCTTCCTCTGAATTCCACTTCCCCACCCAAGAAAAAGTCGCGACTGAACGCGACGACGGCGCCAGCCGAGCAGACGCCGCCGCCCCGATGCCGCCCGCCACCGGCGCCGTCTCACCCGCGGCGGCGGGGGACGAGCCCGCCGGGAGGGTGCTCCTCGGCAGGTACGAGCTCGGAGTGCTCCTTGGCCGTGGCGCGTCCGCCAAGGTGTACCTCGCCCGCGACCTCCGCACCGGCCGCGATGTCGCCGTCAAGTCGTTTCCCAACCCCCGCCACGGCGGCGGGGAGAGCCCCCGCCCCGCGCACATCGAGCGGGAGGCGGCCATTCTACGCCGGCTGCGCCATCGCCACGTCACGCGCCTCCACGAGATTCTGGCCACCCGCAAGAAGGTTCACTTCGTTCTCGACCTTGCCGCCGGCGGCGAGCTGTTCTCCCTGCTCGACGCCTCCGGCCGGATGACGGAGGACCTCGCCCGCCACTACTTCCGGCAGCTCGTTTCCGCCGTCCGGTACTGCCATTCCCGCGGCGTCTACCACCGCGACATCAAGCCGGAGAATCTCCTCCTCGACGACGCCGGCGACCTCAAAGTCGCCGACTTTGGGCTCGGCGCGTTCGCGGGCGGCAGCCTCCACCACACCCTCTGTGGCACCCCGGCCTACGTGGCACCGGAGATCCTCTCGAGGAAGGGGTACCACCCGGCGAAGGTGGACATATGGTCCTGCGGCGTGGTGCTGTTCGTGCTCGCGGCGGGGTACCTCCCCTTCAACGACGCCAGCCTCGTCAACATGTACCGCAAGATCTACGCCGGCAAGTTCCGGTGCCCGAGCTGGTTCTCGCCGGAGCTCCGATGCCTGGTGCGCCGCATCCTGGACCCCAACCCGAACACCCGCATTGACACGGAGGAGATCATCAACCACCCATGGTTCCGTCAGGACGCGAACCAGGGCGCGATGGCGGCGCTGATGCATGGCCACGACGAGGAGGCATGGTTCAAGACCGAATTCAAGGAGGACATGGCCCGGGACATGGGCGCGTTCGACATACTAGCCTTCTCTCCCGGCTCCGACCTCTCCGGTCTGTTCGGGGCGGCGCCGGGCAAGGAAAGGGTGTTCGTCGGCGAGCCGGCGGCAGCTGTGCTAGGCCGAGTCGAGGAGGCCGGCAAGAACGAAGGATACCGCGTCAGAAGGGAAGGGAAGAGAGGCACCGGGCCGGTCTACGTCGAAGCCGACAGCACCGGCATTGTCGCAAAGGTCTGCGTCTTCAAGATCGCCGACTCGGTGTCCGTCGTCGAGGTGGTGAAGGGCGACGGCGCTGAGGCCGCCCATTTCTGGAAACACCAGCTCGAGCCGGCCGTGAAGCCTCCAACGGCGACCTGAGCGTTGGCGAGTTCACGTCTTCATCTCATCTTGTCTCATCCTGGACACAATACGCCATGAATCCTTGCTCTCTCTCCTGTGAACGTGAGCACTGCAGCAGCTGGTGATAACTGATAAGAGGAGCGCCGAGTAGCCACGAGATCTGATCAGATCTCATCTCTGTTTTGAATGAAAAGTTGATTTCTATTGATTGTCTCGTGTGTTATTACAGTACAGGTTACAGATATATATAGTATATGTACAGTCGCGTCACTTCGTAGAGTTGCGTCCGCCGTCACGTCGGTTTGAAGCGTCACGTCCTTCCGTCCTTCGGCCGTCGCGTCTGCTGCATGCGCGCTGAACCGGCGCCTTTTGCTGCTGCTCTGGCCGGATGCATGCAAGCAACCGCAGCAGGGTGCTGCTGCTTTGGCAAAAAGGTGGCACGGCTTTTCATGAGGAAAAGCTGCCGTAACACTCCCCCTTAATCGAATTTTAAACTATATGATTGATATCATATGATTCGATTACTCCAGCAATCCTTTTTTTTAGGAATTTTGAGAGTAATTTTATAAAGATAATAGTATAACCCAATATGATCTGATGATCATAAATGAAGCATATTTTATAAAGTTACTCCCCCTGAATTTTGCAAATCACGTAATCTTTGCATACCTATTCCTTTAACATATTTTTGGAATGTTGAAGTTGGTAGCGATTTTGTAAATAAATCTGCTAGATTTTCACATGATTTTGTTTGTAAAACTGTTATTTCCCCATTTTTTTGTAACTCATGTGGGAAAAACAATTTAGGGGCAATATGCTTAGTTATATTATTTTTAATGTAACCAGTTTGCATCTGGGCGATACATGCAGCATTATCTTCATAGATAATTGTGGGTGATTCTGATGAACCAACATTGCATGTTCGTTGTATATGATTAATCATTCTTCGAAGCCATACACATTCTCGTGAAGCTTCATATAAAGCTATAATTTCAGAATGATTAGTCGATGTAGCAACAAGGGTTTGCTTTGAGGATTTCCATGAAATGGCAGTACCTCCATATAGGAAAACAAATCCTGTTTGTGATCTGGCATTATGTGGATCAGACATATACCCAGCATCAGTATATCCTATCATGGATAAGTCTTGATTTTTCTGATAGAATAAACCAAGATCTCTTGTACCATTTAGATATCTTAAGATTTGTTTTGCTCCAACAAAATGTCTTTTAGTTGGTGCCGCACTATGTCTGGCTAGCAAATTTACCGCAAATGCAATGTCCGGTCTTGTACAATTTGCTAGATACATCAGTGCTCCTATTATACTTAAATATGGAACATCAGGTCCCAATAGTTCTTCACCTTCTTCCCTAGGTCGGAATGGATCTTTATCCATTTCTAGAGATCGAACGACCATAGGAGTCTTTGATGGATATGATTTATCCATATTAAATTTCTGCAATATTTTTTCAATATATGCAGATTGGTGAATTAATATTCCTGATGGAAGATGTTCAAGTTGTAAGCCCAAACAGAATTTAGTTTTACCTAAATCCTTCATTTCAAATTCCGTCTTAAGATGATTGCTAGCTTCAATTATATCTTGTGTAGTTCCAATGATGTTGAGATCATCAACATACACTGAAATGATACAAAATCCAGTGATGGACCTTTTAATAAATACACAAGGACAATCATCATTGTTAGAATAACCTTTCTTAAGTAAGAATTCACTTAGTCGGTTGTACCACATTCTACCCGACTGTTTTAAGCCATAGAGTGACTTTTGTAATTTTACACAAAATTTGTTGCGATTTATATTTGGATTCGGAGTATCAAGTCCTTCAGGGACTTTCATGTAAATGTCTGAATCCAATGACCCATATAAGTATGCGGTCACAACATCCATTAACTGCATAGATAAATTCATTTGTACTGCCAATGATATTAAGTATCGGAAAGTTATTCCACTCATAACCGGAGAATATGTTTCATCATAATCGATGCCGGGTCTCTGCGTGAACCCTTGCGCTACAAGTCTCGCTTTGTATCTCACCACCTCATTGTTTTCATTTCGTTTGCGAACAAAAACCCATTTCGATCCAACGGGGAAAACATTTTGAGGAGTAGGTATTACTGATGTAAATACCTCTCTTTTCCTTAGCGAGCTTAATTCTGCCTCAATAGCTTCTTTCCATTTGATCCAGTCTGAGCGCTTAAGGCACTCTGCCATGGTCTTAGGTTCTGGATCTTCCTCGAGGTCTTTAGCTATACTTGAGGAGAAATATATGTCGACAATTGTAGTCTTTCTATTATAAGATTCTCCTGAATTAATGTAATTGGTGGATATTTCTTCTAACTCTTGAGTATTTCCCATATTAATAGAGTTAGTTATTTCCGATGGTCTAGCATTTGTATTGGTGCACCCATCTATGCTAGATTTAGGATGAGAATCATCCGTTTGGTGTCTTTCAACATGAGGTTGAATTTCATTTACTGTTTTAGAAGATATCTTCCTTTGTTTTTTAGATTGCTTTTGAGAAGCATCAGTTGCAACCAGATCTCTCCCCCTGATCTTAGGATTTGGGAGTTGAGTTGTTTGATGAGGTATTTCAACTCTTTCTGGTGCATTAACTGCAGGAATATGAGATTTTGTGACACCCTTATAATCAGTAAATGCGTCTGGCAGGTTATTTGCAAGATGTTGCAAATTTATTATTCTCCGAACTTCTTGCTCGGATTCTATAGTACGTGGGTCTAATGATTGAAAACCAGTGGCGTTCCAATCAATTTCCTGGCATTTATTATGGTACAAATCTCCCCCTAATGCCGGGAAATTATCTTCATCGAAGATGCAATCAGCATACCGGGCGGTAAATAAATCCCCTGTTAGGGGTTCGAGGTATTTAATGATTGACGGTGAATGATACCCGATATATACGCCTAATTTTCTATGGGGACCCATAGAGGTACGCTGTGGTGGTGATATCGGTACGTATACAGCGCAACCGAATATTCGCAGATGGGAAATACTAGGTTGATTTCCACGTACTAATTGTAACGGGGAAGTTACATGATATGCAGTTGGTCTAATTTGTATTAAATCTGCGGCGTGTAAGACCGCATGACCCCAACAAGAGGTTGGTAATTTGCAATTATGTAAAAGTGGTCTCGCAATTAATTTTATTCTCTTGATTAGAGATTCAGCAAGCCCATTTTGGGTATGAACATAAGGTACCGAGTGTTCTAGATTGATACCTAGAGCCATACAATAATCATTAAATGCTCGTGAACTAAATTCAGCGGCATTGTCCATCCTAATAGTTTTTATCCTATGTTCAGGATGGTTAGCTCTTAATTTGATAATTTGAGCCATTAATTTTGCAAATGCATGGTTCCTTGTAGATAAGAGACATACATGGGACCATCGTGTGGATGCATCTATAAGCACCATAAAGTACCTAAATGGTCCAGATAATGGTTGTATAGGACCACAAATGTCTCCTTGAATGCGTTCAAGGAAACTGATTTGTTCATTTTTAATTTTAAGATATGATGGTCTTAAAATTAATTTTCCTGTGGCACATGCAGTGCATGTAAAATCTGATGATCCAGGAAATCTTGCAAGATTAATATTGTGACCTATGGAGTTGCTAATAATTTTTCTCATCATCCCTATTCCGGGGTGACCAAGGCGATTGTGCCAAGTCTTGAATTTATCAAGATTTTGAAAAATTATTTTAAACGCAACATGTGATACGGGTTTTATGTATGTGTAGTATAAACCAGATGAAAATGAAGGAAATTTCTCAAGTATCTCTTTGTTTAATCCGTTGGATTTAGTGAGAAATAAGTATTCTACATTATTTTCAGTTTGGGTTTCAATATGATAGCCATTTAGACGGATGTCTTTATAGCTAAGCAATGTACGAGTTGAATCGGGATACAAGAGTGCATCCTCAATTATTAACTTTGTACCCATTGGGAGCGTAATCGTGGCTCGGCCTGAGCCTACAATTAGTGCATCGCGTCCAGCGATAGTCATGATATTTCCATGTTTCTTATGAAGATTTTGGAAATATTTAAGCTCACGTAGAATGGTGTTAGTAGAACCACTATCTACTAAACAGATTTCCTCATCTTCCATCTATTGTAAAATCCCGTAAATAATTATAATAAATAAAATAAAATAAAATAAAACGAGATGAAGAGATATGATATATATATATATATGATGTTCATAATAACATGTCAAATACATATTACAATATATGTTTTTATGTTTATACAACATTTATAATTTTTAATTTGGCTATATTACATATGAAATATGTATAAATTTATTTGAGATCCCCATATATATCTTCAGTGTGATATTCGACTATCATATTGTCGATATTGGATGGGTCTTGCTCCTTCTTTTGAACTTCATTTTGTTGGGCGCTTTGAGAAGGTCCCGCAGGTAAGTCGTTGACTTGTTGTTCATTGAAGTGCGTCTCAAACTTATTCCGACGAACTTGCTTATCCTTACCAAACTTTAGATAAAGTTCAGCCAAATGCTTTGGGATCCTACATTTGTTAGTACGATGATTCGTACAACCACACCTTTGACAAATTTCAGATTTGTCTTTAGGATTGTCCTTAAATGAACTTTTCCCTTTATTTGTCTTATACCCATGCCTGTTGTTTTGAAACTTTGACTTTCCCTTAAAGTTTTTATTCCGTTTGTTGCCATGAAATTTAGTATGCTGAGAGTTAAAATGTACTTCAGGGAGAGGAGCTGCGCCTGTTGGGCGATTTTGATGATTTTTCATCAAAAGTTCATCATGCTTCTCCGCCTGAAGTAATGTGTATATTAACTCAGAATACTTTGTATATTTCTGTTGGCGATATTGCTGTTGCAATACCCGGAATGTTGGATGGAAAGTACATAAAGTTTTTTCGATCATTGCTTCTTCCGAAACAGGTTGATCACAAAATTTCAATTTAGAACAGATTTTATGTACGGCGGAATTATAATCTGCTACTGATTTGAAATCTTGAAAACGAATTAGTGACCATTCGCGTTGGGCTTCGGGTAATATGACATTTTTCTGCTGCTCATATCGATCTTTAAGAGATTTCCATAGAGCAAGGGGGTCTTCTTCCATCACATATTCAGATTTTAAATCTGAGTGTAGATGATGGCGCAGAAAATGGAGTGTGGCGTATTTATTGTAGTCTGGGATCTCAGGTGCATTTGGTATTGGATCCATAATGGTATTAATACATCGACGAGCTGTTAAATTTATTTTAACATCTTGTGCCCATGTCAAATAATTACTACCATCTAAAGCAAGTTCAGGGAATTCTTTCTTGGAAATATCAGCCATGTCCTACATGTAGGGACATATTTTAATTTACTAAGAGAGTAAATAAATATAAATGTTGTAAAAAAAAATGCTAAATTATGTATAACACATAGTGTAGATGACTTTTTAAATGTATAGGTAATGATTTACCATTTATATGTTTGTGTAATATTCCTGATGGATTAAACAACATATAAAGTTCATTTTATATGAACAAATTGGTATTTTAATATTGAAGGTAATTACCATATGGAGTAGGCCTATCAATATTTGGGCAAATGATTTTGCTGTTTGTAATACGAATAACGTCTAATCTAGGTAAATGATATTAGTCGTTTTAGTCGTATTTATATCAAAACTTGTTAAAGTGAAAGTCATCAATTTTATGTAGCATTTTTTTTTTTTTTTGAAGCTGATGCTTAAAAAAAAAAAAGGACATGTATATAAAGACAACATGCATATATATAATGATGATATCGTATTTCTGCCTTATTACAAAAGGGGTTACAAACATATATAATAACACAAACAATGGCAGAAAATATAAACAACATTTTAAAGTCTATTCATGGATAGGCGGTCCTGATGGACCACTTGTGAGGAACGCCATATATTCCTCCATTGGAGCGTAGGAGTACACGCCGTGTTCATTTTCCCCTGTACTGGAAATAGGTGAAATCCCTGGTATTGGTATATAGGATGGAGGGATCAGCTGCGGAGACTCCGTTGGAGTTGGGAGCAACATGGCGTTCCAATCGTGTGCAATGCAACCGCGTCTTGCCGCCATAGTGGTAGGTGGTGCTCCTTGGAGGGGCATGGTCTGCTGTGTTGGTGCGGCGCGTGGGCTGCGAGGCGGAGGCGGCGCACCAGTGCAGTGGCGCGGAGGCGGCATCGCAGCGGGGCCGCGAGGTGGCGACTGCGCGGTGCGGGGGCCGCGAGGCGGTGGCAGCGGGGCGCAGCCGCGGGGCGGCCAGGATGGCGCGGAGGTGTTGGCGTGGAGGACGCGCGGCGGCCCGGCGCGCCAGCCCGGCGCGGCGGTGGCGCGGGGAGCGCGCGGCGGCCCGGCGCGGCGCCCTCGCGGCAGCGCGGCGCGCCAGGTGGCGCGGGGGCTGCGAGGCGGAGGCGCGGCGTGGAGTCCCCTCGGCAGTGCGGCGCGGAGGCTGGGCGGCGGCCCGGCGTGGCGTGGTGGCGCGGCTCGGAGGCCGCGCGGCGGCCCGGCGTGGAGCCCTCGCGGCGGTGCGGCGCGGAGGCCGGGCGGCGGCCCGGCGTGGCGCGGTGGCGCGGCTCGGAGGCCGGGCGGCGGCCCGGCGTGGCGCGGTGGCGCGGCTCGGAGGCCGCGCGGCGGCCCGGTGTGGAGCCCTCGCGGCGGTGCGGCGCGGAGGCCGGGCGGCGGCCCGGCGTGGCGCGGTGGCGCGACTCGGAGGCCGGGCGGCGGCCCGGCGTGGCGCGGTGGCGCGGCTCGGAGGCCGCGCGGCGGCCCAGGGTGGAAGCCACGCGGTGGCGCGGCGTAGAAGCTAGGCGGCGGCCCGGCGCGGCGGCCGCGCGTCAGTGCAGAGCGGAAGGCGCGCGGCGGCCCGGAGCGGAGACCGCGCGGCGGCGCAGAGCGGAAGGCGCGCGGCGGCCCTGAGCGGAGGCCGCGCGGTGGCGCGGCGCGCCAGGCCGGCATGGCGGCGTCGCGGGCTTGCCAGGCCGGCGCGGCGAAGGCGAAGGCGTGGTCGGCGCCGGCGTGGATGCTCCATGCTGTTGAAGAAGCCATTTCAAAAAAAGGAACTGCAGTTCGTACCTTGGCCTCTAGTTGGCCTAAAGAAACTTCGGTTAGAACAAAGGCTGATAACGTGTTTTGAATGAAAAGTTGATTTCTATTGATTGTCTCGTGTGTTATTACAGTACAGGTTACAGATATATAGTATATGTACAGTCGCGTCACTTCGTAGAGTTGCGTCCGCCGTCGCGTCGGTTTGAAGCGTCACGTCCTTCCGTCCTTCGGCCGTCGCGTCTGCTGCATGCGCGCTGAACCGGCGCCTTTTGCTGCTGCTCTGGCCGGATGCATGCAAGCAACCGCAGCAGGGTGCTGCTGCTTTGGCAAAAAGGTGGCACGGCTTTTCATGAGGAAAAGCTGCCGTAACAATCTCATCTCATCTTGTCTCATCCGGTGGTGGCCTGGAGCTGGACTCTACCGTGCTCATCACTGCAATTCACGAGTGGTACATTCCAGTACAGTTTGCCATGTGAGCAGAATGCTCGAGCTGATCGATGCATCAATTTTCACGGGCCCCTTGATTCCAGCTACCAGTTACTACGAGGACCTCACTGGTCTGCATGTATAACCATTGGTTCTTATCAGATCAAACAAGCTATGATCCATCCATGATCCAATCCATCGAAACGTTGCTCGCATGCCTGCAATTATTGATGCTCTCATCAACTGATGAGAAATGGAAGCTAGTGACGACGCTGATCGTTCATGGAGATTGGAGAGTAGGACGCACCCTACCCTACACTGCACTGATATGATCCGGACAGTGTGTCAGTGTGTGTACCTGCATTAATCCATCACATATATCTCACCGTTTCTGAATTTGTGGCCATGTGACCATGCATTATGCGGCACACCACAAATGATACGAACTCGTCAGCTACATTGTGGCTCCTGATTGGGCATTATTTTTATCCAAGAGATCGTGCGATGTTCTTTTTTTCCTAGCTCCGTAGTGTATGAGTATCAATTTGATACTCGTACGCTAAGGAATTGGAATTGGAACTGCCACAGCTTCAATTCAGCTGCTGGTATCTTATCTTCACGCTCACGCCATGGCTGACAGATTAATTGATGAGCATCTACACTACAAAGTTACTCATCGGCGCATATTATTGTCATCGGATCTCATCTGAACGTCGTTTCAGAGAAAGCTAGAAATACGAGAGAAGCACGTGCATATACATGTATGCTTTACAAAGCAATCAGTGATTGGAAGCTACCCTATCTGGATCTGGGTGTTTTATCCATAAAGTTTACTCCATGGTTGGTACTGGTAATGGACTAATGGTGTGTAGCAGATTTTTTTTTAAAAAAAAACAATATATTTTCAAAAGAAATTGAAAATATATATCTGGATAATCTTTTTAAAAAATACTCACGCCTCACGTCCATCTTTCGTTTGTCGACATGTTCCTATCCTCTGTGAAATCGTTTGTTTCAGTTTCAGATTCTAAAAATAGACGCAGATGCCAAAACTCGACGGGAGTTCAAATTCTAACCTCTCTTGGCCGTTAGAATAAGATAGGGTCATGTTGCCATTTTAACCATCGATGTAGGACCACTGTTGTCAAATCAACGGTAGACGTACGAACTCTAAGTTTTTTAAATTTCCAAAATAACTCCCCCAAATGTGTTTTTAATAAAAAACAAATTATTAAAAAAATCCTGTAGCATATGGGAGTTATTCTTGTGCCGCTTGCTAACTGAACTCAATTGCGTGCTCAAGTTGATCGGACAACTGAGTCCGGCCCAGGAGCAGAGCTACATGTTTCTTAAAGGTGAACATGAATATGCATTATTAGTTCTTGTTTCTGTTTTTTAATTGTTAGTAGATGTTTACTATATAACATTACTGTCAACTTGAGCACCAACTAGTTATGTTCTATATTTCTAGTTTTGATTTTAAATGATAAATGGATCTAATGTCACTGAGGTATAATGAGAAGCGAAGATGAGTAGGTGCCAAGATGATGAGAGCTAGCTGTATAGTTGAGTGTTAATGGATGAACTTGTTTCTTCTTTTGCACTTCACTTGTTTGGTACTATTGATAAATGAGCATGTGACTATGTGCATGATTGTGCGATTTAGTTAGTTACTAGTAAGGTGTCTGTGCTTTGCAACTGAACCTTATTTTTAATGGCAAACATATATTCAAAGTATGATATTTATTCAAATGTGTTTAGTAATGTTGTGATCATAAGAAATAATATGATATATTCTAGTCCAAAATAAATCATAGATACATATTCATGCATTAAAATTAGACATTACTCCAAAAAAATACAAAGAACAATCTCAACTAAGTATACTAATGCTAGATAACATTAGATTATTCAATTAAGTCAAAAGATTGAGTCTAAACAAAAACACGAACATGAACCAACAACTATGTGTCAGACAAGAGTTGTATCATTCTCAGGCATTGCCAGTTGATCAAGTAGAAAGGGGCAACATAATAGGATCTATTTCTGAGCTTATCCAGCAGCCCATCCTTCAAAAGGTCATCAATACCGCAAGCCCGCAACGACTGAATGCATCAATGTCAGCTTGAACAAACTTAAACTTGCAGTGTGATCATATGAAAACAAACTATAATAAAGAGAAAAGATGAGAGATGCTCTAAAAACCATAATCATGAAAATGCATGTACTTCGCATATGAAACTTTAGATGGTATGGTTCAAGGAAAGTAAAAGAGCAATGTAGAAGCATTTGGTTTTAAGGATGAAAGGATGAAATGTTCAGTACCGGAATTCTGGATTGCAGAAACCTTTTGTTCAGGAATCTGACAAAGCAACAAGACTGTAGCCACCAGGCACCAACCTTTTACTTCTGAACAAGCATGCATATATGTCCAGCAATGTTCAGAAATATGATATTTCTGGCATTGGCCACTTTGGAACAATTCAAAGAGACTGAGTGCACAAGTTATAACAGTTTGCAATATTTACAAGAACCACCATAGATGGAAATGGCATCACACTCAATTATACTACTCCTTGATAGCAAACATCATATTACGAGGTAAATGCAGAAACTGCAAGATCATACCACATTCTTATTTGAATCCAGTGGCAAGTAAATATGCCATGGAGAATGATCATAAGCATTCTCATCATTTTATTTGTACTCCTATAATGAATCGCTGGAATGAAACACAAGAGATAAAAGACGCAAAGCCAAGTAATTGTGTACAGGATGAATACAAACCCGAGGACGACTGGAGCTGGAGTATTGCTGAGAAAGTATGTGGTAAATCAGCAACATAAATAGAACAAATGTGCCACCACGCAGTACGTGTGCGCAGTTCAAGAAGTAACTTGTTTTTAAATGCTATGTACCTTTTATTAATGGACCAAAAAATAATTCTGTAAGGTGTTATCCTACATACTGGATCTTGTATGCCCTAGTAACACCTAAACAATAAAACTAATTGGATTATTCGACAATAGAATAAGGACATGCTCATGACAGAATCAGGGGAACCAAGCCATGCTCTTGTATAAGGACATGCACAAGAAAAATGACAAGACAAAGGCAAAGGAAAAAAACAACTACGTTGCATAAGGGAAAACAAGGTCAGAATGGACTGCATACCTAGAGACTACCTTTTGTTCAGCATCAGTTGGGCTGCCATTAGCAAGAGCTTCAGCATGTTCTACAGTACTTTGCACTTTCTGCTTCTCATACTTGGTCAAGCCTTGCCCCCATCCATGTCGAGTGGTACCTCGTCCCTAGAGACCTAAGGAGTTGTGGCAACCAAAGAAAGATCCAAGATGTCCTTCTCTTTGGCCACTGCAGTAGTGACCTGTCCAACAGGCACAGGTCCACCACCTGCAGCGTCGGCAGCATCAGATCTGCTCTCCTTTCGACGCAGCGGCCACTAAGGAGTCACCCGGGAATGGAAAAGGCCTACCTGAGGAGGCTGATGACGGCGTACGACGAGGTGAGGGCCGTGAGTCACGGAGGGGTGGTGGCGGCGAGTGATACGACGAGTCCCACCAATGTGGCGGCGTGGGGGCTGCTGGTGGCGGCGAGTGATACGACGAGTCTCACCAATGTAGCGGCGTGGGGGTTGCCGGTGGGAGAGGGTCAGCGCAGGAGAAGAGCAAAAAGATTCGCAGTAGGGTGCGTCTTTGTGAGCTCCCCACCTCCCTCCCTCTCCACCAAACCCTCCCCTGAGGCCCTGATCCAAAGCCGTCGTCTCCGCATGCGGCCGCGCCCCCGAGGCGGCGGCGCTGCTGACAGTCCCCCGGTCGGAGACGCGGACCATGGGCGGCATCACGTCCACCATCGCCGCGCGCTTCGCCTTCTTCCCGCCTACGCCGCCGTCCTACACTGTCGAGGCAGACGCCGCCACGGGCCGCCTCGCTATCCCCGAGATCTCTCGGACGCCCACGCGCCGCTGGAGGAGGGACGACGGCGGCGGCGGGGACGCCTCGGCCTCGAGCACCGTCCCCGCCGAGGATGAGGGCGGCACAGAGGTGGTGCGCCTCCGCACACGGCCACACCACCACGCTCTGCTTGTGCACCGCGTCGTCGCTCCAATCGCCGCCTCTTCTCGGTGCAGACCTGAGCCAGTGCGGTTGGGAGATGGAGAATAAAAGGAGAGGGAGGGAGGAGGCAAGCGCGTGCGGGAGGTTGCGGCGACGTGGGTGCCGATGGTTGTGCGCGCGTGAGTGGTGAGGGAGTGGCTCGCGTGGGAGGCTGAGCGGACGAAAACGCGGAGTTGCGCGCTGCGCGCCAAGAGAATGCGGACGGACGATCAATTAGACGCTTTAATATAGTTAAGAGATATCCAAGCTAAAATTTTTCCCTCTGTTCAAGCAGTAACAAAATATCACAGATCAAATGAAGTTTTACTGATATGTGTTTTTTATTATTTAGATCAGAATTCAGAAGTGCCCTAGTCACCAGCATGCATGCCTGAGAAGATCTAATAGCAATACCCTACCTCCTCTTTTATCTGTTTCCAAGGAGAATGGATCTCACCAATAATCTTTACACTTGCAATTTTTCACTTGCACTTGAGATGTGTGGATTGCAGAAATCAAACTGTCAAAAAAAATTTGTATCATGATAAATGAAAAAGGGCAGTACTAAGTCTTGGTATCACAGCTCCTCTAAGAGCAGAAAGGTAAACTTCCATACACAACAAACATTCTTTAAAACAAATCCTCATTTGAAGCTACTATTAACAATACAGGGGGATGAAAATGAATGAAAAGAGGAGCAAAAGCTACAGATATTACACAAACGGTCTGAAACCAACTCAGATAGCAAAAATCTTGCACTTGCCAAAGTTTTTAGCACGGTTGCTGCTGCTGCTGCTGCTGCTTCGGTTGCTCACCTTGCCAAGCCCAGACTATGTCCTTCAGTGCTGGCCTCATCTCTTGGTTCAAGACCTTGTGGTATTCAAGCGTATCGCCATTTGTCTTCTTTAACTCCACAAGGTGGAAAGTTGGGGTAACCTCAAATATCTCAGCATCAATGGCCATAACGCCTTTCCTTCCTGGCTTGGAGCCTTCCATCTTCAGCAGTCCACCATCTTTCTTTGTGAGCTTTAATCGCAAGCCCTTTGCAATATCCTCAATCTTTGATATGATCGTCGAAGCCGTGCTGGTAGATGTGAATTTGGATTCTTTCTTGTCAGATTCCTCAAACATACCAGAGAGATCAAGTCCAGTTGAAAGAGAGATTATATCAAAAGCATTCAAGTTGGACGGCTTCTCTGCTTCTTGTTGCTTGCTCACCAACATTGTGCCGCTATTTAAGGAATCAAAATCTGTGTCCATATCAACAGGAATGGCATCTTTCATTTGCAGGTTATATCTGAGCAGCTTTGCATCTAGACCCTTCCTAAACCAAGGGTTTTCCATAATTTTTTCCATTGAAATCCTGGTACTTGGGTTAGGATCAAGAATCCTGAGCAAAAGCCTTCGAACATCTGTATTGAACCAACTTGGACATTTGAATTGTGCTTTCCCAATCTTTTTATACATATCCATCAAGTTCTTGTCATGGAAAGGAAGATAACCAGCCAATAGCACAAAGAGGATCACTCCGCAAGACCATATGTCGGCCTTCGCACCATCATAGCCTTTTCTGTTGATCACTTCTGGAGCAACGTAAGCAGGTGTGCCACAAGTTGTATGGAGCAGCCCATCTTGTCTTTTGCAATCAGCAAGTGCACTTAGGCCAAAATCTGAAACCTTCAGATTGCTGTTCTCATCAAGAAGAAGATTCTCTGGCTTCAAATCACGGTGGTAGACGCCCCTGCTATGGCAGAAGTCAACAGCACAGATCAGTTGCTGGAAGTACTTCCTTGCAGCATCTTCCTTTAGTCTTCCTCGCTGAACTTTGTTAAACAGCTCTCCACCCTTCACGTGCTCCAGCACAAAATATATCTTAGCTTTGGTAGCCATAACCTCATATAACTGCACTATGTTTGGATGCCTCACCAACTTCATCACAGAAATCTCTCGTTTAATCTGATCCATGAGCCCACCTTTCAAAACCTTCTCTTTGTCGATCACCTTGATGGCAACACTCTCTGAAGTCTCAGTGTTACGGGCATGGTAAACCTTGGCAAAAGTTCCTTGTCCAAGTAATCTCCCCATCTCATACTTTTGCATCAAAGTATTTCCCTTCTGCTCTGCCATCATGCTAGATGTACAATATTCACACAGAAAGCAATGACACCAAACCTCAAAGTGAGGTAACAAGTAGCCTAGAGATGTTAGATTATGTCAACACTCAACCGTCTCCACCGAGGTGATGATCTAAGAAGATAGTTGAATTGCCACGTCGAACCCCATAGTGCGAAAGCACATGGAGCAAGCGCTGCGTATATTCTTGTGCTCCAATGTCATCAAGTTCTACGAACGAAGAAATATGGCTTGCTACCCTGCCGATTTCCTCACAAGGTAGCTCTTTAGCGTGCAAGCACATCTTTCTGCATTCCCTAAGGTGTTTACTCCTTGTTGAAAGTTCAATTCTGCCAAAAGAGAAGACATAGCAAGGTTAGCCATGGAGAACTACTTGCAGTCAAGTAACATAGAACCCAAACTAGAAATTAAAGAGAAATAATAGATCAATTGGGCATACATGACAAAAAGGGATATCACAATCAATCAGAACTGCTGTGTATGCCTTTGGAACATAACATCAAAGCTAACAGTAAACTAGAATTCTGCAAACAGATGCAACCGAACAAAATGTTCCTGGTCTCATGCCACAACCTTTCTCACTCCCTCAACAGTAGAAAAAAAACACCTAAACAAAATGTTAGAGCTTTAAAAGTCGAAAGCTTCGCACACAAATCAGGATACCGAGGGCAAATATAATTCCAAGCAATGCATCTCTGCTGTAGAAATGGGCAATTTTTTAGATGGCACCAACCACCACATCTCCCGGCTCCCGCAGAACGAATACAGCGTGTAACAGATCAGATCTAGAAACGAACGGGGGTTTAACCAGTACATCTCTCGCATGCGCACGGATCAGAGACCACAGACCCCTCCATAGAAGATCACAGGACGGAGACCAGGGAGGGGAAACCGTACCAGATCCAGACGGTGGGCACGCGAAGAAGGCCGGTTCCTCAGAGAACAAGTCGGAAACTTCTCGCCGGAGAGCCGCCGGCCGCAAGCTCGAGCGGGAGATCCGTAGATGTAGAAGACGACTAGACGAGAAACGGTGGTACAAATCGGTTTTGCGTCTGTTCCGGCTCCGGCACGGCGCAGCAACTTCCTCCGGCGAAAGGCGCCTCCTTTTTATAGGCCAAACCGAAGCGGCGCAGGATATTTCTTCCGTTGGTTGGTTGCCGGTAAAATTACCAAATTACGCCCCTGGTGAGCGGGGCCCACCAATAATTCGTGGGCCCACCACTACACTAGCTAAAGCATCTTTAACTCGCCACCAATTCAAAACTGCTTTCTTTTCTTCTTTTTTCTAACACCCTCTAAATTATTTTAATCCAGCTGCTTATAGGTTACTTTAGATAGATTAAAATAACCACAATTATAATATATTGATGATTATTTGATAAACATGACGTTTGGATGATAAACGACTGCAATTCTCTCAAAATTAAGGGTGAAGAGTTAAGATCTGATGAGTACAAGATAATCTGAAAAAACTGGCTTTACTGAAGAAAAACTGCAATAATCACCACCTGTAATTTGTAATTTGAGGTTTGACATGCACCATTTCAGTGGATGACTACCGTCTCAACTCTCAACCACTGCAGCTTGCATTTGCACACAATAATATAATAATACTTCGTACAGATTGAGCTTAGTGTCCGTTTGGTTCGGATTTTTGAATCGGTTTTCTAGCTCGGAAGATAGAATCTGAACTAAACAGCTTTTGTGGTCACCTATTTTTTCTGAAATCTGTAAGTTCTCGTAGTATAAATTTGAAAGCTGGTATAACCCAGATTTCACAGCTCCTCAGTTCAATTTTAAATGAATATTACCTACCATGATATTAAAACATACCAGTTCATATAAATTTTGAAAAAGTGAAATTTTAGTAAAATATTTTATTTTAGTGTAATTTAAAAATATATAGTTTTAATATAAATATTTCAAAATTTCATGATTAAAATGATTTACATGTAAAATTACACATTAATAACGTAATAAACATTATGAACTAACAAAATATAAATCTGCAACTATTTCAACCAAACAGTTTCTCAATTTTTTTACAGTTCACAACATTTTTTCCGCGGCTCAAAGCTGACATCAGTTTTTTCATAATCTAAATCTCAACCGAACACACACCATTGACCCGTCGCAGTGGTCAGAAGAAAATTCAGAACACTACAGCTGATGAGCTCGCACGTGTGCTCCTTCGTGTACGTCGGAATCAGCCGCACAGTTAAGCTAAGCGCACAGTATAGTATAGTATAGTAGCAGGGAGAGAAGTGTGAATTGGTCTCGATCCCCCTGCGACGACGGCCGGCGAGTCCAGCCAGCCATGTGCGAGATGATCGAGCTCATGGATGTGCGTGGAAAGAAAGATCGAGCGAGCGAAGGAAGGAAGAAACCCGCAAGTCCAAAGCAAAACAAAACAGCCTTCGCTACTAGCTAACTGTGATCTGCAATCTCATCACGAGCAGAAACACGTCATGGTCGGCAGCTAAAACGTATCTTAATCAGCTACGGCTCTACGAGTAAAGTCTACTGTTAAAATATATTTGATTCTGATTCAGAAAAATCTACTACGAGATGTGCTGTTCTGAACAAAACAAATTATAAGCGAGCTAGCGGTGAACTATAGAATGAAATTGTGATGAGGATGTATGAGTTCATGCGTACTGATGAAGTGATCTTAGAAGAATTAATATTCTATGACTATTGAGTTTCATAATTTAGGCTTCATACAGTACAATTTAGGTTTAGAAATTTTTAGAGCTACTTTAACTTAGCTCTAAACAATTTTGGGTCTAAAGTTGTGGATGCATCGGGGGTTTTAGTTGAGTAATTTAGTTTTTATTTTAAACTCAAAATAAAAGTTAAATTATTTTATTATACTATACAAACAACAGATCAAACATAAATCTTGAAGAAGTTGAACTTGTATCAAACACATCATCCTTAGTTCTAGAATATAAACTATTTGAGCAAACTTCAGATTCCGAAAATAGTTGTAGCTCTCAAAAACAAGCATATAATGTCACAGGACCTTGCTTCCTAGCAATTGATACTAGAGAGGGGACATCTCATGTCGTGATCAGTAAGTATCCATCAACAGCAGTTGGGATTTTGAATCCTCTACCCGTCCGAGACGAATGGGACGCCTGTAAAAGCATACACTGCTCGATCAGCAGCAACCCAGCTAGTGATCGAGTCTGTTCATGAAGGGCATGCATGATGCCGTTTGACCTCTGAATTCCACCCAAGATAAGTACTGTAGGTGGCGTTGATCAGTAACTTTGATAAGTGCTATAACAGTTTCTTATCTCAAAACTCAAAAGAGAATCTCATGTTACCTCCAATCAGGCAAGAAGAAGTAACCAGACCATCCAAGATCCTGAGAGGGAGCTGAGGGAGGTTCCAGGTGAGTGAGTGGGACAGTGAGGGCATGCATGGCCATTTGTTGCTACGGTATGGCAGGTCTCCGTCCGTCGAGATCTTCTCCCGTGACGACCCAGAAGCTGCAAGATGCTGTCGCCGTCTCTCATGGACCGATTGAATGCCGAGGTGTGAAGCAATGCTAATGCTAGTTTGGATGATGCTTGCAACGGTGGATGAACGGCCACACAACTTCCCGGCCGGCCGTACGTGCCGTCCTGAACATTTTTCTACCTGTGTTTACTGAATCAAAAGACAGAAGTTGATAGATAACTGAAGACAATCACTCCAATATCACATGCTTGTTTGGAGCTGAAATCGTGGCTTGCTCGAACCTGCTTACAATGCAAGCAGAGCTAGCTCCTGGGATATGATGCATGATGCTTGCTTGCTCCTTTCTCTTCTCCTGGGACCTGGGCTGTGTGTATGATGCATGATTCATCTTGCTCAAAGGAAACGCGGTACACACTGATTGCATCATATCGGTAGGTACATCCAACTGCACGGGAACATTATATTGGTCGTTTGCTTGTCCAATCGCATGTTCCTTTGTCGCTAGAATCTATTATTCTATGGCTAGTTGTTACCCCTGCTCTCCAAACTCCAAGTAGTATACGCGTCGCACCACAGTACAAGCATCTCAAATTCTGAGTACCAGAAACTAGACGCCACCTAAATTCATACTTAATTCAAAGCTATATGACTATATTATATTGAGGGTATTTAGCGGTTGTTTGGCTCCGTTAAGCTAAAGTTTAGCCTCTATCGCATAGTTAGAAGGACTAAACATGAGTTAATTATAAAACTAATTACATAACCTGAAGGTTAATTCACGAGATGAATAAATCTATTAAGCCTAAATTAAACTATCATTAGCACATTTTACTGTAGCATCACATTGTCAAATTATAAACTAATTAGGTTTAATAGATTCATCTCGTGAATTGGCCTAAGGTACTGCAATTAGTTTTTTAATTAGCTTTTTATCAGCATGCAAACATCCAAACAAACAGTAGCCAGAGCATCCCATCTTGGTCTGGCCCCACATGTCATGCTGTGCACGTCTGCGAGCCACGTGGCAGTGTTGGCTCGCACCCCTGACCCAGTGGTTGAGCTGATTCTGATACCGTGGGCCCTCTTCCAATTGCAGCTCGACATCTGTACCCTTGGTGGCCCTCATGTCAGCAGGCTAGCAGCTCAAGCGGTTCTGAGTTCTGACAATTTCAGAGGGAGCTGCAGATTTCAGAAGCAGCACCAGTTTCTCTTGCTCCAGGCCTCATTATTTCTCAAGGAAAGAAGTCTGCTTTCAGTTTTTCAGTCAAAACTAATGGCAGAAAAGAAACAGGATCTGGAAAAGTGGTCTCAATTCTCAAATGCCTGCCTGGATGCAGTGTTTCAGAACTATATATGTCCAGTATTTCTTCAGAAACTTGTTCATATGGATGGTGATGCCTGGGTAAACTAATATGAAATGGCAGAGATAAGCTGTCGTTTTCAATCAGATTAGACTAATCGACTACCCTAACTACACATTAGCGACAATAGGTATCAATCTGGAGCCTAATCATGTTCAAAAAAATTCCTGTCTGAATCAGTCGGCAAATGGCGATTGCACTAGGAAATATCTGCTCTACTTCTTTGTGTTTCAGGCATCTAAGCTTTCATTTCCTTTTCACCATGGCATAAACAACCATTGTTTATTAGTCAAGACTCAGGGCAAATAAGAAAGAGAAATTTGACTTGGAAACAAAATAAGAATCTAGAGACATAATGTATTGTTCATCTCTAGTCCCTTCCTAGTGCTTTCTCTTGAGCTAGCAACTGCACAATAAAGAAGCATAAAAGGACACACACATATCTCTGAACTTATGAGGACCTCAGAAGTTGCTGCAATTATGATGGATTAAAAAAGGGAGCAAAAGAGATTAGCATCTTGACAAAACAAACATGGTGTATTATTCTCTCTTACAAGAAGAACATGATGGATCATTACACAACTCTCTGTATATATTAGACTCCTAACTCCATAATTGTTGGTTTTTTAATGCTGCTCTGTCCCAAAAGCTCTTGTGCTCAAGTAGCTAGTAACTGGAGCAGGCTTCTACTACTCTATCCCATTGCTGCTTGTTCAGTTGCATGCTGCTATGCAAAGGCAAGGAGAAATTGTCTTGTGCTTTGATTCAGAAACAATTTTCCAATTGGTGAGAAATTGTTATAAAACTATTTATATAAAAAAAATCTACAACGATTGAGCCTGGAACTGGGCCGGGCGCGAGCGTTCGTTCGAAGGCCACGTGGGCCAAGACAATATCACAGATTCGCAAATCATAAAAATAAAAAAGACAATATCCACAGCTGGGACCATCTGTCAGGGAGGTAATAAACCCGCTTTTGCGTTGACGTAGTCAAATGGTCAAACCCTCGGCGCCGGAAGACGTGTCGGTGTCTCGCCCGGAGAAGAGGTCCATGCAGAGCTCGCCGTAGAAGCGGGCGACGAGCTGGACGAACAACGGGGACCTGAGCTTCTCCAAGCAGCAAAGCAGCTCCTCGACGTCCATGAGGTCCCTGATCACTTTCCTCTCCACCAGCATATCCATCAGATGCTTCTCGAAGCTTCTGCACGCCTCCTCCACGTCGGCGTTGTTGTCGCAGCTCGGCCTCGGCTTCGTCGACGCCAGCGGCGCCGCCGCCGCGGCCTCGCCGGTATGGAGCTGGGCCTGCAGCGGCGCCAGCGCCGCCCCGGCGCCCGTCGTCGTCGTCGACGCAGCCGCGGGCGAGTTGAGCGACGGCGACGGCGGCGGCCGGTCGGCGTCGGAGCGCATGGACATGAGCGGCCAGAAGACCGCGCGGACGGAGCTGAAGCTGCCCGCGCGGCGGCGTCGGCGGTGGTTGTTGTTGTTCATCCTGCCCACGACTGCGCGGCCGAGCAGCAGCGGCGCCGCCAGCGGGCGCCTCTTGAGGAGCGCGAGCATGCATGGTGCTGCATGGATTGCACTGCAAGCAAGACGACGTCGTACGTCATCGCGATCGATCAGCGCATGCAATGATACGATTCCACTAAGCCAGCCGTCTGGTCGTAATGCTTTACGTACGTGATCGATCGAGTTAATTCTTCAGCTTTACGCCTTCGATCTCTTCTTCTTAACTGGGCTTTGCAGTAGATCATATTGAAGTTCGTAGCTAAACTAACCTATCTACGAAGAATACAGGCATTTCAGGTCGTATAGTATAGTAGTCGACGACACAAATGCAAATAGCTCTGTAGATAGATATATAGATGTCGATCTCTATGTACGTACGTGGTGACAGTGTGACACATCAGTGATGATGGCGTACGTACACCGCCCAGATCTAGTGCTCATATATATATGCATCTGATCACTGCACTGATCGATCACTGATGATGTCGAGACAGAAAAGACGGCAGCTTTGATTTTGAAGCCGTGGGCGCTGTTCGATCGGCACCGAATGTCCAACAGCAAATTTGGTTATATGCTCGATTTGATAGACCGACCGGCCGGTCCCCGTAGGAATGATACACACAAGGAACACAACACGTACTGCACGCCTCCGTGTGCTTGCATTATATCACATGCATGCATGCATGCGTGTACGCGAGGCTGATGCACCTCTAGCTAGCTAGCACTCGAACGGCACGTACAGATACGTACATGTACACTTGTCTACATGTTTGGACGACGCAGGCGTGTACGTGTACACACATGACATAGCTAGCCCGGCCGATCGTTGGGCAGCGAATTCATTGTCGAGCTTAACTGATGACCCTGCAAACGTACACTGTTGCAGATATCGTCTGTGTCTATCATATATCTGCTTGTCTAAAAAATATCATCGACTCAACACAACTAATAACAAGTCACTATGGAAACATGTGATTTGAATGCCATCGGCGCTCAGCGAAGTCTTGAAAACACTCGGCACATTTTAAAACACTCGACAAATGTTCTATTTCCGGTAGAAATGCCCGCACCCGCCCACCACAAAGTTGGGGAATTTTTTTATGAGGGTAGAGATTTTAAAGATGATCTAATGGAACTGTTTTATTCAGCTCTGGTATGTGTCATGATCGATTATTCACGTAGTTTTAGATAATATCTATCTATTTATATCCTCTGCGTGTGCGTGGAGTATAAGCAGTTAACCAGACACACATAAGGATATGTGACAAACACATCACTAGCACAAGATGCACAGCTTTAGCTTAAAATGGTCATGAGAGAACCCCATATCTAGGTTGAAATAACCAGGCAGCCTAGAACAATGCTCTCAGCATTGCATGATAAATTGCTGATCATAATTCTATGAATATTGAAATGATAACTACTGAAATAATGGAAATACCTCATCCTAGAATGAAATTAAAGTGAGCTAGGACCTAATGAGGAAATATAGTATAGGCCAAGAGAACAACATGCCATAAAGATCCACAGTTGTGCAGTGATTTCCAAGCAATACAAAAAGAGAAGCCGCTATGATAACAAGGAGGCATCGCATCGAAATCATCTACCATCTAATAATTTAATATAAAAAACTACCTCTGAGTACACAATCAGTCCTCTGAGTGCATTTTAACCAGAGAAAACTAAAAAACAGCTCACTCAACCAGCTAACTCAATGAGTCATGAGTTACTGACATAGTGAGCACTCCTAGCGCTATGTCAGTAACTCAGGCGTATGCTCCCTTAGCTCTAGTCTTCATTATGCATTTTTCTGCATTCAAAATGTGCAAAATTTACACAGGGCAGTGTATGCTAGCAGGATGAAATGAACAAATAAATAATCCTGGTATAAGGGATAAATAGTATTATTCACCTCCAAATGGTGGCATATACAGTTTAGCCTGCACCACTTAAGGAACTTGAGCCGGTGGCAGGTATTTGAGATCATACCTGAGAAAGGCTGGGCCAAATGCATTATATTTTCCCGAACTACTGTATGCCCGTTCAGCATCAGCTCACTTAGAAAAAACAACTCTTGCAATCTTTGATTTCTTGGTCATTTCGGTTGCACCCTCCATGATTGGTCCATGTAAGCGGAATATGCTATTGATGTCATCCACAGAAGGGATGGCTTCTTCACTACTAAAATGTAAGATCAAGATTGCAGGACCGTCTACCTGTTTGACAGCAAGGGAATCAGCAGAGACCTCATCTTGAGGTGCAGCCTCCTGCTTCTTCTTATTGCCACCCCTGTTCTATTTATTTGTTTTCTATTATTAGCTTGTTGGATACCACATACTACCGCCACTGTTATTTCAAGAAATGAATGGATGGATTCAAGACTATGTTTCATATAAGCACTATATCCATAGCACATTCTCTAATCCATACCACATCAAGGCAGGGTTTACTAAAAAAGTACAACTAATTAGCCAGTTACAGGGGCAGAATTCTCCAATGATTAGTTGGATATGAAAAAATAAAAAATGTATCTACTGTTGTTATGATCCTCCAGAACAAGGAGAATAGTTGGTCTTCAGATAATTAGGTTCCTCAATATCTAAAATCAGGGGGAAACCTAGATTAAGAACATCGAAATATTCTACCCCAGCAACTTGAAATGCACAAGCACATAATTTAGGGGAGGAAAGAGGGGGGAATCACAATTCACAACTTATATAATGTGTCAACACTAACATTGTAAAGCTAAAAAGGAAAACATTGCTGCAAGAAAAGCGATAGTTTTTCAAGAGTTGATGAGAGGTTTCCAGAACTGTTACTTCTGTTAGCCACTGATGGGCTTGAAGTTCTAGCATTGCCACTCGATGGTCTTGACTTTCTATGCGGCATTTCCAAACACACTGAGGCTCATATATATGTAACACATCGTAATCTTCGAGATGAGATGAAATTAATTGTCTTGTGGAAACCATCCCATCCAAGGTGTGTATGGAAAAGAGTCTTGTATAGATGGGTGAATGCCCACCTCTGTTCCATATTTGTTGGACAGAGGTTGCCCAAGTCTTGAAGCTTTGAGCTATTTAAGTGGTAGGCCAATCCTCTTCTCAACGTATCACTCAACAAGATAACCTCCTTGTAAGGGTGAAATCCAAGAAAATCAATACAACCATGAGAATTATACTTGTCCATGTTGTTGATCTCACGAGAGTTATACTTATACCCTCCCCTGCTGATGGTCTCAATAACATTATCGTTGTGTGGGGAACAAGTCACTAGAGAGGAGAATATGATTGAAAATGGAACATAAAAGTATGATTCTAACAGGAAGGCAACATCTGGAATGATTCTAACAGGAAGGCAACATATGGAACGATGGATGTAACAAGTTGTTCCATATTTGTTGGACAGAGGTTGCCCAAGTCTTGAAGCTTTGAGCTATTTAAGTGGTAGGCCAATCCTCTTCTCAACGTATCACTCAACAAGAACGAACTTTGCTCGGGTGCTCAAGCAAACTTTAACCACCAACAGAGCATTCCTGTCAAGTCTTGCTTGTTAACTCAACCACGCCCCCTTTACCACCCCTCATTTCTACCTCCTCCCAGGTCCGAACCCTTGCTTCCCACTCGATTGGCCACATCCCTCCTCTCCCTCCCCCTAGCGTATCCTCTCTTTGTGCCATGGCTAACTTTCCGGTTGATCCCATTCACTTCCTCCCCCAGGGTGGGGCGATCTCAGATGGTGGTGGCCCTCTTCGTAAGCTACGGAATGTGATCACGCTCTCAGGCCAGCACGTCAAGCGTCATGAAGACATGGTAATTGCTGAATGTGAGGATCATTTGACTTTAGAAGAACGCCATGACTTACTTCATCAGGTTCGCAACCTTATCACTCAGGTGCTTCAACATCATGTCATCCGATACAGTTTATATCCGATTGGGATAGGGATCTTTAAGCTAGGTAATATCTTTGAAAGGGATTGGCTGATAGCCTCGGGTCCATTCTGGGTCGGTGACCACCTGGTTAGGTTTATCAAGCATGATGAGGCAGTAAATCATAGAAACTCCCCTGCATCGAGGGTTGGATGGGTGCTTTTCTTGGCATTCCCTTTGGATTTTAAAGAAACTTCCTTTCTAGAACAAATTGTTTCATCTTTTGGGAAGCTATTATACTGGCACTCGGCTGACAATAGTCTTTCAAGGGTTTTGCTGAAAGTGTTGTTCGATAGCACCCTGGATATTCCTAGAAGCATCACTGTGAAGAGTTGTCACTCCATGAATGGGGAGGGTCATTCTTGGACTTTTCCTATTTTCATTCTGAATAATGGCTTTGCAGATGCCTTCCCGGCCGATGAAGACGACCTCCCCCCTGATGGAGGTAATCCGCACCCGTTCAATGGACAGCTCTACCAGGATGACCCGGAGTGGATACAACAATGGGTTAATGACCAGCTTCTTAATGATCATCAGCATTTTCATGGGGTCCCAGCTGAGCAGCAGGCATTTGCTCCTCAACCAGGTGGAGGACATAATGCACAATGGGCACCATGGCCTGATGTTATTCAACAACAACCCCAACAGTTCTGGCAGCAGGATCAGCCAATGGAGGAGATCAGTGTGGAGTTGTCGGCAGTATCTAACCCTAGTCGCAGCCGTAGTCATTCGCTTACCATCTCAGATATCTCACCAGAAGAGTTGGGCGTTCACTCAGACAGTTTACCTTTACAAGCCACAGTGCAACCAGTTCAGCACGTTACTCCTGCTAATCCTTCGGCAACACCTGTTTTGGCCAACGCTGATTTGGTCAACGCTGCCTCTGGCGAAAATGCTGTTAAACCACCCAGTCGTCAGATCACTATAGTCTACCAAAGACGTCGCCGCCGCATGGTGGCTCAAGCTCCACCAGAACAAGAAGCAGGCTCTAACAAAGCAAGCTCCAGCAAGGCATGAAGGCATGAATAGCTGATTCAGCAGCAGCTGCAAGTACTTTGTCATGAAGGCATGGCATTGATTCTGGAATCCTAAAATGATGTGTGCATGCAAAAATATCATAGCATAGTCAGAACTCAGAAGTCAGCAATTCTGATGCGCCACAAAGCTCAAAGCATCCTTGAGCCACAAAGCTGAATCTTGTTTCCTGTCAGATAGACAAACATTGTTCCAGTTCCCAAGTTAGTAGTTGTGTGCATATCTTTAAGTAGTTGTCTTTACTTCCTTTGCACTTTGTGATTTGTGTCTGACATTGTGTTATGATTTGTGCCTTCTTGTTTTATGACATTTAAGTGCAATATTTTTTTCTTCTAAAAATGCACGAGAGCTGCACACCATTGCATTAAGAAACATCAATGCATCTTCATCAGTTTTATGCCTTGAAAATTACTTGCATCATACCCTCGATCGATCTCTTCCGGTATGTCTTGCTCTGTCTCCCACACTCCAGTCTCCAGAGATGGAATACCTTTCGGATGGAGTAGGCTTCGTCGCTGCCATCAAGGAAGTGGAGTCGCCGCGCTGTGAGCGTCAAGTTCAAAATAAGCTCGCCTTACTTTCTTTCCATTGCTTTTATGTAAGACGTGGATCTGTGTATTAATTTTGTCGTGCCGGTCCTGGGCAGGGGATTTAATTAAAAGCAGCTCTCCCATTGTTTCCCTTTATTTATTTGTTTTCTATTATTTCGTTTAGTAGCACAGCATGTTGAGCTTAGCATTATTAATAAATAATAACACATTTGAGAATCAAATATTTGAGAATCAATTGACACTTCATAATTGCTTAATATGGTTTTGGTGCATGAATTCCACAACAGAAGCATCGTGTCCCTTAGTTTCAATTGTTGATCAGAATTTTGACTGTTCCGCTTCATGTGAATGATGTTCTGCAAAAAACAGTTTATACTCTTCATGTTAATTTTCTTACTCTTGTACTTGGGAATTTGTCTTCTGATAATTGGTTTTGCTCCTCATCCAAAGTCCCATCTATATCCAAAACTTAGAAAGTCATGCATTGAGAAAGAAAGAGAACACCACCTGGAAGCACTGAATAGTTTTTTTTTGAAAGAAATCAGCAGGAGAGAGTCCTACTAAGATTTGATATATTATAAAAGGCATGGTTACAAGAGTAAGTACAGGGTAATCCGGAGAGTTGGAGAGAGATTACAGAGAGCTCATCTAATCCTTAAGAGAAAGTTTCATATGTAAGGGGAATCTCTTTCCGGAAGGTGGTGAGACAAACTCCACTGCCTCCCCCATTCCGGATCCTCCTGGCGTCCCCATAACAGGGACGTGTGGCGATGGCGATGGACTCAACTTTTACAATTTGTAGATTCAGAAAGTTGTTGCTAAAGATCAGTGATAAACAATGTGGATAACACCCAGTAGTAAATCAAATGAACAAGAGGCAGCTGCAAACTTGGAATCCATCGATAGTAATATCTCTAAACGACTTACATTTGTGTGTGCGTGGAGTATAAGCAGTTAACCAGACACACATAAGGATATGTGACAAACACATCACTAGCACAAGATGCACAACTTTAGCTTAAAATGGTCATGAGAGAACCCCATATCTAGGTTGAAATAACCAGGCAGCCTAGAACAATGCTCTCAGCATTGCATGATAAATTGCTGATCATAATTCTATGAATATTGAAATGATAACTACTGAAATAATGGAAATACCTCATCCTAGAATGAAATTAAAGTGATCTAGGACCTAATGAGGAAATATAGTATAGGCCAAGAGAACAACATGCCATAAAGATCCACAGTTGTGCAGTGATTTCCAAGCAATACAAAAAGAGAAGCCGCTATGATAACAAGGAGGCATCGCATCGAAATCATCTACCATCTAATAATTTAATATAAAAAACTACCTCTGAGT
Organism: Zizania palustris; assembly: GCA_019279435.1. Lineage (NCBI taxonomy): Eukaryota > Viridiplantae > Streptophyta > Magnoliopsida > Poales > Poaceae > Zizania > Zizania palustris. The sequence goes on along the minus strand of JAAALK010000079.1, from coordinate 69,076,463 downwards.
ACACAATCAGTCCTCTGAGTGCATTTTAACCAGAGAAAACTAAAAAACAACTCACTCAACCAGCTAACTCAATGAGTCATGAGTTACTGACATAGTGAGCACTCCTAGCGCTATGTCAGTAACTCAGGCGTATGCTCCCTTAGCTCCAGTCTTCATTATGCATTTTCCTGCATTCAAAATGTGCAAAATTTACACAGGGCAGTGTATGCTACCAGGATGAAATGAACAAATAAATAATCCTGGTATAAAGGATAAATAGTATTATTCACCTCCAAATGGTGGCATATACAGTTTAGCCTGCACCACTTAAGGAACTTGAGCCGGTGGCAGGTATTTGAGATCATACCTGAGAAAGGCTGGGCCAAATGCATTATATTTTCCCGAACTACTGTATGCCCGTTCAGCATCAGCTCACTTAGAAAAAACAACTCTTGCAATCTTTGATTTCTTGGTCATTTCGGTTGCACCCTCCATGATTGGTCCATGTAAGCGGAATATGCTATTGATGTCATCCACTAAAGGGATGGCTTCTTCACTACTAAAATGTAAGATCAAGATTGCAGGACCGTCTACCTGTTTGATAGCAAGGGAATCAGCAGAGACCTCATCTTGAGGTGCAGCCTCCTGCTTCTTCTTATTGCCACCCCTGTTCTATTTATTTGTTTTCTATTATTTCGTTTAGTAGCACAACATGTTGAGCTTAGCATTATTAATAAATAATAACACATTTGAGAATCAAATATTTGAGAAATTACTATTAAACGACAAGGCGCGCAGCGAGCCTCGCTCCACCAGAGTAGCTTCAATCAAAATATTATTATTCATGTGCTAACCGTGGGGTTACATATATACTCATGCACTTTTGTGAAAGGAAAACATCCCACGTACGTAAATCATCTGAGCCAGGTAATAGTTTTGGAACACTTCTCTTTCAAGGGCCAAATGGCCACTTTGATGGTGTGCACTGCGTCATCGAAGGTGTCGATGTGCGTATTAGCCCTCATATCCTTTACTTCTTTGTATCTGCCCCACGAGGTTGCAGTTACACCCTTCTGCACGGCTACCATGAGGGCACATGACACGATTTTCCACCTGGTGACCAGCTTCGAGAGTGTGCCGACGTAGGCACCAGACTCCCAAGAATTTTGGACAAGATCCTGAAATGGCTGGAAGCGCGATGCCTCAACAAACATCACTACTATGATTGCTAGGGCTCGGGCGACGTCAGTGGAGCGCCTAGGATCGTAGATGGCAACGTGTTCGATGGCTTCGATGATGGTTTGCTTGCTGACGCGAACCCAATTCAGATTACTATCCCCGCCAATCAGACTATGGTAGTTATCGCCGAACCGGGTGACCGTCGCCATCGGGATGAGCGACCGCGGCCTGTTGTTGAAGATGTACCACAGGCCGGTACGGTCGGTGAAGCTGGTGACGTAGAGGTTGTCCCGACGAATGGCGAGCATGATTTTATTGCCGTTGGTGCCGAGAAGCTCAAGGATGAGCCACTTGAAGGGCCTCATGTCGATCGCCTGCCGGTGCAAGACTGGAACGACTTTGTGCCGGCCCAAAATTACATTGGGGCTGTCTTGTTGTAAAATATTATAAATGTCTGTCATGAGTCGTCCGTAGTCGTCTCTCGACCGACACACATTGAACCTTACAAAGTCGTAAGGCTGGTACCAATCCCTGCATACAGTAGATCGAGCCACCACATCTAATTAATTATTTAGACAAGATGTATGAATCAGAAATACATGAGATGTCCTGAGATACTACATAGCCCTGGCCATCGCATATGAGGCTCTAACCTCCATGGCCAGCCATCTAGCACAATGCAACTAACCAACGCACACGACGTACAGAACACAGACCACAACCAAACCAAGGCAAGATTATTTGTAACTAAGAGTGACAACAGAAGAGGATTCGAAAACTTACTGGTACGGATCCAACGGGGGATGTGCGTAGTCGGCCATGGCCGGTGCAGCCAGTGCTGCCGCTGCTAGCAGCAGCAGCACTAGAGAAAACATGCGTGGGGTGGTTGCCATCGATGTCGGCCAGCCGCCTCTGGTCTGCTCTACTTGTGGGGTGGTGCTGGCCGTGCAACTGTGCACCCTTTATACAGTGAAGAACTGTCGCTTGCTTAGAGTGGTCTGCTCTGCTTGTGAGGTGGTGCTGGCCGTGCAACTGTGCACCATTTATACAGTGAAGAACCGTCGCTTGCTTAGAGGAGAGGAGAATATGGCTGTGTGGGGAACAAGTCACTAGAGAACAAGTCCAGAAGGCATGAAGGCATGAATAGCTGATTCAGCAGTAGCTGCAAGTACTTTGTCATGAAGGCATGGCATTGATTCTGGAATCCTAAAATGATGTGTGCATGCAAAAATATCATAGCATAGTCAGAACTCAGAAGTCAGCAATTCTGATGCGCCACAAAGCTCAAAGCATCCTTGAGCCACAAAGCTGAATCTTGTTTCCTGTCAGATAGACAAACATTGTTCCAGTTCCCAAGTTAGTAGTTGTGTGCATATCTTTAAGTAGTTGTCTTTACTTCCTTTGCACTTTGTGATTTGTGTCTGACATTGTGTTATGATTTGTGCCTTCTTGTTTTATGACATTTAAGTGCAATATTTTTTTCTTCTAAAAATGCACGAGAGCTGCACACCATTGCATTAAGAAACATCAATGCATCTTCATCAGTTTTATGCCTTGAAAATTACTTGCATCATACCCTCGATCGATCTCTTCCGGTATGTCTTGCTCTGTCTCCCACACTCCAGTCTCCAGAGATGGAATACCTTTCGGATGGAGTAGGCTTCGTCGCTGCCATCAAGGAAGTGGAGTCGCCGCGCTGTGAGCGTCAAGTTCAAAATAAGCTCGCCTTACTTTCTTTTCATTGCTTTTATGTAAGACGTGGATCTGTGTATTAATTTTGTCGTGCCGGTCCTGGGCAGGGGATTTAATTAAAAGCAGCTCTCCCATTGTTTCCCTTTATTTATTTGTTTTCTATTATTTCGTTTAGTAGCACAGCATGTTGAGCTTAGCATTATTAATAAATAATAACACATTTGAGAATCAATTGACACTTCATAATTGCTTAATATGGTTTTGGTGCATGAATTCCACAACAGAAGCATCGTGTCCCTTAGTTTCAATTGTTGATCAGAATTTTGACTGTTCCGCTTCATGTGAATGATGTTCTGCAAAAAACAGTTTATACTCTTCATGTTAATTTTCTTACTCTTGTACTTGGGAATTTGTCTTCTGATAATTGGTTTTGCTCCTCATCCAAAGTCCCATCTATATCCAAAACTTAGAAAGTCATGCATTGAGAAAGAAAGAGAACACCACCTGGAAGCACTGAATAGTTTTTTTTTGAAAGAAATCAGCAGGAGAGAGTCCTACTAAGATTTGATATATTATAAAAGGCATGGTTACAAGAGTAAGTACAGGGTAATCCGGAGAGTTGGAGAGAGATTACAGAGAGCTCATCTAATCCTTAAGAGAAAGTTTCATAGGTAAGGGGAATCTCTTTCCGGAAGGTGGTGAGACAAACTCCACTGCCTCCCCCATTCCGGATCCTCCTGGCGTCCCCATAACAGGGACGTGTGGCGATGGCGATGGACTCAACTTTTACAATTTGTAGATTCAGAAAGTTGTTGCTAAAGATCAGTGATAAACAATGTGGATAACACCCAGTAGTAAATCAAATGAACAAGAGGCAGCTGCAAACTTGGAATCCATCGATAGTAATATCTCTAAACGACTTACATTTGTGTGTGCGTGGAGTATAAGCAGTTAACCAGACACACATAAGGATATGTGACAAACACATCACTAGCACAAGATGCACAGCTTTAGCTTAAAATGGTCATGAGAGAACCCCATATCTAGGTTGAAATAACCAGGCAGCCTAGAACAATGCTCTCAGCATTGCATGATAAATTGTTGATCATAATTCTATGAATATTGAAATGATAACTACTGAAATAATGGAAATACCTCATCCTAGAATGAAATTAAAGTGAGCTAGGACCTAATGAGGAAATATAGTATAGGCCAAGAGAACAACATGCCATAAAGAGCCACAGTTGTGCAGTGATTTCCAAGCAATACAAAAGAGAAGCCGCTATGATAACAAGGAGGCATCACATCGAAATCATCTACCATCTAATAATTTAATATAAAAAACTACCTCTGAGTACACAATCAGTCCTCTGAGTGCATTTTAACCAGAAAAAACTAAAAAACAGCTCACTCAACCAGCTAACTCAATGAGTCATGAGTTACTGACATAGTGAGCACTCCTAGCGCTATGTCAGTAACTCAGGCGTATGCTCCCTTAGCTCTAGTCTTCATTATGCATTTTCCTGCATTCAAAATGTGCAAAATTTACACAGGGCAGTGTATGCTAGCAGGATGAAATGAACAAATAAATAATCCTGGTATAAAGGATAAATAGTATTATTCACCTCCAAATGGTGGCATATACAGTTTAGCCTGCACCACTTAAGGAACTTGAGCCGGTGGCAGGTATTTGAGATCATACCTGAGAAAGGCTGGGCCAAATGCATTATATTTTCCCGAACTACTGTATGCTCGTTCAGCATCAGCTCACTTAGAAAAAACAACTCTTGCAATCTTTGATTTCTTGGTCATTTCGGTTGCACCCTCCATGATTGGTCCATGTAAGCGGAATATGCTATTGATGTCATCCACAGAAGGGATGGCTTCTTCACTACTAAAATGTAAGATCAAGATTGCAGGACCGTCTACCTGTTTGACAGCAAGGGAATCAGCAGAGACCTCATCTTGAGGTGCAGCCTCCTGCTTCTTCTTATTGCCACCCCTGTTCTATTTATTTGTTTTCTATTATTAGCTTGTTGGATACCACATACTACCGCCACTGTTATTTCAAGAAATGAATGGATGGATTCAAGACTATGTTTCATATAAGCACTATATCCATAGCACATTCTCTAATCCATACCACATCAAGGCAGGGTTTACTAAAAAAAGTACAACTAATTAGCCAGTTACAGGGGCAGAATTCTCCAATGATTAGTTGGATATGAAAAAATAAAAAATGTATCTACTGTTGTTATGATCCTCCAGAACAAGGAGAATAGTTGGTCTTCAGATAATTAGGTTCCTCAATATCTAAAATCAGGGGGAAACCTAGATTAAGAACATCGAAATATTCTACCCCAGCAACTTGAAATGCACAAGCACATAATTTAGGGGAGGAAAGAGGGGGAATCACAATTCACAACTTATATAATGTGTCAACACTAACATTGTAAAGCTAAAAAGGAAAACATTGCTGCAAGAAAAGCGATAGCTTTTCAAGAGTTGATGAGAGGTTTCCAGAACTGTTACTTCTGTTAGCCACTGATGGGCTTGAAGTTCTAGCATTGCCACTCGATGGTCTTGACTTTCTATGCGGCATTTCCAAACACACTGAGGCTCATATATATGTAACACATCGTAATCTTCGAGATGAGATGAAATTAATTGTCTTGTGGAAACCATCCCATCCAAGGTGTGTATGGAAAAGAGTCTTGTATAGATGGGTGAATGCCCACCTCTGTTCCATATTTGTTGGACAGAGGTTGCCCAAGTCTTGAAGATTTGAGCTATTTAAGTGGTAGGCCAATCCTCTTCTCAACGTATCACTCAACAAGATAACCTCCTTGTAAGGGTGAAATCCAAGAAAATCAATACAACCATGAGAATTATACTTGTCCATGTTGTTGATCTCACGAGAGTTATACTTATACCCTCCCCTGCTGATGGTCTCAATAACATTATCGTTGTGTGGGGAACGAGTCACTGGAGAGGAGAATATGGTTGAAAATGGAACATAAAAGTATGATTCTAACAGGAAGGCAACATCTGGAATGATTCTAACAGGAAGGCAACATATGGAACGATGGATGTAACAAGCTGTTCCATATTTGTTGGACAGAGGTTGCCCAAGTCTTGAAGCTTTGAGCTATTTAAGTGGTAGGCCAATCCTCTTCTCAACGTATCACTCAACAAGAACGAACTTTGCTCGGGTGCTCAAGCAAACTTTAACCACCAACAGAGCATTCCTGTCAAGTCTTGCTTGTTAACTCAACCACGCCCCCTTTACCACCCCTCATTTCTACCTCCTCCCAGGTCCGAACCCTTGCTTCCCACTCGATTGGCCACCTCCCTCCTCTCCCTCCCCCTAGCGTATCCTCTCTTTGTGCCATGGCTAACTTTCCGGTTGATCCCATTCACTTCCTCCCCCAAGGTGGGGCGATCTCAAATGGTGGTGGCCCTCTTCGTAAGCTACGGAATGTGATCACGCTCTCAGGCCAGCACGTCAAGCGTCATGAAGACATGGTAATTGCTGAATGTGAGGATCATTTGACTTTAGAAGAACGCCATGACTTACTTCATCAGGTTCGCAACCTTATCACTCAGGTACTTCAACATCATGTCATCTGATACAGTTTATATCCGATTGGGATAGGGATCTTTGAGCTAGGTAATATCTTTGAAAGGGATTGGCTGATAGCCTCGGGTCCATTCTGGGTCGGTGACCACCTGGTTAGGTTTATCAAGCATGATGAGGCAGTAAATCATAGAAACTCCCCTGCATCGAGGGTTGGATGGGTGCTTTTCTTGGCATTCCCTTTGGATTTTAAAGAAACTTCCTTTCTAGAACAAATTGTTTCATCTTTTGGGAAGCTATTATACTGGCACTCGGCTGACAATAGTCTTTCAAGGGTTTTGCTGAAAGTGTTGTTCGATAGCACCCTGGATATTCCTAGAAGCATCACTGTGAAGAGTTGTCACTCCATGAATGGGGAGGGTCATTCTTGGACTTTTCCTATTTTCATTCTGAATAATGGCTTTGCGGATGCCTTCCCGGCCGATGAAGACGACCTCCCCCCTGATGGAGGTAATCCGCACCCGTTCAATGGACAGCTCTACCAGGATGACCTGGAGTGGATACAACAATGGGTTAATGACCAGCTTCTTAATGATCATCAGCATTTTCATGGGGTCCCAGCTGAGCAGCAGGCATTTGCTCCTCAACCAGGTGGAGGACATAATGCACAATGGGCACCATGGCCTGATGTTATTCAACAACAACCCCAACAGTTCTGGCAGCAGGATCAGCCAATGGAGGAGATCAGTGTGGAGTTGTCGGCAGTATCTAACCCTAGTCGCAGCCGTAGTCATTCGCTTACCATCTCAGATATCTCACCAGAAGAGTTGGGCGTTCACTCAGACAGTTTACCTTTACAAGCCACAGTGCAACCAGTTCAGCACGTTACTCCTGCTAATCCTTCGGCAACACCTGTTTTGGCCAACGCTGATTTGGTCAACGCTGCCTCTGGCGAAAATGCTGTTAAACCACCCAGTCGTCAGATCACTATAGTTTACCAAAGACGTCGCCGCCGCATGGTGGCTCAAGATCCACCAGAACAAGAATCAGGCTCTAACAAAGCAAGCTCCAACAAGGCATGAAGGCATGAATAGCTGATTCAGCAGCAGCTGCAAGTACTTTGTCATGAAGGCATGGCATTGATTCTGGAATCCTAAAATGATGTGTGCATGCAAAAATATCATAGCATAGTCAGAACTCAGAAGTCAGCAATTCTGATGCGCCACAAAGCTCAAAGCATCCTTGAGCCACAAAGCTGAATCTTGTTTCCTGTCAGATAGACAAACATTGTTCCAGTTCCCAAGTTAGTAGTTGTGTGCATATCTTTAAGTAGTTGTCTTTACTTCCTTTGCACTTTGTGATTTGTGTCTGACATTGTGTTATGATTTGTGCCTTCTTGTTTTATGACATTTAAGTGCAATATTTTTTTCTTCTAAAAACGCACGAGACCTGCACACCATTGCATTAAGAAACATCAATGCATCTTCATCAGTTTTATGCCTTGAAAATTACTTGCATCATACCCTCGATCGATCTCTTCCGGTATGTCTTGCTCTGTCTCCCACACTCCAGTCTCCAGAGATGGAATACCTTTCGGATGGAGTAGGCTTCGTCGCTGCCATCAAGGAAGTGGAGTCGCCGCGCTGTGAGCGTCAAGTTCAAAATAAGCTCGCCTTACTTTCTTTCCATTGCTTTTATGTAAGACGTGGATCTGTGTATTAATTTTGTCGTGCCGGTCCTGGGCAGGGGATTTAATTAAAAGCAGCTCTCCCATTGTTTCCCTTTATTTATTTGTTTTCTATTATTTCGTTTAGTAGCACAACATGTTGAGCTTAGCATTATTAATAAATAATAACACATTTGAGAATCAAATATTTGAGAATCAATTGACACTTCATAATTGCTTAATATGGTTTTGGTGCATGAATTCCACAACAGAAGCATCGTGTCCCTTAGTTTCAATTGTTGATCAGAATTTTGACTGTTCCGCTTCATGTGAATGATGTTCTGCAAAAAACAGTTTATACTCTTCATGTTAATTTTCTTACTCTTGTACTTGGGAATTTGTCTTCTGATAATTGGTTTTGCTCCTCATCCAAAGTCCCATCTATATCCAAAACTTAGAAAGTCATGCATTGAGAAAGAAAGAGAACACCACCTGGAAGCACTGAATAGTTTTTTTGAAAGAAATCAGCAGGAGAGAGTCCTACTAAGATTTGATATATTATAAAAGGCATGGTTACAAGAGTAAGTACAGGGTAATCCGGAGAGTTGGAGAGAGATTACAGAGAGCTCATCTAATCCTTAAGAGAAAGTTTCATAGGTAAGGGGAATCTCTTTCCGGAAGGTGGTGAGACAAACTCCACTGCCTCCCCCATTCCGGATCCTCCTGGCGTCCCCATAACAGGGACGTGTGGCGATGGCGATGGACTCAACTTTTACAATTTGTAGATTCAGAAAGTTGTTGCTAAAGATCAGTGATAAACAATGTGGATAACACCCAGTAGTAAATCAAATGAACAAGAGGCAGCTGCAAACTTGGAATCCATCGATAGTAATATCTCTAAACGACTTACATTTGTGTGTGCGTGGAGTATAAGCAGTTAACCAGACACACATAAGGATATGTGACAAACACATCACTAGCACAAGATGCACAGCTTTAGCTTAAAATGGTCATGAGAGAACCCCATATCTAGGTTGAAATAACCAGGCAGCCTAGAACAATGCTCTCAGCATTGCATGATAAATTGCTGATCATAATTCTATGAATATTGAAATGATAACTACTGAAATAATGGAAATACCTCATCCTAGAATGAAATTAAAGTGAGCTAGGACCTAATGAGGAAATATAGTATAGGCCAAGAGAACAACATGCCATAAAGAGCCACAGTTGTGCAGTGATTTCCAAGCAATACAAAAAGAGAAGCCGCTATGATAACAAGGAGGCATCGCATCGAAATCATCTACCATCTAATAATTTAATATAAAAAACTACCTCCGAGTACACAATCAGTCCTCTGAGTGCATTTTAACCAGAAAAAACTAAAAAACAGCTCACTCAACCAGCTAACTCAATGAGTCATGAGTTACTGACATAGTGAGCACTCCTAGCGCTATGTCAGTAACTCATGCGTATGCTCCCTTAGCTCCAGTCTTCATTATGCATTTTCCTGCATTCAAAATGTGCAAAATTTACACAGGGCAGTGTATGCTAGCAGGATGAAATGAACAAATAAATAATCCTGGTATAAAGGATAAATAGTATTATTCACCTTGGATAGTATAATCCAGAACAAGGAGAATAGTTGGTCTTCAGATAATTAGGTTCCTCAATATCTAAAATCAGGGGGAAACCTAGATTAAGAACATCGAAATATTCTACCCCAGCAACTTGAAATGCACAAGCACATAATTTAGGGGAGGAAAGAGGGGGGAATCACAATTCACAACTTATATAATGTGTCAACACTAACATTGTAAAGCTAAAAAGGAAAACATTGCTGCAAGAAAAGCAATAGCTTTTCAATAGTTGATGAGAGGTTTCCAGAACTGTTACTTCTGTTAGCCACTGATGGGCTTGAAGTTCTAGCATTGCCACTCGATGGTCTTGACTTTCTATGCGGCATTTCCAAACACACTGAGGCTCATATATATGTAACACATCGTAATCTTCGAGATGAGATGAAATTAATTGTCTTGTGGAAACCATCCCATCCAAGGTGTGTATGGAAAAGAGTCTTGTATAGATGGCGTCCCCCATTCCGGATCCTCCTGGCGTCCCCATAACAGGGACGTGTGGCGATGGCGATGGACTCAACACATGACATAGCTAGCCCGGCCGACCATTGGACAGCGAATTCATTGTCGAGCTTAACTGATGACCCTGCAAACGTACACTGTTGCAGATATCGTCTGTGTCTATCATATATCTGCTTGTCTAAAAAAACCATCGACTCAACACAACTAATAACAAGTCACTATGGAAACATGTGATTTGAATGCCACCGGCGCTCAGCGAAGTTTTGAAAACACTCGGCGTACTTTAAGGTATTTGTTAAATGTTCTGTTTTCTGGTAGTGAATATGATATCAGAAACTCACCTTGGAAATTTTTCATGAGGATAGGTTTTAAAGATGATATAATAATGGAACTTCTTTATTCAGCTCTGGTATGTGTTAGGATCGATTCATGTAGTTTTAGATAATATCTATCTATCTATTTAATCCTCTGCGTGATTGCCACTAAGAATGTGTGGAATTGGATTAATATGGATTGACTTCTTTAACTAGACTAATAGTTAGATTACAAGGAGTACGATGTATATATATACAAATGCTATCTTACACCACGGGTGTACCATAACTATTCTACCCAGAAATCTACTACTAAGAAAAAAGTAGTACTCAATTGCTATTCTACTGAGAAAATCCACTACTGAAAGTAGTCGGTGTAGAATAACTATTCTACACACGTAGTGCAGAATAGCGCTACCGTGTATATATATATATTGAAATGGATGCTTGTATATTGGGACACAATATGAGAATAATAGCTGAAAAAATTTAGAGAGTGTATTGGCAGCCACAAGGACTACCTTGGCTTTTTTCCCTTCTCAAGGGTACACTAGCTATATAGAATATGAATGATGGTGAGCAGGTTTGACTAATATAATGGTCCGTTTGATTTTAATATGATTGGGATATATGGATAGAACCATGCATGCATCTCGGTTTTATGAGATCAGGTGATCTTATGCTTTGTTTGGTACACATATATGCATGCAAATTAATGTAACTAACAAATGCTATCGATTTGAGCTTCAAATTAAGTAGCTAGCAGTAGTAGCTGTTCTATTGATCCGCTGCAAACGAACGTGTGTGAGCAGTAGTTCGTCAGGGTAGCTCGATCAGCTGCTAGCTAGCTAGTCTGCCTGCACTCTGCAGTAAAAAGAAATGCCTTTCCGGTTGCTGTGCGTACATGTCTCTGAACATCTGATAAGCTAGCAGTTCGTACGTGCTTGGTAGACATGGGAAGCATGGATCATGGAAGCGCGCGGCAACAACGTACTGTGGATCTAACAGCTTTTGTAGGTTTATTTCGTGTAAAAAATATACAGGCTCGAATTGATTTGTGTTACTGTTGTGTACATGTGTGTTCTGGAATCGCTTTAGTTGTTCTTTCTAACGCTTTTATTTGGATCGAGTCGCTACAGTAGATGGAAGAGTAAAAAAATTTCTGCTGGTGAGCTTAGCTTCTTCAGATCGAGTCCTAGCTTCTTTGAGAATCTAATCTCGTTTTAAGTGACTGCCTCGATCTCTTAACAAAATCTCTCTCAACAACTATACTTAATTAATTACCGGTGTGAAATTTGATGTTTCAAGTGTTTGAAAGTGATTTGATTGGAATTCAGTGGCACTTTAGAACGAACTGTATAAAAAGTGGCTGCACGCACTGCAGCTAGCTAGCTAGCTCATTCGACAGTGAACAGTCCACGACCAGCTGCCTGTTGCAACCTGCGCGCGAGCTCACTCCCTCACTGCACGGAGCACGATGCCATTGCCGAGCTCGTGGTTCCACAAGCTGCGGCGGAAAAGAGGCACGGCGAGAGGAGGAGGAGGAGGAGGAGGAGGAGGAGGAGGAGAGGCCGACGTCGACGAAGCGAGCAGGAAGCCAGGAGGCTGGCAACCTCCCATGGTGACGGCTGCTGTAGGAGCGACGATGATGCCGCTACGCTCTCCGAAGAGAGAGTCATACTACTTCCCGAGCAGGGAACGCCGCATCCCTCTGTGTCCCGGCGCGGACAACCCCAAGCTCCGGGACACCCGCTTCCCGCGGAGCCCGCAGACCAACGACATCGTGTTCGACGTCGTGGCGGCTGTCTCGGCAGAGCGCTGCCGCGCCGACCGGTTCGACGGGATGAAGACGATGCCGGAGCTTAAGCTGCGGCCCATCCTCACCAAGCGCGCCGCCAAGGACGGCGGCTACGATGAGGCGTTGGACAGCGGCACTAGCGCGGCCGCGTCTCCGACGGCCAGGGTGCGCCGGTTCCACGCGAAGCCGAGCGGGAGGCGGAGGGGGAGCGTAGCGGCGCTGCCGGTCGACACCACCAGTCGGAGGCGGTGGCGATGCCGGTGGCTGTACGAGAGCCTGATGGTGGTGAAGGAGTCGGCCGACCCCGAGGAGGACTTCCTGGAGAGCATGACGGAGATGATCGCCGAGAACGACGTCCGCTCTCCACATGACCTCGAGGAGCTGCTCGCGTGCTACCTCGCCCTCAACGCCGCCGAGCACCACCCCGCCATCGTCGGCGCGTTCCGACGCGCCTGGCTCCACCCCGCCACCGCCACCGCCACCGCCACCGCCACCACCTAGCTAGCTGCTAGCCTGATCAAAAGCGATCGTCTCATCGATCAACTACTACAAGCAAATCGACGCAAGATTGCTACGTGCCTGTACAGTATGACCCCGCGCACGTCCATGCATGTGAATAATTAATTCAGTTCTTCTCGCACGAAATCACAAGATCGTCTGATCGATGCAAGCTTGATTCGTTGCTCGATCGTGCATGTATGTACACGTGTGGTGTGCTGATCAACGTGTGCATGTTTCAATTCGCCATGGTTTGGTCGTCGTGGCTGCTGCAAATCTGAAGGATCATCGACCAGTGCACGCGCGTCACGGGGCATCACGCATTCACGCTTTAGTTTCTGCAGGGAATCGACGTCTGCTGCCTTTACAGATCGGAGTTGGCCTCCTTTCGTCGGAGCTCGATCTCTCTGTTTTTCCTCTCCCTCTCGAAGAGCTTTCTTTTCATTCTTATTTTGTTTATTTTCTGATAGATGATATAGACTAGCTAACTATCATGCATGCATACGCACGGCATATATATATATATATATATATATATATATATATATATATATATATATGTGTGTGTGTGTGTGTGTGTGTGTGTCAGAAATTTTCTATTTACCTAGCTACCATAGTATCATCATCAATCCAGAATCAAATTTATTGTTAAGTTTAGTCTCAGGTCGAGTAATAATAATAATAACAAGTAGCTTAAAATGTATGACAACTTTCATCTATCGGAAGCTAACCGTGGTGTACAGTATCGAACTCCCGCTTCGATCGATATGATCTCTATACATTCATCTCCCTTGCAATCTGCCGCTTAAGGCGACTAATCAAACGGTAATAATAATCCACCAAGAATCAAACATCATCCTTGTCACTTGTCAGCCTTGGTCAGGTGAAAACTAGCTTCACCTAGCTTATCTCCACCGCTCGATCGCTCGAGCTTAGCTTCACTTCACTCCACTGCCCCTAGAGAGCTGAGCTGAGCTGACTCAGGCTGTACTGTGCTGTGCGGTACTGTAGCATGTCATATGCGGTACTGTTCACCTTCAGTTTCACCCGTGCTACACTCCATTCCACAAGGGTGCAACGATGCTGGGCAGCCACAGCTGCTGCTGCTCTCCAGGGGGGTGCAGATATAGGTGGCCTGCTGAAGAAACAGACACCCAGAAAACCTTCCTGCAGCAGTGTAAGATTGATCTGTCAGTTTTCCAGGGCACAGGCCTAACTGCATGGGAGTACCTGTGAGCTCAGTGCATGAGGTGAGCTCAGTGCAGAAAGGAGAAAAGATGGATCCTCCTGCCAATTATATTCAAAGGGCAGCTGCAATACAATCACCAAGTATGAAATATGGCTTCTAGTTTTTGGCAGATCCACCTGTCAAAAGACATCATTTTTTTTATGCTGAAAGGCTTCTATTCCACTTTGATCCTAAACCAAATGCACCCTAAATTCGCGAGCACAAGAGTCTGATATGATGCACTATCGATCTAAGTCGACAAGAGACCAACCCGCAACGTACAAAGCTAGGTTTCGCCATCTGGTTGCTCAGGCTTGGCTAGGGCCTTTGCATGCAGTTGTGCCCTAGCTCCCTCTCCCTGCATGCATGCGTCGTCTTCAGGCACAACCACCACACACATGAGCGTACTCTGCACTGGATTATGTCACCGTTGCATGCCATTTCTGTGGCACCAATCCATCCATCAGCAAAGCTGTAGCATTAGGGCATCTTAACACCACCACCACAGCTGCTGTCTTAGTTGTGTCTTTATTTTAAATAAAAAGCTGATATCAATTAAATAAATGTAGGAATGTACGCGTTAGAGAAAAGGAGAAGAAAATAAAGGAACATACAAGGATAGACAGGTTAGGGAAAGGACGGCAAACAAGAAACACCTGTTTTGACCCATATCCGAGTCTCCTCCTTAATTTTTCTGAAAATCACGCTGCAACTCAACTCAACATGGCGAAAAATTCTTACATTTAGCTCATTCTAGAGTTTCTATGTTACAAGAATCATTAGAGAAGATATTGATTTCCTCGTTGACTTGGTTTCTGAATGATTTTTTCCCACCATGATTAGACGTAGCCCTAGAAAGATCAGAGGTTGTCTTGGGATAAAAAAAGACACACCCTATCTAGTCAGTGATGTACGATCAAATCTTCCTAGAGAATCTACATTTGCTAAAGATATAGTGAGCCATTTCAGACTCTTGTCAATAAAGAACACATGTCGGTTGGTGAGGCCATCCACGAGAGGCAAGTCAATCAGAAGTCCAGAGCCTATTCTAGATGCCCAGCCAAGCAAAAAGTTTGCACTTTCGGTGGAGTCCAATCTTTGCAAATGACCTTGTCGAAATTTTCTCCGATCGAACCATTGAACAGGACACAACGGGTTGGATTTTGTCGTGTGTCTTTTATCGGGAACTAAAATTTTCGGCTCAACTTTCAGACAGTCGGTGATGATCAATAAATCAAATGAACCGTGTTGTATATTGTCGAGTTTTCGACGCAATAGACTAAGTTTAAAAAATCAGACGAATAATAGTTCTTTTGTGTTTCCTTGAACAAGTATATCTTTCCGATGTAATTGTTTAAATTTAATAGAAGCTACTATTATAAAAAATTAGACAAATAAATTTTCTTTTGTGCTTTTTAGTTTTTTCGATTACAATTTTTGTTGTTATCTTGAACAAAGATGTAAATTTGGCCAGACTCTAAAACCATTTTTTTCTTACATTAAGCTACTAATAATAATAACTACTAAAACAAAACAATAATATATAAAACTATTTTTAAATATTAATCTAACTGTATTATCAACTGCTGCTTTGAATCCGGAAGCAAGAGGAGGAATCGGAGTGTGCGAGAAGCTTCGCGAAGCGACAATGGAGGCGCCGGCGGCGGCAAGGGTGGCGCCGCGCATCGCGCCGCTCCCCACCGCCGCCTCTGCGACACCTCTAACTACGGCAAGCTGCAGCTCAACCACGGCCTCGCCCTCACTACACCACAGATGGGGTAAACAGTTGGGCGATTGCTTTGTCTCTTCCCCTCCTCCCGCCGCTGCCCATCCGCCGCCGCCGCCGCCGTTGCTTCCCCTTGATCCGGCGCAAGTTTTATTTGGACTTGAACGGGACGATGTTTCCTTAACTAGTGGTACTTCCTCCACTGCTCAAAGCGCAACGAGATCGAATAGAACACCGTTTGTGTTGGATAGGCATGGGATTGTTGCTACCACCTATTCTTCAATTGACATCTGCAAGTCGCACTTTGTGTCTGCCTGTAATAAGTTGTGAAAGAATAGAGTTTGCTCAGGCATGCAAAATATGCAATTTATTTTTTGCCCTCCCTATGACGATTACAGCTGATGCACTGGTTTTGATGGGGCTGGCTGATTTGGGCTACAACTATGCAGATATTGGTACATTACTTGGCTCAGTATTTTTATATTTCTGGCTGAAGCAACTATGTTGTTTTTCTCTGATATATTTGTGTTCCTTACTTTTTCAGATGATTGTTGGTCCTATGTGAAAAGAGGAAAAAAGGTAATGCATTCCATTGCTGTTTTTAAGCCATGGCTTACCCAACTACTTTGTTCCTTTAAATCCCAGTTCTGTATTGAATGCCTTGGTTTTCTGATCATTTGCTTGGATAGAACATTAATCAGAACGGTCTTCATTGATTATTCTTGCTGAATTTCTTATTCCACATAATCATAACATTTTCCAATTATTCAGACCTCAATCTATGTAATCTGGAAAAGGACAACTTTTGCATATATATTCTTCACAATGACCTAACCTAACAGTCTTGGTTGCTATTTATGATAACAAAAAACCATGCTGTTTTAGACTTGGATGATGCATGCAAAATTGTCCAAACAAAAAAATTTCTTGTTCTTATTAACTTCATTTATCAATTAATCTCTTCACTTCCCATACAAATACATGCATCACAAGTTCATCTGTTTAGTTTTTAATATACTGTTCCCTGTTTACATGTAGAACCAATTGCTACCTGGCCCAAAGACCTTCCCTTCTAGCATCAAAGCTCTTGCAGAATGCAGACTATGTGCATGGAAAATGTCTAAAACTTATTCTGATGCTGGGTAAGCATCCTAGCTATCGATGCTTTTAATTGATTGTTTTTATGGTTGATATACCATGACTAATAACATTCCAAATAACCAAGAATTATAACAAAAGAAAGTTTTCAGGATATTTACTTATCAAGTTCGATCTGGACCACTTCATCATGAAAATGAGATGCGGCACTACATGCTTCATGGGTATGAACTAGAACCAATTATGAAGTGCTAGATCATTGATTTAAAAATAGTTAATACCCATTGAGATGAACATGTTAATAGCGTATTCTATAGATTTATGTTTTCAACTGTTCTACTCATAAACATATTGGATAATTTGCTAATAGATCAATACAGAAATTGATGAGACAGGGTGTTGACTACCTGAAGTATGACAACTGTTACAATTTGGGAATAAAGCCCAAGGAAAGGTAATACCACATGTCTTCTCGAGTTCTCGTTGCTTTGGCCTCATTCACGAGTAGAGATATACATCATTAAATCTTGTTTCATTATGTATTCTTAGGTATCCTCCAACACTCGATGCTCTAAATTCAACTGGGCGCCAGATATTCTACTATTTATGTGAATGGTATACCCCTTTGTCATAGGAGAAAACCTAGGCTATTTTATGTCATTAACCCCCAAACCTACTGAATTTATATACTTATTGTCAGGGTGGGCCTGACTTACGGCCGGTGCGCGCGCAAGGGCATTCAGCCGGCCCCTTTGTCGGCCAGCCTGTTAAGTGCTGGTTGGTTAGCTGTTAAGATTAGGTTTATCTTTATCTGTTGATTGTTATCTACTTGTTAGGAGATAAGATTTGGTTGTTAGCTAGCTTCGGTGTTATATAAACCGCAGGCAGGGAGATTAGGGAGTCAGTTTTTGATTGATAGGCTAGCCTGTTCGGCTCGGCTGAGAGCCCTCGCCGTGCGCCACCATGGCGCCGCCGCGTCGCCGCAGCTTGGAACTCTGGCCGGCCAGTTCTTCTAAATATAATCTACGTTCAAGTGTTCGTCCATACCTCTCGTCTTCCCCGTCCGGTGACACTTATATGTATATGGTGTGCAATTATACTATTCTCTCTTAGGGGGTAGGATGATCCAGCTTTATGGGCTAGCAAAATTGGTAACAGTGGGCGCACAATAGATGACATACAAGATACTTGGAAAAGGTGATTAATGTCTTTCAGGGAGGGGAAGGGTATCAACGCACTTATGTGAAGCTGACTTGCATTTTTATATTTTATTTGAAAACAAGCACGACTGACATTGCTGACTTGCTGACAAGAATAACAAGTGGGCATCATATGCTGGACCTGGTGGATAGAATGGTAATTGTGTTGCGAGGAGTACTAGACTACTAGGTTTCCACAACTTTCACACTATGAGAGAACACTGGCTGGCACATTATCATTCACTGACTTCTTTTTTTATCAGACTCGGACATGCTGAAAGTCGGGAATGGTGGCATGAACATGAACTTTGCAGAGTATCGTGCACATTTTAGGATCTGGGCACTTATGAAGGTAAGTTTTAATTTGGTGCATTCTATAATCACTAGGTTGGTACCGATGTGGTGGATGTGCTATAGCATGTTGCCTAGTATTACTAGATCAAGTAGCAAGCTGAAGTGTTTTTGAGAAGAAAGAGTAGTTATCTTTTCAAGCATTTTTTACCTTGAATTTTAGGCCACTGCTGTAGGGGAATTTATAGAATAATTCTGTGGATAGAAGTATAGCACAAATGGTTTAGTTCTAATAATTTGGCTCCTTGTGCACTACCATATTTCTGGCCCCTCTCTTAATTTGTTGTGATGTCAGAAATATGACTAAAGAAACAATGGAAATATTGAGCAACAAAGAAGTAATTCAAGTAAACCAAGGTATTACTCTGAATCTGCTTTTGGCGCTCTGTATGTTCACATGTGTAAACTTTGGGATAGTTTTTCTATTAAACCATCTTCCATTATTGCTACAATATCATTGTTCTCAAAGATCATTCATGGCATTGAAATCGGAAAATGAATTTGATTTCAATAGCAAAACTGCAAAACTTTCATCATGCGCTAAAAATGTTTTCATTGTAGTTGCTCTTGAGAAGTCAGTTGGTGCTAATTATGTAGATATTTTTTCCAATGAGATGCTTGAACCATGGAATTGACCTGAGAGCTCAGCAGCTCGCAAGTTGCCCCTTGCTTCATTCTTTTTTGGGGCAGAATAAATTGTACAGAACTAATTAAATGGCGTATTTTAAATATCTGTATTAGAAATATGTTTGTATTTACACAGAAGAACATTTTTACTGGGTACTGTTTTGATGAAATAATGCATTAAATTGTACTCATTTTGTTATCTGCAGATCCTCTCAGAATTCAAGGAAGAACTTTAGGTCAAGGAAAATATGGATGCAGTGAGGTGATATGACTGTCCATTTATTATACATGTGTTCTACCTCGCTCATTAATATATGACTTTTTAACATTAGTTAGTGTTAAAGACATCATATATGATATATTAATGACGGGGGTTTAGGGTTTAGGGATTTCACAGGGATGGTAACAACCACCCCACTAGCTGGTAGTCGGTTTTCCTTTGACATTAGGTTGAGAATCATTTTTCTAGACGGGCCTTGTGTGTGTGATCAAAGCTACTTGGGGTATACTGTGGGCTTATAGTTTTCAGGCATTGGTCAGTTAAAATTGCCATTCTGGTAGCTTGGTCAAGAGCCATTGAAAAAAAAGTATGCAATCAATCCAATAGCTTAAACTTTTGGAATAGATTAACTGCTGCATGGAATTAAACTATTACAAATCGCACTTGTTTGTGAAGTCTTGCATATTAATGCATCTCTTTTTCACTCGTAACGTGTCATGTTTGCAGGTGTGGGCTGGCCCCCTCTCTGGTAAGTGGTAACTGCCTGGCCGTTGCTTTATGGAACCATTGTTTGAAAAGACAGATGGAGACTGCCAATATTACAGCAAAATTGTCATCTGTAAGCATCGATGGGTAGGTAAGTTCAATAATTTCCATTGTGATTAGGTTTCCTGTTGAAACAAAAGAGGAATGGAGAAAAATAAAGTTTAACGGAGTTGGCCAACTGGGGGACACACTCTCTCAGTTTTGTTTTGATGGCAGTTCTGTTTTACGGTAGTATAATTTTAAAAATCCAAGGCAGGTCCGGAACGACAATATATGTGATAGTCTAGGGGTAGCACTAATTAAAGAAAAGCTTGTCCAACACAGGATGAGATGGTTTGGATATGTCCAATGGAGAACCCTAAAGGAATCGGTGCATGGTGGAATCTTGAGGTGAGACAATAGTGTGAGGAGAGGCGGTGGAAGGCTGAAATTAACTTGGGAGGAGACAATAAAAAGATATTTGAAATGATGGAATATTTCTAAAGATTTGGCCTTAGTCCTTAAATAGGAGTGTATGGAGAGAAGCTATTCATATACCTGAACCTTGATTAATTGTTCATATTGGGTTTTAAGTTTTAACTCTAGCCTACCTCAACTTGCTTGAGATTGAAAGGCTTTGTTTGTTGTTGCTGCTGTGCTGCTGCTGCTGCAAGGGAGGTCCTTGTTTTCTTTGTTGGAACACAGATCAAGGTTCACATAGACACATACATATCAAACTACCTGGGGAGAGAGGGAAAAAGATGGCCACTACATCCCACCGGTAAATTTGGGGGTGAATCAACAACATAGAATAAGGATGACTGGATGAGCATACTATAGCAGCTATCCAGCTACCAATGCAGCAAAGATAGATAAAAACTTTATCAAGATTTTATTCTTCAAAGTTAAATTCATATCTTTTGCATTTTGTGTATTATTTGTTAACTGCTTTCTGAATCTGCCCATTTTACATTACGAAACTCTATCAACGAACATTGTAGGAACTTTGGGGGCTCAAGCTGATGTGCATGACTGCAAAATGTACATTTTTCTTCGCGTGGTCACCGTTTTTACAATTCGATCATAAGAGGTGCCATGCCTGTTGCCGTTCTGGTATGAGACGGCTTCTGAGATCAAAATCGCCTGCCATTTCGGTCGACTCAACAGGTCTGCCGAATTGTTCTCTGCAGAAAATGCTGAAATTTAGTGCCTACAACTTATGGTCGATGTTTCTGTAAAACCTGTCCTCTTTTTAATCTTCATAAAATCTGGTTGCTAAAAAGAAAATGCTCCCAGTATCTGCCATTTCCGGGTGGGAAGTTTGTGCCAGTGGAGTATGTCAGGTTTTCCTTGTAAGCCCGGGTGTAAATTTGTCGCCAGTACTCTGCTGTACAGGACGGCCGCTTGCCCCAGCAGCTGTGAGAATGAAATTGCCGGGAAGTTGAAATGTGATGGGCTGACGACTTCCTTTTTGTTTGTTTTCAGGGGAAATGTACTCAACTGGCTAGGCCGCCGGCACATCTGACATCCCGATCGGTCAACCGGATGGCACACATCGCCGCCGTTAAGTTGGCCCTGTGAAGAGGGAGAGCTAGCAAAAATTATAATACAAATTTTAATAATTATAGATATCAACTATAAATATATATATATTATGGAAAGTTCTTATTAAGTATGCATATATTAAGATTTTGTAATTTAAAAATCTAATAATTTTATGATGTAGAGAATCTAATGGTAAACACACAAAGATTGAATGGATTAA
This sequence comes from Zizania palustris, assembly GCA_019279435.1. Taxonomy (NCBI): domain Eukaryota; kingdom Viridiplantae; phylum Streptophyta; class Magnoliopsida; order Poales; family Poaceae; genus Zizania; species Zizania palustris. Next base: position 69,054,922 of record JAAALK010000079.1, on the reverse strand, counting down.
CATGTTTTATTTTAATACTTCTATGTATGTGTGAATTACATCGGAGTTATTAATAAGTATATGAATCAAATAATATAGTAGTCTTTTTTTTAGTTTTGCTAGTCTACTACAAAGATTAGCGATGGCTGCCAAATTTCAAAACCTAAGATTAGTAGGTACATTAAATTCACAATGTTATAATTGATGTCTCTTACCTAGTTAAATCACCATGGTAGAAATTTAAAGCTAGATAATAATTAATACAGATCAACAATTTTCAACGACCGGAATGAATCCATAAGATCCAAAGAAATATATGAAGTAAGAAACAGCGTGTAGTTTTTTCACTGAACTTATTATTTAACTCTTATGATTTTTGATTAACCGCGACTATAGAAAATATTATATTTGTAGTGAACTTTGATTAACAAAAAATATCTAACTAAAACATATATAGATACTTTGTGAATTGATTTTTAAGCTGCATGTTAGATTTAGTATCTATTTGTTTTAGATGGAGATTTTTAGTATCTAGCCGGTCTTAGTATCTATACGGTGAAAATCTGGAGAAATTGATGTTTTTACTTTTTAGATTCTAATTATTTTCTAGATTCTACATCTAGATTGTTTGTTTCAACTTCAAATTTTAAAAGTAGATGCAGTTATCAGAAGCTAAAACAAACAAACTAAGCTGAGAATGTATATACTTAATATAAGATACTAGACATATATGTGGTTTAATATTTGAGGAATTTTTAATTAATAAAAATTGAGTTATACTCGGTCTGTACTCTCAATTATAGCATTTTATGATTTAATAATGACACAAAATATAATTAATAAATATCAAGTTGTATTTGGTCAGAGATATGATAGAATAGATAGACTTTAGAAAAAGCATATAAAGTTAAAAGTAGGTTATCTCACAACATAAATAGCTCATAGGATACACTATTTTTTGTTCAACATGGAAGCTCTCTTAGAGGCTAGGGCCCAACTCTAGATGCAACAATCGATTTGCATTGGTAGAGAAAAAACAGGCAATACAATGCACTTCAACAGATGGACCATGCAGAGCACACCATGATGCAACAAAGGAACTGTTTCTCTGGGGGTGCATTTTCTTTCTTTCTTTTTTTTTCTCATTTTTTTGGGTTTTATTAGCTACAAAGGTGAACTAGTTCTTTCTACAGACTACAATTGAGGCTTCTACCAGCAGTTAAGAGACCTTATGTTTTTTTTTTTGCCGGGTGAATAGCCTAAAGACCTAAAGACTATCAGTAAAAGGAGATAAGGATTATTCGAGTTTCATACATCCAAACTTTTTATGCTACCAGAACTCCTCATTGAGCGCCTAATCCTCAAGGCAATAAGCTCCTTTCATCTTCCAACTCTACGATGAAATCCATGTCTTAGAGGCGGAGAAGAGGGAAGTCGATCAGCTTCGTTTTTTGGACGGACCAGCTCGTAATGCAGGGAAGTCAGCTTCATCTTTCAGTTCGTACAATCTTTGTGGCCTGCAGATTTTCGTTCACAGTATGATGCACTTTGATTAGCACTTCAATATGGGAAATAGAACAATTGCAATGTAAGTATCACACTAAATATTTTAGTTCATGAGATAGAATTGATCACCTGCTTACGGTTGTTGCAGCAGGCCTAGGTCTCACCAACGACGAAGTAGGACTAGCAGGCAGAGGCGGGAAAGCTTCTCTCAATTTTTTACAGGGATCAGTCAGTGAGATAGGTCCGAAAGATCCGAACTCGAGAGTCTCGAGTTGTTTTCTTTCGATCGGATGGCGAAGCACTGCGGTCGGTGGGGAGAGCTGACAGGTACTGAATTCTTGGATATTTCCTTGTCCACTGCCGGCACGAGGAAGCACTACCCTCGGTGATGATGGGGTAGTTTTCTTGTCTTGCATTGCAGGTGGATGGAGCATTGGTAATTCCCTCGATCCATTGTCAGGTCCGACAAGTCGTTCATTAGCCCCAGTTTTTTGGTTGCCAGTCATGTTCACATCATGCTGATTGTTATCAACATTCAGTGACATGCTTGGTGTCTGTTTGGTCACACCACTTTTTGCTGCTGCTTTGCCCTGACGAGCTAAACCTCCTTCAGCTGGAGCTATGCTTTTGATCGAGTAAACCTGCCGTGGACTGTCTCTCTTTGTTGGTGCATGGTTTGTTCTTTCAACTGCAGTCCATCCGTTTCCGGCACCAGAGTACCCCAGTTCAGGTGAGTTGTGCTGGCCAAGGTAGTCAGTTGGGTTGGTTTTCGTCTTGTACATATGACCTCTTCCTTTTTCAGGAAAAAAATATTGCTGGTAAGTTTCATAGCTCTGCAATGAACAAATAAACCAAGCTGTAATGAGTAGATAGTTTCATAGATCATAGATTTAGTAAGAAATTAAACCCACCAGAAGGAAAGGAAGGACAAATTAATAGGAGCATGCATGATGCCAATATCGTAGCATAAGGAACGAGATAAAACAACTGAGTCGATTTACTGAACATATAAAACCTTTTGAAGTTCTAAACTATGGACCGTGAACGAGAAAGAGATGATATCCCGAAGGCCCTCACCATCCGGGGAATGTACGTGCCAGTTCCACGTGGCTGATTGATGCCTCCTGTCATACAAGGCGTGAAAACATCGTAGTCCTTGAGATCAACTGCAACAAATGGGAACTGTGGCAATGGCAATGGCACATTCTGCACATACTGAACAAACAAGTATTGAGTCAATTTATTGCAAAACAGAACTAATTTGCAAAGCCACAAAGGTTCTTACATTGAGAGCGTGCATGCCAGTTCCATGCGTCCTCATAGCATCCTCTGTGGTAAGATACCAAGAAACAGGATAATTCACTGAATCAACAGGAGGAGATGGAGGCAATGCCCATCCGTTGGATATATAGGGAAATGCTACATTCTGATGACAAAATGCATTCATGTGGGGCTCTGTGCGTGAATTCCGAGAAGTATTTCCTGAGCTCTGAGAATAGTAAACTGGAGATGAGCTCTTTCTCTCGGTACCAGCAGATGAAGCTAACACAAGCCCTGGGGACCTCGCATCAGTCTTTGATAAGAAGTTCCTAGTTGGAATCTTGAAGGAGTCCTGGTCTAGGACACCAGACAAAGATGCTTCTTGAACCAGCTTCACTAACCCATCAAACAAAGATTCCATGTGATACTGAACTTTCCGAAGGCATCCCAGGTGCAAATCCAGATCCCCTGATAGATCCAACAAATTTGATTGTGAGAAAGGAGAAAATAGCAGTTTTTCTTCATGGACATCATTCATATTAGACTGGTTAGCTGGGCAAGAATTGGAAACATTCAAAGTATTTGTACCAGTAGAGGGAGTCAATATATGTGATTGGTTGTTAGAATAAATCTGTTGCTTCATAAATGATCTACCATGGGGTACATCTTCCTCTGCTGTACAATCCTTGCGGCACTGTTTAAAGTTGTACACAGTCTCTCCTGATCCTATGTTGTAATATTGACTATCAATATTATCTCCAAGCCAGATTTGGTTCCAAGAACAACCTATAGCATCACCACAAAAATATCTGCCTGAAATCATGTACATATTTGTTTTCACATTTGATTCCTTGTCAGACAATTCTAATGAATGATCAGGGCTTCTGTTCTCATCTTCACTCGTGCCAGAACTTTTTAAGCATGATGCATCTTCCTCAAGTTGGTATTCAGGACCAAGCAAGGATTCCAATGAACCATCATTTCCGAGGTCTGATCTTTGTCCTCTTCCATGTCTCTTCAAGGTGTTTACAAAAAACCCAAGGATTTCAGCAGGAATAAGGTCAGAAGGTAACATGAGAATGCGACCAAGTCTTTGTGCACCAAATGAAAATGCACTCCGTATGCGGCAAAAACTTCCTGTAGAAAATCGATCAGCACATGTTTACATAATTTATTATTACCATCCTTCAAAGAGATCAATGTATGTGCGCAGTTAGGAACACATGCCTGCCTGTTGCTTGATATGCACAGCACTAAAACACATATATACCACATGACTAAGCACACATACAATGCAAGAATGTACAGTAATATGAAGGTACGTGGAACTTAACATTGCAAAGAAAACGATGCACATAATAAAGAAACAAGATAGAAAGATGCTTTCTGACCTTTGCTCACGCTTATTCCAAGATTATTACTCCTCTTCAATGGGTCAATTATGTTTAGATACTTCAGGCGAAAATTCATGTTGGATCCATCATCAGAAACTTCAGGAAGTACAAAAAGTCTATCAATGGAGCCTTCAAGGATCTTGCCAAACAGTAATTCATCATGTACGCCAGAAGGTTCAACTACACATCAAGGAAAAAGATCAGCGATTAATTACACCCCCGGTGATCAATTGACACAATGAAAAGAATATATATATACATGGGTATATATGAGTATATGACTCACCAGTTAGGTTGGGCAAGGATGACAAACGAACAGGACCATTTATACTTATGCAATACTTTTTCCAATCAAACTTGCTAAAATATTCCAAAAACATATACAAGACCTGTTAGACAAAAAAACATACATGCATGTAAAAAATTTAGTCCTTGATATGTAAAGTCCTTACTAAATTAATTGAAAATCTATTGAGAGTTTCATCCAAAATTTTGCTTGTAAGAATTCTAAAATATATATATATATATATATATATATATGTTATGCTCTTCCAATAATTACCTCAAACGGGCCGTGCAGAGATTTGTGAAACATATTGAATATGTAAAGAACAAGTGTTTCCAAGGCATAAGTAGAAATTAGTCCATGATGAGCTCCCAGTATGAAACCTTCATGATAACACCAAGCCTTGATTAGCATAATGCTCCTTTTGAACAGATGATTTTTCCCAACTTCACGGTCAACCTGAAGGAGGAATAAACATTAAAGAATGGGTTCCAATGTTACACGCTAATTTTTTTTTCCAATCGCTCGGTGAGCTATTCAAGACGTCAAGTAGAGCAGATAGTTCAGATTTTATCAACATACCAGCTCAAGAAAACATAGTGTGGACACCCCACCAATTTGGTTGAACGAGATGTCAACAACAATATTTTTGATAATACATTTAATTAGCTTTACCTGGATGCAAAAACAATGGCAAAAGTTTTTAAGACAGTCTATAGAATCATACCATTAGCACATATATAGAGGTGAGGAATTGAATGCATGATATCGATGACTAATGTAAAAGCAGGGAAAAAAAGTCAAAAAAACATTGTTAGTGATCCATATCATACTTTGCCTAAACCATCTCTAAATAAATGACAACAGAGGAGGCGCATGCAGAAGTATATATAACAATAAAAATTTCACCTGAGCATTGATGAATCGCAGACCCCTTAGTCCATAATGTTCCGCACCGTCGTCGTCGTCCTCCGCTTCTGACTCGAGTATATCGCGGGCATCACTAATGAAACTGCTGTCCGGAGCTGTGTTACCAAGTATAGTCACGTCGATATCCCCATCAGGGAGGTAGGTCTTCAATGGAACTGACCCAAACACAAAGACCTGACATATTAAACAGAAATGCAAGCACCCATCTTCATTGAATTGAACAATAAATTAATACGAGGACATCACTTCTTTCAAAAGAACATTGATATTTCAGTCATAACCAAAATGTTAGCAGCGACATATATAGAATTATCAGCACAGTCCAATTAACACACATCCGGAGATATATCTATCTATATATACACAGCTATATATTCCTCGGAGTGAAAACGTGTGAGCTCTTTAATTTGCTTAAGACGAAGCTGATTCATGTGAACATAACAACAAATTCTTACGTGCACAGAGACTACAAATTGGAGCATGCATGCAGAGAGCGAGATCGAGGGGTGATGGCACAACGGCGGCATAGCTCGCTGAGCCCCCGTTGCTAGCTCGATCTGGAATGCAACGCTCGATCGATCGATCGAGGAGCTCACCAATCCACGGCGCACCCGACGCATGCGCGTACGGAAGCTCGCTCGATCGCTTTTCCCTTTGGGCCGGAGGAGCTAGATCGATCGCAAGGCTATCTACAGCTTACAGCAAAAACTGCAGCGATCGATCTAGGGGCCTGAAAAGAAGCCTGTATTTTCGCCACCATGAACGGCAGCAAGGAGCTAGTAAACGCTCTGTTACTCTAAGCTGAGCAGTTAAAAAAAAGTCAGAGCTGAGCACTACGAGTACTCCCAATTTATCTCTCAAAAAAATGGCATGATGTCACTAGCTCGACACATCACTTGGAACTTAGTGTAGTACTAAATACATCCGTAGGGAGCGGTGGCTACTAGAGTAATAAGGTTATTTTTACACATGAATTTTACAATATTTTTACAGATTTAGTTTGATCCAAAATTGAATTCAATCCAAAGTGTAGTACCAAACGGACGGGTTTGATGTGTAGTTCGTGATTCCAAAACGGAGAGGACGAAAGCGACGCGAGCTGGTAGAAGCGATCAATGGAAAGGTTGGAGAAAAACACGGGACGGCGTTGGGATTGAAATGTGAGCAGGACGATGGCTTCTGAAATGGAAGCGGAGGTAAGCAACATGAAACGACTGCGTTTTTTTTGTTTGTTTGTTGCGAGGAAAGAAGAATTGCGGATCACGAGGAGCGGCGGCCGGACTAGCGACGATCGATCGCCGCCCGGATCGGAGAGCACGCTCGCCGCACGCTCGCGGGTGGGGATGAGGGTGAGGGTGAGGGTGAGGGGGAGGGGGAGGGGAGGGGGCACGCAACGCACGCACCTCGCAGCCGAGCGACGAGCCGAAGAGGCGCTGGAGGTAGCCGATGATGTCCTGCCGCGTCCGCTCCGCCTCCTCCGTGGGATGCAGCCGCAGCACCACCTCGTGCGCGGCCTCCTCCGCCGCGCGCATCGACTCCGCGGGGACCGTCGCCGCCGGCGGCATCCTCGTCGCCATCATCTCCATCAGAGTCGACGACGACCTCCTGTCCCCGCGGCGGGCCCCACCAGTATAACTGCCTCCGCCTCCGCCACCGCCCCTCCCCGACGAGGTCCTCCACCCACCACCACCGCCGCCCCCGAAGTACGCCATCTCTCCCCGCTACTGCTTCACGCTGCCAGCCACAAGAGACACCGAAAAAAAGCAAAAAAAAAAAAAAAAACATCACCACCTCACCGAATCGGCGCGCGGCGGATCGGAGGAACGGAAGAACGAAGAGCTATCTATCTATCTATCTATCTATCCATCCACTTACTTGCTCGAGCTCTCGATCGCTTCCGCTTCCGCTTCCGGTCGCCGGGCGGCGGGATTGATTGGGAAGAGAGAATTAAGCTGTGGATTCCTGCGCTCTCCTTGCGCGGCTTTATATAGGATTCACCGGCACCGCCGCTTTGATTTGTATCTTTTTTTCCCTTCCTTATTTCTCTCTGGGTTTTATCATTTATGGCAGTACCTTTAATGAAGAGGATATAGATTCCAAATCTGGAGGCTCACATATACTATTTACTAGGAGGTATTATTCAAATCTCACAAATGCATTTCTACTTCCTAAGATGGAATAATATAGTAGTAGTACGATTTTCTAATTTTATTTTCATTGGTGAAAATTGATTAGAGGTTTATTTCATCATGATTTTATTTCTAGCCTCTTTTATGATATTTTAAAAATAAACACGAGGTGAGTTAATTATTTCAAATGTAAACTCTACTTTTATAGAGTTTGAGAGAGTTGCGTTGAATCATACGAGCTATAGTGCACGAACGAATAGCATGTTGCAATGTATGAATACAATTAACGGTGGCAAGACCGGACATGTAAATGGTGGCACAAAAAGATGAGTAAGGTAACTTAACTTATTATACTTATTGCACTTTGATAGAAATTACCGAATATCATCGTATACCTAAATGCAATGCTAGCCCGTCCCAATCCGAACACTTTATTTTTGTTCGGTCTCCTTTGATGTGTGCTTCTCCCTTTCCCTCCTCTCCTCGAACTCTCAAGCAAGTAGTCATTAAGCCGGCTATAGCTAGCCAGCAAGCTTGCTTGGACCGAACTTAACGGACACTGCACAGAGGCATTGCATGCATGCAGTAGACGTACGTGTAGTAGTGGTGTTTGCAATCTGCACCGGCCTATATATCATTCGGATTTGTCGTCCGAGTCAAAAGGTCGTACGACGATATGATACAAGCATTCGGGCTGGGATTCTGATTATTCCTGACTAGCTAGGACTGTACGGACGACCAAGCTGCAGCCATGGCCGGCCGTCGTCGCCTTCAACCGATGCATGCGATGTCGACGAAAAAAATATCCATAAGTACATTAATTTTAAAATTTTATCGTAAAGATCTTGAATTCTTAATTGGTCATTCAATCTAGACAAGATCTCCACGGCGAGAATTTTAATGTCCCTGCTAAGGAATTTATTTCCTATATCCTGAAGATTACCGCAACATTCATTCAGACAACGACAATTAATCCAGCAGCATTACTGTGAAACTAACACACGTCTACATCATATACATATTATATATATATATATATATATATATACACAAATGTTATCCTACACTACGGGTGTAGCATAACTATTGTACCAATAAATCTACTACTGAGAAAAAAGTAGTACTCAATTGCTATTCTACTGAGAAAATCCACTACTGAAAGTAGTCGGTGTAGAATAGCTATTCTACACACGTAGTGTAGAATAACGCTACCGTATATATATATATATAGTGTCTATCTACAGAATTAGCAATTCAATAATGAAACATATATATAGAGCCATCATCTAAAATCTAATGATGCGTGCGCGTGTATATATATATATATATATATACGGGAGCGTTATTCTACACCACGTGTGTAGAAGTAATAGATTTTCTCAGTAGAATAGCAATTGAGTACTACTTTTTTCTCAGTAGAATAGCTATTCTACCACGTGTGTAGAATAGCTATTCTACTGATAAATCTACTACTGAGAAAAAAATAGTTCTCAATTGCTATTCTATCGAGAAAATCTACTACTGAAAGTAGCTAGTACTCCTGTGGTCGGTGTAAAATAGCTATTATATTCTACACACGTGGTATAAAATAGCGCTCACGTATATATGTATATATATACATACATATACATATACATATACTTATGGGTTGTTTTACAGTCCTTAAGTAGGTACCAAGAGGTACCACATTTTTTAGAGTTAATTTTGGTACCTACTGGTATCTCATGTGTCAGGAGGTACCAAAATTAACACTGAAAAATGTGATACCTCCTCAAGGACTGTAAAATTTCTCCATACATATACATATACATATACATATACATATATCCACGCGCGTTAATACGAGATGCAACATATTGTAAATGTTATAATTATCGATAAATATAGCGTGAAACAGGCAAGCTAAGCTTTGGCACAACTAGCTAGCTACTAGTCCTAGTCGAAACATACAGCAGCAGCAGCAGCTGATGAATAAATCAAATCAAGGGAAAATTACTCACATGCCATTATAATTTTCAGAAATTGCCTATATGCCATTGTCAGTGACTGTGGCGGTCCCCATCTGTCAGTGACACATCGATGACATATTGGCAAACCACAAAAATTGTAATGACATGAAAAAAATTAACCCAATCAAGGGAAAACTTAACGACGACGACCTTTGTTCTCACCTTTCTTCGACGACTCATATAGATTGCAGGTAGCTAGCTAGACATATCTATGTTTTCTTCAACAAATCCGTATCAGCAAATCGATATGATACAAGTAATTTTATAGTAATGAAATCATAATTTTAGTGTTAATTTTGAGAGTAATTTTACAGTCTTTGAGAAGATAGTTGAAGATATCACCATTTTTAAGTATTAATTTTGGTACATAAGGTACTAAAATAAACACTAAAAATCATGGTATCACCAAAATTAATACTGAAAATTATGTTACCTCCTTAAAGACTATAAAATTTCTCAAATAATATAATACATATAGTAAAAGTAATTTTACGGTCTTTAAGAGGTACCAGAATTATTAAAATTTTCAATGTTAATTTTTGTATCTTCTGTATCTCAACTCTCAAGTACCAGGAGGTACCAAAGTTAACACTGAAAATTCTGCTACCTCCGGGGACCTCACGTCAATGACCGTAAAATTTCTAATGGTAAAGCAAACGTTGTACTCCGATCGATGGCAATATATACTTTGATCTATAGCTAGACATGTATAAATTGCACCAGAAATTCAGATAGTTCCATGCATTAATAGCATAAAAAAATCAAACACAACAATGTCGTCCACCCAATTGGTAAAGCACATTCATAGTTCATCACCATGAAAAAAATTAAAGGAAGACACAGTCGAGGAGCGAGCTAATATTGTGCACACAAGACAAGATCAGATCAGATGATGAGATCATATCATATCATCGATGAGATGCATGCATGCATGCATCAGCAGCTAGATCAGAGCTAGCTAGGCTGATCTGTGAACGCGAGTGACACACATGAGAAGGTGTGCGACGAGAGTGGCAGCCTGATCATCCTGGGGCATGGGCGCATAGGATATAGTGAAGCTGCCATTGTTGGTGTGCATGCGCTGAATGCCCAGGTACCTCTGGAACGGGCCGAAGCGGAAGTACATGGTGTTGGAAGTGACCGAGGGGTGGTAGTACCTTATGCTGGGCAGCAGCAGCGCGCCGAGCTCGCCGGTGAACACGGCCCGGTCGTTGCCGAGGTCGGTGACTCGACGCAGCGTCGGCGTCCCTAACTCCAGCACCAGCTCGTAAAGCCTCAGACGAGGTTGGCGGTGGGCCAGCAAGGCGCAGCGTTGTGGTGTGCTGCACACCAGCATTAGCTTCCCGCCGTCGTCCACCATGCTGAGCATGTTGACGGCTCTGTCGTGCAGTTCGGCGAAGGCCACGAGACGCGGCGGCGCCGCCCCCGCGGGGTCCATCACCACCTTGTTGAGTATGTTGTTCACGACGCAGTAGAAGTGACTCTGGAATGTGAAGGAGGAGAGGAGCACGCGGTCGAATCCCTCGACGCGGGTCCAGCGCTCGTCTCCGGGCTTGGCGACGGCCATCGCTTTGATCCCGCGCATGTAGACCACGACGGTGGATCTGTCCGCGAAGCCGGCGGCCTCCACCTTGTGTCCCGCTCGGAACTCCTTGGGAATGGGGCCTGAGTGGCCGTCGAGCTGCTGTGCCGCCAGCGTACACAACGACGGGAGGTCGACGACGTGACGGGTGAGGGGGTTGACGAGACGCACGACGAGGGTTAGCTCGTCACGCAGCACGAGCATACCCTCCGGCGCCCTAGCAGATCCGACGACCACGGTCTCGGTGTGGGTAGCCAGCCACGGCAGATCCACCTCGATGACCTTCCTGGTGTCGATGTTCAGGAATCGGCGGAGCGTGGCGCCGCCGGCAGGATGACGCTCTATGATCATCATCCACCGGCGAGGGTGGAACCGGTGGTCGATCTGCGGGCCGAGGGCCGCAGGGTTGGGCGTGGCTGCCATCCACGGCTTGCACACCGCGCGGAGCCGGATGAAGCCTTGCAGATCGTCGTCCAGGACAAGGTCCGCGATCTTTCCGACCATGTCCACCGGCAGCGATGCCCAGTCACGCCTTGCCGGAGAAAAAAAAAACGAAATTGAAACACCGCGTACCGGCCGGCCGACATATATAGCTAGATAACCACGGACAGACAGAGCGATCGAAGAAACGGAAATCAAAGCGAGAAAACGCGCAGGACGTACCACTCTTCGTGCTCCTCGCGCTCGGCGGGGCAGGAGCGATTCGCGATTCGCAGAGATCTCCTGGTCGCCATGGCCGTCAGCCGTCAGGGGAGGGAGGAGGGAGGGGGGAGGAGCGGAGGTTTTGCCAGAGAAGCAAAATAAATGCGCACTTCCGCCTCCTCTTCAAACCACAATCCAAACAGGCCCGGCCCTAACCCTGTTGGGCTGACACTCCCCTGGATTTTTATATGTTATTTTTAAATTATGGAAATGTTATTCTACACTACGTATATAGAATAGCTATTATACATCGACCACGAAAGTACTATTTTCAGTAGTAGATTTTTTCAGTAAAATAACAATTGAGTACTATCTTTTTCTCAGAGAATAGTTATTCTACACCAGTGGTGTAGAATAACATTTGTATATATATATAATTTTCCGGAAGCGCTATTCTATACCACATGTGTAAAATAACTATTCTACACCGATCACGAGAGTACTACTTTCAGTAGTAGATTTTCTCAGTAGAATAGCAATTGAGTACTACTTTTTTTCGGTAGTAGATTTTTTAGTATAATGGTTATTCTACACACGTGGTGTAGGATAACATTTGTATTTTAAATTATATATATATAGCAAATTTTAAGATACACCTCACATTTTATTTTTATAGATATAACGGTTAATAGAAATCGATATCTTACCTTTAGGAGGTAATAGATTATCAAACTACTAAGATTAAAAGAACTCGACATTTTACCTCCTATGAGGTAATAAGAGAAGTAGTGTAAAAGAGCCCTTATATATAGAGAGTTTCAAAATAAGTTTATATTTTTCCCTAAGTTTGAATAAATTTTACGGTAAAGAGTATTAATATATGGTAAGTTTTAAGATACATTGAATTAATAAGGACTATTTATTTTTATAGGCTACGATTAAAAGATTAAAAGAAGTTGATGTCTTACCACCTATTAGATAATAGACCACCTTTAATTATTTAACAGCTACAATTAAAAGAAGTTGATGTCTTGTTTCGTATGTAAGAGGTAATAGGTCATTTTGTTTTTTTAACCGATGGCTGAAATTAATTCTATTTCTTACAATTTTTTAAGAGGTTAAAGATATATCGTAAAACTAAAAAATAAAAGTAAACTAATTTTGAGATGGGCGTAATAACATCTCGCTAACATCTTAACTAATATAAAGCGTCCAGATTTCCATTCCTCCGTCCGCAACACGTGCGTACCTTCCCACTTCCCATAAAAAATCGGCCAAAACTTACCCCCATAAAAATCGGTTCGTCCGCGCACAACGCACCCGTCCGCTCCGCGCCGCGCGCAACCGCCTAGCCCACGCGCACGCAGCATCCGCGAGCACCCCGCGCGCAGCGCAACGCAGCGCCACGCGCATGCAACCAGTGGAGCGCTCCATGCGCAGCGCCACATGCATGCATCCACGGCGTGTAAGCGCGAGAAAAAAAAAGAAAAAAGGAAATTAAAAAAAGAAAAAATAAAAGAAAATTGTATTTTCCATTTCAGTTTTTTGTTTTTTATTTTACGCAGATGTACAAATTTTGTGTAAAAATTTTTAGATTTCTGAAAAATCATGTAGAAATATGAATTTCACCTAAAGACCCTGTTATAAAATAAGATTATGTTGCAAAGCACAGGCATCTGACTAGTAGAACTTATATCGTCTGGAGTATTTTGTGCACTACACATATCCACGAGTGAAACTTTTAGTCGAGATATATTTATGAGAAAATTAATCATTTTCTACTCAAAACTCAATATATTGTGCTTGGATGAAGTGGGAAAAAAATAAGGCACGAATGTCTTTCAAGTAGTTAAAAATATTTATAAAAATAAAAGTGTACAATATCAAAGTAGCATTATAATTTTAGAGAATTATGAAATATGATACTACTTTTTCAGAGAGCTATAATTTTGGAATAGCATAAATCTAAATATATGAATTGTAATGATATTTCTTCAAAATCGTAAAATTATAATAGCACAAATCAAATTATTCCTTTAATTATAGTAAAGTTTTAAGTAGCAATTAATTATAGCTAAAGTATTAAATAGCATTTAATTATAGCTAAAGTTTTAATTAGAATATAATTAAAGTCCAGATTTTGTAGTAAAAAATGTTGATTTCTCCATAAATATAATTAATCTGATGACCCGATGAGGATATACATGAGCCCATCACTGAAGTCACCGACAGACAGTAAGAACCACATACAACTATATTGTGTTTAAACCACGTATCATTTAGAGAAAGTGTATAAAACACATTTAGGGCTCCTTTAAAATGGAGTAGTTCCAAAAGAATTTTGACGAATTTAATTTAATTCCTATGAAAATCCTATAAAATTCATGTGAACCCTTGAAGTTCAAAGAGTTCACCTGCTAGCTGATACTGTTTCATAGGATGGGACCATTAAGAATTATCATAGCAACACAAAAGATGTACAAATCTGAATGTAATAGCAGACATTGACAGGTCTACAACATGACAGAAAAGTCACTTGAAACCCACACATCAAACAAGCAGTGAACCCAATTTTGTCACCAAACAAGCAAATCTAAGTCTCTACAGTATCGGCCACGCGATGATCAAGATACACAACCAAACAATGTAACTACATAGAAAGAATTGGATTAAAAAGTAAGCAGTTTTAGGGAGGCATGTCAGACTATGAACAAAGAAAACTAAACGAGAGGGACAGTTTGTAGGCATGTGAGTGTATAATTAGAAGGTGCTGTTGCTTTCGCCTGCAGATGTCAAGCTGCCCTCAGACTTGATGACAACCTCTGCCTCAGACTTCACAGCAGCTGGCCCTTTGCCAATGTCGAGCCCTTGAAGCCGCCCGAGCGAGTCTTGCTGCATCATATCGGAGAGGGAATTCGGGTGGGAGAGCATATGGCGGCTTGGGACATTGGGATGAGGTGGTTGGAACTGGTGTGGCAGCTGCTGGATACTTGCATGGTGCTCAACTGTCTGTTGCTCAGAGAGCTGGAAGAAGGAAGTGCTGTAGGGGACTTGCTGCATTCCCATATTATATGCTTCGTTTGATTTTGTCGTCTCACCTGTAGCAATCTTAAGCCTCTCCACTTCCTGCTTCAGAGCATCATTGAGGGCTGCAAAACAATATATGTATGGTAATTTGATTACCGAGAATAACTAGCTGTACCATAATCCACACAGTGTTTCAAATGTCTACATGTCATTCAAAAATGTCAATACTACTAGCCTAGCTTGAGAAATGCCAATATGATCTAGCTAATCCCATGCTGAAGTAAATGTGGAAAAATATCTTTTTTAGAGAGAGGACGTGTAAAAGATATCTAATGTTGTTCAGAGGTAACTAACTACATGTTGGAGCTCTTACAAATGATTAGATTTACCAAAGTCAATAACAAAAAGTGTTGAACTCTCCAACTATCCTACCATAACATGATAACATCAATCTGCCTTACATACAAGAAATAACAAATGATAATAAGAAGTTTTCTAACAGTATGAAGCTAGCATGCAACAATGAGCTACCTTTCAACACATGCTTATTGGAAATATTAAAATCAAGAGTTGATATGAGGTGAAAGAGTGCTCACCATCACGCAACTGAGCCTGTTGCTCCATGGCCTGCAATCTAATCTTGAGCTCTGCATTTTCTGCAGAAAGTCCGGTTGTGTCTCTCTGCCCAACAAAACAAAATACCTTAAAGAATATTCAGCAACTTTTTATACAAAAACATGGGCATGTTCACAAACTTGTAATACTGGTCAACAGTCAACAGGGAAAATATGGCGATACTAGAACCTGACAATCCTAGTCAGCATAGAACACATTTCTTTTATTCTCAGGTATCATCATTTAGGCTCTACAAAATTGTTCACTGAACATATAGAATAAATCCAGCTCCAGAGGATTTGGCCTTACGACCCACGTGCTGTAGTCAACATGAACACATAGCTAATCCTATTTCATGTGTTATAGTTACCATGGCATGTGCATCAGTTCAAAGAAATATTATACTGACTGGTGATTCATTCATTTGTAAAGAAATTGCAGTTTGGCTGGCACATGTATGAGTATGTAGGGATGAAAATGGATCGGATACAGACATATATCAGTGATATCATATCCTTTTTTGAATTTTTTCGGATTTGGATTCAGATAATCCGGATACGGATACGGAAACAGATATTATCGGATAGGGATATGGAGCAGATAACAAACATTCTCCAAATTTAGAAGTTTTTTAAATTCTAAAGTCTTTTAAAAGATCAAAATGATAGATTTTTATGTTAAAAAATTCTCATTTGTAAACATTTGTAAACAGAAAATCTTTTTTTCTTTTATTTTTCCTCTTTTTTCTTTCTCTTTTTTTCTCCCTTACCTCTTTCTTCCTTCCCTCTTCCCTCTCTATCCCTTCTTTATCCTGCACAGGGGCACTCAAGCGCAGCGGCGTGGTGCCGCTGGGCACCGGTCGGAGAGGGATGCCAGCCAGGGCAGGGCAGGACGGACGAAGCAGGGCAGTGGGCAAGCAGGGCAGGGCGCCCGGCTGGTTGCGCGGTGAGGCGAGGCATGCGGCGGGGAGCGTGGCGAGGTGGCGGCCTGGGCGAGCTGCTCGATGGCGACCTGGGCAGGCAGCTAGGATGGCGGCCGATGGGCTGATCAGTGCTCATCTGGGCCAGGCACTCAAGGCTCCAGAAACATTGAAAAGCAATCAAATATCTATGTGGGACGAATGAGCTTTTAATTTCGGATAATCCAAATCCATATCCGTTGGATATTAACGATGTCATATCCATTTCCATATCCAGAAAGAAAACCTGATTCTGTATCCGTATCCGAAATAAAAAATCTCATTTTCACCCCTACTAGTATGGGGCACAGCTGCCTGCTCAATACAGTTCAAAAGGGGCAGTTCTTATGCACATTATTATTTTTGCAGCAGAAACATATGAACGAACATAGTGGTAGACTGGTAGTACTGCAACCCATGAGACAAACAAATGGATCAAAGGTACCTGAAATAGAGTCAGTTGTGCTGAAAGGGTGGTAGCTTCCGTCTGAAGAGTTTGAACCTTGCGCTCTAATTCTGTTATATAGCGAGCCTTTCTCTCCTTTGACCTAGCTGCCGACTGTCTGTTCGCTAGAATTCTGTACCAAACCAAACTCAGGAATCTGAGAAGTACTTACAAATTGAAGGCAGCTAATACAATGCTCTAGCTAAAAAGGATTTAGCTAACATTATAGAACTCAAATAGTTAATTAAATTGACCAAAGCTTTCTCTGCATATAGTGAATTAGTGATTATGAATACTGAGTCATGGAGCTATGCACAACAGTTTGTTCATATTGTATCAGTTGCACAGATGACCTTATATCATGAATTTATGTGTTAAATAGACTTGATTATAGCACAACCTTTTAATAAAAAAACACTGCCCAGTGATGCTTTAATGGAAAAAAATACATGTTTGTCGTTTCGAAATAAAGAAGTTATTTATGAAAGTGCATGACGCGAACTTCAGTGGACACCAAAAAGTGCATGATTAAGATACATAAAAAGTAAAAACAAAGTGCTGTCCCCTCTGGCCTCTTTTACCTTGCACCCATTGTTATTTAAAATTCAGCTTTTTGGTGGAAGATACTTGCCAAAAAGAACATGTTGGCATTTCAACAGTGTTATTGTTGAATAAATAAAATTATTGTATGTGGTATCATCACACATAGAAGCATATTTTGGAGAAACTACTGTTGAAGAGAGTGTGGGGCCAAATTAGGAAAGGATTTTACCAACTGATACAAGTTAAGTCCTATATAATTAATATACACAGTTATATATCGTATAACTTCGTCATAGCACAAAACATTGATAAAAGATACTAACTAATGCTTAATGAAATTAACTTTAACCCAAAATGAACAGTTTGAAGCTTAATAGTTTTGGATAGAGGATTTATAGTTAATAAAGTATTGCATTGTAAAATATAGATTTATTGCACATCTTGACGGCATCTCACTGCCATCATCCATATCCCGCTCCGGTTGCCCCAAGGCCAAGCCTTTACTTATTCAGGAACAAAACGACAGTGATTGGCTGTTTGGCCCAATACATAAATTTGTCAAACAAGAAATTGGCACTTCAACCACTTCTATGGGGGCTTGCACTTCAAAATGGCAGCCATGTAAGCATGGAAGGTGAGACCTTGGGACATCCAATTCAGTTGGTCAGCTTGCTCCAGTCCTATCATACAAGCTGCCTTTCACTGTCCACCCAGGTTCCAAACCACTAGCACCAACTATTTCGCCTCAATAGAGTATGAACTATGAAATGCTTTATGCTTCAGTTAAATGGTCTAGGGCCTGAATTTTTGTACCAACTTTCTTCGATTGCAGAATCTACGGAAGTTAAAGCGATCTAAAACTGAACTCTCACTAGTTCACGCATAAAAAACGTATTTCGTGGGTTGGTCATCAAAAGCAAGAGCTATCAGCAATCCTACCAACCGGCCAGCAACTCAAGTCCTAGGTAGCTTCAGAATCCGAAGGACGTCGAAGAAAGGCGTCACCTTTTGGCGCGCTTGGGGTCGATGGCGGCGAGCTCGGCCAGCTGCTCAGAGGACATGGCCTTCTTAGCCTCCATCACCTCGGCGAACAACCCTCCCCCTCCGCCGCCATCCTGCTGCTTACCAGGTCCTCCGCCGCCCGCGTCAGCCCCGAAGGCGAACCCGTCGAAGGACGCGCTATGGCGGTGCTTGGTGGGGCGAGGCGGCGAGGACGTCTCCGCGGCGCGGTCGCGGTCGGCGCCGGCGATCTTCTCCATGTCCATGAAGGTGGAGAAGAGGTCGTCCTCGGAGCCGATCTCGTCGAGGCCCCCGCCATCTGCGCCGGCGCCGAGGCCCAGGTCGTCGGGAAAGCGGAAGGCCACCTCAGATCTGGCGCGGCGGTGGTGGGGCTGCGCGCCAACCCCGCGCGACGGCGCCGCTGGCTGCGGTGCACCGCCAGGGATGGGCGGGAGCGGGCAGGCGAGGTTGAGGTTGGGGCTGCGCCCCGGCGAGGGCTGCGGCTGATCGCCGGGCTTGGGCGGCATCGCCATTGCTCTAGCCTCTAGCTGCCGTGCCGGCCGCGTGGGAGAGAGGCTGCCCTGAGCGTGCGTGTGTGTGTGTGTGCGTCTTGCGAATTTCGCTTCGCCTTTGGTTGGTTTTGAGACTCACACTCACTCCACTGCTACGTGAACTAGCATGTGATGTGATCATCTCACTGACATGTGTGGCCATGTTCAAAAAGCTTCTAAATTTTAGTTCATCTCCAGGATCTAGATACTAAATTTCACAATCTAGTCCAAAACTTAATAAGTTTGAGTTAAAAGTCAATCCACTTCCAATGTAGAAGATTATAGGGTAATAATTTAGTTATGTTTACAGCAATGTAGAGGCATTTGGGAGCTAGGTGCAAATCAGGTGATCGAGGTTGCTGCTGCTGGAATCTGGATGTGATACAACAACACTAACTGCACGTATGTATGTATGTTACAGATGATGGAGTAGAAAACACGGTGAAACCCTATGAGATTCAGATTCTCGAATCAAAACTCACCCGCTGCTACGAGACGCACACACGCGGTCAGGCTCAGGCTCAAGCAGCGGCGTCCGGCAGCGGCGGGTTATCGCCAGCTGCCTCGTCGACGGCCATGCTGTCAGGTTGCTCCGCCGACGCCACACGGCCGTCGTTGGACGTGCGCTCGTCCTCGCTCTCCACCGGAGCGGCCTGCGCAACGGGGGCCGTGCATGTGCTGGAGCTCCTCCCTTGCTCTACGGCCAGGTTGGTGAGGCCGTTCTGCTTCATGTAGTTCTCCAGGGGCCGGTTCGCCAGCTCCAGGAGGCTGACCATGCTCACCGGAGGCTGCCGCTCCTCGTCGTGGACGACGGCGGGGTGGAAGTTGAGGTCTATGTGCCCCTTGTTCACGTCAACCTTGTCGACGATGATCATGGTCACGTCTCCATCTCGAGTGGTGTCCAGCGTCTGTGGGGATCTTGACAGGTTGCTCCCCTCAGGTTCATCTCTGTTCACCCAAGCGATCTTCTTGCTCGCCTCGGCCTCCTCTCGCTCCGACTGCCGTTGCTTCTTCCTCATCATCAGTGTCTTGAACCGACGCCTCACGGTCATGCAGACATTGCAGGTGCATGCAGGGTTGTGCTTTGGGCCCTTCCCACTAGGTGGCTGGATACACACTATGCAGGTGCAGCCAGGACGATGCCGAGGATGCTTCGTGGTTGTAGCAACACAAGGGACACCATGGTTCCCAACCTCGCCGAAGACGGCGGCAGTGGCCAAGGCATCAAGGCTGGCACCATCCATTTCGGGGATGTTCTGCTTAAAACCAAAGCTGTGCCTTCGTCTCCTCATATCTGCAGCAATATTCAAATTCTTCATCTTCTATTACATTTCGATTCTGTCACACTAGTAAAGATGCATGCATCACCTACAATACTTGTAATCAATTTCACTTGTGAAAATAGTTGGCTGTTATACCAGATAATCCATGTTATATTTTGCCCATCATGCTAATGTTTCTTTTTTTTTCTAGTATACTGTTTAACATGCCCTGGCAGGAGCAAAGTTCCTTTTAGTTTTTAAACAGGAGGGTCAGACTCTCTCAATGTCCCTTATAGCATGTCCTAAGCATCTTGTTATCAAGGTGTGTGTATAAAGGCGCACATACCTTCGTACTGCTGAAGAACAATGTGCAACTCTTTTGGGGTCAATTCTTCAGGCGCAGAGCAGGAACAACTGCAAATCAATATATTGCAAGTAATTTTAGTCCAAGAAGCTGAATTATGTAAAATTGTTAGGCTCACCCCACCTAGCCAACCCAACCATAAAACCTAGGCGTTATAGTGGGAGAGGTGGGGGCTTTTATCCATAGTCCAACATTCCCCCTACGGCGTGCGAGCCCGGCGTAGCCCGCAGCAGGTTCTAGAGGCCCGGCGTAGCCCGCAACAGGTCTCAGCACACTAGATAGGCGCAGGGGAAATCACGCAGCGGAAATGCGGAAATGCGTGGCCAGGGGGATTTGAACCCAGGACCTTGGCTCTGATACCATGTTAGGCTCACCCCACCTAGCCAACCCAACCATAAAACCTAGGCGTTATAGTGGGAGAGGTGGGGGCTTTTATCCATAGTCCAACAAAAATGAAGAGTTGTCTAAGGATAAAAGAGTGGCTATAACATTTCCCATATTGCAAACAGGCAACAGCATACCTTTTGGGGTCTATTGTGTTGTCGGCGCATGTCCACTTGGAGGCAACAATAATATTAAGAGGTAACCGGCGCCACTTTGAGCATTCATCACACTGAATCCATTGATCTTGTTCCCTACAAAATACACGATAAGGTATTTGGCAAAATTTGGTGCATTGGCACATAGAATATTTGTTGGTGTCAATTGACAGGACAAGCCCAATACCTAGTGAAATATAAGACATCACTTGACGTTTTCTTTAAAAAAATCCTCAACTTCTGGTTTTATGTCATGGTGAAAACTAGATTGTTAAAAGACCTTTGCAGAATGCTGTTCTTACCCGGTAGAACGGATTGTGAAAATTGATCTCTTTGCAAAGACAGGGGGTTCCTGAATATGCATAAGAAAAATAGATTAGACTCAATCATTCCAAGTCCCTCAAATGAGCCCTGAGAAAAAGGGGGATCAGAATTTTTGTGCTTCCCAGAAAGGATATTCAAGAGGGATGGGGTGCATCTCTTGATGCAAAGACCATATGTTTTTCCATTATCCGAGAAAGAAAGGATACTGAAGTGCAGAAATATGACAAAAATAGTTAGCAAACTTACATCATACTCTTCAATTTCATAGTCCTCAATCATCACAATAGTAGGTTTTGCACTTGGAGCAGGACGCAATAGCTCCTGAACCTCGTCCCAGTAAAGCTTTAGTTCCCAGGCTTCTTCAGTGTCCATTGAAAGCCTCCTGCTTTTGGAACCAATATTGCGGCCTCTCTTTTGTAAAAACTGCAAAGACCCCTCATCCGGCCTGCTGCCGAATTTATCTGTATTCTGCCAACTAGCATCCCCATCAGCTAGGTTGACATGATGATCGTATAGAGAGCTTGTATGGAGATCTGCAGCACCCTTTATTGATTGAAAAAATCCTGAATAACCACTTACTACTGCTAGGTTCTCATTTGTAGTAGAAAATAAAGCATCGCCAAGAATGGAGCCATTAGCAATAGCTGAAATCTGTGAGTCCTGTACAGAAGTAATATACAGACATTGAGAAAGGACATAAGGGGAAAAGAAAGGGAAACAAGCATTTGCAGGAAAATAAATTAGAAAGACAAATGCTAGGAAAATCTAGCTTACCGGCAAACTAACAGTGTTTGTGGCCTTCCGGAAGCCCATAACAAGTTTCCCTCCAGGTTCTATCCGACTAAAAGTCACTGCCAGAAAAAAAAAGAATCAGTATGAAAACTTTTGCAGTAAAATCACATTTAGAGACTATGTGCAATTTTAATCTAGCATATTTAAACATATTACCAATAATAACCAAATTATTGAATCATGTAAGAGTGGACCATGGAAGTATCAATCTGACACACTAAATTTTGACCTATAGATGATAAAATTTAATATCTACCAGAGGACCTCCAAGAAACCCAGTCATATATCCCATTTGTGCTTGTCCATTCCACACATCAAACTTAAGGAAATTCATTATTTGTTTTCCAATCATATGAGAACTTTACTGCTTTGAGTGCTTTCCCAGCACAAATACCAATTTCATTGAAGTGTTCTTTTACTCTAATATGCTAAATTGTTTAAGGCATGGGATAGAATAATCTCTACTTATATGAAATCAGACTCCAATGATGAAAAAAAACCCATGCACATGATGTAAAATTGCAAAACGAACAGGTGATACTTATTATCATGTCCAAAGAAATGAGTTTTCACCTGTATCACCAGCCTGTAACTGTAAGGACTGTATGCATGGTGTAACACCCTCCAAGACATACATTCTGCTATTGTTATTTGGCCAGAATCTAAACTGAAAATGCCATTCTTTGCCTTTTGCGTCTTGAATTGTCAAGGGACGACCTTCTGGCTGAGAAATTGGAGGGAAATATGCCTACAAAGTGTATTGCAGCAACTCAGGGTGACAGGAAACATGAAAACACGTATTTTTAAAAAGGTATAGTAAGAAAGTAAGAAACAACCACTGCCCAGTAGCTAGCAACAGTTCTGCAAATTGCACTAGAAACTGAACAATGTCTACTAAAATAGGATTGATGCAGATGTTGTAACTATGAAAGATTTGACTAAATTATTTACTACTCCATCTGCTCATTAATATATGGCCATATATTACTGACTGTAGGTAGTATACAGGATTATTAGTGAGCACACTAGAAACCGAAGAATGTCATGTAGCCTCACAATGCAGCCAAGAGTGACAATGGCGTTTCACCAATAGAATGTGCATAGAGGTTGAACATTATAAGGGCTAGGTCTTTTGTTGCAGGTACCCCGTAGCCCATGTCAATGTACAGGAAACTTTGTTCAACATTGGCTGTAGTTCTTTCCAGTCATAACTCTTGTACATATACTGTGTAAAAGTTATTTATCTGGAAGGGGAAGGAACTAATAAAGGATTCTCATGATCGTCCTTATCAACCTATAACAATGGTCATATTGTAACATGGGAAAGAGGGTGCTTCAGATCCTCCTTTTGCTTCAAAGTTTGTCTGGAAGAAACTATCCAAAGGATTTTTGAAACATAGGAAATATGATATGAAAAAGACAAATCAATAATGTGAGGCAACAGTGCACTAAAATATCATGAATAGAAGGCAGAACTGCAGAAAGTTTAAAGAAAAAATATACTACCTCGGCACATGCTTTTGGCAGAACAAGCCGTCCTATGCGGCCTGCATCACTGGCACTTAGAACCTTCTCAAACAAGGGGACAATGGTGGAATTTGAACTTGAAGAGAAATATAGTTAAGGAAAACAAAAGGAGCATCCACAGCAAAAAAGGGTATGCAGCGTATTAAAGAACTTGTCCTAATTTATCAACTAAGGACATCTATTGCACATAAAGGATGCAATTTACTTATGTATAATATCATCAATAAGTTGATAAATGTGTTAAGGATACTCTCCAGAAATTTGTTGTAGCTCTTGGTCTGTTATCCTAGGCCAATACCGAGGAAGCAATTGATTGCGGCCCCTACCTTCTGCAGGTGGCCTCGCAACACGAAGATGTGGAAGCATATCTTTTGTTGGATCAAAAGCAGCACCTTCACCAACCCTTGGCGGCCTGGTCAGAAAATGGCGAGCCCTTTGTGCCTGCTGGAATGGAGACAATGGACTGGAAAGCTCTCTTCCTTCAGCAAATCCTGTCGTTGGTGATAGCATAGGTCTTTCCACAGTTGAAGTAGCATCCAACTTATTTACGTTACTAACAATACCCAAGCTCATGCTGAGGCAAGCCTCAGAAAGTGATTCACTTGTTGTGCTTTCTGCAGTTGGATCTTTATTTTCATCTCTTCGAGTACACTGAGGAGACTCTAATGCACTTTGAGATCTAGTAAGGAAAGGCATTCTTCCCAAGTCCCCAATACTAAGGGTGGGTAGTTCCCATTTAATCTGCCTTACACCATTCTCTAGTTCCTTTTGTCTCAAAGTATTACTGCTTTGCCCAGATTCTATGTTTTTCACCATAAATGGATGGCTGCTCGTATTAACAATAGCAAGATCATCATTTCTGGTATCGATCATAAGTGAGGGTGTTTCCACTGGTCTACCTGACAATAACTCATCACTTTTACCAAATAGTCTCTGGTTATTTTGAGATGAGAAAAGATTTGGGACAATTGGACTTGGAACCTGGAAAAAAGAACAATTAGATGGTTTGTAAAAGAAATGTAGATATGTGACAAAGAAACTTACAGGTTGAACTGCTGAAATTTTAATGCAAGTGACACATTGAACTCCACCGCTATCAAGTAGATCAAAGGAGATCTTCGAAGCAATGCATCCACAATGGAGACGCTGGAATAATGAGCTTCGTTAGGTTAATGTTGCCAAACAATTTAGCACAAAAGGTTTGCATACAAATCACAGCATATGTCACCATCTCACCTTCCCACAAAATGAGCAGTCCCTCCAGCCAGATTCATTTTGGTGAAATATATCACAAAACACAAGCTGTTCATATGCCAACCTAGGTAGAGCATAAATCACATGATTAAAATAGAACAAAAGAGGAAACTGAACTGCAAAATTGTATGGGGGTTTAGAGTGACCTCCTTTTATCAGAAGAAAACAGTCCTTAGTTTTATGCATTTAACTAAACATGTTTTTCCCCAGCAACAAAACCAAACGTAAGAAAAGTCAGATCCTATACTACACAAAGTTCACGATACAGTTATTTTTCATCAAGCAGAAATCTTGGCTTGTATGCAGGCAAGAGATTTTTGTTTTAACCAGAGCGCAGGCAACTTCGTACAGGACGCCAATCTGATTACAACTCGCCGGCTACAGATCTTAATTTTTGGTGAGAAGCTTCTCGGCGGCAAGTAACTGAACGATTATCGCAATCCCAGATGAGCATGAGGTCTACTCAATCAACTTGCTAGGAGCTAATCGCACTATCTAACAGGTATGCTCGAAAGCAGCGATCGAGCCATCGAGTCAACTCTACTTTCCAAAACTTCACCAGATTTTCCGCTCTCCAAAAATTCTACACGCGCTGCACTGTTACTTCCACCCCGCACAGTTTTGGCATAAATCATCTAATTTAGGCGCGAATTTGGAGTCATCACAAATGGTAAAAAACCGAAAATTTCAATAGACACAAATTGTGGCATATGAGTATGAAAAAAGGTTAAAAATCTTGTCTTTCGATAAAAGGGGGCAAGTAATCGGAACGAAATACAGAAACAATCAAGGATAAGGCCCAAGATAATCCGTGCAGCCAACCATTTCACCCAGTGAGCTAGCTAGCGCGGATGAACCGAGAGCCAGAGGCGTACCCGCACTTGTCGCAGAGCACGGCGAAACCCCCGGATCGCAGCGGCCAGCCCTTCCTCCACTCCCCTCCCGCCGGAGACGGAGCCGGAGCCCCACACGCGGCGTTCATGCACCTCTTCAACGCCACCGCCGCAGCGGCCATCCCCGCCATGGGCGCCGCAGCACTGCCCGCACCCCTCTCCGGTCAATAGGGAAAGCTATCACCCGAGATAGAGAAGACCGGCAAGAAGACACGGTGTAGTCTGAGAGGCGTGGAGGCAGTGGGGGGAGCGTAGTTTTCCGGTGGATGTGGAGATAGCACCAAACGATCGCTGGAGACTGGCGCATGCGGGGAAGAAAAGGAAAACCAACCAGATGGGGGAGAGGGAGGAGGGGGACTGAAGAATTTTACTCCTGCTGTTGAAGCTGCAGCCTGCAACAACAACGGAGCAGTAGTATTCAGTACTCCCCCTCCTGTGGCAAATTTTCCTATAGCACAAAGTTACAGTCTTGCAGATGCAGATGCAGACGCAGGGGACGAGGTCACGAGGTGACTGAAATTTTTTTTCTTGATTTTGTACATAAAATAAAAAATCAAAGGTGAGGAGCAATGCGAGCCAGCTTTCTTTTTTAAAAAAAGGATTTTTTTTCTGGGTTGCACACTCTCACGCACAAACGGCATGCTCTGCTCGTTCTATATTTTGCGGGATCTTGCAGCTGTTGCAGGTGAGACGGTGTTGCGCCCCTCCACGACTTTGCCTGCCTGCCTGCCTGCCCGGCCGCAGGTGTCTGCTCTCCGCTGCAGGCGCAGTACTTGGCTGTCGATCTGCCTATGAGCGTGCCTGATGATCTGTGGATGGGGTGAGGACTGAGGAGAAAACAATCTCAATCTCAATCTGTGGATGCAAAGCTTTTGCAAACGCCAATCAATCAACCCTCCACTGGTTATTTCAGGCTTACAGCGACACCAGCGTTTCTGCTCGTGGTAAAGCAAAAGCAGAAGCCTTGTCTGGAATGTCTGCCTGATTCACCATGATACACACTGTGATTACTGTCCAGTTCCAGTAGTTTCACTCTATACACGGGTATCCGAAACTGCCGTGCCGGGAACATCTACAGTATTAATCTCTGATCGGTGATCATGCAAGCTTCGCACATGCGGAACAGGGTTTTCTCTTTCCGTCGAGATTGCGGTAGTAGCGTAGGAGTACTGTGCTAGGGCTATATTCTCTGGTGAGAAAACAGAGGAAACGACGCGCCGCATGCATGGCGACAAGGCAGCGAAACCGATCCCTGCACGCAGACGCAGCGAATTGAATGCAGAAGGAATGCCACTGCGACCCATCCCCACGACGCCACTGTCACTGTAGCAGCCCGCTCGCCGGCTCTCACTGCTCCGGAGGTCGTGTCCTCCGGATCCGGATCCTTCCGGCGAGCCGACAATGGTAAACCAAAGATTCGATAATTCGTCACGGTGGGAGGCCGAGCCACACGATTTTAGGCGGACGCTCGCCGTCGCCGGCCGTCAGCGAGCCGACGGGGAGGTATTGTCGCGGTCGCCGCCGACCGCCTCGCCTCGCCTACGTCGCGGCCCTCTTGCTTACGTACGCACCACGCGCGAGACGGGGACCGGAAGCATGGGGTCATACGTCACCCGCGCGGGGTGCGCCCGATGACAGACGGGCCCCGCGGTCCGTGGGTGCGGCGTGGAGCCCACCGGTCAATGTCTGGGGCCGGTAAATCCCACGTACATACCGAATCCACCGTGAGCGAGAGCGAGAGCGAGAGGGAGAGGTTACGTGCACCGGATGTCGGTATCTATCACGAGAATGACAGCTTGGACGCACGCTTGTCGGGCCCACCTGGAAGTGGGTGGGGTGTTATTCGATGGCGTTGGTGAGACGAGGAATGATGATGGGATCGTGGAATGAATGGGCACAATAATAATATATTTTATTTACGCAGATGATGCAAAGAAAAGTTCGATTATATTAATAATTGTTTGTTTGCTGTCACAAATTGTAATAAGATTTTCATCTATATCATATGTCAATGATTTAAAAAGGTGTGACAATATTCCTTTAGTCTTGTCAAAATGACAGGATCGCGATCCTCTGAGCCGTGTCGGGCGGCGCAGGAAGCGCCCGACACGGTTGATATGCTGTCAGAGTCGAATCTTCTTGTCTGTACTATGTATCCCCTTGTCTGTACTATGTATCGCCTATTTTGTCTGTACTACCATTCAGGGTTGGTCGGGCAGCCGTTGGCAGCTCGGAGGCGCTTAGTCCTCTGGGCGGGGCGCCCTATAAATATCCCTCACTACAGTTGTAACAGGCAGGCTGTTCAAGACATTGAATACACTACTCTCGTTTTCCACTAAAACCTGCTAGTTCGATCCGTCGTTCCAACAAGTACAATTGTAGGAGTTCTATAAAAAAATACAGGTAGGTAGATGCATGCATCTAAAAACACCCAAGTAGTAAGATTTTTTTAGATCAGTATCATTGTCAAAGTTGGGATAGTAATAAATTATAATAAATTAGTTTATAATAATTTAGAGAGAATTAAGTTGTTAAGATGGTTGTCAACCTAATTATTGATAATATAGATTACTATATCTAGATGATAAAAACACTTTCCTAGAAATTACTCAAGTATGGAGGGCTAATATTGCTTGTAGTAATTACTACGAAGGTGCAATATATATTTTACTCTTTCTAAAGTACTGTACTAGCTAGAAAAATCCATCAAATATGATCTAAATGTGTCAGTGTTGTTATCAGGTGGCATCTATATTGATGATTTTAGTTCTTCTCAAATTGCTAAACCAATGCAACAACAAAGGCTGCAAATTAAAGTAAGGGGGTGTTTGGATCCATGAACTAAAATTTAAGTTGTGTTACATCGGATGTTTAAACATCAATTTGAAGGATTAAACGTAAACTAATTATAAAAATAATTGTAGAATCGGAGGATAATTCGTTGGACGAATTTATTAAGTCTAATTAATCCATGATTAGCAAATGTTTATTGTAGCATCACATTGTCAAATCATGGCGTAATTAGACTAATTAAATTCGTCTCGCGAATAATCCACTGATTATAAATGGATTTTGTAAATAGTCTGCATTTAATATTCTAAAATAGTATCTAAACATTTGATGTGATGGGGTTAAAATTTAGTGGCTTGCTAAATCATAATATTATAATATAATTATAATCTTATATTTAAGTTATAATTTTAATACCTAATTATACATATTCCTCGTTGACTTACATTACTATTATTATTATATTAAAATAATGCAAAAATAAAACATAATATTAATAAACAAAAAACCCTCGTCCAACCGATGAACTAAAATCAGACCAATGAACCGACGAAGCAACAACTATAATCATAAAGTGGGTCTCCCCTAATAAATTGCTCATGTTGGCATCGCCGACGCCGATGAGGAGAGGAGATCGAGGCATCTTCATGCATGATGCATGTGGTTGTTGCCATGAATCCATGAATCACCCAGAAAGATGGGGTCTGCCAGTGCCAGCAACAGCACCAGCATGCGACGATTCACCCGTTTCGGGGAGCTTGAGCTTGAGCATGAGCATCCACTGCACCTCCCCTGTAGCAGCGAACGCAGCCAGGACACATTCATGTAGCAGCAGGCATGAGCATGATCAGCGTCAGCTACCTCCTCGCTACTCTAGTCTCTAGTACAGTACTGGGCAACTCTAAGCTTTTTCCTCGTCTCCGTCTGTTTCCAACTGGATTTGGATCGCATAATCTTGTTCAGGTGCAGAATGTTCTTCCGGTCTCTTTATTAAGGGCAGACAAATGCTATAATCTGAACAACAGTATTTACACGATGTTAACATGCACTCGCAAACACAGGAAAGAAAATATAACAGGACCAGAAACTCATAAATTATGACTAGGCCAATGAGGTCTAAACTCTGCTGAGATCCTAATCTGACCTAACATTTGCAGGAAAAAAAGAGAAGCGTGCAACAATCTTGTCATTTCAGAAACATAAGCTGTATGAAGATTTAATTAGCTTCTGCACACAAAAAGGGTAGCTCCAAGCCGACCACTCTGTCCAGATGGCGATCACCGATGCTGCTGCTAGCTCTTGCTCTCATGCTCTTGCTATTTCAGATATCAGCATGCTCCACAGGACGATGTTGGTTTGGTGTTTCTTGGTTGTCCAGAGGCATGTACTGAGCCATGATCGTGCGAATCTCTGAATCCATGTAACTCTGGTTGCAACACAATGTATGTATTGGTCAGCCGTAGATTCGTGCAAACATAATCTTGACAGGAAGAGCTACAAGGACGGATTTTTATTTACCCGTAGCCGATATTTGTATACAGCATATGCTCCAACTCCAGCCAAAGCGAGACCCAGGAAAATAATCCACAGGAAGGTCCAACCCAGTGACGAAGTAGAAGATTTGGCTGCATGGTGATTGGAAAAGGCATCACATAATATGTTCTAACTTTCTATCTAGGAATGAGTTCTGTTGTCAAACATGACAGATAACAAATCTAAAGTTTGCATCAGACTGATGATACAACGCAGAGTTTCGAGTTGCCAGCAGATGGACTGCACCATCAAAACAACCTCCTTTTCAGGTCACAGTCTCCAGCAACCCATCTGTGTCTAATAAAACTAATAGTAACATTGATGGGGAGTTTCAAGATTGAGTAAGAAGGGACCAGTGTGCCAAGTCTATGTTGGGATAACTGAACTCCTTATCCTTTTAAGGACTGAGGTCCAGAATGCAGAAATGCGGTACAAGAAGAAAACAAGTTAGGGGACTCACTGATGCAAGTGTCATGCTCTCTGATGTATAACATATTGCTGCCACCACAGCTGCATTCATAGCTTCCCCATGTATTGTCACAAGTGCATTCCTTGCACTGGCAGGAAAGTTTCTCTTTGCATTCATCAATATCTGAAAATGCCAATTACAGATATAGTTTGAAATTACTCAATGGTTGCCACTACAGGTTTGTAGGAGTTTTACAACAAAGATGGTTGGCTCAAGCAGAAATATTAGTCTCTCAATATTTTTTTAAAAGACAGAATGTTTTGCCACACGGAGTATTATTACCTTCACAAATTTTGATGCCATCACCCTTGAAACCTGGTGGGCATTTACAGCCTTCAGATACTTCATGCTGTAGAGTTAGTTCCATGATTAGTTTTGTAATTGTACTCCAAAGAACAGCCACAAGAAAGCTGCAACCTAGAAGACATCTGAAAGAGATTTATCTTACTGAGCAGGCAGAGAAAGTCTTCTCATTTCTAGCTTCCTTCCAGCAGCCTCCATTGTTGATTTGGCACCTACCAACACCAGAAGCTGCCAAATGCCCAACTACAAATCAAACAATGTTCTACTAGTTGAAATAATAGAAAAATTAGGATGTGTTAATAAAGTGTACCTTCACAGTGAGTATACCCATCACCTGCAAACTTTACACCATGGACAAGGGGACATTCGCAAACTCGCCCACGGAAGGTGTCCTAGAATATGTTACATGGCAAATAAGAAATGCGCACCTCGGACATAGTACGGGTTGAATGAGATAAGCTGTATCAGTCCATTTTTCCAGTAAACAATTAATACCTTACACGCAGTAAAATTGTTAGCATTGTCCATCCAGCAGCCTCCATTGTTCTCCAGACATTGATTTGTTTGGATAGCTATACTCATGAGAGAGGCAGGAAATGGGAAAAATCAATACAGCATCAGTCAAAATGTAGGTACGTTTCAGAACATGAAACAAAAAAAAACTCACAAACCTTCACTCAAACAAACATCAGGTTCGGTTGTCTCCTCAAATCCTGAGCATACTGCTCTTAGCACAGCACTTTTCTCCAGCTTACCTGAAAAAGGAGACTAAAATAGATAACATTACAGCATCGAGCTAAAGAAAATCCAGACCGTAAGATACCAGCGCACCTCTGTATTGTTTGTCATTGACAACAAGGGTGGGCAATATGGTGACATCTCCTCGAGTGCCACGGCCAATCTGAAATGATGAAATCCATAAAAATCATTAATCTACCAAAAGACTAACGAAGAATTTCTGAACGAAAACATTATAATTTATCATGACTAGTCTTTACTTGAGCATCTTGTTCTGCCTTAAGCACTGGGTTTTCTTCATCAGCTGCAGGGTCTCCCACACACCTGTTGATCTTCTCAATGTCCAATCCTGTGAAAATGACAGATCAAATATCAAAATGGTTCACAACCATTCGTTCAAACAATAAAGAAATTCTGATGAATAGAGTGAACTACACCCACCAAGTGACTTGATGACACCATTAGCACAATCACGAGTGTATTTCTTCTCCCTCATTGGGCACCTAATTGCAAAATCGTGTACATAATCCCACCACACCCATGGCTTGCCGGTTTCATTAGCAACCCTGAACAAGCAAATCTGAATCAGATTCTGAACCACAACATCTTTTCCATCATATCCAATGTCGAAGTCTTGCTCTGGATCTGGAGCACAGTATCTCCCATGATTGATACACTGCGATTTGCACTGCTGGCTCAAGACGAAAGCTTCCGGACAATACCATGTAATATAGTGAGGAGTGAACTGGGTGTAACCTCTTTTCTCAAGCACTTGTGCTGTTCCTCTGAAGTTCCTCACAAAATTCATTTGCATGTCACATTTGGCACCGCATTCATCATTGCTGTTTGTCCAGAATTCATACTCTACACGCTCATCAGGATGGGGGAGAGACTCCCTCCAATCCAGAAGGACATTGACCATATCTCCATTTTCCAGTGCTTTCTTAAGGTCGTCCCCAAATTTCTTTGTCACAAGTGCTGAAGGAACAGTAATGTTCTCTATGTAATCTGTGCCACTTGATTCTGGAGAGTCCATTGTAATCAAAGGCTCCAATTTGTCATCGGCAACAAGAACTGCTGCAGCTCCAGCACTTTGCGCATTCCATCCCTTTGTTGTGAAGTAGCAGTCTGCACTTCACAAAGAATTAAATGCCCCTTACCAAACATACAAATGGCATGACTATGTTTTTTCATGCAACATAAAGATACTATCTTCTTTCATAAGTTCAGAATGAAATCCATACAAATAATGAAGAGTTATAGAAGACTTTTCGGCTCCTGCTTAACCTAAAGTTCAGAATGAAATCCATTAAACTGGTTCACATATTAATACCGATTTCCACATACGCATTCCTATATACAGCTTCTATTTCTAGCCTTAAATCATCTTCTATGTGCAGCTTTCTACTAATAAAATTGAGCCAATGCTGTGACACAAGTTGTAGTCTTGTAGAGCAAGAAAAGTGTGTGTGTGTGTGTGTGTGTGTGTGTGTGACACACACACACATTTTCCCCTTCCAGTTTCTTGCTTTCCTTGTTGCATTATGTA
This sequence comes from Zizania palustris, assembly GCA_019279435.1. NCBI lineage: Eukaryota > Viridiplantae > Streptophyta > Magnoliopsida > Poales > Poaceae > Zizania > Zizania palustris. The sequence continues at coordinate 69,021,730 of JAAALK010000079.1, read as the reverse complement.
AAAGTTGACTTAGGTAAGAAAACCGGCATCTTAGGCCTCGTTTGGATGCAAGAAATGTTTCGGTTTCTGGCTAGAATCACTAGAAACACATCCAAACAGTGTTTCTGTAAAGTGTTTCGAATCAGAAACTTTTCTCTTTTTTACGCTAGAAGGGAGGATCACATAAAAGGGTGTTTCACACCTCTTCTCGTTGGTGATCTGGGAATAGGGCTAGGATGATTTCACGTTTTGTCTGGACTTTGTGTGTTTGGTTCGTTCGCTGTGTTTTGTTAAACTTGTCCTGGTTTGGTGCCTGTTTTTGGCTCTGTTTTAGCCTGGCAAGATCTTGGTAGTCTTTTGTTGGCATAAATCAGTGGTACTCTGGATGTAAAAAGACGGTTTAGTTTGCATTTCTCTAATGGAAATGGGAGGCATGGTTGTCACGGCGCCCCGGCGAAACCAGTCGCCAGGGGGCCGACTGGACGCCTAGGCGCCTAGGCGAGCGCCTAGGCGACCAATTAAATTCAGCACACAACCACACATAGTTCATACTTCATAGCACAATTAAATTCGCCTAGGCATACTCCATAGTTCATACTTCATAGTTCATAGCACAATTAAATTCGCCTAGGCATACTCCATAGTTCATACTTCTCTGTTGCTGGCTTGCTGCCTGCTACACTACTGCTTGCCTTGCTGCCTTCTCTGTTGCTGCCTTCTCTGAATCTATGTTGCTGCCTGCTACACTCCTGCCTTCCCTGCTTGCTGCGGCGAGGGAGCACAGGGGAGGGGGAAGCAGGGGAGGGAGCACAGGGGAGGCGGCCGGGCGGCCGGTGGCCGGGCGGCGCAACTGCGCAAGGGGAAGTAGCGCAACTGCGGAGATCTGGCGGCCGGCGGCGCAAACGAACCGGAGATCCGGCGGCCGGCGGCGCAAGGCACAGGAGCAGATCCGGCAGCCGGTGGGCGGCGGCGCAAGGGACTGAGGCGTGAGGCGGCGGCGCAAGGGAAGCGGCGGCGCAAGGGAAGAGGAACCGAAAGCCGAAAGGGCCTGGGCACGCGGGCTTAGAAAATAGACTCACGGACCCTAGGCGCCCGCCCAGAGTCTCCTGGCGACCGCCTAGGCGCCATGGGCGACGCCTAGAATCTCCAGGCGGGCGCCTAACTCACTCAGGCGAGGCGATTCAGCCAGGCGCCCGGCGGTGACCGCCTGGACGCCTAGTCGGCGCCGTGACAACAATGATGGGAGGAACCTCTCTGGTTTCTCTTTTTCAAAAAAAAAAAACACCTATTCTAGTTTATTTCAGAAGAATCTAGAGCTGTAGCCAAACGATTTCATAAGTGATTTTGATTCAGGCTCCAAAAACTTTTTTCTCTGAGAATCTAGATCCCTACCAAACACACCCTTGGTATTGTAATTTCTGGACGATATTAGCTAAAAACGATTTCTTAGAACTTTAACTCTTTTTTGTTTAAGCAACTTCCAATCCAAGGTCATGGCCATGAGTCCAGGATAACAGACTTAAGATGATAGCAATATGATGGTAAGTATCTGTTTCGTTGGACAACTTCTAAATATTATTATGACAAATCCAATCAGAGAAGCTCACTCCAGACTTTTCAAATTGCAACTTGCAAGAGAAAGAAAGTCATCTCTCTCTTTGAAATACTGGAAACTGCAAAAGCTAAATAATTTGGACACCCAAAGAACATAATTCTATTCGCTGACAGCTAACTCACTCCAAAATTTCTCGAAACAAGACTGGGCCAAGGAACCTAACTACTTACCCAAAAATTTCAAATATCTTATACCTTTTTGCTAATAACTGGTAGATAGGACAAGTTAGAACATACGTGCGTGCGTGTGTTATCCAATAGTTAAAGACGCGATTTTCATATCACAAGAGGGAAATTTTCGTCAAAACTGAAAAGGGTTGAAAGAATGGGATCCTGACCACCGCGATCGACGAGGAGGAAGACGGGGAGGCCGCCGGGCTTAGGCTTGAAGGAGAGATCAAAATCGTCGAAGCCCTTGCACGCCTTCATGTTAGACTTGGGGTAGATGACGACCCCGTGCATGGTGCCCCCGTACTGCGGCATGCCGAAGTTACCGATGGCGCACTCGTAGACGCCTCGGAGCCCCGGCGGCGACGTCACACGCAGGCTGTTCTTCTCCACCACGAACCTCCCCACCGCCTCGCCCGCCATGGACGCCAGCACCAGGAGCAGAGTCCACCATACCGGTAACCACCCTCCCGCCATCTCCGTCACCTCAGCTCCCTCCGATCCTCCTTGACCAACAAAAACAAAGAAAGCTCGGTTCTTGGATCGAGTTATCGATCAAGCCGTGAGTTTGGGGTCAGAATTCGCGCTTTGAGTGGCTTTCTGGCAAAAAAAAAAAAATAGGAAGCCTCCCCCACAAAGGATTTGACCGGGAGCTCGCGGAGAAAAAGAGGGGGGACGTCGCGGCATCCTGGTGGTTGGAACCTGGAACGCTTCCAAGCCGGGAAGGGAGGGGAGCATGAGCATCGCCGACGCAGATGTGCGTGCGACCCGGCTGCTCTGCTCATGTCTCTCTTTCTCCTGCCCTAAAGTTTGCTAATTTCTTTCCCAAGTGCATTCCACGAAATAATATAAATTTATTTTGCGCAATATTCTTATTAAAAAATACACTAAAATAATTAAATATTACATATATGAATACATTTATATATTAAATACAGTTTATGACTGAATTTTTTTAAAATAATATTTTTAAAAGAAAATTTCAAATTTGTACGGTGATTTTTAAAAATTATAAAAATAGATATTGGTCGGCACTTGAAGTGACGACTAGATGTCATGTCAGCTTTAGTCGGCACTTTAAGTATCGACTGGAGCTGACATGGCAGAATTTGATAGGGGGACAACATCCAGTCGACACTTTAAGTACCGATCGGTACCCATTTTTGTAATTCTTCAAAATCACCATACAAATTTGAAATTTTCTTTTAAAAAATATTATTTCAGTAAAAAATATGTTTATGACTTGGTTACAATATAGTAATACCTTAGTTTAATTATTACTCCCCCTATTAACTTTTAAATGACGCAATTACGTTTATCTTAATATTTGACCATTTATCTTATTTAAATTTTTTTTGAAATATCATTTATTTTACTATAATTTATTTTATTACTGAAAATACTTCAAGTATAACCTATATTTTTACATAGTTGCAAAAAAATGAATAAGATGAATGGTCAAACATTGAGATAGTATAATTTATATTTTTGCATATTTAAAAAAAATAAATAAGATAAATGATCAAATATTGAAATAAAAGTTAATTGTGTTATTTAAAAGTTAACGGAAGGAGTATATCTTAAACAAAATGTTTGACCTGCAATTTATGACTGAGATATCAAAATAGTAGCGGAATTGAATATTTATTAAAACAACAGACCGATTAATGTACAGTTTGAGTGTCAAAATGGCAAACATTGGCCCTTCTGGATTGAAATTCACAACCTTCATACTAGTACTAATCCATGCGCCTTTTCTATTTTCTTTTTCTTTGTACTCGTGAGTGCGACTTGGCGAGTAACGTCAACCTAGTACATCAGCTTTGAGATCCGCGCTAACCTCCACAGGTCAATGGCGAGCCGTGTACGAGGATTATCTTATCTTCTTAGAGGGTCAATTGCGTGCGACATCGACAACCCGATCGCCATCAGATTTAAATGTCAACAATCCAAGGTGACAGTATTTCAGTTTTATCACAGGATGGGAAATTAGACAAGCATAATGGCATGTATCGATGGATGGATCAGTTCATAGACAAGCGGTCAGCACAACTATCATCCAGGCTCATGAAGGCCATGAATCTTAGACAAACAATTATTAAGGACCACGAATTTGTAGCACTGTTGGACACAAGATGAAGTTTATCTGATGATAAATAACTCATGATCTTTCCCCTCGTCAGGATTACATGCAAGAGGAACCTACATTAAAATCAAGCAACGAAACATGGGTGTCTGAAATTATTTGCGGGGCCATCCAAGTTCTCTTCACTCAGAAAAAAATCCCAGAAACGTAATGTATCAAAAGTTGCCGCCTTCCATATGCTTGCCAGACTCATGCCTCTGGTTCAGGTTTCTCGAAGAAAGTTTTCTTAATCCAGTCAAATGGCTGCAAAATAAGTTGAAAGAATCGTCATGACCGGAAATCTCATCGCGCTTTACTTAATAATAATATGGCACTTTACAACAAGAAGGCATAAGAAAACATAGTGACAGTAAAACTACCTTTGGGGTGCAATCAAAGGCAAAATACAATACTTCATGGCTCTAGAGTTAACCAAAACGTAAAAGACCACAACGCATTTAACTAAAATTCAAGTTGAGAGGAAGGAATAAAGTTTCATTCGCTGCAAGGAGCAAAGTGCAAGTTTCAGTCAAACTAAATTCCACATATTTGGCTTAAAAGTTAGGTAAATATTCCATGGACCGTAATGGACAGGTAATATCATGTGCTGAAGCTAGTACACAGACAAAACTGGAATTGGAACTCAAGACTAAAGCTTACTAGCCATGAAGGAATTATCATATCTCAGTAAAGGTAATTATGAATACTGCAATACATAGGTCAGTCAATTAAAAACATGTAATTGGTTGATAAGCATGCAACGCAAATATACTTCACCAATGAGTTTCAAATTTTCCAACCGAGTGATGTATTTCAAGAAGATGAAGTATGAGAAGTTCAAGCTATTGGAGGTTAGTACAAATTGTTATCCTAGACAATATGTACTATACTTCACTCAAAAGAAAGACCAGGCCTACCTTCAAGCACCCAGGACTTAAATGGGCATCTGCAGGGAAGACTCAGCTAAGGAACACTGATTCCAGGCCGAGGATAGCACCAAGGGTCATTTGGTTATTACTACTTGATAGGCACACAGATAAAAAAGAGAGTAATTGACTTGACTAGTGCTTTAACTAGTTGATACTATCAAGTATCAACTCAAATACCCACAGACGAAAAAGGTGATAGAGATGTTACTGGTCAGTCCAGGCCAACTGCAAGGGTATTCCTCTAATTTTGGTTCTTCATCATGACACAAGACTAAAATTTTCAACTCCAATAGGGTAATTCTCTTGCTTTATCTAGGTGGTTCTCCTATTACTTAATTTAAAGCAGGGGGCATATATTGATTCATGTTTCTTGCTGAAATATCATAGGTTTTACAGAAGTTGCTTCTCGGAGCATACAGGACAATAGGACATGATACATTTTATGAACAGGAAAAAAAGCCCACGAGGCCATGAGGGTAAAGCAAATCAAGGCAGACAGAAAGAGCTAGCAGGATCAGGCAAAGATTTTTTTTTGTTACATTACTATGATAACTAAAAGTTTATGTTATCTATGAAATATTGCAAAATTAAAACAATGTGTTGCATTGCAGTTTAACTAGTAAAAGTTTGTACTCTCGCTAAACTTTCTTCTACTATGTATATGCCCATTAATCTTTGGGTCAAATATTGTGTTTGCATGATGTAGAAGATTAATATGAGTTCCATAAGGCATCACAAACAGAGTGATTCCTGTAATAAATTCGTGACTTATTCTTCACACGATCATTTGTTCTTCTTCCCTGTTAGATCAAAGCGAGCATATTTGAATCCAACGTACCAACCATCTACATATCCATTGCAGCACTAAGAAATCATACGAAATCCAATCTACTAAGGAGCCTTAAAGACTAAAGACCGATCGATCCAGCACGCTACAGATCCAGAGCCACACAAACATGACAGATCCGATATACAAAAAAAAAACACCTAACACCGATAGGGCAAAACGAATTTACGGACCAAGCCACGGTTACGGGAGGGTACGATCCCAGCCCGAACCGGCGACGCGGGATAAAGGGCGTCGTCGATCAACACCGACCTGGACGAGGTAGATGGCGGCGGTGCCGGCGGCCACGCCCCAGGTGGCGGCGGTGGCGATGTCGGTGGGCTGGATCCGGAGGCGGGGCGAGAGGAAGCGGAAGAGGCCGGAGCCCGACGCCGGGAGAGCCATCGCCGCCGCTAATCTCGCGTCGACTCGAGGGCGAGGGCGGTGGAGGTCGTGCAAGGCGAGAGAGAGAGAGAGAGAGAGAGAGAGAGAGAGAGGAGGAGGAAGAGAAAGGCTTTCGGAATTTTGTCGCTGACTTCCTCCGAGTCCGAGTCCGAGCCGAGTCCGAGTCCGAGTTATACGGGCCGGATTTGGGCCACACCCATCGGTAGCGATCCAAATTAGATAGGCCGAATTTGGATTGCCGCCATTGGTAGCGACCCAACTTTGCTACCTGAATACTAGTGTTAGTTTTTGTTTGGTGTATCATCTAGCTCTGAGATTATTTATGCTACAAATGATATGATGTTTATATACTAAAACAAAGTGATCGATCGATCGATCGATCGATTAAAAATTTTATTTTTACGTAAAATAAAATCAAGTTGTTTAAGTGGATAACTTCAATTCATATATGTATATATAGTAGCAACTGGTAGTATCCATACCAATCAGGCACAGAATTACTGCAGCCATATATATATATATATATATATATATATATATATATATATATATACTTTGATCGAGCTCATGACACATATATACATGTTTAATCTGATATATAGATCGAGTTGAGCTTAACTTTTGTGTTCTTTTTCCGACGGATCGGAGTTGGTGAAGTGAGAAATCTTGCTGAGATTGTACTTGAGTGGCAGGTGGTTTATTATTTCAATCCTCCTCACGTAAAATCCTTGGACCTAAAAAGCAGCTATTACTTGAGAATAAACAAGTAGGGCACTGAGCACAGAGCGAGGTATCATATGCATATCGATCGCATATCCAAAAAAACGTGCACAATTCACTGAAAGGGAGCTAAGATTACAATAATATATATGCATTGCTTGCTTGATTATATTGTAGAGTTCATTGGGGGGCAACTGTTAGAGCGCGCACACTTTCAACGTCAGAAATACACTCACATCGTATAGTTTACGAGGACAAGTATGCATGTCATTGACACAAGCAGAAGGATCGTATCCAAACTCACAATTAGCTACCGCGTTTGGTACGGTAGACTGGTACAACTTAACTTTAAATCTATAATTTTTCTAGAGCTCGTCAAATTTAGTTATTTCTAAAAATCTTGAATCTCAAGTTGTGAATAGATTATATTACGAGTATTTAATTAGTGAGCAACAATCTAATTTTTATTTTAAATTAAAAATAAAATCTTAAACCACTTTATTTTATTATATAAACTTTAAATCCAAAAGAGGTAGTTCTTAGAAATAAAGTTGTACAATATATATCATTACTAGAATAGAAATGCACTTAGCTAGAGAAAGTTCAGAATGATCGATCGGATATGATCTTAGCTTCTTCAGAATTGAAACAGTTAGCAAAATTAAAGAGTAGTTTTATGATCTGTACGTCGTTAGTTGACTTTGAGCGAGCCTGTAGTGGGGGAGCTCTTGACTTCTACTCTACGTATCGTCTCCCTGTACGAAGTAGCACATGCCAATGGAAAAATTAAGCTCCGAGCTGATGAGCTTTCAATTCACACATTGCATGTAATAAAGTAACATCATATCATCGTCAGTAACGAGCGACTTTGAGACTTGAGATCACGACATGATGGTCAGGAAGTTTTCTTCGATCGCTTTTAGAGCTTGAAGTGGTTATCGCAAGTTGGAGAATTAATATGTGGACTTTTTTTTAATTATCTTGAGATCGACAAACATAGACAGGTGGTACGGTAGACGACCCAGCTAGCTAGCCGAATTGAAAGAACAATTCGTCGTTGGATCAATCCATATCTCTGCAAGCACGTGCTACCTTGCATCCGGCGTTGAATGAGCTAGCTATCATAGATGATATATAAGTGTGTGTGTATAGAGTGTATAGAGTTTGTGTAACGTTAATTAATTATCTTAAATATTTATATTGGATTAAAGTTTGGTATAATAAAATTAAATAGACTATATTCAGTTTTTATTTTTAGTCTAAAATAAAAAATGTCATTCTCAGTTGAATATAATATATATACCCCTAAATATTAATTCCCTCACGACTTCACATGCGAAATTTCTTAGAGCTATATTTAATCATCTTGATCTAAAAATCTTAAATATGTAGCTATATACCTGATGTATAGAAGAGAGAGAGAGAGAGAGAGAGAGAGAGAGTATCTTCAAAAAAAAATCTAAGTGCAGTGCATACTGCATACATATACAGCTTGCATTGAGTCATGCTTGCGACCTAACGGTACGGTGGACATGCAACGTCGATCTCAAGCGATTAATGTAGGCATGCAGTAACAGATTAACAAGAGCTACCTAGCTTATAGCTAATTAATAAATAAACGCAACTTGACTCTATATATATTCAGATATAATTAGAACGATGTATATGTACGAATATATGTGTTGAAAGTTGATCAGATATAGAGATGACTACTACGTACGGCTACCTGCAGACTAGCTGCACGACTGTAGAAATTAGCTAGACTACTACTACAGTTGATCACATAGCTTGCACTTGACAAGGGCATGTTATACGGTACTGTAAATATAATTTCCATATATATGTATTTATTTCCTATCATTAGTATAAGCGAATTAGTAAAGAAATGGTTAAGTTGGTTCTATTTTATCATCTTAGAACATATATCATTATATTTACTTAAATAATTATATTATGTATATCATTGTCATGAGGTGACTAACGTAATTAAATAAATCATCGTAAGAGTAATAAATTATTATTATTTTCATCTATGATAGTCAGATAGCTAGATGCGTAGATACAGTACGTACGTTCCGGCAAAGTTTTACTAGCAAGCTTGCTTGACCCAGTAAGAATTCCCTCCGTCACCGATGCAATGTTATCAAATTCATCCTCAGTAGCTTTTCAAAGAACGAATTTGTTTGGTTGGTTATACTATACAAAACCGTTCATGATTAATTGGTTTAGATTCTCAGAATATTCTCTCCAGATATTGAACCATTCAGTGCAGCAAAAAAAGCAAACGACACTATCGATTTTCTTTTAACTATACTAATTATTTATGATTAGTGGTCTTTAAGTATTTTTTAAGTTAAAAATAATTATAATTATATGTTATTAACCATAAACAATTATTATTGTGTATCATATATATACGATCAAACAATCTATTTGTACTATCTCAGTAGGATCTTCAATCTCAGGGTCAGAAGATGAACAAGGAATAAGTGGGTAATGGTTGATAACATTAATGGTTGACAATATAAGATGAAAATTAATAAACGAGTATTAAAATTATATCAAAAATATTATTATATTTTTTAGCATGGTAACTATATATATTTATGAACTATATTCTTTTGGTCACACCTCATTCTATAATTCCGTGTCTTAACTACTAAACACATATTTTATGTTAAAAATGGATTAACTAAGCTTGCTTTTCACATGGATAATTATTGTTTTAATTTTGTTGTTGGATGCATATATAGTGTGTATATTAATATATAGATACATGAGGCTGCATGCACGCCACGTAGTAGTAGTACTATATATACATGAAATAATGCAGAGCCTAAAGGGATTTAGCTTGCTACTGATGTGAAATGTTTGTCTCCATGCATGCGTCCAGTGGTTGAGCCGCTAGTCATTAGTCAAAGTCTTCGGAGTGAAAGACCTGGACAGTATCGTATCGTATATTTGAAAGTTAGAGTGACAACAACTGATTAAAAGAAGAAGAGAGCTTTAATTTTCCAACTTTTGTTTTAATTTCATGGAGGGCCAATATAATAGGCCATGCAAGAGTACAATGCACGACTTTATTGTATAATTGGATTGTGAGAATCATATATAAAAATTTGGAGACGACGTTTTTTTATTTTTGGATTTCAATCCATTTATATAGTATGTCGTTATCGAGACTTACTATCTAGAGCTAAAGATTGATCTATTTAATAAAGAACTTCAAATTTTATGAGTTAGTTGTTGTAGCCTTCAGAAGCTCTCAATAGACATATTCGACATTAAAAATTTTTGCATGCAGTTCAAAAGAAACATATGTATACTAGCAAAACCATGTGCAGCAATTAAGCAGTACAATGCAAGTTGATATAGTAGTTAACTAAACTATATATGCTTTTAATCTTACCAAGATGCATGTTGTCGTTTCCTCTTAAGAATATATAGATATGATAAAGGTCTTGCCTTTGGCAATTTGGCATGCATAATGCTAATCTCCGTTTAAGATTCGATTCACACATATGTGTATGTACTTCTGCAAATTCAACTGCAAGTTATTATATAGTGTGTGTGTGGTGCCATCTGTCACTCCAAAAATTTTCAGATATATATGTAATTAATCTGCACATATTAAAAGGGGACATTTTTTTCTTGTGGGAAAAAAGGTGACAAAAATGGTTGTTATTTTTAAATATATTTTCTTAACTATTTGCATGACACCTAACATTTCAGGAGCGGGGAACATTATATCGGGGATCGGAACAAAAACCAAACAGCATGAATAATTTTGAATTTTGATCCCAGGATATATATATATATATATACATGTTTATCAAGTTGAGTTAATTTATGTGTAAATTGTGCACTTAACACTACCAGAAAGAGAATGTTCGCCGAGTGCATGAAGGTTTGCCGAGTGCATTTCATCGGACACTCGGCAAATTAAACTTTGCCGACTGTACAAACAAACACACTCGGCATACGTCCATTATATTTCAGTCCAATTAGATGACTGGTTAGGTCTTCAATTTCATCGAGTTTGGAATGTAGCCGACTATTTGTTTCAAATTATATTTCAGTATTTACAAAATAACACTGTATTTTTTTACTTATGCACTCATGTTTGACACACAACTCCAAAATAGCGCTATTTACTTGCTAGTTATACACACATGTATATTAGCTACTATACCACACTAGCAGCAAGTATTATATTGCTATAACATCTTATACTTTATATCATTATTGTACAATTCACTATCATTATTGTGGGTTCAAAATTTTGAATAACCGCTTCTTGCATTCTTGTCACATTAGACTGCAGATGATCAAAGATTAATTAATATCACATAATTACATATCGAATTTAATTGAAAGACTAGGTTAAGTGACTTATAATATTCAGCACCGTAGTAAGCTGATGTTGAGAGTGTCCAAACTAAAAAGATCATATAGATCCTCGAAGCAAAGCAAAAAAAACAGTTGTAGCTGGTCCAAAAATTTTGTTGCTTATACACTACAGTAACTGAAATGAATGGAGGTCCATTAAAACTTGCTCAACATTCCTTAGTTGATCTTGAGGGAGTAGAGCCTTGCTAGGTTGGTATTTAGGGTGTGTCTTAATCCAAATTGATACCATATTAGGTTTCGTAACATTTTTGGATTTTCTGCCAACGGTCTTCTTTGTTTTGGTCATTGTGACCATTGACTTCTCGGGCAATGGCACACCGGTGACACTTTTACCTTGATCGACAGGTGCAGCGGCCAGTGCAACAAGAGATTGAGAAATAGGCACAACAAGAGGTTGAGCAGTAGGCAGTTGAGAAGCAGGCGAGGTTGAGCACGAGTCTGGCTTACAGTAGTCTCAACATCGACAAAAATATCTACTTAGTTCCTTTGTATCCTTGTTAGATGTGCACTACGTAGAATAATGATTTCATCATTTGAAAGAATATACAAAATTGATAGACACTACTGCACAACTCTCTCTCTCTCTTATCGATTCATTGTGTAGCTCAAGCGGATATGAGTAGACCATACCCCTTGCCACCTCAATTAATCTGATACCTACAGGCTTTATGATAAACTTACACGTGGTTGGTTCAATTAGTTGGATAATCATATCATCTAAACTGTTGCAATATTGTGGGATCACTTCTGGTTGTTACTGCTCGACCTCTCTTGATGCACAATAGTTCTTTCTGACATAAGCACAACTCTCCAATGTAGTATAATCTGAAAGGACGATACTTGCGATATGGATCCTTCTTGATTTTCGGAGAGAACGCTTTCGCATTGATTCCCCCGTACCTTCTTCGTTTCCGTTGAACATAACGGTGGACCCGATGATATATATTATATGAACGACAATAATATTTTAAGAATTAATAAAGATGAAAGTGGAGTCGATGATATAAATTGCATGAGTTTGGATCCATCGGTAAAACTCCGTTACTAAACATCATTTTTTTAAAAGATCATTTCTTTGGTAGTGATTGACACATGTATCATACAGGCAAACTGCGAACGAAATTGTTTTAATTTCTTGGCTAGCATATATGGTAAGAAGCATGTACGCATCCATGCAACAGCCTTTGTTATGGATCAAAGCCAAACAAGTCGTCATCCCCAGCAAGATCCGCAAAGGAGCCGAGAGAACCAGACATGAAGCCAAGGCTGCTGGGAGAGGACGGGAAGCTGCTCGTGCCGCCAGCCATGTCATCGCCGGCCACCCCTGCCGGCCAGAACTCCGCATGCGGCGCTGAACCCACGGTCGATGGCGGCGTCATGCTCGGCGATGCCACCACGCTTGCGCACTCCCGGGACAGTGGGGAGGAGCTGCAGTAGGCGGCGAAGCTGCTGCAGGAGAGCATCGGATCAACGGCTGCGGCGGCTTCTGCCATCAAACGGCGACGATGGCTTGTGCTCGCGTTGTTGGCGCCGGATCCGAAGTTGATGAGGTTCGTGTTCTTGTAGTCCTCCACGGGAGCTTCGTCCTCGATGAAGTACGGGATCGTGGAGGGGTCTCTGCAGGTGTGCTCACCGAAGTAGCTCATGACGTACTCCGACGGGTTGGAGTCGGAGATCTGGACTTGCTTTGTGGCCATGCAACCTTGATCTGTCCTATGCGTGCACCTGTAGTAGCTCCTACATATATACATACATGCAGCAGGCAGGCAGCATGTTATACTTATATATAATGCCCGATCCGTATGTATAACAGCAACGACCAGTTGTGCTAAGGCTATTCATCATGGTGGTGGATTTCATAATACTGTCAAGGTCACATCAGCTTTGCAACCGAATGAAATACCCTCTATCAGTAGAGAGTTTCATTTCACTATTTCTTAGGCTAACCAGTGTAATTAAATGCAACTAGCTCTCATGAAATACCCTTTCTGATCGATGAAACGATTTGGTTCACAGGGCGTCTGTCTTGGAAACAGGTTAACACCATGTCATGATAATGAAACTACTTTTTTCTCTTCCCTCATTAATTGAATGTCATGTCAGCAAAAAATATGATGTGTCGTCATGGTAATTAATACCATGAAATCCCATTGTAAATAGCCTAATGCTATAGTAGTACTGCTAATTATTCGCTAATATATATACTGGCATATAACTTCCTAGCTACTTTTCGATCGAGTACTTGCAACAATTAACTAAGTAATATTGCTCATTCAAACACATGTATTATATTAAAGTCAACCATGAACCGGAAGATCGGAACACAGTATTCTATAATTAATTAACTACAGTAGCTAGCTAGCCAGTTGCCCAGTTGGCATTTTGGCAAGTGTTCGATCGATCGGAGATAATTAACTACACGCACGCCTTACGTAAGTTAATCATCACTCATCTCATTTAGAGAGTAAATAATTAGTAATCCCCGGTTTAGAAGTGATTCATGCTATGATTAGATAAAAACTTGCTTATCACGAGAAGCAAACTAACGAAAATTGAAAAATACTCATAAAGAATATTTATATATAATTAAAATATATTAGCAAGCCTAAGCTATAGTTTGATTCATAGTTTATATTATATTGTTTATTTTTGTTTACATAATTATATATCATATACCTCAAGCGTCATATATAAAGAAAGAAAAAGAAGAAGTACAATGATCATTTTAGAATTTAAGTTTTTCGAACTAAACGATTTCGCATCTAAATTTAATTCATCTTAGAATGATGTCTAGAAAGAATTAGAAATTAGAATCGATAAAATCAGAATCTAAAGTAAAGTCATGCCAAACGGAGTGGCATGTAGAAGTCGTCACAACATATATAACACAAAGGAATTAAACACACGAATATAAATAATCTAGATGAATAATCTAGATCAGTATGCATCATGCATGCATACCTCGGGTTAGGACAGTCGTGGATACGTTTCTGCCCGTATTTTCTCCATTGATTTCCATCTTCCGTAACCTCGGCCGTGACACTCTTGACGAAAGGGCTCTTCGATCTGCCATATGTTACAGCAGACAGAAGCAACAACTGTTATATCTACAATTCACTAGCTATGATGCTTCGCATATCACGTGCATGCATGCAAGTGACATATATAGCTTTTGGTCTTCTCAATTTAAAAACAAGAAATGATCTGTTGTGAGGAGAAAGCTACTGGTGGTAAAAGTTTCTAGCTAATTACCTCTCTGATCATTGGCACATAAAGCTAAGCTTAATTGCTTAAGCCCCACTGCTAGACTGAGCTATACACTCCAACTAACTCTCCAGCAAGTTGGATAGATACAGGAACAGCATATGATGAGCTAGCTAGGTATGCATGGATCGCTAATTCGCGATCGCATGATGAAGTTGTACTATACCATATGTAGTGATATATAACTAATTGCAACATGCGGTTGATTATTGATTAGGATTTAGGAGTTTTAACTTTCTTCACCTCCTGCAGGAGCGCCTCCGCCGGAGCGGCCCGGCCGCTCCGGCGGCGTCGGCGTCGACGCCGCCGCTTTTCTTCTTCCGCCCACCCGATCCTCTTCTTCCGCCCCCAGGCGACAGCGCCGACAGAGCGCTCGACAGCCTGTTCATCATCTCCCTGGTGACCGCCGCCGCAGAGCTCGACGGCGTCCACTGCAGCATGCTCTGGAGTTTCACCGCGTGATCGCGCACCTCGAGCAGGTCGTCGAGGATCGCAGCCGGAGAGCGGCCGCCGTCTTCAACGCTACCTGCAGGAGACGCCATGCAAGAGCTGCAGCTAGTACTACTAAGTATCAGGCCGGCCGGGGAAGCTAGCGAGCTAAATTCAGCTTAGCTATGCTCTTGTATTGGAGCCATGGTGCGTACACCTGCCCGGCCGTAGCTAGAGTAGATATTTATTGAGCAGCAGCTGCAGTTTTTATTGGGAAGTTGAGAGGAAAAGGAGGAGGGGAATGCCTTGGAATATAATATGGCTGGATGTGTCGCCTGTACGTCATCGCCGTGACGCCGTCCGGTGATCTCATGCCTCGTGGACGGTCGGGTCGGTTCATGCGCGGCTCGGTGTACTACGTCCGTGGGAACCCCTGCAAAAAAAATATGAAAGAACCGGGAAATTATAAGAAATTGTAAGCTGACTGTTCATGCCACTGCAGAAATGTAGAATGGTCCCAACTGTGGTGGAGAAATTCATACTTGTTTCTTCTCATTTATCTAGCTAGTGTATGGAATGCATAGTTATATTGCAAGTGTGTGCATGCAGCAGATCGATTTGTTTAATTTCCAGCCATATATGCCTGCCTGCCTGCCTCACTGTAGATCAGATGGTGGACAATCTTTCACTACTACTTGCGTAGTGATGATGCTAGCACTGCAGATATGATTAGTTGATGAAGTTTTCATATGTTTTCTAATAAGTAGCATGTTGGCACTTGATTAGAAATTAATTTTCACTTAGCATGAGGCAAGCTAAGCCAGCCGAAGAACAAATACAAGATATACTTATGTATTCATGTGTTACTCTTCCTACTGAACAAGCAGCATTATGATTTTTTTTAAAATATTTTTTTAAAAAAAATCAAATCTATATATCCGTTTGAAAATTTTGCAAAAGTAACACCTGAAGTGCCAACTGCCAACTGGTGTCACGTCAGCTCTAGTCGGCACTTCAAGTACTGACTCTTACTGGATGTTGCCCGAGTGCTGAATAAAACTGTCCAAGGGGAGAGCATCTGCCATCTAACTGCCAAGATAACTGCTCAAAAACATTTTTTTATGAAAACATTTCTATATATATCTAGGATGACTGGAAGCAAGCATGATTGAAACAAGCAGGGAGATCACCCCCACACACATGCATATTAATTAGTTTCATTTATTTATATTTGGGGGAGGAGAAACATGACTAATTCTTCCAAGTATGAAGCAATCAAGACAAAAGAAAATGTTGCCCACCTGCCTGCAGTCAACTTGCAAAGCCGAAATCCGAATAGTATTCGACGCAAGTCAACATGGAAATAGAGTCACAAGTGGGCGTACATACCGTACGTACACAAGTTAGAAATATTTACCAGCTACGTCCTAAATCAGGATGTGAGAAAATACACCATCCGTAACATAAGTTTTACTTGCAATTATGCCCATAAAGGTAGCTAGCTAAATATGTAGATCAATGTTTACAAATCGTCTAGTCGCCATGGTACCGACTAGAAAACTAATCGCGATTAATCGCGATTAGTCGATTCTGGTCGGTTCTAGTCGTTTGTCTAAGCGTCCCATATATTTTAGGACATATATATAGTTACATACTATATAGTATGTGTCTATGTGATAATTTATAGGTGGCCTCTTAAAAGCAAGCCCAATCAAGATTCAAGAGTACATGGATAGGTAGTTAGAGACATACCTGGAGTAAATCATCAATCATCATAACAGTAGCAACTAGCGAATCATCAAAAACAGAAACTTAGGTTCAAATCAAGCAGTAGCAACTAGCAAACAGCCACACATAGTCATAAGAGTTTGTGAGTCATTCATCAACCTGTAGAGTCTGTAGAGTGGGCACGGGCGTCGGTTGGAGCAGGCGTGGGCGCGGCGTGGCTGGAGCAGGCGTGCGCGTGGCGTGGATGGCCGCTGGAGGCTGGACAAGCGACAGGCGCGCGTCGGCACTCGGCAGGACCTCCGCCTGGCGTGCGCGCGGCGTCGGCACTCGGCAGGACCTCTGCCTGGCGTGCGCGCGGCGTCGGCACTCGGCAGGACCTCTGCCTGGCGTGTGCGCGGCGTCGGTTGGAGTACTGGAGGCGTGCGCGCGGGGTCGGTGTCGGCGCGACGTTGGCTGGCGGCGTGCGCGTCGGCGCAGCGTTAGCTGGAGGCGTGCCGCGTGCGCGTCGGCGCCGGCGTTAGCTGGAGGCGTGCCGCGTGCGCGTCGGCGCCGGCGTTGGCTGGCGGCGTGCGCGTCGACGCCGGCGTTGGCTGGAAGCGTTGGCTGGAGGCGTTGGCTTGGTTGGATGCTAGCCCTAACCCTAGGCGGCGCACAGAACAGCACAGAACAGGCGCACAGACCAGGCATTGGCTTGGTTGGATGCTAGCTCTAACCCTAACAGTCCCACCAGAACAAGAAAAGGTCCAGTGAAATCACAAAAATCTAACCTGGTCGCCTGGTCGCCATTTTCACCCTAATCGTCCGACTAATCGCGATTAATCGTCGACTAATCGGACGACCAGAATTCTGGTCGCTCTGATCGGGTCGGCGCGCCTGATCGTTCCCACAAAACCGACCAGGCCGATTAGTCGCGATTAATCGCGACTAATCAGACGATTTGTAAACACTGATGTAGATAAACATATGGTTGGAGAATCAGCTAGGGCGTGTTTGGTTGCCTGGATTGGATCCAGGCTACACCGTATTTGACCAAAAACACATGCGATTGGATGTCCGACTCCACTGTAGCAAGTTGTATCCGCCGGTACAGCTATACGGTGTCACCCCGGTTCTACCCAGCACCTCAAATTGAGCTTCTCGCTGGATCCTGGCCCAAGCGAACCATCTCACTGAAACAACCAACTAAACGCATACTCGTTCAGCTTGTGTCCGCTCATGCAACCTCATATACAGCTAACCAAACACTCTTCTTTTACAAAATAGGATTCCACTCGATCATCCAGCTTCTCCACGTCTAGGATATACGAGCTCACCTCTCAAATGCAACCAAACACAACCCTAATGAACCGAAAGAAATAGCACATCTATCAGCATATGTGTCATGGGTGTTGGGCCAAGGCGCAGCCCAGCCGTAGAAACAGTACCCACGTAGATACTGTGACGAACAGTGCCACGGGTATTAGGAATATTATCTTTAGGATTATATTTCAAGATTAAAAATTATATTTCCTTAATAATATCTAGGAGCGAGGTTATTTAAATGTATTATAAATATATCGTTAGGTACAAAGAAATAAAATATCGAATATTATATTAAAAGAGACCAGATTGAAACGTACCTCACTCTTACCGGCGCAGAGGCCACCCCCGAGACCAGACACCAGAGGCCAAATCCAGCCATATCTTTCAGAAAATATCGTGACACCAGCTTGAACACAAATGATATGAAGTGAGAACTGACCTTTCATTTCTTTTACCTGGTGAGGCAACGTTCATAAACATGTACATGCATGGCATGTAAGAGTAGTTAATGTCAGTGGTTACAACTTACAATGTAAAAATTCAAAAAGAAATTGAGAAGGCGGGTACGTACGCATGCTTCTGTCAGTCTAACCAGCAGCCTATGTTTCACATTAATTTGACATTTGACATCTCCCTAAACTACATCCTCAAGGCTCGGGTGCCATAAAACATTCTGTTGGTGAAGTCAGATGCTCATGATCCGTGGACTTCCAGACCATATTATATCCGTCCCTTCTGTAATTGAAGATATTTTACAACTATAAAAGCAAATGATTAGTCCAATTAAGTTTACAGCAACAATTATTTCAAAATTTGAATCTCTTCCATTGCCTCTCCAGTTGAAAGAACAAGTCACCTGCTAACTTATTACTGATTATCATGCGGCTCCATAAAATAGCCTGCTGAATCCATAAATAGCCTACTTTCAGCACATAACCCAGCTGCAACAGATGGAAGCAAACTTCTCAAATGCTCATCGTGGTTCTTGTTCTCCTGTTCTGAAGGCTGACCAGGTGCTGCCACAGGAAATAGTGACTCAATATCCTTCACCTGACAAAATAAGCTTGTCTTTGAAGTGTTTTGATTTATTGTAGATGCTCTCTTCTATAGAGTTCTTCACCTGAAAACAACGTAATGCTTTAGGAGTTCTCCATTGATAGTTTAAATGAGGGTAGCTCAGGATCTGGTGCTTACAATAAAACGGTGCATAAATGTGCTTCTCAAGGCTGAAAATTACTGTGTTAATCGCAGAAAAAAAAAAGATATTTACACCATTGATTGTCTTGTAGGCACAAATTATAATGGTGATTGATTGGATATATATTAGCATGCTAGTACAACTGTATGGGAAATAAACCTAATAGTTGTATAAATACAGTTCTACTTTCAATAGACTGCGCAGGAAATTTGGCTAGTATAGTACTGCAAAACGAAATTACTTGCAGCATGCAAAATAGTAACTATCGACTTACATGTTAAACCAGTACAAAACAGATGTGTAAAGTCTAAACAAAGTTGGTGTGCAATACATGACTTCTGAAAGTAGTGTAGTAGCCTGTAACTCGGTAAGCAGTAACCCAAAATTTGAAATATGAGACATATAAAAGAAGGTCAGAAGTAAGGAAGTTAAATAAAATCTTTGTTCTATATGAACCTTGGACAGAAATAGCTTTTTATGCCAAATCCTCAACTTGTTTATCAGCATTTTCTCTCTGGTTTTCAATTACAAAAGCAAAATTCTCGAGATATATGCATTGTAGGCAATTAGGGCACATGATCCATTTCTTGCTCCTCCCAAATAAAGTAGACTGCAGCTGGTTCTATCATATAAAGACAGCCTAAGAGCAGTGAAGATATAAATTCAGTAAAGATCAAGGGTATCCTATACATCAGACGAACACAAAATTGCAGTGAATACTCAAATGTCTGTCAAGATGTTAGACCTAGCATGGAACTTGAATTTGCCAAATTTAAAGATCAATAGAGCCAATTCTATAATACAAAACATAGCCACATGTGTCATATGCTTACAAGAAAACAACTAGTAAAAACATTCCCTCTTAATGAAATGACACACAGCTCAGTTAAAAAAAACTAGTAAAAACATTAACAACAGTCACTAATTATTTTTCTTCATCTGAAGTAAATGTAAGAAAAATCACAAAATCAAAAGACAAAACTTGGGGTACTCACACTTGCAGCACAAAAAATGGCAACATTGGAAAACTAATTTCTAGTCAAAGATCTTCTCCTGACAGATTGGGCATGGTTCATTGCTAATACCAGAAGCAGTTTTCCCTGTGGCAGGGAAGGAAGTTGCTTCAGCAACACTGTCACCTGACTTGGGCTGTGATTCAACATGCTTACAGTGTTTTCTTGCAGCATAAGTGCATAACATCAATCCCTAAAAGTAGAATAAAATGCAATGAGAATTTGTCAAATAACATCTAAAATGTATTTGGATGGGAGTAAATTAATAAAAAAACACATGAGAATAATATCTAAAATGTATTCCTGTTGAACCGAAGCCAGTGGTGCTCTTAGTGGAAGAAATCTCAATCTTTATAATGAGCTCATCAGCAGAATCCTTGTTCTGTTCAATGCAATCCAAAGCATACAGCCACCAATTCATATTTTGATTTTGTAGCTCTGTACTGATGGTTGAGACCTAGAGGCAGAATAACAGAACTTAATTAGAAATTAGTCATAACTTTAGTGTACAATCATGAAAAACCTTCAGTAGAGGCATCATTGTTCTTATAATAAGACTGGAATCTCAAAAGAATGTTACAAGGAAACATAGAACATTCCAAGGAGGGAGCATGGAAGAGGAGAGAAGATAAATAGATTAAAATTGCTAGGTGCAACTAAAAATTAGTGTTGAAGTAAACAACCTCTGTGAATGATGCACTGAAATCCTTCTGTGCTATCAGTAGCTTTGAAGTAAAAACTGACATATACTTTTCACTGATTGTATTGCAATTCTTTCTCAAACAACCATCAGCTAAGCATTCAGATGACAAGTGGCATCCAACATCATTATCTATATCCATCACTCCCCTTGCACAACTTGTGTAATGATGTTTTTATCTTCCTTGGATGTTTCTAGATTACCAGTAATCAAGTTTGACCTGCTGCTCACAAATTTTATTTCGTTTTATGCCACGCATATCTGAGTGAACATGATTAGTTTCCATTATTTTTTTGCCCACCATGGACTTCAGAAGTTTGTTCTTTTAGTAGGCATTCTAGCAAATATTCAGAACTATTTCAGCTTCCAAACTAAAAGAATATATGTAAACACGACCTCTTTTGATATCTCAAGAAATATCGATCACCATCATGCCAATCAGAATCATGACATAGATCTTCTTTCAGGACATCATAAGCTATCAAAACAATGTCAGGGGTGTTTATATCACCCATATCAAATTTTTGGGTAAATGATGGATCCAAGTTCCTTGCACCTTCATGAATGAAAACTTTCAGAGATCCAGGCCTTGTATGCCTAAGAGGAAAATGACAAAAGCATCAATTGCTGAGAATCATATTAAGCAAAAGAGTTAATGCCAAAAAATAAAAAGAATCAACTTTTGTTGCGCGTTCAAATATTCAGTACAATTTGCTGAAAATTTATCTTTATTCTGAAAGGCTTTGACCGCAATGTTGCAGAAATTCTAAGATGCTGAGAAAACAAGCAGAGATGAAGAGGAAGGAATGTGGCTTACATGGAAACTACATACGCAATGAAAACCCTATGTCCAACGCCTCCTTTCCCTCGTCGGGGAGTCTCACATCCGCACAACCAACTCCGCGAGGTCCCGCTGGTCATCGTCGATCAAATGCGGCGTGCTATTGTCCACCTCCATGCACACGTCTCTCCTTGGTCGCACGCCTCGATTTTGGTGGTGGTGCTGCTGCTGCTAGGGCTCGGCTCGTCGGGCTCCGCGGCAGCGCCGGCGGCTAGGCCTCTAGCCCGAACCGGCTGTAATTTGACTAATTTCTTCCTGCCCGTGCAAGACTAGAGCTATCAATCGACCATTCGACGGAGTTTTGGCATGCGGGAGCAGAATTGGGCGCCTCGCTGAACTAAAAGAAAAGTTCTCCAAAACCTCGCCATGCTTCGTCGATTGGAGCTCGAGAAGGAAGAAATCCGAGGGCGTTAGATATGGGAGTGATCTGGAGGATGGGCAGCGCTCGAGAGATTGGATGATTGGATGCAATCGTCGCTTGTATCTCCTCGCGCGAGACAGCGAGAGGTTTTAGGACGAACAGACAGCGAGGGGAAAAGAGGAGACATTGCACATTTGCATCACCCAAGTTTATCAATAATATATAGCAAAAAATAAAATCACTGCTTACACTGAAAAATTTTGAACCTACTGAATTGCCGATACAAAACCTGCTATCAGAATTCTAACAGTTAAAAATACGATCAGAATTCTAGCTGAAAATACAATCAGAATTCCAGGACCTGAATCCATCTCTAGTGTCTACACCTCAAGAGTAGCATCGGCTATGACTTGATCTTGATGGCTCCCATTCCAGGAATCCCTTTATTGAGTATCCCCGGGAGTGGCCAACCGGACCCTCTCAGCCTTGATCTCTTCAGGGCGCCACTGCATTCCTCGTCTGAGTCATAGTCGCCATCGGCGTCGAGGGCTAAGCAAACGCCTTTCCCTTTCCGGTCATACTGCCGGGCGTCGGGCGTTGTCCTCTTGTCGAAGCTCTCGTACAGATCAGGGGAGTGCTGCTGGAACAGCAGGTCGCTAGCCGAGCCGTACCCCATCAGCCGGTGCAGCCTGGCTCTCTGCTGCACCGTCCCCTCAGCCGCGTCGTGTATCTCGTCGACGGTGTTGAACGACGAGTTCCTGGACACGTGCAGAGGCTGCTCGTCCTCAGTGGAGTAGCTTACGTCGACGTGTCCAAATTGGTCCATGAACGCGAACGGGTCTCGTCGCACTACTCCGCCGTGAGCCACCTCTGAGCCGTTGGTGCTGTACTGGTGGTGCTTCTTCCTGTCTGGATCCCTGTAGGAGTAGCAGAGAATGGTGGAGCAGGAGCCGCACTGCAGCTTGCGCACCGCCTTGGTCGAGACGACGAAGTCGGCGGGCACCTGAACCAGCTTGAAGCAGCTGGAGCAGACGATGAACGGCGCGCCCTTCAGCACCGGCCGACAATGGTTCCTGGGTGGCTTCCTCCGCTTGACCTCCTTGTCGACCGGTGGCCTCCGTGGCAGAGGAGGCTGTTGCTCTCTGGGCCTGCCGCAATGTCCCCGGCAGCTGCTGCACGCTACCTTGCCGCCATGGTGAGGGCAGGCTGGGGCTGGGCAGCAACCGTGATGGCATCCACGGTGCGCGTCGTGGCAGCATGGATCAGGATCAGCTCTGCACCGGCGGTAGCGCCGCGACGGCAAACCACGTGGAGGTGGAGCAGCAACCTGACCGGGCTTGCCTACACGAGCTGTGTAGCTGGGACGGTGGACCGCAGCATGACGCGCTCTGATCGCAAGGAGGCTCGTCGCCACGGCCGCGTCGCGAGGAGGGTGGCCTTCATGTCTGGGAAGACTGGGAGGGCGCGCACGCGTCCTCCGCTTCACTTCCGGAGATTTACTGAAAAGTTCAGAGAGATCATCTTTCAGCTCGTCCACTGTCTTCAGGATCCTCTTCTGAAGAGGCGCCAAGCTCTCGCATTGACGCGCATGGCCACGACGAGGAATCGTCGCCATCCTCTCAGCCTGTTTCAACATGGCCTGTACAGGTTGGGAATCCACGACTTGAGCTGAACTTGGCGGAAGCTCTTCGACATCAGGTTGAGATGTTTCGTCTGAACTTTTCTTGCCTGCAACATCAGGTTCAGTCTGGCCATCTCTGTTGTGCTCAACATCTTGCAGGTTAGTGCTACTGTCTTTTCTTCCCTCTGATAAATGGACATCGCCGTCGGATGCTCTAGCATTGCACCGTGCAACGCCTGCGCCGTCTCCTCCAGTGAGATCTTCAGAATTGCCATCAACTTGCTGACTCGTACTCTGAACATGCTCCTCCTTCTCAATTGGCAGGCCTTGCTCAGTACCATTCTTACTCACCGACACGACATCACCGGTTTCCAGTTGTTTGTTCCGAGGAGGCAGACAACTTTCCAAAGATGGGGGAGCACCGATCACCTCTTGCGAGTTGCCGGTGCAGTTTTTCGCTGCGAAAGCACAATCCAATCGGTCAGAGACTGACAACAAGCAAACAGCCAAGATCAAATTCTCGATGACGAGCAGTTTAGAGACTGGATTTCTTACCTTGGAGGGTAATGCCGCATCCGCCGCATTGGTAGACCGGAGCGTTGGGCTCCTGAAGAACACTGTGGCATTTGGGACACCTCACATGGCGAACCCCTCTAGCGTCTGAGATTGCCATGAGCCGACAAACCCCAGAACATCACCAGTGCGACCGATCAAGTTCGCTGCCTGTGTTCGGAAACAGTCACAACAAAAAAAAAACTCATCAGCGTTCTGCTACATCGAATTTGCAGTTTTCTGACGGAAGAACAGAAGAATGGCAGCAAGTGACCAGGAACGGAAATTTGTACTTTTTGCTGAATTTTTTATCTCAGCCAGAATTGACTCAGTTAAGTGTGAATACCTAAGCATCGAAAAGCGACCTGTATGTTTGAACTGTTCGTCGAGGACATCACGCAGTTTTAAAGAGAACCTAGTGATGCTACACCGGAGCTCTCATTTAATTAGTCCTAATTAACGAAACAACTATAGCAACTATTTGCAGGTTAGCTAGTAATGTTGCATGCTTTTTAACACGGTGAAAACAAGAAAACCAAACCATTTCTGAAATCTGAAGCTCCAAACGAAAAGAAACCTGTCTGAAACGACACCTAAACAAGCAAGCAGCAGCAGTAGGTACAGTACAGGAACACCCACTCACCTGAGTTGCAGAAGCTGCTCGATCGTAGCTCCTGCCTTCTCCTCTGCTGCAAATCCTTGCCGGCGATCGCTGTTTCAGCTCCGGTGAACAGAATAATCCTCGGCAACAAGCTATCCTTTCCCAGAGCAGAGCTTAAAGCTTAGGAGTATTAGACAGCAGACGCGCGGCGAGGTGGAGAAATATTTATACGCGATGGGCGGGCGAGGCTGACCGCGTCAGGCCGTCAGTGATAACGAGTGCGGCTGCAGCTGCCTTTGGACTTCGGAGTGGAGAGGAAGGGGGAGGGCGGCCAGGTCGTGAGGCGACCGTGTCGCCGACGCCGACGCCGGTCGCGGTGCCACCGCGTGCGCGCCGCTGTCTACTTGGCTTTCTGGATGCCACCGTGGCGCCGCGTGGGCCCTCCTGCGGTGGGGGCCACAGCGGATGAGTGGGCTGCCCCCGCTGGGACGTGACCTCCTGGCGCGTGCCGCCGTCTTTTCTCAGATCTCAAATTCTAATAATTTTATAAAAAAGATACAAATAATTATAATATCAAATTATGAAATGAAGATGGTAAAAGATTGTGGGATTGTTTGGTTACTAGCCACATTTTGCCACACCTAAGGGTGTCTCTAATGGCTAGCTATTTCACTAGCTAGATTCACTATCTTTCCTACGTGATGGAAAATGTGAGGAAAAGAAAATAGCTAGCGACGAGCAAATAGATGGAAGATTTCACGTATTCAAATAAATTGAGTGTATTACGTGTGGGACCAAGTACTAGTGTTGAGATAAATTATTATTTTTATTCTTCTCTCAGCTCCACATCAACTAGCTATTTGAAACCATTGTGAATGCTCTAAGGTTATACAGGTTTGACTAAACTGACAATTATTTGGTTACTGTCATAAACTATGATAAGATTTTCTCTGATCCCACATATCAATGACTTAAAAAATGTGACTAGCGACTGTTCATCGCTAGAAATTTTGGAAATCTGCTATCTTTGGCAGTTGAGCAGTGATGTTGATCAAACTCTTTCGGAAACTACACCACAACATGCACTATTCTAGCAAAAAAAACAAATTTCCCCAAGAAAAATCGTACACTTGTCAAGACACGCAGGTTCAACGAGAATGTGAAGTTTTCTGAGGCGTCAACTGATGTCAACCATGTTTGACATGAGCTCGATCACAAATTATCCAACAATTAAAACGATCTGCAACCAGCAGCAGATGAGACGTATGAACATGTGAGATGTTTGTTCATATAAGAACTAAACTGACGATGGGTTGGATCCCCTGAACTTTTCGTCGGAGGAAGCTCGGCTCTCTGGAGCTGAGTGACGGAGCCCCTCGATCATCCTGATCACGTCCTCCATTGATGGTCGTCGCTCCGGCGACCTTGTTGTGCAAGCCATTGCTATCTGGAGCATCTGAACCAGCTCTTCCTCGATGTTTTGCTGCTTGATCAGCTCGACGTCGAACACCTCAGCTGTCCACTCCTCTCGGACCACTGAGTGCACCCATCTTGGGAGGTCGACGACGTCGTCGTTCCCCTGCGACTGGAGTGGAGCTTTTCCGGTGAGCAACTCCATGAGCAGGACGCCAAAGCTGTAGACGTCGGATTTCTGAGTGACTTTGCGGTTTTCGACTGTCTCCGGAGCGCGATAACCAACCACGACACGAGATGCATTGGCTGGAACACTCATCAGGGCACTGAGACCATAGTCTGAAACATAAGAAGTGCGATCTTGATCGAGGAGGACATTAGTTGACTTGACATTGCCATGGGTGAGCTTGGTGCCACCTTCTGCGTGAATGTGTGCGATGCCGTATGCTGTTCCAAGTATTATCTTCACTCTGGTGTTCCAATCTAATGGTTTCTTCTCGGTGACACCCCTGAAACCTGGTGAATGTTCATCAAGTAAGAAATACATACAATTGAACACAATTATTCTCACTTATCTAGCACAAAGTTACATTTCTGACTAGGAACACTTTTTTTCTAGTACTCACTCTGTTCCTTTCATATTGTAAGGTGTTTTAGTTTTGTCATAAGTTAAACATCTCAGTGTTGATCAAGTTTGTAGAAAATGCACCAACAACTACAACATCAAATTAGTTTAATTAAATCCACCATAAAATATATCATGATAGTATATTTATTTGACATTGTAGAGTACTTTCTGTAAGGCTGTTGTGCTCATCTAGTGTCGACAATCCTATGTCAACGGCTCTGTAAAATATTTGCTCTTCCCCTCTTAATGAAATTTGGTAGCCTCTATGGCCGACCCAACTAAAAAGACATTGTATATGTTAATAAATTGTTCTATAAACTTGGTCAAAGTTAAATAAGTTTGACTTAGGCATCTTATAATATATAATGGAGAGAGTATGCAGGAAGACTGGACATCTTTCCATTCATAGAAGAAAATACACCTTAGCTACCATGGCACTAAGATATGTAAATGGAATATGAGTGCAGCTTTAGGCAAGTGGAATATGCAAAAAATGTTGTCAAGTGTTATATAAAATTCTAGTGAATAAAATAGAGCTCGTTAATATCTAGTTAGTGCCATAACATGGGTGAAATATTGAGTCAATTATACATTAACATGGCATGGATATATCAGTCTATGAAGATTAAGCAGGGTTCACTTCTATGCAATGTTGGCCTCTTGTTATCTCTACTCATTAGCCAGTACAAAGCTACAGATCCACACGACAGGCGTATCAAATATCAATGTCTTGCAAAAAGAGAGAAGGAAAGCATACCATGTAACATGGCTGAGAGACTGCCTGAGTCAAGATAATCGTAGACGATGAGCTTCTCGTCCTTAGAATAGTAGTAAGCACGAAGTTGGACTAAGTTTGCATGTTTGCCCAACCTCCCAATGAGTTCCATCTGTTGCTCAAACTCCCTTTTTCCTGCCACAACATCTTTCAGCCTCTTGACAACAACGACGGTACCATCCTCAAGTATAGCTTTGTAAGCAGTTCCATAGCTTCCCTTGCCAAGGACTTCTGCAGAAGCTCTGAGTAGATCCTCCAAATCAAAGCTATAGGAGCAACCCTCCAAGAAAACCAACTTGTTTTTCTCAGTAATCTGAACACCACTACTACTGAATTCCTGTTTTGGCTTCTCACTCCTGACACCAGTGCTCCTACCCTTGTAGTCTGCATTGCTCTCTTTCCTGCCCTTCCTCTTTGAAAGACACACAACCAGCACAACCAAAGCAAACATCAGTAGTGTGAAACTCCCAACAGTAACTGCAATTATTAATCATGTGCTTAGTTTTTTCTCATGGTGAGGTGTCATCGGAGATGGTGGTGGTGATGAAGAGGATTCTGGTGAAGGTGTTGGTGAATAAGGAAGGGAGCATTTTGCTAGAGGTGGCCCACATAATCCAGGATTCCCCGAGAATGAACCATTTGGAAATGTTTGGAGAGATCGAGGAATTTGACCTTTCAGTTCATTGTTGCTCAGATTTAATGATCTCAGATTTGGAAGATTGAGATCAGGGATTGATCCAGATAGAGAATTTTCTTGTAAACTCAGGACAGATAGCTGAGAAAGGTTTTGTAAGCTTGTAGGAATTTCACCAGTGAAGGAATTGTAGGAGAGATCCACTATGCTGAGGTTAGGATTCAGAAGGGAAGGCAAACCTCCTGAAAGTTCATTGTGCTGAAGGTATATGGAGCGTAACGAAGGAAGGGTAGTCACATCGGATGGAAGGCTTCCAGCTAAGCGATTCGACCGCAAGCTCAAAACTTGTAGAGAATCAAGCTTTCCAAGAGTGTTTGGAGGGATTGCTCCAATGAGACCTGCACCTGGTACCCTTAATTCAAATATGTGTGACTGATCTCCTGAGCATTTTACACCATGCCAAGAACACAATGATGTGTTTTGACTCCAGTTGAGCTTGTTGCCATGATATACTGCTGTGGCAAAGTCTAGAAGGGCTTGCTTCTCAGAGGCTAAATCTGCTAAAGCCAAGGGATTGAATAATGACAATGACAACTGCAGTGAGAGCAGAAGAGACAAAGGGCTTGTAAGACTGAGATAATCCATTAGATGGAGCTCCAAATCAGGGAACTAAATGAGCAGCATCTTCATTTGTTTATGTCATATAAGTAGCCGACCCTGTTCAAATAAAAGTGGTAGGTATTCAGTGATAAGTTAAATAACTAAAATGTAACTTAAAAACAGCATTTCATCACAAGAGGACCCAATGCAGATTGGCAACCATTTCTTAATATTAATATGCCTCTCGGCATAGCTTTTTTTCTTAAAATCTGAAGCTAGGTTTGAATTTCAAGAATAATTTTAGGTGGATTTTCTACTTGTTTTCTTAACAAACATGAAAAGAGAGTCGAGCAATGAAAGTGACGAAAAACCCCCAAAATCAAATTTTAGAATACAAAATCATCTTCAGCTTTTTATGAAAAAAGCACATGCTTACATCAATCAAGGATGGTTATGTAAAACAAAGTGGAGCAGCACAGCAATGCTTTTCTTTCTAGCATGCAATACATTGACAGAAGGTTTTTGATTTTTGATTGAAAGCAATGTGGCGGGGATGTGATACGAGGGTTTTTCAGAAGGTCACCCATCTCAATACTACTCTCACACAAGCACGTTTAATTTTGAAATTCTGATAGGATACAGTGCTAAGGTGACACCCCTTTCACAACTTTGTGTTGATGTCATGAACATGAACAATAAATCAAATGATTGGTCAGAAATTCCACATTCAAAGAATGGCACCCATTAAAGTCTGAAGATAAGAAAAACATGACCTAGAAAATTGTGGGCAGAAAGTAAAGGAGAAGAGGGAAAAAAGAGGGGGAAATGATATGGTCAGCCTATAAAAAGCCAAAAGCATAACCAGAGTAGGGAAAAAGAGAAGGGCAAGAACAAAACTGAACTCATTACAGCTCCCACAAAGATGAGCACATCACATCATGTATTTACTGTTTGATACTTGCTTAGATGAATGATTAGTAAACTAGGCTTAGACAAGCCAAGCATCAGGCGGCATAGCACGCTTACACTGGTAATGCAGTAGTACCAACAGAAAGGAACAAATTTACCATGCAACAACTTTCTGCATTGTTAAGACTAAAATGGAGCAGCTTACTGGGTGCCAAATGCGGCATATGAGCAACTTGATCAGAGAAGCCACTAAGCAGAGGAGAAACGAAAAGAGGAAGACATAAAGGCAAAACTGAAGCTAATGTAACCTAATGGAAGATGGGAGAATGGGAAGGTGCCAGTGTTCTATGTGGGAAACTGCTGCACATGCATCATGCATGGCAATGTCAGTACAGATTTGCTGCATTTTTTACTGACTACAAGATCTAGAGCAGTACGCAATTACTTCATCTGCACTTAAACAGAACCTGAAACGAACCAATTTATTTATTAATCACGGACAACAAATGAATAATGTGCAGTGATCCAAAGTCCAAGTTCAAGGATCCACACATTTCTAAGTTCTTCCTTGCAACCCAAATGATAGCCTAGCTTGCACGCCGGTATTTAAGCCAGATAGACTAATGTTAAACATATCAAGCGAGTCAATTCTAGACTAGAGCAAGAACATCATATGAGAAATTATCACATTATTAATGTCCCTGGTCTAAGAAATTATAATATCATAGTGCGCTATATTTACTGCAAATCTGATAGTTCCACCACTCGTATGCAACAAGAACAGGAGCTGGAACTCACGAAAGATCCGATATTTGAACATTTCGAACTAACAAAAACAGCAAGATTGAGCCAAAACAAGTAAAATTAATGGATTGCTGTGGATATGTCTCCGCTATTATATGCCCGCCTCGTCGCAAGGAGGAAATTCGACGGAAAAGAAAGCTTCAATCCATCAAATTCACCTGAAACGGCGGCGTGCAGTATAACTGAGCAGTGAGCGCCAAGCAATTGAGTTCGACGGAGTAAAGAACCCTATACACTGTCTGTCAATCTGAAGAAGATGCCTAAAGAAGGAGAAAAACAGCAGGCGGAAGCGCTTAAAACAGCGCGACCTGAACCAAGAACTCTGAAGTCCGCAGATGGCGGCCAGAATAGCAGGGAAATAAACGCAGAGCCGAAGGAGAGCAGCGGGGTACCTCCACGGCGGCGGCCGTCGCCGGCCTGTACAGCCCACAGAATTCCGGGAAATGCGCTCGAGCAGGTCGGTCTAGGCGGCGCTTCCCTCGGCAGTCGGCACGGGGGTAGCTGGGTAGTTGCTCCAACTCCAACCCACGCACACGCTGACACGCAGAATCGCGTCGTAGGAAGAGAGAGCCGAGCGCCCGAGGCAGAGACTAGAGCCAGGACAGAGGGGCGGAAAGGAGGAGAGGGAGGCGCATTTATGGCGAGGAATGAAACGAGGGCAGCACTGCGCTGCACCGGTGTGTCGCCGTAGGATCCACCAATGTACTCTCTTGCTTACTTATCACTCCCCCTCATGTACTTGTTTTTACTACTGATGAGTGATGAATGCAACTGTAAAATGTGAATGTCGTTTCTCTTTGATCTATTCCATGGAGTAGAAGATTTCAACCGCTAGAGTTATTGCAATCTGCAAAACAGCGATGCATTTCTTGAGACGTGCAACCGCCACAGTAATTAGCCGGCCCCTGCAGTACTGAACTCTCATTCTGCAGTACTACTGGTATTGTTTATCCAATCAACCATCAGTTGCTGTCATGCTCCTTGAGAGTTTTTGTCGGAATGTAAAAAAGTCTTGCTTTTTTTCTACTAGGTTGCTTTTCAGCATGGCAGTCAGATCTGGTAGCAGAGATTTTGATAGCATAGAACTACTGGTATTTCCTCTCATCGGACGCCTCAGTCTCAAAGCGAGGTCAACGGGTTTAACAGATGATACCTAGATAATTCCACTTAACCACTTGGAAAGAGAAACTACTTGATGAAGACAGCATTGACTCGGTTTCGAGATAAGAGAGGTCGATTTCACGTAGCCGTCGTCATTGATGTGCCTGAACAAGAACACGAGGTCCGGGATAGATTTTTCAGAGAGAAAAAAAAACTTGAATTGTAACACAAAGACGAAACAGAGACATTTGCTTCTGATTAGATTGCTGGAAGCGGATCGCGCGCATAGCTCAATTAATAGTCGATACCAACATTCAGAAGTAGAAACAGTTTAGCAGCAGTGGCCACTGACCAGTGAGCACATGCACATGCACTTGGCGCCTGCTGTGAGCTTGGAATCTTCTGCAGCCAGGAGCCTAATTAATCCAGATAGAACACATTGTTTATGGGGTTTTCATGTCGTGTTTACTTCTGCTTTGTTTATGATTTCCATCAGGCTCACTGGGCCTGGGCCTAACATATTACACAAGTTGGGCCTAACATAGTGCACAAATTGGACCTAGCATAGTGCAGAAATTGGGCCTAACATATTACAGAAATTGGGCCTAACATATTACACAAGTTAGGCCTAACATAGTGCACAAGTTGGGCCTAACATATTACAAAAATTGGGCCTAACATATTACAGAAATTGGGCCTAACATATTACACAAGTTAGGCCTAACATAGTGCACAAGTTGGGCCTAGCATAGTGCAGAAATTGGGTCTAACATATTACACAAGTTAGGCCTAACATAGTGCACAAGTTGGGCCTAGCATAGTGCAGAAATTGGGTCTAGCATAGTGCAGAAATTGGGCCTAACATATTACAGATGTTGGCCCAACACAGTACGAAAATTTTATATTTATATAGACACACACGTAAACAAATCTATTATCAAGTGACTAAATTTTAGCGTGTCACCTCGGATGTTTGGACATCAATTTAGAAGACTAAACGTGAACTAATTATAAAAATAATTGCAGAATCGAGGATAATTCTCGTGACTAATTTATTAAGCCTAATTAATCCATAATTAGCTAATGTTTATTGTAGTATCATGTTATCAAATCACGGTGTAATTAGGCTCATTAGATTCGTCTCGCGAATAATCTCCCGATTATGAATGGGTTTTGTAAATAGACTACATTTGATACTCTAAAACACAGTCTAAACATTTGATGCGACGAATTTTAGATCCCAATCCAAACACTGATATGCTTTAGAGCATCTCCGAGAGAAACTCTAAAGAGTTTCATTCTCTAAAATTTTGGGATTACAATAAAAAAATCAACTCCAACATATACTCTAGACAACTCTCAAAAATGAGGATTCCCTAATATTAATTCTTTCGCTCACTAGCGTAGACACAAACTCAGTTTTAAGGATTCTATCGAAGAATCTATTTTCGAAGAATCTATTTAAAGTGATTTATACTCCTAAAAATATCACAAAATACCGTACAAGGAGATACGATTTGAGATGCTAACACGAGCTGCGAGAGGGAAAAAAATCAAGGGGCGGCGCCGTTTTTGGTAACCGCGGGGTACCTAAAAATGAGCAAACCGACGTTCCATCGTGTCACGCGTGTCGATCTGTGCGCGCGTGCGTGCTTCGTACTCCACGGAACAACGCAAAGATGGCCCGGCCGGCCCTAGCTGCTTGATACGATCTCGATCGGCCGCTTAAGCTTCCTTCCTTCGTTCGTGAGCTGATGAGCCACTAGACATTCCTAGCTCGCTGCAACGCCATCATCCATCATGCGTATCGAATAAAATTAAAGAAAAGCAGCATGCATGCGTAGGGATGTCGATCTTTCCAAAGTAGCTAGCTAGAGCAAATTCGATGGTGAGGAGGACCATGCACCCACTGCACGCTCCGATCCAACAGTCTCGATGATTTGAGCGCACCAATCTACATATCTTATAAATATATAAGTGTCCATTTGTTTTCTCTTATCTAAAATTTAGTCCCGTCACATCGAATATTTATATATTATTTTGAAATATTAAATATAGGCTATTTGCAAAACCAATTCATAATCAGTGAATTATTCGCGAGACGAATCTAATTAGCCTAATTACGCCATGATTTGACGATGTGATGCTACAGTAATAAGCATTTGTTACTTATTGATTAATTAGGCTTAAAATTTTTGTCTCGTGAATAATCCTCCGATTCTGCAATTGTTTTTATAATCAATTTAAGTTTAGTTCTTCAAATTAATATTTAAACGTATTATATAACACGCACTAAACTTTAATTCAGCGTTGTGACACTTTGTGTTCGTCTAGTAGCTGATTCTTCAGCACAAGCTAATTGAGATTGATTGTATTGGTGAAGCAAAAAAACCGCACAAGCGCAGGGTACTGGCCACCTTACCACGGTGCCATGTTCAGTTCTAAATTCTCAATTCAAAAATTGGAATTTGATTTTTTTTGTCGTTTTATAGTAAGCATGCATGATTATCGGTTATGTATTCATGACCAATAACCAGACCATTAATAGTTTTTGAAACATTTTTCAAAAGTCTCGTAAAGATTTGTTTTTTTTTTGAAAAAAAAATCCTCTACATGCTATATAGCCATCTGCTACACACACTCAAACACGTAAGCACACAGTTCAGATCCACTCCCTCAGCTCCGGCGGTCTCGCACATCGATCGAGCTAGATGGTGGTGGCCACGGCGGCGAGCTTGTGCTGGGTGGCGGCGTGCAGCCTGGGGGTTTACCTCTACTACGTCCTCTGGCTGCTGCCGGAGAGGGTCCGCGCCGACCTGAGGCGGCAGGGGATCGCCGGCCCACGCCCCTCCTTCCCTTACGGCAACCTCGCCGACATGAGGCGGACCGCCGCCGCCGCCACCAAGACGGCACCGTCGTCGCCTCCGGCCGCCGTAGCCGGAGAACAACGCGACGGCGGCGTCATCGTGCACGACTACCGCCACGCCGTCTTCCCTTTCTACGACAAGTGGAGAAAAGAACACGGTACGTACAGTGCGTAGTGCGTACGTACGTACACGCATCGATCATCGGTTCATCGCATCATATCAGATTGGTTAATCGCATCGCATCGCATCGGTAGTAATTAGAATTGAACCGTTTCACTATTTGTTTTTGTCCGATAAAAAACACTCGACAAGCAAAGGAAACACCGAGGTGTTGTTTGACAAGTGTTGTTCGTCAAGTATAACACTCAGATGAATCATGTGTCAAGTGTTTTTAGGGTTCACCGAGGGTCTCTAGCACTCGGTGAACTTCTCTTTTCCCATAGTGCGCTAGACCAAGCTCTAGTGGTTATACATGCGCTTGTAATACAATACTAGATGAAAAAACTAAACTTCTCTAGTTTTAGTTACGTTTAAATAAAATATATTAATATTTAATTATCTAATAAATATATTATCAAGATATATTCAGCTGCCGATTCAATAAAACTCATTTGATTTTGTAATTATTAATATATGATATATCTTAAAAAAACTGATAAAATTTAAAAATTCAAATTTATTTGAAAAATAAACTATTTATAACATGTAACACTATAATATAAAATAAAAATAAAAAAATAAAAAACAACACTCGTAATTGAATTGAATGGTTGACTGTTTTTCTCTCATGGATGTACACGTGCATACAAGAATTAATAAACAATCAACTGGTCCTAACTCCTAAAGAAAGGAATCGATAACCGCATTAAATGGATTTATTAGTCGCAATTATCCCCGTATCCTTGTTAATTAATCGTGTTAATTTCCTACGATATATATTCTACATATCTAATATACTATATTATATATATATTCTACACACCTAAAGAGTATATAGTTCCTTTAGGTTTCTTTCGCATAATGGAGTGAAGACCAGCTAGCTGAGCCGCTCCTTTCTGTAAAGCAAACGTATAAAAAAAATCAATTTCGGCTCATGAACGAACAGCAAGATCACACAGATCGATCGACAGCGCGATCTTTTTTTCTGGCTTTCCTTGCTGTCAGATCGAATCCAGCCTCTGATCGACAGGTCTCTGCAGATTTAAACTATTTAGATGTGTGTCTGAAATTGTAGCACGTACGTACGTTCGTGCGCCTACCATATACACATGACGAGTCGCTGTTCGTCGCACCCTGCTACTAAATTCCATCGACAAGTTAGATAGCTAGCTAGGTATACATCGACGACAACAAGTTGCAACAAAGTCGCGTCCTTTTCAGGAATCCAGCGAATAGTTATGTGTTCTGTAGTGTGTAGACAGTGCTACTGTTCATCGACCATACTTGTCTCGTTATCTGTATATACAGGTTTATCATTGTCAGCTAAACCTATGGTCGGAAACAGCTTTGTGTTACCGTTGTTTTGTGAATATTTAGCTCGTCTGGTCGAACGGCTGCAGCTGCTGCTGCTGGCGTTGACCTTGCATTGATGTGTACGTGGTTCACTGATCCGGCCGTCATCGGAGGATCGATCCTGACTCCAACTGTGCTCTGTTTTGTCCTCTTGCCAAAAGTCGTCCTGGTACTGAATCGATCATGCATATGATCTTGCATATCTTATTTAATTCGGATATGGCATGCTAGCCAAGCCAAATGATCGACAAAATACTGGTACTTTGCACATGCACGATCAATTCGCGTGTGTTTATTGAGGTTAAATTGACAACCTTTTCGTGCAGGGCCTGTGTTCATGTATTCCGTAGGGAACATGGTGTTCCTGCACGTCAGCCGGCCGGACCTCGTCCGGGAGCTGAGCCTGTGCGTGTCGCTGGACCTCGGCAAGAGCTCGTACATGAAGGCCACTCACCAGCCTCTCTTCGGCGAGGGCATCATCAAGTCCAGCGGCCATGCTTGGGCTCACCAGCGGAAGCTCATTGCTCCTGAGTTCTTCCTCGACAAGGTCAAGGTAATTATCTTGCGCATTTTTTGATTTGGTTTTCACTGACAGGTTGATGTTGTTTTGCCGGATGTGCGATGTGCAGGGTATGGTGGATCTGATGGTGGAGTCGGCACAGGTCCTGGTGAAGTCATGGGAAGACAGGCTTGACGGAAATGGCGGCGCGAGTGCCGTGAACATCAAGATCGACGACGACATCAGGGCCTACTCTGCCGATGTGATCTCCAGGGCATGCTTCGGCAGCAGCTACGTCAAGGGCAAGCAGATCTTTGCCATGATCAGGGAGCTGCAGAAGATGGTGTCCAAGAAGCCAAACCTACTTGCGGAGATGACCGGGCTAAGCATCTTCCCGACGGCGAGCAGCCGGGCGGCGTGGAGGCTCAACAGGCAGGTCCGCGGGCTCATACTCGACCTCGTCGGAGACAGCGAGGGGGATGATGGCAACCTTCTCAGCGCGATGCTCCGCAGCGCCAGCGCCAGCGGCGGCGGCGACCTCGCCGCGGCGGCCGAGGACTTCGTCGTGGATAACTGCAAGAACATCTACTTCGCCGGGTACGAGAGCACGGCGGTCACCGCGTCGTGGTGCATGATGCTCCTCGCGCTGCACCCGGAGTGGCAGGACCGGGTGCGAGACGAGGCGCAGGAAGCGTGCGCCTGCGGCCGAACTCCCGACTTCCCGGCGCTGCAGAAGATGAAGAACGTACGTCGCGCACATGCAGAACTAATCGCAGACACACCTCGTACGTGCATGGAGCTATTCATGGTGCTGACCGTCTCGGTCCAAATGTTGCAGCTGACGATGGTGATCCAGGAGACGCTGCGGCTGTACCCGGCGGGGGCCGTGGTGTCCCGTCAGGCGCTGCGGGAGCTCAGCCTCGGCGGCGTGCGCGTGCCCAAGGGCGTCAACATCTACGTGCCGGTCTCGACGGTGCACCTGGACACTGCGCTCTGGGGCGCCGACGCGCACGAGTTCGACCCCGGGCGGTTCGCGGACGCCCGGCCGCCGCTCCACGCGTACCTGCCGTTCGGCGCCGGCGCGCGCACCTGCCTCGGCCAAACCTTTGCCATAGCCGAACTCAAGGTGCTGCTCGCGCTCGTGCTCTGCAGGTTCGAGGTGGCACTGTCGCCGGAATACGAGCACTCGCCGGTGCTCAGGCTCATCGTGGAGCCTGAGCACGGCGTGCGCCTCATGCTCAAGAACGTGAGGCCCACACGTTAGTGGTGTTCCTGGGCTGACGGCGGTGAGCTGTGCCTGCGCGATGATTGCTCAGTTTGTGTCCATGGTGGACATCCATTTTAGACTAGACATTTCGAAGATGAAGTGAGCTTGGCCTTTCAGAATTTGTACGGCGTTGCTTTCGAATGGTTTTAGCCCATTATAGATTGCGGAAGTTGAATTCGGCACGAAACGAAAGGCACAGCTTGTAGCAGGAATTCGGCAGCACGATTCGGTTCGTCGTCTCCGTGGAAATGGTATGGTAGGCGATCGATTTCTCGCCAATAATTTGCTCCGCCTCCGCGTCACCCGGCCGCACGCGCCGCGCTCTCCTATAAACGACGAGACAGAGAGAGGGAGTCTCGCCGTGGTCTGCGCCCGCGTCCTCCGAAAAGGAATTGGCACGGAACGGGAAGGCAATCAATGGACGGCGAGCAGCAGAGCGAGAGCGCCGCGGCGGTGAGGCCGCCTCTGAGCAAGGCCCCCTCGCCGTCGTTCCGCCTCCGCAACGGCAGCCTCAACGCGGTGCGCCTGCGCCGCGTGTTCGACCTGTTCGACCGCAACGGCGACGGCCAGATCACCGTGGACGAGCTGGCGAAGGCGCTGGACGCGCTCGGGCTCGCAGCCGACCGCGCCGGCCTGGCCGCCAC
Source organism: Zizania palustris (assembly GCA_019279435.1). Lineage (NCBI taxonomy): Eukaryota > Viridiplantae > Streptophyta > Magnoliopsida > Poales > Poaceae > Zizania > Zizania palustris. Next base: position 68,983,291 of record JAAALK010000079.1, on the reverse strand, counting down.
CATCGGCGCCTACGTCCCCGAGGGCGCCACCGGGCTCCGGTTCGAGGACTTCGAAGCCCTCCACCGCGCCCTCGGCGACGCGCTGTTCGGCGCGCTGGACACTCCCGAGGACGGCCAGGACCGCGGAGGCGACGAGGAGATGAAGGAGGCGTTCAAGGTGTTCGACGTGGACGGCGACGGGTTCATCTCGGCCGCCGAGCTTCAGGAGGTGCTCAAGAAGCTGGGCGTCCCCGAGGCCGGCAGCATGGCCGCCGTCCGTCAGATGATCTGCAACGTCGACCGTGACAGCGACGGCCGCGTCGACTTCGGCGAGTTCAAGTGCATGATGCAGGGGATCAACCTCTTCAGCGCCTGACTACTTCTACTTCCATATATGCTCCAATTTCGTAGTAAAGACCTTTGATTTCTATAAAAGATTGAATCTTCCATTGATTTTCCGCGTCAAGCTTCACTTTTTACCGATTTGCTCATCGTCAACGCAACATTTTGCGCTCTTCTCCTGCAGGATTGTGGAGCTCTGGAACATGGCATTGCAGCAACACACCAGTAGACTTTGTGTAAATGTAACGAATTTATTTCTGTTTGTGTGGTGGTGTTCATATGCACCTGCTAATACAAATCTACAAATCCTTGGCTCCCTTCACTGTGTGTAGCTACCACGTCAATTATTAAAATTCCTTGTCCGGTGTTTGAATTATTGTTCATTTTTAAATAACGTTGTTGGCTTTCATCTCAACATTTGAACATTTGCTTTATTCAAAAATATTTTTGAAATATAATTTATTTTGTTATATTTTTTATTATTGAATGTACTTCTAGCATGATTTATAGTTTTTTGTATTTGTACAAAAATTTCGAACGATGCGAATGATCAAATGTTATGATAAAAGTCAATGGTGTTATTTAAAAATGAATTGAGGGAGTATTTTGGCGTGCAATAACCAGGTGTTGTGTTGTACATGTACATGTATACATGGAAGAATGTCAAATGATTATAATTTATTTTGTATTCCATAAATAAAAAATATCGCACCACAATGGACAGAGCAGACAGATTCTACAAGCAAATTCACGTATGTAGCTGGTGAAAACGTTAAAAAAAACTTGTATTTCACAACTTCTAGATTTTATGACTATTAAATTGCATTATATAAATGTAGAATCTCGACGGTTTATAAAATTTTGAAGAATGACTATGGCTACGAGAAAAAAATATATTAATGGGCCGTAGACAGCTACAATTTCGTTCCGGTGGAATCATCTTGGGCCGTATGGGCAGTCAGAAGGCCCAACCCATACGGCCAGTTTAAGCTAAAAATATTAATGATTTAGTTTTTAAGCTAAAAACAGATTAAATAGGTATCACCACTTTTTTTAACCGCAATGACTTTTTCAACCTCTAATTTTAACAGCTTCATGTCAAGGGCGAAGCTTAGTTGCATTTCATGGGTGCAGATGCACTCTAAAAATCAGCTATTATCTTCTGGGAAATATCCAGTGCAATCACTCATTTGGTGTAAACGTGCAATCAAGCGATCTGGTGCATCTAATCAAGCGATCCAACAGTTACATATGAAAGGGGCTGAAACCTAGTACTTTTTTACTTTTAACCCCTTTCATAACCCCTTTCATATGTAATCGTTGGATCGCTTGATTGGATGCACCAGATCACTTGATTGCACGCTTGCACCAAATGAGTGATTGCATAAGATATTTCCCTATTATCTTCCTATATTAGTCTTAGTATTGTATGCATTTCTTCGACCTAATACTCTCTTCATTAACTTTTAAACGGCGCCGTTGACTTTTATCACAAACTTTGACTATTAGTTTTTTTCAAAAAATAAAATTTTGAAATAATTTAAGTTATACTTGAAGTAACTGCAATAACAAAAAAAATTAACAAAATAAATGATATTTCAACAAGTTTTTTGAATAAGACGATGATCAAAATTTGTGATAAAAATCAACGGCGTCACTTAGACCCCTTATAGTCAAAGTCAGTTCATATTAGCTCAGCTTTACACTTATTTGTTTTGCTCTAGCTTCGTTATCCATGTTGTTCGACCTCTTCGTTTCGTCAGTTCGTGCGACCTATCATTTTCACGGTTCAAATCATTGTTTTATTGTTATGCTTAATGTGATTACCAAACACACTCGTGCACTCGTGTTCAACACCACGTAAAGAAACCGGTCAAAATGTACGAGCTACTGTGTACACGTACCCAGTGATGCAGGGGAAGCTGGTTACCAATTTAGCATCGCCCAGTATGATGAGCAAATGCAACTGCAACTGCAAGTGCAAGGCCACTTGTGAGCCAACAGGTCTAACGGTTTATAAGTTTATTGCATGCCATGACCCAAAGATGTTTTCCCGGTCCACGTCCGATCCAATCCAATCACTTGAGACTGGTCGCCGTCACCCGATCTCGATGCACAATTGGAAACCGCCACCCATGTGGGTCCCACTTCACATGTGTGCTTCGGTGCCAAGAAAACGCAAGCCCATCGGCAATTCGGTAGCGAATTTGCGCTGCCTTTTTTAGCAACAAACACACAAAACATTTGAGGTTTGTATTAATAAAACACGAGAAAAAACCCTAATATTTCATGTGATTCACCGGCGGAATATAGATTCCATAATTGCTAGATTGATCTCATAACTGCTAGATCGATCGGTAGGGATTGATGAAGAGTAAGCTAATAATGGAATTTTTAACAGGAAACCTAAGATTAAGATGCTCCAAAATTCTTTCTTGTACAAATTGTGTATTAATTTACTATAATTATCGAATACTTTATATATCTGTGTTGCTGCGTTTATCCAACCGATCCACAACCACCGAAAATCCCTCTTTTGCCTGTCTTTATCTCGATGAGAGAAAACAAACATTAGAAAAAACAAAAACACACTCTAACACGGACCTGCACGGACCAACAGGGCTTTAACTCACGGCCTAAAGATAACATTAACACTAAGAGCTTGTTTGTTTCAGCTTTAAATTATAACAGTTCAACTGAAAAAAACTAGGTTCCACTGCACTAGCTTACTATATTGCTATAATCTGCACTCCGGATTATAACAAGCTAGCAAAATAAGTTGTCTTGTTTTTTTAGTTTATGAAAAAACTGAATTGTTGTAATCTAAATCTAAAACAAACATGGTCTAAATCAGTTGCGCTAAGCGAGATTGATAACGAGAGACACCAACACCCCCTCAAACCAAAATCCTACATTAAACCTTCAAGAAGATTCATAGCCAACTAATAAACGAGAATAAACTAAACGATGAACACGGAGGGGAGAGTGGTAAAAACGAATAACAATACTTTTAAGACGATGACTTTAAAAATGTCATAGTACAAAACACTGCTATCATTGGCTTCAATATACTTAGGTAATGTTTTGCACTTTCACTTATATAAGCTGGTGTATTTTTATTTTTTATACATGTGTGTATATACTGTGCTTTTATATTACATAATTGATAATTTTATAAATTTTATGTAGCACAGGGTCCAATTAAATAAAAATATAAAATACACGAACAAAACACAATAAATAAAAATCTAATTTTCCCCTCACGGTCGCGGCCACCTCCCCCTCCCCCACACGGTACGGATCGGAGAGAAGGCCCGAGGCCGAGATCCACGTGGGGGGAGCAAGTTTGGACAAAATCCAAATCCAAACCCTCGACAACGTCACCGTGGCGACTGCGGCGGCTGCGATGGTGCCCGGCGGGGGCGGGGGTGGGGGTGGGGGTGGGGGTGGGGACGGAAGCGAGCTGGAGAGGAGGGTCATGGCGGCGTTGAAGGCGTCCGAGGCGCGAGGCGACCAGCCGCTCCTGCGGGCGGTGGAGGTGGCCCGCGTCGTCGCCGGGGAGGGGACTGGGCTCCCCAGTGTGGACCTCGCCGGGATCCTCGTCTCCAATCTCTGCTTCACGCACAACTCGCCGTCGCTGTGGAAGCTCGTCGGCCACGCCGTCGCTTCCCGCTTCCTGTGCCCGCTGCACGTCCTCGCGCTCCTTACCCCCAGGTCCCTTTTCAGTTCGTGCGCGGGTTGGTAATCTTCTGAGGCGTTTTGGGAGTGACGCATGGAGGTTTTGTAGGGTTCTGCCACAGCGGCGGGCACAGCCGGAGGCGTACCGGCTCTACCTGGAGTTGCTCAAGTGTAACGTCATGTCCTCCTCTCTCTTCATGGAGCCAGGGCCTAATCGTGACAAGTAAGAGTTCATCTTTCAAATGTGCGAATACCAAGCGTGGTTTGGTCACGATTTTTTTTCCGTGTTCAATCATTCGCCATATTTCCTGCTTACCTATGCCGTGCACAAAATCACTATGGTATAAAATCTTACGATTTGAAAGTTTAATTGCACACTGCACTACTTAACGTTACAGCCTCTACTCTCTAGCATCTCAAAAAATCATGACAAACACTCAATGAGCCAAAAGCTCATTATAGTTTTTTTTTGTTTGTGTGTAAACTCGTATTCATTTGTTGCTGTCATAATTCATTTCATTAATCATTATATATGTGTGTGTATGATCTGATGGTCGTTGACTGATAGAGTAATACAATATTCACCATCTTTTGCTTCTTTTCTGAGTTAACACTTTTATGTTTCATCATATTTCCTATTGATAAGTTTTCAGTAGGGGTATACTGTCAATTGTCTGTACTTCTGTAGTAAGAACATAACATACTAGTGGCCTGTATACTGCTGGGTGTTGCTCAAACACGGTTACTGTTTTTCTCAGGATAACAAAGTCCATCGATGGTGCTTTGCATCTGTCAAAGATTTATGGATTTTCTGGAACTGACATTGGGCATATCATCATTTTCTTTATGATGTTTCTTATCACTAAACTGATTGATTGCACACTTGAGGACTGTGGCTTTCCATCTGGTCTGACAGAGGAGCAGGAGAACATTTATGCCATTGAAGGGCCACAGGGTTTGGACTTAGACGTCAAAGGGGTTTCTACTGAGAAGCAAAATGAGCACCGTGCACAATTACGGCGGAAGAACACTGTCATGGCTCTAGATGTCTTGCTTATGATGGTTTCTGATAGGAAGATTCAATCATTTCTGCGCTTGATATTCCTGAACATGTAAGTCATACTCAGTTAAGCTTTATCTTGATGAAACTGCAAAACTAGGAGATAATGATGCACGATTTGTTATCCAGCTATAAGTTTTTTGTTGATTCATATTATCACCAGGTTACCTTTAAAGAATACACTGATCTTCCTCTTGTACTTCGGGTGTAGGTTGTAATCCACATTACAAATGCTTGCTAATGAAAGTTTTTTTAGGTTAGGCCTGAAAAGTTCAGTGCTTTAAACCAGAGGTTGAGCTTGGTTGAAGCCCACAAAACGGAACTGGAGACCCTATTGACTGCTAATCATAAAATGGATGATTTATTGATGAATATACAGAAGGTTAGCAATACAGCCTTTCAACCAAACAACAAAAGGCTTTTGGGTGTTCTTGGTAACATGAAATACAATGGCTCCATGCTGGGCCAGTTTACTGGAGCTGGGAGAGCTGCCTGTTGGATTATATTTGACATCTATGTGGAGAATGCAATTGATGGAAAGCATCTAAGCGTCATATCTGCTATCGAGGTTCTAAAAGGTGCCCCCAAACCATCAGTTTAAATTGACATAAATTTGTGTTTGCTTTTTCTGCAACTCAATTTTTTAAATGGCTGCAAAACACTGACATATTTGTGCCTTGAGTTCATCTTACACGTTGGCTAGCGATGTTGATGAAAATAATTACTGTAACTTTCTTTTGACTAACATGTTTTTAGTGATTAATATCATGTTGTTCTTAAGCAGAAACGACCAAGACACTTCAAGCAATTAATGAGGCAAGTTGGCAGGAAACCTTTAAAGCTCTTTGGATTTCTGCCCTTCGCCTTGTGCAGCGGGTAAATAGGCCTTTCCTGTCATAGGTTATTATTGTTGAATATATATATATATATATATATATATATATATTTGCTTCTATTTTGGCTCACATGATAATGTTCTAACTAGGCTAGAGAACCCCTTGAAGGGCCAATTCCTCATCTAGATTCGAGATTATGCATGCTATTAGCACTTATTCCATTATCAATTGGTGCAATTCTTAAAGAAGAAACTGATGTATCTGGGGCTGAAGGAAGCAAAATTCTGCCAAAAAGATTAGGACTTATGTCATCTCTCCAGGATTTGGTCCAGTATTCAGGGCTTCTAGTACCACCTTCATCAGTGGTAAATGCAGCCAATGCCGCAGCCTCAAAAGCAGCAATATTTAAGGCCAACTATAAGTCTGGAGGTGGCAACCCTGGCATGATGGGCCAGAATGACTCTTCGACAAAAACTGGTACACTAACTTTTGATACTCTACTTGGTGGAAAACTGTGACTGTTCTTATCAATAATACCTGCTGTCCTGTTCAATACTTGGCACTTTCCTCAATGACACACAGAAGCTTTGCATGACTTTGTGTAAGTGGTGATAGAAGATAAAACTTCCTCTAAGTCTTGACAATTTTTCTTGCAAAATACTTGCAACTTCCTTTTTTGCACATGTTCTCATAAACTGGCACTACTCTAGTAAATTATTCTACCCCCTTAATTCAACTGCCTTGGGTATGTGACTCCCTCCAACTATCAAGCCATGCAGAACAATCCCTTGCCTGAAACCATCCCAGTTTTGCCTGACACAACATCTACTTATGCATGTTTTGCTGACATGACGTTCTTCAGTTCTTGACTGCAAAGATCAGTTAGCACAAGAGGGAAAAAGAGGAAGCCATAGCCTACATGACATAGTACATACTTTGAGCTCTCTATCTTCTTCCACATCATAGTTTGCAAACATTGTTGGTGTGGTTATCTAAACTGGAAAAACCAGTTAGGTGGGCACCAACCTGATGAAAACTGCTGATGAAGCCAGCCTAGAGTGGGATTGTGTCTGTGATAGCACGGTTTCAGAATTGAGGTGATTTCCATAAGCATGCAAGATTTGATGGACAGATATTTTGGGATTACTTTTGTTATGTTTTATCTAAAGATGATTACTTTGTTTTTAGTAATTATTAAAAGTTCCAATATTTATGGAATGGAGTATGGCTACTTATATTTATGTAAGAAATCAGGCTTCATAAATTAAACTGAGTGACAGTTGAGTGTTGACTGCTTGGCAGCAAGTTTTTGTTATTTACATACAATTGCTAGCTGTTCTCAAATATTACTTTGCATTTTTCTACATGAAAATAATTTTTTGTATCTATAGTTGTTTTGGCCTTTTCTTCTTACCATCTACCATTCTTCAGTTGGCAACATGCTACATCTTATAGTTGAAGCCTGTATTTCAAGAAATTTGATTGATACATCTGCTTACTTATGGCCCGGCTATGTTGTGTCATCTGGGCATTTGAAAGATGCAACCCTACCCCAAGAATCCCCCTGGTTAAACTTTATGCAAGGAGCACCACTTTCAGGTCCACTTAGTGATGCTCTGATTGCTACACCTGCTTCAAGGTATGCAAAGTTATACTGGCTGCTAGTAACTTTGTATAGAACATCAGAACTTTATGGCTTGCTATGCATTTGTTAACTTGTTCTTTGAGGCAAGTTATTTTTGTTTCGAAGTAGCATTATTGTTAGTTGAATGATCTTTTGTTAGAAGGTATAATAATCCATTAGCATGACGAGTAATACCATTGGCTATGCAAACCCTGGGAATTCTTCATGTCAAATGTGTGGGCTGAAATAATCCAAAGCTGCGCTGAACTTTGCAGGTTCATGTGCCAGCAAATTATAACCTCTATGCCAAAAAACTTGTCTCAACCGAAGAACTACATTAGTTCCTTGCATCTCTCTAGTAAGATATGACAAGTGTGTGCATTAAAAGTTTTCTCCAGTCCACGGATCTCGCTTTGACCTCTATTTCAAGATTGTCCTTGAGATGCTGGAGGGCTCCAACTGCAGTCATCAATGCTCTCTCTATGAGTCATGCAAAACAGATCCTGTACTTTTCCTAAGATCCATCTACATTGATCTTCAATCTCTCCTTGCTTGGTGGCTTCATAGTCCTTATGATCACTCATTCTATGGCAATTTTTTCACATATTAGACCCCACTGAAAGATCGGGAAATGAATAACAACCAAGCAAGGGAACTCCTGATGCCACTTTGCTGTGTGTAGACCACCAATACCACAACAAGATGATGATTTTAACCTGTAATTCTTCTGACATTTTCCAAATCATGTGCATTCAGATTGACTCTAATACAACAACTGGAGCATGAATTTTAAAATAGACGCCCAGGAGACTGCTAGTTACCTTCAGGAACTCCATTTTTAAGTTGACCCTTCTTAATTCAATGATTCCTTGTGTTTTCCAGTTCATGCTCATTTTTTCTGGGTTATTGACTGGCAATATCATGTTCCTGCCTTAACTTGGAATTCTGTATCAGCATCGCAGAATTGGATAGATTATACCACATAATATTAAATGGTTCAGATGAAGAAAAATCTTCTGCTGCGAAAATTCTTTGCGGTGCGTCATTTGTTCGTGGTTGGAATATCCAGGTACCTTACTTGACACCTTAATATGGTTTGGAAAGTGTTTAGATTGCATCGTCAATTTATACATTCTCGTTAAAAAATCGATTGATAACATTTAGGTGAACTACGATTCAATCACATTTGATCTGTCTACTTCTGATGTGGGCACATCCATTTTTTTGTGCCATTTGTAGTTGCATCTTTGGAAATTTTATCTCAGTGTAACCCATTGAGTGAATGTGTCACATGGAACAATCCCAAAATTTTAAAAGAATTCATACATGTAGGGTAGGTAGCGCCTAGCTTATGACACATTGTTTGTGAACTGGTATGGACAAGGACAACACTGACTGAATGTGCACTGCATGGGGAAAAGGGCAAGCGGACACATTTTACTCCCTTTCTTTACAAAGAGTGACATTTTGGATACCTGCTCTTTCTAAACTTCTCCTGTTTACATCTTTCTAAATATTTAGGTTGAACATATATCTAAAAAATAGATTGAGCACATGAAAATGGTATTCATACTTAATATATATTTTTTTTGGAAAATACTTCCATACATAATAGTTTTATTTGGTTTTGTCAACATCTTACACAATAGAAATTAGTGGTGAAGTTGTATTTTAAGGATCATGTTGATTTTCACATGCAAGATTGTCTTATATAGGTATATGTTGCATGCTATATCATCTTTGTGCACAATTGCAAGACATTTGCTGTTCTATGTTCCTGTTCCTTTTGGAGATTAGACCTTATGGCTATGAGCAAACCAAAATGGTTCATATGCACTGGCATACAATTTTTTTGTCTAACATTATGACTATTTAAATTGTTCTTATCGCTCAGGAACATGTGGTCCACATGGTGGTCAAGTTATTGTCACCTCCCTTGCCCTCAGATTCCTCAATACAGGGGAGTGTGAGCCACTACCTTGCGCATATGTCTACATTGAATGCACTCTTACTTGGTATTTCTTATGGTGATGCTATCCACATTATTTCTTTGTATGGAATGGTGAGCAACACATCATTCTACTTGTACAACCTATTCCTAAAATATAACTGAAATATTTTGCACTCTTTTTATTCATCACAGTTCCTTAACATTGCTCTCTCCTGATTTATTTACTGAATACCTCCTGATTTGTTCTCATCTAAGTGAAACATTATGGGATTACCTACACGTTACTGTCAATATGCAGCTGCTGTAAGACCACATGCAATTGTTAATGTTGACATAAAATTGTTTGATTATCATTAATAAAGTTTCTCACTTTTAAGGGGATCTGGTATGTGGTGTCTAGTGTCGTGTATTTAAGTTTGTCTTATCGTTCATTTGTGCTTGGTGTTCCACTAAGCTATAGTGATCATCATTTGTTGTTGCTAACAGCTGATGACTTTCCTAGATTAGTGTTTCATTAGGTTTACATATTCTTTTAGTGAGAGGCATTATACATCATAAATATGCTAAAACCGTCTATCATTATTTTACAAGTTACAACCGCACAGTGGTATACAAGCATGTCATTACATTGATACATGATGATTTTCATGTCTATCATATTAGCTACAACAATGCTAACTGCATCTTTAAGTATTTATACTTTTTATTATTTGTAAAATACAGGTCCCAGATGTTGCTGCAGCTTTAATGCCACTATGTGAAGCTTTTGGGTCAATGCCACCTCCATCTAATCACAGGTCTACCGTTGTTGGTGAAATATCAGTTTATTCTGTCTTCTCTTGTGCATTTCTTTGTCTTCTTCGATTGTGGAAATTTTATAAACCTCCTCAAGAGTACTGTCTTGCTGGACGTGGAGGCTCAGTTAGACTGGAGCTTACTCTGGACTATCTGCTGTTAATGCACAATAACCACATTGACTTCCCAAATTCGTCTGCTACTAATAGAAATGGTAGCAACAATATTGGTCGATTGAATGAGGTTCCTACTCAACCAGTTTATATTGATTCTTTCCCCAAGTTAAGGGCTTGGTATTTTCAGAATCAAGCTTGCATAGCTTCTACCCTTTCCGGTCTTTGCAACAAAAATCCTGTTCATCAAGTTGCAAACAGGGTTTTGGGTATGATTTTTCGAAAAATGAACAAAACCGCCGTATCATCTGGCAATCTTTCATCCACTTCTAGCAGTAGTGTCAGTGGTTCCTCTGTAAGTGCATCAGATGATTCTTATCAAAGGCCAACAGTTCCTGCATGGGAATTTTTAGAAGCTGTACCTTTTGTTCTTGAAGCAGTTCTTACAGCATGTGCTCATGGACGATTTTCCAGCCGTGACTTGACTACAAGTAAGGAGCCTCCATGTTTTTCATCCCACCATATTACAATGATTCCCATGTCTTAATCACATTTATGTGTTAATGTAACATTGTGCTTCAGGTCTGAGAGATCTTGTGGACTTCTTGCCAGCTTCTATGGCGGCAATCGTTACCTACTTCTCAGCAGAAATTACACGTGGAATCTGGAAAGCTGTCCCATTGAATGGAACTGAATGGCCTAGCCCTGGTGCTTCTCTTCACTCCATTGAAGCAGAAATAAAGGAGATTCTTGCGTCTGCTGGTGTTCAGATTCCCAGCTGCTATCCACGTATTACTTGCACCCCATGCTTTATATCACTTCATACTTTTAACAATAGATTTCAGTGCCATTGCTGTATGATATATAACTTTCATTTCAGTTAATACTTAATAGCCAGCATAAGCATAAATTTTATTTTTAATTCATTTTGCAGGTGGTGTACCACCAATGCTTCCTTTACCAATGGCTGCACTGGTCAGCTTAACGATCACGTTTAAGCTTGATAAGAATTTGGAATACATTCATGCAATCATTGGCCAGGCAATAGAGAACTGCGCAGGGGGCAGTTCCTGGCCAAGCATGCCTATCATAGGGGCCTTGTGGACACAGAAAGTGAGAAGATGGCATGATTTTATCGTCCTTTCTTGCCTGCGTTCTCCATTTGCCGGAGACAAAGATGCAGTTGCGCAGCTCATCCAAAGTTGCTTCTCATCCTTTCTACGGTCCTCATCCAGTGGGTCTGACTTTACTGCAAACCGTGGAGTCAATGCCTTAATGGGAGAGTCAATCACTGGCCACGGTCTTCAGCTTCCCATGGCCCCTGGTTTCATTTACCTGAGAACTTGTCGAACATTCCATGACACTTACTTTGTGAGCGAGGTAATCCTGAAGCAAGTAATTGAGTGGGCTGACAAACTTGCAAATGGATGGTCTTCCAGTGCTCCCCCACATCTAAGATCAGGGCGGACGCCGCTATCTGGCGCGGCATGTATGGCGCATCAGGTCGCAATGCTTGGCGGAGGACTCCTGTGTGTTGCTGGTGGGCCGTTGCTGGTCCAGGTATTATATGAGGAGACCTTGCCGACACTGCTGCTATCAGCTCGAGAACATGGTCTGAAAAACCCTGGACCAGTGTCAAGCACACTCCAAGGTTATGCCATGGCCAACATGCTCTTCTTCTGTGGAAGTTTGCTCTGGGGAGAGGAAAGAACTTCGGTCATGAAGCTGTCTTTCCTGTCAAGGAGGCCACGAGTGGTGGGAACCCACATGGATTTCATTGCCGCCGTGTTGGATGGGCAGATTCTTCTTGGCTGTGACCATGGTACATGGAAGGCATACGTATCACGCTTTGTGTTCCTGGTGGTGAAGTTTGTCCCCTCGTGGTTGCGGGACATCAAACTGGACACGCTGAAGAAGATCGCAGCTGGACTCCGGAGCTGGAATGAGCATGACCTTGCTCTCTCTCTACTTGAGCGAGGAGGACCGCAGGCGATCTCCACTGTAGTCGAGACCTTGTTGTGATCTCGCTTTTGCTGCCCTTCACCTAACATAGGAGTTTTTGTATCAATATATTTTGAGGCCAGTAACCTTGTGTACAAATGTTCAGGAGTTCCCCAGTCGAGCTATCATAAAAAGCTACTTAATCTCAGGGCATCGTTCCAAGCCAAACCACCCTTCCTAAGTCCTAACGCTACATAGATAGCACTACCAAGATATCCGAAAGCAATGCCCCCCCCCCCCCCCCCCCCCCCCCTTCGTTTTACCTGGCACATACTTCAAATTCCTAAATATCACCAATTTTTTGTCAAAAAAATTATATAGGAAATATCCAAAAAATGTTTTAAATCAGTTTCTCAAATTGATTCAAATGATACACTCAAAAGCTAGCTTGGGGTTGTTTATTAGATATAGCTTCAAAAGAAGTTGATGCCATATCAAACTGTCACAGTTACAAGTAATGTCGAGCAAATAGCCTAATCACATACTCTCTCTATACTATAATATAGTAATCTCGAATTGAATAAGACATTTTATATTATAATGAATTTGTATAGTATAGTTGTCTATATTTAGTGTACTCTTCCGTTTGACCATTCGTCTTATTCAAAAAACGTACGCAAACATGCAAAAATATAAGTTATAATTTTATACTGTGTCTTAGTTGCTATATTAGGGGACATAAAGAATATTTTTTATACATCTCCGAATTATAGTTCTAATTATAAGATTTGAAACCATACTAAACATGGACGAATTGTTGTTTTTGCCTGGGACTGATGGGCCGTAAAGCCCACTAATTGCGACCACGCGAAAAAAACTAATATAATAAAAAGGAAAAGGAAACGAGATTATTGGCGCGAACTTAATTAAAAATACCCGCCCGCCTCCAAAACCCCAGGCGCCACCCCCACCTCCTCCTCTCCTCCTGATCAGCCGCCGCCTCACCTCCTCCTTGACGAACCCACCCAATCCAACGCTCCTCGCGGAGGCGGAGTCCCATGCCACAATGGAGGCGGCTCTCAAGGCAAGTGCTCGATGCTCGAATCGCCTGCCCTGCACCTGCGCTAAGCCCTATCACGCGATTTCGCGCGCCCTAAACCCTAGGACCTGGCCATTTCTGTTTCCAGACGTATTTCGGGTTCTCGGGGTTCCGGTCGTACCAGCGGGAGATCATAGAGAAGGTTCTGGAAGGCCGGGATTGCTTGGTCGTCATGGCCACCGGCAGCGGCAAGTCGATCTGGTAAGTTTCCTGTGCCGTTCCGTTTGCGTTTTGCTGAGACGGAGGCGCGTTCCCGCCGTTGCTAGCTTCTGTGGATGTTTTTGTGGACGTTGTTACGCTAATGGATATGCAAGTTAGATCATTGCAATGGAGAAATCTAAGTTGGAGATTTGGAGTGTTGCATCTGGTTGATATATTATATATCAGTTGTGTTGTACCTGACTTTGATAATAATAATGGAGTTTGTGAGCTATATTAAGTAGTTAGGTAATTTCCATTTACTCATTGGGTATACATGCATAGCTCATCTGTTTTTTTCGCCAGGAAATCATTTGACTAATTAATAATCTAACCTCTAACGGAGATTCGTTTTGTCGCAGCTATCAAATCCCTCCACTCGTTACAAAGAAGACAGCCGTTATTATCAGCCCTCTTCTGTCACTGATGCAAGACCAGGTAAGATTCAAATACTTAGTGGCTTAGTGCAGAGCATACCTGTTGCTTTGATCTTTGTTGATTTTTTATACAAGAAAATACACCATGGATTTCATCTACTTCAAACAGGTAATGAGTTTAAAACAGCGTGGTGTGAAATCTGAATATCTTGGCAGCACCCAAACAGATACCTCTGTTAGTGGTGATGCTGAAAAAGGCATGTTTGATGTTCTGTACATGACACCAGAGAAAGCTGTCTCACTTACTTCAAGGTAAAAGTCTTGTATATTTTCATAAACCTGAGTTTATTTCGCAGTTGCTTGTCTGGAAATGGGCAGCACACAATTGCATGAACACTATAAATCACCACTCTTTTGTAGACTTTAGTTCCTTAAATAACTGATAACGTAGCATGCAGTCTAGCTCCTCATGGGTTTGATAACATAGCATTTGGTCTATTGGTTGAACTTCAAAAGCTTCTTCCCAGGTTTTGGAGCAACTTGCAAGCTGCTGGAATCTGCCTGTTGGCTGTCGACGAGGCACATTGCATATCAGAATGGGGTCATGACTTCAGGTTATTTTGATTTATATATGAAGTTGATAATTTACTGCCATTTTGTTTTAAGAAATATACTTAGTTTGAAAGGCCTTTATGCACTGATGACAAATGTATCAAAAACTATTATTTACCTTCATGCTATATACGACCTACCAATCTGTGGTCCCACCATTAAGACACACACCATTCAATTTAGTGAATCAGTTTGTCTATACTTGGTTTTGTTACTCCATTTAGTTATTTAGTAGACCTTCTGTTCTTGATTTCAATTCTCTTTCTTGTTCACAGAACGGAGTACAAACAGTTGCATGTGTTGCGTGACCTTCTTGTTAGTGTTCCTTTTGTTGCTTTAACTGCAACAGCCACCCAAAGGTATGGATATTGCAATATCAGTTGTTTACATGTTTGGTATTTTTACCCTTCCTTTGACGATATCCTATTATTATGCTTCTATGTTTAAAGTAAGAGTGGAATAACCCAATAACAATTTCAGAATGTGTAAATCAACAGCATGTGTGAGCTCAAGGGATATAGCAGGGGTTGAGTGGTAGTTGGTGTCCCTGCGAGAATTTCTGTTTTTCATTTTGATGTTGGCATTAAAATTTGGTCTTTATGTTCATAAAAAATATTCAAGATGGAAAACAGGGACACAATTGTACTTCCCCCAGTCACAAATTTGATATGACCACCTAGTTGATGCGTTAGTTATGTTTAGTGGCTATGTCCTTTTTCTCCACACACCAAATTCATGAACCACTATAATTTTGTAGGGTTCGTGGCGACATTGCTTCTTCTTTGACCCTGCACAATCCTCACATTGTGGTAGGATCATTTGATCGTCCTAACCTTTTCTATGGTGTGAAATCATGCAACCGATCTATGTCCTTTATCAATGAGCTTGTGAAGGATGTCTCCAAGAATTGTACTGTGGGTGGCTCAACAATAATATATTGTACCACCATCCGGGAGACTGAACAAGTTAGTAACTATAGTATTATACATTTTCATATTTTTAAACTTCTGTAATTGGCACACACGTGCTAACTTGAAGTTATTTTCTTGTTAGGTGCATGATGCTTTGGTTACTGCAGGAATCAAGTCAGGCATTTACCATGGTAGAATGGGAAGCAAAGCTAGAGAGGAATCCCACAGGTCTATTATCTACTTATCTACATTTTGTCCATCTGTTTCATTATGTTTTCCTACTTTTACTCTCATTTCATTTTTGAGCACTCCAAATTTTGAGACAAATAGTCTTTGCAAATGCTCAAAACATGTTCCATTTAAATACTCTCTAGAGAATGATTTGCATAATTGTTTTATTGGCCTGTTAAATTTTGCTTTATCATGCCGTAATTTTGATGAGAAAAGAACATATAGAATATAGATTAATGTGGGGCTATGATTTGGTCTGAAATGTTTTTTTATCATAACCAGCAGAATTTGGTCTGAAATGTTCTTAAGCAACATTGCTGTCTATTATGCATGAACTAGATCGTCAAGTTATTAAACCAAAAGATATTTAGACACATGAAATGAAAATAAAGTTTACGTCTTGTGGTTTATAATCTACACAGCCATAATTTATGGTTTGCCTTTACAGATCATTTGTTAGAGATGAAACACTTGTGATGGTGGCTACCATTGCTTTTGGAATGGGAATTGATAAGCCAGATGTTAGATGTGTAATACATTATGGATGCCCGAAGAGCCTAGAGTCCTACTACCAGGAAAGTGGGCGTTGTGGAAGAGATGGACTGCCATCAGTGTGCTGGCTATATTACCAAAGAAGTGATTTTACAAAAGCTGATTTCTATTGCGCTGAAGCAAAAAGTGTATGTAAATATTATGTACATCCAGTATCTCCGTTCATGCCAAAGCAATAAAGCTTACAAAACTGCAGCCTAGTTCTTTTAGTTGTCTACCTATTGTAATTTCTCATGCTTTTATTCATTAACAGACAACTCAAAAAAAAGCCATCATGGAGTCCTTCATGGCAGCACAAAAATATTGCCTTCTTGCTACATGTCACAGAAACTTCTTGTTGCAGTACTTTGGTGAAGAGCGCACAACTGACTGCTGTAAGTTTATATTTTACATTTAAGAGTTAGTTTGGACTCAGCTGGTAACATTTTCCATTTGAAAGGAGTAAGGAATATTCCATGTTCTAAGTGCTTATTCAAAAGTATGTGACAGATTGAATATTATTTCAACAGGTAATTGTGACAATTGCACAAGAACAAAAAATGAAAGGGATTTGTCGAAAGAATCCTTCTTGTTGCTGTCCTGTATTAGATCCTGTGGTGGACGGTGGGGACTTAATTTGCCAATTGATGTTCTCCGTGGATCACGAGTAAGGTTTTTTATCCTCCGGTTTGTAATTTTTGCTAGCTTGTAATATATGTTGGTTTATTTGATTGGATGAGATCACATATGTGCTGATAATGTTATGATGGGGAACAAGGATTGGAACTAGTAAAGTAGTTTAAGGAATGTATATTAGGGTGTTGCATATTTGCTGCACTGCCTTCTTCAGATTGTTAGCTTTTCAAGTATTCACTAATTAGTTCACTATAAGGTCTGAGTGATATGGCTAACAGTATTTTTTTTATTTCTGAGCCTTGAACACTATAACAATTTTGTAAAGGAAGATGTTGCATAACAAGTGTTTTATCATTTTTGTAGGGCAAGAAAATCGTAGATAACAATTTCGATAAACTTCCATTGCATGGACGGGGAAAAGACTATCCACCAAACTGGTGGAAAGCACTTGGCAGTGTGCTTTTAGCAAATGGTATCATTATGTACCTCTCTCTATTTATCTGCTGTCATTTGCTTGTGCAAGCAAAGATACATGTTCTGCATGTTGACTTGCAGTTTTGTATCAATGCACAGATTGCCATTTTGTTCCTTGCATATGTGGACTGCAGTTCATTCTTCAGTAAAAGCTTTGTTTTTATTGACCTTAGGTCCTCAATCATATGGCATGCACACAAACAAAATATTTTATATAGGCAGTAGATTGTTCAGGGCCACTGACATTTTGGAATATCTCTCCTGGATATATCTTCATTCCTAGGAACTTTTTTTCAGCGTTAGTATCTTTTCATCAATGCAGTACTGTTACTTGATAATGGCTACAGTGAGCAAATGCTACGTATCAGGTGTCAGTACAATTTCTGGCGTCCTTCATTGTTGCTTTGATTTATTGTTTCTTTTTATTTCTATCTGCAGATTATTTGAAGGAGACTGTTCGAGATACATTTAGATGTGTCAGGTGCTGTTTTGACTTTATTTTTATTATCAGTCTAATCTAGTGATTCTAGTATTCTACTTATTCTTTTTTTGCTGGTTCTTATCTGATTTTGTTGACTTTAGTTAACCTAAGGATGACTGCTTAAACAGCAACAACTCCCTGACTCTGTGCATGTCTATGTTCAGTGTTAGTCCAAATGGTAACAGGTTTCTATCTTCTGCTGATAAAGTGGATGGAGCACCATTATTTTTGCAGCTGAGTGCAGAGATGATTGATCTAGAAGGGCCTGGTAGTTTGCCGCATAACGAAGGGGGTTTAAATCCTTTGGGCCCATCAGAATCTGAAAGATTTTCTGAGGTAAGTTTCTTAGAGGAATTGTTTATTAAATACATTATTTTAGTGTTCCTTAGTCTCATTTAGATTTCTTTCAGGATGAACTGAAACTGTACCAAGTGCTTGTGAATGTCAGGATGCAACTTGCTCAAGATATTGGAACGGCACCGTGAGTTAAATGTTGATTGACAAAAAGGTTTAGGGGTCTAGGCTGTTTAACTAGTGGAGCAATACTTGAATTGGATTCCTCTAATCCGATGTTTCAGGTATGCTATTTGTGGTGATCAGACACTAAGAAATTTTGTGAAGATGAGGCCTAGCACCACAGCTAGAATGGCTAATATTGATGGTGTTAACCAGGTATCACTTTTGAAAATAGTAGTAGGTAGCAAATTGTTATGTTGTATCACGAACATTATGCATTTCTGCACTTCACCCAATTGAAAAATACAACAAATGTGATCATAATTTGTCTTGTACTCATACTATCTGACCTTTTGTTTCCAGCATTTCATCTCACGTTACAGCAGTGTTTTCATCCAAAATATCACGCAATTGGCAAAAGAGTTAAATCTTCAAGTGGATGATTCATCAGCTGGAGAAAGTATAGCTGTTGTTCCAAAACCTGCACAAAATAATCTCCCAAGGAGCTTGGGTGACTCAAAATTTTGTTCATGGGAATTGTGGCACAAAATGAAGCTTTCATTCCAGAAAATCGCAGTGAGTTGCCTATGTTTTAGTTTGCCACTGATCTTATATGTAAGTTCACAGATTGACATCCTTGTTTATTCTAGCATTTCCGCAGAGCAGTGCCAATAAAAGAGCAAACAGTTATTTCATACATACTCGATGCCGCTCGTGATGGATGTGAGATGAACTGGAGTAGGTTTTGTGAGGAGCTAGGACTCACACTTGAGATAGCCTCACAGATCCGTCTTGCCATTACAAAGGTTGGATCACCTGAGAAGCTGAAGCCAATTAAAGAGGAGCTTCCAGAAAATGTAACTCTTCATGCATGATTACACTATTTCTGTTTTTGATTAAGTAGATTGGTTGCTTCAGCAAAACAAGTGCTTCCTATGCACTGTCAAGTTAGATATTAGTTCACCAAAATGTTCAGAAGGCCAAATTCATCTGGTAAAATCTGTCATGAAACTTGCAGGTAACTTATGAGATGATCAAGACGTTCTTGACAATTGAGGGAGTTGGTTTGTCAGAGCAAGTTTTTAGAAGCGTTCCAACTGATGGAAGTGAAGCTGACGAAAATGATAATCAGGGATGTAGTGTCCTCACGGTAGATGTCTGTGATGCAAGCCCTTCGACAAAGAGAGGGCAAACTGATGGCACGTTGATTTATGGTGATGAGCCAGCAAGTAAACTTCAAAAGATAGACGAGCAAGATGTAAAATCTACTGCCACAGAGGATGCAATACTAGAAATGGTTGCAGGGCGAGATGGGGTAAGCAATTTTCTTTGTGATGTTCATTTGATTGGAACCCATGTCATTGCGTTGTTGAAAATCTCGAATGTTGCAGGTTTCGTTGGAGGATGTTGTCAAGCACTTCAATGGATCGAAAAGAGAATGTGTTGAGATATTGGACAGTCTTGAATGCAACTTTTTGGTGTACAAGAGAAATGGTAGTTACATGGTTCTGTGACGTTCGTACGAATTGGTCGTCAGTGCTATCAACCCCATCTCTAGGAATCCTTGTTTAAGCGATACATTATGTATAAACTTTGGATTAATTGCTAGTTATCACTATAAATTAAGGTGAACCTTTTTCTGTTGGTGATACTGTTAATATCCCAGCTCCCATACCTCAGGTTTTGGTTTGCTTGATTGCTGTGTGTTCGTCAATTATGGTTTGCAACTGCGACGCCAATATGTATCATCACATACATATCATCAATTTTGAGTTGGGGTTGGTCTGCTTCCATATACTAGTCTGTTTCATGTTGTTTGATTTTGTTTAAAATCAGTAACTAATTTGGTAATGTATATGCTATTATATTTTTTTTGCAGAATTGGGTAAGTTTGATTTTGAAAAAGTCAAACGAATCTGGATGGAGGGAGCATGTGTTTGTAATTCTCTTCGATTCCTTTTATTTTCCCTTCTGTTTACAGGAATAAAAAAGGAAAATTGAAGTCCCAATCAAACTCCAGAATGACTTGAACAACTCAAGTGACCACAGCAGACTCCAAAATGGTATGAACAGCTCGACAGAAAACTCTCCATTAAGAATTCATTGTATTTTCCATTAAGAATGGTTTCAGTTAGCTACTGACATGTGATCACTCTAGCTAGCATGGCTTTTAACACAAGCCCAAATTTGACAGATCACATCTTCTGGAGCCTGCGGTTCGAACAAGGTTGTTGTTCGGAATCGTGTACTTAAAAAATGAGGGATTAGGTTTTGAGCACGTTCATCCGACGAATGATGAGTGATCGATAGACTCGATCTTCTTCACCAACGACGTCAGGAATGTAATGAGCTAACAACCCCTATATATATTTCTCTCCCTCTCGTGGCATCCACTCGAACCTGTTTAAGCAGTTCAGATTACTCGATCTATCGTGGTCGAAGAAGTGTTACAGAATCATTGAGCTTGATGTGACACCAGATGGCGGCCACTTTGATCGTCAAGGCGAACCTCGAGTGCGAGAAGTGTTACAAGAAGCTGCAGAGAGTCCTCCGCAAACTCAAAGGTAGGTATGTTGCAAGTAGAATTCGCTTGGTTAATTATGTAGATCCCGTAATTAATTAAGCTTGCGATATGCATCGAGTTCCATGTGATTTATAGCTAACCTGCCTCGTCGTCAATGTGCTTTTGCATGGAACACATCGACCAGAGAAGGAGAAAATCGCCAAGGTCGATTTCGACAACACGAATAACCAGGTCAGCGTTCATGGTCACTTCGATGAGCAGAAGCTCTCGCAGAAGCTGAGATGCATGGCATGGGAGGCCATCAAGGACATCGAGATCAAACAAGACAAGAAGCCTGACGAGAAGAAGACCGAGGTTAAGAAGGAGGACAAGATGCCGGACGACAAGAAGAAGCCGGAGGAAGGCATGAAACAGGACGACGTGAATAAGTCCGGCGAGGAGAAGCCAAAGGGAGAGAAGGCAAAGGCCAAGGGGGATGCCAAAGTCGCGGCGGCGCCGTCGACGACGACGATCAACCTGCAGCTCACTCAGACGTGTGGCATCTGCTACCCGTGGCCGTGCAGCGACCCTGGGCACTGGGGCGGCGGCCGGCCGCAGTGGCCGTGCCAAGGGATGGCGCCGGCGTTGCCTGCGTTCCCTGGCCACCAGCCCCCGATGAAATGGCCATGCGGGGGCCCTTCCTACTGCGGAGGCTGCGGCACCTGCCGCGGCCGCGGGAACGGAATGCACGGGTTGCCGGCGATGCCGCCGCCGCAGACGTGCTGCCCTGGGCCGTTGTCGTGCCGAGGGTGCACGGGCTGCCGAATTGTTCAGGAGGGCAAGTTTGTTTACGAGGATTACCCGCCCAACGCATGTGCCATCGTGTGACTACACTCTCACTCTCACTCTCATAGTCACTGTGCCTTTTTCCTTTCTCTTTGCCGGCGATCATTGTCGTGTTTGCCCGCCATGGCCATGACACCTTAAGACGACTAATAATTTTGCAGTTCCTTGATGGGCTTTGGTGTTGGGTTTCATTTGTAGTACGTGTGATTGCAGCTTCATGCTGTGTTGCAAGTTGCAACCCAACCAAATTGGGCCATTTGCACGTGAGCAGAGTGCTCGTGGGCTGCCATCAAATTCTATCAGCCCTGGACATGGCAACAGGTTGCATTAGATTAGGTTAGATCAGATCAGATCAGAGAGATTCCTGAGCAAAGAGACAGAGAGAGAGAGAGAGATGTGAGCAATAAATGCATGTGAGCTTATTCAGCTGCCTCAGCTCTCACCGTCGACGACGAAAGAAGACCTGCATCGGTTTGCTGCAAAAACTGGAGCAGCAAGTCGATCGTTACACGCAACTGGTCCGAAACAAACATGGAAACCGTACGCTCTAAGCAAGAGGCCTCGCGAAAACACACAAAAAAATACACTCGCGGACTCGCCTCCGCAGGCCAAGTTGCATCAGCTACAGATGAAAGGTCAACTAGCAGTACAAGCAGCTACAGAACACCCCGTGCGTCTGAACGAAACCTCTCGCACGAACGCAGAGATCCATCGCAGACGACGGCACGGTCTCCCGCGTGCACGGGGCTTCGTGTTGTTTTCTGTCCTGGAAAACGGAGTAGTAATAAACAAGCAGCGAGCAGAGGATAGACGTGCAAGTAAGCAGGTCGTAAACAAACAAGAATCGGGTGGTGAAGAGTGTTTTCTTTTCAGATGAAGATTCAGACATTAGTTCAGGCTTCGCACGAAGGCCCGAAAGAGACAGAGATGCATCAAACAACGGACATTGCAAGTAATTACGAGAGGCCAACCCCTTGAAAATGATAAAATTCTGCTTTTGCATGCAGTAAGTTTCAGCCCTTGAGGTTTCAGGTGTTTTGCTTTGAGCAAGGGCCGGGAGATGCTGCTTTTATCTTTGAGATTGATCTACTGATACATGATACATCTTACGTTGTTCTCTCGGTAACGGCGCGTGTCGCCGTTGACATCACCATGCATCCGCCGCCGACGACGACGACACGCGAGTATAACGACACTGTCGCTACATTCGTTCGTGCGTGCGTGCGTTGGTCGTCAATCTGGTTCCCCTTCCCACGAAGCAGAGATTAGTTAACAGCTAGCTAGGGTGTTTGATGCATGCATGCACACGTACGTACATATGCATGCATGGACAGAAGATGTATAATGATGCAAATACATACCGAAACAATAATACAGGTAGAGAGGTGAGTACATATACAAGTAATTAATCGAGTAGAAATATGAGCTAGGGGACAGGCCGGAGATGGGCACAGCGCAGTATCACATGGAGGCACATGCACACACACACGGCTATCGAGCACGGCACAGGTATATATCATACTATACTATACTAGTAAATAATATCGGAGGCAGGGAGAAGAGGACAAGATCCCAGCAACAAAGTAGTATACCCTACACGCGCCACCATACAACATGTCATGGCATACACACACACGCACGCACGCACGCTCGCTCACACCTGCCAGTTGCCAAGCAAATATAATGAAGTTTTTAGGCGCCCAAGCGGCAGGGCAAGCATGGCCATGGCCGGCTGTCTGCTTTGACTAATGAGGAAACTTGGCGCACAACATCGTCTGCCTTTCTCCATGCACGCCCTCGTGTCCACCACTGATTACTAGTAGCTCTTTTTCAGCTGGGTGTGATTACTGATTACTGATTACCAGTAGCTAATAGCTCTCGTTTGACTGGTCCACAAGCTGCACGGAAGCTCACACTCTCTCCTCTGCGAGCTTCACGTGCGTGCTACAACTTTTTTTTTACAGAAACAGTGTTTGTTATTGTTATATAGGGAGTCAAGACACGCATGTCAGTCAGTCACAGAGTTACTGTAGCGTCAAGTAGGTGCGTCTGCTTCAAAACGACAAGGAAAAGTTACTGCTGCTGCTGCTGCAGGTACAGAGGCTGTGCGCTGCTCCGTGCAAATGGACCCGGAGGCAGAGGCCGGACACGTGGGCGTGACCAAGCCTGACAGCGTGGGCCCCCACCACGACTCCGTCCTTTTCCCCCTCAACTCTGCACGCGCCGATCTACCCCTCCCCGCCCGGTAAAATATGTGAATTACCGCATCGCCTCCTGCATTTTTTGTCATCTTTTTATTTTTAGATATTTATATAGAAATATTAAACATATAAGCATAAAGAAGTATATTTCGCCATAATTTTATTGAGATTATTTTTGCAAATAAAAATCTGAATCTTATTAAAATATTAATGATTTATAATTTAAAGATTTCCCAGTTGCCATCAGATCTGTTACGCCTCCTATCCAATCCAACCCAATCCTCTCAAACAACCGCCGCCGCCGCCGCCGCCTCCTCTCCCGTTCCTCTCCATCTCCGACGTCCTCCCCTCGCCGGCGACGATCCATGAATCTCAAAGCAGGCGGAAAGGCGAGTTTAGTTATCAACATCAACACGGTCGGAAGGGAGAAGAAGATGCGAAGGAGATCTGAATTCTCAAGTATGAAAGGAAAAAAAACTTTTTTTTTGTATTGGGCTGCATTTGCTGAGGGGGACCAAGAACACCAACGCTTACACATGTCCATGTTGGCACACAACAGAATGGTCCTTGCCTCCCTTCACACCTACACTGACTTGTTCATCTTGTTGATTTTACATACACTACACTGCTAGCTTGTCACTCACTCCTGGGTCCGTCCATCAACATATCTGCTGTACTCCCTGCCTTTTTTTTGCATACACAGCAATCAGGCAGTAGTGTTACATGTTATCTTGTGGTTGGTACTAGTACTAGTCTTGTGGCTAAACATCACACCTAATGCTATAAAACTAGTGGCTATGGTGGTGGCTTATCAGGAGCTCTGGAAACACATCAATGGTGGTGGGTGGTAGTAGCAACTAACAGTAACTAAGGCATATGGTAACAGGAGGGCCCTATTTTACCTGACTTACACAGTGACACTGCAATTTAAAACATATGGTGTGGTTGGTGGATTGCTGCTCCTGCTGCTCTTCTGGAGGCCAGGGCTTCCTCTTTCTTCTCTTTATGGTTTAATAAAGCTATCATATTGAAAAATGGAAAAGAAAAGGAAAGTAAAAAAAAAGGGGGACTGAAACTAACACTATGCTGCAACTTCTCCACTTTTTTTCCTATATTCCAGTATTCTCTTTTCTTCGCTGCTAGTATTCCTGCAAGAGCAAGAGGTGGCTGAGACATGGAGAAGAGAGTAATTATAAGGCGCCATGAAAAAAAAAGAAGCAAATGATTCAATCCTAGGAAGCATGGAGCTGAGAGCTCGAGATCACTTTACAGAAAGGCAGGAGGACTGAAGTGCTTACTAGGATTAGGCAGTAGTATTACTCACTTCCATTCAGAACAACTTTACATCCCGATCGCGCCGTGATCGGAGGCCAGCCTGCATTCATCATGCAACTCAGCAAATCATGGCACCCAGATGTGTAGTTTGCACAGTTTGCAATACTAAAATGGCACCTGGGCCATGCGTTATGATGCGTACCTGGACATGGGGAAGAAATATGGTTTTGGTGAGGGCATGTCCGAGGCTGATGGCAGGAGATGGTTGCCGGTGCCGGTGCCGCCGTTGTTGATGCCGACATAGGACAAGCTACAACCAGTCGAGGCCGTGGCGGTGACGGCGGCGATCTCTGGCTCAGTGGGAGCGAAAGGATCACGAGCAAATGCCGCAGCGGCCTTGGTGGGCGAAGCAAATGGGCTGTCCGGCAGGTTGTGCTCCACACTGCAGAGCACAATTGGGCAAGAGGACTAGAAGATCAGTTTGGTGAAATGTTCCTTGTCTGCATTGCTGGATGAAAGCTAAGTGTGATGAAAACAACGGCTGATTATGATGACAATGATGATTTGTTAATCATAAAATTCCACCTTTGGTCACTGTCTGTGTTAGGGCTAGAGGACTCGCCGGTGGATTCCTCCTTATCAGCTCCGTTGACTGCTGCCTTGAGGAGGAGGCAGCTTCCCTTACCCAGCTCCCCTACTGACAAGCAAATAGACATGGAAATCATTAGCAAAACTTGATCCGCCGCAACACTTGAAGCGCCTATCAGACTGATACACGATGTCCTACCGTAATCGGCCGGAGAATCAGTGGCGTTGGCGATGGTTTGAGAGGGGCTAAATGGATTGCAGATGGGGCTCAGCGCCGAGGAGCGTGACTTAAAGTCTAGCAGTTGCAGCCCCATGATGCGGCGGCTGTGGAGCTCAATCGCCTGCTGCAGCTCGGCGGCCTGCTGTTGCTCCTCCAGCTTCCTCCTCAGCAGCATCTCGTTGGTGCTGTTGGATTGCTGCAGCATTCTCGCGCCTGGAGCCGTTCAAATCACACGCAATCTTTTAGCTCCACTCATATACACCATGAAAGTATACTGTCGAGAAGGCTTATTACCGAGCTGGTGCATGTCGAAGGGGTCTCTGGCATCCAACCCAGTTGGAGTAGTGCAGCTGGAGAAGTCTATCCTCTCGCCTGGCTGGTGCTGCTTCCTGCAAAGTAACAGCATCTCAGAATTGGTCCTTGGGGAAATGTGGTCGTTCTAGCTGTTGCCGGAGGCAAGAGGGAAATGGCCATGTAGCCTGGCTTGCCTGTACTTGTCGGGCACCTTGCCCTTCTCCTTGTAGGGCTTGACGAGCACGCGGGCGTCGCAGATGAAATGCGGGTTGCCCTTGGCGAGGATCAGCTTAACCGTCTCCGGGTAGACGAAGGTGACGAACCCGAACATGCGCTTCTGCTGGTACGGGATGCGCACGTCGTGGACGGGGCCGTAGATGCTTCAGTTCAGAGTCGGCACAAGCATCAGAGACCATGATTAGTCCAGGCAAAACTCGCAACTTTAGGCTGGCATGGCAACACGGCGGTGGCCGGTGGGATACCTGAAGTAGTTGGAGACGTCTTCCTCGCGGAACGTGCTGTCCGCCGGGAAGGTGAGGTAAATCTGCCGGGAGCCGGGGTTTAACATGCTTGCGAAGTCGGCGCGGTCGAGCCTCGGCCGGCCAATGAACTTGTGCGCCTCGTCGCCGCCTAGCATCAGCGCTGCGGCTGCCGCGGCCCTGCAAATCGGCGAAATCGCTGTGAGTTTCACTTGCCCCGGGAAGAAATCAGGTTATCAGGTGCACGGAGGTGCCAAAGCGGGCACCTTTGGCTTTCGTTTTGCTGCTGCTGCTGCTGCAGGAGCAAGCTCAGGCACTTGCTGGCTGCAGAGGGGGAGCCGGGGAGGGAGCCAGTGGGTGAGTAGGGGAAGGCGGCTGCCAGGCGCTGGGACTTGGAGCGGAGGAGGAAGTCCTGGCACTGCTGCTCCACGGCGGCGGAGTCCATCTTGGCGCCGCACAGAGCGGCCACGTCGTCAGGGAGGCCGCCGTGCACGAACCGGCAAGCGCTGCCGTTCTTGCAGTAGCCGCGTGCGTAGTACAGGCAAGGCTTCCAACCGAGGCCGTCGGCACCGCCAAGGCAGAGCTCGCTGACGGAAGCGCTCCGGCGGTGCCCGGGACCACCGTTAGCCCACCCGAGGTTGTAAGGGAAAAGGGCGGCGTCCCCTGCCCCCGGGCTCCGGCACTCGCTACCGTCGAACATGGGCATCTGATGCCCGCCGCCGTCGTTGAGGAACGCGAGCTGGTCCTGCAGCTGGAGCTCGTCGAGGAGCGGGTCGCCTCTGGCAGCGACAAAGAACGGCGACGGCGGGCCTCCGCCGTTGGACGGGCTGATGAGCTCCTCCCCGAGTCCTACCATCTCTTCTGCGGCGCCATTGCTAACGCTGTTGTTTCTCGAGAACACCGGTGGAGGCGCCCACGAAGAGGGAGACGACACCGAGAGCGGCGAGGGCGCGGTGCCGCAACGCCCGGAGTTCTGCCGGGATAGCATGAACGGCGAGTGCGCCGCCGCGGCGGCCGCAGTCACGGAGGTGGGCGTCCCCGGGACGGACGCCGGGAGCAGGCCGAGCTCCTTCCGCGCCTTGGCCATGACGGTCTGGAGCAGCGCCTCAGGGCCAAAGGCAAGGCGTATCATCTCCTTCTCGCCGTGGTCCTGAATGAGCAGGAAACCCATGATCTTGGCGGCATGGTCCGGGTCGAGCGCCTGGATCCGCGAGAACACCACCTTGGTGGCCTCGTAGGCGTCCATCGCCAACACCACAGCAAGCAGTCGAGCGAGCTACGTGTCGTACTTCTCCTTCCTCCGCCGCCGCTTCGCTGTGTTCCACTCCCACTACAGTGTGCAAAGCTCAAAGACAACAACAAGAGAAGAAGAAGAGGAGGAGGGGGTGGCGGAGCGAGCGATTGATCAGTCGTCGCGGCGGCAGTGAGCCACTGATGAGCGGCAGAGCTCCATTCCCCAGAGCTCGAGGCCGAGCTAGAGCTAAGCTATGCTAGCGCTGCATCCCTATCGATCTACTCCTATCTATAAGCTTTTCTTCAGCTGGTTGGCTTCTGCTTCCCTGGGGCCAAGCCAAGAGCCCAAGACATGGAGTGACCGGTCAGATGAACAAATTCGGCGGGGTGTTTGCGCAAAATTTTTGCTGTAATTTTGCTTTTGTTTTTGCCGGGATGGGTCGGATGGATCTGGGTCCCCCTGGACCCCATTTTTTACAGAGCTCAAGTCTCTTCCGTCTGCGTGAGTACCAAAAACTTTACTGTATTTCTCCAAGTGCAACAAAAAATTTGGCCGTATTTCATAACTCCGGCTACTCTGTATGAGTGCACGCAAGTAGACACGAGTTCGTAGGGCGAAAAAGGGGTGTAAATAATGCAGTAAAAAAGGTTAGAAATAATATGGAGCTCTGCTTTTGGGCGCGGCAATACTTAGGCAGTAGGCAGTAGGCTGACCGGGACCCACACGAGGGGGTGGGGTGCGTTTCTCGAGGCTTGAGGCAGCTTTGTCCTTTGTGTCACTGCGCTGCGTCCCGTCCGTCCGTCCGTCCGTTGCTCTTTCCACACGAACACGACGGCATTAGCATTAGCATGGCACCCGCCCCAACGACACCATTTTATCGTCATCTTCAATTTAAACCACCGTTACATCCGATATTTAGGGGATAGGTAGACTAAATTTTTTAGATGTTTTGATATTAATTTTAATGACTACATGTGAACTAATTATAAAAATAATTGTATAATCGGAGACTAAATCGTGAGACGAATTTTTTAAGTCTAATTAATCCATAATTAATAAATGTTTACTAGGCTCATGTTTAGTCCTTCAAATTGATGTTCAAATTGAATTAATAGTAGCACTTAAACTATTCTTCCCTCTACATCAATGTAACACGATTATTGTAGCAGGAGTAAAATCGATTTTAGTCATATATTAGTCTAAAGTATACAAACATGCATGACTAATTTTTAACTAACTAACTAACTATTAGTTAACTAACATTAGCTCTAGTTATTAGTTAGCCAACTATTAGTTTTAGTCCTTCTAAACAGGACATTAGTTGACTAATAATGAAGATTAATTATTAGCTAACTAGCAGTTAATTGGTTAAAAATTAATGTATGTTTGTTAGGATACTTTGGAGTAATAAATAATTAAAATTACTTTTGCCCTTGGTACAATAACGATGCTACAATAGATAGAGTGCAAAATTAGTTCAAATTAGTTTATTTTTGTAAACTAGTTAATCAAGCAGAGTTCACCGATTAGTTATGCTAATTAAATAAACTAAAATTAGTTTTTAATTACTAATTATTATTAGTCAAGAATTAGGCCTAAATCGTTCGCTGTCCTTTTTTGATCCGTAATCCGTAGAGATTTTTCTGATGAGGTGCTACGTTTTTAACTATATTTTTTTAGAATTTTTCTCTACATAAACATATTGAAAAAAAATTAAACGTTTTTATAAGTATTTAATATTGTATTCGTCCGTGATGTAAGCAATTCTGGAGTTTTCACTAGCGTGGGATGTAGTTTCAATTAGTTGGGAGGAGGAAAAAAATTAAATGAAAGATATTATTTGTTCATAAAAAGAGAGTAGGTGGAGAAGTGGCCTATTTTGGAATAACATTTAAACACTACAAATACATGGCTTAAAAACAAACAAACAAGATGTTATTGACCCTACATGGATTTAATACACATAAATTTTAAAGGAATTTAGTTTATAAAAGACAAAGTGAGAGTTCTTTGTAACATATAGGAATTTTACAGGATTTTCAGAGAAATCAAACTGTCTCCTCTAAAATTCTTTTCAAAATACTCTTTTCCAAAATTGATTTTAAAATACTCCACTCCAAAAGAGCCCTAAAATTTTAAAAGAAATAATAAAAACATTTGGTATGAGTTTATGTTTGTTTTTATTTATGTTTATCTTCCTATGGAATAAGAGTATAGAAAACAATCCATGTGAATTTTACATCCTGTTTCTTTGATTGAAATACTTTTATATAAAAATCAAAAGATTTCAATTCTTTTTTTTGAAATACTATATATAAATACATCAATAATAAAATTAGACTAGACCGAAAATAAATTCGTTGAGGTCTTAACGGATCATTTTTGTGAGCCTATTTAGACCACCCCTAACTATGCCATTGATGTAACGGAGATACTAATATACAATAATTTCCCAAGAAGTTACGAATTACTCCCTCCTTCCCATTATCTCCATCATCTAACAACTTGACACGATGACCAAGACGAGAGATATGAAGCTTAAATTCTCTTCGTATGTTGTGTTTTTTGCTTTGTTTTTCCGCACTCTCAACCTACATGTGCATGTGACAATGTGGACTACTAGTAAAATAAGAAACAAAAGCGGAAGTCAAACCTATGCATCTAGACTCTAAATCAATTCACACATAATACGATGTGCTGTTTTAATGACTCAACTATTAGATGATGTAAATTTGTGGGAAATCTGAAAAACGCTTAGATGATGGAGATAATGGGAAAGAGAGAGTATAATACTACTCTGGTCTAAATATGATTAACCAAAATTTCAATGGAACCAAAGATGTTTCACATCGCTTTCAGTAAATCATTCATTTCACATCCTAATTATGCGGGGCCCGTGGGAGGAGCGTCTGCCCGTCACCGCCGCTTTCGCCACGTTGGCGCATCCATGTACAGAGATCCAATGCACAAATGACGAGGGATAATTTCGACATCACACCGCCCGTTTTGTTTCTTTGTTGTTGGCGACGACGAAGGACGACGCTGTCCTCGTTTCTCCGAGTCATTAGCAGATCGGATGGACACGATCTCGTCATTACGTACCCTTCTTGCCATGATCGGTAACACTTTGATAGTAGTTGACAGTATGCGTGTTCATCTGTATAGTATAGGTCGGCCTTTTGGCAAACTCCGGTGTGCTCTGCTCTGCTTGCTGTTTCGCCGACTTTGCCGTGTGCGTTGCATGCATGTGTCGATGAGTGTTGTGATCGATCGCCAACTTTCGCCATTGCTCTGCTTTCGATGCTCCGTCGTTTTCGACGCAGCTTTCTTGTCTTTGCGTACGG
This sequence comes from Zizania palustris, assembly GCA_019279435.1. Lineage (NCBI taxonomy): Eukaryota > Viridiplantae > Streptophyta > Magnoliopsida > Poales > Poaceae > Zizania > Zizania palustris. The sequence goes on along the minus strand of JAAALK010000079.1, from coordinate 68,951,982 downwards.
TACGGTACCTCGTGTCGTAGAATTTCCCGGTCCTTTTTTTTCTCGAAATGGAATACAGAATACTGCATCATGGGAGCTGGTTGATTGTCATAAGCCCTCGTCTGGCTGACGAGTCGACGAGAATTTCCGACCTGGACTGGATGCGTTCGCGGCGTCGGCCGTTCTTGGTGAAAAACACCGAGAATTAACCACACAGCAAGTGATTTCCTCCGCGAGAATGCAGAGCGTCTCAACTGTCCTTGCTGATAGCTGCTAGTTTCATACGGGAATTCGGAAATATTATTTTGTTCAGGTGAGGAATTGAGTTTATTTATTAAGTGAGAAATACTTGCTTCATCAGGTGAGGCTCACATGGAGGGGCGACTTCTCCGGATCCCGTGTCCACCGCACCAACTGCTGCAGCGGCCGTAAGAGTACAACGTTGTCTGCTGGCCTCCGGCGGTGCTAATCTACCGTGGTTTTACCGACACAACTTATGTACAGTTAACCGTTAAATTACTGATTACTAACCCGTTAAAAAGCATGCTACTCCTGGCTGAACTTCGCCATTGAACATCGTAGATTCAATTCTTTTTGCAGGGTTTGGGTTTGGGTTTGTCTTCTTCTTCTTCCGCGATCGTTTGGGTTTTAATATCAGCAGATAACTATCAATGGTTTTGGTTCTAGTACGATCGAATATCTGGATGTTTGACTTGTATCACGTCGTCGTCCGGAGGTTGTACGCCCACCTGAAACCAACCAATCACTGTAGCTGCCCCTGCAGCTGCAAGAGCATGGTCGCTCGCTTATCGGCTTACTCCGTATGTTTTTCCCCCCTTGTCTCCGAAGTCGTGAAGGCTAGCTAGATCTGCTTTTCCTCGTTCCATCCGTGAAATGATCGGTCGAATCGAAGGAGATCGAGATCGAGATCGAGAGCCGAGATACAGTTCAGCAGTTAGATATACACGAAAGATCCCAGTGTGCGTCTCGTCCACAAGTCATGGACGCAAAAGAGTGGCTCAAACAAATCCTCCAATCGACATGTCGATGCTAGATTACACCCCTACAGTGCACGCACTAATATATCATCCGATCGATTCCTCCTCCTGCATATTTCTCGCAACAGTAGACGTGACAGATTAATTAAGAACCTGTAACTGTTACGGCGTCCTGTCGACAGCGACAACGATCCAGCTCCTGTCTAGCTAGCTGCTTTGCTGCTACGTGTGTGTATATATATATGCGATTGCTCAGGTGATCGATGAGTTTATCATTAGTTATTGTTATGAGTAGTTTGATCATGCTGTTTGCTGGTGCTGCTATCTCGATCCTAATCAAGCCTGTTTCAGGTCGTGGTTGATTTATTAATCTGGGACGAACTGAAGTGGCCGGGGATCGGAGAAGAAGGGGATTGGGCAGAATAGTAGAGCTATGGATGCGACTCCAAGGCTACAACAACTTGGCCGAGTTGCTTTCAAATGGACGGCGACTCGGCACACCATACATTCGCCGATTTAATTCAGTGACGATGATTGTAGCAATATATTTGTCCAGATCGATTCCAATCATAATTTGGGTCCTTTTGAAATCCATGCCAATTATGCCGATATAGAGCGGAACCAGCTCCTCTACCGTCAAGAAGTAGACTGTGAACGGTGTGAAGACTGTCTCGAGCGCTGCGAAGTGGGCTTCACCACCACAAATTCTTACTCTTGTATCATTAGATTTCGTATGGATGGTTCGGATGGGGCGACTATCTAAGTAGTTGACTGATCGGAATGATTACTTGATAAAAATCTAGAGAAACCGATATTTTTTATTTTCTAGATAATTACAATTACTAGTTCTTATAATTTGAATATAAAATAAAGACCTTTTGTTTATGTGGACTGACCTAAACGATAATGACCACTCCTTAGTTAGTTCCAATCCTTAGCTAGTTCCAATGTTCTCCTTCCATCCCACATTAATATAATAATTTAGTATTAGATTTAATAGTACAATGAATCTAAACAATGCCTTAATGTTTTTTTAAAAAATATTAGTTGTTTATTTATGATAGTGATAGCATTTGTCTGGTAAGAAAAATACTAAAAGAAAAGATGAAAAGTGCACAAAACCTCTATATTTATATTTAGGAATTCTATATAAGAAAAAAAGAAATGGAAGGGAGTACTTGATAGATATAGGACAAATAGAATATAAAAAAAACATAATTTAGAGTACCTGCCTACGCCTACATATATATTACAGCACTAGTACATTATAAAGGATGCATGATTAATAACAATATATTAAATATATTAAATGAGAATAAATGAATTATATATATATATATACGGGAACGCTATTCTACACCACGTGTGTAGAATAACTATTCTACACCGACTACTTTCAGTAGTTGATTTTTTCAGTAGAATAGAAATTGAGTACTACTTTTTTCTCAGTGGTAAATTTCTCGGTAGAATAATTATTCTACACTCGTGGTGTATGATAGCATCTATATATATATATATACAAATGCTATTCTACACCACGGATGTAGAATGCTATTCTACACCGACGTGGAATGGAGGGGTTGGGATTGGGTGGGGGGGTGGGCACGATTGGGATGATCGGTGTAGAATAGCATTTACACCCATAGTGTAGAATAGCGTTCCCGTATATATATATATATATACAAATGCTATTCTACACCACGGGTGTATAATGCTATTCTACACCGACGTGGAATGGAGGGTGTTGAGATTGGGTGGGGTGTGGAAGCACGGGATGATCGGTGTAGAATAGCATTCTACACCTATAGTGTAGAATAGCGTTCCCGTATATATATATATATATATATATATATATATATATATATATATATATATATATATATATATATATATAAGAACTAGTTTCTATCCAGAGTGCAAAGCATAGTCAGAGACAAGTTATATTAAATTATCAAATCAAACTATCAGTGCGAGATTGCTAGTTCTAAATTATTTTGAGGTGATAAAAAATAAAAGTATGTACAAAGCAAAGTGTCTATAGTATTGGGACTGCCCTTGTATAGCTGAAAGATAAGAGCTACTGGTACTGATCAACTTTACTACTCTACATTATCCAAGAATTTGTTGATATAGTAGTTGATTTGTCCACAGCTGATATCTTATCGATTTTTGTCTGCTGAAGGGGCCCTGGAAAGCTGGAACAAGATTAGATTGCTCAGTTTGCATCAATCATTTTAGGAGAGAGCGAATTATTTTTATTTTTTTATTTTAAAAAAGGAAGAACAAAGAAATTAAATCGGCCGGCAATGAAAACTACTTAAAGGTATTGCGCACAAGTTTTTCTTTCTAGAAAAAGTGCAGCTTTTAACCGACGACATACCCTTTGCTACAAATATGAAAGAATTACTATAAGAAAACACGTAGGGCTAATTTGGAATGTAATTTTTAAAAGGAATTTTAGAAGATCCTATAGAAATCTTATAAAATTCGTGTGTTTATGAGCGAGGCAGTGGCATTGTAGGGTAGTATCCTTGTTGGAAATTAGTAGAATGGATGGTGGCAATCAAGCAATTTTGTGGCGTAGACGTAGTTGGTGCAAAGATAATTTGTCATTTCTGGAGACAGCGTCCACGTCACCACTGCTGTGCTGGAACCGGGAACGCTAGCTTGCCTTTGCCTACATGATTGCCCAGATTCACCTACTGTTACTGTTAGGGCTCCATCGCATCAGGCAATTTACACGGATTAAATTAAGTTAAATCCTCTATTTTTTGGAAACACTCTATTCCGAAGGAACGCTGTGGCATGTATGTGAATACTTTAGGACCTGTTTGTTGTTTGTTGTTTGGTACAACTCCATCTTTGATACAAATGGTAGATAAAACGATTGATTTTTTTATTTTTATTTAAATTATAAAAATCAGACGTCCACATTGAATGGTCACTATTTATATGGAGTTTGGACTGAGACGGGGAAAACACGAAGACTCCGGCGTGATAGGCTCGCATCGCGTGGACAGGGTAGGGAAGGGCAGCGTAATTTGTCGCGTGGTTTTTGGGGTTTACATCACGTCAGGGTGGGGTGCAGGCAGCGTACATGCTGCTCCTTTTAAAGGAGTCGGGTTAAAAACGGCGGGCCGAAAGGAGGGGGGTCCAATGGCTGCCTGCCTCCCCTCTCCATGTGCCTCATGTCAGATGGCAATCATCAAACTCTCTACTGCTAGGGCCACGCCCATGCACACACTACACTCCCTAATGCCGGTTTTCCTTCTGATGCCTAAACGTAACCGACTGCCATTTTTCGTGCAAAAATGCTTTATCACATAAACACAATAATTCTATTTTTAACTCTCTAGTATTTAATTAATTACGCTTTAATGATACTACTCATTCTGGCGCAGCGTTCCGCTTTACCATGGCCTTAGCCTCAGAGACTCAGATAAATAGAATATATACTACTCATTACTCCTTGCTCTCTACCAGAGCAGCCTGAATTTCCATATAAAACAGTGTCTTAAACATTTATCAAGCTACCATATATATATATATATATATATAATAACATAGCAAGGGTTTTTTAAAGAAAATAGAAAATAAAGCAACCATATCTAAAAATGAGACACCATATTGTCACAGTATCCAAAATGAAAATGGAAAGTAAAAACTATGGAAACGAGTGAGTGAATTTACTAAGGAACTATCTAAAAAATCAGAGTTAGAAATACGACTTATAAGGAGAAATAGTGTTCGTCTGACATGAAAAAATAGAATATTAACCATAAGTTAAAACTAACTAAATACTCTCCCGTGCACACCTCTCAAAAAAAGTTGACCTGAAAGTTCAACGTTGTATAGTTCTTATAGAATATAAAAAGTTCAATGTGCTGTTCTTACCGCTACTCTTTTTATACTCTACAATAACCATAATATCCTATTATATGCCCAATTAGGGAAGGATTAAGTATAATTTAAGCGCCTATGAAGAATAAACAACCGAATCTAGGCGGGATCGGCATTTGCTGTGGTAGAGACGAAGCACTAGTGGTCGAGCCAAGGCTGACACGCCACTGTCTGCAAACATCAGACATTAAAAGGTACAGCAGCGCACTCAGCGATTAACGTGACGGCGATGCGATGGGCATCATGGCAACCCAAACCAATCAGCTCAAATCGAGCTGGACGCCGTCAAGGGAGTAACCAGGAACAATCATCCAGTCATTGATGCTCTCTCTCTCTCTCTCTCTCTCTCTCTCTCTCTCTCTCTCTCTCTCTCTCTCTCTCTCTCTCTCTCTCTCGGTTACCTGCTTCATGGAAACAATTATAAATACGATATCTAATCAGGCATCAGCTTTTTTTATACTAATACAGGCATACCGCATGTTGTACCTTGGGATTTTGTTCTCCCTACTGCGACATGCTGCGAGCGAGCTCAGTAGAGTCATTTATTTCCCGTCATCCCAACCCAGCAGGTCACCAACCTTTCACGATCCTTCAGCACACGCCATAAATAAAGAAAGCTAAATCATGCAACGCTGTGCTCTGGTGCAAATGCAACAGACACTGCCCTGGCTGCATAAACATGGCTGGAGTGCGGCAACGTACTGCCCAATATGTTGGGTTCTGGGTAATTGATTGGGTGATGGATGCGGTAGCATGGGGACAGCCATACCATATAGAATTCGTAGTAATTATATTGGCAATGTCCAGCCATCAGCCATGTAGCTGCTACTGCTAGGGCATGGCGATATGATTTTGAATTGACAGTGCCCCTACAGGGCAGCATAGGAACGTACAGCTACAGCCGCAACTCATGAACAATGAACCCGTGACGGGAGGAAACAGTGGATTGATGGCACGCTAGTACGTACTACAATACTACTGCATCCAAAGCGAAGGAAACAACACCCACATGCGTGCTGATCGATTGATTCCCTTGGCATCACCATCCCGTGGTCGCTGTTCGCTGGTCAGAGCTGCACCGGACTGTCTCAGGTCAAGTGAGTCCAACAGAGAGGCCTCAGCTACGGTTTGCCAAGGATGGCACGGTGGAATTCAAAGGCACCAGTACAGAGCATGCCTCCAAGCAAAGTTTTCTGCTCTTGTGTTTGTGGGTCAGGTCAGGTCACTAGACAACGGCAGGAGATGGAGCAAATAGTAACCAACCCCCCGCCCCCACCAATTGGACTCTCGCTGGACACAGCGAAATTTTCGGGAAGAGACCACTTCACAGTGGAAATATCTCGCCTACACACTACTGCTTCACAAACCGTACTATCTTAACGAGAAGCTATATCGAAGCTAGAAATCTATCTCAGCTCAGCCTCAGCTCTTTAACAACAGATATATGTATATATATAGAGAGAGCGAGCTGGTATTAGATGGTTTTTGCTCAAGCAAGCACTGAACTACTAGACGACTCGACGGATTTGATTGAACTTTACCACCAGAAGGTGAAATAACGGGGAAGTAAACGCAGTTAAAAGGGCGGGAAAGAACCTGGCACCAGGTCACTGACGCCGTCGCTCTGATGGCTTTCAGGTATAGATCAGTAGATGTGACCATGCGTCCATGCCTCGTTGCCTGCACATTACAGCTCGGATTAGAGAATAGAGATCATTTGGCCTCCTCTCCATTCAAACGAAAGTTCGGTCGATCTGTATAAATTACAATCTGAATCCCTCTCCGCTCTTCCCTTTACAATAATACACTAACTAATTAATTAGTGGGATCTGATCAGAATCATGAGATCATATGGGCCTATGTGTTAAGTGTTAACAATAACAATGTTTATTGTCCTGGTCTTCATGCACTAAACTAAAAAGTACAGCAGAAACAAGTAGGGATAGAAGAACAGATGATACATTCTCCATATGATTCCAAATGTAATTCACTTTGTAGGGCGAGGATTAAGAAAGTGTGTCAGATGAGTTTCTTGGTACTTATACCGCACAGAAAAATATGGACAATTTATTGTGATAGTGATATCGTTCGTTTAGTAAGTGAAAGAAATGAAGCAGAGGGAGCAATGACTAGAAATTATACAAAGACTCACATTGATAAAATGATTAAAACTTTAGGAAGGTTAAAACGAATCATATTTGTGACGAGAGGAGTAACACCACTAGCAGTACTGAGAAACACGTCTTATGTCCTATTTGGAGAGAGAATAACACGTAGGAAGCTTGAGAAGCTAGTGTTCTTTAGCTTCTAAATAGCTATCCCAATTTCAAAATCAAAATCAAGAATCTAGAATGTTAGAGGGGTTGCAGATTCTAGGAATAAATGCAGCTACCAAATCTTCCTTAAACATACCTTACCATAGTTGACAGCAATTTGATGCCTCGGGGAGGAAGGTAATAAATGATCAAAATATGTTATGGCATTTATTTTCTCCATACCTTAGTTCCATGCTGGCGTGCATTCTAGGTCTGGTCAGGGCTTCTCCGATATTCCTTCTAACTCGCTAAACTTGCTGCAAGTTGAAGAAGGTGCACAAACAAAAAAGCTTACCCTTTGCGAATGCCACTTATTTTCAACTGCACCCATGTATAGTATTTATACTCCATACATCTATTGGAAAGAACAAGCGACCACCTCAAATGATTTCGGGCATGTCATAATGTTATTCTGTATCATTGCCGAAACGCTGGTAGTTAATATTTGCCTAACCGTAGCACTAATACCCTGCTCCAAGGAACGAAGGATCGGGACAACAGCTGGTTTGTGTTTGATCAACCTTTTTTTACACTTTTTACAGGCAGTTTGAAAGGAAAAAAAGGTGGAGTTAAATAGGGAGTAATGCAAAAGGCAATCATTCTTCAGCTGCTAACACTTAACAAACAAGTTCTGGCAACTACAGGAACTCAACTAGGTAGCATGAGAAAGCAGGAAGCTATGATGCCCTTAAGATCCATTCAGTATCTTTCTGTTTTCTATGCATGTCTTTGCTTTTTCCCAGGGGTAAGGTAATCTTATTTAAAGGACCATGATTCAAGAAAAGAAAGTAAGAATCAAAAACATATCTCCAATGAGTGGGCCTGCTATTTTGGCGAGTTTAATTACAGGAGAAAGAAGTACCTTTTGAGACCCCTTCACACGCGAGGGAACAATCAGAAGCAATGCTTTGAAATGTAAAAGAGATTCTTGTAGCAAAGAAACTGTAGACGGCAGAAAAGAGTTGTTTGTTTGATTGCTATCCACTGAACAAGCACAAGATAGCATTCCAAAAAGGTGGAGCTGTGTATCAGATTATCAGCAAGGGCTATTGAGCGACCTATCACCGTTCTGATATTTTCCGTCTTAAGTTCAAGTATTTCAGAGGTTTAACGTACCGTCATCTGTAGCTTTAGAGCTTTTGTTCGGTTATTGGATCCGCTCCCTCCGGCTTCCCATTGAAGGCCTTGACAAAAAGGACTAACTGGGCCAGGTCTAGGAGAGTAGCAAGATTTGACCTGAAAACAGCAAGCAACGAACACTAGTGTTAACGACAATAGATCTCCTGTTTGGACAGCAGCAACCTATGGGCCTAGCAGATACCAAAAGTGAAAGCTTAACTATGAACTATCATTAGATTGTGCTTGGAAAGGGAAGTCGTCTCCATAAGTTACAGCTTGGAGCAGGATTTAGTCGCCTACTTCCAAATACCCATTTTGTTGCTTCAGGACCAAGCTTTCATGAATGCCACGAAGCCATGAAAACAGTACTGTCTAGCAGTGCAGGTATGATCGATTGACGAGTTAAGAACAAACAGTTCCTAGGTAGGCACCTTGAACCAGATATTATATTCTGGAATCTGGATACTGTGATGTTGACAAATCTGCATAGTCAAGAAAGCTAACTAAACCAAATCATGTTCATCCGAATGGGCAATAAAAGGAAACAACTTAACAAAGAAAAGTTCTACCACAAAGGATTATACTCTAAGGAGGATTTATAGTAAGGACTATGGAAAAAGTGATTCATCAGCCATACAATCATACTAATGATTCATTCAACTGACATAAGAAACCAAAAAGGATGGGAATGGCGTTATTCTCAAAAAAAGGATGGGAATGGCATATGGTATCAATTATCAAACGACATGTAGAGCAAGATGTGTGCTCAGAAGATCCTGAAAAGCACATTTTATTTTGAAACAATAAGTTAGTTACCTTCAACCAGGACTCAATGAAAACTGAAACAGCACGACAGTCCGTATTAGCTTATATCTAAGACAGTCAAACATGTAGCTCTAAATTACCATGCCTGCAGATAAGATGAACTTGGAACTTGAAACAGGTAAAACAGTTTTAAACTGAGGAATGACGATTATAAGAATATCAGAACATAATCACTGAATGTAAACAATAATGGTACATGGCAGGTCTCAGATAAGAAATAATGGTATTTTACAGAAACAAAATGTCACCATATAAAAATGTAACCATGGTCAATGATCTTACATTATATGCTGAACCTACATATAATTAGTTCACAAACTCTTATATATTTTCCATTTACACTTGGCCAAGTAAATTTAAATAAAATCTACATACAAAAGATATTGGAGTAAATTACAACAGTGTAGGCTATATGTTATGTGTTGAGTACTCTCCAAAGGGCAAGGAGGAGCCATTTAGATGGATGGAATCAACACCCTGCAGATAACAAATGGTGAATGCTTTGTTTCCCAATACAATACGGAGAAATTGCATGCACACTCATGCTTCAACCATAAAAAGATGATGCATGCACTATACAAGACTGTTTCAATCTAAATTTAACAAAACTATTGGTGAAGCAGAGACTTTCTGGGAGACCCTTTTGATTTCTACATTGTCAAATTTGTTCAGAATATTCCACAACTATTTGTATTTTATTTAAGAAAAAATGTATGTGAGGGGATGTCCCCTTAGGATTAGATCTCTGTACATGAGTTTCCATTGATTGTCACCCATGAGGGCAAGAATAAACATCATTACACTAGGAAAAACATACAATACCATAATGAGAAGTATACGGACAGGAGTAAAATGTCACGTAAAAATGTATAGAGTGTGAAAACACTCCAAGTCCCTGACACCCTTTATGCTTACTGATTGGGAATCATTTTCAGAAAGCACATTCCAGTTGCACTGCCAATTTGCCTGTAAGGAAATGTTCTCATCAGTCATCACTATGATACTGCCCATAAATATGTGTTTGTTGAGGATAGAAGGAAGTTGCAAACTTGAAAATAAAGGAAAAATTGTGTAGTTATACTCCGATAAAAGTTCAAAGTCAAATCAAAATTAAGCATCCAAGATGTTTAAATAAAAAGTATTAACTCAGTAAGGTATTGGTAGCATAACTTATATGATAACGATGGCTTGAACCAGAATTGTCCAGAATATAATTACTTCAATCTTGAATCAGCAACTGTATCATTAGCATACTTAATGTGATATTCATAGCTTCAACCAGAATTTGTCAGAAAGAATTACTTCAATCTTGGTATCCCATAACACATCAGATGTGATAAATATAGTCGCAGTTTGATAATTTTTACAACATAATTACTGAAATAATTAATGCAAAGCAGGACAAATATATGAAGCAATCTAACTTACATTTTCAAACTCAGCAGGCGTCCCATATGTGCAGGACTGATAGTATCCCAAATTCATAGACCAAGAAGGCTTAATTGAATCAAGTGGTTCAGATGGTACATGTTCATAAGTCTGTATGCCATATGAATGTCCCAACACATCCAGATTATCAGGGCTGTTATGGTTATTGTATGTTGAGAAGCTCTGCACCAATTATTTAATTGACAATCATAACAAGACATAAAAACAAAATGTGCTTTCCCTTGAGAGAGATGAACTCGACCTGAACATGCAAACACATAATTACCAAATGAAAACAATATAAACAACATTGGTAGATAACAAACCTCATAGTACTCCAGCTTGTGAGAATGAACTGTTGCTAGAGGTTGCGCATATGCATCCGTGTGTCGTGTCATCTTTGGCATTGGCAACCCATGTTAACGGCTGACTTCAGCGTACAAAACAGCAGAGGTAGCAGAGAGTCAGGGACAACCAATAAACAAACCCTCGCGAGTATAGCAAGTCAAAAGGAAAATGTAAATCCAGAGCGGCTTGGCCCATTTGCTCACATTACCATTGATGTGATCCGGATCCTCGTCGGCGTGGTGCCACTCTACAGTCCCAGTGGCTGGCGGCTCCACCTCGATGACCACGGAACACCTCCGTCGCGGCGTACATGGGCAGATCACGCCGCGCATCCCCGTAACCGTACGGCTCGGGCCAGTAGTACGCATCCGCTACGGGCGTCGGTGGCGGACGCGGCGTCTCTGGCGAAACGAATCAGGGCCGCAGCGGCGGGGCAGCAGGAGCAGGAGCAGGCGGCGGCGGCGGGGTGGCTGGGTATAACAAGCGAAAAATGGCACGTGACAAGTCCCCTTACTTTGCTTACGGCCCAACTGCTTCCAATGGGCCTTCGGAAAATGCTTGCATTTTTCAGCTCTCTTTCAAACATTAACATACTGCAGATACTCATAAATTATTTGCAACTAAGAGTTAACAGATAATAAATGTGCAAATTTACATTTTTTGATATTTTATAAATAAATGTGAAAATTTGGGTGGTTCGTTTGCATTATATTTTTATGAGTGATGCGCTAAATATTTGGGACATTTCTGTTAGTTCATTTGCAAAGGCTTTAAAAGTAGGGTTAATTTTTTTCGTGCCATTACAATTTTTGTGGTTTGCCAATATGTCATCGATGTGTCACTGACATATAGGGTCCGCCACAGTCACTGACAGTGGCATATAGGCAATTTTTGAAAATTATAATGACATGTGAGTAATTTTCCCTTAAAAGTAGGGATGGTTAATAAACAATTTTGAAACTTCGCTCATCTATAATGCATATTATTTTAATATTATAATTTATAGTATTAAATAAATATATTATTAAAAATAATATATTTACTAAAACTAATTCGATATTATACAAATGCTATTGGTATAGAATAGTTATTCTATACCACGGATATAGAATAGTTATTCTATTGATAAATCTACTTAAAAAAACAGTACTCAATTGTTATTATATTGAGAAAATTTACTACTGAATGTGGTCGGTGTAAAATAACAATTCTATGTACGTGGTGTAGAATAACGCTCTCGTTCAATACTAATAATTAATATATATTTTTATAAAATCAGTTATTTTTTTTTAAAAAAGTAGAAAATTAAACGTAAACAACTAGAGGACGGTCAATTGGACTGAAGATGTGGCACCAAATCACCAATCTAGGTTCCGGTAGGCAAACTCTGAAGGCAACGTGCGCGCGCGCCAACGAACGAAGCAAACCGGCGAACTGAGTCCTCCTCTCCCACCGCACCAGCGGCCACCACCACCACCACTATCGTTGGCGACCACTCCCTTGTCGCGAGCCCGGCGAGGCGGCGAGAGGAGCAGAGGAGCGCGCCACGCCGCCACCGCCCCCGGCCCGCTCGCCGCAGATCCCCAGGCCGCACGCATTTCCAGCTCGCCGATCTCAACACGATCCCTCAAGTCAAACCCTCGCGCCTCTTTATACCCTCGTCTCCGCGTGCCCCCGAAGCCGCCCTGGATCCAGCGGATCAGGAGGTGGTCAAGCCGTCGCCGCCCGGTCGCATCCGCTACCGCACGCCTTCCTCTCCCGACCTCCTCGTCCCCGCCGACGCCGACGCCGACGCCGACGCCAGGATGCGCCGCTACTCTGCGCTGCCCGGCGGCCGCCCCGAGACGCTCGCTGACCGCGTCCACCGCTACCGCGGCGTGCTGCTCGTCATCCTCGCGCCGCTCGCCCTCGTCTCCCTCGTGCTTCTTCTCATGCCGCGCTCGCCCGCCGCCGGCAGGAGGTGGGGCCGCGTGGACAGCACCGTCGGGCCCAAGAAGTACGCCGTCATATTCGACGCCGGGAGCTCCGGTAGCCGCGTCCACGTCTTCTGCTTCGACGCCAACCTTGATCTGGTCCACATTGGCGACGATATCGAGCTCTTCGTCCAGGTGAACGAGCGATCCATCCACACATTAGATCTGGATCTGATCTTATGATCTCAATCCTACTGTCCTCTTTCTTTGCAGAAAAAGCCAGGACTTAGCGCGTACGCCAACGACCCGCAGGATGCCGCCAAATCGATCGTCTCTCTCCTTGAGGATGCCAAACGAGTAGTTCCCGCGGAATTGCGCGACCAGACGCCTGTCAGAGTTGGGGTGAGTGCTACTACAACACCGGTACAGTTTGTCACTGATGCTTAGTGATGTTCTAAGGCTCTAAGCTACATAGTTCATACACAGGCCACCGCTGGGCTAAGAGCATTGGGAACAGAAAAGTCCGAGCAGATTTTGCAAGCGGTAATTTTTGCTAGCTATTTCACTCTTCTATTCAATGGAGAACACAGCATGCTTTGATTAATTGTTGTTTGTTCGTTCACGTAATTGCAAATTTGCATTGGTTGTCACTGAATACACGTGCAGGTTAGGGATCTTCTCCGCGAGAAGAGTTCATTCAAAAACCAACCAGATTGGGTTACAGTTCTTGATGGAACTCAGGAAGGCGCATATGAATGGGTATAATTCTGTCTTGATTTATCCATATGCTCCAAAACATTACTTTGTGCCCCCTGATTCTTAGAAGTAACTGTCATTTATTATAATAACAGCATTAGTTAGTGTATCTGCATATCTCCTGCATGATGATTGTTGTTGTTTTTTGTTGAGCAACATTTCTGCTAGTTTTCTTAGAGTTAACATCTGCCAGCTTCAAAGATGTTTTTTTTTTGTCTAAGCTAGAGCGCAAACTAATATATACATTCATGAATGAAAAGGTAGAATTTTGGTTTTTGCCACTCCTAGTTTTGAAAAGATGTTTTTGCAATTGATTTAGTCAAAAATCAATTTCTTTTTTACCATTGTACTTTGCTCCAGTGGTAAAAACAAAATTCTGGCGATGAAAATTAAATACTGAAATTAAAAGTGGTAGAAACAATATTCTCCCTAAAAATAGATGCAATTCATCTGAGTCCAGTAAAATAAGGCGAGTAGAAATGTAGAATTAATAGAGGGCATGTGGTTCACTGTTCCCACAGTTATACACTTCAGAGTGTTTAGGATCTGTTCCATAGCTGGTGATTTTCTGTTTAGCTTTTAGTCCAGGAACAGATAACAAGTGTTGCTCTTCTTTATTCATATAGGTTACCATCAATTATCTGTTGGGAAAATTGGGAAAGACTTTCGCAGACACAGTTGGAGTGGTTGATCTTGGAGGTGGATCTGTGCAAATGGCATATGCAATTGCAGAGAACGATGCAGGGAAGGCTCCTAAACCATCAGAGGGTGAAGATTCATATGTGAAGAAGCTGTTTCTCAAAGGAACAACATATTATCTTTATGTTCACAGGTCAGTGTTAAAAAATGTTGAGCTTTATGATGTTGCTTCATTTTTGCACAAAAGTTGCCCTGTTGATTTAAAACATCTCCCAATGGGGTATTGAGGTGTCCATTGCAACAATCTTCAAACTGATCCATTTCAGCATCTGAAGGCGTATTGTCATCCATATTTCATATGTCTGCCTGTTTGGATTCTCTTTTTGTTAATTTTTTTTGCCTATTTGGATTCATAGGTTATATTATTTGCTAAACAGATAGTTGTTTTATGTCTCTAAGATGCTGTCACGTGTTGACAAATACAAAGATAGCTTACAACATAATGACTTAATGCAAGTTTGAGAAATTTAAGGTCAAACCAAACATACGGGCACTTTGCCTGTAAAGATGCACCCTAAATATGTTGTGGTAGTCTCTGCAAGGTCTAACAGCAAACACATAATCTGACATAAATCCGTGCACTCGTACTCTATTTCTTTTTTAGTATTAGCTGTAGAAAATGACATCACATTAAATTTGAATTCTTTGAACCACACATCTAACTATGAACATTTCTTCCCAGCTATCTGCACTATGGGCTGCTGGCTGCTAGGGCAGAGATCTTAAAAGCTGGCAACAGCAAAGGTTACAGCTACTGTACATTAGAGGGGCATCAAGGTATTGCTGTGAACTTCTACCTTATTGTTCTGCCACCGTATATTTATTTGGGCAGTATAGCCTTAAACTATCTGCCAATTAACATAAGTTTGTCCCTAAAACTCCAAACCTTGGCACCCTTCTGCCTTTTTTGGTTCAGAAAGGGGGCTAATGTTTATAGTTTGACATAACCAGATTTAAATGTGAAGGGTACCCTCAAATTAATTATATTGCTTATCAATCTAGGAAACAAGCTATTTGTAGCTTGCTGGTTTCCTTGATTTTCTTGCCAACTTATCTGTATTCAATTAGAATTTTTTGTACTGCTGTGTATAATTATCCTCATCAAAACACATAATCAATCTGTGACAATAGTTGGGTATGCAAATTTCATTTCTATTTTAGTAAGGTATTTTCGTTCCAATTGTGTTGTGATTGCAGGGCAATACAAATATGGCGGCGATACATTTGAAGCGTCTGCTTCATCATCTGGTGCTAGTTATTCAAAATGTAGGGCTAATGCAGTGAAAGCTCTTAAAGTAGATGAAGCATGCACTCACATGAAATGTTCTTTTGGTGGCATTTGGAATGGCGGCGGAGGTGCTGGACAGAAGAATCTGTTTGTGGCATCATTCTTCTTCGATAGGGCAGCTGAGGTAAGGCTATTCAACAACTGAAGTTAGATTCCACTTGTGTGCTCTTTTTATCATGATGCACAAATAACCACTCCCTGGTCTCTGCTCACTGCTCAGGCCGGATTTGTGAATCCAAATGCAGCTGTGGCTAAGGTTAAACCCTCAGATTTTGAGAAGGCTGCCAAGCGTGCGTGTAAGTTGAACGTGAGGGACGCCCAAGCTGCCTATCCTGATGTCCGAAAGGGAAACATTCCATATATCTGCATGGATCTCGTTTACCAGTACACGTTACTTGTGGATGGATTTGGTATGTCTCAGTAAAAAAAAAGAAAGTAGATGCAGTCAATCAGAACACATGTTTTGTGCAAATATGTGATTAGTTTTGCTTGCTTGCTCCCTCGTAGGTGTTGGTTCCAACCAAGAGATGACATTGGTAAAGAAAGTCCCTTACAGCAACGCGTTTGTGGAAGCAGCATGGCCACTTGGAAGTGCCATCGAGGTTGCATCTTCGTAGATAGCACAGGATTAACCTAACCAGAGGAGGGCGTCGTCGCCGTAAAATTCTTGGATTTGGAGGGTATTCGCTTGATCGGTGCTGCACACACCTGGAGACTGGAGTGACCATTTTGTTACCCAAGTCGATTGATTTAGCCTGCTGTTCTATATAATAATATAGCATTATATATAGCCTGATAAATGAATGAATGATACACAAGGACCTGCCAATGGGCATTGCAAGAGCTGTATACAATTTTTTATTTTTTTGTACCATTGGAAGCAACAGGAGAGCCTGTCATTTTTGTTGACCTGCAGTGATGCTCATTAACACACTAATCAAACTAAGGCCCAAGCACTGTTTGTATAGCTGCAAATCATCTGTTCATCTCTAAAAGAATAAACCTTTTAAGCTACTTTATTTTACCAGTCAACCTCGAGATTCAGCGTGCCCTGAACAATCTTGATTCTCCTGTTTCATTTGTCAGTGCAGCTAATTATTGGCTTGGCTTTGTCCTAAATCCAGCTCTGATGCATATACCGATGTACGTGATCATTAGTATCGCAAGTCCTTTTCCATAATAAATTAAAGAAAGCATACATGGAAAATCTGTTCACCTAGTGATCTCATGTGAGCGAGTGCACTGAACACAGACAAGTAGCAAGCTAAGAAACGAATCCGTCCAACTTTACACCGTAACAATGCATGGCCTCGGGTGAATAGCGTAGCGTGCAGTTCTTCATTTGCATCTACGACCACATCCAGACAAGCTAGCACCGCTATATTGTTCGTCAATACCGTCAATACCGTAAAATTAACGATGAAAATTCTGATACCTCTTGATATTTCTCCAATGATCGTAAAAAATTTCTCTTCTTTCGTACATACGAGTTCCACATGTAAAAAATTTGAGTGATTTTACCATCTTAAAAAGATAGCAGAATTTTTAGAATTTTCAGTTAATTTTGGTACCTCCTAAATTAACAATAAAATTCTGACACATCCTCAAAAATTGTAAAAATTTTGGAAACTTTCAAGTTTACCGTATTTCAAACATGTGGAAGATCGAACACCTACAAATACTCAAATAGGATAGTTTTTCTTTACTGAAAGAAATAGCAAATAATGGGAGCTAATTAATTTATGGATATGGCGCCGGGTACGTTGAATCTTGATGTAAAAGTCGACCATCATATCAGTATTCAATCATACAGTGGTGTCTTAAATTCTTCATGTCACAATCTAAACTGGACGCAGCGAACAGTACGTGGTTGTATATATGGATCACTGATGAACAATTAATTATATTAGTATACCATATAACTACTCTACTACGTACTGACATTAACTAGCGATCCTGCTGGTGTCCAGGTGATCTGATCGAGCAACGTACGATGATTACCAAATCAATTATTTAGATGGAAATTAATTAACATGCGTGTACGTGCAGTGGCGCCAGTGAAAATAATGCATGCTCTACAGGATAAACACCACGTTGTTATCGATCGATCTCTCCCATTAAAGTTTCTTCTTTTTCTCGTCGATCTATCTCCTGAACTTATAATTCAGAGTATACTGCTATCTACTTCACTTTATCTGCTTTCCTAGCTAAGAGATCAAAAGGTTTTCAAAGTGCGTGTCACGCACAATTATTAAAAGGTGGCCATGCATGGTTCATCTTTCGATCGAGCGATCTAAATTGACCGCCTGTGTCAATGACATGTCTGCAGTTCTAAACCGTTTTCAATTCTTTTTTAAAAAGAAAAGAAAAGAAAAGTGATAACATTGGAAAATATGTTTGCCTTACTTGCACACGTACGTGTTTTGTTTTGCACTTAAAATCGTGTGTTACTGATCGATCAGTTCGTTTGTTCTTATCATCTTTGGATCCGGTAGTAGTACGTGTTGATTTTCCTTTGCTTAATTGTCAGCGTTGTCCTACTCTCTTCTTCTTCCTTTTCTCGGAGCTCCTCTCTCTTTTTTTTCCATGTTCCTTATTGCTAAAATAATGTAGTGTTAATTTTGATACATATACTAAAATTAACACACAAAAATTTGGTACCGGCTAACTCTTCGAAGGCTATAAAATCTTCATAAATGAATCAATAATTCAATATGCATATACTACCGTATGTTCCAAAATATATAAACTATCCATATTTTTAGAAAAAATAGTACTTATATTTTTTGATTAATAATTAATCTAAAAATATTTATGTTCATGTTTAGGTATGTCATATAGTTAGATTGATAGACCGGCCGTTCATTAATGTAGAGCTGCAGAAACTGCGAGTTGCATTGCAGTGGCGACTACAACGAAGTGATCGACGACGACAATGCAAATCAAGCTATCGAAATCTTTTCCGTTGAGTGCAACAGCAATTCACTTTGGACTTGGAGCGTGCCGTCGCAAGCTACCTGCCTGTCAAAGCAAGCAGAAATGAAAATCATATCATGCATATCCTCCACAAAAATTAAAGATAAAACACCACTTGTCTTTTAACTTCTTTGTTCTCTCAGCTGATGATATGATTCTCAACGACATCTAGGGTTTTCTCTGTAGATCACCAGTTATTTTACCGCATGAACGTAACACGCCATTTCAGAGCTAGCACGCATACAGATGTATGCAGACTGTAGAGAGAGAGAGACGACCCGTACAAGAAGAGGCAAAGCTTGTACCGGCCTTGCTTGCACGTGTGGAGAAGGGCACACGCACGCACGTATGCACTCGGTCCTGTATAATTCTACAAGCTAGCTAGGTAGCGAGCTAGCTGAAGCTGCTTGCTTGTCCTGATCGTCTTGTAAACTCCATTGGCAGCTCCAACCTTATTACCTACTTCCTTTGACTCAATGCACGTCGATTTTTGCATGCACGAGCACATGCACAGATGATACACTGAAGTTCAGTGGCCTGCCGCGAAAAGCAGAAATGGAGAGGCCGGAAAAGGTAGCTAGCTCGATCAACGACCCAATGATACATGATATATAAATATTAAGGACGCCTGCAGTACTAACAGATCGAGTATTCCTCCTCATCAGTTCTCTGACTCTGACAGTGCGCTAGTATTGTTCAGAGATTCAGTTTTGCCGTTT
The DNA here is from genome assembly GCA_019279435.1 of Zizania palustris. NCBI lineage: Eukaryota > Viridiplantae > Streptophyta > Magnoliopsida > Poales > Poaceae > Zizania > Zizania palustris. The sequence continues at coordinate 68,932,719 of JAAALK010000079.1, read as the reverse complement.
TTATTCTCCGAATAAATACGAGTATCCTTAACTTGTATATATATTTTCCCTTCAGCTCGTGACACTTAGGGTTCTAGCTGATACGCCAGGTCATGAATTCAGTATTCGAGACGACACATCGTCCATATTAATACAAGATGTCATACCTCCTTTAAAAAAGAAAAAGAAAAGAGAAGGAAGTGCATTATGGTCTTCGTCACATCCAAACGGCTTTCCTCATATAATTGAACTCACATATATCCACATATCTATCCGTTCAATTTTATTCTCATCCATGATCCATCTCGTCAGCAACAGCAATTATCCATTTCTTTTTGCCTCTTATTATCGTAGATGCACCAACAAAAGAACAGAAAGCTAGCTAGGAAATAATGGATGGGACTATCGGCTTGCTGATCAATTTAATTTACTGGTCATCTACATGGATGGATGGATGGAACATGGATGATTCGTCTCTGAGAGACGACGAACCGATATCTGAGAGGTAGATCGGGCTAACGGACGTCGATGTCGCCGTCGTCGTGGTCTGCGTCGCGATGGAGGATGACAATGCAAGATCGAGCGAGCTGAGCTGTAGAGTGTAGGTCGATATGATGGACACGTACAGATGGCGGCGTGCGCACGGCGACGCGTGTGGCGATCGGACAGGGACAAGGCGTGCGGCGATCGGCTAACCGCGCGAGCTCAGCTCAGCGCCCAAGTTAAAATTAAGCAGGCGTCGCGACGGCGACGTCCATGCGAGCATGCTCTGCACCTTGCCTCGCTATCTATATATCGATCATTCACGCGCCCCGGCCGGAATAAACGGATCGATCGTGGAGCTAGCTAGCTACTATATACCTTCTGAATGACGCTGTTAACTTAATTTAATTACAACGAACGCGTTATCTCCATTTACACACACGAGGAATTTTACCGTACTTGATACTAAAGAGATATTAAATCTAATACGTTAATCTCAAAAAATAATATCTCTAATTTTAGTACAATATAAAAGAACACTCTCATAAATCCACGTAAAAAAGTACAAAGAAACTGGCTAACCAGGATGAAGTGTGGCTTGACTGACGACGTCCGGTAAGACAAGGCGGCCAAACTGCATGGCGGCGTGGCCTAGGTGACGGGATATAGAGCGGGAGCAGCGTGGCCCGACGGTGGGGCGATGGTAGCGACACTCAGTGACAGAACCACTCCATTTTTTCCAATCAAACCTATACTAAATCAACGATTAGATTTGATTTAATACCTCCTGTTATCTTATAATTGATGATAATAACTCATTAAGTATAACAAAACTTCTTATTATATTTATATAATGGCCAAATACATGTACATGTTCCTCGTTGATGCTGTCTACGCCCCCTTTGCTTAGATCGTAGTATTTGACCTAATTGTGATAGAGGTGACCCCCTGTTTTAGTTTTATACCACCAGTAAGATTGCCTTATTTTAATTAAACAAATGGCATGTATATATGATTAATTGTTTTATTATTATAACCGTTTTCCAAAGGATGATGCTTTAGATATAGACATAGTGTTAAATATACATATTTTATGTTTTTCAATTTATAATTATGAAAATCATTAATATATATATAAACGAAAATAAATTTCTATGATACATCTATTAATATTTTTAATTTATTTATAATTTCTGGTTTTGAGGTTTAATTTGATTTAGAACGGATATAGTATTTTGTATTTACGTAGCTTTATTGTTTTTCCTTTATAACTCGTTTACCTTCGTATTAATTAACGCAAAATATATATATATATATATATCGATAGATGCTAGCATTATATTGATTAATTTTCAGGCGTGTTTGGTGTTGCCAAATTAATTTTCAGGCATGTGCAAGTAAGTGTCGGCTAGACTTAAATCTCAGCCAGCTTAATTAGGTCAGACCACGACGACCATGTACTGCTGCTTAAGTTCCACAATTCAGATTTTGGCCTTTCGATCGATAAGGACTAGTGTTTCTTAATCAGAACACAGAAAAACTTGCTTTAATCGTAGCAATCACCGAAAAGAATTGAAGTGATCGATAGCTTGACTGAATTATTGCGTTAACAAATATATGCGAGAAAAGAATAGCTCCATTAGTTACCAGACTTTTTACATGCATGAACATGTTACAATTAATTAATAAGAAGATGCTCATTTTATCTATCTATCTAGCTATCTGTGTATACATGAATCGCTGCATCTGATAGCGACTTAGCGAGGGAAGTAGTGAACAGTATGAGATATGACATGAGGAGGAGATTGATGAGCAGTGTGAGGACGGATATTAGCTAGCTAGAGCTAATTAAGCTGTAGCGAGCTGCAGACAGCAGACGGCCGGGCAGAGGATGGAGGTGGCGTGGATTGCGTTGGCCGGTGACGCCATGCCGAGACACGCCGGACGCGAGGAAGAACGAGTCGTTCCACTTGTGCCCCCGGATGAGCCCCGGAATTGCACGGTTGCCACTGTGCCAACCGGGCCACGTCACGCTAATGGACAAGCCGCGCCGAGCATATAAGCGGCACGTGTCCCTCCGCTGATTTCAATCCTTTCGTCTTGTTAGCTTCCGATCCCTCGTTGATCATTACCCGGTTCATCCACCGATCGAGCGAGCGAGCTAGCTACAGTAATTGATTGCTACTGTATATATTAATTCTCTGGCCGGATTTCTGGGAGGATTCGACAGCTCGATTAATCGGTGATATCGATCAGCATGTCGTCGGCGACGTCGCTGCCGCCGGGCTTCCGGTTCCACCCGACGGACGAGGAGCTGATCCTGCACTACCTGCGCAACCGCGCCGCCGCCACGCAGTGCCCCGTGCCCATCATCGCCGACGTCGACATCTACAAGTTCGATCCATGGGACCTCCCATGTAAGCTAGCTAGCTCTCTGCTTATTCAATTAGCTACTAGTTCTTCGCGAGCGTGCAGTAATTCAGATTGGATTAATTATATAATCGATGTGATGCAGCCATGGCCGTGTATGGGGAGAGCGAGTGGTACTTCTTCAGCCCACGAGACCGCAAATACCCCAATGGCATCCGGCCGAACCGCGCCGCCGGCTCCGGCTACTGGAAGGCCACCGGCACCGACAAGCCCATCCACGACAGCGTCACCGGCGAGAGTGTCGGAGTCAAGAAGGCGCTCGTCTTCTACCGTGGCCGCCCACCCAAAGGCATCAAGACCAGCTGGATCATGCACGAGTACCGCCTCGCCGCCGACCCGCTCGCCGCAGCCGCCGCCTACAAGCCCTCCTCCTCCTCCTGCCGGTTCCGCAACTTCTCCATGAGGGTACACTAGCTGCTTATTTCTTCGTTTAGTTACATCCATGCATCATTCCGTTAGTGTCATGCCAGTTGCATGCATGCCCTCTCTCTCTCTCTCTCTCTCTCTCTCTCTCTCTCTCTCTCTCTCTCTCTCTCTCTCTCTCTCTCTCTCTCTCTCTCTCTCTCTCTCTCTCTCTCTCTCTCTCTCTCGCCTAGCTAGCTTGTTGCACCACCACCACTTGAGCCATCGAGCAGTTACGGTATCATCTCATTTCTGACACGTGTGATGATGTTCTGGTTGGATTGATGCATGCTATTCTTTTTTAATGAACTAAATAAACTAATTAAAGCATCAACCGATGAGAAGTTGAGAACGCAGTTAGTATCACATCAGTACAAGACGAAACCGTGAATGATACGTAACAGATGCGTCCCTTTCAATCTCTGTTACTTTGTTTCGAGCTAGCTACACATCGAGATGCATTAGTGGTAGTGGATGCCTGGTCCTAGCGTCATATTTGCATGGATGCGTGCTTCTTGATTAATTTGTCAGTTTTGTAGCTTTTGACAGTGATATGGATGATAGCTACTGACATTTCTGTGATCGATCGATCTGCTTGCAGCTCGACGACTGGGTGCTGTGCCGGATATACAAGAAGACCGGCCAGGCGTCGCCGATGGTGCCGCCGCTCGCCGCCGACTACGACCACGACGAGACGTCCGGAGTCTCTGACGACGTCTGTTTCTACGTCACGCCGCCCAGCAGCACCCTCATCCCTAGTCTCCCCAAGATCCCCTCCATTTCCGAGCTCTTCGACGTGGACGCGCTCGCCCAGATCTTCGGCGTCGCCGACGAACCGGCCGTGCACGAGGATCACGCCGGCGCCACTACTCATCTCGCCGTCCACCCCTCCCTGAACCAAATCCTGGCCGTCGGGGACAACGTGCATGTGGACTGCTACTCGTCGTCGACGACGTCCCCGGCCGCCGGCGGCAAGCGCAAGGACAGCCTGGGACTGGGAGAACGCGCTAGCCACCCTCCGGCCAAGAGGCTGAACGGCTCGTGCCTCGACGCGTCGCCGTCCGTGAGCGGCTTGCAAGCGGCGGCGGCGTCAGTCCTAGCCGGCCTGAACCATCAGATGCTTCCTCACTTATTCTGACTTAAAAATTCTAACTTGGACAGAGAAAGCCTATCAAATTATATTCACCGACGCTGCATTATATCCAGTTAGTTATATGCAGAACAATAATATAATATTGTAGCCAATTGATATAGTACTATTTAATACTGAACAAGATATGAAAGCAATGAACTGAAGCTCTGCTCTGAGAATTGGTACTCTGTGTGTGTTACTTGTGGGCTGAACTCTGAAGTAGATGGGTGTGTATTGTAATTGGGATGTCAATATGTTCAGTTTTGAGTAGTATACCTTTCATCTTTGACAGTTTCAATTTAGCAAAGAAGTTGTTTCCAAGTTGAATGTAGCCTAGGCATCAGATGAAAAGGATGGGATTTGATCAGGGCCATATAAGGAGGAAGAGATTTACTGGAAACATACTCTTTGAGGGAATGAAAAGATTTATTTACTCTGAAAGCGAAGTCTGAAGAAGAGTTCAACTTATATTTAACCAGCTGGTTGAAAGCTTGTACGTACATGCGTGCCTACCACGTAACTAATGGAAAAGATGTTTTTTTTTAAAAAAAAATCAAATCTATATGGCTATTTGAAAAATTTGCAAAACTAGTATGCGGTCGGTTGACTAACAAACGACTCATAGGCGAGTCAGCTCTTGATCAGCAAACTGCTGTCACGTCGGCAGGAATCGACCGACTACCTGCTCACGCAAGTGCAACGGCTATTTTTCTGATTGACTGGTGCCACGTGGCGTCAGTCGACCGTTCAACCACCGATTGCCCCCAGTCGGCCTTTGGACCCTGACTGACAGTAGTAACATTTGGCTAAGTTTTAGGTTTTATAGTTTTTTGCCAACTATATATAGCAACCGCAACCAAATCTCTACACACATCACTGATAAAGCTCACCTCAGTCAAGTCAGCGGTTGAACGGACGACTGGCGTCACATGGCACCAGTCGGTCAGACAAATAGTCATTGCACCTGCGTAGCAGGGAGTCAGCTGACCAAGGGCCGACAGGGCAGCCGACTCCTATTGACGTGGCAGCAGTCTGCTGACCAAGAGCCGACTCGCCTGTTGGTCGACCAACCGCACACTAGTTTTGCAATATTTTCAAACGGTCGTACATATCTGATTTGATTTTTTTAAAAAATAATATTTAAAAAAAATCGGTAAAGACGACCATCCGCATTTCAGTGCAGGTTCATGTGTATATTCCGATGTAGTTGCTGGAATTTTAAGGTCTTGGTGTAGGCTCAATGATCAAAAGGCAAGCCATTGTTCTCTCTTAAAGGCCGCCAATTTCATCCATGGGCCATAAATGCCCCTTTTGGCCTTTCATTCTGTCTCGTTCCGAAATCTCACAGAGAGGCACATCAACTTAACAAAGATAAGGACTAAAAATGAAGTTGCTGGTTCTGATGGATTGCGACTCATGTTTTTCTTTCCTCTAACGTAGAGAGAGGCCGTCGTCGATCGATGCTTCGACCGTCTCGTTCTCCAAGTGTTCAGTGCGGAGTAAATCAAGCTTGCTGTCAGCAGATCAGCTACTGCAGCCACTACATAACCTGTTGTTATTTTTTTCAGTCTTCCGGGAGAGGCAGTCAGCATGGCAGGATAGATGCGTGTTGATGGGATTTGCCGAGAGAGGCTCTGTACGCCGATATCATCAGGCCGAAAAAATAATGTAATACGATCGAAGCATCTTGTGGAACTGATGAAGACTGCAAAATTGCTACCAGGAGTTGTTGATCTACTATATATTGACACCTTGTCATGCTGAGCAGCAAACCTACATGCCTGCGTATTAGAGCAAGGCTAATAATATAATCGGCTGCTAGCTTGTAGCTCACCTTTTAGCCTAAGCTGGCTCACAAAATTTCTTGGTTCTTGTGTCTAAGCTGGCTACAAGCTTACAACCTGCTTATCTCTCTCTTCCACCTCAACATTTAGCATGTTTATAACTTACTTACAGCCTGTTATTATACTTGCTCTTACTTGGCCAAAACCATATGTACGGTCCAGTTAGACGCTAGGCTGCCAATATATCCAGTCAACGTGGTTGGTCCGTCGGAAGAAATCGGAATCACAATATCGTACGGCTACCGATTCACCAAATGCAATTACTCCCTTTAATGGCGGGAGGGACAACCTACACGTCGTACTAGCAATTAAGTGCGGGGTCATTTACATGACAGATTTCACCGGACTTAGGCTCTATTTGTGAACACATTTTTTGGAAAGTATTTTAAAAACTATACTATATCTATCTATGACAATATAAGAGTATTGGAAAAAAGAGTTTCGTATCAAAGTTTTCAATATTGTAGATTGAGTACAGTATTTTTAATACTACAGTTTATTTTACAAAGATTTCAGATAAAGTTGTCAAACACCTTTCAGTATATAATATCGTTGCTTCCAAAACTACAAAAATTTTTGTTTGGAAACAGATTCTTAGTCCCTAAGTTTATAAAGTATCAGTAAGTAATGGCAGAACAAGCCGAAATCGTATCGGACCTGCACCGAACGTTACCGCGAGCTCTCCCATGCTTTCCACGCTTATGTTTCTACCCGGACAATACTCCAAACATTCACATGCTCCAACTTGGATTTCTTTTTGTTGGTAAGCGATTTGATTAAGCGTTGCAGTGTGCAAAAGGCACGCGTTGATAATGAGCGTGGAAAACTGGAATGTTCTTGGGCAGGCGCTGGCGCTGGCGCTGCGTGAGATGCAACTTGGCAGCTAAGATTCTTATCGGCTTACAACTTGTGCTCCTTTAGCATGCAGTCCGGGTACAGGTATCGATCCCAGTAGAGATGTGCTCATTCGCAAAGTGAAAGTGAGCTTGTTTCTTGTGCATCACAAGCCTGACAACCCAACGGAACGGAACGTCCAAACCGATCGCGTCATGTCATATATATCTTGGTTAATTTTTATGGAAAAAGGAGTCGCGTACGATTGCCGCGTCGGCACAACGCTTCCATCCGAGGCCACTCTATAAAGCGAGATGCCCGCGCCTCTATAAAGCTAGCGGCGGCCTTTGGGTGGCACCTCTCCTCACATCAGACTCGAGCAAAGCAGAGCCGAGCGGAGCGGAGCAGAGCGGCGAAGATGTTCGGGCTCGGGCACCACCACCACCAGCCGGCGGCGGCGCCGGTCGACCCCAACCAGATCTTCAAGATCTTCTGCCGCGCCGGCGAGAACTACTGCCTCACAGTCCGCGACGGCAGCGTCGTGCTTGCTCCCATCAACCCCAAGGACGAGCACCAGGTTTGTCCACTATTCCCTTTCATTGCCGCCGACCTAGTTGATCCGTAACGAAGATGTGATGACGACGACGACGACTGTGTGCGTGTGATGCAGCACTGGTTCAAGGACATGCGCTTCAGCACCAAGGTGAAGGACGAGGAGGGCATGCCGGCGTTCGCGCTTGTCAACAAGGCCACGGGTCTCGCCATCAAGCACTCGCTCGGCCAGTCCCACCCGGTAATAACTGGAAGCTAGATTTTGCTAGCAGTGGGTGTGGATATGATCATGGATGGATGGTGAGTTGGTGACTTCGATTTGTGCATTTCGGCCGCGTGTGTGCAGGTGAAGCTGGTGCCGTTCAACCCGGAGTACGAGGACGAGTCGGTGCTGTGGACGGAGAGCAAGGACGTCGGCAAGGGCTTCCGCTGCATCCGCATGGTCAACAACACCCGCCTCAACTTCGATGCCTTCCACGGCGACAAGGCCCACGGCGGCGTGCGCGATGGCACCACCGTCGTGATGTGGGAGTGGTGCAAGGGGGAGAACCAGAGCTGGAAGATCCTGCCCTGGGGCCCCGAGGCGCACGCTTCCTCTCCCGGCGCCGGCACCGTCTGCACCATCGGCGGCGCCCCTGTGCACACCGTGCGCGTCTTCTGCGCCGCCGGCGAGGACTACTGCCTCACCGTCCGCAACGGCACCGCCTGCCTCGCACCCAAGAACCCCAGGGACGACTACCAGGTACCCCCAAACACCCTACTTACTCGATCTACTAGCTTATTGGGTTTGCTTGACCTTGATGCTTGATATATCCATGTGCAGCACTGGATCAAGGACATGAGGCACGGCACCAAGGTGAGGGACGAGGAAGGGTTCCCGGCATTCGCTCTGGTGAACAAGGTCACCGGCGAAGCCATCAAGCACTCCACCGGACAGGGCCATCCGGTAAGCCAGCAATCACGCACTCCCATCGATCTCAATCTGCTAAGAAAAACGGCAAGAAATAAATCTGTGATTTTGCTGAGCAGGTGAAGCTGGTGCCCTACAACCCGGAGTACCAGGACGAGTCTGTGCTGTGGACTGAGAGCAAGGACGTCGGCAAGGGCTTTCGCTGCGTCCGCATGGTGAACAACATCTACCTCAACTTCGACGCCTTCCACGGCGACAAGGGCCACGGCGGCGTCCATGACGGCACCGAGATCGTGCTGTGGAAGTGGTGCGAGGGTGACAACCAGCGCTGGAAGATCCTCCCCTGGTGTAAGTTAAGCTGTAATTAATCTTGAAACACGAAATGCACAATGCCACACACTGATTGACGGATGCTTGCGTGTGCAGAGATGAGGTATGATCTACCCGCAGTGCAGCTGCGTTTCCAGTCGTCGTCGCCTGCTGCTGCCTGCTGCTACCTAATAATGCTAGCTGCTATCGAAATAAAGAGTATTGGCATGGCAAGGCAATGGTGTGTGCCTGCCAAGTCAGTCTATGTGTCCCTTGGTGAGCCAGCGTCGTCCATCGAATGATCGGAGTGAGTGGTGTTGAGGAGCAGGGGGCCCTGATTCTGAAATCTATCAGCTATCTTGTCGATTTCTACTGCTATGCTGGCCACTGTACTCTGTACTTCCCTATGTCCGGTGAATGAATTATGAATGGCTCACTTGTCTGGACTTTGCCACTGTGAATCTGTGACGCTGCTGAAAAATGGAATGCCGTTGTACTGTATTTCATAAAACATTTAGTTTTCCAGCAAAAAAATGGGGGGATATCTACTGGACCAGCATAATAAATATTCGAGCCCATTTATTGTGATTTTGACTGGGGCGGCCACATCATAGTTGGGCCGTCAGCAAAGCGATTGATGTGCCGGCCTTTTAATTGCATGGTTGGTCTTGTTACGCAGCAGCAGTTGCATGCAGACATGCAGTACGTGATAGAGCCGAGCCACTACTTTTGCACAGCGTCAGCGACTATATATATAATTACAGTATAAACCAAAGCTGATGCCTTTACAAATTACAAGCCGGAGGTGCTGTGGCCTGTGGACGACGTCCGCTGCAGCCGCCCGCGTGGTCAACTTGGACGTCTTGCAGTTCCACGGCGACAGGTAGCATGGGCCATGGCGGCGCCGAGATTGCGAGGTTCTTATGGGCTTGGGCTATAACTATGTCCTTTCCTTGCCTCCTTGGCCCGAGTTGATATGATGCACATGCACCCACCACCCAGCACTAGCAAGCACAAGACCCTTCCTCAATCCTCACCGCTAGTCTCCTCTGTTTATTAAGATTGAAGCATCTTGCAGCAGATTGCGTCGCTGCTTCCTTACTTGTTATCTTCTCCCACAAATCATGCATATACTTGATCTCCTTGGTTCGTGTCCTCACTCTTGAGTCTTGAGATAGACTATGGCTATGCTGGCTGCTGCTAGTACGTCCAGCCACTGGATCGATTGCATACAGCTAGGCAGGGGTCAAACACTGAAAACAAGGGCGTCCAATTTGTCTGCAGCTAGCAAGAACATGTACACTGCACGCACGAGCTCGATCGTCCAAACGTAGCGGTCAAACGCAGAATCCATGGTATTACGGGTCATGACCCATGCGTGGTTAGCTTTCTCAGGGCATGCACGCGCCACCGATGAACGTAACGTACTTTCAATTCATGCGCCCATCTGATTAGTACGTTATTAATTTGTTATTGATATGTACGTTGTTGGTGGTATTATATTGGCACTACTGCTGTTTAATTCTGCCAGTGTATGTAGCACGCAGATTTGCAAGCCACAGCTATATATATGCAAATAATGGCTGAAATCACATCATCATGCATATCGATTCTTACGTATATATATATATATATATATATATATATATATATATATATATATATATATAGGCCGGCTACCGACTAAGATCCTTGCTGGAGTAGCGCTAAGCACCATGTTAATCATGCATCCGCACTAATATTGCACTCCCTTCTGACTATACCTTACGTCACGTGTTTTAGAGATTAAATTTTGTGTTAAATATAACAAAACAATACTAATAAAATATATTATTTATCTCTACATTACCCTAAACCATATATATATATATATATATATGGTAGCGCTATTCTACACTAGCTATTCTCCACGGACTACTTTCGGTAGTGGATTTGCTCATTAGAATAGCAATTAAGTACTACTTTTTTCTCAGTAGTAGATTTCTCGGTAGAATAGTTATGCTACACCCGTGGTGTAAAATAACATATATATATATACACGAGAGTATTATTCTACACCACGTGAGTAGAATACTATTCTACACCGATTATTTTCAGTAGTAGATTTTCTCAGCAGAATAACAATAGAATACTATTTTTTCTCAATAGTAGATTTCTCGATAGAATAGTTATTCTACACCCGTGGTGTAAGATATCATATATATATATATATATATGCTCAAACCTGAAACTTTCTATCCTAGCTGGTTCCTTGTTTTTTCGTTTTATATAAGTTTTCACAAAATAAGAAATAATTAATTAGTGTGCATGTATTATGTTTTATCTATATTAAATGTTGTTGCATTATACTTATAGTTAATTAGTTTATACATAGATAAGTATAAAGTAATCTCTTAACTACTAAAACATCACCAATAAGCCTCCAACGACTCTAAACTATAAAAATAAAAAAAAGATTCCTATGGAGTACATTTTTGTACACGAAAAATATAAAATAAGTGCATGAATACTCTCCGTACCAAATAATACTGTGATATTGAGTAATATTATAGTATTATATACTAAAAGGTGTTTGGCAACTCCATCTGAAATTTCTGTAAAGTAAATTGTAGTATTATAAATATTGTACTTAATTTACACTATTGAAAACTTTGGTATGAATCATTTTTTTTCCAAAACTGTGGTATTATAAACTGTGGTATTGTTATGGACATATTATAATGTAGTTTTTAAAATACTATAATTTCAAAAAACTGTGTTCCCAAACCGGACCCTACTTTTTTTTTTGAAAATCGCGTGAAAATGTGATATGAGACAACTCTTTCAGTTGGAGGCGTTTTCACTTTCTGAAAAAGAGACGGCCCTTTTCCCAGCTTCCAATTGCAATTAAAATGATGCCACCTTGCATTAACTCATCCATTTAAAACCAAATCTCAGCAGAAATTAAAACTCAAATCTTAAGATATCGAGTAATATTATAGTATTATATTACTGTGATATTGAGTAATATTATAGTATTATATACTAAAAGGTGTTTGACAACTCCATCTAAAATTTCTGTAAAGTAAATTGTAGTATTATAAATATTGTACTTAATTTACACTATTGAAAACTTTGGTATGAATTATTTTTTTTCCAAAACTGTGGTATTATAAACTGTGGTATTGTCATGGACATATTATAATGTAGTTTTTAAAATACTATAATTTCAAAAAACTGTGTTCCCAAACCGGACTCTACTTTTTTTTTTGAAAATCGCGTGAAAATGTGATATGAGACAACTCTTTCAGTTGGAGGCGTTTTCACTTTCTGAAAAAGAGACGGCCCTTTTCCCAGCTTGCAATTGCAAGAAAAATGATGCCACCTTGCATTAACTCATCCATTTAAAACCAAATCTCGGCAGAAATTAAAACTCAAATCTTAAGATATCGATGTATTTAAATCAACGGCTACCATGCAAAACACGCCAAAACTCGTGATGAATTCCAACCAAATCTGTCAGATACGCGCACGCTTCTCACGGGCCGAGCCGAGGAGAGACGTTGGTGCCCGACGTGTCAGCGAGATGCCCGCGCCTCTATAAAGCGGCGGCCTTTGGGTGGCACCTCTCCTCACATCAGACTCGAGCAGAGCAGAGCCGAGCGGAGCGGAGCGGAGCGGAGCGGAGCGGCGAAGATGTTCGGGCTCGGGCACCACCACCACCAGCCGGCGGCGGCGCCGGTCGACCCCAACCAGATCTTCATGATCTTCTGCCGCGCCGGCGAGAACTACTGCCTCACAGTCCGCGACGGCAGCGTCGTGCTTGCTCCCATCAACCCCAAGGACGAGCACCAGGTTTGTCCACTCTTCCCTTTCATTGCCGCCGACCTAGTTGATCCGTAACGAAGATGTGATGACGACGACGATGACTGTGTGCGTGTGATGCAACACTGGTTCAAGGACATGCGCTTCAGCACCAAGGTGAAGGACGAGGAGGGCATGCCGGCGTTCGCGCTTGTCAACAAGGCCACGGGTCTCGCCATCAAGCACTCGCTCGGCCAGTCCCACCCAGTAATAACTGGAAGCTAGATTTTGCTAGCAGTGGGTGTGGATATGATCATGGATGGATGGTGAGTTGGTGACTTCGATTTGTGCATTTCGGCCGCGTGTGTGCAGGTGAAGCTGGTGCCGTTCAACCCGGAGTACGAGGACGAGTCGGTGCTGTGGACGGAGAGCAAGGACGTCGGCAAGGGCTTCCGCTGCATCCGCATGGTCAACAACACCCGCCTCAACTTCGACGCCTTCCACGGCGACAAGGCCCACGGCGGCGTGCGCGATGGCACCACCGTCGTGATGTGGGAGTGGTGCAAGGGGGAGAACCAGAGCTGGAAGATCCTGCCCTGGGGCCCCGAGGCGCACGCTTCCTCTCCCGGCGCCGGCACCGTCTGCACCATCGGCGGCGCCCCTGTGCACACCGTGCGCGTCTTCTGTGCCGCCGGCGAGGACTACTGCCTCACCGTCCGCAACGGCACCGCCTGCCTCGCACCCAAGAACCCCAGGGACGACTACCAGGTACCCCCAAACACCCTACTTACTCGATCTACTAGCTTATTGGGTTTGCTTGACCTTGATGCTTGATATCTCCATGTGCAGCACTGGATCAAGGACATGAGGCACGGCACCAAGGTGAGGGACGAGGAAGGGTTCCCGGCATTCGCTCTGGTGAACAAGGTCACCGGCGAAGCCATCAAGCACTCCACCGGACAGGGCCATCCGGTAAGCCAGCAATCACGCACTCCCATCGATCTCAATCTGCTAAGAAAAACGGCAAGAAATAAATCTGTGATTTTGCTGAGCAGGTGAAGCTGGTGCCCTACAACCCGGAGTACCAGGACGAGTCTGTGTTGTGGACTGAGAGCAAGGACGTCGGCAAGGGCTTTCGCTGCGTCCGCATGGTGAACAACATCTACCTCAACTTTGACGCCTTCCACGGCGACAAGGGCCACGACGGCGTCCATGACGGCACCGAGATCGTGCTGTGGAAGTGGTGCGAGGGTGACAACCAGCGCTGGAAGATCCTCCCCTGGTGTAAGTTAAGCTGTAATTAATCTTGAAACACGAAATGCACAATGCCACACACTGATTGACGGATGCTTGCGTGTGCAGAGATGAGGTATGATCTACCCGCAGTGCAGCTGCGTTTCCAGTCGTCGTCGCCTGCTGCTGCCTGCTGCTACCTAATAATGCTAGCTGCTATCGAAATAAAGAGTATTGGCATGGCAAGGCAATGGTGTGTGCCTGCCAAGTCAGTCTATGTGTCCCTTGGTGAGCCAGCGTCGTCCATCGAATGATCGGAGTGAGTGGTGTTGAGGAGCAAGGGGCCCTGATTCTGAAATCTATCAGCTATCTTGTCGATTTCTACTGCTATGTTGGCCACTGTACTCTGTACTTCCCTATGTCCGGTGAATGAATTATGAATGGCTCACTTGTCTGGACTTTGCCACTATGGATCTGTGACGCTGCTGAAAAATGGAATGTCGTTGTACTGTATTTCATAAAACATTTAGTTTTCCAGCAAAAAAATGGGGGGATATCTACTGGACCAGCATAATAAATATTCGAGCCCATTTATTGTGATTTTGACTGGGGCGGCCACATCATAGTTGGGCCGTCAGCAAAGCGATTGATGTGCTGGCCTTTTAATTGCATGGTTGGTCTTGTTACGCAGCAGCAGTTGCATGCAGACATGCAGTACGTGATAGAGCCGAGCCACTGCTTTTGCACAGCGTCAGCGACTATATATATAATTACAGTATAAACCAAAGCTGATGCCTTTACAAATTACAAGCCGGAGGTGCTGTGGCCTGTGGACGACGTCCGCTGCAGCCGCCCGCGTGGTCAACTTGGACGTCTTGCAGTTCCACGGCGACAGGTAGCATGGGCCATGGCGGCGCCGAGATTGCGAGGTTCTTATGGGCTTGGGCTATAACTATGTCCTTTCCTTGCCTCCTTGGCCCGAGTTGATATGATGCACATGCACCCACCACCCAGCACTAGCAAGCACAAGACCCTTCCTCAATCCTCACCGCTACTCTCCTCTGTTTATTAAGATTGAAGCATCTTGCAGCAGATTGCGTCGGTGCTTCCTTACTTGTTATCTTCTCCCACAAATCATGCATATACTTGATCTCCTTGGTTCGTGTCCTCACTCTTGAGTCTTGAGATAGACTATGGCTATGCTGGCTGCTGCTAGTACGTCCAGCCACTGGATCGATTGCATACAGCTAGGCAGGGGTCAAACACTAAAAACAAGGGCGTCCAATTTGTCTGCAGCTAGCAAGAACATGTACACTGCACGCACGAGCTCGATCGTCCAAACGTAGCGGTCAAACGCAGAATCCATGGTATTACGGGTCATGACCCATGCGTGGTTAGCTTTCTCAGGGCATGCACGCGCCACCGATGAACGTAACGTACTTTCAATTCATGCGCCCATCTGATTAGTACGTTATTAATTTGTCATTGATATGTACGTTGTTGGTGGTATTATATTGGCACTACTGCTGTTTAATTCTGCCAGTGTATGTAGCACGCAGATTTGCAAGCCACAGCTATATATATGCAAATAATGGCTGAAATCACATCATCATGCATATCGATTCTTACATATATATATATATATATATATATATATATATATAGGCCGGCTACCGACTAAGATCCTTGCTGGAGTAGCGCTAAGCACCATGTTAATCACGCATCCGCACTAATATTGCACTCCCTTCTGACTATACCTTACGTCACGTGTTTTAGAGATTAAATTTTGTGTTAAATATAACAAAACAATACTAATAAAATATATTATTTATCTCTACATTACCCTAAACCATATATATATATATATACATATATATATATATGGTAGCGCTATTCTACACTAGCTATTCTCCACGGACTACTTTCGGTAGTGGATTTGCTCAGTAGAATAGCAATTAAGTACTACTTTTTTCTCAGTAGTAGATTTCTCGGTAGAATAGTTATGCTACACCCGTGGTGTAAAATAACATATATATATATACGAGAGTATTATTCTACACCACGTGAGTAGAATACTATTCTACACCGATTATTTTCAGTAGTAGATTTTCTCAGCAGAATAACAATAGAATACTATTTTTTCTCAATAGTAGATTTCTCGATAGAATAGTTATTCTACACCCGTGGTGTAAGATATCATATATATATATATATATATATATATATGCTCAAACCTGAAACTTTCTATCTTAGCTGGTTCCTTGTTTTTTCGTTTTATATAAGTTTTCACAAAATAAGAAATAATTAATTAGTGTGCATGTATTATGTTTTATCTATATTAAATGTTGTTGCATTATACTTATAGTTAATTAGTTTATACATAGATAAGTATAAAGTAATCTCTTAACTACTAAAACATCACCAATAAGCCTCCAACGACTCTAAACTATAAAAATAAAAAAAAAGAATCCTATGGAGTACATTTTTGTACACGGAAAAATATAAAATAAGTGCATGAATACTCTCCGTACCAAATAATACTGTGATATTGAGTAATATTATAGTATTATATACTAAAAGGTGTTTGGCAACTCCATCTGAAATTTCTGTAAAGTAAATTGTAGTATTATAAATATTGTACTTAATTTACACTATTGAAAACTTTGGTATGAATCATTTTTTTTTCCAAAACTGTGGTATTATAAACTGTGGTATTGTCATGGACATATTATAATGTAGTTTTTAAAATACTATAATTTCAAAAAACTGTGTTCCCAAACCGGACCCTACTTTTTTTTTTGAAAATCGCGTGAAAATGTGATATGAGACAACTCTTTCAGTTGGAGGCGTTTTCACTTTCTGAAAAAGAGACGGCCCTTTTCCCAGCTTGCAATTGCAATTAAAATGATGCCACCTTGCATTAACTCATCCATTTAAAACCAAATCTCAGCAGAAATTAAAACTCAAATCTTAAGATATTGAGTAATATTATAGTATTATATTACTGTGATATTGAGTAATATTATAGTATTATATACTAAAAGGTGTTTGACAACTCCATCTGAAATTTCTGTAAAGTAAATTGTAGTATTATAAATATTGTACTTAATTTACACTATTGAAAACTTTGGTATGAATTATTTTTTTTCCAAAACTGTGGTATTATAAACTGTGGTATTGTCATGGACATATTATAATGTAGTTTTTAAAATACTATAATTTCAAAAAACTGTGTTCCCAAACCGGACTCTACTTTTTTTTTGAAAATCGCGTGAAAATGTGATATGAGACAACTCTTTCAGTTGGAGGCGTTTTCACTTTCTGAAAAAGAGACGGCCCTTTTCCCAGCTTGCAATTGCAAGAAAAATGATGCCACCTTGCATTAACTCATCCATTTAAAACCAAATCTCGGCAGAAATTAAAACTCAAATATTAAGATATCGATGTATTTAAATCAACGGCTACCATGCAAAACACGCCAAAACTCGTGATGAATTCCAACCAAATCTGTCAGATACGCGCACGCTTCTCACGGGCCGAGCCGAGGAGAGACGTTGGTGCCCGACGTGTCAGCGAGATGCCCGCGCCTCTATAAAGCGGCGGCCTTTGGGTGGCACCTCTCCTCACATCAGACTCGAGCAGAGCAGAGCCGAGCGGAGCGGAGCGGAGCGGAGCGGAGCGGCGAAGATGTTCGGGCTCGGGCACCACCACCACCAGCCGGCGGCGGCGCCGGTCGACCCCAACCAGATCTTCATGATCTTCTGCCGCGCCGGCGAGAACTACTGCCTCACAGTCCGCGACGGCAGTGTCGTGCTTGCTCCCATCAACCCCAAGGACGAGCACCAGGTTTGTCCACTCTTCCCTTTCATTGCCGCCGACCTAGTTGATCCGTAACGAAGATGTGATGACGACGACGACGACAGTGTGCGTGTGATGCAGCACTGGTTCAAGGACATGCGCTTCAGCACCAAGGTGAAGGACGAGGAGGGCATGCCGGCGTTCGCGCTTGTCAACAAGGCCACGGGTCTCGCCATCAAGCACTCGCTCGGCCAGTCCCACCCGGTAATAACTGGAAGCTAGATTTTGCTAGCAGTGGGTGTGGATATGATCATGGATGGATGGTGAGTTGGTGACTTCGATTTGTGCATTTCGGCCGCGTGTGTGCAGGTGAAGCTGGTGCCGTTCAACTCGGAGTACGAGGACGAGTCGGTGCTGTGGACGGAGAGCAAGGACGTCGGCAAGGGCTTCCGCTGCATCCGCATGGTCAACAACACCCGCCTCAACTTCGACGCCTTCCACGGCGACAAGGCCCACGGCGGCGTGCGCGATGGCACCACCGTCGTGATGTGGGAGTGGTGCAAGGGGGAGAACCAGAGCTGGAAGATCCTGCCCTGGGGCCCCGAGGCGCACGCTTCCTCTCCCGGCGCCGGCACCGTCTGCACCATCGGCGGCGCCCCTGTGCACACTGTGCGCGTCTTCTGCGCCGCCGGCGAGGACTACTGCCTCACCATCCGCAACGGCACCGCCTGCCTCGCACCCAAGAACCCCAGGGACGACTACCAGGTACCCCCAAACACCCTACTTACTCGATCTACTAGCTTATTGGGTTTGCTTGACCTTGATGCTTGATATCTCCATGTGCAGCACTGGATCAAGGACATGAGGCACGGCACCAAGGTGAGGGACGAGGAAGGGTTCCCGGCATTCGCTCTGGTGAACAAGGTCACCGGCGAAGCCATCAAGCACTCCACCGGACAGGGCCATCCGGTAAGCCAGCAATCACGCACTCCCATCGATCTCAATCTGCTAAGAAAAACAGCAAGAAATAAATCTGTGATTTTGCTGAGCAGGTGAAGCTGGTGCCCTACAACCCGGAGTACCAGGACGAGTCTGTGCTGTGGACTGAGAGCAAGGACGTCGGCAAGGGCTTTCGCTGCGTCCGCATGGTGAACAACATCTACCTCAACTTCGACGCCTTCCACGGCGACAAGGGCCACGGCGGCGTCCATGACGGCACCGAGATCGTGCTGTGGAAGTGGTGCGAGGGTGACAACCAGCGCTGGAAGATCCTCCCCTGGTGTAAGTTAAGCTGTAATTAATCTTGAAACACGAAATGCACAATGCCACACACTGATTGACGGATGCTTGCGTGTGCAGAGATGAGGTATGATCTACCCGCAGTGCAGCTGCGTTTCCAGTCGTCGCCTGCTGCTGCCTGCTGCTGCCTGCTGCTACCTAATAATGCTAGCTGCTATCGAAATAAAGAGTATTGGCATGGCAAGGCAATGGTGTGTGCCTGCCAAGTCAGTCTATGTGTCCCTTGGTGAGCCAGCGTCGTCCATCGAATGATCGGAGTGAGTGGTGTTGAGGAGCAGGGGGCCCTGATTCTGAAATCTATCAGCTATCTTGTCGATTTCTACTGCTATGCTGGCCACTGTACTCTGTACTTCCCTATGTCCGGTGAATGAATTATGAATGGCTCACTTGTCTGGACTTTGCCACTATGGATCTGTGACGCTGCTGAAAAATGGAATGTCGTTGTACTGTATTTCATAAAACATTTAGTTTTCCAGCAAAAAAATGGGGGGATATCTACTGGACCAGCATAATAAATATTCGAGCCCATTTATTGTGATTTTGACTGGGGCGGCCACATCATAGTTGGGCCGTCAGCAAAGCGATTGATGTGCTGGCCTTTTAATTGCATGGTTGGTCTTGTTACGCAGCAGCAGTTGCATGCAGACATGCAGTACGTGATAGAGCCGAGCCACTGCTTTTGCACAGCGTCAGCGACTATATATATAATTACAGTATAAACCAAAGCTGATGCATTTACAAATTACAAGCCGGAGGTGCTGTGGCCTGTGGACGACGTTCGCTGCAGCCGCCCGCGTGGTCAACTTGGACGTCTTGCAGTTCCACGGCGACAGGTAGCATGGGCCATGGCGGCGCCGAGATTGCGAGGTTCTTATGGGCTTGGGCTATAACTATGTCCTTTCCTTGCCTCCTTGGCCCGAGTTGATATGATGCACATGCACCCACCACCCAGCACTAGCAAGCACAAGACCCTTCCTCAATCCTCACCGCTACTCTCCTCTGTTTATTAAGATTGAAGCATCTTGCAGCAGATTGCGTCGGTGCTTCCTTACTTGTTATCTTCTCCCACAAATCATGCATATACTTGATCTCCTTGGTTCGTGTCCTCACTCTTGAGTCTTGAGATAGACTATGGCTATGCTGGCTGCTGCTAGTACGTCCAGCCACTGGATCGATTGCATACAGCTAGGCAGGGGTCAAACACTGAAAACAAGGGCGTCCAATTTGTCTGCAGCTAGCAAGAACATGTACACTGCACGCACGAGCTCGATCGTCCAAACGTAGCGGTCAAACGCAGAATCCATGGTATTACGGGTCATGACCCATGCATGGTTAGCTTTCTCAGGGCATGCACGCGCCACCGATGAACGTAACGTACTTTCAATTCATGCGCCCATCTGATTAGTACGTTATTAATTTGTCATTGATATGTACGTTGTTGGTGGTATTATATTGGCACTACTGCTGTTTAATTCTGCCAGTGTATGTAGCACGCAGATTTGCAAGCCACAGCTATATATATGCAAATAATGGCTGAAATCACATCATCATGCATATCGATTCTTACGTATATATATATATATATATATAGGCCGGCTACCGACTAAGATCCTTGCTGGAGTAGCGCTAAGCACCATGTTAATCACGCATCCGCACTAATATTGAACTCCCTTCTGACTATACCTTACGTCACGTGTTTTAGAGATTAAATTTTGTGTTAAATATAACAAAACAATACTAATAAAATATATTATTTATCTCTACATTACCCTAAACCATATATATATATACATATATATATATGGTAGCGCTATTCTACACTAGCTATTCTCCACGGACTACTTTCGGTAGTGGATTTGCTCAGTAGAATAGCAATTAAGTACTACTTTTTTTTCAGTAGTAGATTTCTCGGTAGAATAGTTATGCTACACACGTGGTGTAAAATAACATATATATATATATATATATATACGAGAGTATTATTCTACACCACGTGAGTAGAATACTATTCTACACCGATTATTTTCAGTAGTAGATTTTCTCAGCAGAATAACAATAGAATACTATTTTTTCTCAATAGTAGATTTCTCGATAGAATAGTTATTCTACACCCGTGGTGTAAGATATATATATATATATATATATATGCTCAAACCTGAAACTTTCTATCTTAGCTGGTTCCTTGTTTTTTCGTTTTATATAAGTTTTCACAAAATAAGAAATAATTAATTAGTGTGCATGTATGATGTTTTATCTATATTAAATGTTGTTGCATTATACTTATAGTTAATTAGTTTATACATAGATAAGTATAAAGTAATCTCTTAACTACTAAAACATCACCAATAAGCCTCCAACGACTCTAAACTATAAAAATAAAAAAAAAGAATCCTATGGAGTACATTTTTGTACACGGAAAAATATAAAATAAGTGCATGAATACTCTCCGTACCAAATAATACTGTGATATTGAGTAATATTATAGTATTATATACTAAAAGGTGTTTGGCAACTCCATCTGAAATTTCTGTAAAGTAAATTGTAGTATTATAAATATTGTACTTAATTTACACTATTGAAAACTTTGGTATGAATCATTTTTTTTTCCAAAACTGTGGTATTATAAACTGTGGTATTGTCATGGACATATTATAATGTAGTTTTTAAAATACTATAATTTCAAAAAAGTGTGTTCCCAAACCGGACCCTACTTTTTTTTTTGAAAATCGCGTGAAAATGTGATATGAGACAACTCTTTCAGTTGGAGGCGTTTTCACTTTCTGAAAAAGAGACGGCCCTTTTCCCAGCTTGCAATTGCAATTAAAATGATGCCACCTTGCATTAACTCATCCATTTAAAACCAAATCTCAGCAGAAATTAAAACTCAAATCTTAAGATATCGAGTAATATTATAGTATTATATTACTGTGATATTGAGTAATATTATAGTATTATATACTAAAAGGTGTTTGACAACTCCATCTGAAATTTCTGTAAAGTAAATTGTAGTATTATAAATATTGTACTTAATTTACACTATTGAAAACTTTGGTATGAATTATTTTTTTCCAAAACTGTGGTATTATAAACTGTGGTATTGTCATGGACATATTATAATGTAGTTTTTAAAATACTATAATTTCAAAAAACTGTGTTCCCAAACCGGACTCTACTTTTTTTTTGAAAATCGCGTGAAAATGTGATATGAGACAACTCTTTCAGTTGGAGGCGTTTTCACTTTCTGAAAAAGAGACGGCCCTTTTCCCAGCTTGCAATTGCAAGAAAAATGATGCCACCTTGCATTAACTCATCCATTTAAAACCAAATCTCGGCAGAAATTAAAACTCAAATCTTAAGATATCGATGTATTTAAATCAACGGCTACCATGCAAAACACGCCAAAACTCGTGATGAATTCCAACCAAATCTTTCAGATACGCGCACGCTTCTCACGGGCCGAGCCGAGGAGAGACGTTGGTGCCCGACGTGTCAGCGAGATGCCCGCGCCTCTATAAAGCGGCGGCCTTTGGGTGGCACCTCTCCTCACATCAGACTCGAGCAGAGCAGAGCCGAGCGGAGCGGAGCGGAGCGGCGAAGATGTTCGAGCTCGGGCACCACCACCACCAGCCGGTGGCGGCGCCGGTCGACCCCAACCAGATCTTCATGATCTTCTGCCGCGCCGGCGAGAACTACTGCCTCACAGTCCGCGACGGCAGCGTCGTGCTTGCTCCCATCAACCCCAAGGACGAGCACCAGGTTTGTCCACTCTTCCCTTTCATTGCCGCCGACCTAGTTGATCCGTAACGAAGATGTGATGACGACGATGACGACTGTGTGCGTGTGATGCAGCACTGGTTCAAGGACATGCGCTTCAGCACCAAGGTGAAGGACGAGGAGGGCATGCCGGCGTTCGCGCTTGTCAACAAGGCCACGGGTCTCGCCATCAAGCACTCGCTCGGCCAGTCCCACCCGGTAATAACTAGAAGCTAGATTTTGCTAGCAGTGGGTGTGGATATGATCATGGATGGATGGTGAGTTGGTGACTTCGATTTGTGCATTTCGGCCGCGTGTGTGCAGGTGAAGCTGGTGCCGTTCAACTCGGAGTACGAGGACGAGTCGGTGCTGTGGACGGAGAGCAAGGACGTCGGCAAGGGCTTCCGCTGCATCCGCATGGTCAACAACACCCGCCTCAACTTCGACGCCTTCCACGGCGACAAGGCCCACGGCGGCGTGCGCGATGGCACCACCGTCGTGATGTGGGAGTGGTGCAAGGGGGAGAACCAGAGCTGGAAGATCCTGCCCTGGGGCCCCGAGGCGCACGCTTCCTCTCCCGGCGCCGGCACCGTCTGCACCATCGGCGGCGCCCCTGTGCACACCGTGCGCGTCTTCTGCGCCGCCGGCGAGGACTACTGCCTCACCGTCCGCAACGGCACCGCCTGCCTCGCACCCAAGAACCCCAGGGACGACTACCAGGTACCCCCAAACACCCTACTTACTCGATCTACTAGCTTATTGGGTTTGCTTGACCTTGATGCTTGATATCTCCATGTGCAGCACTGGATCAAGGACATGAGGCACGGCACCAAGGTGAGGGACGAGGAAGGGTTCCCGGCATTCGCTCTGGTGAACAAGGTCACCGGCGAAGCCATCAAGCACTCCACCGGACAGGGCCATCCGGTAAGCCAGCAATCACGCACTCCCATCGATCTCAATCTGCTAAGAAAAACAGCAAGAAATAAATCTGTGATTTTGCTGAGCAGGTGAAGCTGGTGCCCTACAACCCGGAGTACCAGGACGAGTCTGTGCTGTGGACTGAGAGCAAGGACGTCGGCAAGGGCTTTCGCTGCGTCCGCATGGTGAACAACATCTACCTCAACTTCGACGCCTTCCACGGCGACAAGGGCCACGGCGGCGTCCATGACGGCACCGAGATCGTGCTGTGGAAGTGGTGCGAGGGTGACAACCAGCGCTGGAAGATCCTCCCCTGGTGTAAGTTAAGCTGTAATTAATCTTGAAACACGAAATGCACAATGCCACACACTGATTGACGGATGCTTGCGTGTGCAGAGATGAGGTATGATCTACCCGCAGTGCAGCTGCGTTTCCAGTCGTCGTCGCCTGCTGCTGCCTGCTGCTACCTAATAATGCTAGCTGCTATCGAAATAAAGAGTATTGGCATGGCAAGGCAATGGTGTGTGCCTGCCAAGTCAGTCTATGTGTCCCTTGGTGAGCCAGCGTCGTCCATCGAATGATCGGAGTGAGTGGTGTTGAGGAGCAGGGGGCCCTGATTCTAAAATCTATCAGCTATCTTGTCGATTTCTACTGCTATGCTGGCCACTGTACTCTGTACTTCCCTATGTCCGGTGAATGAATTATGAATGGCTCACTTGTCTGGACTTTGCCACTATGGATCTGTGACGCTGCTGAAAAATGGAATGTCGTTGTACTGTATTTCATAAAACATTTAGTTTTCCAGCAAAAAAATGGGGGGATATCTACTGGACCAGCATAATAAATATTCGAGCCCATTTATTGTGATTTTGACTGGGGCGGCCACATCATAGTTGGGCCGTCAGCAAAGCGATTGATGTGCTGGCCTTTTAATTGCATGGTTGGTCTTGTTACGCAGCAGCAGTTGCATGCAGACATGCAGTACGTGATAGAGCCGAGCCACTGCTTTTGCACAGCGTCAGCGACTATATATATAATTACAGTATAAACCAAAGCTGATGCCTTTACAAATTACAAGCCGGAGGTGTTGTGGCCTGTGGACGACGTCCGCTGCAGCCGCCCGCGTGGTCAACTTGGACGTCTTGCAGTTCCACGGCGACAGGTAGCATGGGCCATGGCGGCGCCGAGATTGCGAGGTTCTTATGGGCTTGGGCTATAACTATGTCCTTTCCTTGCCTCCTTGGCCCGAGTTGATATGATGCACATGCACCCACCACCCAGCACTAGCAAGCACAAGACCCTTCCTCAATCCTCACCGCTACTCTCCTCTGTTTATTAAGATTGAAGCATCTTGCAGCAGATTGCGTCGGTGCTTCCTTACTTGTTATCTTCTCCCACAAATCATGCATATACTTGATCTCCTTGGTTCGTGTCCTCACTCTTGAGTCTTGAGATAGACTATGGCTATGCTGGCTGCTTGTAACACCCATATTTTCTAATACAGTGAAACTGCAAATTTTTCCAATTTGAATTTGAATTAAAAATTTATTTTGATAAAGAGAAGCTTTGCAAATTAAAACCCTTGGAAAAACTATTGAATTTTGGAAACTATTATTTTTGTTAGAGTCCTTAAACCTTAAAGTATTTTATAAAATTATTTTGAAAATTTTTAGAATTCAAATTCATGGTTTAAAATTTAAAACTATTTTCTGGAATAAATTTTATTCGAAAATCATTTTATTTTCTTAGCGGGCCGCCCCCTCCCTTTCGGCCCAGCCGGCCGCCAGCCCACCTTCCCCTCTCTCTCTCTGCCGCGTGGGGCCCGCCTGTCGGCGCCGCCTCCACGCCGGCCCCTCTCTCTCCTCCCCGCCGTAACCGATTTTTCGGTTTTGCCGGCGTCGCTTCCCCCACGTTCTGGACGTCCGCGCCGCTCCCTCCGGCTCCTATTTATCGCACCGCAACCGCCCCCGTAGTCCATTTTCGCTTTCGCCGCACGGTTTCGCCGCATTTCGCCACCGCGCAAAGCTTCGCCGCCCCTCTGTTTTTGCCTCCAGTCGCTCGCCGTCGCCGCCGTGCGCCGTCGCCGCCTCAGCCGTCGGCACCCCCGCGCTCCCCGTCGCGAGGGCTACCCCGGCACCGCCTCCGTTCGGACTCCCCGCCGCCGGAACGCCGTCGCCGCCTTCAACCCGAGCCCGCCTCCGCTCCAACCTCGCCGCCGGCCACCCCTTCGCCCGGAGCTCGCCTCCCTAGGTATAATCTTACTCCCCTCCTCGCCCTCGTTCCGTTTTTGCGGTTTGTTTGGGCGCTAGGGCCTTGGTGCGCCGTCGCCGCCGTCGCCGCCGTGGCCGGAGCCGGGGAAGAGGACTCCCCTGGTCGCGTGCCCGCGTGCCGTGCCGGACGCGCGCGTGGCCGTTGGATGCCGATCCAACGGCCCACGTGGCTCCATCCCAGGCGCCTGGTGCACGGGTGCACGGTGCACCCGGTGCACCGTGAGCCCCCCCTCTCGCACTGTCTGTGGTTCACCGTGAGCCAGGCGTGCGCGCGCGCGGTCCATGGGTTCACCGTGGACCGAAGCCGATGGAGTTTAGGGTTTAAAATTTGCAGAATTGATTTAAATCTTGTAAAATGCATATTAAATTCAAAATAGCTCCGATTGAGCCCATTCAAATTTCTAAATGTTCACAAAATTATTTCTACATGCTGATGTATTTACTTTGTACTGTTTTTATGGAATGTTGTACTGTTTATTTATTTGTATTGTTTTTCGACGCCTTGTAGTCGACGTCGAGTCGGTCGAAGAGCTGCCGATTGCCGCCGAAGACCCTGACCAGTGCTACGAGAGCCAAGGCAAGTCACCGGACCCTTTTGTGGACATAGTTGATCATGTTGAACCTATTTTTCGCAATTAAACGCTATAACCCATAGGTTAAATACTGCATTAGCGATAAACTGTTCACTTTGTAGTTTATTTAGCTAATAATTAGTTTTGCTCCCTGAAGTGTAAACCCAAGCCATGCTTATATCACCGTCTCCTTGTCGCCACCGTCGTTTAATAGTTAGCGCTGTATAATATGGGCGCAATAATGCTAGCTTTAATACTTTTATTATTTAGTCGTCAGGATATCTTGTCTCAACCCCTTGTATATATATAAGTCTTGTCTTGTCGATTTCTGAATGGTGGAAAGCGTTGTGGAGTCGAAGTGATGTTGTGCATGGTGGGTTCCGGGTGCAAGCTAGGGCATTGGTGGTCGCACCCGGGGCACTATAAGGACCGGTCTGCGGGATCTGTCGCGAAGCATTACCGTGCTAGCCACAAGTCTATGGGTAAGACCTAATCCGTAGTATGGGTCGGTTCAGCCGGATGCACCGAGCGGAGGAGGCAAGATCATCTATCGGGAGTTGCCCAGTGATGACTTGTGCTGACGAGGCACTAATGGGGGTCGCACGTCTACCAATCGGGGTCTACTCAGACGTATGAGGGAGATCCCAGTGGAGCGTCGATGAAACCTAGTGAGGTTGTCCTCTTGCTGAGCCGGACATGCGAAAGGTTTTGGCATGAGTTCCTTCGGGGTGACGTGGTGTCATCTCGACACACTGTTGTGTGCGGGAACGAGTGCCTTGTGGGTAAATTAGTACACCTCTGATCAGAGTATAACTTTTCGAAAAGCCGTGCCCACGGTTACGGGCGGCCAAGTGATGTTCTCCGCAGTTAGTGTTAAATGTTAAAGTTGTGAATTGCATGTCATGATCAGTATGGGTTTGATGAGCGAGTGGGCACAGGTGTGCAACTCGAGGTAGTGGAAAGTTAAGTTCTGATATTTAATTCAGCATGTTTATTTCTGTTTAACACTGCTCAGTAAACATTAAACAACATTTAATCTGCATTTACGCAATTAGCCTAGTTATGTATCCTTGTTCAACAGCCATCATTATTTGCATGTCCGTGGCTTGTTGAGTACCTTGTACTCACCCCTCGTGGGTTAACTCTTTTAGATGTGGTCTACGAAGAAGAAGTCCAGGAGTAGCGTCCCAGGCGAGGCGTCGGATCCTTGGAGCCAAGACGTTCCGCAGCTGAATCTTTTTGCTTCCGCTTTAGTTTGATTTGTAATAAGTGTAGCCTATGAGCTACGTACTCGTTTTATTTGCTTTTATTCGTTGTCAGCTGTGATCGTCTTGTAATAATGACATTTCATTTATATTTAATGAATTTGTGGTTCGTGAGAACCCGGGTCGTTACAAGATGGTATCAGAGCCGACTCGACTGTAGGAAGCCCCCTGGACCGTCTATAAAAACTATCCAAAAATCTTATAAAAATTATTTTGGATAACTTCGGTTAAACTTCTTGCCTACGCTTGTTTTATATTGTTCTGACACTTTCCTCTACTTTAAAAATTTTCTTTTGTAGCATGTCGACTCAGCCAGAGATTCGCTACAGCTTCTGCCGCCACCTTGGGGGTTTTGTCCGGATGCTGAGGATCCTTGTCCGATTCCTTGAGCTCGAGGACGAGCCCTCCTTCGTTGGGACTTTTCCCCGTGTGGGAGGCGTGGACGATCAGCGTTGTGAGGCGGTGGTCACCGTCTTCGGTCCTGAGGAGGTGCTACTCTTCCACTCCGCGTCTGCTACCGCCTTCGGGTTCGAGATTGCGTGTCAGGAGGCAGCTTACCAGATGTTGGCAGAGTTGCGGTGCATGTTCGATGCCCGTCTGTCTACATCTATATTCCGTCACCTGCCGTCCCGCAGCCCCGGCACAGGTCGGAGCGTCTTCATGGGTCCTTCCTCAGCTAGTGACCCAGTTGGAGGCCAGACCTTATACATGCTCAGTTCGTTGGACACTCTCCACACCGAGGCTCTTCGGCGTGCAGATGAGGGTGATCTCGCCACCCAGTCCCTGAGAGCGGAGAATGAGACCCTCCGTCACCAGCTTCAGGAGGCTCAGGCCAGACTTGCTTCTACTCGCACCGGACCTCGCATCAGGAGGACTGCGAGGAAGGCGACTGGTCGTCCACCGCGGCTGCAGCACCAGCCCCTACAGCCAGCTTCTACACCAGCAGAGCCGAGATCCCCCGTGAATGATGCGGAGGGCGTCGTCCGCGACATCGAGATGATCCCTGATTCATCGTAGATTGTTGCTTGGGCTTGTTCATTGGTGTCAGTTAGCTTGATGTCTGTTAGACCGTTGTTTGTTTTCACTTGCTTGGATGTCTGTTAGATTGTTAGTGGAGTCAGTTTGTGTGTGCAGACCCGGCACCTTATGTCGAGAATGTACGCGATTTATACCTTTTGTCGTAAAAACTCTTCGCATTTTCAGTAATAAAAAGAACTAGTTGAATCAAAGCATTATGTTTCCTCTACTTTACTGTTGGGTGGATTCGCCTATCTTCGTGCAGATGTCTTCCAACCCGAGTGACCGTCCCGAGGCTAGCAATGCCAGAGCTAGTCAGCCAGCAGCTGAAGGCCACTCTCAGGCCAATGAGACCCAGGCCAACGCCATTCTGAGGAACTTGGGTGGGCCCAGCTGGGGCGCCACAGGACCTCGCCAGGCTATACCAGCACCGGCGCCAGCCCATCCCACTCTAGCTGAGGCCATGGTTCAACAGAGCAATTTGTTGGCTGCTCTTATGACTCAGATGCAGCGGCAGCAGGAGAAGCTCGAGCAGCTAGAGCATCAATTGGCAGCAAGAGAGCAACAGGCTCCCCCTCCAGCACCAGCACCAGTACCTGCGCCAGCCCCGGTCCCACCTCCCGCACCGGCGCCAACGTCTCAACTGTCAGAGTTCTTGCGGGTCAGACCACCCATTTTCTCCTGTACCACGAATCCCATGGAAGCGGGTGATTGGCTCCGCACCATCACCAAGAAGTTGCAGCTGTTGCCTTGTACTGACTGGGAGCGTGTGGCGTTCGCCACCCACCAACTGCAAGGACCTGCCGCTGAATGGTGGGATAACTTTCAAGAAGCTCAGCCGGCTGATCACGTAGTTACATGGGCAGAGTTCACTGCAGCCTTCCGAGATGCACACATTCCGTCTGGTTTGGTGGACCTGAAGAAACAGGAGTTCATGGATCTGCGACAGGGCAATCGTTCCGTTACAGAATATTTGTATGAGTTTAACCGTCTTGCACGCTATGCTCCTGAGGAGGTTCGCACTGATGCGAAGAAGCAAGAAAAGTTTCTTAAGGGCATCAAGGATGAACTGAAGCCTCTGTTGCTAGCCACTGATCATGCTAACTTTCAGAGGCTGGTCAATAGAGCAATTATTCAAGAGTCAGAGCATAATAGGGTGGAAAACAAGAAGCGCAAGATGGTGGTTTATCGTTTCCCACCAAACAGCAACCAAAGGCCCAGATTGACACCAACTGCTCCAGCGCAGAGTTACCAGTCCCGACCAGCGTACCGGCCCCCAACTATAAGTGGCGCAGGCTCGGTAGCGTCTCGTCCAGCTACTCCGTCAACTCAGAGTACAGCTCAATCGCCAACCCAGAAGACGGATGTACTGAAGGACAAGTTTGGGAAACCAGTGGTATGTTACAATTGCCGTCAGGTCGGCCATTATTCATCAGCTTGCCCTCACCCAAAGCGACCTCAAGCACCTGCACCAGCTCCTTCTAGCCAAGTTGTCCGTGCAAAGGTGAATCACATTACTGCAGAAGAAGCTCAGGAGGCACCAGAAGTGGTATTGGGTATGTTTCCTGTTAACTCAGTATCTTCAGTTGTTTTATTTGATTCTGGAGCG
The DNA here is from genome assembly GCA_019279435.1 of Zizania palustris. Taxonomy (NCBI): domain Eukaryota; kingdom Viridiplantae; phylum Streptophyta; class Magnoliopsida; order Poales; family Poaceae; genus Zizania; species Zizania palustris. The sequence continues at coordinate 68,902,327 of JAAALK010000079.1, read as the reverse complement.
ACACACTCGTTTATATCTGCATCATTTGTAAAGAAGCATGGTTTGAAAACTTTACTGCTATCTAAGCCTATGCTTATAGCCACCCCGGGCAAACAAACCCCGGCTGACCTATTTAGCCCAAGGGTGCTAATAGAAATTCAAGGGGTAGAATTCCGGGTAGACCCTGTTCTAATAGAATGCAAGGGTTTGGATATCATTCTAGGGATGAACTGGCTAGTTAAACACAAGGGAATGATTGATTGTGCCAGTAAAGAAGTTACCCTAACCAATGAAGATGGACGCATCGTCACTTTCAAGATGGCAGGGAAAAGAATCGAGACTCCAATGGTGAACCAGATAGCCTTGGAAGAAGTGCGTGTGGTCAAAGAGTTTATGGATGTTTTTCCTGAAGATCTGCCAGGGATGCCGCCAAAAAGGGACATCGAGTTCAGAATCGACCTGGTACCAGGAACCACTCCCATCTCAAAGCGCCCGTATAGAATGGCCGCTAATGAGCTAGCGGAAGTGAAGAAGAATATTGAAGATCTAGAGCAAAAAGGGTACATCAGACCGAGTACTTCCCCATGGGGAGCACCGGTAATCTTTGCATTGAAAAAGGACAAGACAAAAAGGATGTGTGTTGATTACAGAGCTTTGAATGAAGTCACCATCAAGAACAAGTATCCATTGCCTCGCATTGATGATCTGTTCGATCAGTTGAGAGGAGCTACAGTGTTCTCTAAAATTGATCTCCGATCAGGTTACCATCAGTTGAGGATTAGAGAGGAAGATATTCCGAAGACCGCCTTCACATCAAGATATGGTCTATACGAGTATACAGTGATGTCGTTTGGACTTACTAACGCTCCAGCATTCTTTATGAACATGATGAATAATGTCTTCATGGACTGTTTGGACAAGTTCATTGTGGTGTTCATCGATGATATCCTCATTTACTCCAAGACCCCAGAAGAACATGAAGAACACCTTCGTCTGTCTCTGACGAAGCTAAGAGAACATCAGCTATATGCCAAGTACAGCAAGTGTGAGTTTTGGACGTCTGAAGTAAAGTTTTTGGGGCACATCATATCAGATAAAGGGGTAGCAGTGGATCCTACTACTGTTGAAGCAGTGACAGATTGGTTGCAGCCTACATCAGTTTCCGAGATCCGTAGTTTTCTTGGATTGGCGGGTTATTACCGTCGATTCATCGAGAACTTCTCCAAGATTGCAAAGCCCATGACCAGATTGCTTCAGAAGGACATAAAGTTCAAGTGGACACCAGATTGTGAAGAAAGCTTTCGTACCTTGAAGAAAAAGTTAGTCTCAGCACCAGTGTTGACTTTACCAGATATTCGAAGCGATTTCCATGTGTACTGTGATGCTTCTCGTCAAGGACTAGGATGCGTATTGATGCAAGATGGAAAAGTTGTATCGTATGCCTCACGTCAGCTCCGTCCTCATGAGCTGAACTATCCTACTCATGATCTAGAGCTAGCAGCCGTGGTGCATGCATTAAAGATTTGGAGGCATTACCTCATCGGCAACAGATGTGAAGTGTTCACTGATCACAAGAGTCTGAAGTATATATTCACACAGCCAGACCTGAACCTAAGGCAAAGAAGATGGCTAGAGTTGATTAAAGATTACGACGTGGGAATTCATTATCATCCAGGCAAAGCTAATGTAGTGGCAGATGCATTAAGTCGAAAAGGGTATTGTAATGCCATAGTTCTCCAAGACAGCGCCCCTATGTTGTGTCGTGAGATGGAAAGATTGAATCTGGGAGTCACAACCCGAGCATACCTTGCTACGCTCGAGGCAAAACCAGTTCTCGAAGATCAGATTCGTGAAGCTCAGAAGGAAGATCCAGATATGGCAGATATAAAGAAGAACATGAGGAAAGGGAAAGCCCCCGGTTTCTCGGAGGATGAAATGGGAACGGTTTGGTTTGGGAATCGTCTCTGTGTGCCGGATAAGCCAGAGTTGAAGACCATTATTCTAAAGGAAGCCCATGATACCTTGTACTCTATCCATCCCGGAAGTACGAAGATGTATCAGGACTTAAAAGAGAAATATTGGTGGGTTAGTATGAAAAGAGAGATCGCTGAATATGTGGCAATGTGTGACACTTGTCAGCGGGTCAAAGCGGAACACCAAAGGCCAGCAGGACTGTTACAACCTCTTAAGGTTCCCGAGTGGAAGTGGGAAGAAGTCGGTATGGATTTTATTACCGGTCTGCCCCGAACTCAAGCAGGTAATGATTCAATATGGGTGATCATTGATCGTTTGACTAAAGTGGCTCACTTTATAGCAGTCAAGACAACTTACAGTGGGCCGAAGTTGGCAGAATTGTATATGGCTCGGATAGTGTGTTTACACGGTGTTCCAAAGAAGATCGTTTCAGATAGAGGAAGTCAGTTTACTTCAAAGTTCTGGAAGAACCTACAAGAAGAGCTTGGTACCAGGTTAAATTTCAGTACAGCATATCATCCACAGACAGATGGTCAGACAGAAAGGGTTAATCAGATTCTCGAAGACATGTTGAGAGCTTGTGCCTTAGACTTTGGAGGTTCTTGGGATAAAAATTTGCCTTATGCCGAGTTCTCTTACAACAACAGTTATCAGGCTAGTCTACAAATGTCACCGTTTGAAGCTCTGTATGGTCGCAAGTGCAGAACCCCTCTGCTTTGGGATCAGACCGGAGAAAGTCAGGTTTTTGGGACAGATATCCTTCGTGAAGCTGAAGCCAAAGTCAAGGTTATTCGGGACAGGTTGAAGACAGCTCAGTCTCGTCAAAAGAGTTATGCCGATATTCGTCGCCGAGATTTGTCCTTTAAAGAAGGAGACCATGTTTATCTCCGAGTGACCCCGCTTCGTGGTACTCAACGGTTTAACATGAGAGGCAAGCTCGCTCCTCGCTTTGTTGGTCCGTTCTTGGTTACCCATCGCCGAGGAGAGGTTGCCTACGAGCTTGAGCTACCAGCGTCATTGTCAGGTGTGCACAATGTGTTTCATGCCTCGCAGTTGAAGAAATGCCTTCGAGTACCTACTGAGCAAGCCGATCATCAGCAGTTAGAATTACAAGAGGATCTGACTTATGTGGAGAAGCCTATCCGCATTCTGGATACCAATGAACGAGTTACAAGGAACAAGGTTATCAAGTTCTGTAAAGTTCAATGGAGTAACCATTCGCCAGAGGAAGCGACGTGGGAAAAAGAGGACGAGTTAAAGGCTTCGCATCCCGAGTTGTTCGAAGGTCGTTTCGAATCTCGAGGGCGAGATTCTCTTTAAGGGGGGTAGGTTTGTAACACCCATATTTTCTAATACAGTGAAACTGCAAATTTTTCCAATTTGAATTTGAATTAAAAATTTATTTTGATAAAGAGAAGCTTTGCAAATTAAAACCCTTGGAAAAACTATTGAATTTTGGAAACTATTATTTTTGTTAGAGTCCTTAAACCTTAAAGTATTTTATAAAATTATTTTGAAAATTTTTAGAATTCAAATTCATGGTTTAAAATTTAAAACTATTTTCTGGAATAAATTTTATTCGAAAATCATTTTATTTTCTTAGCGGGCCGCCCCCTCCCTTTCGGCCCAGCCGGCCGCCAGCCCACCTTCCCCTCTCTCTCTCTGCCGCGTGGGGCCCGCCTGTCGGCGCCGCCTCCACGCCGGCCCCTCTCTCTCCTCCCCGCCGTAACCGATTTTTCGGTTTTGCCGGCGTCGCTTCCCCCACGTTCTGGACGTCCGCGCCGCTCCCTCCGGCTCCTATTTATCGCACCGCAACCGCCCCCGTAGTCCATTTTCGCTTTCGCCGCACGGTTTCGCCGCATTTCGCCACCGCGCAAAGCTTCGCCGCCCCTCTGTTTTTGCCTCCAGTCGCTCGCCGTCGCCGCCGTGCGCCGTCGCCGCCTCAGCCGTCGGCACCCCCGCGCTCCCCGTCGCGAGGGCTACCCCGGCACCGCCTCCGTTCGGACTCCCCGCCGCCGGAACGCCGTCGCCGCCTTCAACCCGAGCCCGCCTCCGCTCCAACCTCGCCGCCGGCCACCCCTTCGCCCGGAGCTCGCCTCCCTAGGTATAATCTTACTCCCCTCCTCGCCCTCGTTCCGTTTTTGCGGTTTGTTTGGGCGCTAGGGCCTTGGTGCGCCGTCGCCGCCGTCGCCGCCGTGGCCGGAGCCGGGGAAGAGGACTCCCCTGGTCGCGTGCCCGCGTGCCGTGCCGGACGCGCGCGTGGCCGTTGGATGCCGATCCAACGGCCCACGTGGCTCCATCCCAGGCGCCTGGTGCACGGGTGCACGGTGCACCCGGTGCACCGTGAGCCCCCCCTCTCGCACTGTCTGTGGTTCACCGTGAGCCAGGCGTGCGCGCGCGCGGTCCATGGGTTCACCGTGGACCGAAGCCGATGGAGTTTAGGGTTTAAAATTTGCAGAATTGATTTAAATCTTGTAAAATGCATATTAAATTCAAAATAGCTCCGATTGAGCCCATTCAAATTTCTAAATGTTCACAAAATTATTTTCTACATGCTGATGTATTTACTTTGTACTGTTTTTATGGAATGTTGTACTGTTTATTTATTTGTATTGTTTTTCGACGCCTTGTAGTCGACGTCGAGTCGGTCGAAGAGCTGCCGATTGCCGCCGAAGACCCTGACCAGTGCTACGAGAGCCAAGGCAAGTCACCGGACCCTTTTGTGGACATAGTTGATCATGTTGAACCTATTTTTCGCAATTAAACGCTATAACCCATAGGTTAAATACTGCATTAGCGATAAACTGTTCACTTTGTAGTTTATTTAGCTAATAATTAGTTTTGCTCCCTGAAGTGTAAACCCAAGCCATGCTTATATCACCGTCTCCTTGTCGCCACCGTCGTTTAATAGTTAGCGCTGTATAATATGGGCGCAATAATGCTAGCTTTAATACTTTTATTATTTAGTCGTCAGGATATCTTGTCTCAACCCCTTGTATATATATAAGTCTTGTCTTGTCGATTTCTGAATGGTGGAAAGCGTTGTGGAGTCGAAGTGATGTTGTGCATGGTGGGTTCCGGGTGCAAGCTAGGGCATTGGTGGTCGCACCCGGGGCACTATAAGGACCGGTCTGCGGGATCTGTCGCGAAGCATTACCGTGCTAGCCACAAGTCTATGGGTAAGACCTAATCCGTAGTATGGGTCGGTTCAGCCGGATGCACCGAGCGGAGGAGGCAAGATCATCTATCGGGAGTTGCCCAGTGATGACTTGTGCTGACGAGGCACTAATGGGGGTCGCACGTCTACCAATCGGGGTCTACTCAGACGTATGAGGGAGATCCCAGTGGAGCGTCGATGAAACCTAGTGAGGTTGTCCTCTTGCTGAGCCGGACATGCGAAAGGTTTTGGCATGAGTTCCTTCGGGGTGACGTGGTGTCATCTCGACACACTGTTGTGTGCGGGAACGAGTGCCTTGTGGGTAAATTAGTACACCTCTGATCAGAGTATAACTTTTCGAAAAGCCGTGCCCACGGTTACGGGCGGCCAAGTGATGTTCTCCGCAGTTAGTGTTAAATGTTAAAGTTGTGAATTGCATGTCATGATCAGTATGGGTTTGATGAGCGAGTGGGCACAGGTGTGCAACTCGAGGTAGTGGAAAGTTAAGTTCTGATATTTAATTCAGCATGTTTATTTCTGTTTAACACTGCTCAGTAAACATTAAACAACATTTAATCTGCATTTACGCAATTAGCCTAGTTATGTATCCTTGTTCAACAGCCATCATTATTTGCATGTCCGTGGCTTGTTGAGTACCTTGTACTCACCCCTCGTGGGTTAACTCTTTTAGATGTGGTCTACGAAGAAGAAGTCCAGGAGTAGCGTCCCAGGCGAGGCGTCGGATCCTTGGAGCCAAGACGTTCCGCAGCTGAATCTTTTGCTTCCGCTTTAGTTTGATTTGTAATAAGTGTAGCCTATGAGCTACGTACTCGTTTTATTTGCTTTTATTCGTTGTCAGCTGTGATCGTCTTGTAATAATGACATTTCATTTATATTTAATGAATTTGTGGTTCGTGAGAACCCGGGTCGTTACACTGCTGCTAGTACGTCCAGCCACTGGATCGATTGCATGCAGCTAGGCAGGGGTCAAACACTGAAAACAAGGGCGTCCAATTTGTCTGCAGCTAGCAAGAACATGTACACTGCACGCACGAGCTCGATCGTCCAAACGTAGCGGTCAAACGCAGAATCCATGGTATTACGGGTCATGACCCATGCATGGTTAGCTTTCTCAGGGCATGCACGCGCCACCGATGAACGTAACGTACTTTCAATTCATGCGCCCATCTGATTAGTACGTTATTAATTTGTCATTGATATGTACGTTGTTGGTGGTATTATATTGGCACTACTGCTGTTTAATTCTGCCAGTGTATGTAGCACGCAGATGTAACACCCCAAATTTTCAAAACAATAAAAATATTATTAAATTCAATTTATTGGAATTATTATTTCAGAAAATACCTTCTAATTCTTTTTATACCCTTTTGAACTACAACATGGAGTAGATGACCAAATCAGGAGGTGAAACTTTTTGTATATGATCCTAAGACCAAAATACAATTTTGAGAATTTTCATAAATTTTTACCAACCTTGGAAGTAGCCCTAATCTTTTAATCTATTTTCTGGAATTATTTTTATTCAGAAAAGTATTAGAACAGTAATGGGCTCCCCTCCCTCCCCTTTCTCTCTCCCGGCCGGCCCAGCCCGTTACCGCGCCCGCCTTAGACTGACGCATGGACCCCACCTGTCGGCGCCGAAATCTTTCCCCTCGCGCGCGCACCCGACACTACGGCCCCACTTGTCAGCCTTCCCGTTCGCTCGCTCGCGCTCACTGGCCCGTGGACCCCGCCTGTCAGAGTCGTCGTCTCCGCGAGATCCGCCCCCAAATTCCCCCCCCTCGCCGGCCGAAACCCTAGCCCTCCTCGGATTCGCCCTCGCCGGCCCCCTCACCCTAATTACTCGACGGCATTGAATTCCCCGCGTTCCCCCGCCCGTTTCCCCCCGTTAATCCCCGCCATTAAACCACGAGATCAGCGCTCGCGTGCATGGCCGAGGCTCACCGGCGCCATTGAAGACCTCCCCTCCCCTTTCCTTGTATTTGTCGCCCGTTATCCCTCGCCGACGACCCTATATAAACCCCTCACCCCCGCCGCGCTCGGTCCACGCGTCCAATTGAGCCCAGACCGATCAGAGCTCCTACATTCCACATTTTAGCGCGCCACCACCACCCGTCCTCCAGCCGCCGCTCGCCATCGCCGGAGCCCCTCTCCGTCCACGCCGACCGCACCATCGTGACCGCCGGGACCTCACCAACCTCGGCCACCACTCCATCGACGACGAACCTCGCCGGATCGCCGTCGCCGCCAAGGACCCGAACGCCTCCGCCGCCTTCACTCGTCGCCGGCCACGCTCCGTCGACCTTTCTTCGCCGCAAGGGTACCCTCGTGATCCCCGTAGCACCCTCGTTCCATTTTAGGCCTTAGACTAGGTCGCCGTCGCTCGCCGTGGCCGCTGGCCCGCTCGCCGTCGTCGGAGAAGACGACCGGCACGGGTCGAGTACCCGTGCCGTGTCGGATTCACGCACGACCGTGCGATCTGGATCCGACGGTGATAGTTAATCCCCGCGTGCGGATTAATCAGATCCGTTAGATCTCGGCGAAGGGGTACGTTTTAATCCCGTGCGTCCATTTGTTTTAAAATCCCGCGTTCCATCTCGTGCGTCCACGTGGTACCGGTTCGCACGTTTTAATCCTGGCCGTCCGTAGCGACTTACGCGTCCCGCCTCGCTCTCGCGCGTCGGATCTGGATCCGACGGTCCAGATCGACCCGGCGCACGCGCACAGTGCGCGGGTTCACCGTGGGCCTGGCTCACCGTGGACCCGAGAGGTTTAAAATTTGAAAATAAATTCCAGAAATGCTTTTAAACTTGTAAAATTCATATCTAATGCATTTGAACTCTAAAAATTTCCATTCCAATTTCAGAAAATTCATAAAATTATTCTCTACATGTTTATGCAATAAAAACAGTAGGTTTACTTGGACATTTTCATGTTTATTTAAATAAGTATTCAAATGCCCTTAGGATTTAAATGTAAATTTAAATATTTAAATTCCAGAAAACTTATATAATTGTCCCTTTCTGTTTAAACACTAATACCACTGAGTTTTCCCTGAATCATTTATATTAAATTGATTAGAAAACTTAATGTAGTATTATACACACTTAAAAACCCTTTTTATGAAAAACAATAATTCATTTAGATTCACTTTAAATTAAAGGAGAAATAAATTTCAGAACTTTAATCTTTGAATTTATTTTATTTATAATCGAACCAACTTAAACTTACGTGTTTATAATGTAATGTTATACTGTTTGATTGGATGTTGTGTTCTTTTTATTTTACTTTATATTAAAAAGACTACGACGTCGCCGAGGAGCCGGAGTACTTCCCCGAAGTCCCTCTCTCTCCCTTTGCTGAACAAGGCAAGTTACCAAACCATTCTTTTGAGCATATTGAACCCATGTCTGAATTGACTATCTCTAAAACACATAGGTTATGTATATGCATTAGTCAAATGAACCCTTACATTATATTTATTTAGGATCCCCCGACCTTGATGTGCAACCCAAGCCATGCTATCTCGCCTAACCTCCTTGTCACCATATGATCAATGATATTAGCTAGTGTCCAATGTATTGGCACGGCCGCTATAGGATAAAAATGAGTCGTAGTGAAATGGTTCTATTATATGATCCCGTTACTTCTTATCTTTGGAAATTCTGTTGGTGATGAGTCATGGTTGTGAGTGTATGCATGGTGGGTTCCGGGTGCAAGCTAGGGCATTGGTCAGTCGCACCCAGGGCACTATAAGGACCGGTCTGAGGGATCCGTTGCAATACACTTACGTACTAACCACAAGTCTAGTGGGTAAGTCCTAACTAAGGTATGGGTTGTTCCAAACCGAGGCCACCATTTGGAGATGGGTCAAGTTGCACCTGCGGGTGACTTGTACCAATGTGGCGCAAAAGGGGGTGCGACGTTAGCCGGGATGCGGCCCGGCGCGCCGGCGAAACCTAGAGCGGGTGGTTATCGCTTGGAACATCTCATATTGAGGTTTTGGCACGAGTTCCCGTGAAATGGGTCATCTCGTTGAGATGAGTGCGTGCCTTGTGGGTACAGTAGTACATCTCTGATCAGAGTCTTAAATATTTTCGAAAAGCCGAGCCCACGGTCAAGGGCGGGTTGCGTGACATCCCCCAGTTAGTTTACCTTGAATATGTATGTGCATGATGGATTGACATGTAAGGACCGTTGTGCGAGGAGGTAAAACGTACTCCTCGAGTTAGTTGATGTTGATGATGTTCATGTTTACTTCCCGCATGATTAAAATATGATTACACTAAATGCCATAACTGCAATTGCTTTATCCCGCATTGTTAGCCTTTATCCTTCCTTGTTTATTATCCTGCATTATTATTTGCATTTGCGGTGGCTTGTTGAGTACTTTTTGTACTCATACCCGTTGGACCCCACAGAGGATGCTTATCTTGAAGACGGTCTGGAGTAGCAACCCAGTCAAGAAGAAGAATCCTGAAGAAGAAGTTCGTCATGCCGTTTTCTAATTATTTTACTCTACTGTTTTATTAAAACAATGATGTAATAAATATGGTCTGCGTACCATGAACAATGTCGTATGTACGGTTGTCGCATGATGAACCTCTTGTATTATTGTTTTTCTTATGAAATTCAATAATGTCTCGATTTGTTAAATCGGAGCGCTACAGCAGATTTGCAAGCCACAGCTATATATATGCAAATAATGGCTGAAATCACATCATCATGCATATCGATTCTTACATATATATATATATATATAGGCCGGCTACCGACTAAGATCCTTGCTGGAGTAGCGCTAAGCACCATGTTAATCACGCATCCGCACTAATATTGCACTCCCTTCTGACTATACCTTACGTCACGTGTTTTAGAGATTAAATTTTGTGTTAAATATAACAAAACAATACTAATAAAATATATTATTTATCTCTACATTACCCTAAACCATATATATATATGGTAGCGCTATTCTACACTAGCTATTCTCCACGGACTACTTTCGGTAGTGGATTTGCTCAGTAGAATAGCAATTAAGTACTACTTTTTTTTCAGTAGTAGATTTCTCGGTAGAATAGTTATGCTACACACGTGGTGTAAAATAACATATATATATATATATATATACGAGAGTATTATTCTACACCACGTGAGTAGAATACTATTCTACACCGATTATTTTCAGTAGTAGATTTTCTCAGCAGAATAACAATAGAATACTATTTTTTCTCAATAGTAGATTTCTCGATAGAATAGTTATTCTACACCCGTGGTGTAAGATATATATATATATATATATGCTCAAACCTGAAACTTTCTATCTTAGCTGGTTCCTTGTTTTTTCGTTTTATATAAGTTTTCACAAAATAAGAAATAATTAATTAGTGTGCATGTATGATGTTTTATCTATATTAAATGTTGTTGCATTATACTTATAGTTAATTAGTTTATACATAGATAAGTATAAAGTAATCTCTTAACTACTAAAACATCACCAATAAGCCTCCAACGACTCTAAACTATAAAAATAAAAAAAAAAGAATCCTATGGAGTACATTTTTGTACACGGAAAAATATAAAATAAGTGCATGAATACTCTCCGTACCAAATAATACTGTGATATTGAGTAATATTATAGTATTATATACTAAAAGGTGTTTGGCAACTCCATCTGAAATTTCTGTAAAGTAAATTGTAGTATTATAAATATTGTACTTAATTTACACTATTGAAAACTTTGGTATGAATCATTTTTTTTCCAAAACTGTGGTATTATAAACTGTGGTATTGTCATGGACATATTATAATGTAGTTTTTAAAATACTATAATTTCAAAAAACTGTGTTCCCAAACCGGACCCTACTTTTTTTTTTGAAAATCGCGTGAAAATGTGATATGAGACAACTCTTTCAGTTGGAGGCGTTTTCACTTTCTGAAAAGAGACGGCCCTTTTCCCAGCTTGCAATTGCAATTAAAATGATGCCACCTTGCATTAACTCATCCATTTAAAACCAAATCTCAGCAGAAATTAAAACTCAAATCTTAAGATATCGAGTAATATTATAGTATTATATTACTGTGATATTGAGTAATATTATAGTATTATATACTAAAAGGTGTTTGACAACTCCATCTGAAATTTCTGTAAAGTAAATTGTAGTATTATAAATATTGTACTTAATTTACACTATTGAAAACTTTGGTATGAATTATTTTTTTTCCAAAACTGTGGTATTATAAACTGTGGTATTGTGAACAACGTCGGCAAGGGCTTTCGCTGCGTCCGCATGGTGAACAACATCTACCTCAACTTCGACGCCTTCCACGGCGACAAGGGCCACGGCGGCGTCCATGACGGCACCGAGATCGTGCTGTGGAAGTGGTGCGAGGGTGACAACCAGCGCTGGAAGATCCTCCCCTGGTGTAAGTTAAGCTGTAATTAATCTTGAAACACGAAATGCACAATGCCACACACTGATTGACGGATGCTTGCATGTGCAGAGATGAGGTATGATCTACCCGCAGTGCAGCTGCGTTTCCAGTCGTCGTCGCCTGCTGCTGCCTGCTGCTACCTAATAATGCTAGCTGCTATCGAAATAAAGAGTATTGGCATGGCAAGGCAATGGTGTGTGCCTGCCAAGTTAGTCTATGTGTCCCTTGGTGAGCCAGCGTCGTCCATCGAATGATCGGAGTGAGTGGTGTTGAGGAGCAGGGGGCCCTGATTCTGAAATCTATCAGCTATCTTGTCGATTTCTACTGCTATGCTGGCCACTGTACTCTGTACTTCCCTATGTCCGGTGAATGAATTATGAATGGCTCACTTGTCTGGACTTTGCCACTATGGATCTGTGACGCTGCTGAAAAATGGAATGTCGTTGTACTGTATTTCATAAAACATTTAGTTTTCCAGCAAAAAAATGGGGGGATATCTACTGGACCAGCATAATAAATATTCGAGCCCATTTATTGTGATTTTGACTGGGGCGGCCACATCATAGTTGGGCCGTCAGCAAAGCGATTGATGTGCTGGCCTTTTAATTGCATGGTTGGTCTTGTTACGCAGCAGCAGTTGCATGCAGACATGCAGTACGTGATAGAGCCGAGCCACTGCTTTTGCACAGCGTCAGCGACTATATATATAATTACAGTATAAACCAAAGCTGATGCCTTTACAAATTACAAGCCGGAGGTGCTGTGGCCTGTGGACGACGTCCGCTGCAGCCGCCCGCGTGGTCAACTTGGACGTCTTGCAGTTCCACGGCGACAGGTAGCATGGGCCATGGCGGCGCCGAGATTGCGAGGTTCTTATGGGCTTGGGCTATAACTATGTCCTTTCCTTGCCTCCTTGGCCCGAGTTGATATGATGCACATGCACCCACCACCCAGCACTAGCAAGCACAAGACCCTTCCTCAATCCTCACCGCTACTCTCCTCTGTTTATTAAGATTGAAGCATCTTGCAGCAGATTGCGTCGGTGCTTCCTTACTTGTTATCTTCTCCCACAAATCATGCATATACTTGATCTCCTTGGTTCGTGTCCTCACTCTTGAGTCTTGAGATAGACTATGGCTATGCTGGCTGCTGCTAGTACGTCCAGCCACTGGATCGATTGCATACAGCTAGGCAGGGGTCAAACACTGAAAACAAGGGCGTCCAATTTGTCTGCAGCTAGCAAGAACATGTACACTGCACGCACGAGCTCGATCGTCCAAACGTAGCGGTCAAACGCAGAATCCATGGTATTACGGGTCATGACCCATGCGTGGTTAGCTTTCTCAGGGCATGCACGCGCCACCGATGAACGTAACGTACTTTCAATTCATGCGCCCATCTGATTAGTACGTTATTAATTTGTCATTGATATGTACGTTGTTGGTGGTATTATATTGGCACTACTGCTGTTTAATTCTGCCAGTGTATGTAGCACGCAGATTTGCAAGCCACAGCTATATATATGCAAATAATGGCTGAAATCACATCATCATGCATATCGATTCTTACATATATATATATATATATATATATATAGGCCGGCTACCGACTAAGATCCTTGCTGGAGTAGCGCTAAGCACCATGTTAATCACGCATCCGCACTAATATTGCACTCCCTTCTGACTATCACGAATTGAAGCATATTTTCGCGACAATGACGCTGTCGTTTTAGAGAAATAATGCCGCGTCAATGCCACGTATATATATATGTTCAAACAAGCATGCCACTTAACCAAGCTACCATCAGATCACGCAATTCCCAATCAGTAAAAAAACAATGCAAATATAGAATATTGGCAAGAACAAAGATCGAGATCGTTAGTTGACAGGTATAATACGATCAAATAGTTTAAACTTTTATATTTAGTATAGAATAAAAATATTTAATTAAATACATTCAGTTCATCCCGGCCTCGAGATTCATATACACACACACACATATATATATATATATATATACGGGAGCGCTATTCTACACCACGTGTGTAGAATAGCTATTTTACTCCGACTACTTTCAGTAGTAGATTTTCTCAGTAGAATAGTAATTGAGGATTACTTTTTTCTCAGTAGTAGATTTCTCAGTAGAATAGTTATACTACACCTAAGATAGCATTTGTATATATATATATATAAGCTAGTCAACTATAATATTGCAAGACACCTACTACTTTTGGAAATTGCGATTATATAAATGCAGTACGTGCACCTGAATTATGTTGTTAATTAATTAGTTAATCCATTTCATTGAGTTGTTGTGATAGCATATTTAATCCTTTGAAAATTGCTAGCTCCCCGATGATTCAATGATGCTATGTTTTAAGGGTTAATTTTTTCTGTGCCATTATAATATTCACGGTTTACTAATATATCATTAGTATGTCCACGGTAAATAGAGGCCACATAATCACTGACAGTAACATGTAGATAATTCTTGAAAATTATAATGACACGTGAGTAATTTTCCCCTGTTTTAATTAACTACCATGCATGCATGCTAAAATGTATTATATATAGTAGTTGGGTACTATAATTTTATACAAATTGCAGTGGAAATATATCACACATGTTACTGTCGTTGTACATCTGATCTGAAGACATATATATCATCTCTGCTTTCTTATCTACAACTTATAAGCTCAAATTTAAATTTTAGAATTAATACTATATTTATATAGTGCTGTTTTATATTTTTCTTGGGGATTCCTGTTATTTTTATAATCATAGTTGTTAGACTGCTAAAAAATACAAAAACACAATCACAAAAGTTTCATCCTAAGTAATTAGTTTTCGTGGCTAGTTTATGTGTTTGACTTGTAATGCATAGTGAAATTAAGCTTGTCCAATTGGCCTTTCTTTCACCTAACTGTTGTGATGACCGGGGGAAACAATTGTTGAATACTGCTGCCCAATGATAGATTGATACAAACATACATTATGGTCAACTTATTTTCATCAACCCGTTTTTTTTAAGAAGGGTTTTGTTTGAAAGTAACGTGATTTATTTGTTTGAGAAGATCACAAAGGTCTGGTTTTGATGGAAAGTCATGTATCGGAATGTGATATGAAGACAGAGATTACCTATTTCAGTGTTATTAATTCTTGTCTGAACACATTTAACATTAAAAAAAGAGTATAATTAAATTAAAGTTGTCTTTCGTCGACAACATTAATTCGTAAATTATATATACAATCACCATCGTTTTAAAATTGGCAACAAGATAAGGTGGAATTGGATTGAAGCGTACAAGCTACTCCGTCGACCGTCGTTGTTTGCAATTGGATACATCTCACGTCCCATTTACCTTCTTATATATATGGATGACGTCATGTATTTGTCCAGGTCACTGGTCAGCTAGCATCCACAGAGATCCAGCGTTGAGAGTAATCTAAAAAACAATATCTATGTTTCAAAATATCAATTTTTTATGTTTTTTAAAAGTCAATATTTATAATTGAGCTAAAAATATTTAGGTTTGTTGTTATTATTTATGCAAACAAACAAAGCATGCATGCATTTTATGTCAAAGTGTGCCGCGCATTTTGTAAGGTGCCCAAACGTAGTAGCATGCAGCGCTAAATATAATATGTTCAGACTTCAGAGTTCTGACAAAAAGAGATCGCATACAGGGAGAGAGAGAGATGGTAGCTAGGCTGTAGTGCACACAGGAAACAAGTCGTGTACAGCTCGAGACGACGCACGTACGTGCTGGCCTGGCCTGCAGCTTGCATTGCTACGTGCAAATAGCCGGCCGGCCACAGGCCAGGGAACCGGCCAGCATTTGGATGTGATCAGGATAATTAAGATGTGTACGTGCAGTGTGCGCGTGCATGGTGCGTCATGGCGTTGGCTTCTCTTGTAGGCAACGAGTTGCTTTTGTGTGTTGGTGAAGCACGCACACGTACGAACTAACGTAGATCTAGATATGATATGATATGATCCACAATTTGCGAATTTTACGAATTAAATTAGCAGCTACATACTACTACCATACAATAGTAGCAGCTACATCTAAGCCTCTAATGCCCATGACTGCGACATGCATGTATATATATATATGGTACGCACATGAGTATGTTTTTGCATGGTTAGCGATTACCAAGGGGCTTAATATAATTAACAGTTAGCTAGCTATGTGAATTATGGCCGACGTTACCGTCCTTTTTGAGTTAGCAATCAGGCTGCCTTCATCAGCCATGCATACATCAGAAACCAGAGCTATGTATATATATAGCCACAGAAATCATGCATGCATGAGCTTGCATTGGCAGGTAGCTTTGCTGTGTGCTACATACGGTAGAAGTTGTACTACTATCAAATCAACGACGACGGTGAGCATGCATGCAGTTCAGGCCAGATCTTGCACCATTCCATGTCTGCTCGTCGTCGATATGATTCATGGATGTCCTACGCGTACACAGCTAGCTAGCTAATTAAAGCAAAAGCAAGCATATATATATACAGGCATATCTTGATACCTGATAGATAGCAAGCAGCAAGCAGCTAGCACGTCATCTGTTGATGTATGTATGTGTTGGCGATGATAGATATATATGGTATTCAACATACACAATTAAGCTAGCTAGGGTGCTGAATGACGACGACGAACCGATCGATGTGACGCCCTTGGACAGATCATATTCATATCGATCGACTTTGGTAATGCAATTATTGGCGCGGTTGCCATTATCATGGATCCTCCTTCGATATGATTCGATCGGTGATAGATTGCATTGCATTGGTAGCTAAGCTAGGCTCCAAAATAATTTGTCCATACATGCATGACTTGATGCAAAAGGAATGTCACGCATGTGCACTACCACTCTACTACTACATATATACGCATATATACTACATACCTAGCTCCATTTTTAATTACAAAACGTTAACATAGATATTCGACTGTTAATTAATTTTATATATTATAAAAAACTACCAAGTTAATATCATATTAAAATACTTATAAATATATGATGTACAGCACACTAAAATAACTTATACGTTTTTAATTTAATTTTCAATTAAAAATTATTTTCATTAAAAGCACTTGTTTATCTATTCGATCGATCTCTCTTTTATTTGCAGTGTGCTGCAGGAATGGATATATATATATAGGCGCAGGATAACTAGGTATTTAGCCCTCAAGTATATATAACGTCTCACCTTTATTTAATTTTCACTAAATTATTGTTTAAAATTTAAAACAATATGTTAAAAACAATTAGATTAACTTTAATTATACGTTAAATATTTTTCGTTCAATCTCCGGTAGTGCAGTGTGTACGCGCGGGTGGACATGCATTCAGGTAAACTATTCATCATTCAATTAATCAATCAAATGGACAAATTAAACTAATTAATTAACACGCAGCAGCAGCTAGCAGCAGCTAGCTTATTAGATAGCTAGCGGATCGGACCATAGTAACGTACGTGTGTAACAAAGCAAGTTGCCGGTGAAACGTGGCACGTACGTACGTACGCGTGCATGGAACGTGACTTAAATTAGCGTAGAAAACAACACGTACGACTCCCACGAGAATTAATACGCACGCGCGTGAGCACGACTGGTTCAGAGCGAGCGAGGACAATGAAATGGAAGGCGACGAACGAAGAGAACTGGAAGTGGCCGTGTGCAGTGACACACTTAACTCACACGTGTTGATCAGCCCTGGCCCTGACGTGCCCGCGTGCAGTGCGTACTACCTTTTCATTAATTATTATTGCGTGTGCCGTCCTCGCCAATCAAGCTAAATCAATAATTCAACTGGTTATTACCAGTACCGCTGCTTTTGTCTTGATGAGCCCCAGAAAATCAGATCTACAGCATCTATCCATCATTAATTGCATAATTAAAAAAATAGAAAAAGAAACATCCACGTTTCGTTCTCAAGCGTTGAAACTACCACATTAATGTTGATTATTACTCCCTCCGGTACTCGTACACAAAACAAGTCGTTTTGGACATTATTTCACATATCAACGAGCAATTAATTAGTGTGTATTTTATATGTTTGCCCCTATTAAATATAGTGCAGGAGTAAACATAACACAAAAAATAAGACAGAAGTAGTACTACTTGAGGGGCATAGTTGTCCAAAATGTATAATAAAATGCAAAATGACTTGTTTTAGCAAACTCTTGATACAAGCCTAAAACGATTTGTTTTTATATACCGGAGGAAGTATAGGTGAGTCTATATTATATAATGTTTTTGTTTAAATAAACATAAATTCCATAAATATATTTACTACTACTACTATGCATTTACAGTAGACGGGGTAGTACATGAAAAAGGAGGAGTCGGTGTGCATGGATGCACGAATCCTTAGTGAGCTTTTCCGACATGAGATTATTTGAACCTCATTAGTTGCTCGGTCCTACATATATTTACTGGCAGCATACCATCAATTTTGGTGAAAAATCTGGTCGTAAGGGAGCTGAAAACAACATGTTGGAGTGAGCTGGAAGCCGCGTGAAGCTCTTTGAAATCTTCGTTCCTCCCATAAAACCACTGGTCGGTTCTCTTCGAGCTGCAGCTCTATCTGACACCAAAAAACAGCTAGCGCACAGACAGTGCTACCGCCGTTCGTTTCATAGATTCTGCTTCAATTCGCATGCAGTGAGTTAGTGTGCTACACCCGTTCAAGCTTCTTCATCCACAACTGAGAAAACTATGCAGCTACAGTGCTACTGCAACAGCTGACGATGCTGCTGCCAGCTGCTAAAACCTAAAACTGTATCTGCTAAGATACCATACACTACTCTAAGCTTAATTTGCCCCCTGCGATAGATATATAGTAACAAGGGAGAAGGCTTTGTAATCTGCCATGTTTGTTTCGGCCCTTCGGGATTAAGCAAATTAAAAAAACCATTTTTTGCCGGCGATCACGGCATGCATGCAATTAAACCCGCAGCAACTTGGAGGTTTTTAAGTTGGCCGGGCTTAATTTGGAGTAAAACATTACCCGAGAATATCCTGTTGCTGCGTTTTTAATAGCCTGAGACTTTCATTTCCATATAATCCATCCGTGACCTTGAAGAGGTACGTAGCAGCTATGGATGGAAGGTACACTGTTGCTGTCAGAGAATGATAAGGAAGAAGACTTGTCTGCTCCAAAACTGATCATGTTTGACAGAGACTCCCTCCACATTACCTTCTTCAATTCTACTACCAGATTAGCCTACGATAATTACATTGTCTATCATTTCATATGTACGTACTGCTATACACAAGTAGCTGGCTGTGCTAAACTAATCGATGTCACAAAATTCCCATACAATTCTTAAATACAATATGCTATATATATATGTAACTAGTTAAGTTGTCACAAGGCATCTCAGCTCGTTGGATGACAGAAGAATTTTGCTGCGTCACATAACGGAATTGATGACTGAATTTTCCAGCATCTGAATTTATCAGAGATAAGAATGTTTTGGGTGTACTTCACGGAGGAGGACGTTTAATTTCGATCTCCTAGATTTGGTCTTTCCATTTGCGTGATAAACAACTAACAGACGCGTAGGGTGATCTACAGATAAACTAATCATCTCAATGATTGAATTAGCTTGCAATTAATTAATTATCTCGATCATCCGGCCGGTTATCCTTTTCCCATTTGGCACCTTCATGTCGCCGTGTTTTCTACCGTTTGATATTTTAGTTTAAGTGCGATTACTATTTTATTCCCATCATTAATTTTTGCCTAATTAATCATGTCTATTGGAAACAACTAGCTAATTAAGTCTGGTCACGGTTCAAGCTAGCTTAATTATTGGCTAATGACTTATTAAGTCCATACATATTTCTCAGAGCTATTAAACGGTACGGTACAATCTTATTAAAAAATTCTATATATTTAAAACAGTTTTGTAACCTGCTTTCAGCATTAATTAAGCAATAAGCGAGCCATGTATCTCTGATAAGACAAGCAAGCTTAGTGAGAAAAAGGATATCTTAGGACTCCACATCAGAATTTGGATTTACCTAGTGATGTCTAATCACTCAGTCAATAGCTCAACTATAAAATTAGAATTTTGGCTGCACATATCTCACATCTCAGGTTAGGCGCTCCTGTTCATCTAAAAATAGCATTTGAAATTAGAAACCAATTAATTAAAGCCCAACGGAGTGAGTAATACAAACTAATTTTGGCTACCTAATCGCGCAGTAGCATAATCCATATAATGCTCGATGGACTCAAGAATATGCTAAAAAGAAGCCCTTTTCAAAAGATACCTCCTACGATTAATCAACCTAGCTTGCTCAATCTAAGCCGATCAATTGGGTGTGAAACAATGGGAAAAGGAAGGGAGGATTGGATTGGGTTAGATTAATTGATTTTATTGGCACTAGCTAGACAGTAGATGAGTAGTATCTGCATCATTAGCGCCTTAATTACCATCATTAGTGCATGGGTAATTTATTACTGGCAGCTACTGTGGCAGTAGAACGAGTGAGAGCTGGAGGTAATATAATTAGTGGGAGCTTCAGCTTCTGCTGCACGTCGCCTTCTCCGGCACGGCACTGGAAGTGGAACCCTATATATAAAGGACTCATCTTTCTTCTCCGTCGCCTTCTTCCTAAACGAACCCACCTCCCCCTCGTTCACACGCATTGCGGATACACACCACGGCCGGGCCGCCGAGCTCCGGATCCCTCTCTGTCTCTGTCTCCTCCTCTTGTCCCCTCACCTCTCTTGGTTGAGCTTGCTCGATCGAGCGAAGCTGAATTGGCCGCCGGCCGGCAAGAAGCTAGAGAAGGAGCCATGTCGGAGGTGTCGGGGATCAACCAGGAGGGGGAGGAGGAGCCTCGGCTTGATCTCCCTCCGGGCTTCCGCTTCCACCCCACCGATGAGGAGGTGGTGTCCCACTACCTCACCCCCAAGGCCCTGAACCACCGCTTCTCCTGCGTCGTCATCGGCGACGTCAACCTCAACAACTGCGAGCCATGGGACCTGCCCAGTAAGTAGTAGTAGTTCGTTGCTACTGTTCATGCATCGATCTCTTCCTCTATGTGGTTACTGATTGGAGCGCGCGAACAGGCAAGGCGAAGATGGGGGAGAAGGAATGGTTCTTCTTCTGCCACAAGGACCGCAAGTATCCCACGGGCATGAGGACGAACCGCGCGACGGAGAAAGGGTACTGGAAGGCGACGGGCAAAGACAAGGAGATCTTCCGCGGCCGCGGTGTCCTCGTCGGCATGAAGAAGACGCTCGTCTTCTACCTCGGCCGCGCCCCACGCGGCGAGAAGACCCCGTGGGTGATGCACGAGTACCGCCTCGAGGGCAAGCTGCCCACGCACATCTCCCGCTCGGCCAAGGTAAATATACATCGTCCTCAATCGGATCGACCACCATGGCAGCTGGGCGCCTGGACTAGCTGGATCACAGCAATAATGTCGATCTATCGCCTTCTGGTTTTGTGTCCATCGATTTTATTTATAATTTTCTCATGTTGTTTTCAACCTGTTGCGTGCGGTGCGCGCAGGACCAATGGGCCGTGTGCCGGGTGTTCAACAAAGACTTGGCGGCTAAGAGTTCCCAAATGGCGCCTCCCGTCGACTCCGGTGCCATCGACAGTTGCGACTCGCTCGCCTTCCTCGACGACTTCTTCGACAACGACGCCGAGCTGCCGCCGCTCACGGACACGCCTTTCCCGGACGTGGGCGAGGGCGTCGACTTCAAGGGCGTCTCCACCTCCAAGGCGCCGGGCACGGGGGGCTACCAGCAGCAGGCCGCCGTCAAGACGGAGCCGCACCTGCAGAACGAGGCCAGCTGCGTCTACTTCTCCCTCCCGGCGGCCAACCACAACTCCTTTTCCGCCGGGTACTTGAACCAGGCCACTGCGGAGCAGGCGATGATACGGAGGTTGTGCAAGCCGGAGTTGGCGCCGGCGATGCAGGGCACGTCGACGGGACGCCTCGCCGGCGACCCGGACACGTCTTCCAAACATCAGCACCAGCTGGATCAGCTAGAGGACCTGTACCCGGACGTCTTCGTGGACTACTCCTACATGTGGAAGATCTGAACGACGACGAGATCAACCAATTAATACTCCTAGCTAATTCGGTGGGTCGCCATATGCAACCGCTATCTGTTTAATTAATTAGTTGGTTTGTTAACTTAATTACAGTTAATGTTTGGGTTAATTAGGTGGTGATACTAGTCGATTGTTGGTGCCGATGCGTGTTAGTTGTTGTTAATCTGCGAGATTAGGCCGCGCTGATCCGGTCTCTGGTGATCAACTTGTCCAGAGATCAGATGAAGCGGATGGTGATGGCCTCCGATTGATCGATCATCGAGTTCACTGATGTTAATTAGGGTGCAGTAGTAGTGCTGTGTGTACATAGTTTTCTGGTTGGGATGATACAGATTTACATTTACTACTATACTGGAGTAGTAGTGATTAGGGGGGAGTTGTCTCAATTTAATTTAAGGGTGGTTGATTAATCCGATTGTAACTGTGTGAATGGAATTGAATATATAATGGTCTGCTGCGTGTGTGGATCGAGCAAGCAATTAATTATATACTAATCTCCTTGCATTGTAAATGTACCATTATTAGTTCCCGTTATTTATTTACAGGGATAAAAATTATAGTTTAATATAAAATACGGCGTACGTCTTCATTCCCACGCACCCACTTGAGTGGCGTTTGGTTCGAGGGACGAGGTGGGTTGAGATAGGTCAGTTCTGTTTTTTATAGTGTTTGGTTTGGAGTCAGGTGGGACGAAGTCGTCCCACCAAGGAATATTCCTCCCATATTCGGGACGAACTCGTCCCACAAAAATAAAGGGACTCACTCGTCCCACCTCATGCTCGAAAGCTCTGAGATCAGGCTAGAGGTTCTATGACGGATCAAAGTTTTCAATATGGAAGTTTTAAGGATGTGACGGAGATTTTGAAACGAGCCGAAGGTGTTTCGGTGCAAGACGGAGGTTCCGAGACAGAGTTCCGTTTCTCTCAACCCATCAACCAAACATAAAACTAGAATATCCCCATCCCTCGTAACCAAACACAAGATGAGACGTTCTCATCCAAAAAAAATGGAACAAAACCGTCACATCGTACTTTGTCTCTGAACCAAACGGCACCTTGATCGATGGGGCCGGATTGCATTGACTACAAGTCTAGAATTAAACTTGTGTCAAACTGTTAGCCATGAATGTGCAACGAACTGTGGATGACAGTGAACGTACGTACGTACGTGCATTTCACGACTGGAAGGGCCTACTACGTGTCCGTGGCATGCATTACTTTTACTAATTGCATGCATGCGTATGTATGGCCGATCGATCCGTTCGATGGTTTCGCAATATATCTAGCTCGAGTGGTACGGTATCGTCGAGCTGAATCATGGTGAGTGGCTGCTAGCTAGTAATATGCTCGCGCGCGGCAGGTGCATGCACTGGCGCCTATCCGCGTGCGTGCATGTTGCTTCCAGGTTCATGATTAATTGGGATTCATCGCCATGCGTGGGGTGGGGCCTAATCGATCATGTGGGGGGAGAAATCACGATTTTTACAATAAAATCAGTGTAATAGTTAAGTGAGATTTATTGTGCAATTTGCAGACAGCCAAGTGTTGATATCTTGAAGCAGAGGGGGCTACTCTCGATCAATCTTATTAGTGTGTTACTTTAAAAATTCAACTATTTTTAAATAAGATATCAAAATTTTTAATATTAATTTTGGTATATATAAGCTGGCGCATGAGGTAATAATGCGTTTGCCAATAAGGGTGTGAACGAGAAATCTTTAAGGAGGTCACCCATTCTAATACTACTCTCGCCTAGACACGTTTAATATTGAAGTTCTAACGATATTTAGTGCCAGCTAACTCACGTTCTTTCATGAAATCCAATACTTTACTTTGGCAGTCCTTTAATTTCGATATTGTTAGTAGGCAACACACTTCTACATCTAAGATTTAACCTAGCTATTAACTTCAAAAATCCTATTTAATCTAACTTTGAAAATATTAGATCTTAGTTCTTATTACTGTGGGTGAATTAAGGTTATTTCATTGATTCATTTTATTTTTCCTTTAAAGTAAAAACAAAAAATTAAATAAATTTATATTATTATATAAAACCTAAGATCTGGTATATATGGTTCTGAGGATCGGAAGAGCCAGGCGAGAAAGTTGAAGCCTCGACGTTTCGCTAGCTCACGGGCAAGCAAGCAGCAGCTAGGCTAGCTTGTCGACGTGTACTTGTTTTAATCCACAAGCTCGTGCCTACGTGGAGCTGTTGGCCCGTGGCTCCCACGTGTCGCCACTTATTGGTCGTCGTGTTCATGGGGAAGAAACTGGCCAAGAGGTGACGTGGACGCTTTTTTTGTATGCGTCCCTGACTCTTTGTGGTTCAAAGTCATACACGAGAGAATCAATATGTATGTGTAGAGGACTGTCCATACCTCGTGAAAGTTTCGGCTTATGCGCCTGTTTGCTTGAGCTAAGATTCCGAGTAACTATTTAGTTTAAGTATGTAGTTTGTGTGAATTTAGAGAAATTAATGTTCACAACTTCTAGATTCTAATTTATTTTTAGATTTTTCAGCGCTCGTAATGTAAAACTAGAAATTGAGCTGTTTGTTTTAACTTTAGATTCTAAAAGTAATTATAGCTATTAGAAGCTGAAACAAACGAACCCACCGTAAGTTTTCGGTTGGCTGGCTAGTGCTCAGCTCGCATGTACAATAATTTGGGAATTGTAATTCAATACCCTAAATAGGCAGGTTGCTTAGTAAGTAGTGCACATGTTATTGCACGTACCATATATGATGGTGATATTACTCTGAACAATGCTCTTTTTGCAATCAATTCAGATAGCAAAATGTGCCAATCCAAGCACCGTACCTCCAAGGCTCCAAGATATTTGTAGCTACCATCGCATCAATCACCAAACACATTACAAATGCTTGGCTTCCATGGAACATCTAACCAGCATGAAGCTAAGTTAGCTAGTATATTTATGTGCATTCTTCACATGGCATTTTGCCCACTCTCAACTTGTGTAAGTAGTGGCACCTTCACTTATCTGAAAACCTGATGATACAACCACCGTCTCCATTTCGGTTCAATTTGCACATCAGGACCACCCATTGCATCCTAAAATGTCTACATTTATTAGGGAATAAGAATGGACAAATCCTTAATTCTGAGATTCATAATACATTTGTGGTTTGTATGATAAAATGAAACGAGTCAAATTTTTAGTTTCAATTTAAAATAAGAACTATATATATATGACTTAGCTGAATATATTCAATCCTGTGTTCAGAGTTTCAGAGAGCTAAAATACTGTCAGTTTAACAGTTGGCTGCTTCCACGTCAGTTGCTGTGGCTTCTGGCTTCATATATATCCACACAATCCATTGACAGATCATATGAGGAAAAAAAATCAAACAATCAGTTTGATGTGTTGTTCCCCTGCCCATTTCAGGATGAATATCAGTATATCACATCAAGTATCCTATCTATCCTGAATTCCGGACGAACAATCAGGCGGCCGGCCAGGTGCATGGAATGTTCGATGGGTCATCCGGTGAGTTGGGGAGAAGGCCTCTCTCTAGCAGCCGTGCCACGTGTCAAGTTGAGTGTGCCACTTGGGCAATCGAGCAAAGCACGCGCGGATGATTGTGATTATTAAGGCAGTTGTGTGCCATTAGAGTGCGCTGCTATGGCAAATCCCTTTCGATTAAGAAGTGTTGTGATACGAGAGAGGTGTTCAGCCAACACACTCTAATTAAGCTTCCAGAATTGGACAGCACCAAACCTTTCCCAGTTCCCAGTTCCCATGAACAAAGTCCATGCTTACTGTATTACAACCAGGTTTAGTTTATAGGCAAGGAGATAGAATTCCTCTTCATTTCTTCGTGCAACTAGAGAACAACAGTGTGTGTATAGGCGAGCAGCTGTAGATAAGGAGAAAGCTGCACTTGGTAAAAGACGCATGTGCAAGATTCGACTAGTCAAAAGGGCAACCAATCTTTAAGCAGCTCAGGCTGAGGCTATGGTGCTGCGCCCTGTTTCCATTTGGATGGGCAATGAAGTAAACGTAAAGTGAGCTTCGGCCAGTCTGTTTGTATCTGTATCAACTATGAACAGGATAAGACTGAAAAGGCTAGTAGCATATAGCAGGAGAGGAGAGGAGAGGAGCCCATGCATCAGTGCAGTTGGGTTGACACGATCGAAAGGCCTCCCATCCCAAGGAGCTGAGGAAGAAATCTCAGCTAGAGAAGAGGGATTTAATTTGGCCGAGGATACACACGACGATGGTCAGGTGTTGGTGCAAGAGAGAAAAAGGGAACACAAAGGCCTTTTTACGGAGCCCAATCCATGTGAAGGAAAGCATAACGGAAGGCCAACGCGTGATAGGAAGGAAGGGCCCAAGTCGACGACGTCGGTGCTTGCAGCAGCAGCACACCGTTGGTGCTTTGAAACCCATCTCTACGAAAAAATTTCCATGTAGCGCAGAACCCGGTGGCAATACCTCACTGATAAACAGTACTACTGCTGTAAACTGTAAACTGTAAACTGTAAACGGTAAACGGTAATTAGAGAAATGTACGAAGGGGCAGCATGGCAGGACAGCGAAGCGTGATGCGGGTGAGTGGAATCCGAGTCGGAGCCAGGTCACCAAGCCTATCAAACCCTTGCATCCTTGTACTACAATCCAGAAACCCAGGTGCAGAAAGGACAAGGGCGTGTCCCGCGCGGTCTCTGGCTGCCGCGCGCCCGGTTTCGTCTTTGGCTTCCCCTGTCCTGTCTACGTACAGATATTAATAATCGGCCGGCGACGCGACGACACATGACCAAAGAATCACGGATGCATGTGCTGATTCACATCATCTCATCTCCGTTTAACCTCAGAGCCTGTGTCTGTGTGCCGCCCACCAGAATCATGTCACTGCTCATTATCTCCAGAATCTGTGGCACGGTAAACAAGTTTTAAAAGAGAGAAAAGAAACACAAGACAGGCGCTCTTCCCGTGAAAGCTTAAAGCTATAAACAAGTAGCTCTGCCTGCCCATCAAACCGGCCTTCTCGAAACGCGACAGTTAAAAATAACGTGGATATTTATGCTATGTTAACGCTGTTAAGTAAAATGAGGAGCTAGACAATGCATGCCACGTTTAACCTCTGGATTACTTTGGCCAAGGAAAACGTGGAGCTTCTTGTTTCAACACGGACTAAATCAATTATCCATGCAGCCGATGGACCCTTAAAGACAAATTTCTAAAACATATCTATATAAATAGTTAAACTAATTAATTAATATTATATTAATTTGTTTGAACCATAAAATAATTCATCCACACTCGTATGGTTAAACGTAGTATTGTTTTTACTTTTTACCATGGTGAGCACTACCATTCCCTTTTACGACACCTCAGCTTGACCAAAAAGCACATTTGCCACAGGTACCCGAGCCTTGCACTACGCGACCCATGCACACGTGGCATCTTACCCACCGCTCGTGGGGCCCACCTTTAATCTTATCCGGAATAATATATCCACTCCGCGAGCTTTTACCGCCGGTGAAACCGCTGCTCAGCAACCGTCCCGCCACGTGCCTCCCATCGGGACGTCAAGTGGACCATCGGACGGTCTCCGTGATTTACCGCATGTGAAAGCCGTTGCGGTGAAAACGTGAAACGGGTGGTAAAAAAGCGTGCGACTTTTTTCTGTTTGCTCCTGGATTATTAAAGAGGCGTTTCGTCGCCGCATCTCCCATCCGCCATCCGCCATCCGCCATTGTTCTCCTCTTCCATACTTCCATAGTTCCATACTTCCATCTCTCTGTTTGCTCTTCATCTCCTCTCCCCCTTCTTGCCATGGCTGAGGCAATCTGCGGCGGCAGCGTGGCGTCTCCGTGCCGGGAAGTGGGCGTGGGTCTCGCCGGCCGGGTGAGGGGCGCCGCGGCGGCGCTGTCTGAGTCTGTGCCGGCTGGTGGTTATGGCAGCAAGAGCACGTTCCCCGGCGGGAGGGTGTCTCTCACGGACAGGAAGGCGAGGCGCCTTCCTCGGTGTGTCGAAGCGGCGCCTAGGCAGGTCTGTTCGTCAGTTCAATCCCTGTTCTTACTTCGTCTCCCCGTCGTTTCGAGGTTCATTAGCACAGGAATGTCAAATTTGATTTTCAGTTCTTGGTTTCTGAAAAAACAAACCTACTATATTTAACTCGTTTTTTTTGTTGGGATTTAGTTTTAGCTGTTGGAGGTAGCTGGGTTGCTGCATTGGTGGCATGCTAAATTGAGTTTCTGTTGGTTCGTGCAGATGAACCTGACTATTGGGAAGGCCATGAGGTGGTGGGAGAAGGGTGTGCAGCCCAACATGAGGGAGATCGAGTCCGCTCAAGACCTCGCCGATTCCTTGCTCAACGCCGGCGACAAACTCGTCGTCGTTGACTTCTTCTCCCCCGGATGCGGTGGCTGCCGCGCCCTGCACCCAAAGGTAGAATCTTTTCCCAAATACACTGTCTTTTGTACAGATGGCAATCGGGTTCCACTTTCCAAGAACTGGAACATTTTTCAATTTTTTATGCTGAGGATGATTGTGCCCTGCAGATTGCACAGTTTGCCGAGAAAAACCCTGAGGTGATTTTCTTGCAAGTGAACTACGAGCTGCACAAGTCGATGTGCTACAGCCTCCATGTCCATGTCCTCCCCTTCTTCAGGTTCTACAGGGGAGCTCAGGGCCGGGTGAGCAGCTTCAGCTGCACCAATGCAACTGTAAGTCTCCTCTAATTGTGTTTCTGAAATGAAACCAACAACTAATAGCGTCCGTCCAGTTGGTTAATGATGCTCTGTCTAACATGCTTTCTGCAATTGTGTTTGCAGATCAAGAAGTTTAAGGATGCACTCGCGAAGCATGGTGCAGACAGGTGTAGCCTTGGCCCGGCAAAGGGGCTTGAGGAGTCGGAGCTCATGGCGTTGGCCGCAAACAGCGACCTGGACTTCACTTACAACAAGAAGCAGGACATTGTCCCAATTGCAGATGCTATCATGAAGGAAGCTGCTGCACCGGGAAGCCCATGGCTGCAGCCATTGTCTGCGACCGTGACACGGCTGTTCAACCAGGGATCTGAGAATTCGTTTCTGTCCTCTGGAAGATGAAGATAGTAATTGGTAGTTCGACTGCAAAATCACTTGCTTTTGTGCATATTTTCCTCTTATTCCTGGCCCGATGTATGAGATGCAGATGCGCAGGCTTAAGCTTATTAGTTTATGAGTCTGCTGAGTGCTACTCCATTGTGTTGTACCTGAGTCCTTGCTCAGGCTTGAAATTCCTTGCCTGACGGACCTGTACGCGCCATTCTTCTTTGCATCGATGATTCAAAATGCTAGATTCATTCATGTGAATCTCCTCATGACTACTGTAGCTACTTGAAAATGTCAGTACCTAAACCTGATCATTGATTTTGGATTGGGATCAAAGATAACTGATCTTCTGAGCTACTTGTTGAGAATTTGTGGATGCAGCTCTCTTGAGAATTCCGTGTTGTTTTGTTCCATCAATTGGACACCAAGCATCATTGAGAGATCATTCATGGATAAGGCAGGCTCAAAACTATTATCCATTAGCCTTTCCAGTTGATAGATGGGTCATCGTGTTATCTCTGTCATGTGCAGACCGATTACATCCTGCTAATGGACGATGTCGCTGTTTCTGTGTCTTGCTATCACAATAAAAATCTCAACATGAAAAGAGCTATTCCTAGTGGAAATGTATTGCCAATTTCTGATGCCGTTGGCCCTCACAAGTCACAATTTCCACAAACTGACTTGGAAAATATCTCAACTGCCTCCGGTGATGCAGCCAACTGAAGATGTCTTGTTCAGCGTAGCTGTCTCCAGTCTCCAGTCTCCAGCTTCGTATGGAGCTTGTCTGCTGCAGCTGCTTCGATGAAACTAGTTTTTGGACGCATGCCGTAATATATTTGCCTTGTATTAGTTGAGAGTTTTCCGTGAGATTGTTTTTCCTTTGTAGAATTCTGAATTCAACACGGCAATATAAATACCACAAAAGAAGACGAGACTGACGTCTATTAAATCAAATCGAGGAAAATATGCAAGTTGAAGAGGAGACGAAAGGTGGACATACGTTCCCTTGCGGCCCATTTCAGCCCACTTTGCGTTTTGGCAACAAAAACAACACGGCCCACAAATCTTCTTCAAGCCCATTATCGCGAAAGGCCCATTTATCGTTAAAACGGCCGGCCACTGCAGGCCCATTAATATGTGAAGGCCTAAATATAATCCACGAACCTTGTCAAGAGAAAAATAGCAGCCCACTAAATGTCCATTAGAGTGAGCACTAAAGGCCCACTGGAGCCTACCAGCCCAAATAAGGCCCACCAGGCCCATTAATCTGTAACAGCAATGTTACAACTGTAACAAAATATTACTTACTATTCATGAAACTGTACTAGTCTTGTTACTGATGCAGTGGATCTCAACCGGGCTCACAGCTACGTAGCAAGCAAACAAGCATGCCCATTTCACGTCGCTTTTCCTGCTAACAGATCGTGCAGTGTTTACAGAAGAGCTAGTGTACGTACTGACGAGTGAGTATATCATTGAGACCGGTGGAGGCGTGAAGTGACATGTCAGTGTTTCGCCGCGCCGACGGCGAGCAGAGCACATGCGTGCGTGGATCGGGCGGCCGGCTAGCTGTGCTGTGTGTGCCTCATGCGTGATCGATCGATCTGGGCATGCACCTGTCTCCATCTGATGCCATGCACGCATCGTTCCAGCAAGGAATAGTTCATACCGGTCGACACTTGGACAGTTAACATTGGCGCCACATCTATCTGTCCCAAACACCCGGGCGCTGCTGCCTGTACGATTGTCGCTAGCTTCCACACGCGAAGAGAATGACTGTATACCTACCGCTGGACAAAAAAAGAGTGAAAAAACTGCAAGAAAAAGGTGTAAGCTAGATCGATAGATAGATAGTCTTCAGGAGTTCAGGTTGAAAGTTGAGCAGCCAAAAAAAAAGGGGATGAGCACGACACAGATAGACGATAATAAGCTATTTCCTGCCCATATATTTCGAAAGAGCTAGTTTGCTAGGCCTCTGTGTGGTCGAGTAGATCAACTATTCAACTGTACGTACATTAGCAAAGTTTAGCAATGAAGCAGCTAGCCGATTAAGCTGCAGCGGTGGTGCCGGCCTTTTTTTGTTTGTTTTTGTCTCAACGGGATACATGCATGCATGCTCTGTTCTGCTCTGCTCGCTCGCAGCAGGGAGCAAAACAAAAGCCAAGCCGGGCCGGCCCTCAGGCTCCTCTAGATCTCCCGTGTGATGTCCTGCTCTGTCCCTCCCTAGCACATTGTCAAACTCTCAGCTGGGTCACCATGGCAGCTAGCCTGCTGGGCTTTTGGGGCGCACCCGGTGCATGCCTTGCCCACCACCACCAGGGTGCTCCTCTAGCGAGCTAGCTCTCGCGCGCTTCTCTGCTACGAGCTTCCTTCCTTCCGATTGATTGATTGATTGATACATGCCCTTGCATTGCTTCCACTGTTGCTTTGTCCTCTCCGTCCTGCAACCATGTACGTATCCATCCACCGATCGATGGCGAGAGAGACATTAGCCGAGGGCGGAGGGCCACGCACCGCTGTGCCTGAGCGCGTCTGGACGCGACACAGCCTCGTGCCGTGTCCGTCCCGTGCCGAGCTAAAAAGACTATTTTAAGAGCGCTTTTCACCTGATCTTGTCTTGGCGCTCCATGTTGCTCGCTGCAAACAGGAAACGCTCCATCACTTGATCGATCCATGTCCATACAATCTCAGCATCGCCGATTACAACTTATTACTTACCATTAACCTATCTATCTACGTTGCGGAAATAAAAAACTTTTACGGTGCACTCAAATTTTACTGACCGTCCAATATGTATAATTTAACGGCTCAGATTTTATATCGGTAACTTATTACTCATATAACATTGCTTTAATATACGTAATCATGCTAGCTGCGGATAACTCAAATTAATTATTGCATGTACTAAAAAAGATAAAATAATCGATCTAGACTAGTTTTAATTATTAACTTGTTAGTAAGTAACGGGGATAAAATTTTCAGCAGACAGAATATCAAATCCTTGGAAGGGGATACAATTTCAGAAATTTATCTTAACACTGTGGTGGATGCTGTTTGCTACTTGCACCTCACTTGTAGGCGTAATGCAATGCCTGAGTAAACCCGAACAGGAGCTGACGTACCATTCATGTCTGATGTCTCCCTCATGCTAGCTGCAGATATGATGCATGGAGCTGCCAGCTTTGAGGATCTAGCCCAAGCTTTATATATTTAATGGTTGATAAGTATGTTCAGTTCAGTTGTATCTTGATTAGATCTCTGTTTTTAAGTTCATCTAGATAACCAAAGCTAGAGTGGCTAAGTCGATTTAATATGCAGCCGACAATTGTATAGTGATGGTGCAACGTATCTGCACAATCCTATGATCAGCTACTGCATTAAACTGGGGTGTGCTTTTGCAATTGCAGAGCTGATGTCTCTGTCAGCAACCAGCCACGAGGACGCTGAAAAAACACACAAATTAGAGTAGCCGGCCTTTAGGCTTTAGAGATAGATGCAACAATTCGACAATAAAATACTACGTGCCGTGGCCGTGTTACAGGATCTTTCTAAAATTTTTCTTAACCTACCTCACGAGAATTTCACAATAAAACAAGTTGCCCAACTGAGTGACTGATGCTTATAACTAGGATTACTGGTACAGTACTAATAGTACACTTGTCTAAAAACATAGTTATGACTGGTTGATACAAGTGAGTAGTTAAAATAATTATAATTTGAAACAAAAATTGAAAGCTAGAAACATGACACGGTACTACTTCCTCTCTGTCGTATAATATTGTAACATGTATCTGGATTTAGTAACATATTAGTACAACGGATATAAACAATGACACTATAGATTTTATACTATAAAACGTCAAATCCAATCGTAGATTGCAATATCACGGGAAGAGTGAGTAGGCAAATACAATTTATAATTATCCCTATTAATTAGTGCGGTAACTTTGTATTAGCAGGTTAATTAGCACAAGTAATTTGCAGTTGCATTGACAAGGGAGGGAGGGAGACAGATTAAAGGTGTTTTGTTAGGCAGGTTCCCATGATTGGTTTGGTTTGGTCATCAGGAATCATTATATATATATATATATATATATATATATATATATATATATATATATATATATAGTCTACTAGCTCATATATATATATAGTCTACTAGGTCCAGTGAGTAGCTGGAGGCTGGGCATTGTCGGTTTGTCCACCGCCAAAATCCGTCAGATCGAACGATGGATGTGATGCAACTTTAGACTGCCTAGCAGTTCTAGTTCTAGTGTGGTAATTAATTAGGATTAGGTTTAAGCTGCCACTTACCACTTGCCGTGCTTAAAGTGCATCTCATGAATGGCTAGCTAGCTAGCTGTTAATAATCTTGGTGATCGATGCATTACACTTACACACGGATGAAACCAACAAAAAAAATACAGTGAGAGAAGAGGGGAGGATATGATGTGGCATGCTCGCGGCTGCAGGTAGTAGCTAGCGATAACGATCGATGGAGAGAAGCTAGCTAGCTAGATATATCATATATGCAGGTAAGTAGCTAGCGGTAGCAAACATGCATGGGTCACAAACGGCCGGGCAAAACCGAACAATCGGCCAATCAAATTTCAGCCATGCACGCAGAGCAGCACCACCGCCTGAGCCAGCAGCAGCAGCAGCAGCAGGGAATTTTGTCGAGTTCTCCCGGTGCACCACCACGGTAGCTAGTCGCTAGCATAGCTGCATGCAAAGTTTTACACATTTCTATCGTATATGATCCGTCTCATCGAGCAACGTTGAGATCACATCGCGAGCTGAGCACGGCGGGGCAGCAAAGTCTAGCTAGCTTCCTCTACCCAATTAACTCCCAAGTGCAGTAGAAATTATGGTCAATATAATACAGGCCGGCCAAACTGTGGAGGCAATGGCACCGTCATGCATGCATCTGTTTATTTGACTAGTGTGTGAGCCTACCTACAATAATCAATGCAACCACACTTCATATATCTACCGTTCAACTAAAAACACAAGCCTGTACTAATAATGAATGTGATATCAACTTTTACACATTTCTATCGTATAATTGTATAAATATCGATGCGAGTGTGCATATACTCCAGTGACAGCAAAGGGAGAGAAAACTTCTGTGGGGCAGCGCTCCTAAGACAAAATATCAAGTGAACTATACAATTCATAACATGGTTGAGGTGTGAATGCAGGGAGGATAACAACATTGAGCTAGCGATGATGCATGGTGTTTGTGTTTGGACTCTCGATCAAAGTAGGTTAAGTTGATGTTAGTCTTTTGTTAGTAGCATGCATCATGTGTTGTGGAAAGAAAGAACGTTGTTTTAATTTGTGTTGTGCTGATGATGTTCTTAATCTGTTGCTTTAGTGATCCAAAAACTTGTTAGTATGTGTAGCTCAAGAGAGGGGATTGAGGAGATATAACGAACGGTTCATATTTTATCTTTTTGGTGTTAGAAGCTTCTATATAATGTTTTTCCTTCAAGGAATTCTTTTCTTTAACGGAGGGAGATGAGAGAGTACGTGTTTCCCCTTCCTATTTCAAAAAAAAAACTTATAAAAAACATGTAAATGCCTTGATTTAACAACACAGAGTACATATATAGCTTTCACTGACAGGCCACAATTAAATTTAAGGCATACATACGAAGCTCAAACACAGTCGTCTCCATGTTGCATGATGGAGTAATCTGAAAAGGACATGCAAGCATCATTCATTCATGCATCTATCTAATAAAGAGTCACCATAAGTAGCTAAGCTAAGATGTTAACCAACAAGCTAAGTGGAGAGTGGAGACAATATATATAGTATTAAGAGCGGCGCGGTAAAGCTAAGATTGTAATGTCCTTTAATTATTTGTGCCATTTATTCTTCGCATCAGGAACGACATTCCATTGCGCCACTTCTAACGATCAAGCTTGCCTGCCGCCGCCGGCCTAGCTTCTCCTTCTCCTTCTCCTATAAGTACGGCGATCGATCCCACTCAGCTCGCTGCAACCTCAGCTCATTAGCAAATTAAGTACCAGCTAGCCACACATCGACCAGCTGATTAAGCTAGCTCTCAGTTCAGAATTCAGATCACCAATTACAAGTGCAGATCCATGGACGGCGGCCACAGCCCGGACCGGCACGCGGCGGCGGGGGAGACGGTGAGGTCGCGGTGGACGCCCAAGCCGGAGCAGATACTCATCCTCGAGTCCATCTTCAACAGCGGCATGGTCAACCCGCCCAAGGACGAGACCGTCCGCATCCGCAAGCTGCTCGAGCGCTTCGGCGCCGTCGGCGACGCCAACGTCTTCTACTGGTTCCAGAACCGCCGCTCGCGCTCGCGCCGGCGCCAGCGGCAGCTGCAGGCGGCCGCGGCCTCCGCCTCGTCAGGATCTACTCCCACTGCCGGTCTCGCGCCTGGACACGCCGGCTCGTCCCCGTCGCTCGGGCTGTTCGCGCACGGCGCGGCGTACAGCTCGTCGTCGTCCTCGTCGTGGTCGTCCTCGCCGCCGTCCGTGGGGTTGATTGGCGATGTGGACTACTACAGGGGCGGCGACGACCTGTTCGCTATCTCGCGGCAGATGGGGTACAAAGGCGGCGGCGGCGGCAGCGGCAGCTCTGCCTCTTCCTGCTTTGCGGCCGCCGCTCACGAGCAGCAGCAGCAGCTCTACTACTCGTGCCAACCTGGTGAGCCCCGCCATGCATGCATTCATATGCATCGTATCCGCAATTTTTCGCAATTTTCCATCTGCTGTTAATTCATGGTTTCCGCCGGCCGGTTACATATAATTCTGAACAAAAAAAAGATCTTTTTTTTTTCTCAATTTGCATTGTTCGCTTCTCTTGTGCCGTAAATGGACGCGCATACGATCATATATATTACTACTGCATACTTCATCTTCAATAACTCTGCAGAGACTCAATTTATTTGTATTTCTTAATTTTAATTCGTCCTGGTTTTGATCGATCTTCCGCACTCAATTTCCTCCAGACTTTTGGCATGACCATCCAGTTCTTTCTGGTAACTAAGATTGCATTGGGAACGATAAAAATAAGTTTGGGAACCATCAAATTAAATTACTAGACTGAAAATTAAAGATAGAATTAAGACAATATTAATAATAGCTAGCTAGCTAGTTCCCTTCTTCTTTCTTTAGAATTAGCGGCCCCAATTTAGCCACGCATGCATGATCGAGCATATGAACTTGTGCTTCCTATAATATTATACTCCACACTGGTAGTGGTAGCTGATGCAGGCGTGCGGTGCGTGC
Organism: Zizania palustris; assembly: GCA_019279435.1. Classification (NCBI taxonomy): domain Eukaryota; kingdom Viridiplantae; phylum Streptophyta; class Magnoliopsida; order Poales; family Poaceae; genus Zizania; species Zizania palustris. The sequence continues at coordinate 68,866,336 of JAAALK010000079.1, read as the reverse complement.
ATGCAATGTAGTAGTTTATTTCGCAGATGCAGCCAATGCATGTTTTTGTTATGTGAGTAGTAGAAGCAAGGGAACAAGATTAGTATATAATTAGATAGGGATATGATGATACTAGGACATTGAATCTGTAACCACCACTAATCAAGTACTAAGTAAATCTCATCCGGCCAAAACCTGCAACAATTAACAAGTCCTCATGACCTTATCCGAAGTGACATCGAGCAATTAACTAATGAATCAAATTTGCTTCATGCATGGATATGATCATGGATGGATATGATGGATATGGGTGCAGCGACCATCACGGTGTTCATCAATGGCGTGGCGACGGAGGTGCCCCGGGGGCCGATCGATCTGAGGTCAATGTTCGGGCAGGACGCGATGCTGGTGCACTCCACCGGCGCCCTCCTCCCCGCCAACGACTACGGCATCCTCCTCCACTCCCTCCAGATGGGCGAGAGCTACTTCCTGGTCAGTCTCACTCACTGCAACACATCTACATACCTACCTGCAGCTAGCTAGCTAGCTTGTAAATTAAGTTAATGTGTTTTCTTTCAAAATTCATGTATGTATCTATAACGTCGACAGGTCTCGAGATCGGCTTGATCTGATCGAGTTTGAGACTTGGGTTCGTTTTGTTGGACATGATGATGAGATATCCATGAACGCACGCACGCATGCAGCAGGTGATACCACCAATTAATTAGCAGTTAAGCGAGCAGATGAGATGATGCAGGCAGGTCGATCGTCATATCTATGGCAGTGCAGTGCATGCATGCGGCAATTAGCCTGCAGCAGACATGAACCATCGATATGATTGATCGTGAAGCTAGCCAGCAACCAAGCGTCCGTGCGTGCATATCATGCTTGTTGCACGATATATACTAGTACGTATCTGCGTACAAGTTCATGTATTATGTATACAGACAATGCATCAGCAACTAATAATTAATTTTTAGTACAGCTAGATACAATGCCCGCAGCCATGCATTTGTATCATCCGATTGAGCCATATATATATATACGCGTACCATTGTTGTCGAACAGGATGCATGCATGAATTGTAAGCAATTAAGATCGATGATGCAGTTTATGTATATGCTTGTTTAAGCTCTGAAGTGTGAATCGTGTATTAGATTTGGAGTTGGAGTTTGTACAATTTTATATCCAGTATGCTTTAGAACTTGGTTTGATCGACTTAAAAAATATTAAATTTGAATCTTTGTCAAATTAAACTTGTATAATAGGGTGAAGTGAGTAGCTTCCTAATTAAGACCAATATGTTTCTTAATCAAACAGTGATACCAAGATGTTTCTACTCGATCTGCACGGCAATTTCAACAAACTAGTTCGCATTTTTATGCACTGATGTGCTTGCTTGTCTGATCTCAAGACGGCTAAATAGTTCCATCAACTGGCAGAGCAAGCAGTGGAACTGAAAATTGCATGATCTTTGATCTAGATGCAAATTCAGTTGTCACATCAGTCTAGAGATGCTGACACAAATGCAACATGACTGAACAATGAAGAGTACCATTTCAATCTAAATATCTAATCACAATGCAGATCACAGTCTCTGATACCCAGAACTCGCAGCTTATACACTGCTGCTAGCCTGCTACTGACTGGCTCATCAGTCATCACTCCACACGGATGCATGAGCACGAGGGGCACACGTGCAAAAGACTGGTAGCATTAGCATATAGCATTTCTTGAGTACAAAAATGCTGCCCATTTCTTCAGTGTCGAACGTCTTGTCAGGTACCATTTTTCTGAAACTTTTTGGGTAAACAGCCATTTACAGAATCTGAGGGATCAACAGAATAGTACTAACAATTATGCTTTAGGAAAAGCTATCAACAATTATTATTGTACAACAAAACACATGCTGATAGTATGAACTCAGTAGACTGGTACATGCTCTAGATGCAAATTATAGAAAATGTCAGAGTACTCTTCAAATTTCAGTAGTACAGTTGCGCTGCCTCGATGTTAGCAGCGCCTGCATCGCCGATCATCGTTCAGGCTTAGCTCTTCAGCAATACAACATGTTTCACTTTCGCAACAGTATCGATCACACGATTTCCATATCACGTCGTCTCCTGGAAAGATTGCGAGCGCGACATAGCTGCTGGGTTGGCTTGCAGGAATCTAGCAGCACCTGATATCTGCTCTCTGGCTTCAGCCTTCGACTGGAATGGTCTAAACATGCCACGCTCACCAGGTTCAATGCCAAGAGTTGTCCAGATTGAGCTCTTTGCAGCTTCGTCAGGGTCATCGATCCGAAGTGTTTTGGGAATCCACAGATTTTTCTCCCTAGTCTTCTCCTCGCCTTGCGGTTTGGAATCCCTCGAGTGCTTTCCTAGGACAGGAGAGCCGTTATCTGAACATGTACTGCTGCTTGCGGGAGATGACGCTGACACGCTACAGCTAGGTCCAAGCCATGGCGAACACCATGCACCATTAGGCCAGGGAGAAATGAATGGCCAAACAGAAGATGGAATTACTGGAAAAGGGATTGGTGGACCACAGTATCCTGATACTGGCACCGGCATCATTGGTGGCATGCTCCATTGAACATTACTTGCATTTCCATTTTCTGAAGAATTTGATGGTTGTTCAGCTGGAGCTGGGCAGACCGAGGCTGCCATGGCAGGAATACCAGTCCATGCTAGATTCCACGGGTACACAAAAGGAGGACCTGGGAAGCATGGTATGGGATGCATGGGACTGACTTCACTGTGCCCAACAGTTCCATTTTTATGCCCACTAACTATTGATTCATTTCGGGAACCATCTGAAGCTGTTGCTGAAGCCTGGCAAGATTGGTTCTCTCCATTTCCGGGTTGTGCTGCAGGGGTAGGATTGGCATTCTTACTCTGCTCTGCGACTTTCAGCACAGAGGCCACTGAGTTACAGAGTGGAGAATCAGGTCCAAAATTAGCTGCTGCCTCATTTGCTTCCGTAGACAGTGAATACATGGGAGCATCGTCGCCAGCAGGTGCAGCTAGACTGCTGCCTGGAATGAATATACTGCGGCAGTTTGCAGTGGAGCTCTTACTCTTGCGCCTACCAGCACCAACAGGGATGTTCCTCATGCTTCCACCTGCCGTCCAATACCTTTGACAACTCTTGCAAAAATGTCTTGGCTGGTTAATGTTGTAGTTGTTGTAGTAACAGAACTTTGTATCCATGCTGTCGCAACGAGGACATGGCAGAATCTTGTCTGGCTTCTTCAGGACCTTCTCTTCACTCCATCCACTACCCTCCGTCTTAGCTCCCTCCAATTTGGACTCCGATCCACTCATACCATCATTGCTAGGTGTCGGATTCTCACACTCGCTGGAACTATTAAGGCTAGGCCTATTCGTTTGATCAGCGTCTAACTCCTGATCTGTGCATGTCTTTTCTTCACTCATCCTCATGTCTCCTGTATCCTCGCATGAATCCTGATAATTGCATTGCAGAAGCATCAAGCATGTGCAAAAATAAATCAGCTAGCACAGTATACATATTTCACACTTAGCTTATATCATCTAAGCACATTGACTACAATAATGCTGTTTTCTTAAACAGCATACAATTACAAGTGATGCAATCTGAATTGTAGCCTCTTGGTTAAAAAAGTGCACACAATTATGAACTGTGGTATCACATTCACTAGAAGTAATGCTTACCTTTAAGAGAAATTTTACAGTCTATGAGGAGGTACCAGGAGGTACTACATTTTTCAGTGTTAATTTTGGTACCTCCTGACATATGAGGTAAGGTACCAAAATTAACACTGAAAAATGTGGTACCTTCTGGTACCTCCTCATAGACTGTAAAATAGCCCTACCTTTAATGCCTTCCTTACTTACATACTATACCTGTAAGGTCTTATTGGTAAGAGTTGCCAGCTAAAAGGGGCTTGCTAAGTTCATATGGTCTGAAAGAATTTACGAGGTTTTTTCACTAGTAATCATCCCTTACCTACTAGAGAGCTGCTTGACAAATACTCTATTATAGAAGAACTGTCATAGAGTAGAGCTACCTGACAAGGCACACTAAGTTTGACACAAGTACGCTTTTATGAACAAGTGGCCTTCTCTCTTGCTCTTCCTACCCAAAATTCATGTAGAAGTGGAGGAGATAAGTGAAGCATCAGCTTTCTATTAGTATCCATAAACTGAATCCAAAATTGACTTTTGTAATTATCTGACTTAATCCAAAAGGTTTGCCATGGTGCCTATATAATCAATCACACGATCATATTCACAATTACCATCTATTAAGAAACAATTGGACCATATATTGCAGTATTACTATTACCCGGGTAGTGTATCCCTCGCAGACAAGAACTGGAGCAGCAACTCAGAGATGCCGTCCCTAACAAAGTTACCAATTACAACAGTTGCACGTACATGGCAACAAAACAGTGCAGATCTGCTCGGAGTTACAAAAGGCTCACCTTTCCTTCTAATCAAGTCGCCAGAAAGAAGACAAAACACAGGGGAAAAAAATTCAAGAACTGAAGGGAGGAAGCAGGAAGCAGGGGAGATTGCGAAAACAGAAAAAAAAATCACTAGGGAACGGGGGGATTCGCGCGAGCTCACCTTCTCCGGCGGCTGCGGAGGAGGACGGGGCGGAGCCACGTAGGATACCGGCGGCTGAGGGGACGCGGCTCCGGCGAGCTCCATACTTAGATGGGCTACAAGATCCGACGACAAGTGGAGTTGCTTGCCATTGGCAACGCAACCAGAAAGGGAAAAAAGATTTTGGCCTTGCATTCATGCAGAAACCCCCCTGAATTATTCCTGAACAAGTTTGCCTCCAAACAACTTAATCTAATCCATCTCCTGCAAATACAAACAATAGCTTTGATACAATCTTTGATACATTCAAAAAAAAATTTTTTTTTTGCGATTTGAACACATAAAAACTGCACGTATTTAGCTCAAAGTAATCCCAAGCGTAGAAGGGTGGTTGGAGGTTAGAGGGGAAGAGGGCGTTTCGTAGTTATGAGATAGTGTAGGGGTTTTTTTTGCAAAAATAGTTAGATGTGGTTTACTTGACGGGAGAAGGCCGGTGGTTGAGTCCTAGTCAGCGAGCGGAGGGCGATCCTGAGCCACGAATCCCCCGGTCCCACCACGTCGTGGGGCCCACCGGCGCCACATCAGCCGGTCGTGGCTCCTACGCACTTGCGGTGTACAAACGTCGGGTGCTCGTACCAGATCGGGCAAAATTCTCGTGAATGACATGTGGGCCAGCGGCATGTTATGGCCCACATGTCTGTGAGTCGTAGGTGGTCTGGAGGAGTTGACAAGGAAAAGTAATGGAGGCCGGCAAAAGGCGCTTTCGGCTTTAATTTTAGTGCTTTTCGAGGTTTGGATTTTTGAGCTCCACCATTGCGTCGCTTTCTCCATCTTTTGATTTGATTTTGTTTTTTAAGAGAGAAATGTTGCTTCATTTTTGTTATGAAAATTTCTGTCTTTGTAACATCTGTACAGTAAATTTAAACATGTATGAAGGTTGCTACTCTACAATAATGTGTATATTATATGACTTGATGACAGATGAAACATGCTAGAAAAAATTACAGTTAATTTTTCTGTCGTGATAAATTATCAAATCCGAGAAAAAAAACCATGGGCTTATTCCAAGGCCTTAAATTTCTTGCTCCATGCAAAATCTATTTAGACCTTTCTGCAGGCAGGCTTCCCTGCTGCCACACAATAAAGATCTTTTGCTGTGCTGCCATGAAAATGGCACTATTATATGATGATGATGATGATGGTAACGATCAAACAATTTGCATCTGTGTTTCAATCTACTGTGTTGATGACATGGAGCATGGCAGTATGGCACCATGCATGCAATGCTTGATGGTCCCTCCGCTTCATCCATGGCTGGCTACAATAACTGAACTGATGCAGTGGCCACACCGCCACACGCATCAAGACTATCTGAATCTTGCATTGCACAGGCACTGCAATATTCAGGCAATAAGCTAGGTACTGCACAGTGTTTATATCATATCTGGCCAGTTTGATCAGATATAACAGATTAGATAGACTGAAATACAGCCCAAAAACTAATGAAATCTCTCTCCCACTCTCTCTTGAGAGGGGGGGGGGGGGGATTGAGATGGAGAGTAGTGGAGAAACTATTAGCATTTTCGTTGGAAATTAATATATACCAGCTTGTGCACTTACCAACAAGCATCTTAATTTACAAATATACTACAAGTGTCAAGAAAAAGCATGACATTTTTTAAACTTCTTCTTCAAACTACTGATAATCTTACAAAAAGGAGTTTGCCCTGTCGACATTCTTATATCCTCTGCGATCAGGGGGACGAATCATCCGCTAATATCATGTTCAATTGTGTATTCGCTAAGTATAGTTACTTATCTCCATATGACAAAACTCTTCGACTCTCTACCCAACCTCCACGAGTGATTTCAATAGTTAATTACTGGTGAACCCTCTCCTATACTGCTCTTCCATCTATGTCTTTAATAGTACTTTCAACTATGTCGTTTGGAATATATAAAAGAAACAAAATAGTCGCATGTTCCAAGGCTTCTCGTCCTCGGCACCATTTTATCAATGCAAGTGCAGATTTCCTGCCTTTTAAAATAAAAAACTTCTTCTGAAGAAAATTTTTAACTGAAGAATCACATGATACTAATTACAGAAGATACAGTGGTGCAATTTGCCTCAGCTGGTGACAACGCTGAAGTCTGAACAAAGAACTGCGAGCAACTGACGAGCATGGTATTGCAGTTTGTACCTCTTCAGGCCTCTTTGAATACAGGAAATTTCAGAGATTAGCCTATGCATTCCGTATGTGACAGAAATAACTTCATCGTGATAGTACATGGTCACAGTAGATCATATGTCAAAAACCACTGCCTCCCAATTAATCTCTACATACACTAGATTACAGATATATTTTCAGAAGAAAGCACCTTCTGTATTGATCATACAGTGGAGTACATGGCAATGCAGGCCACTCTACCTCTGGCTTTCATAATGCTCATGGCAAGAATCACTTGCCGTTACTGCTAATGCCTACCAGCTGCTTCTTCAGTTCATCTCATCAGTTCCAGCCCGATCCATTCAGGTCGATATTTTCGCGCGTGCGAGACCTGCTGCTCCCATCGTCGATGTTCAGGTCCAGATCTGATGCCTGCAGCGTGATGCTTCTGTTAAACCCGTCTCTTCTGATCTCGCGCCGCTCATCTGAACAAGCCGATCTTCTGCTCGGCTCGTCAGGGAACAGGTAGTGCTCGAACCTGCTGCTTGCTCCTCTGACGTCTTTGCCTCCTGATCTTGCAGCCGGCTCAAACGGCAGGCCGATGGAGAGGATGTTGTCCTGGTCACCTCCTCCTCCTCCTCTGTGACAGTGAGAGTGTGAGGCCTCACATGCGGTTAAGCAGCTGTCCACTGATCCATCGCCGAGCTGCTGGGAAACGCTGTGCTCGTTTTGGGGGCGTTTGGCAGCTTCGACGCCGATGGTGCCAAGTGCCTCCTGCGCCCTCTCCAGCACTGACTGCAGGTACTTGCCTTGGGCTTCAATCCGGAGTTGCAGGTGTCTTTGTACCTTTCAGATTCCATCACACATCACATATAAATATACTAGTATTTTCAGATAAAGAAAAAAACACCAGATCATGAGTTCATGCACAAGGCTTGCTATTGTTATGCATTTTTAGCCATTCCAAGGACAGCTTGTGGACTGTTTATGAAATTCACTGAAAGCATTAAAAGAGACAGACAAATTACAAAGGTTAAGACAACACATGGAATGTTCAAGGTATGAATGTGTAAAACCATCTAGGATAAAGATGGTCCTTAGTCCTTACTGAATAATTGCTTAAGTTGTCATTGGTGTTTGTGATACGCCATTGTAAAATTCACGCATTACCAATATTTCCCAACTGTGTGCCATTCTTAATAAAAAAAAGCAAATCCCTATGTCTTATCGGAATTGTCAGAACCCCAATTTGAAATGAAGTATTTAGTCAGGATTATTTAGAAAATTCAGGAGATAGTATTTAAATTATGCTGTTTGTTGCACCTCTAGTTGCTCATGCAGCCGTCTCTGCACCTCAATTTGCATCTGGAGAGCTTCGTTTATTTGCAAAGAACTGTTAAAAAAAGCGAAAACACGTTACATTCTGCTGTTTCTAACGATGAGAAAAAAAGAAAATTTATTTGCTTCTTGCCTGTTTGTCTGCGTCTCTAGGTCCAAGTGACTAGCTGGTGATCCATTGCCTTCACATGGTTTATCTGTCTCTATTGTACAGCCTAACACTGAAACGTGAAAGCAAGCTTAGTATCTCACTTGTTGGCAATCGAGTAACTTGAGAGTTGAGAAACATGCACTTACTACTTTGTGTGCAGGAAGCGTTGGCTTGAGCTTGAAGATTCTTGCTAAGTCGGTATTTCTACGATAAAAGCAACCAGCTTAGCTTCTGTCTTCAAGTCACGAATAAGGCTACACATCCATAGTGTAAAGATCATTGATAATGTACCTGAAGATGGCTCTTAAGATGGTAAAGGGTTAATCCAGGAATTCCCATGAGCCTCATGATTGTTTTCGGCGTAGCTTCTGCACAGGTTTTCAGTGTAAGCATTGTATAATGGAAGCATGCATAATGGAAGGTAAGTTTTGTAATACTCACTGTCCGGGCCTCCTAGCTGATGTATTGCCTCGACAAAACGCTCATGCAACTCGGACGTCCATTTCAACCGAGGTTTAGCGTCGGTTGAGAGGATAAGCCCTGAATCTGCTCCCGCTTGCAGGAGAAACTGCTTCTCCGGAGCTAAACCCGGCATTGAAGACGGTTGTTGCTGTTGCTGATGATACATCTGCCATCAAAGATGACATGTTATTTTGCAGATATCATCGTGGGTGATGATATCGAAGGCTTATCTTACAGTAGGTGCAGATCTCTGACCTGTTCAGTTCCTGTCATGTACCGAAATGTCTGCTTGTAAGTTGCACATTTATCAGTACTGATAAGATCCTCTGCAGCTTTATCAGTACATCTATTTGTGGTAGCAACCAAAGACTTGGATTTTGTTCTTGTGGGAGTGAGACAGCCTTGGCTTCTCGAACTAACTATCTGCTGCCTCTGCCCATGACGAGGTCTCAAGGAGTCTCTCGTCTTATAAGGCAGAGAGGAGAATGTCGAATCAGTGGAGCAACACACTCAAGCCTGACCCGATCTTTGCAGCAACTGAAAAGAGATATTATCCTTATTCCCTCTGGGTACCCCGGGACGCTGTCACCGCCGATTTTTTTCCTCTGTAAATTCCAAAAACGCTCTCCATTCTGATTATACACTTGTACCAACTTTTGGTTGAAATTACATGGCACATGAGAAGGCCCAAAGCGAAGCACAATCTTTTCTTCTCTTCTCTTCTCTTCTCTTCTCTTCTCTTTTCTTTTCTTTTCTTTTCTTTTGAGAAACTAGGGGAGCACCTTATTCTCGTGGCAACTTTCGGGCTGTGGTGTATAATATGTGGTCTTAGAACTTGCCGGCCTCTTCTGCAGGATTCCTGGATGATATCCATAGTTGAGAACTAATTCTGGTCTCCACTGCGTGCATTTCTGGCGGCCTCAGTGTGCTGAAATGAAAGGGCAACATCTGTGGTCAATCAGCATTGGTTGGGATTCCATATCATCTATATGAACTGTTTATGCACAAGTTCTTCTTCATGAGGCACACTTGGTTAAGGAATATGGTTTAAGAGGGGCACGCACAGTTCTTTTGACTGCAGGCATCCAGAAGAAGAATTGTGCAAAGTTTTGCATAGAGTGAAAGTGAAGGTGCCCACTCTACAGCTACAACCCTTTGATGCCTTGTTGGGGGCATGGAATGGAATAATGGAATAAGCATAGAATTCCCTTTTGTCTCCTTTGGTAAGTTTGGCACCTGTTACTGTTAGCTACCTGCAGGCCAAAGCAAGCTGGTAGGGTAAGGAAATCTATTATAGTCTGTGTCCGTCTCACCTTTTAAACCGGTGCCGTAACTTCCTTCTTCTTCTTCATATGGCATCCAAAAGTGAGCTTAAAATGAAGGTTTACTTCCAAGATTTTGAGCACGGTTTGCTGCTTTTCCTTTATTCCTGCACTTAAAGAACTGACTCATGGAGTGTTAGTCGTAGTACCTCCGTCATTTTGACAACCATACAGATGCTCATACGTATCATCCATCCTGGTTCAAACCCCAGAATTCATGCCTTCGCCCTACAGTAACGCATGGCCATGCTTGCCTGCCCCCCAGTGCTTCGTCATGTGCATCACATGATTGCATCAGCATCTGTAATCCTTTACAAGTTTGTAGACCCCTGCCATCTGAAAAAAAAAATAGAGAACTCTGGACTCGAGGTTTCCTGATAATCTACTTTCTGGACTTGTGTTTGCAAATTGCAATGTTGTTACTCAGGAAGAGAACTTGATGATTGCAGGGGATGTTAATTCACCTGAAAAAACTGTTTTAGTATTGTTTTATCCTTAATATTGTAAGATTGTAAAAAAAATACAATCAATCTCAGACATACTAGTACTATACATGCAGATAAGTAGGAGCAATTAATCTCAGATTATCAAGCTAGGTACGGCTGCAAAGTTAAGAACGCAACATGTGTCATGAGAGTGATAAATCATAACAAGTGTTGAGATGCTGCAGGGCTTCCTGAAAAAGATTGGCAAGCATGGGCATACAAAAGGAAGTGCATACCAGCATTTTCGCTGTTCTTTGAAAAGCCGTCTGCTTGCACTTTTTCTTCGGATTATGCCAGTCGCTGTTCCCTGGGTCGACCAAGTTTCATCTACTGGTAAGTCGGTAAGGGAATCTTGGTCACTAACCATCTGGTACGGATATCACTCGTACGAAGATAAGCAGACGGTTCTTGTGATATGGTACACTACCTACACCTGTATTTTGGTAGCTACATATTGGAGCTGCATATGTTCTGTTCCAGCTGATAGCTGCCTGATTCTTCAGCATTGCTCGATTGTGAGCTGTCAACAAAGATGACCGATCAATGATCAAACGAAGAAAACTGAACCCAAGTTTATGTTCCAGCGGCAGGCATCGGTTCGCGAAAGAACCAAAAAAAATAAGAATTATAACACGCTGCCTTAGAATATGGAATAAAACTCCTAGCCGTAGCTTTTGTAGTTCCTTGTTATGCTGTTATATATTAGGGAAAAGATTACGTGAATAAATTCGGTTGTTACCTGTTAAATGTTTGGCATCCAATGCTTTTGTTCCCTGTTTGCCCATTAACCTCTGTTACCGTTTCATGTTGCACACAAAGACAATGAATACTGTGATGATTCATCGCAGTCAGGAGTTTGCACTCACTTGCACATGTCTGTTTACATGCTGGAATTAAAGCAAAGCATACTAAACCAAACAGCAATAAGATGACTTAAGAAACATTACTACAGTTTGTGCATGAACAACAATTTTAGTTGCATGCATGAGGGACACTGCAGCCTGCCTGGAAACAAATGTACTGTTTTCATTGTCCAAAAGAACCCAGGACAGATCCAAGCGCTAGCTGGGCACCAAAGTGTGCATGCTGCTCAAATCCTGACTGCTCAGCAGTCCCAATTTGTGCAGGCTGCCCCAACAAACCCAGCTGCTTCCCTGACCCAATCCTCACAGACTGTCCAAATCCACTAAGCTCACTTGAGAATGCACTAGAGAATGTACTTGAGCTTGTTGATTGAGATGGCTGTGCTGGCTGAGCAGACGGAATGCTCAATGACGCTGGACGAAAAAGCTGTCCTGGGCTGGTCGTCGATGAACCTGAACTTTTATTGTCAGACGTAGTAAATGAGTTCCCAACGCCAAAACCACCAAGGGCTCCCAGCCCAGGTTGAGGCCCGATAAGCCCGAACTTGTAGAAGGAACCTCCTCTCCCGTATCATCTTCATTTGATGAGAGATTACTCCCTACAGCTTTTCTGGTGGTAGTGGCAACAGCAGATTCTGATGCCGATGGTACCACTTTAGGTGCAGAGACAGGAATTGAAGATAAGCTGCCACTAGTAGCTGGAAACAATGAAAGTTTGCTTTCGGTGATCGATATGCTTGAATTAGTACTTGCAGAAACTGTGATTCCAGTTACCTCTGATGTCCCCACTTCAGGCTCAGACACAATTTATTCAAGCCAGTTAATGACTCCTTAATGGGGATTGGAACAGATGGTAGATTGGTAGGGAGCCAGATTGGTACCCTCGAGAAATGGTGGTGAAGGTTTTGGTCTTGATTCTGGTGATAGAACAATGGAAGCAAATGCTGGAGACAAAACATCTGAAGTTTTTGCAGCTGATTCTTGCATACCTGACTTAATGGAATTTGAAGATGGTTGTACAACAGGTGTTGGCAAAAAATGCCAGAGGTTGGAATGCCACCTCAGGTTTAGCATTCGCTGGGATCTGCACTGTATCACTAAATTTACTAAGTTGCAGAGTCATTCCTTGTGGCAAAGCAGGCTTGGAAGGTTCAGGAGAAAAGGATGGTTTGTTAAGATCTCTAAATATACCACCCACATTATGTGGAGAATCATCCAATCCTTGTGTGTTTCCCAAAGATGTTATTGCTTGTCCACCCTGTTTGCTCTTCGGAGTCATGGAAGACATACTTCCAGATTCCCCAGATAAAGTTTTCACAGGCAGTGGACTCTCGGAGAATTTTGAGCCCAGAATGGAAGGTGACAGATCTGGGATTGCACTTGGATTAGTTTTAGGAATTGCAGTGGTTTTAAAGGTCAAAGTATTTGATATAGGCACAGTATGAGTTGTTCCAGAGGATGGAATATTGGATGAGCGGATATTATCCCGGACATCCTTATGTGTGTAACTGAATGACAGCAGTGAAGATGGAACCAACTTTGGAGGCTGGTCAGCATTTTTCAGCTGCCCTGGTAATTCAAGATGCTTTTGCTGAGGGCTTTGACATGGTCCAGTTGACTCCTTTACCCATTTGAACAAGAAATATTTACTCTTATGCCACATAGTTAAGTGGTGTTTGCTCTTTTGCTACACCGCGTGTGTATGACAATTGGGCCCAGAGACCACATATCATACACACGGGATGTGACAAAAGAGCAAACACTACTTAACTTGATGGCATGAGAACTCCCTTTAAACAATGTGCTGTGCTGGGATCCCGACGGCTTTGTTTCTCATGCAATACTGTAAAAATAGTTTCAATATTGTAACCAAGTCTATATCTCTTGATCTTAAATAATGAAATTTCTATTGCAGAATAAATAGATAGCTTACCTTCACATGGATAGTGGGGCTACCGCTAGACTTCTCCTTGGAGATAGCTGCCATTTGAGAATCAAATATTTTCTTATTTGACCTGAATGGCAGATCACTACTGATCTTGTGGCATTGTTGTTGCGCTAGTCTTTTAACAGTAGTTTTCTGAGGCCCCAAACTAGCCAGGCTCTAAAAAATTGACAAGTTTATTGTTAGATTTGCTGTCAACTCATCATACAGAGAGCAACAAGAAATATGATAGGCATGTGCCAAAAAATGCAGGAAGAAAGGGGATCAAATGGAAAAGAAAGATCCACAATTGTTTCCCTCAATCATGTCCATGATGGATATAAGTGGAATTTTTGGATCTGGGTTCAAAATTTACCCTATCCACGTATCCAGTGACTCTCTCCTTGCAGTTTCAGGGCTTCAGGCTCAGCACTCTTGGAAAGTACTAACATATTGTTAATGTGTTCTCTGGTTTATGGATATCTCTTAATTGACTTGGAGGGGGCAGTGCCTGAAAATTTAGTTGCATCCATCGTGTGAGCCAAGACCAATTGATTCAAACAACTCTATGACAATTGCCCCTCTTTTTGTAGAAACTTATATTTAGTGCAGATATCTGTTTTGACAGGCAATCTGATAGCTGCTCAGCTGCTGCTAATTGTCAATTCAGCGCATTGTACATGATTTCATGCTGGATAGTTGTTTCTGACTGTAAAATAAACAGCTAGAAATCAGATAAGAAACTTCCAACAATGATTTAAATTCAGGGAAAACAATCAAAACATAATTGACAAGATATTCCTTTCTGAGTAAACAATTCCATGTTATAAAGAAAATGTCCACTAAAATGTGTAAAAACTAAAAAAACGTATAATTTTATCACTATGATGTGCTAGAAGTGACAGAGATTTGGGGTACGTTAAATTGTAAGTACAAAATCAATGTGGTATGAATAGGCTAAGAAAATGTACAAGGAACAGACTCCACGGATCCACACATCTGTCTTTAGAGATTTCAGGTCACCCTTCACATAATAACAAAGCTAGCAAAGTGATCAGTTACTTCAAAAATTGATAAAAACTATGGGATATTGATCAAGTTTGGTTTGCCATCAACTTGATGATTCATGATATTACTAAACACACAGAAATTTCTAGTGAGGCGGTCTGGTATTTGATACCTAAATCGTGACTTATTATAATAAATAGCTCTACGACTAACAACTCTTCCTGTTTCTCTGAATTTGTTCATATCCAGGTTATTGAAATGCCTCTGCAGCTCCACCAGCTGGTTTGTCAAATTCTATATGACAAAAGAACCCGATATTAGCCTGTTGATGTTTTTCTAAACAACTCTTCATGTTCCTCTGAATTTGGAAGCATAATTTAGCCACTTAAAATCTTTAACAGTGTCAGATCCTCCTATGTAGAATAATTATTACAAAAACAAGAGAAGTATCTGAGCAATTACTAGTTCATCCATTCTTACAGAAAAATCTCATTAGGAAATTCTTGTGAAAAAACACAAGAAATCAGTTGGTGCAACCCAATTCTCCAATTTCTTATATGTTGCACAGGCCTACACTGAAATTTAACATCCACATGGTGTTGTGACAGACTGAATGAGATGATATAACCTTGTCAGTGAGCAGGGAAGAAACCGAGAAGAACTGCATCACACGGCCTGCGGAGGCAGATAGCACCGAATCATCACGAGAACGAACGAGGAGAGAGACCCCGGGGAGAGCTATGTCGGCGGCGCGGATGGTATCGAGATGGGAGTGCCGGCCGGGCGCTTGGCCGGTGATGCGCTGTGGTATACCATTGGGATGGACAAGGAAAACAGCGGAGTGGCGGTTGGAGACGGCGAGCGGGCGCGAGGGAGACGACTGGAGGTCGAAGAAGAGCGGGAGTGGGGAGGAGGGCCTGAGGGGGATGGGGTCGCCGGCTAGGCGGAAGACGACGTCGGTGGTGCCATCCTCGGTCCTCCCCGCCCTCGACCTCGTCGGAGAGGTCCAGTTCCCGCGGGGGCGCCATGTCGGCGCGGACGCGGCGGTGCTCGGAGACTAGGGTTTTGGGCGGGAGGCGGGACGGTGACGGGGAGGCGAGGTAGCAATGGGGGGGGGGGGGGGGGGGGGTTGGCGTGGAGTGTAAAGCAGAGAAGAGGGTTGCCGGCGCGGCGGAGGGAGGCGGCCGCGTCCCTTCCCAGCGGCGGTGACAACAGTTCTTGGCACATCAAAAACCTCTGATATACACAAAGCTACCCTCCAACCAAATCTCAAATTTGGATTTTTTTTTTATTTCAATCACTTTGTGAGTAGCTCAAACCAGCAATTTCAGCATTATGATTTGGTTAGTTCGTCGGTGGCCCAAAAGGATGCTTTTTTTTTTCTTTCTGTGGTCAACCATCCACGGCTACTGGCTACTGCGAAAATTCTTCCCAGTCACCATAGATATCATCGTTGTAGATACCCAGCACAAATTATTCTGATATCAGATAAGAGATAACCGGATTTAGGAATTGGTAAATTCCTGTAGAGAAATTTCGCTAACTTCATCTGAGCTCATCAAAAAGGTATAAGAACAGAACGATCACTGTGGCATCGTTACAGTAATCGTTCATGTGCACAGCAGAATATCCGGTTGGCTACACCAGAAAACATCTCATCGTCCAAGCCTCCAAGGCCATCAGCAAGCATAACTCACTCGGAGCACTCAGCAGCTCAGCGTTGGCTTGCCTTTCCAAGGTGTTGCACTAGCATTTCCTTTGAAAGTTCAGGCTTATCTCTGCTAAAAATGAACGAAAGACTCACGATTCAGCATTTGTGCTGCTCCAAACTGAAGGCATATAGCATCTGTCTGGATCACAAGCTCAGCTCACACACTTTCTATTCATTTTGCTATCACTCTTATTAAAGTCTTTCAATTTTAAGCAATGTTAAACATTTGGACAGTGGTACTGTATCATCCGATGATGAGAGAGAGCATGCAGTCATGCAGATGCAGTGCCGGAATCAAATCGAGCCCAGCAGCAGAGCACTTGTCTGATTTCCATCTACATCCATGTCCATGTGGTCAGTGCAAATGCTGGGACCTATATCCAACATCTCTCTCTCTCTCTCTCGCACCAATCACAGGCACGAGACGTGTCATTCTGTGGAGCTACGTGGACCACTCGACGCAACAACTTATAATTATTTACTAAGTTTAGCTTATATAAAAAAATATACTAGATTGGCTTATAGTTATTTACCGAGATTTTTGCTAGTATAAATTATTATATTTCGATAGTAAGAACTCTCACATAATCTTCCGGCGCCACTGAAAAGTCTGAAACGATGGCCTGGCCTGGCCTGTCCGTCAGGTAAACAGTCCTTATCATGCATGACTCAACAGTTGATAGCTCGCTCCATCATGTGTAAGATTAGGAGCAAGGAGCAGCTAGCATGCATGTCAGTCAAAAGAGATCCAGATGATGGATCACCTCCAGGCTCCAAGCTTGCAGAGCTCATCAAAGGGCAGAGCATTATTGCTTTCCTTCACAAGGAAAATGCAACTTTCATTGGTGTGGTAAAACAGCTCCAATATCTATTTTTTTACAAGCAATTTTCTGTACAAGCAGCAATTTTTTTACACCTAGCTTGCTCATAGAGAGAGACACCGTTTTTACGCATATGACAGCTTAGGGCCTTTCTAACTTTTAATATTCGTAGAATTTATAAGTAGATTAGAATCTAGAAGTTGAAAACATCACACCTCACCTGATACGATGGATCAAGAGGAGTACAATACATATCACACATGTAGATCGCCCTGTCAAGTACACGAGCGGCACGACAAGAAAGCAACATGAAAGTTTCCATAAAGAGGCTTCATGGCATGAACCATTTGCAGCTTACAGCTGGTTGCAAGCATGAATCTACACTGAAAATTATTGCACAATTCTTACAGGCACCCTGAAAATTAGGCTTAATTAGGAGCTCTAATGCCCTACAGCTACAAGCTATATGGGTGGTGATTCCTTCCTTGTTTGTTCAGTAGAACCAGTTGGATCCAAAGTACTTCGCCGGCGGTTGCTGCATGGCGGCGCCGCCGCCTGAAACGTTGAAATTTGAACTGAACCTGAACTCAGGCGCCGCCGCGGCGATGTCGCTTCCGAACGGCGCATCGTCACGAATGAAGAAAGCGGCCGCTGCACCCTGCCGCTGCTGCTGCTGCTGCTGCTGCTGCATCGCGCCACCAAGCAAGCATGGCATCAGCAAGGTGTCATTGTCCAGGCTCCTCGGCGTGGCCACGTCGGCCTGCTTGTACATGGTCATCAGCCCCGCGAGGCATCTATGGCCGTCGACGGGCAGGTCAAAGTCGAAGCCGCCGAGAGCCTCGAAGAGGTGCGGCGGCGGCTTGCTCTCGGCGGCTCTCGGCTGGAGGGTGGTGTTGATGTTGTTGTGCTTACAGGCGTACTGGTGGGCGTTGCGCGCGTTGCGGTCGAGGAAGCCGAGCGCGTGGTCGTTGTGCGGGCATTGCACGTTGTCGCAGGTGTAGACGCGGGTGTTGTTGCTCAACATCACCTCCGGCTCGGAGGCGGCCGGCGCACTCCTCTTCTGGATGAAGTCGACGTCGATGGACTCTTCTTTCATCAGCGCCGTCGGCATGATCAGGAACTTGTTGCTCATAGCAGCATCCATGGTAAGGTCCATGAATGCGGCCCCCTCTGAGGGTGCCGTCCGGTTCCCGGCTTCGTCGCCGGAGACTCCGTCGACGTCGTACTGGCCGGAGATACTGCCGTTCGACGACAGAGCGCCGACTGCGGAGGGCGGCAGGGGACAGGCGGCGCCGGGATGCAGCTTGAGGTAGAGGTCCTCCTCCTGCTTGAGCAGGGCGAGCCAGGTCACGATCTCCTTGGCGGTCATCTTGTCCTGCAGGCACTTGGACTGCCGCACGAGGCGGCGGACCTTCTCGACGTCGGGGGACATGTGCTTGATGACGGCGGTGAGCACGGCGACTTTCCACGCCTTCTTCAGATCGTGCGGCTTCTTGTACGGCGGCGGGCCGAGCTCCTTAGGCACGCCCGCCTCTGGCCACCACGACTCTGTCCCCTCCGGCCACCACGGCGGCGGCACGCCCTTCTCGAGCGGGTACCGGCGCTGCGGTGGGTCGCAGTGCTGCATGAGCGCCGAGAGCAGCGAGCCGAGCGTGGTGTCCTGCAGCTCGTGCAGGGAGTGGGGCTCGGCCGTCGCCGCGCCGCCGACCTCACCCTCGCTCCCCGGCACGGCGTTGTCGGCCTGGTACTTGGCGATGGCCGCCGGGCTGTTGCGGTCAAAGCGGACCTTCTCCTTCCACCAGGACCGGAGATTGTCGGAGGCGCCGCTGACCGGCTTGCCCTTCTCCGGTATGATGCCGTACACGAAGCCTTGCGCGTTGCACGCCTCCATCATCTTGAGCATGTACTTGAGGATCCCGTCCTGCGCGCGCGACATCTTCTTGCGGCGCGCCTGCTCCTGCGACTGCCGCTGCCTCGCCGCCGCGCCGCCGCTCTCCCTCTCCCTCCCGCCGCGGCTCTGCTGCAGCTGCAGCTCCTTGAGCCGCTTGTGCCGCACGCGGTCGCGCCACATGCGCCGCTCGAGCTCCTCGATGTCATCCACGTCTTCGTCGTCGCTCTCGTCGTCGGGGAAGCTCTTGTGCACCTCCTGCGCTGGCGCCGGGTTCACGAGGTCGCCCTCTCCGACGAAGCACTCGCCTCCAAATAATCCAAAGACAGCCTTCTTCTCAACGTCGCTCTCCGCCGCGAACGCCATACGCTGATCCAGCATGGTCATCCCTGCAGCCATCATCGCCCCGCACACAGCAGCTGCTGCACGTAAGCCGTCCTCAAATTAGCATTTGCCCATAGTAATTACTACTGCTGAGCAAGATAGCAGAGATGCTGATGAGTGATTATAAACTTTGGTAAATTAAATAATTCGGAACTGAAAACAAGAACATGCACCCATGTGCCGACTGATGAACAGATTAAATTAGGTAAAAACTGGCCGTGTACAGACCACACATCAAAATTAGGGAACTCGACGTGTCACAAACAACAGTCGGTGCTTACAGAACTATCAACTATAGAAGCGGTCTCTGAAAAAAATGAAATCTTTTCTGAATTTATGAAAACAGGAGCACTGAACACACATACCTCTACGTCTATGTTCTCTGGCACTTCACTTGTCTCTCCATAAAGCTTAGCACTCAGCTGGAAAATAAAAGGAGAGTGTGTGTGGAGAAGAAGAAGGAGGAGGAGGAGGAGGAGGAGGAGGAGGAGGAGGAGGAGGAGAGTCCAAAGTGGAAAGGATAAGAGGAGGAAGATGGCAGCCACGACAGCAGTGGCGAGAGGTGCTGGGAAACAACAGCGACTGCAACCCATATATAATGCCTCTTGACTAACACTTTTGGATTGCAGAAATCAACCAAGAAAAGAAATACGGTTCGCCGATCTTAACACCACGTGGTGAGTGGCATCTCCTCGTGCGGTGGGCAAGAATTGCACAAACAAGGCGGCTTAAGGAATGGTTCCTAGTTCCTGCTGAAAAAAGACATGGACTTGTTCGGCCAAGGAACCTTCAGATGATACGTGGCGCCTCTGATCTAGTTGGTGAGATGCAATGCAATGCAAAGAGCGCTAATGGCCAAAAGGACCAACACTGTCCGGGGCCTACCCACATGTGGCGCCAGTGCATTTGCCAGTCGGAGAAGGACACGCAAAGATTTCAGGCCCCATGGCCATGGATGTAACGTTGGCTGGACCATGCCATCTTCAGTCCTCCTTCACCATCTCTCAAGGTGTCGGCAGGTTTTGCCAGCTACCTCTCTGTAACTTCCTTTGCACCCTGATAATGATCTACTCGTTTCCTCAAGGATTACTGAAATCTATCGCTCTAAACTCTTCTACTTTTTACTGATGCTGTGTTCAATACCGGACTTCAGTTTTGAGGTGGTCCACTTGTTAACATACAGTATGAAAACTCAGGATGAGACTTCAAAAGAGAGAAAAAGATATTGCACCACGTTTATGGCTGATGCTTTGATTAACAACAAAAGCAGGTCAACTAGTGGCAACTTGCATGCTTGGAGCATATATCAATGCTAGGTCGGCCATGTTTCCGGTAGCAATAACAGTAGCAATGATTGGTCAAGTATTCTAGAGTTATTCAGTCATTCCCTTCTTCCCCGTCTCCTTTGATTTGACACACTTTGCTGCACGCAATTCGTGCCAATTTGTTTTATCCCTGTCAGTTTATTTTGCTTCTTTCTTCAAGGGGAGGGATCACTGAATGCTCATGGAATTTATTTGGTACCTAGTCTCTTTTTTTTCTTAAGGTCAGTAAACTTCAGGTAAGAAGCTCTTGCCAAGTTTTACCACGAAAAAAGATGGTTTATACCAGTACTAAGAAATAAGGAATGCCTATTCTTCCTTGTATTCAAATTTCAATAGCTCAATGGTCAGAGAATCATTTTCAGTTTTCACTTTGTCAAGCACATGCCATCTCTCCAGTCTCCGAAGTGATCAGGTTCTCTGAATAACGAACAGGTAGTAGAGTTGTGTAGGATGTTGCGTGCAGCAGCAAAGTTACAAGAGTTGCATATAATTGCCGATGACAAGGATGTGCTCCCAGCTCCCTTCTCATCAAGCAAGGATCTCCTTGGATCATCATCTCGAATCTAGATAGATACTTGGAAGATCTCAGGAGCAAATCTTCTCGTCAATGGTGTTCAGTTCACTGAACAGGGCTGTAAAACCTGCAATCTGAAGCTCTCAACATCGGAGTTCGAAGTCAGTGCTTGGATTGTGTGCAACCATTTGTCCATGTTCAGATCACTTCGGGGTGATGGTCTTTCTGAATGACTTCACACAGCTCCCTTGGTAAAATTTGTATAAAGTTCGAATCTTGAAACACGTGACTTGTTATATGTTTGGATGGATATCAGAAAGAACATCTTAAAATATGTTATAAAAAAATTGAGAATATCTTAGTTTCTGCAATGTGGGTTACACTCCCACCATCTGTGTAACTGTGTTCAGAATTTCTGATTCTGCAAGCACTCGCGACTCTGAAATTTCACCTTTTTATTTCTCCATCTTGTGTATGTGTTCGTCTCTGAATTTTGTAGGACGTTGAAATGCCGTATTCCGACTAGAGTTGATGTGTTCGTGATGATTTGATGGGTCAACGGTCCGTCATGTCATTCCGCTGAAAAGTCAAAGAAGTCCTCACCGATGCTCACTGCCACGTGGGCCCTGCCGCGACTCCGGCCCGGCTTCGAGTTGTCGTCTACGGCGCCGGCGGCGGTCCAGCAGCGGTGCGTGCACGGAGTCACGAGACGAGGCCGACCCAACCCTGCATGCAGGTAAGAGGTTTAGGGTTCATCCACCAATCCTAGCACCCCAATGGGCTTAGGAAACAATCAGGCCGTCTTCCCAATGGGCTTAGGTAATCTGTCCATACTCCTGCTTTCCTTCCAAGAACTTGTTTTAATTTGCAAGCTCCATCTTTTCTCTAACGAAAAGAGAAGGAAAGGTTGAGCTCGCCATGGAGAGGAGACGAGGGTACGAGCTTTATGTCGCTCTACTCTTGTGACGGCCGGTGGGTAACTGAGCTCATGCTGAGCTACAGGAAGATGCTGTTAAACACAAACCGGATCTTCAGTACAGTTCAGTTCAGTTCAGTTCAGTTAGGCCCGAAACAGTCCCAGTACTTGCCTTCACCTCTCAAGAAATCAGAAATGAACCGTCTGAACTCTGTAATCTTCCTACAGAAAACGCATCGAATCGTATCAGATTTGGATGTCACTGTAAAAACGTGGAGGCGAAAGGAAGATGACATGAGAATCTACTGCGTTTGCTTTGCAAAGCGCGAGTGAAAGTTTCAGAGGTATTTTTAAGACCGGGCCGCATGCGTTTCCACGTCAGGCCCGTACAAAAGTAGCAGCCTCTCTGTCTGCCGTAGCTTTAAATTATACTAATAAATTACTCCCTATACGGCTATACATATGTTCCGTTTTAGGCAGATTCTGCTGAAGAATCTCAATAAGTTATTAATGCTCCTCAATTTTCAAATTATATTTATTTTTAGATCTTGCTTGCAATTGTAATTTCCATTTAGATTCAGCAACTATTAGTTTTGCACTAAAGAATAGGTTTTTTTAAATAATATTTTTTTTAAAAAAAATCAAATATATATGCCAAGTTCAAAAAATTATAAAAGTAACATGCGGTTTGGCATTTGAAGTGCCGACTGGTGCTGACTACGCCATGTCAGCACCAGTCGACACTTGAAGTGTCAATTGGTGCTGACATAGCGTAGTAAGCACCATTTGGCACTTGAAGTGTCGACTAGAGCTGACGTGGCATCCAGTCGACACTTCAAGTGCCGACCGCATGTTAGTTTTATAATTTTTTGAAATCGGCATACAAATTTGATTTTTTTAAATAAAATATTGTTTTAAAGAATTCCTAAAGAATATATTTGGTGATAAATTTTGTGGTATGGCCGTGGGGTAGACCGTTTTTGTAACAATCCACGCAAGACGGTAGGGCTTGTATTAATAAGTCGAAGAAAAATCACAAGATAGTATAGTAAAAACCATTTTGTAAGTAAAACAAGCTATTGTTTTATAGTTCATTATATTATAACAATTTAAGCCCAAGATTGTAATAAGCTAGCACAATAATTCAACCCTTTTCAGTTCTAACCTGTAAATTCTGTTTGTTATAATGTTAAGTGTTGCTAGAAACAAAGGCAGATCAAAGTGATGCTATGCTCTAGCTTAAGCCACTACTCTTGTCAAAAAAAAAATCAGTAAAAAACACTGTGTAGGTGTACTACTATCACATATCACACCAACTTGCTCAAGTGGGGATTTTTTCACATGTATTGTGAAGATTACAATACTTTTATATGAGTTCCCATCAATCATTCAAGCAGGACACTGTTCTCTGTCATCTTTTCATACAATGTCCCAAGTCAGGTATTAGCTGATGAGTACTCTGTTTGAAATTTTCTATATTTTATTGTGCATTTTGATTATACTCGACTATACAAACCAATTACCTATTTCTAAATATCTAAAATCATATCCAAAACAGATTATTTTTATCAGGACGAAAGAGATGTAGAGAAGGGGATGCTATCTAGGTAGACAGATGAATATAAAACGAGTTCAAACGTTGGAACTTGAAGTCTTGACTAGCCTAGTAGCCTATCACCATCTGGTGGTATGCTACGTAATCTCCAAACAACGAGGTCTTCACGCCAAGCTGTCAACTGTCAATGCAAAAAAGAAACTACTCAACTGTCAATTACAAGTAAGCAGCACCTGGAACACTGCCATTAGTTTAACCCCTTTCTGGAATGAGCCATTATCCATGGAAATTCTAGGCCGTGTTGCAGTCTCGCAGCTACCAAATTGCTGAGTTTTTTTGTACCCCGTGCTCTCTTTTGTATGGAGCACCCAAGAAACTGGAAATTAGTTTTCTTGATCGGCCATCGATGCGTATGTGACACCGAGCCTTTTGCTAATACATCATTTCTTTACTTTATCCTTGTTAGGCTTTCGATGCAGATGAGAGGGAGAAAGATCTTCTTCAAGGACATGAACAGCCTGCACAGATAGATCAATACAACCTTAGCTTCTTCAGTAAGAAATGTAGAAATGGTTAACATCACAATTCAGAAATGCATCCCTGACGATTAATAGACAACGCTAATCTAGTCTTAATTATTTTAGAGGAAAAGGAATCGTGAAACGGAGCCCCACTTTATTTGAAAGGAGAAAAGAG
The DNA here is from genome assembly GCA_019279435.1 of Zizania palustris. Lineage (NCBI taxonomy): Eukaryota > Viridiplantae > Streptophyta > Magnoliopsida > Poales > Poaceae > Zizania > Zizania palustris. Next base: position 68,842,231 of record JAAALK010000079.1, on the reverse strand, counting down.
AACATAATTGGTTTGCCGGAGATACCGATTTTTTATATAGATGCCCTACTTTTATTGAAACAGCCAAAAACAGTCTATGTTGGGGTTACCAGCTTACACATGATGAACAAACACCCAAAAGGATTACACCCCACACCGATCATATCTGGAACAATGTTTGCTTTAGCGGGATACCGGTTTTACAATACGCACTGGAGCCACCCCGAGAGAATAAGTAGGCACTAATGAATATGTAAAAAAACAGATGGAGAAAAGTTTTTTTACCAAAAGGGTTGTAGGATTTTTCACAAAAGCTGGGAAAAGGAGGGCTTTATTCTCCATCATGCATACACATCAAATGACTAAACAATGTAGCAGCTAGCATGCAAGGTTGCTAATGCAAAATCATAATGAAAACCATCCTAGAAACTCTGAGGTGACGCCAAAGCCTAGAGGTAAATTAATTAGCCTGCTTAAGATAATGATGATGCTTTGTGCTCAACTAAGAAATATAGGGTGGGTTTAATTAATCATGCTTTAGTGGTGTGCTCCGTTTTAAGTACCATTTCACTAGCTCTTAGGTTAGTCCATGAACATGTTATATATTTTTCATGTCGCTTAGAAAGCTAGATCTAACTATTTAATACGGTAATTCTCATCTCATCATAATTTTATCTTTTCTATCCTAATTGGATCACTGGAATTAACTATCATAATGCAGTTTTCGCAAAAAGTAGGAAGCGTCTGGTGTACTGCTGGAATTTCTCGTAGAAGGGGAAAGACACGGTGGACTGCCACGTGTCACGCACGATCGGCAGTTTATTCTAAGCATCGGGCGACGAGCGGCGCAGATCTGCTTTGCTCGGATGCCATGCAACAAGGCGGAAGGCCCTGTCGGGGAGCGCCACGTGGCGTGCGAGCAAAGGCTCTGCCCGGCCAGCGATGCATCCGGGGTGCCACCTGGCAGTTGACGAGGCGGAGCAGTGGAGCACAGTGTCGGCGTGGGTGGTTTTTACGGCTCACGGTTAAAAAAAAAAGAGCTACTTCAGACGCATGCAGCTCGTGGCAACAGTAAAAACACAGCTGCTTTTCCCCCGTCAGGCGTCAGAGCCTGACGAACGAATGCGTCCGAAATGGAGTCAGTGGTCAAGTCAATAATAGGAGTCGGACGACCACATAACTCGTGACGAAACAAAAGATTGAGTTACACTTGGCACCAATAATCGCTACACGCAGCTTCCGCAGAGCATACATATGTGCTTTTGTTTGCGTGGACCAGCACCAGCCCATCTTTATTTCCCTTCTGAATTTACCAAGCTGTTCTTGGTGAGACTGAGACCTCCTTGTTGGAGCCACCAGAACAACTGTCAAGATGCAACAGAGAAAGGATCTGATCTTTTACAGTGAGCAAGTATATTACCAAGTGCTTTGGTAATGGAAACACGTTAATTGATTTACGAGGTACAGATTCGTTGCCTGATGTTGGCTGTCCGTGAAGAAGCTAGCAAGTTGTCGTGTTTGCTTTTGGCGATAGGAGCCCTTCTCTGTGCAGCGCAGCTAGAGCTAGCAGATCCAGATTGGCAATGGACAAAATGGACGGCACTGGGTGCCATTCCGTTTTCGGCAGCTTCTTTTCCCATCTTACCATGCAAGGGAAGGAAGGAATCGGATTCCTCTCTGTCAGACAGATTTGATGACTCAACCAGTTTTCATTTCATGTTCACGAGGGAAATGCAACAATTATCTAGCGTAGATTCACTGGGATTCCATCCACTGATCCACTGATCCAATCACGCACCCACCAAACAACACTTGTAAACCGTTGATCCAATCAGTTTCACCGATCGACTAGTGCTTGGACACACACAGAGAGAGTGAGAGAGTATGCATGTCAGATCGTCACGTTATCCACAGCAGTGAGTGAGATGATGTTGCTCACTGCAGCAGCAACAGAGAGCCAGTATATATATATATATATATATATATGTGTGTGTTTGTTGAATTCTTCCTCTGCTCCGTGCCTTGCTTTGTAGGACGTCCAATCCATCATTGAGTAGGCGGTCAGGATAGGAGAGAGTGAGAGAGAGCTTGCTGTCGCTCGTCCAATGTCCAAGTGAGAAAAAAAGTTGTCAGATGATGCCACTGCACCACTGTGCTACTGCTACAGGACATCCACGCTTCCCACTGTGCTGCTCTTGGAATCGCAAGTCGTAAAGTTGCGCTCCTATTATCGGCTTGCTTTTCTTCACTATTTTTGAATTTCGCGTACAAAACCAAGTACATGTCCTTTATACTATACATTAGGAATTTTTTAGATTTAAAGTGATTACTGGTCTATTTCTTCTTCTTTTTTTAAAAAAAATTAGGTTTAGGGTTTAGAATTCTACATTGCTATTCATATTCAAAAATTGTAGGAGTACATATGTTTTTACACTCTATTGTCGCCCAGTAAGTTATTATCAATAAATGTGTCTATATAAATGTACGTAGTTAGCTGGTCATATTATCTAATCTTGGTTGGTTTAAACTACGACGACCCTCCTATGATCACTTGTAATCTTATTTTGACCTTTGTTTTCTAAAGCCTTCGTCTACCATTAAATGGGCTAGGGTCCGACTAGCTAACTACTACGAGAATTTCTAACAATCAGAAACTAATTATTTAGATACAAGCATACGGGCTGGGCCGGGCTATCAGCGGAAAGCCCACTTAAGCCATCCGTGGAAGTGTTAAAATAACCTAAACAGAAAGCCCCAAAAAACTTCTTTTGAGAATAATGAATCTCCTAAAGTGGGTCCAGCCTCTCCCCCCCAACAGTTCATGTTCATCCCCCCAAAGAAAACAGAGAGAGAGAGCAAAGATGGAACAATGGCCAATGGGGTTGCCATTGCCAAAAAGGCAGCCTCTCTTGCTCTCCACCCTCTTCCTCCCCTTCCTTCCCTTTTAGGACCCTTCCTCCACATCACTTGCTTTCACTGCCCAAAACTCCCTTGTGCCAACCCTCATCATCTCATCTCCTGCGTCCCCTCACTCTCACACCAGATTCTCATCTGGTCCCTTGCTGCTGAGGAGCACCCAAACCCCCCCTCCCCTCTTCTCCTCCCCTGTTGCTTGCAAGATTCCTCCTTTCTTGGCATGCTCCAAGATTTCTTCCTCCCACTGCCGGCTGTTTGATCGGTTCAGCCACCATCCGCCGTTCCTTCCATTTCCAATCTCGCCGCATGCTCTTGTTTTTTTTATCGTCTCTCTGTTTCGCTCCAATGTTCTTTGCAGCTAGCTAGCTGATCGCACTCGCACGTTGGGGGAGTTGGCTGTGGTGCACGTGTGTGTATGGGAGTCCAGACAATGTCGTGCCACGGCGGCGGCGGCAGCGGCGGCGCTGGCGGCGGGACCCTCTCGCGGCAGGGGTCGGTGTACAGCCTCACGTTGAACGAGGTGGAGAGCCACCTGGGCGAGCCTCTGCGGAGCATGAACCTAGACGACCTTCTGCGCACGGTGCTCCCCGCCGCCGAGCCGCACGCCGCGGCGACGACCGGCAAGAAGACGGTGGACGAGGTGTGGCGCGACATCCAGAGCGCCAGCAGCGGCCGGCACGGCGCGCCGGCCATGGGCGAGATGACGCTGGAAGACTTCCTCTCGCGCGCCGGCGTGGCCGTCGACGGCGCTGACGCCGGCGTGCATTGGCTGCGACAGTGCCAGCCGCCGCTTCAGTACGTGGGGCGGCCCGTGCCGCGTCCTCTCGCGGTGGGCACCGGGCCGGTTCTCGACGCCGTGTACCGCGACAGTCACGGAGGTGGCGGCATCGCCGGGTTCCTCTCACAGGTGGCCGGGCGGAAGCGTGGCGCGGCGGCCGGGGACGGCGTGGTGGAGAAGACGGTGGAGCGGAGACAGAAGCGTATGATCAAGAACCGCGAGTCAGCAGCGCGATCCCGGGCCCGAAAGCAGGTGAAGTTTCATCAAATTTGTCGCATAAAAATGCGTCCTTTACTGATCTGCAGCGCGGCGATGTCGCAGGCATACACGAACGAGCTGGAAAACAAGATCTCGCGGCTTGAGGAGGAGAACGAGCACCTCAGGGAGCAGCTCAAGGTAAAATCAAACCAACGCTACTAGCTATCTTCTCCTGAATCCTGATTGGATTGCTCATTAGTTGTATTGCAGTGCTGCACCAGATGTGAGCCTCTCTCCCAGTCTACACAAACTCTGCAAGTCATTTTTTAGTTAAAGCCAAACTAGAAATATAACATTGTTAGTTATTAGCTCTAGAGGCCTTGATTAGCAAGACTTGCATACCATCTTGTGTGCAAATGTGGTACTTCTTGGGATGCTGGTTCATAGAGAGGTGAGCAAGCCTCGCAATTTGACATTAACAAGTGACATTGTGGACGAAATCACGTACTCTACAAATGTTTCTTTATGTCTTGTTGCTATAGGATATTTTCCCGATGTAACAAGTCCTCCGAGTGCGCATTTATAGGACAGATTACCTCTATTCAGAGGTGGTTTTTCTAAATTCTAATTCATTTCTCAACATTCCCTAGTCGAGTTGAGTTCATGCAAGCATGCTGTTGAGTCATGAAAGAACAACATAGACACAGTTAGGTGGTACAGCTACCGGATACTGATGAATGATGATGGGTTTTGTTTGATGCAGAAGTTGGAACCAGTAGTGCAGTTTATGCCGCAGAAGTTGGATGCAGTAGTGCAGTTCGTGCCCCAGAAGCTGGAGTCGCTAGTGCAGTTCGTGCCCCAGCCGGAGGCGAAGCAGCAGCTGCGACGAATCAACTCGGCCTCTTTCTGATCAAACCACAACAATGTCGATAGCGAAAACTCTGTGTGTAGGAATTCATCAAGCGAGGGGAGGGGAGGGGAGGGTCCAGGTCCAGCTGGGCAGGGGCAGGGGCAGGGGCAGGGCTTGTACTCGGGGACGCTGTTGTGCATGAACAGTAGCTGAAAACGAACTCTCTATCTGCACTGCACGTCTCTCCCTCTTGCAAACCCCGTTACGGGTTTCGCTGCAGAAGCAACCGCATCTTGATGTCGTCGTCTGTTTCTTCGTGGAGCTGCGACGAGGTTTCAGGTTTGATGCGGCATGTTGATGCAGATATGTGTAGTAATAAGTAGCAACATTCCAAGACACGGCGTTGCTTTGGATGGTCTTTAATTTGTTACAGTGCACAAGGTACAACAGGAAGGCCAGTGTTCGGTGAAATCCACAGCACACGGATTTAACTCTGCTTTTATGCCGGAAGAATCTGCTTCCCACTTCATCATGATCATGATTTATTGTTGTTTTTGAACGAGTGAATCTGCTTCCCTTGAGATGGAACACCGAGCTGTCTGAGCAGAGCATAGCATATGGCATCCTGAAGAGTTGCAGCGAATAATGAACAGAGTCGTCCATGGAAAAGATGGCGATACAGCTGCATCCTTCTTTCTTTCTTTCTTTCCTGTAAGCTGGACGAGTTGAGTTCGACCATGCTGGTCATTTCTGTTTCAGGTGGTGACCATTTTTACAACGCCATTTGCCACGCAGTCGCAGTCGCAGTCGCAGGTGATCGATTTTTGACTTGATTAATCGAAGGCACGCACGGGTGCATGTGGTTGACTTTCGGAGCATCACAACGATCAGATGGAATGGTTTCTCCTTCTCGCAATCTCATCTTTTCATTTCTCATGTGCTGCTGAAACTACAACTTTTTTTGTAACACTTCAAGCTGCGGCTAATTCCCTAGAATAAAAATCACTACAGAGATCATAACAAAAATCTGACGAAGATAATTCATGGAAATAAATTACAAAACATGTTCTTATTTCCAAAACAAAAAGGATTTTTTTTGATGAAATAGAAAAAAATTTAAAACAGAAAGAGACAGTTCTGCTCTTCGGAAGGACTTAGATCCAACTACAATATCTCTCCAGAACTTTCCTCGAGTCGACAGGATCCACCCATGTCGCCGCCGGCGAGCCTGCGCAGCTTCCTCGATGCGCACTTCGCCTGCCGCGAGGACCTGGCCTCTGCGCCGGCGCTCGCGGAGCTCCTGCGCCGCGAGTGCGTGGGCCTCGAGGCCTCCCTCCGCCGCCTCGAGGCGCAGCTCGCGTCCGCGTCGGCCTCCTGGCTCGCGCGCTCCGCTGGGGCTCGCTCCTCTCTCCGCTGCATCCGCTCCCGAGGTTCGCTTTCCTCTGAACCCTAGTACGGTTTTCGTTGCCTTTTGTTCGCTTCTGGATTTGTAGGGGCGCTCCCTGTTGCAGTATTATTGCTTCGGCATTGTTGATTCCCCGCGGATTTCTACGGATTTTATCTCTCGTAGGCAGAGGCATCGACGCACATGATGACGGCGAGGAGAAGCTGCGGAGCGTCGAGCTGCCGGCGCTCGTGCGGGAGATCCAACGGATCGACACCATTCGACTGTATGCAGGTGAACGTTCCTTCCTGCTGTCCTAACTGGAAAGCCCCGATCTTGGACTAGTTACAATTTTAACTTTGGAAAATTATTTTGGATAATGGGGCACCATAGATCTTACAAAATGCTGCCCACGGGAAATGCTCCAATAACGTCTGTGTTAGTGTGGTTTGAGTTGGCACATCAGGAAGTTATGCCTGAACATTATTGTGTAATTTATCGATACAATATGGAGCTCTCAATATTGTTTCTTGATACTTAACTAATTCCCCAAAATAATTGCATCCATAGTTCAAAATTTCCACACTAGTCAGAATAACCTGGCACCTGGCAGTCCAGTTCTGTACTCACCCACTGGTCACTACTCGAGTTCGAAGTCCTATTGTAACTTGACCATTTCAACTGAAGGGAAGAGATGTTTCTGTTGAAGAGAATATTTGTGTTAAACAAGCTAGTATTGCTATCGAGATTTTCCTGAATAATTGTATTACGTAGGGTGCAATACTAGGCCGGGCCAGCTGATAGCTTTTGACAAATTAATTTTGTATCTGTGGTTACCTCCCTGTAATCTCCATGCAAATGAGCTATTTTGCTCTTCTTTGCTGCAAGAAAGGTTTTTTATCCTGCAAATTATATTATATCTCCTCCATGATATCACACATGGTGTAGGAATTTATAGTGCCTTCTGTAACTTTGCTATGCTGACATTCCAGAAGCTGCTCTACAGTTGGAAGCTTTGGTTGGTAATCTAGAAGATACAACATTTTCCATCACTAGACAGGCCTCAAAGCTGAACCTGTCATCTATACATAGACGAGCATCTAATGTGAGAACCTTCTGTCTTTCCTTTTCTTACTTATTTGTTGTTTTTGATATAGCTACAAATATTGATCAATCCGAATTTCCGATATGACATCTATTAGCAGTATGTTTATGTGAAGTGTTAATCATCTTTTTTTTCCCCTCCAAATGTAGGAAATGGATTGGAAGCAAGAAAAGTTGCTCCAGGCTGTTGGTGCCATGAGGGATATTGAGCAAGAGTTGCTACGGATCAGCGTGAATAAGCCACAGTGGACCAATCTTATCACGGCTGCTGATTCTAGAGTGGACAGAACCCTAGCCATTTTGAGGCCTAAAGCACTCACAGATTATCGAGCTCTACTTGCAGCACTTGGCTGGCCACCTTCCTTGTCCTCACCAGATGTAGAGAAGGATAAGTACTCCCAAATTCCAAATCCCCTTGTCTTAATGAATGAGGCAAATAGGGAGAAGTATTCACAAAGCTTTCTAGCACTATGTGCTTTGCAACATGCACAAGCCAACAGTGAAGCACGTCAATGCCAAACAAAGGGAGCAACTCATAGCATGTCAGATTCGAGGTACAGTGATAAAACGGCATGCTTTGACAATGGACTTTGGGCCATTGATGAATTAGTTCAACCTATTGCATCCAGGATGGAATATCATTTTGATAAATGGTCTGAACAGCCAGAGTTCATTTTTACCCTTGTTTACAAAATAACAAGGGATTTTATGGGTAGTGTGGATGATATATTGCAGCCTTTGATTGATCAAGCAAGACTTGTTGGCTTAAGCGCAAAAGAGTCTTGGGTGACTGCAATGGTGAAAATGCTTTTAGGATACCTTGAGAGGCAAATTTTCCCAGCCATAGTCACCTCTTACAAGGCTACTGACAACAAACTTGAAGTACATTCCTCTTGGATGCACTTGAATGACCTGATGATTGCTTTTGATAAAAAAATGCAGTTGCTTGCAGATTCAGGAATTCATCAGAATATAGCATCGATTTCAGAAGGCCTGTCGAGGTCCTTATCTGTATTTTCAATATACAGTAAGCATTCTGATTGGCTTCATTTGTGGGCTGATGTAGAGCTTAATTCTGCACAGCATAAGCTCAAACTTGAAATAGAGGATGAGACAAATTGGTCATGTATTATTGGTCATCATGACGAGCTTGGTCACCAGGAGATCACTAGTAATTTTCTTCTCTCTACAAGAGAAGATTACAGGGCTCCACCAGTTTCGGAATTTGTGGTCAAAACAGCATCTGCCATGATTGAAAGAGGTCATGCTCTGCCAAGTAAGGGTTTAAGGATTCAGTATACCAGATTCTCTTCAGTCCAGTTCCTGAATGGTTTCTTTCTTGTCTTACGTGAAAGATGTGAGGCCTTGCAATTGACAAATACAACTCTAGAAGATGAATCTTTACTGAAAGCTTCTTTCACAATTAATGCTGCTCGATATTGTGAATATGTTCTTCGGGAATGGGATGACAACATCGCTTTCCTGGAGATGGGTGCCCATGGGAATCATGGCAATGAAGGTTGGGAACAAGGCCACAAACATAGTGCCCAACATTCATGCTCTTTCTTTTCAGATGAAATTAGCTTTTTGGTTAAATTGGGGACCAACCACCTGGAACAGATCATGTCTTCCATTTTGCTTGAGTTTGAGGATCTATCCTGGGATTATGTCCAAAACATTGGAATGGCAAATGAGCATACCCATCCAGTTGATGAGGTATTGGATGAAGAAAATCTAGGGGTATCTACTGGATTTGTTGCCAGCCTCGAAGTTCTGAGAGACAGAACCACAAAACTGAATCTACATCTTAATTCCAAAGATTTCCTTGATCTGTGGAGGAGTATAGCAGAAGGTCTAGATTACTTCATCTACAGCAGCATACGGTGGGGTGAAGTAAAATTCTCTGACCTAGGAGTTACACAGCTAAGAGTTGATACAAGAGCTCTTCTTCACATTTTTAGGCCATTCTGTTTAAGACCTGAATCCTTTTTCCCATTCATAAGTGATTCCCTGAGGTTGTTAACCATGAGAAAGACAGATGCACAGTACTTGTTGGAAGTGCTAAAGAATGCCAAGGAGAAGGGTAGTTGCCTGAAGCAACAAGGATTGCAGCATGTAAATGGCAGCCAAGCTCTGAAAATCTTAGGAAGCAAGAGGTCTGGTGAATAATATTCTTACCGTAAAGACCTGTTGAAACCTTTAAATGACCAGAAGATGATTTTGTCATGCTTATGAGGTGGATTGCTCTATGTCACTACCCACTATGATGACTGTGGCTGCTTATCGTGTGCCTGCCCTTCCAGGAAACATTTGTTCTGAGTTTAACACTTGGTGACCGGCAGCAATTCCTGGCCGCTGAAAGAGATGAGAAAAGAAGGCACGAGGTACACAGTAGTCCATATGTTAAGCAGCTTCCAGTTCATCCTTTTTTCATCTAGCGTTCCAGGCAGGCACGGGACAGCCACACACACGTCTGACGTAGCTTAGTCATACAGCATAATCACAGAACCATGCCGTAGTATCCCTATATATATGTGCATTTGGATCGTTTTTGTTTTCAGGTTCAGAATACTTCAGATCGATTCGCCGCCTGACTACTTCACCGCTCCTAATTCTGCATCATGTGTTGCGCTTTTCTAACGCAAGAGCTAGCTGATTACCAACAATACTGCCTGCCTAACTTTGTTAAACTGGTCATGATCTCACATAGATAGATAGTATTCACACACTTCACTTTCAAAATATATAATATATATCCTTTAATCTGTGAAGACAACTCATATGCATTCACCATCTCCAATCTCTGTTCCCTTTGATCGTTTGAGGGATGCTACAATAAGAGTATATATGGATATGAGTCTACGTCTATCTGCAGAATTTGACTCACCGTTCAAAATTTCCTATCTAGGCAAGTCATTCAAGCTGTCTGACAGCACACGGATTCTAGCTAGAACATCTTTCAACTTTGATGCGCAGCTTGCCACTTCTCATTATATTATCTATCACTCAGCTCATGCATCTGACCTCTGTACCTCATCAGAAAGGACACGCCAAGCTGGTCAACCCCTAGCATCCATTGCTAAAGTCAAAGGACAAAAGTCATTGGACTCACCATGACGCAGTTTGCAGTGATCCCTTTGTTTTCTCGTGGCTGCAGCAGGCACACTGTTTGTCTTGTTGCCTAGTTGCTCAAACCGAAAACGAAAGAAAAACATATTAGGAGAGGCCAATAGGCCATGCTGGTGCTTTAAAGTTTAAGTTTTTTAATGCTAGTGCTTCAGTAGCATAATGCAGGAGACAGGCAGCGTTTTTGAAAGGCACAAGCAACAACTTAACCATGCAAAAACAAATGATTCATTCATTTGAAGGTGTCAGGTCAGTATATTCTGAAACCTGTACGACTGATGCTTTAACAAAGAACAAGTGGATTAGGAGCAGGTGAGATAAGTCAAACAGCGTAGTACCCATCACATGTAGACTTGTCTGATGTGTTATAGAGCCTTTAAACAATGGCAACCACATGGTGATATCATCATGCTCTCATTACCTATGTCATTTCTTTTTTCAAAGCGAATGGCCGTTTTGATCTTTTTCAGGTCAGGACGAATGATGAGAGGAGAGCTTCAGCTGTCTCTGAAGCGGTTCAAGTCAGAATTATCATGCTGTAATGTGCTCTATTTTCTCATGTCAAAGTTGCTACATACTCGTCTGCTTGATCAGCATTCTGGAATCTGGATGACTGGATTATCACGACAAGATCTACACTACAGATCCATTTTACTACTCATCGGTAAGGTAGTAATACTCAAGTGTTTGATGTACCCAATGGCGCACAAAATTCTTCGAAAGCACTGAATTAATTGCAAGGGAACGCCTCGTGGGATGATTTGATTAAATTAACCAAGATCCACTCAATTACTAGTGTTGACTACTAGCTAGCTGGTGGGTTCGAGAATAATTGGAGTGGTTGGCTCGGCTGCGGGTGATTTTCAACGCTGACAACCGCTGGAAACCGTCAAACTTGTTCGGTTTTGTAGTAATCTATGACTATAAGCCTCCTTCCATGCTGTCAGCTCGTCAGATTATCCTGTGCTCCTCTCGTTCATAAAATCGATGGATGGCGACGCAGTTTGACTGTTATATTTTTAGAGAACACACACTTGAGACTGTTAGTGATTTCTGTGGTGTGAAATACACAGCTGAGAAAAACGAATACTGGCCGTTCTGGTCGTAACTCGATGTACTGGTTTGGGCAATGCGTACGATCACAGTGGTGACTATTCAAGAACGGGCAGGGAAGATCTCTGCGGTCAGCATTTTGAACACAAAGCTTGACTTTTGCTCGGGTCAACGAATGGGACGGGACAGCATCGAGGAGGATCGGATTACGCAGTTTGTTTGAGCTCAATGCTGTCCTCGTCCACCAGATCAACTCCATAGATTCAGAGCTCCAATGCAAGACAGGCAAGATGGCAATGCGATCAGCTGGTGGTCGGCATCTCCAAGTTGACTTCCGACACCCCCGCGTTTTCCTTTTATATAGCAGCCAGCCATCGGGCCTCCTGATGTACTACACTCGCCATGGATGCCCTCTCCTGCCTGGCGCCGCTCCCCTACACGAGCTTCACTGACGCCGACCTCGCGCGGGCGCTCTTTTCCATGGCAGCTGACTCATCCCCCTCCTCTGCCGCCGCTCTCCTCGCAGACTGCGGCGGCGGCGGCGGCCATGGTGGAGTGTTCGCCTCCGCGACGCCTGCGATGATCACATGCGAGTCCGTGGTGGTGGCCGACAGCGCGCGCCCGTCGCCAGCAGGCGGGCGGCTGGGGCCCGCGGGAGGGCGCGCCGGGAAGCGGCGGTCGCGGGCGTCCAAGCGCGCGCCCACCACCTACATCAGCACCGACCCCTCCAACTTCCGCCTCATGGTGCAGCAGGTCACCGGCGTCCAGGCCGACCTCGTCCTGCCCCCCACTGCTGCAGCGTTCGACGTCGTCAGCACTACTCCCCACGCCGCCGCGCTCGAACAGGCGGCGCTTCAGCAGCAGCAGCAGCAGCAGCAGCCGTGCTTCCCGACGCTGGACTCATGGAGCGTCATGTACGAGGGCAGCTAGCGAGATGCTCTGAGCTCGCCTCCATCGTTGTAGAACGCCATAGATTTCTTGCTCCGGCTGGCCTAGCTAGCTAGCTGCACCTCTACTCTATATATGCATGTGAATCTAAGTAGTAACTCATCAATATAATCTGCTGGATTCTACAACGGCAGCAGCTAGCACGCTGAGACCACCTGTGCAGTGCATGCTACTCCTTTGTAAAAAAATTATAAGACTGTAACTTTTTAAGTGATGTCCAACCTGAACTTTGGACAGTATTTTTTCAGTACATCAAAATACATGATTTTAACTTAATTGTTAGTTATTTTTTTTAAAAAAATAGGTATGTTTCCTATTAGACGGAGTACTTGTGTTTAGCTGTGTGTGGGGTCGTTTTAGTTGGGCCAGAAAGGATGTGGCGGCCCGTTGTAGAGAGGCCTACTTCCAAAATGGAATAATAGGTATAATACCGAATTGAGAAATAAATAGGTATATACATAACCCCTCAAGTATAGACATGTAAATACATATAACCATTGTCCTAAAACATTTTAAGAGTTGTTTATTTGATATAATATAGATAAGGGGTTAATCCGATATAGGATATATGAGTGGTTTAAAAATCCAATATTTTTAATTTGATTATGCCGTTTGTTTAGGGTTCAATGTTGTCCTCGTCCACCAGAGCAACTACAGATATGATGGTGATCTCACATAGATATATAGTATCCACACACTTCACTTTGAAAAGATATGCTATATATCCTTCACACAGAGAAACTATCGTGGCGGTTGGCTTTACAACTAAGCGAAGCAACCAAGCACTTGATTTTGTTCTTCTTGATCTTGTTGATGATAGTTTATAACAGTGCGCCATCTTATCGACGAAAATGACGGCACTTGGTTGCTTCCCCGCGATGTGCAAGAGTGGAGAAGTAAGCTTCAAACAGAATGCTGATGACGTCCCTGTCAGAGTGTCAGTTGTTATCTCCGTTCTTGCTTGGCTAGCTTTGCTTCCACTCATGTAACTGCTTTTGCACAATGTGATGATGCATGCTTCGATCTTCTTCTCATCTTGTAGTGAGTTCCCTGTATTTATATGGACCGTGCATTGAGCTGGCCCTTTGATCTGAGCTGCAAGCTCGCTGGAGCTGGAGCTGGAGCTGGAGCTGGACTCAATGGCAATGCAGAGAGCGCAGGATGGTTCATGTCTCCATGCGCTGGTTTTTGTTTACTCCCTGTGCTGGGTATGTTCTGTGGGGTTTGTGGTCGGTCAAACCGGGCAGCTGAGCGTGGATGCCTCGTCGCAGAATGCAAGAAAGATACCTGATAAGATGTTTGGTATCTTTTTCGAGGTGAGACTAAGATTGACACCTGTTTACAACACCATTTGTTTTATGCTCTTTGTTCTAAACGGTATAGGAATGCAAAATGAACCATTACTCGTATGTAACTTCTGCGGTTCTGCACAAACATTTATCCTAGTCGTCAATTCAGCAAGGACCATGATGTCCAGTTAGCATTTCTATTTGTCATCTGAATCCCACACAACTAGAATATGCACTGTTCAGAGCTGTTTATTTCTATTTGAAACACATTAAGTTTACCTGATCTGGAGGAAGAGGAGGTTTCTTCAATTTTTCTACTATGCTGGGAAGCCTGAATATATTTATATCTATGGTTCTACCTATAGGAGATCAACCATGCTGGGGCTGGTGGGTTGTGGGCAGAGCTTGTCAGCAACAGAGGTAAGGACAAGGATACCCCTGTTACTCAAGATCATTATTGTAGCTGTGCCTGACAAGAAAAGTCCAAAGGTTAGTATACTTGTAGTTTTGCTGAATGTTTCTAAGTTCTCACGAATTTATTTCCAGGATTTGAGGCCGGTGGGCCTAATACACCTTCAAACATTGACCCATGGGTGATAATTGGAAATGAATCAAGTATCATTGTCGGAACTGACCGGACATCCTGTTTTGAGCGAAATCCGGTTGCACTTCGGATGGAAGTTCTTTGTGGTTCTAAAGGAACCGATGCCTGCCCTTCTGGAGGTGTAGGGGTCTACAATCCTGGTTACTGGGGCATGGTATGCCATTTTTCTTATTTATCTATCCGTCATTCTACAATCTGTTGGTGTTTACATTAGCTTATGTTATGTGGCAGTTCAAGTTTTGTTTGACATTGTTCTTCTGTGCCATGTACTAATGGAAATGCCTCCCATTTTCCAGAACATTGAAAGAAGGAAGGTTTACAAGGTGACCCTGCATATTAGATCTTCGGATGCAGTATCCTTATCCGTTTCTTTGACAAGCTCAGATGGTCTACGGAAACTGGCTTCACATACCATCACGTAATGTTGTATTACCATAAATTTTAGTGGGATGCTGCATAATTAGTATGTATATACTAATTAAATGCATTTCTATGGCACTTTCAGGGGTAGCAAGAAACAATTTGCTAAATGGACAAAGATAGAGTTTCATTTGAAATCCAGCCAAAACAATACTAATTCAAGGCTCCAGCTGACAACTAGTAGAAGTGGGGTGATTTGGCTCGACCAGGTGTCAGTTATGCCATTTGATACCTACATGGTATGTTTTATTTCTATTTCTTTTGGTGGTTGTAACAATTATATGTACATGTTTTGTGCCTCAGCTGCAAAGTTATGCATGATATGCCATCAGTAAATGCCAATAGCTAACTAATGATTTTTTAGAGCAACCAATCAGTCAATCACTTCATTAGATAGGCCATGTTCTATGAGAGGCAGTCATTTTCCCACTTGTAAGTGTATCAAGTGAGTATATCTTAATTTAATTGAACATTAAACCAATTATATGAGATAGTGGTGATTTTACGCCTATTGAGTCGTCACTGGATTTACATGTGCATTACCCATACCATGTTTGACAGTTTATTCATTATGTTATCTCCACCTTAGGGACACGGTTTTAGGAAAGATCTTGCTTCTATGTTGGCCAATCTAAAGCCACAATTTCTCAAGTTTCCAGGTTTGCCAACTTTGCATTTATGTTTCATCGGGAGTTAAGTATAACATTATATGGTTTCAACTAAATGTATCAAACTTGCTTAGGTGGTAACTATGCCATGGGAAATTATCTGCGGAATGCATTTCAGTGGAGTGAAACTGTGGGTTCATGGGAGGAAAGACCTGGTCACTTCAATGATGTCTGGGGATACTGGACTGATGATGGACTTGGATTCTTTGAGTTCCTTCAGGTGTGAAACATATAGTCCTGCACTTGAAATCATATATCCATTTAAAATATACTTCATAAGCTCATATTGGCATTCATATGCTGCAGCTGGCTGAAGACCTTGGTGCTTCCCCAGTTTGGGTGGTTAATGATGGTAGTCTTAATCTTTATAGATATATGAGGTTCTACCACGCTTTGATTTCTGTTATAAAATGCTTTTCAACATTGCAGGAGCAAGCCAAAATGAAGAAGTCTCTACTGCAACAATTGCATCCCTAGTGAAGGTATGTTTTTCCAAGATGTCCAACCTAGTAAGTACTTCACCACCTTGTTGCCCTTTCCTTCATTTCCTTCATGCTTTTAATATTTCAGGACGTTGTTGATGGCATCGAGTTTGCCAGGGGAGGGCCCAACACTACATGGGGTTCAGTTCGTGCAGCAATGGGACATCCAGAACCTTTTAAGCTTGATTACGTTTCAATAGGGAATCAAGAATGTTGGATGCTCTATTACAGAGGTTCATAATTGTTCAGTCATATATCATTCCTAACTTCATACCAGAATTGATTTCCAGTGCATCTGATGGTGATGTTTAAACCTAATATTACCCATTTTTGCAATCAACAGGTAATTACCAAAAATTCTATTCTGCGATTAAGGCTGCGTATCCAGGCATCAACGTGATATCGAGCTGTGATAAATCCACTATTTCTCCGTCCAACCCAGCTGATCTATATGATGTTCATGTAATGTCTGTTTGTCAAGTTCATTGCTTGTTTTCACAACTTTGTATTGCTTCTTTAAGAAAATTTCGTATTATGGATAACAAAACACCATCCTTGCCACAGGTGTATGCCTCATCTAGTGACATGTTTTCAAGAACTAGTATGTTTGACAACACACCACGCAGTGGACCGAAGGTATGCTCAAATGCCATCCTTAGATGGCTATATCTGATATGCATGCTTCGAATTTCCACGCCCAGAAATGACTTTGGAAGCTCGATGGCTCGTCAGGCAATTGTCAGTGAGTATGCAGTGACAGGAGATGATGCTGGCAAAGGAACACTGGTAGCAGCATTAGCAGAGGCTGCATTTCTCGTTGGATTAGAAAAGAACAGGTTACTAATTATACATTTTTTTTGCAAGAAATTTCTGTACTAATTATACCTGCTGTTAAATTTGCCCCATGAGATGAAACTCAAAGAAATCACAACCTCTAGAAGCTAAGATTAGAGTTTTGGGTACCAAATAGCAGTGGAACATAAATGTTTTGTACCTTGTTTTCCTGCAGCGATGTTGTGGAGATGGCAAGCTGCGCGCCACTTTTTGTAAATGACAATGACCGCAGGTAAGTACCCATCTCCTAAAAGTATTTATCTCCCAGATTGATTTCCTTTTGCCATACCTGAGTCTGAGTGGAACTAAAATGATGTTTACAGGTGGAGTCCAGATGCCATTGTGTTCAACTCATGGCAGAACTACGGGTGCCCGAACTACTGGATGCTACATTTCTTCAAGGATTCAAGTGGCGCAATGCTTCACCCGTCATCCGTTCAGATCTCCAACTACGACCAGCTGGTTGCATCTGCCATCACTTGGCAGAGTAGCCAAGACAAGAGCAGTCACCTGAAAATAAAGGTGCGAGCTAGCTGATTGTTTCAGAGAGAGGTACATGGTAGTTTGGATTTTGGAAATGACCAACCGACCACAAATCGAATCCTTCTGCAGGTGGTCAACTTCGGCAGCAAAGCTGTTGATCTCAACATATCTGTGTCCGGGCTGGAGAATGGCATCAAGAGCTCAGGATCGAAGAAGACGGTGCTGACGTCCAGTGGAGCGCTTGATGAGAACTCGTTCCAGCAGCCACAGAAGGTCAGCGAGCTGGTCGTGCAAAACCAGATGTAACATTTGGCACAATTAAGAACCATTCCATACCGTTCAGCTTCATTCAACCAATCAAACACTTGTAGGTGGCGCCGGTGTCGAGCCCGATAGACAACGCGATGCAGCAGATGGGCGTGTCACTTGGCCCCTACTCGCTCACGTCGTTTGACCTGCTGCTGGAACCGAGCAAGTTGCACTCCACCATGTGAAGAAGAAATGAAGAATCAACAAGGCTAAATCACATCATATATTCATATGTACCAAACGTGTGTGGTTCAGGCTCAAAAAGCTTAATTTGGGGACGAACTTCACACCCAATAACTCTCCGGAGCTGTGCTACTGCTACACAGTGAACTCCTGAATACATTTGCTCCAAGTGTTTGTCGATTATATCAGTAACTCATGGAATTTAAACGGAGTCGTTTATTCGGGCCAATGAAGCTGTTAAACATGTGGCTACGCCAAGTTTCACGACGGACTAACAACACATGCAGCCAGGCAGCGTCAGCTTAGCGTCGTACTCGATCATGCGGCAACTTGCTCCACCAGGTTTTCAGATGGCTTCTCCAAATCAGAGGCCTTGGCTACATCTGCATTCTTGAGGTCTTGTAGGATGCTTGAGTTCCATTCTGAAAGTTGCTGCACACTTGCCTCATCTGCGAAAGAACAATTTCCACTCATTAAGCTTTCTTTACTCACAGTCAATCACTATATGCACATACATGGTGAACAGTTTAGAGTGCAAACCAAGCCTAGGGACAGTGTGACCCTGGGGATGCCTTATGATGACAGGCTCCTCAAAGGCAGCAGCCAGCTCCTCGGAAGGTACTTTGAGCCAATCCTTCTCCCCAACAAAATGTACTGATTTCACCTTGATTGGATCCTTATAGGCTACACTGCATATGCTTGGGTCCCTGAACTTGCTTCCAGATATTGAGACCATGAACTTGATTGGTGGATGATCATTCAGTACTTTGCCCTGGGTCATTCAGCTTAGTTAGAATCCAAACTGAACTAGATACTGAATATTGATAAGACTGAAGGATATTTCCCATAAAGAATGTGCCCTGCTCAAGTCCATGTTCTGGTGAATGAATTGGTTGTTACAACTTAAAACACAGTTTATATGTGCCTTGCCTTATGTTCCTTCATACTACTTCCAAAACTGAAACCAACCTTTTGCAGAATTAATAGTAGTGTACCTGTGCTTGGTAGCCGATCAAAAGGGCAGAAAGTGTTGCACCCTGGAACAAGAGAGAAATTAATAGATGAACTGCAAGACATGGCTGGATGTTTAACAAACATGAAAAGATTCCAGTCCAAACTGAAAGCTCCGATATTACTAATGCACAGTAAGTCAGTACTGATTAAGAAAAATCTTAAGGTCTCAACTCAATCCATTTCTTTTGGCTTTCATACGTGAGTGTCTGGGCCAATAAAAAATGCATGTATTTGGAATTCTGTAAAAAAAACACTGCCAATTTTCTTGCACCTTGGATATGGAGATATCAAGAAGCTATAAAGAATCCAGTGTTGTTCAGTGTCCAACTGAATTCACAAATTACAGAACCTTAGAAGTGCTTGGCCCAAAATTTCTAGCATGCACATAATTATAACACAAGTCTCAAGTGGGTCAAATATGCCTCATAGCTAGGTTGTGCTTTTACCTGGGAGAATCCAAGCAAGCCATCAAAAGGTCCATTCTTCACCATGTAATCACACAGGTGTGAAATGCATTCATCCAGATTTGTGTATTCAGTGAATTCCTGTGTAGTAAAACATGAAATGGTAAATAAAAGTTTCACTATCTTTGGTATGATTGACTAAGGCTCATTGGACATTGGGATGGCAACAAAACTGAGACTGAAGTATAAGCTATTGCAAATGTTGTTTCAGTTTAGTTTGCATCTGGAGGCTGGAGCAGTTACCTTGTTGAACTGAAACCACTCAAAGTAGGGTGGGGGAAATATGCCCTCTATCTCTGATTTCCCTCCAGCTGGGAAGATGCCATCAGGGATGTCCTGAAAACCAGGAAAATCATGCTCAGTAGTACACCAAACAAAGCAAAACCAAAACTTGATTTATGGATCAAGGCAGAACCATGTCAAATTGTTGGAAGATTGAAGGGTGCCATTTGCTGATTTGCTTCTTCAGAAAACTCCCACTTGTCCGGAAGCCGTGCAGACACAGCACCTTAGCTTTGCTGCCCTTCTCCATGTGTAATTGTGTAAGACTACTCTTCCAAGCACAGCATTCATCCAGGAAAGAAGAAGAAACTAGAGGCCTTAATAAGAAGGCCAGGAGCATATGTGGTAGTTGCTACCTACTACTCAAACTCTCCAAAGGACGGAGCTATCACCACCTAACATTTTATTATTACTAGTTGTTGCAACCTACCCACAGCACCAATTGAAACACATGTCTGCCTTTGTCATGTGCCAAATTCAAGGCTTGTTTGTTTCAGCTTCTAGCAGCTAGAGATTCTTAGTAGCTAGCTAGTCTGAGTAACTGATGTTTTTTAGTTTTTAGATTCTAATTCATTTCCAGATTCTATAGCTACTGATTCTCACGATCTGAGTTCAAAATCTAAACCGTCTAGAAGTAGTTGTAACTGTTAGAAACTGAAACAAACAGACCTTCAATCCTTCTCTCATTACTGGGCTTTGCAGTTTGTTGATCTTCTTTCGTACTCTGTATGGGCTCAATTTGATTTTATCGCCAAACTGAAAAAGCTTATATATATGAACATCTAAAACATCAAATAAATTTAATAAATCAACTTAATATTATAATTGTTGATATATTTTTAAAGAAAATTGATCAAAGTTAAAAAATGAATTAAAAAAATCAAACAACTTGTAATATATAACAGATACAATACATATAACATTAATTAGAATGTACTACAGATGGCAGCAGCGCTCGTAGAAATATAATGCTGTGATATATATTATTCCAGGATATATAGCTAGCTGGTACAGATTTTAAGCAAGAACCCTCGATCTGTAGTAGGGTTTACTGGTAGTAGAGTTGGCCATAATATGGACCTGGAGCTTCCTCGAGCTCACCATGGTCGTGCACCTGAAATATCCGCCGTGGTAACGGCGGCGGCACCGGCAGTACTAGTGATGAGTACTGGACAGGAGGCGGCGCGGCCGAGCAGTACGACGGCGGCGGGTGAATGGAGTCAACATAGTCACGGTCGGCGATGTTGGAGTGGCGGCCGGTGAGCTCCTGCACGACGGCGCGGAACTCCTCGGGGCTCGCCGTCAGCTTCATGGGGCTGGCGATGTACACCATCCTGACGCCGGCGGAAGCTTGCTGCTGCTGCTGCTTGCTCCTCGCCGCCTTCCCCCTGGCCGGCGCCTTCGAGACGCCGTGCCGCACACGCTGCACTCTGAGCCTGTAGTCCGCCATGTCTTCGCCCTAACGAGCTGATCGAGCTAACTAAGCACAGCTTGTATATGTGTGTTAATTACATATATATATATATATATATATATATATATATATATATATATATGTACAGTATACAAGAGTAGTTACAGTCGATCGAGTGATCCATCGATGAATTAATAAGTCATCAAATCGAAACAAGGAAATTAAAGCGTTGTCGCCGAGGACGCCACGACTGAATTCACCAGAACCACTATCATATATATCTTTGATCCATTTGCAGTCTTCGAATTCCTGGAGATAAATTGTCTCACTCATTGGCGATTCCCAGCTCCAGCTAGCTAGCGGATGCAGATCGATCGGCGTCAACCCCGTGGAAATGTAGCGAGCTTACCCACTATATGTCGTCACGCAAAATTGCAAATGCGACGTCAGCATGCATGCAATCGATCATCATATAAGATATATATTATGTATGTATTTACAGTACCTAGGATCATTGATTAAGTGTTTTAAAAATAATTAATTTAAAAAGAAAATAAAGTAATTGTCTTGATTATGAAAAGTAATAGATACACATACACGTCCCATGCATCGGAAGTTTATTGATTATTTTTAAAATTAATCTGCTAACGTGTAAACGAAAAAATTAATTGTTACATGCATACATATTTTTAAAAAATAGATGATGTATTACTAGACTGATCATAAAGATCGAACGATTCATGAAATTTCGTAATTTCATTCAATTCGATCCCAACACAGAGAGGAATAATCTAGCTAGCCCTGGAAGCTGGAAATGCGAAATAACTAGCAAGTGGCAACAATATATATGATATGATGTGCTACACAAGTTATACCACACACTACACTGCAAGCGCCTCAATCCATCGATTTATCCGGCGAGATTTTAGTTAATTCTGGCTGCGGACATGCATACGTATATATATGCAATGGAAATGGATCGATGCAGATTCAGCTGTCCAATTAATTGACCTTAGACCGGTGTTTTCCAGGATAGATATATATGGTTTGGCAGGTACGTCCAAGCTTAGTCAAGCAAGCTCCGATCCCTTTAATTTCACGTATAGTAGCCACAAAACCCCAGCAAATTAATGCAACCGATCGCGATATGATGGCTTTCACCACGTACGCCCAACTATATATCTATATATGATATATATGATCTAGCTAGCTACTGCATGCACGCCATGCATCGTATCTTGAAAAGAATTTTTGTTTTAACTCGATCGTGCATCGTCTGTATTGTAGCTAGTACTTACTGTTGTACTGTACACAGTAGCATGAGACAGTACACAAAGTGTAGGTAGATTATGGTCATTGGTCAAAGTCTCAAAGTACATGACATAATTAATTAACTCTGTTACAAGGAATAAGCTTGTTGGTTTTCTAGCCCAAAATCAAGAAGCCACACAAATATTATTGTCCAGATCAGAGATTCAGATAGAATTGCTGATGATTAGTTTGGTCCAGTCCAGCTAAGCTAGCTACCTTGAATATGGAGGTTGCTAGCTAGCTGGTAAAGGTGACTGACTGACAACTGACGTACAAGTTGGAGATGGACCTATATACCTGCCATTTCAGTTGACATGTAGTTCCGATTGGCAGATTATACATGTAGCATTTCGGCTGCTCCATGATCGATCATCTGCTGGATTATTATTCAACTTACCTAGACAAATTGTCATCGTAAAATTAAACAGATTAGCAGTCACCATGTTTTGGCTAACTTCTAGTTGTTGTCATGAATGAGGCATGCCTCCTTTGAGCTTGACAGGATCAAAATTGTTTTTCATCGGACGGTGCAACGCAAGCACACAACCACGTGGAAGAAATGTGAGTTAGTTGGTATCAAATCTTGTTAGAATTCTATTGTTAAGCATGTTCAAACAAGAGTAGTACAAGATGAGTAACCTATTTAAAAAAAGCACAGCCATAACCCAACGAATCGATTCATTTCGTTTCATTATTTTTATTTTGAATGTTTTACATGTTTAAAATGAATATTTATTATATGTTTATCTGTTAAATACAAATATTTTACATATTAAATATGAGCTTACGATAATTGGTGAAATATCTTAAAATTGAAATTGAGTTTGTTTTTTACGTATACCCACAGTTTAAAAAGTCATTGACCCAACACGAACCGTTGATGGGCCAAATACCAAGATAGGCCCACTCAATCTCCATCCCAACTCGCAGGAACGGAACGGAACGGGATCTCTTCTCTTCTCTTCTCATGTCATCGCCACGCGCCCACGCCATTGCCCATTGCTTTCTCCGCTCCAATCCTTCCTCCTCTCCTCTCTTGCGCCCCCGCGCGGCCGCAGCAGCAGCAGGGCCTCCACTAGCCAGCGGCCATGCTTGGTCTCAGAGCCAGGGCGGCGCTGCTCCCCTGCCCTTCCGCCGCCGCTCCCACGCCCACGCTCTCCGGGTTCGCGCGACGCCTCCCGCTCCTCGGCCCCCTCGCCTCTGCCGCCCTCTCGCCTCTGCCGCCCGCCCGCCCTCCCTCCTCCTCCAGCCGTGCGCCTCCCATGCGTACCTGCTCCGGCGGCCTCTCCAGGCCCAACACCAGGGGTGAGTCGTCTCGGTCATTTCCACGGTCGGATGACTAGTATAGCTAGCTCCTGCTGCTGATGTCTTACTTTGTAGCTGTTCTTCCATGCGCCGTCCCGTCCATATGGGGATGGATTCTGCTAGGTTTTCCTTCATTTTACTTCCTATCCGCTTACTAACTAGTTGGATACATTCGGGGTGCTTACTGCGACATGGTTTAATCTTTAATGGACTAACTTTCTAACCGACATTAATCGTTATTGCTTAGTTTTCTGCACTGCCGGCACTACTGCTGCTCCCAGGGAGGGCAAGGAGGTGCTAGTGCAGCATTTGCTTGTCGGCGAACAAGATGTCAGGCTTTTAGTCGATCTTGAAAAGAGCATCATTACAGGAGGTACAGATTGCTAGCGTCCTATCTTTTTTACCCATTTGATCACTATACATTTAAACTAAGATGTTATATGTGTTCAAATCAACTACGCTAGAGAACTGTATGCTCCAATACGATGCAGTCTCTTTTGCCTAATTGCATCTATGCCAAATTCAAATTTGTGTCCCCAATAAGAGATGTTTTACATGCATCGTCTTGTGGATCGTCATATATACTATTTTTGCATAAACGGAGGTTGTGATTAATAACAACACTGCAGGGTAGTGGTCAGCACTTGGCACCTAACATGTCCATTTGTTTTTCTGAGTTTGCCTTTTCTTTTTTGTGTTTCAGGTACAGACTTGAGCGATTTAGCCTTGGAGTACTCTCTATGTCCATCGAAAGAAAATGGCGGAATGCTGGGGTGGGTCCGAAGAGGACAAATGGTACTACATTTACTTGTTTTTCTGGAATGGTGGTAGCAACTAGCGAGTTTTTGTGTAGGTCTACAGGACATACATATTATTAATTGATCAAAACTTCAAATGAGCTAATGATATGCCTAAAATGCACTATGGAACCAGTGAACCACCTTGTTTCTGTGACTATGCTTGGTGGTGCTCATAAGGCCTATATAAGATGCACTTGCAAGCCTTATGATTGGCAGTATAATTTCTTAGCTTTAGCACTAAACTTGGTTTAACTCTTGTTGGTGAATATTATATACCTCTTTCTGAGTGTTCTAAGTTGTTAGGAGTTGCCAGATGTCAAACCAGAAAATGTATAATTTATGGTCTTGGTCTTGGTCTTGGTCTTGGTACTTGTTTCATGGAAACTAAATGGTGTGAACTCTTGCCACAACTTTATTTCTTCTTAGTAGGCACATTTATACTTGGATGCATGTATTTTATCTGTCTAATTAAGTTCAGCCATTTACCAACATGCACACCTAAATCTATCTGCCACTTATTCATTCTGTTTTCTTGTATGCCAGCTCACTTCTCACAACCATAAAATTCAAGTGTGACAATTACTTGATAGCTTATTGTGTGAAGCTCCTAGTCTCCTACATTCATCTAGTCCCACAACTTGTATGCTTTTTTTCTGCAATCACCATGAAGGCATGAATCTTCCATAGAGTTTGAGCATTGTTTCTTGCACTGGGCAGGTCCCAGAATTCGAGGAAGCAGCATTTGGTGCTCCTTTGAACAAAGTTGTACGGTGTAAGACAAAATTTGGATGGCATTTGTTGCAAGTACTTGCTGAGAGGTAGATGGTTCTAACAAAGAACTATTTTCTACATATCCATAAATATCTATTGATTTATTTTCCACCTAATTTCAGAGACCAATGCGTACTGGAAGACATCGCACCAGAAGAGTTTCATGCAAAAATGCAGGATCCTAGCTTTCTTGAGGAAGCTCAACTGATTGATGTTCGAGAGCCTGATGAAGTGTAAGATTCTTCACTATTTTATTTTTACCCTTGTCCTGATTGTTAGAATGCTAATAAAAATTATGCGTCACTCATGGTAAGTGCCTTGTCTCTATGTAACAGCATTCATGGTCCTGTGTTTTGAATAAAAGATGCAAATCTAATGACGATCTATGATACTGAGGCACTGTGCTATGTTTGTGTTTGTGTGTGCGTGAAAGGAAGCACAATAACTGATGCATAAAAACCAAGGAGAAAATGACCAAACAATAACCATAAGCTTGCGTTTACAGGAGATAGAAGTTATGTGTTTAACCAAAATGGTACTGTTAGGACTTGTCCATTTCTTTTAAGAGAATGTCCTTGCATTGCCATGTTCTTACAGTCAATGAGCTTCATTTTGTCCTTTCTAAAAGATTTCAGTGAAAAATCTATTCACCAGTTATCTGTTCTACATTTTCATTGAGGTTTTCAAAAAACACATTATAAGGGAAAAAACTGTGGGGATGTTCAAACATGAATAGTTTGCCTTCATATGCATATTATAGTTCAGTGTAGTTACTCATCATTATTGTTCACCTATTCCTCTTGCATGGCAGGGATAAAGCTTCCCTTCCAGGCTTTAAAGTCTTACCTCTTCGCCAGTTTGGAACTTGGGGACCAGTTATGACAGATGAATTTAATCCCCAGAAGGACACTTACATTCTGGTAAGTTGGTTGCTCCTCTTATCACACTTGCTGTCGCATTCAAAACAGAAGGTGGATGATGGATCATGGATGAAAGTGAATTTATGATGATTATTTAAGAGTTCAAAAAGATTGAATTTAATGCTAAAAATTCGATAGATGGGTTTAAAACAATTTTTCGACATTTTCAGACAGAAAGTTAATCTTTTCAGAAAGTGTACAGTTTAGGAGCCTTGGAAGCGTGACCATGATAATACATAAGCTGTTTTTAGTTTCAAACGGGGGCTAAGCACCTGTCAAATAATAAAAAAGAGCACCAGTACTTCCTACGCAATGTGAATTTGAGTTGATTCAGTGGTCGCGGAAGGATGTAATGTAGCATACATCATTGCTACACACATGTACATCGATACGTTATGATACGTTCTAACACTTTGACTTTTGCAATATTTCCCAGTGCCACCATGGTATGCGTTCAATGCAGGTAGCCAAATGGTTGCAGTCACAGGTAATTGACGTACTCATATAGTCCAACTCTAATACTCAATGGTTGGTGGATGTACAAATAGAACTACTGTAGTGGTAACAACATCCTCACAAAGTTGCATTGCTTTGCAGGGGTTCAGAAAAGTTTACAATGTTGCTGGTGGAATTCACGCTTATGCCGTTAAAGCCGATTCTTCCGTCCCGACGTACTAAGACATGATCACCAATACAACATCAGAGCCTTTTCGACATTTTTTTTTCTTTCATGGCAAAAGCACGGAACGGTAGGATTTCCGCAATGGTTTTCTACGGAACATTTGTAAGAGAAATTCAGAGCTATTTTTTTTCTTTCACAAGCTGTTTCTCGTTGGAGTGATCAAGTCCGTGCGTCATTTTTCAGAACAACAAAAAAAAAGTGGAGGTGCGGGGAATCGAACCCCGTGCCTCTCGCATGCGAAGCGAGCGCTCTACCATATGAGCTACACCCCCGGCTGTGATCAGGGGACGATTAGGAGGTTGAAAATGTATAAAAGTCTAAATTCTTTCTTGTGTTTATGGTCACCAAAACGAAGTTTACATGAGCATGGATTGCTCAGGCAAAAAAAAACACGCAATCGTCTCTCACAGTCACAGCTCCGCCGGCCGCCGGCTTCAGGTGAGGTGGCAAAGTCAAAGACGGATGGGCGGAGTTGGTGAGCGGAGGGAAAGAAGGTGGGCCCCAGCAGCGCCGCCTGCCTATCCACAGCCACGAGACAGCTGTTCTAGGGCCCACGTGTCATCCGCGCTCTGCCCGTGCACCGAGTTCACCCCGCGTTCCCCACTTTGGCGCCTTCCCCTCCACCACCACCACCACCACCCGAAGAGCTTCTCGAAGCTTCCTCCTCACCAAATCCCTTTCGCTTCTCCCCATCCTCTGTCCAATCCACGGCGGCGACGACGACACAGTCGCCGTGCGCGCAGAATCGTTAGCTCCCGGAGCCCGCGCCGCCGGTCTCACAGAGAGAAGGTGTGCTCGATACCTTCGGCCTCGATTTTCCCCCCGCCTGTTCCGTTTCTCCGGCGGCAGGGCATAGGGCTGATCATGGTCGTGTACCGCCGGCGTCTTTCCGAGATTTACTCCCACCGCCAACGACGATCATTTACTGTATGCTCTCGCTCAGAACTCGGTCCCCTTGTTTTGTTTTAATTTGAGCTGGTAACATTAACACACACCACCGTGTAGGTATCGGGATCTTAACAAAAACTCTTATGCTAGGGTGTGATTTTTGCTCTAGTTTTTGCAAGCTGTTGTTTTTACTTGTCTAACCTTCTGTTTTTGGTCTGGCCAAAACGTTTCCCGTACCTGTTGTATTGAAAATTTGAAACGGTTCATGATTGAGTAGTGAAGAACAAGCCAGCTCCATGGTAATGACACGCTAATGGCTCGATTTATATTTGATCCAGTGGCACAGAGGGGAGTAGCACTGTCAGTGTGCAAGCTGCTGTGGTCCGTCGGAGAGATTGACCAACCTGTGGGGTTTCAGATCGACACAAGTACATCAGTGTGAGTATTGTTCTCTGGTCCCCCTCATGCTTATTGTTTAAATTGTTCTGTATTATGTTTCGTACTAATTACTAAGGAAATGAGCCCTTGTCGTCCTTGATACGGTTGTAGTAAGCCTCGAGCAGTTACTGACTTGGATTGCAAAGATATAAGCACAAGCATGTAGCGTACAGCATTGTTAGCTGTTTGAGATTTCAGTTTTTGAGTTACTAATGACCTGTTTGGTTGGTGACTAACAAAGATTTCTTTTTCACTCTGAAGTGTAGATTTTGGCCATCGATCAAGCTGGCGGTACATAGTACTGTCACAACTTTGTTGGTAGATAGGAGAGAGCAAAGTGATTTGCTGTCTCCTGTTGATTGTGGTCCATTGAGGCCCAGTGATGGCAGATGCTAGTTCGAGGACTGACACATCAACTGTTGTAGACAACGACGACAAGAACCACCAGGTAATCCTTTTTCAGTTTCATTTTCTTTCCCCGACATAGATTTTTAAGTTGGATATATGTATAGTCTACACCATTTTCTTTGTACTAGTATTATACATTTATACTCACATGTGTTTGGACTGAACTGTAGTTCACACCAAGTTGCCATGATGTTAACTTCTAGACTCTAGAGTTCAAGAATAAAGTTGATACTGCTAGGATAGTAACTTTTTCTTACTTGCAATTTGCTACAAGTTGGATAGTGGAGATGCTTGACCAATAATCTGCTGGAGAATGGAGATACTACTGCAGTCAATGACAAGGAATGAAACAAATAAAAAAAAAAATTAAATGACCATTTTTAAGCCTTGCAATTCTTTCGCTGTTTCACTTACTGACACTGAAACTCTTTAATTTTAATCTATTTTACTTACTAATTCACACTGTCAAGTTTTCATGTTTCACCCTAACAACTATTTGATACTATGAATCTACAGCCCATTCATGCTCTAAATAAGCTTAACTGCTCAAATACCTGCAGTTAGAAAACGGACAGAGTGGGGCAATCATGGCTTCTAACTCTTCAGATAGATCTGACAGATCTGACAAACCTATGGACCAAAAGGTGACATTTTAGTTCCTTTTCTTTTCTTATACAGTTATACCATTCCACTTAACCTCGTGCTGTTATATTGTTTTTTTTTTGTGGTAAGTGCTGTTATATTGTTAATTTATATTTTATTTGACATAAACAGACAATGCGGCGGCTTGCTCAAAATCGTGAGGCAGCAAGAAAAAGCCGTTTGAGGAAAAAGGTACTACTGCATCTTTTCTCTTATGCTATCTTTTCCTCTGAATAAAAAACCACTTGTTTGGAAAAGAACAGGACTAATTTTATTGACATAACTGTCCAAATTAGGTTTGTCTAATTTGAATTGCCTCAGTCAAATCAACCAACTGAGGAGTTTAATTGAATGTTTGCAGTTTTTATTGACAGTTGTTTTGATCCACTGTAACGTGATTTTTATCTATTTGAACATTGAAGGCATATGTACAACAGCTAGAGAGCAGTAAGCTGAAACTTGCGCAGCTAGAGCAGGAGCTTCAGAAAGCTCGTCAGCAGGTAAATATTTGTTAGGTGTATGTTGGATCATGATAAGTGGTTGAAAAATGGTAAACAAATTATATTTCTTTCTGTACTCAGACAAATCTTCGATATTCAACTGCAGGGAATCTTCATTTCTAGCTCTGGAGACCAAACCCATGCCATGAGTGGAAATGGTAATCTATCAAATTTAAATATCTTGGTAGTTGATACCCATTAACATTTGTGTATTATGTGCTTATATGTTTTTTTCTGTTGTCTTTAACAAACTATTTTAACTATTTGCTGTGTGCTTGCTTAGATGTGCATCTCAAACGGTAAGCTTGTCTTTGCAGGGGCAATTACTTTTGACTTAGAATACACTAGATGGCTCGAGGATCAAAATAAGCAGATAAATGAGTTGAGGACTGCCGTGAATGCTCATGCAAGTGATAGTGACCTCCGTCTTATTGTTGATGGAATAATGGCACATTATGACGAAATTTTCAAGGTCAAGGGTGTAGCAGCAAAGGCTGATGTGTTTCACATACTTTCAGGCATGTGGAAGACACCTGCTGAAAGGTGCTTCCTGTGGCTTGGGGGTTTCCGTCCATCTGAGCTTTTAAAGGTGGGCATAGATTAAATCTCAAGGTTTTGATGTTCGCTTGGTGCCCTTACTGGCCCTGTAACTTATACTAATTTCTTGATATGGTACAAAATTTCAGCTCCTGGCGAATCACCTCGAGCCTTTAACCGAGCAGCAGTTGCTGGGATTAACCAACCTGCAGGAATCTTCTCAGCAGGCAGAGGATGCACTGTCACAAGGGATGGAAGCACTGCAGCAATCGTTGGCAGATACTTTGGCTGGATCTCTCGGTTCATCTGGGTCTTCTGGGAATGTGGCGAACTACATGGGTCAGATGGCAATGGCCATGGGTAAACTCGGAACTCTCGAGAATTTCCTTTGCCAGGCAAGCATCTTCTCAAAGTGTCAGCACTTTTGCCTGCCAACTTGAGTTTAACTAATTTGATGGTTTGTGTCAGATGTTGCTTTCCTAGCGCTTGCTTAGATTTTGATGATTCTTTGGTTTTCACATTTTTCAGGCGGACAACCTGCGACAGCAGACCTTGCATCAAATGCAACGAATTCTGACGATCCGACAGGCTTCGCGAGCTCTTCTTGCCATACACGATTACTTCTCACGCTTGCGTGCATTGAGTTCCCTGTGGCTTGCTAGGCCACGGGAGTAACAAATGTTCATCTCTACCTGCCACGATGTGGGGAACACACACCATGAGATGAGGCGGTCGTTATGATTTATCTGCAGATAAATTGGCTATTCGGTTTTTCCCTGTACAATTATGTTTAGGGACACTGGGTTAAAAATGTACTTAAAGTGGTGGAAAAGTAGGTGAAGCCTCTAAGTTATAACTTATAATGATTGCATTGTTGTGTTAGTAATAAATCAAGGTAATTCAGGATCAGCCCTGGGTTGTTTTGCTGTAGCAGAATTGGAGTCGATGGACATGCAGTGTTCCATGTAACTAAAGCCCTGCTGTTCACTGTCCATAATGTTGTATTGCTGTGCAATAGCTACTGCTTACTAGCTAGTGATGCTGGTCTAGTTGCATGTGAAGCTACCTGAAGCAAAAGCACAGGTAGAAAAGTCTGCATGGTAAATGAAAAGGGCTCAAATCCTGAAGTTAGACGAGGCATTGTATTACTACTGATTGTGATCAAGATGTATCTTTAACAGTATATGCAGACAAGGTCGCTGTTAGAAGCTGAGTAATGAAAATGCAAATGTCAGTGTCGATGTGATGGGAAGTTAACAGGTGAAGCTGTGCCTGTGCCCAAGATGCAGGTCGATCAGGCAGGTGCGGCGAATGAGTTGGTGCCATGGTTCCCAGGGAGCAGGACAGTGTTGACATATGCTCATACATTTGTGTTCACTTTGGTTGAACTTGGGTTTGGTCCTTTGAACTGATCGGCGTCGGTCGTTTACTTTGGACCTGGCACGATTCTTTCCACTCTTCATTTGCATTGCATATACTGCACGGCATGCAAGTGTCACTGTCGTGCACGAATGGTTTCCTCGGAAGCCTTAATTAATTGTAACCGTCTTCAAAATTACTGGTAAAACGAGTTTAAAGTATATTCATAATTAAACGATTTTAATGTTGTAATCGTTGATACATATTTTTTTTAAAAAAAAAAGATTTTCAACATTTAATAATGTATCTTCGAAAAAAATCAACCAACTTGTAAGTTGTAACATCAAATCAACGAAGGAAGTAACGTCGTTGTGGATGACGTTGTTTCGGGTAAGGCCAAGACCGACTTCAATTCGGAAAGAGCACACGATTCACTTTTTATATATTTTCTGAGGCATTGCGTTCGAACATATACACGACGACAACGTATGTACACCAACAATTACATACGTCCTTACTACGTACAAATACTTTATTAACTTCAGAATGTTTCAGCATGCAACGTATAGTACGTACGTATTTAC
The DNA here is from genome assembly GCA_019279435.1 of Zizania palustris. NCBI lineage: Eukaryota > Viridiplantae > Streptophyta > Magnoliopsida > Poales > Poaceae > Zizania > Zizania palustris. Next base: position 68,810,304 of record JAAALK010000079.1, on the reverse strand, counting down.
AAACTGGATATATACTTCCATCTCGACATTTTCTTTGAGGGTTTAATTTCATATACCCAAAAAGGCACTATATATACTTGGACAGTACTAGTGCCTGATCTACAATACCAAATACTACTACATGTAGATCCCTAATAATTAATCATATATGTGATATATAATTAAGCAAACTATATATATGTACATTAGCTGTGTCTGTGATCAGGGAGGGACACGTACGACGGCGAGCCTACGCCGCCGAGGGCGCCGGGTAGTACTTGACGGCGCCGGCCTCAGCGAGAGCCGTCCGCAGCGGCTGGCTGGCCTCGTCGGCGCCCTTGTAGTCAAGGCTCTCGTCGTTGAAGATGTCCCACCACTTGTTCACCAGTATCTTGATGTCGTCCCTGTCCATGTTCGCCTCCTTCCCGGTGTACCTCCACGGCTTCGACCCCTGCAGCACATATCACGCATGGATTCATCGTTCATCTACTTACAGCAGAGAATTATTTGACATGATCGAGATGAATCCATGGACGGCGGACGTACGGCGGCGCAGTAGTGGACGACCTTGATCTTGTCGAGCTCGACGTTGTCGGGGTGCCTCCAGAGCATGGCGAGCACGAGGTTGTAGACCGGCGGGATGGGCATGTACTTGTGCTGGAAGAACATGTTGAGGAAGTCCTGCTCGGCGAAGGGGGTGGGCGGCGTGACGAGGAGCGTGTTGAGCATGTCCTTGGCGGTGGCGAGGCTGGGCTCGTGGACAAACATGCCGGCGTTAAAGTAGAGCTGCGGCGGCGGGCCGAGCTCGTGCTCAGGCCAGGTGACCTTGTCGGGGCACTGCTGGCAGTAGCCGATCTTGTACTGCGGCGTGTGGCTCCATGTCTTCTCGCAGAAGCAGTCCTTGACGGCGTAGAAGAAGCCCTTGTCGAGCTCGAAGAGGTGGTCGATGTTGTCGAACACCTGGATGTCGGCGTCGAGGTAGACCATCCTGTCGTACTCTATAAACTCCCAGATGCGGAGCTTGGAGTAGTTGATGACGTAGTAGGCCATGGCGAACTGGGTCTGGCTGTCCGGCGGGTAGACGGGCTGGATCTCGCGGACGACGCAGCCCTGGTCGAGCAGCGCGAGGCGGTGCTCGTCGGGCACGTCGGGGAGCACGGCCACCACCAGCGGGTACGCCGAGCGCACGCGCCGTAGCCCCTTGGCCAGCCCCACCACGCCCTTCCAGTAGTCGCCGTCGCCGGCCAGGAACGTCACGTACGCCCTCCTCGCCGCCGCCGTCGTCTTCCTCATGATCTGCGTCGCCTTCGACACGTTGGGCTCCATCGAGATCAACCACCACAGCTCGTACGGTGATCGATTAGCTATCTAGATAGCTCCTCACAAACTCGATCAGCTCGTTGTTGCAAGAGAAATGCGTCGTTCGTGTTGCGTTTGATGGTTGGAGTGGTGCGATGAGCTGCTTAAATAGGGCCGGAGCGGCCACCACTGCACTGCAGCTCGGGTCGGTTTTGCCGTTGCGTCGGTTGGTCTTGGGTCATCACGGGCGTACACGTGTCGGGGATTTGTGATCGGACGGCGCGCGTGGAATGGACGGGGCCTTTGGAGTAATAACCTCGGCTGCATTATAATTATCTGAGAAGACGAAATGATTTCTCATAAAATAAAAAAAAAGGGAAAGAAGAGACGAGATGCGAATCTGAAACGGCAACTGATGGTAATTGTGACGATTATCGCAGCGTCAATTTGGCCGGTAAATACATACTGTCGGTAATAAGAGCACTGCATGCTGTGGTAGCTGATGAGCTAATCAGGGTTTAATTAGGCGATGACGCCGTTTGCACAATCCGGTTGAAAGGAGTATTTTGTTGGCTGATAAGGATGCACAAAAGAAGATGCTTCATGTTTCGATTGTTACGTACGTGGAGTATAATTTGTTGGTATCGACCGACCGACGACGCGGTTTCCCATATCCCAGCAGGACAGCGATCGACATCTATATATATATATATATATACATCCATGTCACCGACCGTAATGAATAGACGTCGTCGATCGGTTCAGCTGGACACCGACCATTCTCTACCAGTCGGTGCTGCTGGCCTTTCCTTTGCATATATACAGTAATACAGATTTAATTTACAGATAAGTACGTACATAATAACATCGCCACCACACCACGTACATGCATGCATCTCAGCTTAACTTGCAAATGTCAGGAGTGACAAGCACATGCAACAGCGTCAAATCAAAACTAGATCTTACATATCTATCTATGCCTCGGCGATATATTGTCCATCAGATACATCATAATCTTCTTTGTTAGCAACTACAAGCTTCTAGCATCGACCATAAACCTCTGTATCACTTTAGTGCGTACAATAGAAGCAAATGCCAAGCATATGTGTCCATAAATATATGCCACTCCCAGACTTGCATCTTCTTATGTATGTGCAGTATTGGATGGCTCTTGCGTCTTTACTTACTACTTACTCTATCAACCGACCTGCATCTAAGCCGTGTCAGCATCAACCATGAATTCCCCAACTACTGCACGTCTATACTTCACCTGGTAAAACTATCCAATGTTGGATTGTAAATACCAGATGATCGTGCAGTTATTAACATGATAGCATACTCTTTTAAGGTTTACGCGGCCATGTATTACTGGGGATTTGCAGCAATTTCCCTCTTGGACACACCTACTTATAAATGTCCAAAATCTCACCTTTCCATTTGTAGTATTCAACATGTACAAGCATGACAGATTGCATTCGTTGTTCCCAAGGTATCAAATCCGCAATGGGATATAGAGTGAATATATATAGCCTGTTCATGTGTAGAAAAGTCAGCAACCAAGTAGGAACGTGAAAATGCAAAAAGTGTCAGTTCATATGGCACAAGAGGCAAGAATAGGAACGAGTCCACAGCTAACTACAAAATGTGAAAAACTACCGCCCAATGCAAATGAATCATGACGCATGCAGCTTTGAAGAACCTAAACAGTAGGAGGTGGTATTTACCCCCATATGTAAAGCATCTCATCAAAGATTCAAAACTTTGAACCTTATATTCACAGGAATACTGGATTTTTTAAAAGTCAACTTCCATCAGTATACTTAACTACTATCATTTTATTGGTCTTGTGATATTGTATAGTGATGAGGCGTTGAGGCCGAATTCACAATCTTATGAGGAAAGGATGTATGATGAAACCATATTTTCCTAAGGGGAATTTAATTTCATCAGTGAAGTGAAGATGTACCTCATGAAACATACTATATGCTGAAGTTAGCTGCCTCACAAACTTTACCTGACAAATTGCAACCAATATTGCACCAACTGTTGCACTGAATTAGCATTGAAGGTCACACCTGTATTTTCAGAGAAATATTACAGCATACTTGACAAAGAAGCAGGTAACAGATATTAATTTAGTGCGGACCAAATGAAATCAAATAAGTACATCAAAAATTACAAGTTCCATACATGGCTTGGGATGATGCCCATTTGATGCTCAGATATCAGGTCGTCTTCAGCAAGGATCAGACATAATTTGCATGCACTTTAACCAGGATTGTCTTGTTCCACTCGCCCTGACCCCTGAAAATCCTATATAAAGTTTCGTTTGTAGGATCTGCTAAAATACAATGCTTTAAAATCACAATTAGATGTATGATGTTTACATGAGAAAAGATAGCACAGAGCCCAGATTTCAGAAGGTTAAAAAGAGTATTACCTTGTCCCTTGCTACCTTGGTCACTGTGTCTGCCATGGTCTGGTTTTGAAGGTGCAAGTGCTGTGCATGCATTGTGTAAGTGACAACATTTGTGATTCTTTGTGATTCAAAAGCCTCATCAACTTTGTGATTCTTGCACAAACCAAATATCAATGTGCCACAACCCACAACATAAGGTTGAAGTCCTCTCCTCACCATTTCTTCCCAAAGCCCCACTGCTTCTGATAACCTCCCATTATCACATAAACAGCCAACAACCATTGTGTAAGTGACAACATTTGGATTGGTTCCTTTCATCCCCATCTTCTCTACCCAGTGTTAGAAAAATCGGTGATCGGTAGCTGATCGGCCAACCACCGAGTAAGGATTAATCGGTTAATCGGGGATTAACTGAATTAATCGGTCGATCAATTAATCGGTTAAATGTTGAATATTAAATTTATAGTTAACATATTATTCTAGTCAAACCATATCTATATAAACCCCTCAAACCCTAGAGTATATAATGCCCTCAATCCCTTCTCCACTCCTCTCCTCCAAGCCTCCCGCCGCCAGCCTTTCACCTCCTCCCCAACCACCCGTTCAGCTGCTATCTACTTCTCTTCCTCTCTTCAGTTCTGTGACTTCTCTCCCTCACGTAGCTCCTCTCCTCCAAGCACCTCCCTCCGGCCAACCTTCACACCGCTGCCCTCCATGTCGCAAGAGTCAATCCTCCAGCAAACAGGAGGGGAGCCGGCGGCGCGCGGCGGGAGGGGAGCCGGCGGCGCGCGGCGGGAGGGGAGCCGGCGACGCGCGGCGGGCGGGAGGGGAGCCGGCGACGCGCGCTCGGCGTCCAGACTCCAGCCGGGGACCGCGGGAGGGGAGCCGGGCGACGACGGCGGGGCGGCGGACGGCGTCAGATCTGGCGTCGCGAAGAAGGGGAAGCTGGCTCTGGCTTCAGATCTGGCGTCGCGAAGAGGAAAGAGGGGGGAAAACCCATTTTTTTCAGCCCCCCAGGCCGGACCGATTAATCGGTTGGCACCGATTAATCGGGTTGACCACCGATTAATCGGTTTGACCGACCGATTAATCGGTTGACCGATTAATGGCCGATTTCAGTGAAAATTAAATGGTACATGGCCGATCACCGATTAATCGGCCGATTAATCGGCTGATCGGCCGATTTTTTCAACACTGTCTCTACCATCTGTATAGCATCATATAGCCTACTTTGACCACACAAATAATCAATGTATATGTTACATGCCCAAATATCAGGGAAACAACCAAATTTATCCATGTAAGCAAGAAGATCTTCTATAAGCTCAATCATGTTTGATTGACACAATGGAGAAATCCACCTTGAGTAAGTGAATGGAGTTAAACAAAAACCCTTGGCTCCTCACTCTTCCCGAGAACTCTGAAAGCGGAGCAAAACTGTCATCTACAAAAAGCAATCTTATGATTTACATTGTAGAAATTTGGTTATGATCAAATCCGGGGCGTGACCCTGCCCACCAGTAAAACCGAACCGCCATCTCCGAGTCGGACAGGCCCCGGACCACCCTGTTGACGATGAAAGGATCCAGCTCGACATGGAGACCCTCCAGCTCCAGCTCTACCGACTCAGACCACCTTCCTCATTCCAGCGCTCGCCTGATAACACTGGTAGTGTTCGTGCGCGCCGGCCGGAAAAGCTCAGACAGCCGCCATTGAGCCCCTGTAGTGGCATTGTCGCCATCTACGCTGAAGCTCGCCTTCCTGTACGGAACTAACCACCAAACAGAGTGGATCATACACAGCCTGGTGGTAACAGAGACGGCCCAGATGGTCGTGTGGCCAAGAACATAACAGATTTGCCTCAGGGGGAGTTGTGCCGAACACCTGGCCGACAGTCAGTCAGACGTCGGCCGCGGGGAAGGCAAACGAGCGGATGCAACGCCACTTAAGCGGCCCACTAGAGCTAAATTTGAGGAGGTAGACGGCAGCCGCCGTATTTCTGTATTTGAGCAGCGATATGAAAGTTGGGCGCGGATGCGCAGCGCCGGTCACTGGAGTAGAGGGAGAAGTGAGGAGAAAGCTAGACAGGAGGGCACGACAGAGTAAAAAATGCAGGAGCACGAGGAATGAGGCGGAGGGAGATGATGGGGAAGATGGGAAGCGGGAGGTCGGCCGGCGGGAAGACGGCGGGCGGCGGCGACGAGCGAGAGAGAGAGAGAGGAGGAGGAAGAACGTCATGGGCCCGCGTGATCGAGGTGGAGGCCCATGTTGCATTTGGTTTTTACCACCTCATTTGTTTGCAACATTTTAAATTTCAAAAACATAGTTATAACAAATTAAAACATTTTTTGATAACATGGAGATCATATTTATAAATAATTTCGTATAAAAACCAATTCCAAACTGAATCTATGGTGAAAGGGATGTGAGTTAGCTGGCACTAAATCTCCTCAGAACTTTATTGTTAAGCGTGCTCAGGCGGGAATAGTACCAGGATGGGTGACCTCCTGAGAAATTCTCGTTCACATCCCCGACACACCATGGCCTTCAAACAAAGTCGGTGCCTATTTCAAAAAAAAAAACTGAATCTATGGGACGATAGAACAGAACAATACAAGCACTACTTATAGAGTTATAGTTGCTTTTAAACTTGCCTGTTTTGGAGTGATATATCCTGCAATAACATTTTTGACAACTTTCCATGACTATTTACATTGTTGGTGATAATTTCCTTGCTACGTCAACTCGTGCCCGTCTCTTTCCAACTTTGTGTTTGATGGAATTACTGGATTAACCTAACCTTCCTTCCATGTCTGCTGCAATTAAAAGTGCATAAGTAGCCAGTAATTCCATCATCATAATCAGGTGTACAGCTACAGCTACAGCTACTAACGTGCGTGTTCATCAGCCAGTAATTTGCATTAATTGGTCGGCGTCAACGCAAGCCACCCCTGTTCTAACTAGCCCCTGCAAGAACTGGAAGATTAGCCCCCCTTGTTTCATACCACCTTTTTACATTTGCAATGGAGCTACTACAAGTCATGACAACGAATTGTTTCACCGGATGCTTTCTGCCTCCACTGACGATACCAGAAGAAACCTAGCCACCGACGACTCGTTCTACACTAGGACCATTTGCATCTTCAGTCTTCAGAGCTGCTGAATTACTGCTTGTAACTGTCTAGTGTGTTCTTCTGTACTTCACCCAGAGAACTAGCTCATTGATCATGTATGGCATCGTACGCATGATTCAGAGCATCTTAATTAGCCATTAGAGATTCATAAAAAAAATATTTTTTCACCCAACAGATTCAGAAAGAATTAAGATGATGATGGATGCATGAATGCACGGCGCATGATTCAGAAACCAGAAAGAAAACAAAGCAGTAGGCGGTCAGGATTCGCGCTTTCTTGTTGCCGGAAGAGGAGACAGCAGCAGCAAAGCACGAGGACACACCGCACGCTTGTCTAATCCGATTCGGTTTTACACTGCTGTTCTAGGCACGTCGTCGTCGTCGGCGTCGTAGTACATCAATCAGTGGAGTGTCCGATTGTTTTGCTCTGCACAATCTCGCATGCCGTACGTAGTTCCTCCGGTGCAATTTTAACCGACAAAGATCCTTCTTTTTTGTTTCAAATCCTGCGTAAACACAGAGGATACTGCATGATTACGATGAGATGATGGAACTCGACTAGTCGATCGGAACAGGCAACGATTGCGGCAGCTTCTAGAATCTCCCCGGCATTCATGTAGACAACGCATGCATGCTTGCTTGCCAGAATAATGGTGCTCGTGAGTCGTGTCTGCTTGTTGGGTCAGTGAAGCTCTGCACCTGATGATGAACTGGTTAGTGATCCATGATCGATCAACTTGTTTAAATTGTCAGCTCTTTCAGCTTGTTGCATTTGCATCCATCCACTGTCGGACTTGACTGCAGCATTAGAACAGCAGTCGGGATGAGATGTAACACATCTGGTCAGAGCATGCATCTCTTGTTCCTCTCCAACCCACTAAAACTACGACTTGATTGATTTCCCGATCAAGTGTTTTGCTGGCCTTGCTACCAGTTGTAGTGCATCTGCTGAAGAATAACTAATTTTACTACTGCTGACTAACTGACCACCATCCGTTAGGTCAAACTAATTCTTCCTCCGTCGAGATGTGTCCAAAGTGGAATGTTCCATCTGAAGACTTGTTTCAGGTTTCAACTTTCAACGCATGGTCTCAAACCCTTACCACCACCACTATGTTTTCTCCTGCACCTAGAATATATATAATCAGGATTACTCCACTTCACAGCATGGTGTCAATGCTGTCAGCCTGATGGCAAACATCGTAGTCTCTGCTCGTTCATTCTTCTCCACAAGTAGTATCTTAATTTGTGTCAGCTAAATACCACTCCACTGAGACTGAGGCACTGATCATGCTGCTAATTCATGTGGTGAAGTCAATCTGTTTCTTCTAGAAGATGATGCGGATCCTAATTCCTATAACACTACATGCCATCGTCTGCAAGAGAGAGAGAGAGAGAGAGAGAGAGAGGTTCAGGTCGCCTTCATGCTATGTGGTTTGTACGACATCAGTCACTGACTCACCTAACTTGCACATCACACAACTACACAAGTCAAGGCCTTGTCCTGAAATGCTGTACTAAATTCTGAGAAAGCAGCCTCATATCATGCAGCCGGTAGCATTCGTCTCCATGAGAACAAATGTCGTCCCAGTTTTGACTCGGCCAAGTTTGAATCGTTTGCAATGCATTGGACTGAATTCAGTAGCATGCGTCGGATCGGTGCTTGTTGCCTAGTATTATACTGTGCTGGACAAGACTCTTGCGGTGTTGTATCTACACGACATTTGAACATCCAAGGGTCTAAAGATTTTTAAAGCAATTTCGGTCAAAGACGCTTCAACTTGGAAGCACACCGGTGTTACTTGCTCCAATCGCCCATCATTTTCAGGCCGCGGTAATGGCGCTCGCTACTCAGATATCTGGAACAACTTGTTAGCTCATTGCCATTGCAGTTTGGTGTCTCGACAATTAAAAAGTTGACTAGTGTCTTCACGTGTTCTCCGGTACAACCTTGGTTCCTGATATGGTTCGTTGTTTCAGTGAAACCATACTAGAAAAAAATAGCTCTTTTGCATAGCAACAGCCAACAGGAACCCTGATTTGTTGGTTCTGAATCTGAACCATCGTCTTTGATTGTGCCACTTGTTGTTCAGAGGAGAGTCCCCGTTTGTAATGACAATGGATGGCGTGGAAACCACTAATATCTTATGAATGATAGGGACTAGGGAGTGGAGTAAGATGCTAGTAAAACTACTTGCATTGGTGTTGGTGCCCTATCAACTTCATAACCATCATTGGTGGCCACACTCTCTTATCCCTCGTTAACTTTGCTGTGCTTCCTGCAATCACCAATCGTGCAGACAGGAGGAGGATGAAATTCCACATGAAGACAATTTACTAGTACCTTTCACCACTAAGCAACAGAAGAGAGATTGGTATACATATATGTACATGGATCAAGATGGGTACTTTTCACCTGGGTGAACTGAGCAATCTACGCATGCATGGTTGGGCTTCTTTTTTGTGGATATTTTCAGTTGATGGCTGAAACCTGAATAATTCACCAAGTGGCAATTAGCGCAAGATGGACATCCACTGCAAGTGCGCCGATTCAATATTCCTCACTCAATTAGTAGCAGTTCTCCTGCCGTTTCACTTCAAATGGCAAATGATTTCTTTAGTTGTACTCGACCATAAACAGCAGGGTAAGTGGGTACTACTTGTTAAGCTTCGCCGCAATTAGCATGGCTTTTCAGACACAGTGCAAGCCACTATAATAATTGTGATGCTTGTCAGGTAGTGCTAAGACTTTTTGCCAAAGGAGATTAATTAGTTCTTCATTTCGTGCAACAAGAGTAACTGAGATGCTTACATCCAAAGTTAGACTGATATATTTCAATCACATGTCTCAAAACTTTTGTTTATGTAAATCCTAATTAGCCTTCTTGTAGAAGCCTTAGTTTTCTTTAGCATGGAACTCTACAACAAGGAGTGAAATGAAACAGAGGAACAGGATGTTTCTTGCAGAATTTTGTAAAGCTAGCATGACAAGGACCAAGTAAGTAGAAACAAAAAGCAAAGAACCGAATTCCTATTCTCTGCAGTTGCAGACTTCAGTTCCAATCTTTTTAGCTGAGTTGTGATGATTCTGTCACACTGCACAAAGAATAGGACGTATTCAGTTATGAGGAATCAATTTGAGCATGTAACTTTGGAGCATACTATGTGCTGAAGCTGCTAGTAAGTTTGAGCAAAGTAGCAGAAAAAAAGTATATTGGTATTAATCCTTCGCTGTCATGTTTTTTTGCCTGTTCCTTTCACTTGAACGATCGAAGTAGCATAAACAAACTGGGATCGATCCATCAAGATAAAAGTATTCTTTACTTTCACTCAAAACGAAACAAGAACATAACAAGATAAAAAAAATGCAGACACTGGAGAGAACACATTGTCATGGTCAGTGCTCATCATGTCAGACACTTTTGCTGCTGCTTTAAGGGACATATTCCTGAATGCCAGTTTACAAAGATGAGCAGCTCATCTCAGAGGAACAGAAGAACACTCGTGTATCAGACGCTGGCCTTCCTGAATGCCAGTTTACAAAGATGAGCAGCTCATCTCAACTCCGCCTTTCGCGACGTCGATCCATCTTGAAGAGCAGCCTCCAGAATTGGAACACGAGAAAGCGGCGCCGGAGTTCATCTGAAACAAGTTACCTGAACCTCTCTTGCAGCTAACTTTTTTGTTTCTTTTCTGGGATGAAACTGGGTTGAGCCTACAAACACTGACCCACAAGCTACCACAAGTGCTTCACCGATCAAACACTGAAAAGAAAAAGGGGGGGAAAACACAAGCTTTGCACAAGCAAACCCCGCTTTCCCACTCGCTAATCTCGTGATGTGTCCCCCACTTCTCATCCGGCATGCATGTACTAGCTAGTCTACAATAATATGATCATGGCATTGCAGCGGCAACGAAAAGTGCAGGCCTGTACGATCGAGCATTGCAGATTAGTTATTTATCAGTTTACTTGCTCATCGCCGACTCGATCCATCCAACGTGGCTTAGCACGCACGCACGCACGTACGCGGATTTAGACAACGTGCTGCACAGCATGACGCTACTACTCTACCATCTCATCTCATCTCATCTGAAAAGAAAGCATCTACAGATCTACTACTCGATCTTTCCATTAATCACGTTCTGAAACTCTTAAGTTTTATAATTGGGAGTCGTGAACAGTGTACCTGTTGTCAGATTAACCCTCAAGGACCTTGTTTTTTTAAGAAAACGGCGTGAGACTAGCAGATTTAATAGATGAGGAGACAAAACACAATAAAACAGGCAGGAAACAGGGGAATTGAGAAAAAGGTGATAAGTAGGATGCTTCCTCCTTAATTTTGTGAAAGATCATCGTAAATCTAGCTTTGGTATTTCTAAAAACTATTATACCAGAGATTCCCAGTAATAACGTACCTCGAAAATACAACGCATGCATGGATTGGATAGTACAGTGTTGTTGATATGGTCAACTCGAATCATAGTTTTTTTTTAAAAAAAAAACAACGGATTCAGAGAATAATTTGACCTTTTTAAGCAGGCAAACAGATTGCATATGCATGAACAGGAAGAGCTCTATTAATCTAGCTAGCTAGCTAGCTTGAAAATGGCAAATAGAAAATGAGAGGGACAATCTGGCGAAAGATGCGAGACCACAGAACTCGATCGGATTATCTCTCTAATACTGTCTGTCACGCACAACCTCATTCATAGAGAGAGAGAGAGGAGACCAGAGTCTGCGAGTTTGACAAAAATGGGCAGCCTAGCTGAAAATTATTCAATCCAAACACTGCTGTTTACTCAAATTTCAACGCACGGTGTGGAACCTGACCATACCCTGCTGTACTGTATTCGTATATCGGAATTTTTTTTGGCTATAGAATCGCCAACTTGGTAATTGATCTGGTTATTGTTGCGCAGCCGAAATTGGCACGCGAAGATTCTGACACGAGTAGTTCCAGCAGTTGACTGATGGCTCATAATTGAGTGACAAAATGCACACTAGTATAGTAGTTATTCTCACTAGCATATTGACAAACTTGCTAGGTGATGGATGTTGTATTCGTTTCAACTCTCAACAGCACACTGCTCTGAAAATCTCAGCTAACTGACAGCCCCAACTCCCCTCATCCACAAAAATCCTCACTACTATTGCAAACCTAGCAAGGAAATCTATGGCCATATGTTGTAAAAGAGAGTTTTTCTCAAGCAAAGAAAATCAATCGACACAATTGCACATGAAGTTGAAGCATAAGCTAGAATGAAGCTGATTTGTTTTATATGAGGTAGAGAGTAAAGTAGGAGCAGTAGCATTGTGGTTGGGCAGGGACGAGTCAGAGCATTGTGGATTAGCATCGATCGATGTTAATGTGGTGCTCTAATTCCTCCAAAAGATAATTAAACTAATCAGTCAGTCAGGCCGCATGGCAATCCCCCGTTGCTTTTGGCTTTTGGAATCGATCGGCTTAATCGCAATCGATTAGTTTCCTAGTCCACGGCGCCGCACAGGAACAAGCCAATCCATGTGTCTCTCTCTGCTCTGCTCATCGTCATCGTCATCGTCATCGTCATCGTCGCTATAAAAGGGGAAGCCCAAGCGGGGCTCTCCCGCCCATTTCGTCCATAACTCCATATCTATACATATATACTCATCGTACCATCGAATCTACTACTTGCTGCTCTTGTATCATCCAATCCGAGGTTTACTGGGTCGATCCGATCGAGATTCGATTGTGCAGTGATCGAGCTAATAAGTGGTGGAGATGATGGCGGCGGCGTATGAGCCACGGGAGCTGAGCAGCGAGGAGGAGGCGGTGGCGGGGGACGAAGTCCGGCGCGGGCCGTGGACGGTGGAGGAGGACCTGCTGCTCGTCAACTACATCGCCGCGCACGGCGAGGGCCGCTGGAACGCGCTCGCGCGCTGCGCAGGTAAATTAAAGATCCAATCTTTTCTGCTGCTGCTTCTTCTTCTTAGTAGCAGATGCCAGATGCATGCATGCTGCAATAGCTGAGATTGATTATTTGGAACCAACAAGATATATGGTTGATTAATGGGCGTGGGTGCAGGGCTGAAGCGGACGGGGAAGAGCTGCCGGCTGCGGTGGCTGAACTACCTGCGGCCGGACGTCCGGCGAGGCAACATGACGGCGCAGGAGCAGCTGCTGATACTGGAGCTGCACGCGCGGTGGGGGAACCGGTGGTCCAAGATCGCGCAGCACCTCCCCGGCCGCACCGACAACGAGATCAAGAACTACTGGCGCACCCGCGTCCAGAAGCACGCCAAGCACCTCAAGTGCGACGTCAACAGCCAGCAGTTCAAGGACCTCATGCGCTACCTCTGGATGCCCCGCCTCCTCGAGCGCATCCGCTCCGACGACGCCGACCTCCTCTCCGCCAGCTACACCACCACCGGCGCCACCGCCTCCTCGTCCTCCGCCTCCACCGTCGACGGCGGCGCCGCGCAGCTCCTTCCGCCGCCGCTCGCCGTAGCCGAGAGCACCAACGACGACGACTGTATATTAATCAGCAACGCCGCTGCTTCCATGTACCAATCAGGAGCACAAGCTCAGGTCAGCAGCAGCAGCTGCCTGACGACGACCCAACTGCCGGCGTCGTGGCTGCCCCAGTACTTTGATGATCAGTTTGGCGCGGCGGAGACGTCGTCGTGCTGCTGGTCCGAGTCGCTGCCGTACTTTGACATGGGCATGGGGCTGCCGGACTTTGACATGTGGGGCTCCTGCGCCGACGACCCCAGCTGGTACACGCAGATATGATGCTGGGGTCGCCGTCTCACCGATCGTGTGGACTAGAAGAAGGAGAGTGATATTATTGGGGATTTAACCTTCCTACTCAAATTAGGCCCCCAATAATTTTCTCTCCAGTTCTTGGCCATCATATCGGTCGTCTTCTCGATCGATCCCAATTCCCAATGCAAGTAGCTAGCTAGCAACCTCATGGATCGTATCGTTTTCTCCTCCATGGCCATCAGGTAAAAGCTAAGCTAAGCTAGCAATGCATGCATGGATGGATATGGTTTGTTTTTACTTACACGTACCACTGTACACGTACTGCTTAATTAGCTTGTCGATTTTATTCTTTCCTGGGTAAATACTAAATACACGATGGACGGATTGGTTTAATTACTTTGTTTGTAATTAATATAATATTGGTATGCATGTAATTTGATGATCTGGAAGCCAGATTAATTAATAAAGTAAAACTTGGACGGTTGTGGGATTAAGAAATCTGTATGTGTAGAGTGTGCATGTATTATCTCTGCAGGTTGTTCGCCGGTTAGTGTACGTATGGGGTATGTATGTACCGGCCAACGGAACGCAAGAAATTATTCGTAAGAGCAACTCCAACATGTCTCTATTTGAGCCCTTAAACTTATTTTTGAGAACCCGCGAGAAAAATTAAGGTTCAACAGGGTTCGATCTATTTGGCTCTAAAAAATAGGAGGGCTCTCAAAATAGTCCACCAAACCCTCATCCCTAGGGGCCCCTATCCCGGCTCTCATTTACGCCACGTGAGCACACACGTTTCCCGCTTTTTTAAATTTGAATATTTGTATTTGCATTTAAATATTCGAATATTTAAATATGATAAATGATTATGTTTCTATTGTTTAGACGGTTATGTTTCTATATTTAAATTTGAATATTTGTAATTGTATTTAAAAATTTGAATATTTAAATATGATAGATGATTATGTTCCTATTGTTTAATATGATAGATGATTTTGTTCATGTATTTAAATTTGAATGTTTGCATTTGGATTTAAAAATTTGAATATTCAAATTTGATAGATGATTATGTTCCTATTGTTTAATATGATAGATTATTATGTTGCTATATTAAAATTTGAATATTTGAATTTGAATTTGAATTTAAAATTTTGAATATTTAAATATGATAGATGATTATGTTCCTATTGTTTAATACGATAGATGATTATGTTCTTATATTTAAATTTGAATATTTATATTTATATTTAAAAATTTGAATATTCAAATATGATAGATGATTATGTTCCTATTTTTAATACGATAGATGATTATGTTGCTATATTTAAAATTTGAATATTTGCATTTGAATTTAAAATTTTGAATATTCAAATATGATAAATGATCATGTTCCTATTGTTTAATACGATAGATAATTATGTTGCTATATTTAAATTTGAATATTTATATTTGAATTTAAAATTTTGAATATTTAAATATGATAGATGGTTTTGTTCATATTGTTCATATCATGTTCCTATATTTAAATTTGAATATTTGTATTTGCATTTAAAAATTTGAATATTTAAATATAGTCATTCATTATTAAATAATAAATAATTTATTATGTACTGATTTTATCAAATACATGTGTATAGTGTGTGAAAAAATTATGGAAATTGAAAATAGGGGCTCTATCATGCATCTCAAAAAATTGGGGAAGCCATGAAATCCAAAGTAGGGACCGGGCTACTGTTGGAGTTGCTCTAAAATTACATCTATCAAAGAATGAGAAGATGCACGTATATGTAATGCTGCATGCACACATCTTATCCAACCAGAAGAAACAATTAGTAAACAATTAGCTGAGCCTAACTATGTTGGAACAAGTAGTAGTTGTCCATGAACAGGAATGCTCGCTGCTTGCATCTGTGCCCATGCCACGTGTGAAAGTCTCCCTGGCATTGGAGCTCGCCTCTTAAGCTAGATCGAATTGATGCACGAATCACGATCGAGGCAAGCGACGAGCCTAGCTAGCTTTCGGTTGGGTTATTAGCTTCCATCAGTGATACATATGCTGAAGGTGAACACGGATCGAACCAAAACTTGATTGTGCCACTACTACACTTACTAGCCAATGCAATGCAATACATTGTATTATATTGTACGTACACGGGTGAGAGAGTCATCATAAGTACCCTGATATATATGTTTGTACAGCACCGCATTCTGCAACTAGAATTCATAATGCATGTATAGCTAGTCAGATGATATATATGCATGTTGCCTCCATCATATCGTATCTGTTTGGGCCTGGCCATGTGCAGGCAGGCAGATAGAGTTGGACGCTAGCTTGACAGCCTCACGACGCGTGCACCTTCCTTGGCCAGTTGAGCTAGCTCATGAATCATTGATGCGGCAGCAGCAGCATGGGTGATCCATCGATCTCAAGAATTGAAACTGTGCGTGATATATATATATGTAGTGCAGTGCTCGCGTATATACATGGCTGTTACATATGCTTCTTCATTCATTTGCATTGATCACTACGTACAAACATATATATTTTGTAATGTCATTAATTTCCACGTACTGATACGGCGATGCCTCCAGGTTTCAAAGTTAATTGGTAGCTGGATGGTGCTCGAGAGATGGATTGAATTTGAATGAGTGGCAAACTATTATACTGTACATTATATTTCACAGCAATCAAATCAAACACTTGAAGGAACTCTCGACTAGGGGAGACATATCATTCGCTGGGAATACCTTATTAGGTTTTCAAATTTCAGTTTGGGGAACAAAAATGATCTTGACATGAATTACATTACATTATACATATATTGATATATAACATGTCTCTTCTCTTACAAACTTGAAACTATTCATCGTCTTCACACACCAGCCCACAAACTTATTCCGTTGTATCACAAATTAAGATATACATGCAGATTATCGATACAAAATTAAACTTAAACTACCATGCATGTCTATATATTCCCTTGTAATTGCTCCGATCCATCGGTTCTCTTCTCTTCTCTTCTCTTCTGGATGGATGGATGGAATGATGGATGGATGGATGGATGGATGGCAAACACACGCACCCAAGCTTCAACCTTGCTGTTACCGACGTCCACCTCCGATGCCACCACCACCTCCGCCACCAAACCCTCCGCCGCCGCCAGCTCCTCCGCCAGAGCCGCCACCCTTGCCTCCCCCGAAACCGCCACCTTTGCCTCCGCCGAACCCGCCTCCTGCACCTCCGCCGAACCCGCCGCCTCCACCTGCACCGCCACCGAAGCCGCCGCCCTTGCCTCCTCCAAAACCACCGCCTGCTCCGACACCTCCGCCTGCGCCGCCACCGAGTCCGCCTCCTCCACCGGCACCTCCTCCCGCTCCACCTCCGAGGCCACCGCCTGCACCATGGCCACCACCAGCACCACCTCCGGCGCCACCACCAAGTCCGCCTCCTCCACCGGCACCTCCTCCGAGACCGCCTCCTCCACCGGCACCTCCTCCGAGACCACCGCCTCCACCGTGGCCGCCTCCAATGCCACCACCGGCACCACCTCCGGCTCCGCCTCCTCCACCGGCACCTCCACCTGCCCCACCTCCAAGACCACCCCCTGCCCCACCTCCGAGACCACCTCCGAGACCACCGCCTCCACCGTGGCCACCTCCAATGCCACCACCGGCACCACCGCCTGCGCCACCACCGAGTCCACCTCCTCCACCGGCCCCACCTCCGAGACCACCCCCTGCACCTCCTCCCGTTCCACCTCCGAGGCCACCGCCTCCACCGTGTCCGCCTCCAATGCCACCCCCTGCGCCACCACCGAGTCCACCTCCTCCACCATGGCCGCCTCCAAGGCCACCACCGGCACCACCTCCGGCTCCCCCACCAAGACCACCTCCTCCCCCGGCACCGCCGCCAGCACCGCCGCCGAGCCCGCCACCTCCACCTGCACCGCCGCCGAGACCACCACCTCCTCCTAAGCCTCCACCTTTTCCTCCGCCAAACCCACCTCCAATACCGCCACCATGACCAAAACCACCACCGGCGCCTCCGCCTCCTCCGAAACCAGCACCTCCACCTAAGCCGCCACCTTTCCCACCGCCAAACCCACCTCCGAAGCCACCGCCATGGCCAACACCACCACCCTTGCCTCCTCCAAACCCAATGCCACCGCCACCGCCATGGCCAAGGCCCCCACCGAAGCCACCCCCGCCACCAAAGCCACCACCACCGCCTAAGCCGTCCTTCTCCAAGCGACGTGCTTCAGTGGCCACTCCGAGAGCCAGCACAACGGCCAATGCCGCGAACCCTGCAGCCCACACACGCCTCTCACCCATTTCCTGAGTCCTGATCACTCACTCACTCACTCACTCAGAAGCTGAAGTGGATGCTTTGAAGCTGAAGTGAGGGTGGGTTTATATAGGAAGACGAAGCCAGCCAGCAAGTGCAGTGCTGCAAAGCCACCGGCCGGCACCATGTGCAGATGGTTGATCGATTGACGGAGTAAATGAATGCAGTTGGTTGGGGAGTGGCTCCCCTCCCCTCCATCTGTCCAGCCAACCTCAATCTGCAGTCTGTCCATGCATGGGATTGGATTGCGATATGGCATTGGCGGTGAGCAGGACGAGGACTGGATCGCGACATGGATGCATGTACAGTGCAAGGGCAGTGCCGGTGCGTGACAGCTAGCGCCTAGCTGAGGCATGAGGGCTGAGACTGAGCCGCCGGCCGGCCGGGCGGGCCACGAGTTGCTTCCGCCTTGAGGTCTCGCGCGCGGAATTCGCTTGGGTTGGATGAGCATTGAGCATGGGCATGGCCGGCGATCTGCATGCGTCGGTGCGTGTGGATTGTTGGCGGCCGGTACGCTGGACGGGCGCATTTATTTGTTGCCGGGTTCCTTTATTTTCTCGTAATCTCATCCGCATCCGCGTGCTACAGTATACTACATGTGTATTTATACGCTTATTCCTAATCCTGTACAGTACAGTACGTACGTAGGAACGAAACGTACATTGGTATATAAGGATAAGGGTAGCCCACTGCGATATGGCGCGTCAAGCGTGATAATATTATATGTGTATACTTAGGCATGTAACTTACCGTATGTAGTGTATGACACATGTAGAGTGAAGATGAACAGTGCCCATCTTTACCGTAGTACAGTAAAACTTTTAGGCCAGCATCGTATCTCCACCCCCCACGGTAGTACGGAGTTCAGTCTTGAGTCATCAATTCTTTTGTCCTTGTCTTATCAATCTATTTATTATTATATCACACAACACACCCCACCATGATCAGTACAGTAGTACTGGATTCCATTTTTTTGGATATGGGCACGCGTCCTCCAGCTATCGGCGCTGGGGCAGCGAGCCGACCAGGGATTGACGAGGGTGCCTACTGCATAGTGCATACAGTGATACAGGGAGAGTAAATTTTTTTACTTGCTTCAGGAATTTTTTATATTATTTTTTAAAAACAAAATTTCAAATTTGATAGCCAGATTCAAATAATTGCAGATATAGGTGTCTGTTGGCAGATGAACGGCCGAACTAGGAGGGGTGGAGCTCTTTTATAGCTCTAGATTCGGTTTTTGGTGGTCAAACTAGGACATGTGGTCTAGTTGAGCCGACGACCATCGTTGAATCATAGATGTTAGTCTAATTTGGCCATGAATGATCGGACTAAGCTGATGTGATCTAGTTCTGTCGTCGACAGGCGACTAAATCTATAATTTTTTGAATCTGGTATCAAATTTGAAGTTTTGTTTAAAAAATATTATTACAAAAAACTGTTTCAGGGAAGGGAGAGTTACTCCATTTTTTATTCCAAGAAGGCCAGAGGAGAACTAGTACTTTTTTATTAGGGAGAAGAGTCCGATGCCTGATGGGGGAAAGGTGGGCAGGATCTCTTGGCACGCTTTGTCTAGCTAAACGCCTAAACAGTCGTACAACGTTGCCTAGCGCTACCGTACCTGCACCTAACCACGCGTGTATGCATACTTGGACTGCACTGAACGTCCTGACATAGAAATGACCGAACGTGCACAAATAATATGCATTGTTGTACGTGGGAATTTAATTTCCCGGTGCGTAGCACGAGAAGAGGACGAGTCCAGCGAAAGATATGTGTGTCCAGCTGCGCTCCAGTACTGGGACAAAGTGATATCCATCGACGAAAAAGGCAGCATGCCACATAACTGCGCGAAAGCAAACGTTAGGTAAAGCACTTAATCCTCAGCACATGCCGATGCAGGCCGCATGGCAGGGCCTATATTTATCCGCACGCCACTGAAACCCGATGGTGTTCACACACAAATACAGATGGCCGCTGAAACCAGACGACGGCACCGGCACTCTTCCACGGTTTTTTAGAATCTAGTCGCGAATTAGTACATTGCCAGCTTCAATCCAGACTCGTCTTTTTCAGGCTAGTTCTAAAGGGCATTTACCTTCGTACACATGCGACCACTAAGGCTTTGATCACCGATGGGAAAAGCACAAGAGCAAATCAGCACATCTATTCTGCTCATCGCCTTTTCTTCCTTGTGTTGGCAGGAGAGCTCTGCTCTGAGATCATCTTTAACAGGTTGACAAGTGACCGCAACCTGTCCCAAACGCTAAGGCCGTAGAGCGTTTCAACTAGCAGCTCCTGGAATTCAAACCCATTCTCGGAGACGGGATACTGAAAAAAGGTCATTAACGGACTATCATAAAAAACTACAACAAACAGAGCAGGAAAATTCGGACTATTTATCTTGGAAAATAACAGACCTGAATAGGTTTTGGGATCATGGTTTTAATATATGGCCACCATCTATCTTCTACAACTGCTTTAACAAGGCAGCACGCACGTAACCCCTCCACACCAGCAAATCTTCCAAATCCACTGTCTTTGACACCACCGAATGGCAAAGACTGCAAATGAGAAAAAGAATACTTATATCGGCATGATAACACTGAACAATGAACAAAAAGCACGCCTTCAGCAAAACGAAGAACATAATGCCAACTGCAAGAGATCTTTCAATGATTAAGCTTATGGCCCTGGTAGTTGTTAACTATTTAAAATGATAGAACACAAAGTCACAAACTAGACAGTGCTAATTACCTACCTGACACATGTAACTTGAAGCAAAATCATTGATTGCCGCAACACCACAGTGTAGTTGGGATGCTATTTTGATGGCACGCTTCTGGTTGCCAGAAAAAACAGCACATCCAAGACCATACTTAGAGTCATTGCCAAGTTTGACTGCTTCTTCATCAGAACTGAATTTCATGATCGGCAGAATTGGTCCAAATGCCTGTGGATCAGCAAAGAGCATTGGTAAGACTGCTAGCATTGGTTATTTGGTTCAAAAATAAATCATGCATTCTTCCAAGCTTACCTCTTCTTGCATAATTTTCATTGTATGATTAACATTCACCAGGACGGTTGGAGGAAAGAATTGATCTACTGCATCTTCACCTAGATTGCCAAAGCTCCCTCTGCCAGCAATCTCAGCACCTTTGTCAATCGCATCATTGACAAGATTCTGAAGTTTCTCAGAATGCTCTATCATACAGATTGCACCCATATCGTATCTGCCAGATAATGGAGGACCCTAGGAAAAGACAGATGTTATGAAGCAAATCACAAGATGAGTACTTAGACAAGAATACCAGCGTTAACTAGAAAAACATTGAACATTGTAGTCTGAAAATTTAAAGACAGTTCATATGGCACCTTTAGAAACTAATAATAGTGCTGTAACAATATCCAAGGACAATTACAACAGGCATGAATACAGTTTACCACACAAAGTCTGTAATATTGTAGTCAAACTCAAAAGGTAGGAAATACAAACGGCCATGTCGCTACTGACTTAAAAATGCAACTTTGTGACTTACGACAGATATAGATTTTACTATCTTCACCACTTGGGAAACAAAGGTGGAATAGATATCCTTGTGGACATAAAACCTTTCAGCGCCAGCACAATTTTGTCCACTAGATTGCAGAGCGGCTCTCACAGCAACTTGAACAACCTTCAAATGATAAAAAAAAACTTGGTTTATTTGCAGTACTCTTTCAGAAAATATGCTGATCAGAATAGATATCACATTGTTGAAGAAAACATGGTGTTCATGTAAAGAAATATAAAATTACACTTACACTGGGTAAATCTACATCTTCACATACAATAAATGAATCTTTACCACCAAGTTCAAGAGTTACAGGTATTAATGTCTCCGATGCTCTTTGCATGATCTGTGGCAAGCGTTAAACTGAAAATTAGAACAGAGGAAAGTAAAAGAAGACAAGAAAATCAAACAAATACATAAGGATTACAATTTTATAGTGCTCCTTGAATTTATTTTAGTTAAAGTATATGCTAGAAGATAGCTTGATTTCATATACAAAATATAAGTGCATCAGTTTTTCCATGTAATCTAGATTTAATTGTGTAACTGCAAATGACCAATCGCAATAATGTCCTGTTTCAAGAAAGAAAAAGGATAAAACAAACATTTCTCAGGGCATCTAGAGATGCACAAAAAATTGTAATAGCATGAGATTAAGACATCACTAGTTCAGAGAAAAACTATACCATCCTTCCAACACCAGGTGATCCAACAAATATTATTTTGTCGACTGAAGACACAAGAGCTTGACCTGTTCCCGCAAAACTATAAAATGGCCAAAAAATGGAGACCAAGTAAGCCATGGTAGCAATCACCATGAACACTAAAAAATACATAGTTACATTCATACCCAGTTATTATGTGCACCAGATTATCTGGTGCGCCAACAGCTGCAAGAGCTGCTTGTATGATACGAAGATAAAAGCAGCCTGACCAACTTGCATGCTCTGAAACCTATAAAAGGTATTCTATTGATCATATATGTAAATATGGTGGAATAGTATTTTGCTTAGATCAAGAAATCAGACAAAAAATGAATTTTAGTGGTTAAAACGAATTAATCCTTACTTGCAGGAAAAAAATCATATGGCACTCTATTGCTACAGATATTTTGTTTAGCACAGGAAGAAAAAATTTAATGAGAATTGTTCCTTGGTACATTTCAGAACTAGACTTACCATTATTCAGAGAATTTTGATAGGTTCAGTCAAAAGGATAAGAAAATAATAACTATCAAAGAGTTAAATGAGATATATAATCACACAAGCTTCATCGTTGAATAAAAAAATTTAACAGGTTGACATTTTATTTTGGTAACTCTGTGACATGAATGTGTTAGTAAGCAGATTACGTGGGATGGATTGGGGAATCAATTCTTACGACTGTTACAAAAGGCATCCAAAACTTCCCTTTAGACCTTTACCATACTGAAAGTTATGTACTTGTGCTCATCTTGGAACAAGGCTAGTATAAGCAACCAGCAAAAGGTTATACATAGCTAGAGGCAAGGAGAATTATGTTTTAAGCACAAATGAATATTGTAAGATGTTAATACTAGAATAAAAAAATTGAGAGCAGTTACTACCAAAGCAAATCACAGTGATATTATTTTCATATGAATATATGATTAATCTAAATAGCTATGTTAGTGTTCAAAGCTAGGTTTGACCACTCAAATTGTTAATCATCACGAGCATATGAACAGAGGTAGTAGAAATCAATCATCTGATGGCTTACCTTTATAACTGCTGCATTACCAGAGAATATTGCAGCCAGCATAGGATTGAATACATTGTGGAAGGGGTAATTCCAAGACACAATCGCACCGATCACTCCAAGAGGATAGAATTCAACTTTTGCTCTCTTGTGAAGCATTGATCTCCCACAAGACCTGAACAGAATTCTGAGTTAAAATGTAAACAGGGAAAGTCCTTGTATTAATTCTGAGTTAAAATGTAAACAGGGAAAGTCCTTGTATTAATTCTGAGTTAAAATGTAAACAGTCACCCAGGTAATAATTGAAGAAACACCACTTCATTGGGAGAAAACAAAGTAACAAACTCTGGGGGTCTGTATGTATAGGGAAACTTGGATCCGAATCAAAATTCTAAGATTTATTGAGCAACCCCCACATCCAAACACCGTAAGGTATCACCTCAGGTATAGAGAAAGGAAGAATTCAGCAACAGTGCAGCCGTATCTAGTTGCTGACTTCCTATGCTGTAGAACATTAACGATTACATAAATGAAAAGGCTTAATTCCTGTGAAAGAACTAATGTCTGTAGAATACTGACTATTTTGAAGTTTAGTATGTAGTTAACCTTTTACTTTTGAAGTTTTAGTATTTAGTTAACCTTTTACTCGAGAGCAGGGTTCTTTTGCTGTAAAGATGCAAACCAATGTCCGTCAAATTGGAATATTTCTAAGAGTCTAACCTGTATTCAGGTTTTAACCACTTCTCACCCTCATCCAAAAGCCAGGTAATCTTCTCACAGGTGGTCATTATCTCACCCAATGAAGCATCAACCATAGTCTTTCCAGTGTCCCGCGATGATATCCTGCATGTCAAGAACAATTTTACATGTTTTTTTGGCAGGGGGGCTTATCAAGTGGAACAAAAAGAAGCAAATGATCAGGACTAAGCCCTTCGTGAACAGTTTGAAATCTTAAAATAGAAAGCACAAGCAATAGCGTAGATGCCATTTTGAATTATGTCCTTACTCGCATATCAGATCCTGATGTTCAAGTATATACTTGAGTAGGATCCGAAGAAACTGGCGTCTTTGCTTGAAGCTGCTTTTTGCCCATATCTTTTGTGCCTTCCTTGCTTGCACGACATGCTCCTTAACCTAATTACTCAAAGAATTAGTGACAACCAAAACAAGATAGAAAGTCACACTATTGAAGTTCAAAAATAATGCAATAACAATAGAAAGAAGGCATTATTTGTCCCTTGATCATTACTTCGTAAAATCAAAATCAGTTAAGAATGGTGGACCAGAGATCTCTTGTAAATAATGCAAAAGACAATAACACACCCAACAAACCTATTGCAGTGCATGTTGTACTTAAAGGACCTAACAAAGCAATAAGCCAACAATATACTTACATACCTCGACAGGAGTCAATGCAGGGAAGTATCCCAAGTACTTCATAGTTGCTGGTTCGTAGCATTGGACCTTGTCAGCCTGAGCTGTTCTCCCCTTCCTTGGTATCTGAACAAAGTACAAACTTAATGTGTTGTAAACTTGTAATATCAAAGTGGTATATGGCTCAGTTCTCATTACAAGCCATTGTAAGCCTTGTTTAGCTGGAGCAAATCAGTGTAACTAAGAAATGTGACTGATGCTTTTCTAAAACCTTTATTAGCACAAATCAGACTCGGCCTTACCCACCAATTCATAGACTTTGAATAATACTCTGATTCTGGTACAATTTACAAGTGTACAGTTCATTTACATGATATCGTCTATCATCTATGTTATGGTTAAATGCATCTATCCTCTATATTTTCCAAACACTTGATCGCCAGTTCGCCACACTGTTATCGGTTGCTTTCCCAAAATTTAACAGCTATAGCTTAAATTTTCCAGAGACGAGTCACAATATTCACTCCAGAAAAAGCATAATAGCAGTTCAGTAGTGCATCAGGCATACCGGTTGCGCTGTGTTGTAAGAACCAGACACATGAGCATGCTGAAGCTAATTCAACCACATGTCCTTATAATTCCTACGTTAATGGTAAGTTAACCACAGTACACCAGACATTACATTACTAATAGTAAGTAGCATTATTCTTGAAATGCCAGGGATATCTAAAAGGAATTTGCAGGAGTGGAAATAACGTCACTGCAATGTGGCAATGTGCAGTCCGAGGCCACTCGAAATCGTCACCAGAGAAGCCAAAGCAAGGCAAAGAAGCAGCAGAGTTTCCAGCCGAATGAGATCAACTGAAGCCAAGTAAACAGGCACTGATTTGACAGATTAGTGAGAGTGCATATGCATCTGATATTGTGAATCGTCCCAGAGGCCAGATCACAGCAAAGGCGGACATGATAAGTAACCTGAAGAGTTTGGTACTCACGTAGATGAAGCCATCCTCCTTAGTCTGGTTGGCGTCCTCCAGCACTGCGCAGAAAACCCTTGTAAAGCCCAGAGCGATCTCGGAGGGGTACAGGAAAAAAAATGGGGGGAAATGAAAATGAAAACGAAAACAGTAAACCCTCGTACCATCGGAAGCGTCGACCTCGATGGAGGGGACGGTGGGCGGGATGAGGACGAGGAGGAGGCGGCAGAGCGCGTAGGCAGCGGCGAGCACGAGGAGCGGCCACCAGAACGCCATGGCGAGCCAACCCCTTCCCCTGGTCGGAGCAGGAGCAGATGCGGTTCAGGAACAGGAAGGGCGAGTCGACGGCGATCGCATCCGACTAGTTTAGAGGCAGAAACAAAAACAAAAACCAACAAAAATTGGGGAATCAGAACGTGAGAGGACTGACGCCGACTGTCTTTATTGGTGGCAGATGCGGATGCGGATTGAAAGTTCTTTGCTCCAAACTGCAAACAGATATCAGGAATTCGACACACAAATTAATTTGATTCTATCCACATAAACAAGTTGGGGGGAAGGGAAAACATGTAGTAATACCCGATTCTATCCACCTCGTCGTCGTCAAATCCCCATCCCAATCCCCTCGACTACATTCAGCTTAATGCTTATGGGTTTAGCCTCTTGGATTCTCAACTGTGTCCAGCGGCGTGGCGGATTTAGCAAAAAATTTTAGGGACTAGTTTAATTATACATCAGCCATAGTATAAATTATTTACCATTCTAAATGAATATTAAATATAAAATCATAATTATAACAAAATATTAAAATTATAATTTTATATGAATATTAAATATAAAATCATAATCATGACAAAAATATTAAAATCATATAAGGATTTATAAAAAATACATAAAAATATAAAAAAACAAAAAAATATAAGGCGGTAAGGGGGCACCCCTGGATCCGCTAGTGACTGTGTCCCACACATTGCATCACAAACTCAACTTCAAGTCCAACCACAGCAAGCATCTTCAGCCACTTCCATTACAGATAGAGATGGCAGTCGGATCTGACGGATACAGCTAGTGTGTACCCGTATCTGTTTGTCCGACGAGTAAAAACTCATTCTCATCCGTCGTATACCCGCGGGTATACCCGTGAAATAAATTAATACTAAATAGATTAATGGGGTAGCTATGCAGAGAAGAAGGAAAGATTGGTGACGCCTAGACAGGTGCAAGTGCAACAAAGAAAAAGTTGAATTGCATAAGGAATCAAAATGCACAATAAAATATAACACGAATTGTTTTAAATAACTTTGGATACAATCTTAAACGATTTCTTGTGGACGTAATATTAATAATTAATTGTATGGCATGCATGCACTCATGCGGTGAATAACCGATTATTAATTGCCTACTCCACGAGCTAGCGGCGGCGGCGTGCATATACTTGAATTAGTAATCGATAATGATGGAAGTGGAACTGATCATCAAGCGAGCAGCAGACGACAGATGGAGCATGCATGCACGCCTAGGATGGCAGCTTCTCCATGGCCATCTCCTCCATCTTCTGGTGCGCCCTCGCCTCCACCTCGCAGCACATGCATGGCCGGCTCATCACGGCGCCGTGCGCGTGGTGGGCGTCGGCGCCCTCCGCCACGGACTTGCGCGCGATGATGACGGAGTTGATTACCTCGCCCTCTGGGTGGTGCACGGCGAGCACATCGAACCCGCCACGCCGGATCTCCTCCGGATCCACCACCGGGTACAGGAACCCGCGCGCGCCGTGCGCGCTCCGCACCACCAGGGCGGCGCCGGGCGCCATGTGCCTCCCGAGGTGCTCCACCACGCGCGCCTTCTCCTCGGCGGCCATACCCACGAGCGCGGCCAGGAACACGACGTCGTAGGCTCCCAGCTCGCGCGTGACGAGAGCCACGTCCGACGTGTGGAACGCCATGCGCGTGGCCAAGTCGTCGTCGGCGCGCACGAGGCGCCTTGCGCGCTCGTTGGCCTCGACGCAGATGTCGTAGTTATCGAAGGAGGTGGCTGGGAGATGGCGCGCGGCGAGGACGAGCGAGCTAAGCGGGAGCGGGCCGGAGCCGACGAAGGCGACGCGCGACGGCGGCGGGCCGGGGACGTGGCGGGCGAGGAGGCCGTACTCGAGCTGGCTGAGCTTGATGTAGTTGTTGAAGTAGGGGAAGAGGGACAGGTGGTCGAGCGGATTGTCGTGGGCAGCGAGGAGGTCGGAGTAGTGGGCCTCGAGCTTGCCCTCGGCGTCGGCGCAGAGGCGGATGAGGCGGGCGCGCATGTCCTGCGCCTCCGGTCCGAGCTCGTCGACATCAACGCGGCTGGGCGGGATGCAGGTGAGGACGAGCTCCGTGAAAAGCGCGTTCACCTCCGGCGAGGGGCTGAGCGAGTGCAGCTTGGCGATGGCAGCGGCCAGACCGGTGATCTTCTGGACCAGCTGGTGGGCCTCCTCGTCAACGTCAACCATGGCCGCCACAGGCTCAGGCTCCATCTCCATCTCCATCTCCGCCGTACCAAGTGACAGTGAGCGGTAGGCGCTGCGAATGTAATGGAGGCGGCGGCGGCCTTATTTATAGCAATAGCATACGATCGTTTGAGTATTTGGGTGGGCCACTCAGCATCTAATTAAAACACCTACCTCTACTATATTCTCACAAATAAGTCTAGTTTCGTAATATTAATTATTATCATACATCAGATTTTTTATTGACATGACATTAAATTAATGAGTAAAGTGAAGAAATAGTGTCATAACGAAACGACGTTTTGGTTTTTATTGAGAGTGTATAAATATTAGTCGCTCCGTTAATCGAAACTCCAAATGAGATGTAACCATCAAGAGTTGAACTTAGATAACAACACTAAAATCTTGGCTACATAACCAGCTGAGACAACTCTTGCATTGTAACTCTCTTTGATATCACTTTTGATATTTGATATGCATGCGTACAAGATTTGTGTATATATATTTATATCAAACGGTATACTATATACGTACGCGACCGACGACTATAGCTAGATGCCACACCTATTACCTAGTGCACACATATCTGGAGTATATGTGTCGCTTGTGTTGACTTTTGCTTGCTTCACGGAACACGTCACACGCGTACCCTATATATCATCTGCCTTTTTGCTTCCGGTTTTGATTTATTTAGTTTCCGGTGAGATTTATGCCGTTATATTTTTTGGGAAAATTTCGTATATACCATTAAAAATTCATCGATTTTTGTGTTTATATACAATTAGTTTCAATACTAATCAACGCTATTTTTTAAAAAATATCAAAAATGTCCTCAGTTCACAAAGCTAGCTAGCTTGTTTTGTTCCGGGTTGGTCTCAGTTGTGCTGGATTAAATAAGTGATTGGCACATGTGTGTCGACCAAAGCAAGTGCTAACTGATCACGGAGCTTAAATCATACTTGTTTTTAGTGAGCTAATGACAAATATCATATCCCAGCTACATGTGTGTGTTCGTCACTGGACCCATTAATTATATCCATACACTTAATCTGGATTATTAATCTACCTATATATATTTTCTTCGGGCCAAACGTAAGCACACACATCATCACGGCTTGTATATATATTAAGGGTGTGTTTGGTTTCGTGGAACTAAAATTTAATCCGTGTCACATCGGATGTTTAGACATCTATTTGAAGGACTAAACGTGAACTAATTATAAAAATAAGTGCAGAAACGGAGGATAATTCGTGAGACGAATTTATTAAGCCTAATTAATCCTTGATTAGCAAATATTTACTGTAGCACCACATTGTCAAATCATGGCATAATTAGTCACATTAAATTCGTCACGCGAATAATCCACCGATTATGAATGAGTTTTGTAAATAGTCTATATATAATACTCAAAAATAGTATCTAAACATTCGATATGGCACGGACTAAAATTTAGTCCCTCAATCTAAACACCCCCTAATTATGCAGCCCAAGTCGATGGATTTATGATTTATTAGAGTTAGACGTAACTAGCTCAAAAAAATGGATGGAAATTAGCCAATATTTTTCTTCTGCCTAATTAAGTTTGATTAGCAAAAAAATATATATATAACATACACAAAAAAATCCCGTAATATATATGTATATGTATACATAGTCGACGGCAAAATACATTGTGATATGTCTGTCGCATCGCATGACAATAACCAACATCAGCATGCATGTATATATAATTAGGGGGTGTTTGGATCTCGAGGCTAAATTTTAGCTCGTGTCACATAGGATGTTTGGACATCAATTTGAAAGAGTAAGCATGAACTAATTATAATAATAATTATAGAATCAGATGATAATTCGAGAGACGAATTTATTGAGCCTAATTAATCCATGATTACCAAATGTTTACTGTAGCACCACATTGTCAAATCATGACATAATTAGTCTTATTAGATTCGTCTCGCGAACAATCCATCGATTATGAATATGTTTTGTAAATAGTTTACATTTAATATTTCGAAATAGTATTTAAACGCTTGATGTGATAGGAACTACTCCCTCCGGTGTACAAATAATAGTCGTTTTAGCTTTTATTGAAAGTGTACAAATATTAGTCGTCCCGTCAATCGAAGCGTGGCTGCCAAATGGGATGTGGTCATCGGGAGTTGAACTTGGGTAGCATCACTAAAGTCTAGACTCCATAACCAATCAAAACAACCTTTGTAACTTTATTTAATGTCACCTTGGTATGTGTAATTCTGTCTAAACGACTAATATTTGTACACCGGAGGGAGTAAAATTTTAGCCGCGTCCAAACACCCCCTTAATTGTACTCCGCCGGTGATGTTGACATTGTAAGCATATATATATATATATATATATATACACGTAATAGGCAAATTTCAATTTTCTTTATCCGTGCACATATTCTTCTTTAAATAGTTTTTGAAATTAATAATTGTCGTCGTCATTCATTCATTCATCGGGAACAGAGGCAGCTAGCTGTTCATCATCACAGTTGCGATAGGAGCACCCTTCGAGGTGTTCCATTATTGTTCATGAATAGTATGAATTAATGGTTTCTTTTCTCACAACTGTTATTTGTGCGTGGATCCTCTTTTACAGTACGTGTGAAAAATAATTGTTTCATTAAAAACAAGGCACGGTGCTGCGAAAAACATGTTTGATATCCAAAAATGTTTGACTTAAGCTATTAACAATAGGGTTTCGTGGTATTAATTACCATGACATATTGATTTTTTTGCTGATATGATATTTAATTAATGAAAAAAAGAAGAAAGTAGTGTCATCACCGTGACATGGTGCTAATCCGTTTCCAAGACGGATGAAACGAAATGAAACATCCATTGATAGACAAATCATCTCATCAGAGAGAGAGGGTATTTTATTAGAGCTAGTTGTATTTAATTACAGGGGTTAGCATAGGAAATAGTGAAATAAAACTCTCCATTGAGAGAGAGTATTTTATTCGATTGCAAAGCTAATATAGATTTCTAGAAAACAGTGTTATGAAACCCACCACTATAAACCGCCTAAGAAAAGGCAGAGAAAAAACTACAAGTCATGCATTTTTTTTCTGAATACTCATCTGTGCATAAATTATAAACATAATTAATTGTACATGCTAAAGTTCTCCATCACTCAAATAATATTCTGTTAGAGATTATTATATATACATAGTGCATGCAGTGTGACAGTGCCACAATGTTGACACGAGAATCCCTTGCATTGATGCCGCGCGACAAGATTAGGAAAGTTGTCCATGCATATATACCCTTTAATTTAGCATGATATGTCTGACCACAACCCTACACTCCAAAAGAGTGATCAGCAATGCAGCGGCAACTGTTGAGTTACTTTGTCACACCTATCATGCATCGTGCAAGATGAGCTAGAAGATTGGCAGCAGGTGTCAAGCAAGTTCAGTTGACTACACAGATGTATAGTGCATCCATCCATGCGTGGTTTAATTCTCACAGGATATTTGCTTTCTGGTGCATATCTGATGAGTGATATCTTCTCTACTACCACTCTCAGCAGCTAGCTGATCGCATCGACAGCTGAAACCTGAAAGGACTTGAGTGCGGCCACGCCCACACTCCCCTCCCTGTGACTGTGAGGATGTGATTCGTACCATCTCATACTGCATCGGGAAATTGCACCAAATCAATTGCTTTTTAATTTCATGGCAGTGATTGATCGGTGCCTACAGATTCTACCCGGGAAATTTGTGCATGAGAGGAGTTTTCTGAAGAATTTTTTTTAAAAAAAAATTAAATGTGTATAGCAGTTTCAAAAATTTTTAAACAATTTTAAAATAGGAGATTATATTGAACTCACCAGCTGACCTGCTTCATCTTCTTCGCGCGAGTTGCTTCCCCATGGCTGATGCTCAGACTGCCGCATGCGCCGGGGGAGAAAAAAATATGCAACATTGAATGCAGCCGATCTCAATCAATGTTCAATGTTGATTGCACAAACGTGCTGGCTAAAAATTGCTTCCTGCACCAGCAGCTGCTTTTCGTGGATTGCACATGCCGCCACGCAATGCCAATTGAAAAACTTCTTCGGTGGAAAACGAACACGGAACCAGAAAAACTTGGACATCTATCTCAGGGGATAGGCAAATTTTAATACATAAAAAGACTAATTTATTCTCGGGTAAAATAAATCGACTCTAAAAATAAATTCCGAAAATTACTAAAATACTCTTAGAAAAATTACCTAACTTAAATAAAAATATTCTAAACTTAAAAACTAAATATTAATATCCTAAAAACGAATTAAACATAGATTGTCAGTTTTACGCCGAAACTGACAAAACGTCCACCGTCTTCGCACCGGGTACCCGGATTGGGCCGACCCGACCCCGCGGCTTCCTCAGCCCGGCAATCGCTCGCCGCCCGTGTATCTAAGTCAAACCCAGTCAACAGACCAGTGGATCATCTGCCGCTCCTAGCCATGTACTCGGATTGGGCCAGCCCGACTCCGCAGCTCCTCTGCCCGTGTACCTGAGTCACATGCGCCTCAGACTCGGTAGGTATTCATCTCTCCCTTCCTTTGACTTCCGTTGACAATCACTCATCACATCTGGAATATTAAAACCATATTCTTCAACATGGTTTCTCAACGTGGCCTGATCGAGGGCCGACTCGGGGCCACGTGGCGCGAATCGGTCTATCAAGTGCCCCGACAGCTACATATTTTTTGCAAAATTTTGAAATTGCTATACAAATTTATTTATTTTTCAAAAAATACTATTCTGCAAAAATCGTTTTCTGAATTCCAACACTTTATATCACTTGGTTGAAGCTAGGCTAGGCTTGCAGCTTTCTCATTGTCGCCGCTGCGTTTCCGGTCTTCTCGCCACCTCTCCTTTTGCTTGCCGCTGTCAAACAATCAGATCCATTGAAACTGTCTTTTTAATCCACGCATTCTTCAAAAAAAAAAGAGCCTCTGAAAGTGCAAGTGGACGATCAATCATCCTTGACTTTGTTGTGTGGCCTTTGGAAATCATGGGAGGGCGCCATCAAAACAAGATTTCATAGAAATCCCCACTCACCAAGTTGAGAGCTAGAACGATTGGGGATTATATTATATTTGGGGTAGAATAGACAGAAGAAGAAGAAGAAAGAGGCAGCACCTGATATGGATTGGATCGATCGCGTGAACAAATGCAGAGGGGCTCGTGGCCTTCAGACGTCTACCACACGCCGCAATGTATGCTTCCGACTGACGCTATGGAATTCAGGCCGTTTTGATCTTCTCCCGGGAATTTGATGCTTCTACTTCTAGTACAAGCTCTACAAATGCGTGCTTCAATTGATTCCAGGCAAACGACCTACCTGCATTTCTACTCCACCTTACTTTTTTTTATAAAGGAAGTTTTCTTAAAATATAAGGGAAAGTGATTCGCGTCCAAAAATCTAGAATCTAAATCAAAAGGGTTCTAAATGAGAAGTGATTATGCAGATTCGTGTAGTGTTATTTGAGATCCGTATATACCCCCGATTCCAGCCGATTCATGCGCCATGTCCCCCGAGACCCTCTCCCCCTCACTTCTCTCCCCAACCCCCTCTCCTCTGCACCTCTCTCCCTCTCTCCCCTACAGTTGAAAGTTGTTTCAGTCAAACAATTTTAAGTTCCTAACAACTGTCAGCTCACAGTAGCTTTTCCACAACTGACAGCAAAAATCAGATTTTCAGAAATCTACAGCTGAACCAAACACATCTTGAATATATTTCTGACTTCTGTGTAAATAAGATGCACACAATCAAAACGCACTCACACGCATTTAACAAACAAAATCACTTGTAGGATGTCTATTAAAATTTTCAATAATACGAGTGATTTTACCTAGAGAGAAATAGCCGGTAGTAATATGTGGAGTACAAATACGAGTCGTTTCCAAGGAATCAATTCAAGCACACACTACTATCTTAAAATTCAGTTGATCTCTAAAAATCAATCAGTCTACAACAACAGTACCCTTATAATCTTAATTTCTATATTTTAAATAGAATTAGCACTTTTGAGAGAAATATAAGAAATCATTTACGGATATTGTTGGAGTGTGATTTCTTCCAAATTACTTAAATTTAATTTTAGGAAGCTACGTAAGAACAATGTTAGAGATGCTCTCGTACATACAATTTTTGTCATTTTTACGCAAGCTAGTAAATGTTGTTCTAAGGTTTGATGCTAGCTTTGGTATATTTAACATAAGCATGCATGTTGTCTTCTTCTTAGCAAACCATGCATGGGGGCACTAATCTGAATGGAATATGTAACAAAAAAACAATCTCATGTTCATGATTGGAAGCATAAATGGAAACAGATGGTAGGCACCTACCAAAAGCAAACTGAACTGATCACAGTAAAAACATCTAGCCATCTATACCAGCTGTAATTAAAGGTGAACTAGTGTGGCATTCATTCATGTTAACATTATGAGGACATGGCAGGATGAGATTCGGCAGACACGATAGACATTGAGATGATGCCCTATAATGTAGAAGTAACTTTGCATTCTGTATACTCCTTTTTTTTTGAAAAAAAATGTTGGTACCATCAGAGCGTCAGGCATTACATTGTAGTGGTGCATAGAACCAACTTGCTCTGCAAAAGAACGTAACATCGAATTCATGAGTTACCAAAAAGTTCTGAATGACATATCAAATTTCAGTAGTGAAGCGCAAATCCGCACCACATTCGTCGTCTCCCATATAGCGTCACACAAGTTCTTGGATTTTACACTATTTACTACAATACATTTCATGCAGGGTTTTTTTCACACAAGTCACAATCAAATCAAAGCAAACAACATAGAAACAAAGATATCTAATAACTGAAACTAATATAAGTTACAGTATTGCACAAGAACCAACAGGTGGTGATGTGTTATGCTAACGGGGATAACTTCATGAGTCATGGCACATAAAGCCTTACCAAACTAGACATCCTGGTGAAGTACAAGTACTTGCACAATACATCTCCAGTCACCTATAGGTTTTCCCCCAAATTACATGCAAAACACTCTCCCTTGCAGCATAATGGCACCCCATCACCTTTCAAAGCAGCATAAAATTGACTTGACTAGAAGCATACAAAAATATGTAGTTTTAGATAGTACCTACAGTTGTAGAATAAACAAAACATTTAGAGCTCATATATCACTGAAGGCACTGTTACTTTGCCGTCATCTTCTCCATGAATGAGTAGAATTGGTTTCTTGATTTTGTTAGCTGATATAAAGGGACTCATCTTAATATAAGTCTCAGTAGCCTCCCAGAGCATCTGAACCTTTCTCTTCAAATTGAAAACAGAGAAAACTCAAACAAATATAAGCAACATAAGTGCACTAAACAAAGAAGGATATGTATTATACAGGAGAGCGAACCTGAAATCCAAATGGAGTTAGCGTCCTGTTGTGAGCTCCGGAATAGGCAATTCCACAACAAAAAATATGAGGTAGATGTATGTCGGAAAGCATATTTTTTGGTTTTGTTAACTCAGATAATGGAGGCATAGCCATGTGTTTCAAGAACATGATCCGATCTTGGCGAGGGGAAATAAGGTATGGAGTAACTGGGATTTGGTGGCACATCAACAACTTCTTTTATTTGCTTTGGAGGAAAGCGACATCCCAACCAACTGCAGATTGATGAACCATGGACAGATTTGAAGTTGGAATACATTTGTGCTTATTATGCACATTCTCGTCAAAGAATTTGAAAGTCGATTCTAAAATAGTAAAAATAAACCAAACAAAGCAGCTTCATTCTGATTAGTACGAGCAAAACTTATCACTGAAATCTAAATTACCATTCCCCTAACATATTTGTTCCGAGAAAATGAAAGCAATAAAGCAAAGCACACTCCTCTTCTTGGATAAACCACATAGGATAACATGCATTTGAAATTACAATCTTTGTCCCCCACTTAGCCAGGGGAAATTTGGTGGAATTGGATATCAACCGAACGAACGGGTTAGGGCCTACGAGGATAGCGACCATCGTGCCCTTTTCAGCAAGTAAATCAAACTAATCTTGGACCAATGTCTATAGAGACAACCAAGTGAAAAGCTACAAATTTTCCCCGGCCAAGACACACCAATCAACTAAAGCTTTGACCTTTTTATGCAAGCAAGGCGCCCGTTGTCTTCCTCGGGTCGGCGAAGAATCGGCGACGCACTTCATCGAGAGGGGCATGACTCCGGCGAGACCAGAGGCGCAGGAGCCGATGGGATGACGTGGAGGGAGAAGAGGCAGGCAAGGCTGTCTCCGTCGCGTTCTTGCGGTGGACGAAGAAAGACGAACAATTTCAATGGCAGCGGTGTTGATCAAATGCATGCCATTATAATTTTGTGATTTTAGAGTAATACCATTATAATTCGCATATTTAAATTCTTACTATTATAATTTCTAGAGAACTTTAAATTATACCATTACAAATTTAGAGAATTTTTAAATATGCCATTATAATTTTAGAGAATTTCAAAATATATCATTACAATTTTAAAGAAACTACGAAACTGAGCTGAAATATAACAATATAAATCTAAATATGCGAATTGTGATGATATTTCTCTGAAATCATAAAATTATAGTGATATTTCTTCAAATTCACAAAATTTTAACAACATTATCCAATTACTATCTCGTAATCAAAACATTTATTTCTTCATATTTTTCCTTTTTATTTTTATCATTTTCTCTAAAAATAAAAAATCGTGGAGAGAGAGAGAGGGTTTTAGAAGGGTTCGTCCGTCCACCCTTTCTTCTTCCCCAAACCAAAACCAGACAACTCCTGCTTCACAGGGCGCGCAGCCATAGACGAGTTCCTCGGTCGAAACCCTAGAATCACTTAGTGGAAGCTGAATCGTTCTAGCCCCTCATGCTGCGCGCCGCGGCGGCTGCGGCCGCCGTCTTCCCGTCGCGGTTCGCTGCCGCGCCGGCCGTGGCGGCGGTGGAGGAGGTGAGGTCGCCGCTGCTCAGGGTTTTGGGGGCGCTGAGAGGCGGCCGGGTCTCCACGTTGGGGAGGAAGGCGCGCTTCTGCTCCAACTCCTCCGGGAGCGACTCCGAGGCGGCGGCGGCGGCGGCGGAAGCTAAGGCTGAGGATGCGGTTGCTGCGGAAGGGGAGGCAGACGGCAAGACGTCTTCTGCCATCCTGCCAACCAGTCCTCGCCCCGAGGACTGCCTCACGGTGCGCATGCTCCTCGTTTGGATCATAATTGTTTCGTTTAGTTGCCTGCAGCGGGCACCCCCATGAGATTGTGTGCTAAGTAACAGGACAATGTGTAATTCGGTTCTGAAGAGCTAGCGTGGAAGAACACTCTTGATATGATATAATAAATTCATAACTCATAAGTTCACGTCTCAATTTGGGCATGGAGACATTTTGGGTTAAAAATCGCACCTTGCTGTTTAATGGTAGAGGACGAATGCTAGAGCTTCTCTGGTTTGAATCCACTGAGCTAGTAGTCTTTGTCCCACGAGGCCATGACTTTTGTGACTTCCTTGAATGAGCTGCACAGAGAGTTAAGTATGGCGGTTCATAATCTGCCAACAATACTCCCTCCTATTGAGCGCTCAAAGATGGGTGATTGCTCAATGCTCATTGATAGATTGAAATATTGTTCTGAACTGTAGTTTAGTTCACCAATGCTTTACAATCCGAGGAAAACCATTGGCGCAATGCTGGGTAATGTGTTATGAAAGTGGGCACCCATCTGAAAGTGTTAGTTGATTGAACAAATACTCCATCTGACACTAAATGTAGATGATCAGTGGGGCAAGAACAAAGGAACACCATTGAATAACTATTATTCCATTATGCAGATGGGTGTGATTTGGAAGGGGAGCTTATTTATTAATTGAAGTGATAGTCATGACTCGTGAGAGTATTTGGGAAATACTGACAAAAAGTGCCTCCAAACAGTAGAATGGAATACATAAGGTTTTTATGACATGTTTGAATAGCTAAAAAATTTGCATTGGTTCCAGAGGAACTATGTGTTTAATTTGGAGCTGGTGTGAGCAATTCATCTGGTTTTATAATGAAGTATCAAAATGCATTATAATCTTATTGTAGCTTATGTGTTCATGTCATGTTTAGAAAAATGGGTTTTGTACATACATTCTTAAAGTCTAGAAGGGTTTCACGCTCTTCCATTCTCTCATCAAGGGTTATCAGGTTATGTTGTTTTCCATTGTTCTTTAGATCTTCATGTCTCCCTTCAGACTATTGTTGTTTTTCATATAACAGTTGTTGTCTGATCATACGTTTTTGATGAAGTGATTCTGCTAGTAGTATCCTTCTCTCACTTCATTGCACTTGTTCAAATAGGTCATAGCACTGCCCCTCCCACATCGCCCACTCTTTCCAGGATTTTATATGCCGATCTATGTAAAGGTATTGGTAAAATCAATTTTACTTTTCCTTATCTTGCAATCTCTTCCTTTCCCTTCTTAATATTATGTTCTTCCTCTTTTTAATAAACCCCTCAGGACCAAAAGCTGTTGCAAGCCTTAGTAGAAAATCGCAAAAGATCAGTCCGATATGCCGGTGCCTTTCTTGTGAAGGACGAAGAAGGTACTGACCCAAATATTGTGACCAGCTCAGATTCAGAGAAAAACATTGATGATCTCAAAGGGAATGAGTTGCTGAATCGGCTTCATGAAGTTGGCACGCTTGCACAGGTAATGACTTTTTTCTTATTCCTTCTGCAGTATTGTATTAAGATGTGCTCTACTGCTTAGTAATTAGCTCATGTTGTTTCTGTAGATAACTAGCATTCAAGGGGATCAGGTTGTGCTACTTGGTCATCGGCGTTTAAGGATAACTGAAATGGTGGGATACATTAGATTGCTTGTCATTCAATTCTCGTGGGTTTAATTTGATAACTTTGTTTTCATCAAGAAACAAAAACTGCAGGTTCAGGAGGATCCACTTACAGTAAAAGTTGACCATCTGAAGGTAATTTTACAATGTTACCACCAATTGTCAGGCTTTATTTTGTATCTTATATTTGCCATCATAGACATCTGATTCCTATATCCCATACCTATATTGAAAATGCTCACAAACAAAGAATTGCAAGATAAGAGTTTTGTTTTCAGAAGCTGAAGTCATTCAGAATTCTTATTTCTGACATAGCTGCAAAATCTAGGTGCATCTGGAGAAAGTAATATATCACACATGACAATTCATAATATATGCTTCTTTCTAGTTGTCCTAACTAGTTCTCTAAGCCATTGCATATTTTTTGCTCTTGCGCATGGTAGGTTCTTGATAATATAGAAATTGTCTTATTCTGCGCTGTGTATGTTAGATGGCATAAACTATATTAATTGAACCATGGTAAACTTTTTGGCTTGTTGAGTGGGTTAGCCCTGATTTCACCATGAATTAAATGTGAGATTGCTATTTACTGCTGAGAGATACCTTGCAATTCCAGATCATTTAACTTGTCTGTTCCAGGAAAAAACCTACAACAAGGATGATGATGTTATAAAAGCAACTTCATTTGAAGTTATATCCACCTTAAGAGAGGTTCTCAAGACAAGTTCCCTTTGGAAGGACCATGTGCAAACCTACACAGATGTGTGACCTCTTTGCTCTACACACACCTATGTATTTTACTTCCCCCAATTCTAAATATGGGTCTATAAAACAGAGGCTTTAACCAGCATTCGTGCAAAAGTTGATACATTGTTAATCGGTTACAAGTCCATTATTTTTTTACATGCCATGATAATCTACAAATTTATTTTCTTGGATACCCTTGAACACATGGTAACCTTATGGATGTTCTACTCATTTCCCCTGATTCAGCATGTCGGTGATTTTAACTACCCACGGTTAGCTGACTTTGGTGCTGCTATTTCTGGTGCCAACAAATTTCTTTGCCAGGAGGTGCTTGAGGAATTAGATGTAAGAAAATTTTCTTAAACTCTTTACCTTTTTACTTTTACACTCTAGATTAACACCCTTAGCAATCTTTATGTTTTTCAATCCTATGACATGATCTTTCCTTACAATCCTTTTTGTATCTTTTCATTCATTACATGTTTGGAGACCATAGAAATTATGCATCACCATGTGCACACTCTGAATACTTTTTCCTCTGATTTTTGAGCATAATTCATTGTTGTAGAACTCAACAGATATGATTCTGATTTAAAATTTTGATTTTTCATATACCACAAATCTGCAATGAAGCACAACTGTAATAAGATTACCAGGATTTTTTGTATATTGATACACATTGATATTTATTACTTAGTGATAGTGATCCCTGGACTAGCAACTCTCTTTCCAAAGGCAGCAATAAAACATTGAGTATCTGGCTACTTTTTTTTTAAAAAAAAACATGAACACATTAGTACAGTTTCTTACCAAAACTCATCTAGAAGTTCGTGTAGATCACACACTATTCTTTGTACCGGTTTCTTGTTCCGCTTCAATCCAAATTTTGCATTTTTTGAACAGGTTTACAAGCGTTTAAAGTTAACTCTTGAGTTAGTCAAGAAGGAGATGGAGATTAGTAAGTTGCAGGTAATTCATTCTCTTATCATCCAGCCTTGGTTATCATTGCTTGATTAAGCTTTATTGGTGACTAGTGTACCTCTTTTCTAGCAATCCATTGCAAAAGCAATTGAAGAAAAGATAAGTGGGGATCAACGACGTTATTTATTGAATGAGCAACTTAAAGCAATCAAGAAGGTACTTCATCATTTGGTGTTTCTTGAACCAAGTTATTTTTGTTACTTACATTGTTATCGTTGAATAATTACTATTGGAGAGTCTGCCAGTCTGGCACTCTGGCACATTAATGGTTGAATGGTTCATGTCTTCATGATGCTACTCTTTTTTTTTTGAGGATAAATGATGCTACTCTTTTCATAGAGCAAAATGATCAATAATCCCCTGTCTATGCTAGAGCTACAAAATCACCAACTTTGGCATCAGCTATTCTGCTACATGCTTCTTGGACAATATATTTCATGCAAAAGTGGAAATATAACCATCTCTGTCTTTTAGGTTGACACTATTTTATAAAGCTTCATAATTACTCTGCACATCTCATGCTTTCAGGAACTAGGTTTGGAGACTGATGACAAAACAGCATTGTCTGGTTTGTGATTCAACTCTTTTATTGGCTATGAATTTCTTATGGCACATAGAGCTTCCCATTTGTAATGGACCATTCATAAGTTACCCTTCATTTATGTGTTGCAGAAAAATTTAGGGAGCGGATTGAAGCAAAGAAAGAGAAGTGTCCTCCTCATGTTATGCAAGTCATTGAAGAAGAGCTCACCAAGCTTCAGCTGTTAGAAGCCAGTTCCAGTGAGTTCAACGTAACACGGAATTATTTGGACTGGCTGACAGTATTGCCATGGGGAAACTATAGGTTTGTATATATGCCTTTCTTTGTGAGAAATATATCAAATGTGAGAAGCACATACTATGTAGTGTTTACCCTTCTGTTGCAGTGATGAAAATTTTGATGTACATCATGCTCAACAAATCCTTGATGAAGATCATTATGGGCTGAGTGATGTTAAAGAGAGAATATTGGAATTCATAGCAGTTGGCAAGCTAAGGGGGACTTCACAAGGTTTGATTATTCCCAAATATCACATTTACTTTTGTGCTTGATTATGTCATTTATCTGCCGGTGTAGAGCTTTTAGGGAAATTGAAGTGCTCTAGTTGCATTCTCAGTTGTATCGTATCAATGAAAGTTTGCATATAGCAGTTCTTTTCCGCTTCCTATTTGATAAAGCTGGATCATGAACGTTCTTGCCAATCAACTGTAGCTTATGATTACTTCCATTAATGCCCCCTAAATTTAAACCTCATTTGATGTTTAAGTGTCCATCTGTTGTTATTCAACCAATAACTTTGTTGAATCATTTACAACAGGAAATATCATATGTCTTTCTGGGCCACCAGGAGTTGGTAAAACTAGTATTGGTCGCTCAATTGCACGTGCACTAGACCGGAAGTTTTACAGATTTTCTGTTGGAGGTTTAGCTGATGTGGCAGAAATCAAGGTACAATACAAATATCCATGGCATGTTCTGTCTTCTATTGAGTATTGTTATCCTTTAAAATTGCATGAGGTGGTCATGCGAATAACATCTCAACAATGTTAGGGGCATCGACGTACGTATGTTGGTGCAATGCCAGGGAAGATGGTGCAATGTCTTAAATCAGTTGGAACAGCAAATCCTCTGGTATTGATAGATGAAATCGACAAGGTACTGTTAGAATAGTTATGGGATGGCTAATGGGGTGTATTTCATTTGAGTTGCTACTTGCTAGATGTGTCCTGTATTTCCTGCATAATGGTTTGTGATGTATTTGCACACCAACCACATTTCCAATAACAGTTATTTTTTGTCAGTCAATACAAATTTGTTTTTATTAATCCATTCATGTCCATGCTCTCTACATTATAGTTAGTTATCTTTGTTTTCTGGCAGCTTGGGAGAGGGCATTCTGGTGACCCAGCCAGTGCACTATTGGAACTTCTGGATCCTGAACAGAACATTAATTTTCTTGACCACTACCTTGATGTTCCTATTGACCTATCCAAGGTTAGGTGGTTATTCTCAAGGATTTCCTTTGTACCTGTATATAATGTGGTTCACTTCATAGTTTAACACTTAAAACATGGTTGATTGATGTTTAAATTAGTGAAACAAAATTTGATTGCTAATTTTAAAGTATGCAGCTTATCAAAAGGTGAATAGTCATAATTGAAATCTTCAAACTTGTCATGCCCCGCCCCGTACGGACTTCACCGTAACGAGACGAGGGGCTACTTAACT
This sequence comes from Zizania palustris, assembly GCA_019279435.1. NCBI lineage: Eukaryota > Viridiplantae > Streptophyta > Magnoliopsida > Poales > Poaceae > Zizania > Zizania palustris. The sequence goes on along the minus strand of JAAALK010000079.1, from coordinate 68,767,430 downwards.
GAATCGAAATAGACATCATACTTGATATCCATTCAATTCAGCAGTAGACCATTACATACCTGCTTAAATAATTACAGAATAGTGTATACAAAAACCGTATGAGGCATACATTGTGCCAAACAATCATTACAAAGAATAGCGGAAGCAAACATACATCATGCACAATCAACATCTTTTAGATCTACTTGGGAACTAGGTTCAAAACCCTACTTCTCGCGATACTTTTCTTCTTTAACTTCTTCATTGACTGTGTAGTTCTCCTTCGGAATCTTCAGAAACTGGAGATGATGAGGGGGGGGGGTTGAGTGCAAAAAGTACTCAACAAGTTCTGGAATGTAATATAGATGCATTCGGGATACAGGAGGGCTTAGGGTTTATTTTAATAAGTATGCAGGAAAATTCTAAATGTACTTTTGGGATTGAGGTTCTCAACCTCAATCGAGATTTACGAAAAGAGAAATTAATTGTTCAAATCTTTTCTAGGAAAACCTGGCATTTCTCAAGAAACACCATTATTTAACATCATCATTTTCCCTTCACATACCGTCACATTGTTTCGCCCGCAGAGCGAGACTACCCTTCCCGGTATCTCCTCTCGGCTCAACAATTGACAACCTCTAGCTCCATTATCGAAACAATATATCATCATTCTTAGGATTGCTTCCACACCTTTACTCTATGAAGCCTTTTGACTTCCCGAACACACACATGTTCATTGTCCGCCACTAAGGCTAGCCGTACACCACGAAGGCGTACTCTGGTAACGTTTCCCATTCCTTCAACACATTTATCTTTTCAAATTAAACCAAACACTACACAAGGGAAACTTATTTGTGCACGTGCCCATGACCGTGGGCACGGCTGTTCGAACAGATTTACTTTAGCTGAAGGTGTACTCCTTACCCTCATGACACAAATCTCTCCTACTACCTCGACAGTAGAGGAGGATTTGTGACAAGGTTCCTCCGAAGCGGACTAAGGATACCGCGCTGCTGTCAGAACGGGTCTACGACCAAGGATCATGTTTCGAAACCCCTTTTTCCTTTAGGAATCCGGGGCGCTCTCCACCATCTCTTTTCTCATAACGCCACCTCAGGGCATAGTCTCATTCCCCCAAGCAACCTCGTCGTGATTCCATGTCCTTCATAGGAGTAGACTATACTAAGTCTACTAATTCAAAACCAGGGGCAGAGCCATGATACCCATGAGGTTGCACGATTGTGGTGCAAGATATCGCTCCCCAAGGCTATCCTTAACGTTATGTGAAACCGCGCCACACAGGCCGCATTTCCGCATAACGAACTTTTATTCACAAAATCCCATGTTTTTCCATTTTTGTTTCCAACATTTCGGTACATGTACCGCTTTTTAAAAATACCTTATCAAATCCCAATTTTCATCCTACACGCAATTATTCCATCATTTCACAAACATGGGGTATGAATATTTGCAAGAATGAAATAAAGTTTTAAAGATGAATGTTGATTTCATACAACCTACCACATTACTAGGATAAGTCGTATTCATCATCAAGGTTAACAAGACATACAAGTACAACATCAAGGGAAGGCTAGATGCAACAACTTTTAGGTTTTACTCGACTTAGTCGCACGGGCGATGTTATTATTAAAAGTGTATGTGTGTGTGCGTCCTAATTATGCATATAGCAAATTTATTTTCAAATCATATGGGATCAACATGTTCAAAGGAAGGGAACTTGCCTTAGTCCATAAAGTACTCACGATCAAACCAAGGTCTTCAAACACGTTGTTTTGACTTGTCTTCCGAAGCAAGAACTTCACAAGAAACAATAATAAATAAATAAAAACCCAAGAAAGATCCTAATATTATTTTTAGTGGTGCCAAAATAAAGTTTTGAATTATATAATTTTTTAGGAACTTGAATGGAGTTGATCGGAGCTATAATGAATTTTATATGAATTTCTAAAGATTTATTATTTTTTCTGAAAATGGGAAAACCGCACTGTTTGTTATTGGGCTGAACGGGCTGGCCGAAATAATTCCTGAAAAAGAAAAATTCACTATTCGCTGTTATTGGGCTGGCCCGCTAACTGTATGGGCTGTACTATTTTTATTTTCAGAAAATGGAAAATGTTACTATTCACAAACGGGCTTTAACCCGTTGGCCCAGCCATTCTGAGCGGCATGCTGCCTGTAGTAGCAGTGTGCACGTGACAACCGCGGCTGGTAGCAGATGTCCCACAGGTCAGAGGTGCAGGGCAGGCTGGCGCGTGGGACCCAGCTGGCAGCGAATTAGGAACCGAAATGGGCAGCGGCTGGAGGTTGAAGACGATGCGGATGACTGACATTTCTCTGGGGCATAACTTCTTGATACCAGCCGAACCCCTGATCCTCCTCCTTGGTGTGCGCAGGGGAGAACAGAGGCTAATTGCGGAAGATCGCAGAGCGTAGGGAGGCTGGGCGCCGCTAGGGTTGCCGGCGCCAGCCCTAAGATCAGCCAGGGTTCAAGGTAAATCCCACCCAATAGGGGAGATCTTTATTCCTTGATAGGTTATTACAATCCTTGCCTCAACCTTTTATAAGCCAAGGCTGAGCTATCTCTAAAGACTCTTATTAACTAAGGACTCTATCTCTAAAGACTCTTATTAACTACGAACTCTATCTCTAAGAATTCTTATGCCTTAAGGAACCTAACAGATTAACAACCAAAAGACTCTCTAAAGGAATAACAGAAATAACAACTTTATCCCTCTCTCCCTGGGTTCGGCTGGGCCTGGTCTTCAGCCCTAGCCTTGTTCGACTGGGCCTGATTTTCAGCCCTAGCCTTGCCCCTTCTCTTATAATACTTGCCAATAAAAGAGTCTATAACACTTCTCCATTTTAACTCTGATTGACACCACATTTTAACCGTAGGTTCTAAATACCATGATGAAAATAATCTACGGTTGGATTTCCAATTAGAGCTACGGTGTGTCTATAATTAAAAGGGGTATGCAGAGTAGTGGCGCAGGGGACGATGTGGGTACTTCGGCGACCAACGACGAACATTTTCACGGGAGACACACTAGCATGAAGCCATCCCTATTGCCTGATCTATCTAGAAAGCTCTACAACGGCTTGGTGACGATGACTTGAAATGGTGGCTACGGGAGCATGTCGCCGGCGATCCTTGGCCTCAACGAAGGCTAAACAACTATGGGAACATGATAATAATACTATGGTGATGCTACGGTAAAGAGGAATCGGAGAATAAAGCTACCTCGAGTCGATGTTAGAGAGAACACTCGCATTGGTAGGGATGACACTCAGAGTTGGGGCAATTTTCTTCTCATTCAAATTTTCTTCTCATTCAACTCACTCAAATGTTACCAACCCGAATGGTTGGTGATACATATTTATAGGCTAGCCATGTAGCTCAAGATGCTAGATGCTAGTCTAAGATGCTAAAGCAAAGATGCTAGTCTAAGATACTAAAGCAAAAGATGCTAAATATGCTAAGACTACAAACTTGTCCACACATGGACATCACACATGTCATGCCAAACAACATGTCATGCCAAAACACACATAGACTTATCCTCTCAGTCGACAGGGCAGAGAGCGACGACTACTGCGGCGATTTGGGGGTTTTTGGTGAAGGTGAAGTCTGATGCTCTTAGCTGCGAAAATGGACAGAACAAGACACTTATGATGCTATGATCGAAGCTTGGAGAGATGGGGTACACGAGAGGGAGAATTTTGGGCTTACCGAGGGCGATGGTTCATGGGTCCGACAGTATTCCGACGAACCAAGTCTCTAGGGGCTCCAACGAGCTCAGGTGAGTCGAGTGGAGTGACTGGGGCAGATGTGTGCACAACATTGGGTGGTCGAGAGCTTTTATAGCCGGAGTGCGATAGCTGGCCGACGGGATGCAAGAGGCGCGAGCCGCGCGAGCTTATCCGCTCGGCGGTACAGCTCAAGGATGAACTAGCAGTTTTATCTGTTATGGCTGTTGTCGATCGGTGATTGGCGGCGATGGTGGCACGAAGCTTCGGAGAAGCAGCGATGCGATGATTGCGGCGACGACGCAGCTGGCGGCGATGTGATGGGCGAGCGGCGGCGAAACAGGCAGCGACGCATGGACATGGTGATGATTGGGCGAACAATGCTTGGTACAACGGGGACAAGTGACGGTGGGTTGAGCTAGCTGGCGCGGGGCTCGAGGTGGTGGTCGGAACAATGTAGGGGCGCTGTCGGCGGGGCGATGGCACGAAGCAAAGGTGTGAACGTGATCTGGGCGACACGTACCAGGGTGTGACCACGGTTCGGGCACGAGCGAGGTGGCGCGGAGCATAGCGAGGGCGCGGGTGCGGCGCGATGGCGCGGCTCGGCGACGCGGGCACGGTTCAGGCGCGGGATGAGCGGCATGACGCAAGCACCGTCCGGGCGGCGCGGGCACTGCCTGGCGTAGCCAGCGCTTGGTTTGCGGCCGACACAGAGCGCGGGAGCGCGGCCTGGCGCAGCCAACGCTTGGCGTGCGGCCGGCGCAGAGCGCGGGCATGGCAAGATGCAACTCAACGAGAATGAAGCAAGAGCTTCTTTTGGGCATACAAATAGGAAACAATTGTTTTTTTAAAAAATAATAATAGATAAAAGTTTGTAAACAACACTTGTGAAATTCTGAGCAAAATGTTTGGAAGTAAGGATTAAAATATGAGAATTTTTTATTAGGTACAGAGACAAAGTTGTTTAGATAAAAAGGATGATTTCAGGATTAGAATTATTTGTTGGACGATGAATAGTATTTTCAGATATTGAAATAGATAATTATATTTTGAAAAATAGTATTTTTAGTTCATGAACAATAATTTCAGCATAACAGTAATGAATGTTTCTTGAGTTGATCTACAATTTGATTTGGAGAGTGATTTTGCAATTGAATTATGTGAATTGTTTTTTCGGTTCAGGAATAGTACTTTTGGACTAGAGATAAGTTTAATTGGGATGAAAGGTTTGGAATCAACGATTGCACCGGATAATAGGATTGGAGGAAGTTTCAAGATTTCAAAATAGAATAAATATCCTTGGATCTGATGATTTGCTCGATAGAATTCGGTAGTCAAAGGTACATTGAAGTTAAGCGAAGGATGTTTTCGGTTTGGAATTATATTGAGGTTTCATCTAGATTTATTTTGGCACCAACAACCATAAATCGAGAAGAAACCAAAATTTGAAATTAGTGTTTTATCAAAACTAAAATTTTTAAAACATCCTGAAAATCAGGATGTTACAAAACTTTTGCATCTCCTGGAAAATTAACACATCTGGCTAATTAAGCATGCACAATTGCCAGTTACTGTGCTATCTCATGCAATATTTTACTGCTGTGATTGACAGGTTGTGTCAGTTTTTGTAAAATGTCTTGATGAGTAGATGACCCCCTCAACTCCGGGGAATTGGGGTTATTCTACTGTACCCCCTCAACTTTAAAGCCGTCTAAAATCACCCCAAAACTTTGCAAAGCCATCTACTAACACCCTAAAGTGGGTTTTCTATTGATTTTACCTACATGTCAGTGTGACATGGATCAATTGGCCATGCTAGCAACATCTTTTATATTCAAGGCAACTATACAAATATGTAGAAAACATCCTATGCTCTAACAATTACAGCTATTTTTTGAAGTGTCCTTTATGTGTTTCTCAACTCCTATAGTGCTGTTTTCTATTTCGTTCGTTTTTGTTCCAAACAATAGGCTATTTAACTTGAGTATCAAGGCCATCCTCTGACACCTTTAAAAAAAATGAAAATCAGGTTCTGTTTGTTTGCACAGCAAATGTTATTGAGACGATACCAAATCCATTACTGGACAGGATGGAAATCATTTCAATAGCTGGTTATATAACTGATGAGAAGATGCATATTGCTCGGGACTATCTAGAGAAGAACACAAGAGAGGCTTGTGGCATTAAACCTCAACAGGTACATATGTATTTTTAAGAAGTTCAGTTATTATTTCAAAGAATGGTATTGATGCACCACAATTCTAAAAAGTTCCTTAGCCCTTAACTGTCATGATAAACTGCACCTAGAGTGTGAATTGCACCTTTCCACTTGTTTCAGACTACGGGACTGTATTTTGAGTAGTCGTGTAAGTTGGAAATGTCATGCTTTTACATTTTTTTGGTAGGGTCACTGCACTTCTATCTGTTATTATACTTCATTTTATATTTTTATTAAACCTTCTGCTGCAATTTGATGAAGATAGCATATTTAGCCTGACATATTCATATCAGATTTCTATTTAAGTTTACCTCAAAGTCTTCTGATATTCATTTGCATGTCATTAATATTACATACATTACAAAGTATTGCAAAATTCTTAGGTTTCTTGTTTCTACAGACAACCTTGGAATTCCTACTAGAGTCACTAAAGAACAGAAAAGTAAATAATCGTAGTAACATCAAACGTTGTACAGTAGACACACCACTTTACTTGTACAGTAAAAACGATTTTGTTGAAATGTGGATTATACCAACAAGCCTTGTCTCTTCTGAGACCAAATTTTATTGTTTGTTCAACAACAATTGCTCGGATAAAAAAATGTACAGGTTGAGGTTACAGATGCTGCTCTTCTTGCCCTGATTGAAAATTACTGCCGAGAAGCAGGAGTGCGGAATCTTCAAAAGCAAATTGAGAAAATTTACCGCAAGGTATGTGAGCCTAATGTTCTTTCAACTATTCTTCTTTTTTAAAAGATGAACTATTCTAGTTTGGAACAAGGAGAGGTCAACTTCTACTCATAAAAGGGCAGCAACTCTTTGTTTTGAGATACCAAATGCCAGTTCTTTTTTTGTTTGTACTCTTGCACACTTAGCATTAGTATTAGTTATTCTGTACATTCTCAAATTATTCATTGTGTTTTGGTAGTCGCTTAGTCTTGTTGTAAATTGTATACCTACATTCCTAGCACATTGGAGCAGCAAGCGAGTTAGTATATGTTGCAGTGTATTGAAAAGTATATGCTAGCTGACTGTTAACTGTGTTTAAGCAATCTTCAAGTCATATGTATGAAAGGCTATTGTGGATCCATTCATGTCCTTCCCTCTTCATAAATTAGCAAAACTCTGTTCGTTTACACTTTACATACTTTACCTATCTTGTTACCCTTTTTGCAGATAGCTCTTAAACTTGTTCGCCAAGGGGTATCAAATGAGCCGGCCCAAGAAGCTGTCGTTGTAACACCGAGTGAAGAACCTAGTGATGGTGGTAGTGGTACGGAAAACAAGGTGGAATATGAGAATTTGGAGGATCCTGCAATAGAAAATGCCTCAATGGCCAGTAATCTAACTGATCCTGCCTCTGAGCAAGCTAGTGAATTAGATGTAGTGAACAAAACAGTTGGCCATGATATGTATTCAGCTGAAACACCCGAAGAAGCTGTTTTAACTGATCCAGCTCTATTGATGGACAAGTTGTGCACACCAAAGGTAGAATTACTGTCAAAGATTCCTTTTTTCTCTGTTTCTTTTAGATATTATGCTGAGCCTGAACATAGTGCTCACTTTAAATATTCAAAATCCTACACATGGTATTTCTGCACAGGTATGCAGCTGGTTGTCAGCCTGCTGACTAGGACTATTCAAATTTTGGTCACCTGTTTAGGTTTAGGTGGGCTGACCAGTTTAGTTGGGTTTGCTTTCATGTATGATTTCTTTTGCTTGTGGGGCGCTATGACTGTTTGATAAATTAACGGTTGCATCCATAAATCTGTTGTACTGTTGACACTTGGCCTATGGTAGCTAATTATTTATGAGACAGGGAGGTAGCAGAGCCAAACAAACTTGCATGCTTGTGACATTGTCTCGTGACTCTTGTCTCTTGAATATATTTATGGCTGGTGAAGCTTCATTTTTTCGAATAGTGGTACCATTGTTATCCATGCCTTGGCTAGTATGTTGGCTCTGAAAACCATGGTTGCAAACATTAACTAACTTGTCAAACATATACTTAATAGTATGCAAAGATAATCTATGGCTCAGTAGTCAGTATAGTAAGGCATGATAGTGTATTACAAGGTTATGACTCACCTTGAAAGAAAGTTACTTACTGATGTGTTCTGTAGGGCAACAAGGATGTGGAGGAAGCCAAAGAAGAGCCAGCAGATAAGACAGTTGAGAAAGTAGTAATTGATTCATCAAGTCTTGGTGATTATGTTGGGAAACCTGTATTCCAAGCTGAGCGAATATATGAGCAGACTCCTGTTGGAGTTGTCATGGGTTTAGCTTGGACTGCTATGGGTGGTTCTACTTTATATATTGAAACAACAAAAGTGGAGGAAGGAGATGGGAAAGGTGCACTTGTGCTGACTGGCCAGCTTGGAGATGTCATGAAAGAAAGTGCTCAGATTGCTCATACAGTTAGTAGAGCTATATTACAAGATAAAGAGCGAGATAGTCTGTTCTTTGCAAACTCAAAGGTACACTTGCATGTTCCAGCAGGGTCCACCCCTAAGGATGGCCCCAGTGCTGGATGTACCATGATCACATCAATGTTGTCCTTAGCTATGGGAAAGCCTGTCAAGAAGGACCTTGCAATGACTGGTGAAGTGACATTGACTGGCCGAATTCTTCCGATTGGTGGGGTATGTTTTCTTTGTATTCCATACTCAAACTTTGCTTCGCCTTTTTTTCTTTATTGTTTACAGAATTGAACACGTCTTCTATATCTGAATTTTGAAACATGGGAGTCTCAAATCTGTCTTATTTATTACAACTGGATGACTTTTTTGTTGTTTACATTTTAAGGTATTTTGTCATTGATATGATTTCGCTGATCAACATTTACAATGAATGCTTGATCAACAGACCAAGATACCATTTATAATCAATTTTATAGAATGCAGTCAGCATTCTTTAATCCCTCAAAATCTATCATATGAGCTAGTCTCCAGAAAAGATTTCATCGTCTGGAGATGCTGTTGATATGATCATCGAACATTCGGTGTGATTTGATGCATACAAACACTGGATTGTCACCCTCATGTGCTATATATGCCCCCTGAAACAGGTCAAAGAAAAGACAATTGCTGCCAGGAGAAGTGCAGTAAAGACAATCATATTCCCAGCAGCGAATAAAAGGGATTTCGATGAGCTTGCTCCTAATGTGAAGGAGGGTCTTGAAGTTCATTTTGTTGACACATACAGTGAAATATTTGATTTAGCTTTCCAGAGCGACAATGAAACAGAAAGAAGCTAGCAGCAATACAGGCTCTCAAGTGTTCAGATTGTTCAAAGATATGGGAAGGTGGTCTGCAGCTAGGCCATTCTTTGAAACATCACGAGTAACTTAATTGATGACATGATTTTTTGTACGCCCCATGTAACAATAAAGAATTTTGGCAAGAATGTTGCAGCAAGATGGCTCGGGAAGCATCTCAAGGAAAAGGCTGTTAGAAGCATAAGCATGTACAACTTGTGGCTATTCTTGTTGTTTTCTGGCCCGGCCAGAGTTTTTCTATTTGTTTCCCACTCGGGGAGTGACAGGCTGGGTGGTACGTGGAACAGTTGAGTGAACTTCACTGCTGTGTTATTTTTTCGTGTCATGGGCTCTTTTGAACGTTAAGCAGGGATTTGTAAATTTGTAAGGATGGTGAAACTTAATTCTTTTCCCGGTGTTAATCTGATATGGCGTGTGTTGAACTTGAATCAGGTTTTGCTTTACATGCATCTGTTGATCTGGTATGGCAAAATACGGCATGACGGCGTTCTTTAAAAGCTTGAGCCGAATAAGGCCTGTCTCATTATGGCTCAGAGATGTTTTTGCCGCCGTAAAAGGGCCATGTGTTTGCGTTGATTGGATAGTCAATGTATATGTATGTACCAGTTAAGTTGCAGTCAAATGTTTTTTTCTTCAGAAAAGGCTTTTTAATCCTTTCTTATTCTTTCAGCTGATGAACGAAACATCTTCTTAGCTTAGTTGAGCAAGGTAGCTGGGGTGCGTTTTCTGCACATCAGTCGATGTAAGCGCATGACTGGACCAAGCTAATCTGCAGTATATCCATCAAAACTATGGATGAATGGTCATAATTTTTGCATTCGTTATTGTTCAAAACTAAAATGGGTGGTTTTATATTACCATAGATCGATATGGATACTTGAGTTATGTATATCTGTGGTTTGGTTTCACTTGTAATTAATGGCGAAATCATTTGAGCATTGAACATGTTTTTTTTAGTGATAACCAGTAGGAAGCATTGAACATGTTGCTGGAAGATTATTATGATCTTGGATGTTTAGCTGCCATGACATTATGCCAATCTCTCTCTCTCTGTGTGTGTGTAAAAGCTGCAACGATGGTTGTTGGGATAAGATTTCGGTTTGATATATCCTTTTCATTTTCCTCGGTAAATTCTGTGGCAAGGTATATATGAATGATCCAACAACAATCCCATTTAATTTGATCTCGAAGTTAACTTTAATTTGGATCATGGATGGATGCGGTCGTTGCTAAAATGTAAAACTGGCACCACATACATCACATGTAACTAGAGAAACAAAGGTCCAGCCAGCATGCAGGCGTCATCCAACAAATTAAACAATAAACTTGAGCTGAAGGAGCAGCAGCATGCCAATCATACCTTGTCAGTCTTATCCATCGATGGATCGTTCGATTATATATGAATCATCAGTGGTCAGCTAGCTGCTGCATATGTGCATGTGACTATCCTAGCTAATTGATTCGTTCGTTCGATCGATCGATCGATGGACTTGCAGTTCGTCAGATCTAAGCCATGCTCCCTCCAACTAGAAACGACCAACGTAACTAACCTATGACAGCGACTGCTCATCCGTCTCTAATTCTCTATATATAATCAGCTCAACTCAACCTAGCATACAAGCATGCATGTTCTTGTCATATCATACATTAATGACGCTGCATGCGCGCGGTTATATATGAATTGAATTGAATTGCTTCCGATCGATCGTACGATGGAGTCAAGCGAAACGATCAATCGCAGTCATGTCGATGGATCTACAGATGACTAGAGCATTCACAATCAGAATTCTGCACGAGAAAAGAAGCAACCCTCATGACATGTAGAGAGGGCTGTCCGGGCCCACCCGGTTAGACAATTTGGTGGGTCCGTGGTGTCTGTATAGTGGGCCCTCCTTTTTTATGCATCTCAGTGTGCATGGCTTCTCCTGCAAAATCTAGCTGCTTGTTCCCTCTTCATTTCTTCTTCTTGTCGTTTACTTACTTTCTTTCGAAACCAAGCTGCTTTTCATCTCATAATTTGAAGATGATTTTCACTTACCTGCTTACGTTACGTACGTGTGCATACATACATACATGCATGCACGCATGCGAGCGTGAGTGCAAGTTAAATGCGGCAGCGAGCGTGGCGTGCAGTGATCAGATTATATTCATTGTGATGCAATGCAAATTGCAATGCAAGCGGGCGTACACGCGTGCATGGTACGGCTCTAGATCAGATGCAGATGCAGATGCAGGTTGTTCTCAGTATGATCAGACTGAGCTGGGGACCTGCAGCCTGAATGCCTGATGAGTGATGGCTGCAGATAGATGCTCACTCATCACTGGCCACTGGGAAATGGGAATCCTATGCATCCATCGATCTGCATATATATCACCTCTGTTAGGATTGCCCGCCCTACTGTGACTGTGATCTGCATTGAAGCTAGGATCGATATCAATGAAACAGATGCTAGCTACTTGCAGCTTCATTCACATCTTCATGCTATAGCAAGCTCATGCTTATCTTACAAATTAAAAGGATATCTGTAAGCAGCATCAGCTAGCTAGCTCACTGCCAATCTGCCACCATCATATCGAACGAACAGCCTAGTATCTGTATGCAGTCACTGCACTGTTATGATCATGTAGCTAGAGGATGAGTGAGTTTGTGCGGGTCGGGTCCATCGGAATAATTTCATCATCTCGATCTCTCTGCCCCCGGCCCCAATACATGCATACTGCCTGCATGCTACTTTATAGGATCCAATGAGATGTTGCTGCTTCTGACTTGTGAGTGTACGTGCAACCCTCTTCAATTTCTCACTCGCTGCATATATACATACATGATACATGCATGCATGGTTGCAAAATAAATGAAAACTCTTGTTCATTTTGACAGCACGCTAGCTAGGAATGGTAGCTCTTCATTTACAGCCCGGCTAAACTAACACAGTGTAATATATACATACATGCCAACTTAAAACAGTACGTGTTCCAAGAAGATAAGTCGAGCAAGCCTCCTACTCGAGGATATGATTCTGACTAGATGCATGGTCAGTTAAATCTAAACTAGGGCTTCTAATTCATGTATATATTATGCTATGTACGTACGTACTCAATTCAAATATAAACATACAATCCGGAACTGATACGATAGACTACTCATACGAAATAAACACTAGTGGTGCGAAATTTATTAATCCGGGGTTTCAGTAGTTGCCAAGAAAGAAAATTTTCTCTAGCTAGTAATTTAATTATATATATATATATATGACAGTTAAAGCACACACTATGACACTATGCCTCGCTCTGTTTTTCGTGCTCCTCCTCCACGTATGTACATGTTGAGTGCTGACATGACCCCCCTCAGCTCCCGGAAAACCAGAAAGTTAAGGCAAGCAGTGCAGTGCAGTGCAGTGCAGTGCAGTGCGTGTGTTGTTTGGTAGCGATAGATTGTTCTTGCATGCCTAGCCTAGACACTCCATCGTCCATCCCTGCCTGGCCTGCATCTCCCAGCTTTGATTATATTGGAACGGCTCACTTGTTTTGCATGGATCACCTAGCTAGCTTTCAGCTTTGTATAGTATGATGTACTTGCAACAGTGAACTAATCGACCATGGACACTTAAAGTCTCTTTCTTTCGTGTGTTGTCAGCTGGGGCAAATTCAGACAAAGACAGCTTCTCCAAGAGGAAATGGACAGCGACTGATGCTTGTTTACTTAATTACATGCAGTAATTCTCGTGAATCCCCTGTTCATTTCAACTAATTAAACAGTAAAATCATTTTATTCAGCTGTCTCAAAAGTGAGCTGAACATGAGCTAGGACAGCAAGCAGTAATCAGCATGGATAGAATGAGAATCCAAGGAAGGCTAGCTGCGACTGAGTGCAAGTAATTAATTAATTACTGCGAGAGTAGCAGGTGTGACTACTGACTGCTCCAATGGCTTTGGAGTTGCAGGATCATGTATAGTACCAGCTGCAGCTGACCCACATATGCCCCATTCCCATGTGACTAGATGCTTGCTTGCTACCTTGTGCATTTGGATCGACTAATTACTCGTGCCCTTCAATTTTTTCTAGCTATTTAGTTGATCCAAATCCTGTTACAAATCAATCATATCCACGGCAAACACAAGCTAGCATGCATGTCACCCGGGTATACTAGTACATTAATTCCCAGTGGCAGTTAGCAGGTGGTAGTTACTACTTACTAGCATGCATGACAGTTGGTTGTTCAATGATCATGCATAGACCATTATATCGACACGACGGTTGCATTGCGTGTACGTGTGTGTATGTATATATAAGAAAAATAATAGCGTAGAGATCGAGTGATGAGTAGTAAAACTGACGGAGACTCTACGTCTACTATACGGTTGACCTTAATTAGGATATATACAATCCAGGTAGCAAGGCTCCACATCATAATAAGCACACTCCATGCCCACAGATAGACAGATGTGCCCTCTAGATCTGCTGCTTTTCTGGCAGTCTACACATTACATTACATTACATTGCATTACATTGGTAATGGTTGCTTTGTTTTCTGTTGGCGTATGATATGAGACATGAGACATGACAAGACATGGATTATTCCCTTCCCTAATCCCTAATAATCAATCGTCGTAAAAAAATCGCATATGCAGGTAGCTCACTAGCTGTGCTGGAAAGGGCACTGTCACTCTCACAGTGCATGTGACAAGGCTTTCAATGAGCTGCTAGCTGCTAAAGGCTAAAGCTGCATTCCATTAACATGCGGTAAAAATGGTTAGGTGGCTGCTGCTGCTGCTGCTTAATAATGTTTTCAGTTTATTACTAGTGAATTCATTTCCTACCATATAATAGAATAGCACGCAGACATGCAGTAGTGATACGAATGAATGACTCCTGAAACACATGCATGGAGATGGAGATGGAGGATTGAAAACGTACCACAAAAGAAAGAAAGAAAGCCAGGGGAAAAGGAGGAATTGCTTTGCTGGCTACGTCATGTGCCAATTTAAGATAAGCGAAGCGAGAGAATTAATCCCTTTCAATTCTCTCTTTAAAAAGCTCGCTGCTGCTAGCTGCGCGGATCGGAGGTTCCAGCTAGGATCGATCCAACTCCAACCTTCTTCTCGTCGCAGCCGCAGCCCGCAGCTGGGTTCGTTCAATGATATTCAGCTGCAGGGAAGGAGCTGGCATTTCTTGATCCCACATGCCACTCCCACTCCACTAGATTCAGATTCCGTCAAGAGAAATATATACATATACAATAGTACATACGAAGCCTTCTCCTAGTCCAGCCTTAGCTTGTTTCCTGTTTGATGCCACCAATGGCGGTCTCCTCGCCTTCTTCTTCCGCTCCGGTCAAGAGGAGGAACTGGCTGCGCGGAAACAGAAAGGTTGCTGCTTGTTTGATTTGCCCAATTAAGAGCCCAATTTGCCCTGCCTTGTTTGATTCGCTCGCCAAGTGTCCGTCTTTCCTCTCCAAATGGTGCTGATTTGTTGGTGGTTTGCAATGTGCAGCATATCATCGGTGAGTACCTCGGCGAGGCGCGGGCAGCTCTCGCCGCGGCGTGTCAGGAAGCGGAAGGAGGGGACGACGCGGCGGCGGCGGCGGCGCTTGGACTAGTGGACGCGGCACTGGAGTTGTCGCCGCGCATGGAGGCGGCTCTGGAGCTCCGGGCACGCGCGCTCCTCGTGCTCCGGCGCTACCGCGACATCGCCGACATGCTCCGCGACTACATCCCCAGCTGCACCAAGGCCTACTCTGGCGATGACACAAGCACCACCACCTCCTCGTCGTCGTCCTCATGCTCGTCCGGTTCCAGCGACTTCGCCGCCGCCTCCCGCGCCGGGCTGCTCTCCCCTGGCCGTGACCACTCCTACGTTGGCTCCGTAGCCACCCGCTTCCTCTGCGGCTTCGACATCTCCGACCTCAAGCACCGTGTCATCGTCGGCTTCTCCAAGAACACCGGCGCCGACACCCAGTGGAGGTACTTGATCTTGGGCCAAGCTTGCTTCCACCTCGGCTTAATGGAGGACGCCGCAGCGCTACTCCAGACTGGGCGCCGCCTCGCCTCGGCAGCGTTCAGACGGGAGAGCGTGTGCTGGTCGGAGGACAGCTTCTCCCCGTCCAACTTGATGGCCAACGTTGTCTCCGTGCTGGCCAGTCAGAGAGCCTCCAAGTC
This sequence comes from Zizania palustris, assembly GCA_019279435.1. Taxonomy (NCBI): domain Eukaryota; kingdom Viridiplantae; phylum Streptophyta; class Magnoliopsida; order Poales; family Poaceae; genus Zizania; species Zizania palustris. Next base: position 68,752,032 of record JAAALK010000079.1, on the reverse strand, counting down.
GGGCTCGGCATCTGGAACGGTGGGGAGCGAGGCGGAGTCGGTGTCGCAGCTCCTTGCGCACGTCAAGCTCCTTCTCCGCCGGCGAGCTGCGGCAGTGGCAGCGCTGGACGCGGGCCTCCCTGCCGAGGCCGTGCGCCATTTCTCCAAGGTGCTCGACGCACGCCGCGGCGTGCTCCCGCACCCGTTCGCCACCGCTTGCCTCGTCGGCCGCGCCGCCGCGTTCCGCTCCGCGGGTCGACCAGCCGACGCAATCGCAGACTGCAACCGTGCGCTCGCGCTTGACCCGGCGTTCATCCCGGCGCTGCGCGCGCGTGCTGACCTTCTCGAGGCGGTAGGAGCACTCAGCGATTGCCTCCACGACCTCGAACACCTCAAACTCCTCTACGACGCCGCGCTCCGCGACGGCAAGCTTCCCGGACCGGCGTGGAGGCCTCAGGGCGGTGTCCGCTACAGTGAAATCGCTGGCGCGCACCGCGCGCTCACCACCCGCATCCCGCAGCTTCGCGGTCGCGTGGCCGACGCGTGCAGCGTTGATTACTATGCCCTCCTGGGGGTGCAGCGTGGGTGCACACGGTCCGAGCTAGAGCGCGCGCATCTCCTGCTGACGCTCAAGCTCCGGCCCGACCGATGCGCGTCGTTCGCCGAGCGGCTGGAGCTCGTGGACGAGCACCGGGACCTGGAGTCCGTGCGCGATCAGGCGCGCATGTCGGCGCTGTCCCTGTACCGTATGCTGCAGAAGGGCTACTCCTTCATCATGTCCGCCGTGCTGGACGAGGAGGCCGCAGAGAGGAAGAGAGCCAAGGACGCCGCCGCGGTCGCCGTGGTCGCCGCGGCGGCGGCACGCAAGCAAGAGGCGTCAGCCGTGCCGGAGAAGCCCAACAGTGGGAGTGTGTCCAGGGTGAATATTCATCAGGCAGCAGCAGCAGCAGCAGCAGCAATGCCAATGCAAACAGCTGCCATGGGTAGCCCGGTGTTCCAGGGCGTGTTCTGCCGTGACAAGGCGGCGGTCGGGCCCCTGCTGTCCCGCGGCGGATTCGACCGGCCGATGCCGGTGAAGTGCGAGGCGATGAGCTGCTGATCGTCCAATTGCTACTTTGCTAGAAGAAGAGGGGCGTGGCGGGAAAATGGGGAGCGAGTTTGAAGCGCTTGAAACCTGCAAATGCACTACCACTAGACACTAGTAGTTGTGAAAACGACCCAAAAAAATGTTTTTTTTTGTTTTGTTTTGTTGAGATTGCAGGGTGTGTGGACTGTCGAGTAGTGTAGGTCTAGTGTCCTTATGAAATCTGGTCCCTTCTCTTGTCTGAAGAGTGTAGATGCCCGTGCTAGGCTACTGGCCACGGCTTACCCCTTGCCCTTGGTACTGCAAGTTTTGTACAGATTTCAATTTAATTTTCAAGATTCTGCCTGCACTAGCATACGGATACTTCCAACTGGGTCAAGGCTATGCAATGCAGTCTCAGTCTCAGCCTTCGTCCTCTGCATCATATCGTCACCAATGCAAGGGAAGATATTCAGGCGTGAAAGCTACGCGTATGTATTGTATCATGCATGTGGATAAGACTCAACTCTGAACCCTGTGGCTGTGACGGCCAGCGGCAGCAGCGGAAAGTCGCCCATTTCCTTGCTTCTGCCGCTGCAGATGGAGTTTGCAGTTGCTTGGAGACTTGGAGGAATGGCTGGCCGCTGGCCTGGTTAGTGGCTACTACTGCACATGGACTTGTTTCATGGTCCATCGCTGAGTCTCTGGCCCTGCGAGCTGGAAGATGGAAGAAAGAAAGAAATTACTTTTTTCAAGCACACAAATGTGGACGTAATCCTATTCGTACGATCGACCCATGCATCTGCATTGTGCAGGAAGGAAGTTCATCATGATCATGCATATCAGATGAGTTTTTGCATAGCAAACTCTTGTACCGCACTTAAGATGCTGCCAGCCATATTGTTCAGAGGCTACTGACAGATGAATCGATCGGTGCCGTGCAGTGGTTTCCATTGGAAGGGAGGAATTACAAAACACAGATCTGGATGGGAAGGAATTGGATCTGCACCCACTTGATGCATCTCTCTCTTTCTTTAAATAAAGCAAGCGGGGGGGCGCGGCGCACTGCACGAACAGAGCATGACTCGCGTTAACAAGTAAGAATGACGTGAAAAGGGAATGGAATTTAGCAAGGCTCGTCGTGTACATGATTAGTTGGTCATCGCGTCGGATCACACAACATGGTAGGCACGGTATGTGTACAGGTTGATGGCTCACATGATGCATGATGCATGGGTTAATCTCAATCATCGTCTCATCGATCAAGGTGATCAACCCGAGCACGACAAGACAGCATTTGAACGATCAAATGTCCTGGCACTGCCTAGTTGGTTTATGAAACGGGTGGTACCAAAACCAACCTGTGCATATATATGCTACCCACGGGTGGTACAAATGTAACTTACTGTAGCTGAGGACAAGTTTACAGTGGGCGGATTGTCACTTTTATTAGCATCAGGTGAGGTTACGGCTTGCTATACAGATGTAAAAAAAAACAGACACCACAAGTAGCTAACCACAGTCTCCTTGTGAGTGGATGATGAACAGGCAGTAGGCAGCTGAGCTCCATTTCTTTTATCCATTCGCGGAGTATTACCCAGGTTTCTCGCCGATGGCTCTTTTCTTTGCAATATTCGATTCTCTTGATGAATCCCCAAAAGGGCGCCTTTCCTTTTGTGAAGTGCGGTAAGTTGCCACAAAGTTTATGCTCCATTTGGATCGCCGTAAAAGAACCGGATCCAATTAAATATAAGTAACTGCACGCTCTACTATACCCACTCTAATTATTTTAAATACAAGTCGTTTTAGAATTTTAATTATTTTTATCTATGTGTGTCTTTAAATAAAAACACATCTCTCACAAACAAAACAGCTCATATTTTACTATGCAAAATAAACAAGGACAATAAATTAATGCCCTAATTCTTATGTATAAATACAAAACAATATATATGTATTGATAAGAAATTAGAAGAAGTGTACTGGGACAGATTAATATCATGAAAGAGAGAGGCTGCGTCCGTAGCATCTTTTTACAGCGGCAAAATAACTGAGAGAAGCAGCAACAAGAATCACATCACCTAAGTCTCAGCGCTCTTGATTTGGCAGCCTTCTTGAGGTTGAGGGGTTTATGTTGGTGGTCTCCATCTGGGGCAGCTTCAAGGGGAGGGTTGCAACAATTCCGCGCCACAACCGGCCCCCTTGTGCTCGCTGCCACAGATCAGCACGTGTCCTTCCCGGTCGTTGGATCCACAAGCACAACAGATTGTTGCGTCAGCGTCGCCTCCCTCAGTTGCTTCTCCGGCAGCGAGCACGTCATGCTGGGCCTCGAGGAGCTTCGCATGGGACTTGTCTGCCAGATCGTGCGTATTGAAGAGAACGTGCTTGCTTAGAGATTGGCCTGGCTTGCATACGTACTCGACAAGATAATCTGCGCTGATGCATGGGATGCCGTGCCTCTTAAATTCCTGTACCCACGCATCTGCGCTTGGCATGCCGGCAGAGACAACAGCGAAATCGACGTGGGAACTCATCAACCTGGCGTAAGGTGGGGAGGTTGCCAAGATGGTGCCATCGCCAGCTCTAACCGCGCGCTTTAAGGTGTCCTGTTAACCAAAAGTAAAAGAAAGAGCAAGCGTGGGTAAAACCGCACTTACATTCCTAATTAAGAACGTAACATCACAATTGTTCTAATGATTAAAATGTTTGCTTGTCCAAATAGCCTTACCAGGGATGGAGAAATGCACTCTCCATATATAATTATCTGCATCCCATAGAAGGCGCCACGCCCAGTATTCTGCCTCAGTTGGCGCCATTTGCGAGGAGCATCCATACTTATTGTATCACCATTGCTAAGGCCATGACCATGCCACTCAAATGCTTCTTCCTCTAAGAACTTTCCAGCCTCATTGCAAGCAGTCAAGTAGTCAGGCTTCAGTATCCACCTGTTATTTTGGGGGTGGAAAAACGCTGAGGGTTAACATTCATTCTATCGGAATAATGATTGCATTGAAATTGATTCCCAAGACAAACTCTAGATTCTCAACAAGGTTAAATCATAAGAAAGAAGGAATTGAAATATTCAAGCAAATTAGTGGCTCTGCACTTATTATTTTTTGAATTCTCAAATTCGAGACAACAAGGTATAAACTATGCAAGTATAAAGCCTAAGGAGACGAAAATGAGTTACTCCGGGACTAATGCCGCACAGGAACTAGCTATTTGTCAGAACTAAATCTTAGTAACACCAGACAGACATGGTAAAAAGATATACCTGCCAGAGGCCGTTGCCGCAAAGAATTTTTCAGTTCTGCGGAGCTCAGGGGTGATAAAATGTGTAGCTTGTAAAGACCAAGTATGTGAATCCCTGCAAACTCTTCCCTTCAGGCGTCTAAGTATCGACTTATATTCCTTCCTCAGCAGACGATGTCCACTCAAAATAAAAAATCTAGGTTCCAGCACACTCAACGTTCCACAATAATCATTTTCTTCTGCCATACCATGGTCAGCAAGCACATCTTTGCCATTTCCTTCTGCTTTAACAAAACATTTGGAACTCGCACAGTTCTCATATTTTGATTTGGAAACAACATTACTATTCACTGGTAGGTTCTCCTTGTTATGATCAGTACAGCTCTCCATTAAATCTGTAGTCTTTTGTCTTTTGCTGCTTCTTGCTTCCAAATTTTGAAATATTTCCGTTCTGTTTTGCACGGAATCTTTAAAAAATGATCCATCGGCAGCTTTGGCCCCATCCTCATTGGATGTCCGGTCCACTGTTACCTTGCTAGCATTCTTGGAACTCTGTGAGGCTCTTCTTGAATAGACAACCTTAGCTTCAGATACAAAGGCCTTACCATTCTTGCAAGGATCAGCACCAAAGCTGTTTTGTGGGACAGAAGACACCATCCTCTTGCGAACTGCCTTCCGCACTCTGTTTTTTGGTACATCATTGGGGGTGCATGTTTCAGGGTCATCCATTTTTGTATCGCTCGAGAGTCTTTGAGGGCAAGATTCTGCATTTTCTGGGGGTGCATCAGGCATATCAACGTCAATGATTTGAGATGCCTTCGCAACTGTATTCCTTGCTATGGCATTTGGTGCCTTCTCAAACGAACTTATTTGATGCCCATCAGCAATTACCCTACCTAAAAGCTTTTTAGAGTTTTTACACATATTTTCCTCTGTTAACTCAGTATTGGACGGTGTTAGTTCAAAATTCATCTCACTGTTAGCATCCTGCGAGCTCTTGGCATCTACATTATCTGCTTTACTATTTGATATTTCTTCACGAAAGGATACTGTACAATCAACACCATTTGGACTAGCATGATTCTTTTCTGGCTGTGCCCCAATATTTTCTTGAGAAACGACTTTATCATGATTAGACTTAGAAGATACAACCTCATCTTTGCTCTTCAGCGATCTATTAGCTGCTTTATTTGAAGTATTCATTAACCTCTTGGCACTGGCATTCTTCACTTTAGAAGTTGGTACTTCCTGGGGAAATGTTCCGCATTCATCAGTGATTACAGTAACTTGGATCTCTTTAGGGATTGCTTCCAAATGTTGATGAGAAACCACATTTTTAGAATCTGTGTTGGGAGCTACAGCTTCAGTTTTGTTAACCTGTGGCATATCACTCATCTCAGTGTCCCCATTTTGAAGAGAGAAACCACATATTCTTTTTTCAATTTCGGAATTGGAAGAAGAGCTTGCAGCAAAATCTTTCTCAGACCTTGCCTCATATAGGGCCAGTGGATTTTCTCTCAGCAATTTCCTACCATCAGTGGAGCTTTCAGGAAGTTTTTGTTCTTCAACAGGCCTTACAAGCTTCAAAGAAGTCCTCCTATAGCTCAATAGGTTTCTTTTAAATGAGCCAGACTTTTCCTTCTCTGTGAGAATCACAGGTTGAGTGGAATTTCTACTCAGACCAGAAATATTAGCTGCTTCAGATGCACTTTCCCTGCTTGAAAAAGGACTACTTGCAGTGCCAGTTGCTGAGCTTCCATTTGATGGTTTCGAACTAATTGAAGAAAACAAATTTGTCCTCTGTGCAAGTACACCTGATTTATTCATTTTCTTCACTACTTCATCGTTTCTCAGGCTTCCAGCATCAGTAAGGTCAGTAACTTTGTGATGACTTTGCCTTGATGGAGAGATATTAAACTCAACCCTCGTGGTGATTCTCTCAAAACTTTGTGATGACACTGTTGCCGATTTTAAATTAGCTTCCAGTGACTTTGACTTCTGAGAACGTTTTCTGGAGTAACATGAGATCTGGGTATTCTTTGATGATGCATTGCATGTTAATCTCAAATTAGCCTCGGTTAACTTTTGTTCAGGTGTAGATCCACCATCCTTGAGTACCTTTCCACACATATCCGATAACTGTAATGTTTTCTCTGAGAAATTTTCTTTAGAAGGGGCTGACCAAAGAACATTATTCGCATTGTTTTGATTGGCGCTATCCAGACAATTGCCATCAATGTTCTCTGTGTTGTCCACTAGCATAGAAGGCATCGTAGTCGATTGATGCACATGATGATCAGTATAAACTGTGCTCCCACCTATGTTGGGAGTACTACACCCACCAGGACTAACGCCAAGTGCCTTTTTAACATGATCTGTAGCTCCATCTCTGTTGACCTGATCTTTAGGAACATTTTCCTTGCCATTGAGGATAAGAGAATGATCAGCAGATTCATGGGCATCAGGACCAGAAGAAACTGTCAAACCAGTTGTCTTTGGAGCATTTCGTCTGTCAGATTTAATATTGAGTGTTCTTTTGCTTGAACCTCCTGCTTTCTTGATCTGCTCTGGAGTGCTAAGTTGTCCCCCTGCAGCAATTCCTTCATTACCAGAGGAGATAGTAGGACCTTGAGTGGGTGCTTGGATACCAGGATCAACCAAAGTTGTCATTATAATCTCTGTAGCAGGTATGCTTCTAGTCACACATTTACTAGTGGATGAGCTTCTACCAGCTTCTTCTTCATCTTCAGAGTCCTTAACTTGTGCCATCATTATCTCTAATTCCCAACCGCTGAATAAAGGAAATGATCATAGTAAGTCTCCAAGAACATTTTTACATGTATACTTGTGAGTTGTGATAATAAAATACAAGACATGACAAAGAATACTGAGGAATAAATGATGGTGGCACCAAAAAGAGACATAAACATCAAAGGGACAAAATGTGGTCTTATGTTACTTACCTTTTTGTATAATCATCAACTGGACGAATTTCCCATGCCATTAAGCTGCAGAAGAAAACATATGTGAGATTTCAACTAAAAGTGATCATGCATGCTTCAGTAACATTTTAGGTAGGTAGTTAAATGCACATACCAATCTTCCAGCCATTGATGATTAACCAGATTGATCTTTACCCGTTTAGCAAGTTCATACTTCTCACCTAGCACAATTTAGAAAGGGTGGTGAATTGCATTCAAATACTAGCATAATTGATTGAATGTATAAAGGAAAAGAAAATCAGGGCCCTAATTTCAGGAAACCATTCACAGGTATGCATTGATTATGCAAACTAACCCAGCAAAGGAAATCAAAATGCAATATGGTCCATACATTCAACAGTCAATAGCCAAGGTATATCAATAAGATTGCACTCAACACCTTTGTAAAAAAATGTATAAATGAACCTGAAATTTATAGCTAGCAATATTCTAACTTATACACACACATTCCAAAACTCTAAGAAAAACTAAAATATGAAATAAATTATAAATCAAATGCCAAATAAACACATATGTTCATGGTCATGTGACTATAAATGATAAATCCTGGCCTCCTGGGGAAAAAAGAAGATGAAGTAGAACAGTAAGTGCAACATAAGTCCAGCAAAATTATGGAGGAAATAGTATACCTTCAAATTTGTAGCAAACGAGATGGGTGACTTTGTGCGCTATTAAAGGCTTGGAGAACTTTGCTCCCATTAAAGTAACCATTTTCTACATTTAACAGCAAAATATGGTGGTTAAAAGGTATGTGGTGTGGACTGTGGAGAAGAATAAATTTAAAAAGTGTGGTATTCAGAGTTGAATAGGAGATAAAAATCAAGTTCCTACTACAAGGGAGTATCAAAGCAACTGGTTCATGCGTGTCCACTTAATGAGTTGTTGTAATTCAGCAGAAAATTTGACATGAAACATGCTCGATGGCAATAAATTGAGTTAGCAGTGTAATAGCAATAAGCTCTCTATACGATGGGACCAAGACTCAACATATTATATCATCTCTCATCATAGTTATTAAGGAGGTAAGGCAAGGCAAGGTGTCTGAGGACCACCTTGCCTTTTAAGCGATAAGGCAAGGCAACATCTTACAAAACTATATATATATATAGTTAAAGTTGCAATATCACATTTAAAATTCAGTCTAACAACATATTAAAAAGCATGATTCAATGGATCATTCATATAAGTCTAGTCCAACAGCTCATTTAAAGCCCACCAAGTTATTTTTTCCTCTCTAAGCCCTAACCCTAGGAGCTCTCCCACTCCACTCCTCTCAGCCACCGCATCTTCCCCTCTTCCCTCTTCTGTCTCCTCACATCTTCCCTCTACACTCTTCTCCCCTCTTGCTCGCTGCGCCACGCACAGCTCGCTCGTGATCTGTGCACCATGCCTTGCCTCTCCACATCACTCGCCCAATCCGCCGCCTCTCAAGTTGTGACTGGGTTTTGTGGGTCGCATGTGGCAATAAGGAAGGCCAAGGCAGCAGGATGCCTTGCCACTCCAGCGTCACCTTAATAACTATCTCTCACAACTCACTTTAGGAAAAGTTAAGTGACCCAATCAACAATACTGTTCTATGTGTACAGCTGCATGAAACATAGGCCTCTACAGTCATAGGCTTGAGAAAAAGCAGAAATGTTTACCATTATGTCTTCCCGGCCGTTCTTTTGGTAGCCTGTCAAGCAAATGCACAGAGATTCACTACCCGGTATGCCATTAAAATCTCTCACTGGCCTATATAGTACCTGTCAAGTCCAAAACAAGCAGCTTCACATTGCCAAACTAGACAAGAGAAAACACAAGGGCACCACATCTAACTACAGGGCTTCCATCAAACAATAAATTTGCATAGCCTCTTTAAAAGGAGGAGCATTCGTTTTTTCTGCGGGTAAAAAAATGAAAGCATTGTTAATGGAAATAGCGGTTTACTGTTCAAAAAATGGAAATCGTGGTAGCACTCAAAAGCACATTCTCTTTTTCAGGTTAGTTGCATGATAGATGAAAATACTGAAGTGAAACTGACCCGGTCAGCATCAGCCACCTGCCCAAGGTCCAAGCTATCGTCCACCCAGAGCTCGGATACGACCTTCTTCCCATCCTTGCGCGCCGACACGCAGACTGGGTCATCCTAGAGAAACACCGGAGCAGGTCAGGTCACAGGAAAAATCTCGAAGCCGGAGCCACCAAACAAAGCGCGTGTAAATCGGGGGACCCAACTCACGTATAGGAGGCCGGAGATAACTAGATGTGTGCAGTCCGCGCCGTAACCCCCGACGTCTGCGCCGCCGCGCCGCACCATCTCCGAACGATACTGCAGGCACGAAGCGAAGCGAGTGATATAAAGCCAGATCGCGGAAGATTAGCACGGATCCGGCATGGAGGCGCCGAGAAATGAGGCGAAGCGAGGTCGATGGGTGGGGAGGGGGCCAGCGGGAGGGGGGGCTCACTTGGGACTCGGAGACGGGGTCGAAACCAACGAGCGCGAAGCGTACCCCAGCGAAGAGGCGGCCATCATCGGCGGCGGCGTCTTCTTCGGCGTCGTGGGGGAGCATGGCGATTGGTCGGACGGATCGGAGGAGGGATTGGGGAATTGGGGGTTGTGGAATGTTGGTGTTTGAAATGCTGGAAATAGAAACATGTAGAATCAGAATGGGAGGGAAAACTTTTTTGTTTGCGCGCGCTTGTACTGCTTCCGATTTGGCTTAGGGTTTAGCCCATGGGCCGTGAAGCCCAACACGGCCTTACTAAAATCCCCTCTAATCTCTTCTAATCTTCCTTACTTCAACTAATCTTCCTTAATTCAAGCTCTAGCCTTTAAATGAGAACCCTATTTTTAATTTGAGGGTTTCTCTTATTTTTGGGGTTTTACTCCAACAATGTTGTTCTAAAAACAGAGCATCTATTTTTAATTTCCACCACTCCTTCACACGTTACGCACATATATTTGACAAAAACACAATACATAATAGATTATTTAATAATGAATGATTATATTTAATTTTTTTAATTCAAACACAAATATTCAAATTTAAATATAGAAACATAATCATTGATCCCTGGCAACAGGAGAGCCGAGTTGGCTTTAGCACACGCGGGAAAGGCTGAAAAGAAGCATGCACGCGCATCCACGTGGCGTGGATGAGAGTCGAGAAAGGAGCCTTAGGAACGAGGGCCTGTGGGTCTCTTTTGAGAGTCCTATTTTTGAGAGATGAGTAAAGACCCTACTGAATCTCAATTTTTCTCATAGGCTCTCAAAAATGAGTTTGAGAAAATTAGTAGTAGGAACTTTATACCCAAAGTATTGTCTCCTTGCCAATAGAAAATTGTGCATCACATCATTCGTGTCTGTACATATAGATGGTCATATGGGCCAGCACAAGGCACGGAGATTTTAGCCTAGTCCAGGCATGACTCATCTTTCACTAGGTGAAACATCAGGACGTGCTTGAGCCGAGGGGCAAGCTTGTGGCCCCACACGACACGGGCCGATAGTAGTAATTTAGCCCACATGGTACTCTTATTCAGATATTATCAACTCCAAACCACTGAGTTGTAGAATAATGGTTATTCTCCTCAACTAAAACCTACAGGTCTTGTGTTCAGGACCAGTATAATTAAATCGGGCCAACGGGCTTTCAGGCCAGCTCGGGCCAATTTTAGATACATTCGGACCGTGCCTAGGTTGAGGACCTGGTTTAGCATGGCCCAATGGCATAGTTAGGCCATGCTGACCCGAGCACGAATCTAATCAGGCCACCCCATGCTCAAGCCGGGTTGGGTGAGACGGTCCATATGGCCATCTAACACAGAGATGTTCCCAAGTTTACACTTTCAAACATGAAGCTCTTGGCAGTGTCGTTAGACTTGTTGAGAAATTAGTTTATTTCGACAGTATTATTGAAACAATGTTAAAAGGAAAAAAACTAGCATGCCCAGGATTAATGCTGCATTGCTCAAAGCGTTCCATAAAACATCCTGCTTGAAACAAAACGGTGAACAGTGTGGACAAGCGGATGTGGAATTCCGGTCTGACGGCAATAGCTCAGGGATATGATGCCATTCCTTCCTTGCTCCCAAAACCATGGAATCTAATCTGCCACACTTGCTGCCATATCAAAATCAATCTGATCGAAGATTAAATCAATATTACTTCCGATAGCGAATTCTTCATCAGCTTTGACCCAAAAGCAATAATTTGAGTAATTGCAATATGTTACAGGCACTGCAAGCATACAGTACATTATCAATTCAGTAAAGCCTGCAACATCGGGCGGCCAGTGGCAGTCTGGTCAGCTAAGGTGCCTCCTCACCAAACTGCAAATGTACAAATTTGTTTTCCGGCAACTTGGGCCAGAGCTGGACTTCAACCATTTGATCATTGCCATCTCCCTCACATCCAATATACATATATATATTTATACAGGGAAAGCAACATACAGAACAACCCAGGACCAGAGGAGCACATGATCACAAGCTATTCAGACCCAAATCAAACGGAGCTCTTTTTACCAGCAGGGTTACCAAAAGCAGCTTGTTGGAAGAATAAAAAAAGTTTCCAATGAATGGTTAATAGTCAACCAATATTAAATTAATTGACAGAATACATTAAAAATGCATTGTATTTTAAACTATCCATACACTGAGTAACATGTTTGGGGTTGTATAATCTTTTTGACTGTTTATAATTGAAGGAATGACAATAGCAGAGAAAAAAAAGTCAGTTCAATAAAAGGCCGCATCTTCATGAAAACAATTTTGCGATGTAACCGACAATACCACCAACAAAGGAGTTGAAGCATGATGAGCAGCATGTTCTCATGAGAAATGCTGGTTCCTGGCCATCACAGGCATGGTTACAATGGCTAGGAAGAGGGACAGGTGTAGTGACAACCATATCCCCATTGTGTGCGATCCCAGACAATGCTAATATAGTGTGTGTTGCTCTCCGTGCTATATTCTTGAAATCGGATTGATCTAAAACATGCAATGAAGACAGGTTAGGAAGTTAAATAGACATAATCTACTTTGCATTCAGCTCATGCACCATAATCGAACACCCTCACACTATCAGGCACCATATAAAACAAACAAAATTCCCAGCTATCAGTGGCTCAATGCTACTACCAACAATAAGCCCAAAAGGCAGTTACTTTAGAACATGATGACAAAAGCTTCCAAACCAGCAGACAATAACAGAAAAAGGAAAGGTGTTGTGCTGTAGCCACATTTTGTTTTTAACTGTGTGTTGATACAATTGAGTGGCCTAAAATAACTGAAAATGAACATTTTTTTGGCAAGCCATTATATTCACTAGAACACAAATGTAAGCTACAAGTCCTTGAGAAGAACATGTTAATACTGGTAATCAATAAATAGTGAAGGGGGCAAAGCAACTACTCCATGCAAATGCTATTTATCACTAACTGGTTATAGAGTATATAAACAAATGTGTAAGAAAAATAGAAAATTGATGTTTTTAAGTTTTTTGAGAGGCAAATTAATATATCAAAACAATTATCTGTGCAAATACGTATACATAACCATACCTAATGGGGTCTGAGCACAGATTTGCTTGAGGTTCCTCTTGACAATAGGAATCAGCTCACCCTTAGCACCATCTGTCTGTTGGAAATTGCTTCCACCCCTATAGGCGCATTCAATAAGACCATTGGCAGGCTGAACAAAAGGTGAGCTACTTTGCTGGTTCTGCATACAATTATCCCTGGAACATGATGGGTTCACTTCAGTTGGAATGCACGTGCTCCGTTGGTCTTGCTCAGTCTCTGGTATGGTACTATTGTGCTCGATGGGATTCTGCCACACATTTGTTGCAACCCTTGGCCTAAATAGAAGGATGCGAATACGTCGGTTAAAGGCACGCCGCCTGTCGAGAGTGGCATGCCTTCCAGTAGGAGTTGTTGATACAACATCTGCTGAAACATGCGACTCTTCTCGCTTGTCTTCCTCAGGGGTTTCTCTTGGAGAGAGATTCAGATCGAATCCTTGTAGAAAAGATTGGGTGTTGATTGGCTGTGGTCTCTGGAATACTCCACTCGATGTAGCTAAGCCAAATGATCCAAAACTGCTATTGGCATGGTTGGTATTACTTTCACTGCAGTGAACCACCCTATCCTGTGTTTGTGCATTAGAAGGTCCCTCCCCACCGGACCTACACCCTCCGCAATACCAGTTTCCTTCTGGTACTTGTCTTCCTAGACCAACACAATAGGTATGGGCTGAGGAATCACAAATATCACATAGCAGCATGAGATTGTCGTCGCCACCACGATTGCACTCTATGCATACAACATTTTCATAAGGATCTAACCAACGTCTCATTTCTTCTTCTGTGGGCTGATATACCTGTTCAGAAAAGGAAAATGATACAGTTGCATTTTGAGATTCAGTAGAAGAGACCAACACGGCCATATGTAAACTGCCCAAACCACATAAACTCCCCATTATTGGATGAAAGTATTCCAAAGGCTAACCTAACCATCACGGGTGATAACAATGAAAAAAAATTCTAAAGTTGTTCATGAGACCTTAATGTGAAAGGTAATTAAGTCTTCAGCATGTGTGGCATTATTGAACCAGATTTAGAATAGCAAACTAAAAGTTATGAATCTGTCGTCCCTAAACTCACACTACAATGGTGAATAACATCCAAATGTCAGAGTATACAATGATGAAGCCATATCTCATGTACTCACTAATTCACTAATTAGAGGGCATTGAAACATAGAAGAGTTTCCATATAAGTGCCATCAAAATGTAGAGCGTGCAAGTAACGGATAAAGGTTTTGAGACCCTGCAGATATTTAATTCGACAACGACAACGACAAGACAAGGAAACCATTACCTGATCACGTTTTTCTACCCTAATGACAGATTTCCTTGATGTCAACCCTAGATCTGCCATTGATGACTTGGTAATTGTTGTGAATCGTCGCTTGCACAATGGGCACCTTGACTCCACCTTTGACCACTCCATGATGCATGAGCAGCAGAAGTAATGCGAGCAGCAATTAAGCACACCCTGTATTGTAGCTCTCTGCTCTTCGGAAAGGCATATCCCGCATGTCTGTTTCCATGCCTCTTCTGGTTCTTTCCCCTTCTCCCCCGCCCTCCTTGTATGAAAGGTCCGTCGTGGCAGGGTTGTAAGCAACTGCGGTGCTGTCTCCGGAGGCCTGAACAACCCTAGATCCTTCAGTTCCTCCTCTGATATGACATAATCAAAATCTGATGATGATTCCGACCCAGATCCACGCTTCCTCCTTCCCTTCTTTCCCTTGGTCCTGGATTGCTCGGTGGCTGGCGCTTCCTTCTCAGCTGGTTCTTCGTCAGATGTGACAAATTCAAAGTCTGATGTATCTGATTCGACCGCCGGCCATGTGACTGCTTCAACATCTGGCTCCGGGGTGTGATCCCTTGTCTTCCTAGCAGCTTTGACCTTCTTCCTAGGCCGGCGATTCTCCTCTTCCTGATCATCCTTGACAATAAAATCTGCATCTTCTTCATCGTTGTCTTCATAGTCATCGACCACCCATCGCTTCCTTCGCCGGCGTGCGGTGGTGACCTTCCTAGCCTTCCCCTTGGAAACCCTAGAACCTTTCCTCCTCTTCTTACGATGCTGGCGCCCGGCTGGTGGCTTGCGCTTAGACACGCGGTTGTTGGTGGCAGCCTTTCTGGTGTGAATCGGGGCAAAATCGCCCGAATCCTCGCCGTCTTCTTCAAGCTCGTGGGATTCCTCCTCTTGTTCGTCGCCCTCGTCTTCGTCCACGTCCGGATCGAAGTCGTCGTCGTCGTCCTCCTCCTCCTCCTTGTAGTCATCATCGTCATCGGTCCTCCGATGGCGAGATCCCGGCGGCTTCCGCTTAGGGCGCGGCGTGGGGAGGTCGTCTTCGTCTTGGAGGTCCTCCAGTTGGTCCCCGTCGAAATCCTCATCAGATTCGTCCTCCGTGTCCGGTTGAAGGGCATCGTCGTCCTGGTCCTCGTCGGAGGAGGTTTTGGCAGAGGCGTAGTCTTCATAGTCATTGTCGTCGTCCTCCTCATCGTCGTCCGCCACATACTCATCATCGTCGTCTTGGTCGTGCAGGATGACCCTGCCCATCCCTGCACAAGGCATGAATTGGAATCAGGCCGCCGCGGCCGCAACCGAAACGTAGCAAGCAAATTGAAGTCCGGCAGGCCGGACTGGGCGAATTGCTTGCGAAAAAAAAAACAATTTTGCGAGTGCTACCTGGGAACAGAGCACGAGAATTGCGGCGTTGCCTCCTCTCTTCCCTATGGCGACGATTATACGGCCGCAAAGCAATCCGAAACAAAAAGAGAGGGATAAAGAAGAAGCGTGTTTTACTGGAGTGGTAAAGTAGGCAAGGGTTGGGTTGGGCTGGGCTGGGCGGGGAGGAGGAGGAGGAGGGAGACGGCGGGCGAGGGGATAGATGCGACGGCGACGCGAGGAAGAAAGGAAATGCAGCGGTTTCTCTCTCACTGCTAGTTTGGTCTTTGGTGCTGCCGAAAAAACGAGTAAGTTTTTACCATTTGGAATTGGATCCTTGATGTTTTGTCCTGTGCTAGCTAGTAGCCAAAAATGGATATGGGATTATCAACAGGTCAGCGCGTATAAACGTCGTCGTTTACTTTTTTTCCCATTTGATCATTTTTCTTATTAAAAAAGGTTAATTTTTTCGTACAAGCGTTATTTTCCAATTCGTCAGTTAGAACTGCCATTAAAATTTTGATATTTGCTCGTATGTTATTATTATTTTAAATCCATTTTTTATGTCATTTGAGTCTACCTATAGATTTTGAATATTTGCTCGTATATCATTACTGTTTCCAATTCGCCATTTTATGTCATTACTCTTTTATGTTGTTTGACCACTTTTATGAATATTTGGATTCAAATAACATAAAATGATGAATTTGAAATAATAATGATATATGAGCAAATACCAAAATTTTAATTGTATTTCGGGCGAGTTGGAAAACACATCGGTGACACAAAAGCAATTAACCTTTAAAAAATTTATGTAAATATATAAAAATATAAGTTATATCTAAAATATCTTCAATAATAAAAAATTGTAACAAAATATATGATATTTCAAAAATAAATAAGACGAATGGTCAAATATTAGGATAAAAGTCAATTGGAGCTAGAGGATTTGCTCTCGTGCCAACTATAAATAGGTGGAATTCAATATTATATATTATAAGGTGTTTAACTTTAATATAATTCAAACATCTCAGGTTTTAATTAATTTTAAAAATGTGCCAACAATTACAATATAAGATCGATTCTATTGATTTTTACATGAAATATGTCTTATCATAGCATTTATTTCATGCTATGATGTTTATATATTTTTATTTTAGGTTTAATAAAAGTCAGAAAAGTTTGGTTTTAGAAAAACAAACTTTTTAGCAGAGAGTATAAAAATACTATTTGTTGTATGATGTAAGAGCATCTATTATAAACTCTACCTCTTCCTAAAAATCAATCAATTTACAACCGTTTCGCTATAATTTCGATCTCTATTTTTCAAATCCTATAAATTTGGTCTATAATATGTAATAATTTTGTGTAAAACTATAATACATTTAAATGTATGTATCATCCAACTTATAACAACACACAAGGGAAAAATACATATGCAAGAAAAAATATGTATAAATAGAAATAGGGATTTGATAAGCTAATTCTATATTTGACACACACATATATATAATAAAGCAAAAAAACGGAATGAAATTTAATATTGATGATGGGATTAGGCAGAAAATGCAAGCAGTCTGTAAAGTGCAAGGCAAGCACATGTCCATTAGCTGTATTTTGCAGCAAACACCCTAAATTTCATGGAAATGAATATTACGCCCCTCATTTCGCCAGCTACAGCTACTCCAGTTATTACGACTCCCTGTCAGCCGTCGCCGTCGCCGTGTGTGCGCCCCGCCCAAATCCCAATTCGTGGTGTCCACGTTGATCCCAGCTGCACCGGCCGCGCCCAGTCTCAGATCGGAATCTGACTGCGTCTGCGCCCTGAAATGCTGCCCTGCCATTTCTCTCTAGGAGCTAACTAGGTAGGTAGGGGGCCGTCATGGCGAGCGCCGGCAAGGAGCGGCGGTTGCCGCCGGCGCTGCCTCTGGCCACGCTCATCGGCCGCGAGCTCCGCGCCGGAGGCTCCGAGCGTCCCACCCTGCGCTACGGCCACGCTGGCTTCGCCAAGCGCGGTGAGGATTACTTCCTCGTGAAGCCCGACTGCCTCCGCGTCCCCGGCGACTCCTCCACCGCCTTCTCCGTCTTCGCTGTACGCCCTCCTCCATATTTGCTTTCGACTCCGGTTCGTCGTTCATCTGTTGATTCGTGATTCGATGGCTTCTTCCTTCGCTGGATCCGCGTTTGGTTCGGGTAGGTGTTCGACGGCCACAACGGCGTGTCAGCGGCGGTGTACAGCAAAGAGCATTTGCTGGAGCACGTGATGAGCGCGCTTCCACCGGACATCGGTCGCGATGACTGGCTACATGCGCTGCCGCGCGCGCTCGTCGCCGGCTTTGTCAAGGCCGACATCGACTTCCAGCGAAAGGGTGAGGCGGATCATTTGCAGTGCCCATTCGTGCGCTCGCCTGTTGCCATCGCACCTAAACTTCACTGCCTATGTCAACTCAGGAGAGGTTTCGGGGACGACCGCGACGCTGGTGGTCGTCGATGGATTCACGGTTACGGTGGCGTCAGTTGGGGACTCGCGGTGCATCCTGGACACGCAGGGCGGCGAGGTGCAGCTGCTCACTGTGGACCACCGGCTGGAGGAGAACGCCGAGGAGCGGGAGCGGGTTACGGCAAGCGGCGGGGAGGTCGGCCGGCTGAATCTCTTCGGTGGACAGGAGGTGCCAATTTACTCTGGAGTTTGGCAGAGACTAAACCAGATTGGGAAAAAAATACATCTTTGTGATGTATTTGTTGTGTGATGCTTTGTTTTAGGTCGGTCCTCTCCGGTGCTGGCCAGGTGGTCTGTGTCTTTCAAGATCAATCGGGGACATGGATGTCGGGGAGTTCATTGTGCCGATTCCACATGTCAAGCAAGTGAAGGTGGGTAGGAAGTACAAGGTGTATGCGATTTATAATTCCTTTGCGATGATGTAATGTAATTGTAGGAGGAATTTTCTCAGATTGCCACCTTTTATCGGGTAATTGCAGCTCTCAAACATTGGAGGAAGGTTGATCATTGCATCAGATGGTATATGGGATGCACTGCCCTCAGAAGCAGCGGCAAAGGCATGCCGAGGTTTACCTGCAGAACTGGCTTCAAAGCTTGTGGTTAAGGTAGTTCTTCAAGTAGCTGTAGCCTGTAGTACCTAATTACCTATAAATGTCATGCTTCTCATGTTTCGCATGATCCACTCAATTACAATTTTTGATGTGCATTTTTTACTTATGCAGCAAGCTCTCAAAAAACGTGGGCTGAAAGATGACACCACTTGTGTGGTGGTTGACATCATCCCATCCGATTATCGTTTGACATCGCCACAGTTGTCCCCAAAGAGAAACCAGAGCAAGTTCAAGTCTCTTCTGTTTGGTAGAAGGTCACACAATTCAATTGGAAAACTTGGAGCCAAGTCTGCCTCTTTTGGTTCTGTGGAGGAATTATTCGAGGAAGGCTCTGCTATGTTGGAAGAAAGGTACGGCCTAGTTACTGTTGCTACGATCGACTATGTAACTTGTTGAGTTAATTGCTGCCTCATAGTTCAGTAACATAACTATTTGTTAAGCTATTTTAAACCAGTGATTTTTCATTGAACATCTACCATGCCTACCGCCTAAATGATCACATATCTTTATTACAGCGTGTTAAGGTTACCATGCTTTCTTGTTCTGTTGGAGATCTGTTTTACCTCTCATGGGCTTATTTAATTATTATATCATAAAACCAACAAAACCTCATACCACCTGTATTGTCCGCATTACTTTTCTTGTTTGGTAGGCTTGTTGTTTTGGATTTTAACAATGCATTTAATCTTGCTCATATCAAAATATTTTATTAGTTCAGAGTGCTTCTCTGTAAATTTGGGATTTGGATCTGAATAACCAGTGCAGCATAGATCTAGTTTGGCATTCCTTACTGATCCATCTATAATGGTGCCTCAAGATAGCGAACTATGCTTCTTATTTACTCCGCTACTCTTTTCATGTGCAATTCCATTTTTATATCCCAACGACTTATTTGGTTGAAGTTATTGTTGACAAGCCAATTGCCACATCACTTCTCTTTCAGATATAAGAGCTTTTCAGGTGAAAAACATAAAAGAGAAGACCAACCTAGTGTAATAATTTAATCAAGAAATGCCGAACTCGAGGAAAACAGTGTGTGCCACATTCTATTTATAACCAATAAGGATTTTAAATTTTTTTAGCTGATTTGAATATGTAAAAAATGGCTTTTCCCACTGCAGCCCACCAAAATTCTAGTCTCTTTTCATTTTCACTTTTTGCAACTGCATTCAGAATTAGTTCCAGTATATCCTATTGACGATTTGATGCACATATAACTATTGAAACATGGAAAAATGAACTGCATTTTGAATGGTGATAAGGATGTGAGTTCTCTGAAGCTCTTCTGAATAATTCGTGGTTCTTAGTTAAGCTGCATCGTCTGCTTCTGACTGTTCTTTTGTTGAGGAAAGTTAATCCAAAATTACATAAATTTTTGCTCCTATGAGGTCACCTAACAGCCAAAGCTTGACCTTGCAGGCTGGGTAGGAATTTGTCCTTGAAAGCAGTTTCGCCGCCTTTTCGTTGTGCTATCTGCCAAGTGGACCAAGAACCCTTGGAAGGTTCGATGGCTGAGAATGGAGGTAGCTACTGCTCTTCCCCATGCAGCTATCTTTGCTCGGACTGTCAAAAAAAGAAAGATGCAATGGAAGGTAAAAGATCTAGCCACTCTACAGCATGCAGGTGAAACCAAGCAGGATTCTGGCCAAGTCTGATAATTGTTCACTGGGAACACCAAAGAGAGAATAATAAGCTGCTGAATCTGATTACTATTTCCTGAAACTGACTGCATCCTCAGCCTGGTATAATTCATATTTGGCTGCTAACCGTCTGCGCACAACCCCCGATGGGATGGCTTTATATTCTTGAGGAAATAATAGCTCACTTAAACTGGAGCTTGTATCCTCTAGTGTGTATTGTGTATTTGTGTCTGAATAATATTGTGTGTGTGTGTGTGTGTGTGTGTGTGTTTTGTTTGAGCTAGCTACGAGGGGCTTGAATTGTTGGGTTAATATAATCCTGGGATCAAATTGGCAAGCAAGCATATAACCTGTGTGTTTTGTTTTCAAGGATCATCTGCAGGTAGCTCTACGTACGTACGTACACGCGACCTGCAGGCTACAGCCCAACTTCATTATTTGGAACCAAGGATTCCGCCAAGTCTGCGAGCCAAGACTAACAAATGTTTTGGATGGGTCTTTATGCATTTCTACAATGCATTGTTCTATTGTTACTGTTAGTATTATAATGCTGGTATTATTCATATTAACCCTCGATTTCGAACAAATAGACTAGCATTTAAGGTTACGACGTCGACGTTGTGTTCACGAGAATGAACCAGCTGATGCAGCAGAACTGTCTGGCATCAATCTATATATATGCAACCGTGATTTGTGAAAGAGATCGATCTTGTCATGTAACGATCGATACATAAATACGTACATGCATGTGACATTCATGGGTCGTCTTCTGAGTAGTGAGTACGTCAGTGTGACAAGTACTTACAACCTTGCAGTAAAACTGTACCAAAAAAAACTCGATCACTCTGCATATAAGAAACCAATGCAACTTACGCGAGAAAAAAATTAAGAAAAGGTGTTTGAATGATAATTTATTTTAAAGAACTCATCATCTATTTAAAAAATTAATATAATTTTGATATAACATGATACGTATAAAAACGGGTAATTTGGTTGTGCCTGTTTTCAAAAAATTACAAAAGTAATAGGCGATCAGCATTTAAAGTGCCGACCGGAGTTGAAGCGGCTCTGGATAATACACACTTTTATTTTTAAAAAAAAAAATCGTTTTATAACTGCCCTATGTATAGATAGATACACACACTTGCATTGCCACAGTGAAACTAACGCATGCAATGCAACAGACAAATGTACTAATAAATACTAATAGTAGTAGTTGGTACGACCGTGCTGCTAGCTGCTAGCTGCTAGCCGCTGCCCGGCCGGTGTGAATTGCTAATGTAAGTCTCCGTCCGTGCGGACGTAGTAGCTGTATATCCCGTCGTACGTTAATTACCAAGGAGTAGCATGTACGCATCCATCCTCATATACTCCATGTCGATGTATGTATGTAGAGCCATCTTAATAATTGAGATCGATAACACGCCGGCCGGCTGCAGGTTCCTTCTTCGCTTGCTTGCTTGCTCTACCTTCCACCAATTGTCCATCGCTAGCTTCGTTAAGTTCTTCATGCGAGACGCAGCAAGCTGCAAGCAGCAGCATGCTCTTCCAAAATCAGCTAGCTAGTATAGATCGTCTTAACTAATCTGCAGCAGCTTTGTGTATATGTGCAGGGCTATCTTTATCTTATGATCGATGGCTAGCAGAGCCAGCAGAGAGTCGTATTACGGCGGCGGCATTGAGCTCGACGACGGCGGCGTCGCCGGCTTCGTCGGCATCCTCCGCCAGCTCGGAGACCTCGCGCAGTACGTCTACGTCTACTGCTGCTGCTGCTGCTACGCCCGCAATACAATAATAATTCGATGCATTCTGCAACGCAAACTGATCGAAAATAAGCCCAGGCTCGCGGCGGACGTGTTCCAAGGCCTGCATGACGAAGCCATGGCCACGTCTCAACGAGGGCACCACCTCGCGCTGCGCCTCAAGCAGCTCGACCAACACTCGCCGGCACTCCACCACCAAGACTGCTGTTCCGTCTGCAGCTGCATCAGCCACAAGAAATTCGAGCACTGCCTCTGCGTTGCTTCCAACACAGGTAACTACCTCTACTCTTAGTACATACTGGAGTAGAAGAAGCAAGTGATTAAGGGGATTAATTCCTTGTATGTATGTAGCTTGTGTCGCAGAGCGTGTCCAGTGGCGTGCAAATGTCATGCTCAAACGTGGGGTTGTCGCAGGAGGAATCATCCCTGCTTTTATCTTCGAGCGTATCCACCGCTGCCGACGGCCGCCCCAACTGTCCCTGCTTGACAAGTTAATTACTTATCCAATTAGGAGATTAATTAATTACGCATGCTCTCCTAAACTGTAATGATCGATGCAACTCGATCTCTGGTGCTTGGTGGCAGGTTTGATCCTCACGGCGAGGGCGCCTGCTTGAAGAGATACACAGATCCCTCATTCTTCAGGTCTGACTCTGCCTGCTCAACCAAGCTAATTCAGACGACAAAAGCACCTCCAAAAGTACAGGTAACGATGAAATTGTAAATTTATAATTAAGCCGGAGCTCCATACAGTTTCAGACTTCATGTTTAGTTTTATTACTGTCATCTTGGCCTCCAACGTACGCACGGCTTTCAGAGCGAGGCTTCATCTCAAGTGAACGTACCTTCAACCGGTTCACCTGAGCCAACCACCAAAGACATCAAAGCATGTGGTGGTACAGGTACTGGTACAGCTTCGGCCAGTGGAGAGAGAAGCTGTGAGCTCGAGAGGACTAGTTCATTCGAGGCATGGCTCTCTCCAAATGCTCCTATTGTTCGTCATGATGAGAATGAGATAACAGAAGAAGAGGAAGAAGAAGAAGAAGCGCCTCTTCGCTACGCTTGTAATAATTGTAAGGAGGATTCCAACACCTACAACTTGTACAACTGCAACAAGGCAGTGAGCTCTAAGAGGTCAAGATATAGAGGCGGCGTGGAGCTGATCGCCTCCAGAGTGAGCAGGCTGCTGTTCGGCAAAAGGAAAGATCCACTGGCACCTGCAGATTCCTTTCGGTACATACCCACCAAGTCCAAGCTACACGAACTGGAACCAGACACAAACAGAGAAGGTGATATAGCTCCTGCTCCTGCTCCTCCATCTCCTGACGCTCTCCTCCACGTATTGACCGACCATAGGTATGTGCACACCACGAAAGGTTCCTCTGAAGATGTGCCTGCTCTTGCTGAAGCTGCATCGGTGCCATTACCTACTGCAACAAAACAGTCTGACGATCCTTACGAAGCATGCTATGACGCTTTGTTAGATGAAGTATTGCGTCAACCTATTGCACGTCAGGAACGCAATGGTTCTTCAGTTGATAAACCGTGCAGCCCCAGAAGCATTACTCAGGAGCATTTTGGTCCGGATGAGAGACAAGTGTTATCCACCAGTGTGCCGCCTGGAAATGCAGATGTGGTACCGCCGCTTCCCCCGATTCCTCCGATGCAGTGGTTATCAGTCAAGGCTCATTCAGGATCAAGAGTTACATCTCCAAAAATTAGATCATTTAGGCCACAATCACCTGCCACAAACCATGCAGCTGGAAGCAACTGTTTGCTACCTGACCCAGTCATGAAGCAGCTGGAAACTGAAATTGTCCAGGAAAGCATCCTGGCTTCACACACGGAGATAGCCTGCCCATCAGATTCTGACGTAAATTCTACTGTTGATATCTCCAGCAGAGATAGAATCTGCAGACACGAGTTTCCTGGAAAGGATTCTGAAGAAATTCGTCATCAAGATTCATTCAGAAATTGTGCCTTTCAGCCTTCAGAGGGCGAAATTCTCAAGACGCGGCCTGAACTTGCAGACAAGAAATCAGATCCACGTGTAGAAATACAGATCCAACGAGGAGAAAAACACCAGACTGTTTCTGGTAATGGAGATTCTGATTGCAACGACAAGCACAAGCTCTCCACAGAAGGGTTAGGTGAATCGTACAGAGATCTGCATCGAATGGGAGATATAGTTTCAGCTACACATTGCAATGAACCACAAGTGGATGCGCACAACTCACTGCTGGATCATCATATTGATGAAGAGCACGATGGTAACGTGCACGTAGAAAGCGTGTTTTTTTCTGCAGTACAACAGCTAACAAACATGAACCCTCCTTCCGTGCCAAGGCCTAAATACTCCCTACTTGAGGTTGGATTCCAAGATAGAAGCACGGTGTGTTTTTTCTTGTTTTTCTTTCTGCAACTGCAAGAGACCTTTAGACGCTTAACCACAAAATGTTTACAGGTGAGAACGACCCCAGGTTTGATATATCCTTCAAGAAAGCTTTCAGGCCAGAAAAGTATATTAGTACAAGAGATGAACGACAAGGTGGTGCACTGCAATGGCAACCTTTAATCATTTTCTTATTTCTTGCTACTAACACAGTTCATTAGATTGCTCTGACAAAGGTGTAATTTTGTTGGCTGTCAGTCTTACAGTCTGAAGCCTGTCCCTGGAAGTGGCTCAAATGTGACAGTTGATCACAGGAACTCAAAAGTGGCAACAATTATGCAGAGGGCTGATCACATGCGTCAGGTAAGGCCACATTCAACTACGTTTACTACATGAACAAAACAGCCCCTGTGATCAACTTACTGTGATGCTTCATTGCAAAACAGGCTCGTGCAGACAACAATGACATGGACACTGAGGATAGCTGGAGTGACAGTGACTAACTCATCGATGCAGCAAGTGAAGTTGAAGTGGTGTAATTTCCTCTCTATCAGACGAAATTTTCATGCCAAAATATGAGTAGCACAGTATGTATCAGGGGCTGTTACCTTTGATGCTGAAGTTGAAGAGGAACACACTGTCCTGTGGCTCACATAAAATAGTTTGAGACTATTGTAGTAACGGAAAGGTATAGGACGACAGGAGTATTATGTAATAAGAAAGTAGTAAAACCAGCATGTGTACTCTTTATAGATGATTGAGCTGCGCTCGTGGTTTAAACCAAACCTGATTTTCCACGTCATTGAAATGGAAATAGAAGGAAAAATCTTCATTGTAATGTCAGCTGTCCTCTTTCATCAGGTGGAGATGCCGAGTGGGTTACATCAGGCGCGAGAAGGTTCTGGTGCCAAAAGGCGTGGATTTCTTACCTATCAGTCTTGGGAAACGCTGACCATAAATAACATCAGGTGTCACTTGCGCGAGGGCAAAGCTTCCTTCAAACAATCTCACAAACCTACCTGCCCCATTGCGATTTACACGCATACCGCGATTGTGACGGCCCGTTGAGAATTACATTACAGGCTTACTACATCACAGCTCAATATTCAGTGAAGTTCCAATCATTTAACTGAAGACAAAGTTCCAAAACAAATTTCACCCCTGTTTTACGAACCAAGGCAGCATAGCATAGTTTTTGTGATAAATTAAATATATGTTCGTACTACAAGGTTACGCTGTCACTAGCAGCAGCCAGTGAACAGATCACATGTAAAGTCCCTCCGGCACACCTTCCTTCTTCTTGAACATGACCTTCTCCTTTGCCTTCTTGAAGTCGGCATGCGTCACCTGGGAAATCAGACAACAGCAGACCACAGTAGGTCCAAGTGAAGACCATGCAAATTATTAAATGTTCAGGCATAATAGTTATGCGTAAGCACATTTATACAAGGCACGGAGCAAAACTTTATGACCCTGTGGAATGGTGTGAGCTGATACTGATTTAGAAAGCCATGTAATTGTTAAACCAAAACTGCTGCTTGGCTGCCTCCCCCTAGCTAGATGATCAGCACAAGACTTTATACAACTATAGGCTTAAAGCCTTAAAATACAACATGTTTCTCTATAATATATTCATATGCAAAAGCTAAAAGTCACTGCTACATCTACAGGTTAGTAAATAGAATGGTCTAAGCCAAATGGCCCTAACTAGTGTTGAGCTCCTGCAAAAGGTTAAACTATTTCGACAAGAGACAAAGTTCAGTCCTACCTTCATTCGACGCTCTCTCAAAGCAAGCAATCCAGCTTCAGTACATATTGCTTTGATATCAGCACCTGAGAACTCATCCTTGGTCATGACAAACTCTTCCAGGTTCACATCGTCTGCCAAAGTCATCTTAGATGTGTGTATCTGCACAGTTCACAATGTTAATGAGAACCAAAGGAACCGTTCATCCTTTTTCTGAAGGCTAAAATTTACCTGGAAGATGCGTCGCCTGGTTTTGATATCTGGCAGAGGAAATTCTATCTTTCGGTCTATGCGGCCAGGACGCAGTAAGGCTGGATCAAGACTTTCAATGCGATTTGTTGCTAGAATAACTTTCACATCTCCACGAGAGTCAAAACCATCTAGCTGGTTCAGCAGCTCCAACATAGTTCTTTGAATCTCACGCTCCCCTCCTGAATGAGCATCGTACCTCTTTGTTCCAACAGCATCAATTTCATCAATAAAGACAATGGAGGGAGAAAGATCATCTGCCACTCTAAACAGTTCCCTGACTAGTTTAGGACCATCGCCAAGATACTTTTGAATAAGCTCACTTCCAACAACACGCAAGAAAGTTGCAGATGTGGAGTTAGCAACAGCCTACAACAACAAAAAAAATAAAGTAATCAATAATCACAGGTCATAAGGCGTAACATGAGAGGTACAGAACAAGAAATACTACAATACTTTGACCAATCATTAAAATAAGACATAAACGAAGAATTGAGACATGCATCATTGCCATAGGAACTGATGCCCAATATGTAAACCAGAATGCTAACCTTGGCAAGTAGTGTTTTCCCTGTTCCAGGTTCCCCATATAATATGACACCCTTGGGTGGCCTGATTCCGATGTCTTCATACAACTCTGGATGGGTCAAAGGAAGCTCTACTGCCTCTTTGATTTCTTGGATTTGAGCATCTAGCCCACCAATGTCAGCATAAGATTCCAGGGGAGCTTTCTCCACTTTCATCACAGAGACCATAGGATCAACTTCATCTTGCAAAATTCCAACGACAGACAGAACCTGGAAAAGGTGATTCAGTGAGCAAGCTAACTCAAGCATTTTCTTACAAGCTACATGGCTGTGAAATTGAGTGACTTATTCAAGCACAAGAAAATGTTACTCATAATATGAAAGTATACAATAATCATAACCAAGTAATCAAGTATATAGGAACATTTTAGAAAGAATGAGATTAAGATGGGTAAATATTCTTTATAGTTGAAAAGTAGCTCAGCTTTCTATATGACTCCTTGATAGACAATACAACATCAAGCCTAAGAGACAAAAGCAGGATGATAGACTTCAAACACATAGTAGAAACAGAAGGTTTATCTGCACCTAAAAAGCTGCCCTTATACATTCATTGGCAAATGACAACTATCAGGTCCAAAACACAAACATTGATAAAAAAACATGGGTAGTGAGACATCTGCAGTTTGGATTATCATCGTGTGATAACTCATAATCAATTCTCTTGGATTTGAAAAAAGAAAACCTTAACAATTCTACAAGTTGGTGCCAGATAAATCACACAAGAGAGATGATTTTCAGCCACATCCTAGTTCTGGAAAAATATATATACGATGCTCCAGTGAATTATCAATTCCACAATGTAAGCCATCAAATCCCCAATTCCCAGGCTCGCTTATAATGTGAACACTCATACATGAAAAATCAGGGTGCCCAAGTTTTCACTTTTCAGATGTTCATATGTAAACAGTATCATGAAAATTGCGTGTCCCAAGTTTTGAAAAGTTCATTGTGACAAGGTTTAGTCCTGTAATTATGTTTATGCACATATTTGATGATTTTAGACGAGTAGCCAAATCCATCTGATTTGAGCGCAAATCCCCAACTCTAGATAAGGATAACCTAGTGGGGAGGGATCTTAGTACTTTGATTGTGTGAACACGCGTCAATCGACTTGCGGTGGGTAAATCGAATCAATTTATGTAAAAAAAAAGAATCATCTCAATCTCGAACTAGAACGATGCAACATAGCGATAGATTGAGATGCAGAGTGATGGGATCCACGAGCTGTGTACCTTGTTGTGCATGAGGATGGAGCAGCCGGGCTCGAGCTGGTCCTTGTCGACGAAAGAGAGGATACCGACGTAGTACTCGGGGCCGACGGAAGAGGAGACGATGGCGTGGCTCTCGTCGATGATTTCCTCGAGGGATCCGACGCTCATGGGGGTGCCCCGAAGGTCGTCGACCTTGGATCGGTCCTCCTCGGTCTTGTCCTCGGTGGGGCGGAGGCGTTCCTGCGCGGCGACGAACTCCTCCTCCATGAGGAGGTAGTCCTTGACGCGCTCGAGCTTGAGGAGGCGGAGGCGGCACTTGGAGAGCGGAGCGACGGGAGGCAGGCGAGCCGCCGCCTCGGGGCCCTTCTGCTTGCGCTGCTTGCGGCCGACGCGGGAGGGCGCGGCCGGCGGCTCGAACTTGCGGTCCTTCTTGTCGCCATCGCCGCCAGGCTTGCGGTCACCGGGGGCGCCGCCCTGTTTGCCCATGCCACCGGGAGTGCCCTGCCCCATGGTCGCCGGTGCGAGGGATCTGGCAGGATGAGGCGGCGGAAGGCAAAGCGGCGATCTGGTTCTGCTGGCCGCTTCTCCCTCCTCCTCTTCTTCCTTCTGGGGTAGGGTGGGTGGGTCCCACTGTTCAACTTACTTTGCAAGCAACAGCTAAACCTAGACAAATATAGAATGTGATTAGTGCTGCTATATAATATGGGTTAATTTTGCTGCCGTTATTTTTTAATTCATCAGAAATATTATTAAAATTTTAATATTTGCTTATATATCATTACTATTTCAAATTCACTCTTTTTATGTTATTTGGATCTAAATATTTATAAAAGGGTAATGACATAAAATGACGAATTAGAAATAGTAATGATATGTGAGCAAATATTTATCATAAAATAATGAATTTAAAATAGTAATGACATATGGGAAAATATCAAAATAATAGTGGGCATGTAAGCAATTAACCGTAATAATATCTACTTCCTCAATGTTTTATATTCTCTACTTGGTATATGCTTTCTATGATACAACATGTAAGTTGTAAACTATATTTGAATTTTAAATATGAAGTTATGAATTTATTTATATAAATATTTAATTCTGTTAGTTTTTTTTGCTAAATAAAATATTATATAAAATAAATTTATATTATTTTATTAAAACTCTAGAACTGACAAATCTCTACTTCTGTGACAATTCGTCGATAAAATTATATATTTTTTTTAAATAGGACACATAGACCGGATCTTATTTGAAGGCCCGTCCTGGTACTACTCTCGCCTGAACACGTTTAACATTGGAGTTCTGATGAGATTTGGTGTCAGCTAACTTCACTCGTCGATAAATTATAAGTTGTAATTTATTGTACTATAGATTAAATATGTAGTTTTTAAATAAAATTATGTTAGATAAGTAGCGTCGTGGTATTTGTTTGTAAAATATATAGTCCTAAGGTAATTTTATCGCAAAATGAAAATCTACTTAAAAAGGAATGGAAAAAAGAAGGCAAAAACGGAGAAGCAGGAGATAGTCAACGGGCCAGGGTATGGCCTGTTTGTCAACAGAGCCCATGGATGCATGGACTAATAATAATACATGAATCGAAAGGGGATTAGGCCCAGTTTTTATACGTAGGTCGGCCCATGCATTACATCGATTATTATCAGCGTGATCGATCGATGGAGCTGTGCTGTTTATGTAGCAAAATCGGAGTTAAGCACGCACGACGCACGCATCTATCTGATGATATGATGGACAGTGCAGTTAATTGTAGGCGGCGGATAGGCTGAAGCCGGCGAGCATGGCTGAGACGGCGAGGGCGGCGAAGGCGAGGAAGGCCAAGCTGATGGATGCCGCCATGGCGTCCGTGAAGATGTTCACCACCGCTGATCTCATGCGGATCGTGATCGGAAGAGCCGCCGCCGCCGCCGTTATCAGCAAGTAGGCCACTACCTGCATTAGTAATCCACCGTTTTGACATTAGTTATTGCTAGCAGCAGGCGCAATAATGAATAATTTGACAAGCTAATAGTGTTGATAGATACGGATCAAGCCCTAGGCTAGTCCATGATGTTTTGTTTTTCTTCTTTCCTGTTCGTGCCTCTGTGTTCAGCTATATGTTTAAGGGTTAATTTAATTGTAAGCTAGCTAGAGCAATCGAATTGAGCTGCTGCTGCTGGAAGGAAATTAAAAGTACGTGCTTTGCTTGATCGATGGAAGTGTGGTAATTGACAGGATATATTTAGTGACCTGATCGCCGGCGAAATCAAGAAAGGTGGCGCGTCTCCGGCGAAAGGTTCGCAGCGCCTGCAGAGCGGAGTAGAGGGAGGCCACCACCGTGACCCCGAGGAGGTACCTGTACTCTTGGTAGCGCGCGAACTCCATCCAGCCCCCGTGCCGGCACGACGCCACGAGCGCGACGGCGACGAAGGCCAGCAGCGCGGCGGCCGCGCGCAGCACCAGCACCACCGCGATCCCGTCCGTCTCGGCCACCGACGTCCCGGTGTACGGTCTGTACGGCGCCTGCAGCTTGCTGCCATCGGTGGGCAGCGGTGGCAGAGGAGGAGGCGGCGGCGGCGACTTGCCGATGCTGGGGGATGCGACCATCGCCATGCCGGTAGCTGCTAGCTGTGTGAGATGAGAGATCTGCTCTGATAAGTAAAGTATAATAATAAATCTAAAGCATGCAATCGATCGAGTTGGATCGGAGAGACGTGGTTGTAGTGTGAAGCTAGCATAGGTCGTTGTTGAGCTGGTTAAGCAAGCTCTCAGTGGTCAGTGCTGTGCTTGCGTGGCAAAAGAATTGGGAGCCCATAATATAATATATAATATAAATATATGCTCGACCACCAGCAGGCAGACACGTTGGTCATTGTTCAATTAATACTGTCAATTCATAGGTCGTCGTAGATTATCAAATAAACAGCATTTTACATTTTTATACGCTTATACAGCTTTCAGTGCACGTGTCCATATATTACATTCTTGTTATATATTTATGAAAACATTACAAACATGAAAACGTTTTCACGTTGCTGCGAATGTACTACAATAATCATGTTTTTTAATATGTTAGTGGTTAAGTTTGAGATTTTAGAGCTTGATTGCATGCATTTTAGTTCTGTAGAGCTCCTTTTTGTTTTTTCTATTTCTTTGTTTTTTCTAGGTGAATTCTACGTTCATACAGTAAGGTCTTTAATATTAATAACAGTGTTTAGAAAAATCGGTGATCGGTAGCTGATCGGTCGACCACCGAGTAGTGATTAATCGGTTAATCGGGGATTAACTAAATTAATCGGTCAACCTATTAATCGGCCAATAAATAATTAAATAATATATTACCTGCCTATTTTTCTATCTCTTTCTCTTTTACTGTATCTCCTCACAGCTCCTTACTTTTTACCTGTCTGTTTTCTTGCATGTTTTCTGCATATTTTTTTTATCTCTTTTACTTTATCTATCTCATTGCACTTGCCCCTAACTGCCTCAGTGTCAGCACTGCCCAAGACTGCTCTCTCTCCTCTGCCAATCCCACATACACTACCTCTCTTGTTCTCTCTCCTATCACCTTCTCCTTTTTCTCTATTGAAAAGCAAATGCCGGAAACAGTTTGACGCGTCACAAATCCAGCGAGCCCGATGGCGGCGGCTTGGATCTGGTGGCGGACGATACGCGCGGACAACTCGTTGTAGGGCGCAGAAAAGTGGGGACGAGGCACGGACGATACTGAAGAAGCACGGGCGAGCGCGGACGGCGGACGGCAGGGACGCGGCGCCGGATCTACCAAGCTGGGCACGTCTCCGTCCAGATCTGGTGTGCGCAGGAAAGAGGGAAAAGGGGGAAAGTGCACATTAGAGAGGAAAAGTGATGGGCGGGGTGTGCAAAATCCCATTTTTCTGTAACGGGCCGATTAATCAGTGGCACCGATTAATCGGGTTGACCAACGATTAATTGGGTTGAACGACCGATTAATCGGTGCACCGATTTCTGGCCGATTTTCATGTAAATTAAATGGACCGGAGCCGATTAGTGATTAATCGGCTGATTTTTTTCAACACTGGATAATAATGTAAAGCATTGTATTCGATGGCTTGTTGATGTATGAAAGTAACAAAGCTACGTGCCTTGCTTTTCTACGGCTGCCTTTCGGCCTCTCCTTTACCTTTGCCTTTGCTTATTTGCCTTGGGAGTTTGGATCAATAAACTAAATACTCACTCTATTCAATTTTAAATGACGCAATTAACTTTTATTTTAGCGTTTGACTATTCGTCTTATTCAAAGAACTTTTTGAAATATCATTTATTTTGTTATAATTTGTTTTATTATTGAGATTACTTCAAGTATAACTTATATTTTTGCATATTTATATAATTTTTTTGAATAAAACGAATGGTCAAATATTGAGATAAAAAATCAGCTGCGTCATTTAAAAGTGAACAGAGGGAGTACGGTACAATGCCGAACCTTCTCTTACTTCTTGACAACAAAATAGCAACAACGACCTAAGAGCATCTCCGTTGACTTACTATTCTCTAAAATAACAAGTATGGTCCAAAAAACATCTTCGGTGTACTTGCTACTTTACTTGTTATTTTAGGGGACTTTCTATTATTCTTTCCACACTTGCTACATCTAGCAAGCCAACCCAATTTGCTATTCCATTGAGTGTTGAGTTTATTTAATTATTTTTATTTTTTTGCATGTATATAAATTGATCGAAAGTCATATTTAATAAGTACATTAGAGTGAAAAGTAAAATAGCAAATCTAAATAGAGAGACTTGCTATTGTTATGAATAATAAGTCAAAAATAACGAGTACAACGGAGATGCTCTAACACAAATTTATTTAACATGTTATTTTGGATGTTTATAACAAATGACATACTTACCTACTGTTTATTGGATTTTATAAATTTTCTCTTATTTATCTATGAGATTGTGTAGTGCTTATTTGTTAATTAAGAATGAACTTCAAATAAAAGAAAAAATGTCTTATATTAGTAAAATAATTAAAAGTACTAATATATATATATATACATATATACACACGCACGTAATTAAAAACTCTGGCCTTCAAAACATCTTTCGATTGGAACATTGATATACCGTACCAAATTTTGCTACCGAAATTTTGGTAGTACCCAAAATACTGGTCAAACTTTGGCAGGCATGAATACAAATTACCTAGGATTGGTAAGGGGGATCCGGATCTAAAAAGGTCTCCTTCCCCATCTCCGTCGATCTCCGAGGAGCACCACCACCATCCAGCGAGGAGTAGTAGCCATGCTATCTTGCGATTACCCCCCTCCCCTTCCCGCTGCTCTCCTCCCCCTCGTCGGCGGCAACCACACCTCCGCCCGCTTCTGCTCCCGCTAGTCTCCTTATCCCCGCTGCCCGGACTTGCTATTCGTCTGCCGCTGCCTTTAGATCCGCTGTCATCGCCATGGACCCGCCGCCCCGCAGGTGCACCCTCCTCACCCGCGCCCTCCTCCTCGCTGTCGCCGCCCTCGCGCTCCGCCTGCTCTACGGGGCCTTCCTCGCCGGCATGGCGCTCTACCCGCCCGTCCCCGCCGCCGTCCTAGGGAGGAAGACCTACGTTCAAGCTTCCGTCGCCTCTCCCGACGCCTGGCGCACCCGCCACTGGCGCAACGCGGTCGACTACCACGCCGCCCTCCTCGCCGCCCACATCGCCGACGGCATCCTCGCCTCGACCTCCCGCGCCGTCTGCCTCGGCACCGTGCAGGAGGCGCTCGCGCTGCGGGAGCTCGGTGTCTCGGCCGCCGTCGCCGTCGCCAAGAAGCGCTCTCCCCCGCTCGTCGTCGCCGGGGACGACCGCCGCCTCCCGTTCCAGCCGTCCTCCGTCGACTTCGTCTTCGCCGGTCGCGCTCTCGACTCCTCTAAGCGCCCATCTGACCTCGCCGCCGAGGCATCGCGGATCTTAAAGCCAGAGGGTCATCTTGTCGTGCTCACTTCCAGCGCCGGCGACGCCTACAGCCTCCGCGCGCTCCAAGCTCTTCTCCCGTCGCTCCGGCTAGTCCGATCTCGCAAGATCAACGGCCCGGACACCGCCACCCTGCGGGAGCTGGTCTTCCAGAAGCTTCATGCCACCCCTGCCTCCACTGATGATCCCGTAACTAACTGCACGATTGGGAATCACAAGCTCCAACTCCTGGCAGACGTCGAGCCACTGATCCAAGTGGAGCCACTCAAGCCATGGATCACGCTCAAGCGAAACATCAAGAACATCAAGTACCTCCCAACGCTCGCAGACATCAGCTTCAAGCGCCACTACGTGTATGTCGACATTGGAGCCCGTAGCTATGGCTCCAGTATCGGCAGCTGGTTCCGGAAGCAGTACCCCAAGCAGAACCATACTTTCCAGGTGTTTGCAATTGAGGCAGACCCAGCGTTCCACACTGAGTATGCTGCAAAGAAGGGTGTCACATTGATTCCATATGCTGCATGGGTCAAGAACGAGACTCTCAAATTTGAGATCAATGGTGACCCTGGGAAGGAGGATGAGGCCAAGGCCAATGGCCGTGGCATGGGGCGCATCCGCCCTATGGCAGGGAACAAGATGTCCAGTGAGGTGAGGAGTGTCCCAGCATTCGACTTTGCAGAGTGGCTGAAGCGGACAGTGTCAGAGCAGGACTATGTGGTGATGAAGATGGATGTGGAGGGGACAGAATTTGACTTGATCCCAAGACTGTTTGATACAGGCGCAATCTGCTTGATCGATGAGCTGTTCCTTGAGTGCCATTACAACCGATGGCAGAAGTGTTGCCCTGGTGAGCGGTCGCCCAAGTATCAGAACACATATGATGAGTGCTTGGAGCTGTTCAGTTCACTCCGAGAGAGCGGCGTTCTTGTGCATCAGTGGTGGTGACTACTGGCAGATCCCTCTTTCAGTACTGTTGCAGATAGAGCTGAAGCACTAAAGATGGCAAAACAATGTCATGCTTCCACTACGTGCATTCAATTTCCAAAGTAAATTTATTCTTTTTTCTCGTGAACATAGGGGATTCAGAAATTAGATTGTTTCTTTTATATGTTACATTTTGTAGTTGAAAGTTGAAACAAAGGAGTTACGAAAGGAAAAGAAAGGTAACATTTGTAACTGTGTTCCCAGTAAAACTTTCTGAGGATTGCCATTGCTATCATTGAGCAAATGAATGAATCATCTTGGTGTTTGAATTGTTTTAAGTTCATCTGTTTAAATTTTTACAGCTCCATATGCTCTAACGTTTGTTTTCTGTCTATGAGATTCAAGCTGTTTCAGGAGCTGCAGGAATGCTAGTACCAGTCACTTTATGCTTCAAGGCCAAAACAGCCCCATTCTCTGATTAAAGCAGAAAGGCCAGATAGAAATCATGCATATGCAGTAGCAATAACATGTGATAAATCATAAATATGTGGTGGCCTTCTTGTCTGTCTAGGAGGAGTAAGAGACACGATCATCCAGTTCCATTGTATTTGCCTGTGATGCCTAACAGTTTAGCATATGGACAACCCTGATGTATTACCTGATTTTGCCATGGTTGTGTGGTTGATTCAGTTTACTGAACGTAGCAGAGTAGCGTTTTTTTCCTCTCTAATGGTGACCATAGTCATGCATGTGCACCTGTTTTGGGAAAGAATGGGTTACTGCTTACAAATGCTTTTCAAGTATGGAATAGGTTGCTGCCGGCCATGACGATGGCGACTGGTGGAAGCCAAACTGGAGCTGCACAGTCACTGACTGATGAATGAACTTGTCTGCTTGCTGTCGCAAGTCGCAACTGCATTGCATATTTGCATTCGACTGTTTCTACTGCTTACGGCTATTCTGGAATAGAATATTTTTAAAGGAAAATTTAAAAGATCCAGTCCAATTCATATAAAAGTCATGCATAGGTTCAGTTAAACTCCATGTCTGAAGATTTGGGGATATTTCGTTTTTCTGACCGAGAATTTTTATGGTGTAGGTCACAATCAACAGAATTGAGGATTACACAATTTTTGCTGGATCAGAGTTTTTGAAAAGGCATGGTGCAAGCTTGGCTAACATTCTTGAATTGTTCTGTGACGCTTGATATGACTGGGGCCAGGGGGAGATTGCCCTGCAAAATTTTTGTGTTTGCAGAGTTGCCATTCCAAAGTGAGTGATTTGTCCACCGGCAAATGCATTACCGAGCAAAATTGTTGCTCAAAGCTCGAGCATGCAGCCTTGTCGTTTTAAAGTGACGTGATGCATCTTTTCTAAAGTCCGTCAAGCTTACGGCCAATTGGCTGAAAACCTCTGTTTGGTTAGCGCTTGAGATACTTGTCATCTCCAACCATGGAGGAGACGATGCATATGCTCCAGCCTACAGCGACAAATTTGGGAAAAATACGGATAAACATTTCCAGAGTTAGTATGATGAATGTTTTTTTTTACATGAAAAGAGGAGCAAGAAAGCAACGGCTCTACAGTCGCCAAGATGAACAGTGTGGAGGCATCTGAAGAGTATGGAGGCTTTCAAAGAGTGCGGAGGTGGATCCCACCACATATGGAGCTCACTAACAAAGTTGGAACCCACCAATAAAATTCATTCGTGCATCTAATCCGACGATCCCACCATGTATGGAGCTCACTAACAAAGTCGGAACCCACCAATAAAATTCATTCGTGCATCTAATCCGACGATCCCACCATGTATGGAGCTCACTAACAAAGTCGGAACCCACCAATAAAATTCATTCGTGCATCTAATCCGACGATCCCACCATGTATGGAGCTCACTAACAAAGTCGGAACCCACCAATAAAATTCATTCTTGTATCTAATCGGACGGTGCAAAGAGCGACTACTCGGTCAGGGAAGTAGACAAAAGCGGTGGATGGGATACCGTAGCCCCGGCCCCCGAAGTGGGTGGGCCCCAGCAGTCAGGTGCACATTAGTGATTCGTCGTAAAACGCGCAACCGCCGCCGCCTCCTTCCCAAACCCCCACGCCATGGACTCCTACGGCTTCCACCTCGCCGCCGCCGCGCTCCTCGGCGCCTCCTTCGCCGCCGCCTCCGCCTACTACATGCACCTCAAGGCACTTGACCAGCTCCTCCGCTTCGCCCGCTCCCTCGACCGCGACCGTCGCCGCCGCAACTACCAGTTTGTCGACGGCGAGGACTACGACTACAACCACCTGGACGAGGAGGACGACGACCCTCCCGCTCCCAGAGACCACGATCGCCGCACTCTTCCCATCCCGCCGGGGCTTCCGCCGCTCCACACCGGCCGAGAAGGTACTCCCTCACAGTTTTACTCCTCCAGCACCTCCACTCCCATAGGGTTGTGATCATCATCCTCTATTCACACGGGATTGTACGATGTGCGCGACCACGACCGTGTGAATTGTTCAGTGTAAGGCTCGTGCTTGTTTTGATTCCACTAGCTGACTAGTGACTAGCTGTTCATTCGAGTTTGGTGATCTTAGCAAAAACTGCCAAGGGTGGTGGGACTTAGGTGGGTTAATCCATACCTGGTGATTTACTAGTTCCTATGTGTAGATTATTACTTCTGAATTGTGCAGGGTTTGTGCATATGGGAAGTTTCAAATAGATTATTAGATTATGATCTGTTTAACTGTTTTCAGTAGTTCTAAGTTCTAACCACGTCTGCGTAGGGATGCTTCATTTTTTATGATACATGGGAAATCGTGAAACAATGTAAACATGTGTTGTAGTGAGCGCTTTTTTGAAGAATGGTAGAATTTGCCATGATCACCCTCGTTTGCATTGATTCTAATGTGCAAGTGATTCTCCTTGAACGTTTGATGCTAATATTGACCCCTTCTCTCTTCTATCAGGAAAGCCAATTATTTCACCAGCTTCCACAAAAAGGGTTGGAGTTCTGGTTAGACCTACTACACCAAGATCCCCTGTTCCTACTGTCAGTGCATTTGATAGTATTGAAGATACAGATGATGATGAGAATCTTGCCCCAGATTCCAAGAATGATGCTGTTTACTTGGGCACAAATGGAGCTATTGTAAGCCTAAGATATTTGTTACTTTGCCAAGCAATGGCAACATATTTGCTGCTTTCCTTTCTGTGGGTAAATTGCATCTCAATGGCATAAATAAAATATTTGGTCTGAATGATCTTTGTAATATGCATTTTTGTTTAATAATTACATGGAAAAATGGTCCTATCAGTGCCATCCTTGGAGGTTGACCTCGTACTGAGCCATAGCATATTGCTTATGTTACATATTGCTTATGTATGTGTATTTAATAAGCTAATATGATTCTTTCAATGCAGGGATCAGATCCCCTTCTGGATAAAGCAAGTCAGAATGGGGACATAAAACCAGTATCATCAACAAGCATGATTCGATCTCAAAGTGCAACAGGCAGCCTTCATGGGCCCCAGCACAATCCAGTTGCAGCTGATATACTTCGAAAGGAACCTGAACATGAGACTTTCAGCAGGATCAATATAACAGCTGTCGGTATGGGCCACTTTCCCCTTCTATATATTTAATCAAATCTTTTTCAGTCCAATTAACATTGTTTTTACTGCTCTGACTCTAGTTGTATGACCCGATGTGCGTTTTTAGAAATAAATGCTCACTTCATGAGACTTGTTCCTTTTGGTATATCAGTTAGAAATAAGAATGCATTTTATTTTATGGAATCTCTACATGATTGTGATGGTTTCTAGCTTTGCAATAGAACCTGCCATACTAC
Organism: Zizania palustris; assembly: GCA_019279435.1. Lineage (NCBI taxonomy): Eukaryota > Viridiplantae > Streptophyta > Magnoliopsida > Poales > Poaceae > Zizania > Zizania palustris. Next base: position 68,713,106 of record JAAALK010000079.1, on the reverse strand, counting down.
TGTTTTTTGCTTACATGTTGCTAAACTTGCACATGTTCGTTTTTGACAGAGACTCCTTCTCCTGATGAAATTGAAGCTTACAAAGTTCTTCAGAAATGTCTTGAGCTACGAGAGAAGTACATCTTTAGAGAAGAAGTTGCTCCATGGGAGAAGGAAATCATAACTGATCCTAGTACGCCAAAACCTAATCCAAACCCTTTCAATTATGAACATCAGACTAAAACTGAAGTGAGTGTGTTTCTCTACGTACTTGCATATTAACACCAACACATTTGTCTGCTCTGCTTCCTGTTTCCTAAATTTTGTTTTTCCTTCTTTCAGCATCATTTTGAAATGGTTGATGGTGTTGTTCATGTATACCCCAATAAAGACTGTGAGTAACAAATTATTTCTGTTCTTTTAGTTTATGACTCTAGTATTCTACTCATGTTTGTCACCACTCCTTTTTCTACCTGTGTTGATGCAGCTAAAGAAAGAGTCTATCCTGTTGCTGATGCTACTACCTTTTTTACTGATATGCACTATATCCTTCGTGTGTTGGCTGCTGGGGATATTCGAACTGTGTGCCATAAACGTTTAAATCTTCTAGATCAGGTGATTCTTTTGAGATTTTGTTCTTTCAAATGATTGCCCTCTCTGTATATGTAATTAGGTATATGTGTTGTGAACCTAGCAGTAAGATGTGCAAAATCTTGTCATGACAGCACAATGTCATTCAGGGCTACATGAAATGCTAATATATCATCTCAACAATTTGGCATACAGAAGAATCTGTGCTGTTGCCAGGGTTCATGTGTGTCTAAACTCTAAACTCTAAACAGTCATAGTCTACTGTGTTTACTGTCGTATGTTGAATGTGCTCAAGACCAGCCTGTCAAGCTAGCTTGATTCATAAATATCATTTAACACATTACAACAGTACACGCCTAGTTTTTTTTACATTAACTTTTTTTCATTCTTGTGAATTCGTTAGAAATTCAATCTTCATTTGATGGTCAATGCCGATAGAGAACTACTTGCTCAGAAAGCCGCACCACATCGGGACTTCTATAATGTCAGGAAGGTTGATACTCACGTCCATCACTCCGCTTGCATGAACCAGAAGCATTTGTTGAGGTTTATTAAGTCAAAGTTGAGGAAAGAACCTGATGAGGTACACATCCACTTTCTTTTTATCAATTCATGATGTTTTTCTCATGTGGAATATGACAGTTCTCTATATGCATTTGACTTAAAATTTCACAAATTGCATTTTTCTAGGTTGTGATTTTTAGAGATGGGACCTATTTGACTCTGAAGGAGGTTTTTGAGAGTTTGGACTTGACTGGGTAACCAAAATTCTCATTGTTATAGTGCTATGCATTTTTTATTAACATTTTGAAGTAACCTTCTAGCCCCTCTTCCAGGTATGACCTCAATGTTGATCTCTTAGATGTGCATGCCGATAAGAGTACATTTCATCGTTTTGACAAGTTCAATCTGAAGTATAATCCATGTGGCCAATCCCGATTGAGGGAGATCTTTCTTAAGCAGGACAACCTTATCCAAGGTGAACTGTGTTCTGTCTTGTTTCCTACACATTTTGCACTTATCAACATCATTCTCTTTTTTTTGTGTATTTTATTTGAGTTATTGCACGACTGTTAATTCATATTCTATGTCGAACTCATTGTCAATATGTCACCAGCCGGAGAGGTACTTTGGTTGGTAGGAACTAATCTTCTTAATTAATAGGAAAAATGAGGAGGTTGGATGAGGCCTTGGACCTCGTCGGTGTGGGGGCCATGATGGCTGCTGCACCAACGAGGCAGGGGATATAGGGAGGCAAAGCATTAGCTGAATTCGACGACATAAACTTCTATTGGAGCCCTGTTTATATAGACACAGGACCAGCCCCTCTAATTTATATAACCTACTAAATCTAAACAGAGTAATCTAAACAGAATTATCCTAACTAAAAACAGGATTCTTAATAGATTAATTAACCCTCACTAGGCCGGCCTGTCCTGGAGCAGCCGCTTGGGCCTTGTGCCCTATCCACCCCCTCCTTGCCAGCCTTCTTGCCCGTGACACAATATAACATGTATGTGGACAATTCTTTAAAATGGTATATTATCTTCTTACTAGGCCGGTTTCTTGCTGAATTGACAAAAGAGGTGTTTTCTGACCTTGAAGCAAGTAAATATCAGGTGCTTTCTTTTTTTCCTTTACTTATCTATATTTGTGATTCTTTAAGGGGTGTTGTTAGCTCAATGTCATATAACACAGTGTTTAAATATGGTTTATCTTTTTTACTATATTCCTCTGGTTAATTATTCCTATTCACATGACTTTCATCAGATGGCTGAGTATCGAATATCTATTTATGGGAGAAAGAAAAGTGAGTGGGATCAGATGGCAAGTTGGATAGTGAATAATGAATTGTACAGCGAGAATGTTGTTTGGTTAATTCAGGTGATGATACTCTCTGTTGATGTTTTCATCTGTTTCTGCTCTTATAATTTCTTTCATTTTTTCTCAATGTATCCAGTAATTAATCCATAAACTTTGGATAAACTAAACTGCAAGTATTATAACTCCTACAGCTAACATTTTCTGCCAGAGAAGATTTACTGAAGCATTGTTTTATATCATCATCATTATTGTTGTTATTATTGCAGATTCCTCGGATATACAATGTATACCGGGAAATGGGCACAATCAATTCTTTCCAGAATCTGCTTGACAATATTTTTCTGCCTCTTTTTGAAGTAACTGTTGATCCTGCCTCACATCCTCAGCTTCATGTTTTCTTGCAACAGGTTATGCCTATTGTTTTCCTTGTTATGATATGGATCATTACAATACACCTGTGAGGCTATAGCCATCAAATTTTGTTGCTGTTTTCTTCAGGTCGTTGGGCTGGATTTGGTTGATGATGAAAGCAAACCAGAGAGGCGCCCAACAAAACACATGCCTACACCTGATCAATGGACTAATGTTTTCAACCCAGCCTATGCATATTATGTGTACTATTGTTATGCTAACCTGTACACACTGAACAAGGTAACGACCTTTTGTCCCTAGATCTCTATCAGTTTTCTCTATAAATTCTAGTTTCCAAGTTGGCTTCACTTATAACATTTATGTTTTCATATGCCCTACTTGGACCATTTTTGTTAATTTGGGATTTATTTTTATGTAGCTTCGTGAGTCCAAGGGTATGACAACAATCAAACTTCGTCCACATTGCGGGGAGGTATATGTTCAATGCATGTATTTGAGTATTTACAGATTTACCCTGAAAATGTCCCCCCCTGATGATTCTTGCCTTCAGGCTGGCGATATTGATCATCTTGCTGCAGCATTTCTTACTGCTCATAATATTGCTCATGGGGTGAACTTAAAGAAGTCCCCTGTCCTCCAGTACCTGTATTATCTAGCTCAGGTTAGTAGTATTTTCTGTTCATTTTCCTAGACAATATTTGTGCAGAACAGCTATCAGTTGACCATGTATTAGTTTTGTTTTCTTGGTTCTTTAACTGACCATATTTTGTTCTTTGAAATAAACTAATTATGTTTTGTTTGCCTATAATCAGATTGGTCTAGCCATGTCTCCTTTAAGTAACAACTCATTGTTTATTGACTATCACCGAAATCCTTTCCCGACATTTTTCCTAAGAGGCCTTAATGTTTCTCTCTCAACTGATGATCCTTTGCAAATTCACCTAACAAAAGAACCTTTGGTTGAAGAATACAGTATTGCTGCTTCGGTAATTATCTCCTTCCCTCTAGCTCTTTCTATATGTTTATGGTCCAATTAGACCTGATTAATTTGGATTCTCTGTCACTCTTGCAGCTGTGGAAGCTAAGTTCATGCGACCTGTGTGAAATTGCTAGGAATTCTGTGTATCAGTCTGGTTTCTCTCATAGGCTTAAGGTATAGATTGCTATTTGTTCCATTAACATTTTGATTTTGTTTTCATATTTTGTCTCATGAGGTGTTTCCCTTAATTTTCTCTTTCTTTTGATAAGCTCTGACACTGTTGTTCTATAGTCACACTGGATTGGGAGAAACTACTATAAGAGAGGTCATGATGGCAATGACATACACCAGACAAACGTTCCTCACATCAGGATTGAATTCCGACGCACTGTATGTACTTCCTGAATCCTGCTTGGCATCTGATCGCTTCTTATGCTTGTAATAATTTTGCTTGATACTTGCACTTGTGCTGGCCCCGCAGATCTGGAAAGAAGAGATGGAGCTAATACACCTCGGGAATGTTAAACTACCGGAAGAAATTGATAGGTGAAGACCTGTCGAGAATTTTCCTGCCAAATGGTTGGGAACTCTGCAGGGTCGAAACCAGACCGTGCAGCCTGTTGGTGGCAGGGAGGAGAATGGGATCTGGCATGATTCTACTTTTCGATGAATCTCTGATCTCTCGTAGTCCTAGTGTGTTACTTGTTGAGGCATCATACTTTCCCGCGATTTTTTAGAACTGAGGCCGTACCAGCAAATAAGAAGCTCAAACCATACTCATGGAAGGTAAACATGCATTGGATAGTCCAAAATTACAAATTCGAATAACTCGCCTCGGACCAAGGGGTAGTGAGTGGGCTATTACAGTATTACTACATGCGACGTGGTTGAATACGCAATACGGTGCCTTTTTTTGGTCGAACTGTATGATGGCACGCTGGTGTGTTGCTGGGATGGGCCACAACTAGGACTGCTGATGCATGCATGTACAGGTGCTTCACTGGACCATCGGCCAGTTGAGTAATCTGGCTAACGCACCGAAAGTGGCCCCCATTAATGTATTGCTTGTAAGGATTATATTTATATCCCATCTTTCATTCCTTTTTCCCGGGAATAGTCCTGGTCAACTATTACAGATGCAATACGCAAAAAAATCATGTGTATACTTGCCCTGTTCGTTCCTTGGCTGCCACCAAAGTCGAAGAGACCGTGTAATGTACAAGATCCGGTCCCCAACAACCATTCTTTTTGTTCCTGATTCTAATCCCTCCGTTTCTGGTTGTACAGAAGAATTAGTCGTGGATTGCAGCAATCAGACGGGGAGGTGAGGGAGAGCGTTAATCAGCAAAGAAGGAAGACAGAATTAATTAGTCGGCGTCGGCGTCGGCGGCGATGTGGGCGTAGAGGAAGTGGTTCCAGGTGTCGGGGAGGCCCGGGAGGCACCAGTGGATGCAGTCGGCGTAGGTGCGTGGGTCGGCCTGCTGCTCCGGCGTCAGCAGCTTGCCCTGCCGCAGCGTGTGCACCGACGTGTGCGCGTCCTTGCGCAGCTCCGATAGCGCCGTGATGTCCACGAACCGCACTGACACACGCCGCATCGACCGCACCACCCCGCGCGCCACCCCATGAAGCCGCCAGTCCGTCCCTATGTCCAGCGCCCACGTCCGGTTCACGATCGGCTGCGTCTCCATCGCGCACTTCACCGCGCCCGCCTCGGCTCCCCACGCTTCCGGCCTGCATTTACAGATGACCCAATCACATATTCCTCCTACGACTACCAGTATTCACATAAGGCTGCGCCAACACTCAAAAGCTCATAACGCATATTCTGTCCGCGATCCACTTTAGCTTACTTTCCCCAAAATCAGTGCTACTTAAGATTCTGTCAGGCTCACTGTGCTGGAGTTGGAGTATGTTACTATGTAGTGCTGACCCAGTTGCGACACACAACCTAAGCTTTAAGAATCTGACGACCCATGTAATTTGCCTGGTTGGCTTGCTTGCTTTTGCTTTGGTGCGCTGCGGTAATGCCTTTCCACATGCCAGCCAAGAAGAAGGGGTATGGTCATAATTGTAGTTAAAAGGAGAAACGGAGGAAAAGACTAGCATGGACAGCTTTAGTGGTTTGTTACTATTAACTCTCCTCTTAACAAACAGCTGCTCACAACGTGGCTCCCTTGGGATTCATCAACGAGGAAAGCGACAAACAGGTGATTGCGAAATGAACCATTACTTCGGGACCATATGGAGTGTAGTACGCATCAACATCGCTCCTACTAAAATTGCTACTCAGAGCTTCCATATATGCACCCACATTAATTCTACTCAGAATGACCTTCGGTTAGCCAGTCCGTTTCTAAGCTCCCATCGATGCAGTGCGATTCTTTAAACCATAAACCCTAAAACCGTGCCCGCTACCACTTGCCACAATAGCACGGATCAAGGGTGTTTAGCTGCTAGAACTATGCATCCACTATATTAATTGAATCATCTTTTGGCAATAGGAAGAATGGAGTGAGTGTTCATGTGTGATGGGGTGGTTAGTTTGCAAATGGCATGGAAGTGGTCCATCTTCTCTTGTGGCCTCCCTCCTTCCCTCTTCTCCGATAAACAGCTCACGGAAACAACTCAAATTTCACAGGTTGCTCTTGTGCCCTACTACCACCTCAATTTGCATGTCAAAGTATTGAGCTAAATTAAAAATCTTGCACATAGTGGAATAAATAAAGTTTCCCCTCCTTCCGAAGCTTCTTGGTCTTGATTACCTACCAACCTAACCAAAAGCACGTGTCGTCACCGATGGAAGGGCCAGAATATTAATTATCACTGGGGCTGCATATACTAGTCAATTCTCTTCTCTTCCTCGGGAAGCCAAGCCATTGCCCCAAATGCCATGGTCAATAAACAGTAGTCGTACCAACATCGACAGTCAGAAATTACTACCCGTGACCACAGCAACCATGACTAATAGTAGAAATAGAATTGCAAGCAAAGAGAGAGTTGGACATGAGGACTGAGCGAGAGAAGAAGAAGAAAACTCACGTGATGTGGTTGGGAGACATGGCCATGAAGAAGACGGTGGTTTTGTTAGGATCGATGCGCCTGTCCACCCATTTCGCCCAAGTCTTGAGCACCTCTCTGTAGGCGATGGGTCGATCCACCAGGGCGTACCTGCTGTTCCAAGATCCGCCGCCCGGTGCGCCTCTGGCTTTTCTGCAATTTTAATGGTTGCTTCATCTCAACATCTCATTATCAGAGGAAGAAACAGCAGCAGTTTTAGATGCTGTTTGGTTCTCAGATTCTAAACTTTAAGCTAGGACTACCACTGGCTATGAATGGCACTTACAGTACTTTGATGTCGAAGGTGTTGAGCCACCAGATGTAGGTGTTGAAGACGAGGTAGTGGACGCCCTTCCAGTTGTTGGCGTGCTTGGCGATGGAGCGCCAGGCGATGACTCTGTCGCGGACGCTGTGCACCTGCGGGTCGTCGGAGTTGGACTGCACCAGGAACGGCGCCCAGTAGAACTCCACGGTCGCGTTGTACTCCTGCACGCACATAATCATCAATCTTCTATCCACTGATCGATTGAGAATAGATTCAGGGTGAAAATGTCAAGTGCTGATGATGCATTGATTGATGTGCTACGTACGTGCGCCCTGAAGACGTTGAGCGATCCGTTGTTGACGAACTTGGTGAGCGTCTTGTGGCCGCGCGGGATGGCGGACTGGACGAGGCACACCATGGACTCCCACTGGTTGCGGTTCAGTGAGTCCCCCACGAACATCAACCGCTTGTTCCGCAGCCGCTCCAGCAACGCCCTCGCCTCGAACCTCGGGAGGTCGCACCCGCCGGGCTGCCACCGCCACCTCTGGTACGAGTCGTCGCGCCGCCCGTTGCGCATGCACGTCACCTGCTCCGTCAGGAACTCGCACTCCGCCTCCCGGTACAGCGGCGCCTGCGACCCCGCCGCGTCGTACACCCACTGTCCCTTGTACAGGTCGCACCCCCTCAGGCTGGCCGCCGCCTTGTGAACACTGCTGCTACCGCTGCTGCTGTTACCTTGCCCTGACGAGGTCGAAGACACGGGCCGGAGCAATTTGGGGAGATGAGCCGGCGGGAGATTAGTTGACCTGGTCCTGGCGGCGTCTCGTGAGAAGGAATTGACCTTGCGGTGCGCGGCCTCCTGCAGGAGGCTGAGGTCGGGCGACCTGGGGCGCGCTCCGGCGAGGGGAAAGTCGGCGTGCTTGGCGTCGTCGTGGTTGTAGAGGAAGGTGGCGACGAGGAGAACGGAGAACAGAAAGCCAGCGAAAGAGAGCGGGCCGGGAGTCCTGCGCGGGGCAGGCTGCTTAGCGACCGCCGGCGCCACAGTAGACGGCGGTTTCCGCCGCTGCATCGGCTCGAATCCGAAGGCGGGTGGTACAACGATGATTCAGATCGCCGGCGAGCCAGAGTTGATTTTTTAATTTTGAGAGGGGGCCAGAGTTTACCAAGGCCAGCAAGAAGAAAAGAAGACGACGTTTGAAGCCTTCCTGCTTCCCATCGCCAGCCGATTCTTCTCTTCTCTTCTCTTCTCCGTTTTTCCTCTCAAATCCAAACAAACCAAAAAAAATCCAATTGATACTCCTCCGGTTTAAAAAGAAAGTTATTTTAAAATTATATTAATAATTACTTAAAACAAGTTTTTTATATTATATTTAACAAAATAAACATAAAAAATGCATAATAATAAATTATTTAGGAAGTAAAAGTAGAAGTAGAGTAGGTAACGCGTACAGCCGACACCTCACTCGACCGTACGTCCGCCGTATCGTCGCGTAAAAACTTAAACTCTTTGTGTTTTTTTAGTAGCTTGTTTCCGTGTTCAATTAATAAACACGTGCCATACCGTACGTAATCAACCGAGTTGATTGAAAACTAGAGCTGTCAAAATGAAAATCAATGATAAGACATCTAAGTCATTTCTTTCTTAACAAGCTAAGGTGGCGTTTGGTTCAGGAATCTGGTAGAACGGAACGGCTCTGTTCTAGATTCTGAGAATGGAATGACTCTACTCTGTGTTTGGAAGCAAGAACGGAGCCACTCTGTTTTTTGTTTGGTTCTGGACTCTGATAGAATAGAGCACTTCTATTCCTGCTTGTTTGGTTCTATCATAACAAAAGGTAGCTGTCATTAACTTGCTCATCACAGAATACACATAAATGAAGAAGAATATATTGATCTGAAGTTCTCGATTCCTCATAATAATTCATGTTATATACATCCAATCATCCAATTGACACGATCAGATGACCTGGACCAAAAAAATCACAAGCAAGAGCTACACAAGAACGACATCTCCGACGAATGCAGCAACTCATCGAGGCTCCGACTCCTTCCGCATCTGCTCGTCCATGGTAGTGCTCCCACGCGCCGCCGCCACAGTGCTCTGCCTACTCCTTCAAGCGAAGCAGCCGCGCCTCGTCGTTTGTGGCTGCCGCCGTCGCCGTGCCACCGCAGCCATGTGGGCAATGGAGAGTGGAGAAGAGAGATTGGGAGTCGGCCGGCAGAGAAGGGATTTAGCGGAGAAGAGGGTGGCAGGAGGCAGGAAAAGAAGGATGAGGTGGAGGAGCCGGAGAAGTATGTCGTCGCCGTGGCGACTGCGTCCCGGAGCTCCTTGGTCGAAGCGGCAATGTCCAGGGACACCTCGTCGTGGACGTGGCAGTTCTCCTTTCCCGCCGCTCTTGCCGGTGAAGGAGGCGCAGTGTACCCTAGCTTCGCGTGCGGGATGGCTCAAGGCGTGGAGTCTGGGGCAGGGTCTGGATGGAGCAAACCACCAGAGAAGAGGAGCATACCTAGAGGTGGAGGCTGGAGTCGAGCGTGGAGAGACGGAGCCGCTCGGTTCGGTCATTTTTTGGGGACAGGATGGTTCCGAATCTACCGGGAATATTCCCTTTTTAGAGCCATTCCGCTCTACCTAATTCTAAGCCAAACACATGCAAAATGGAATGGAGCCGCTCGCTTTCACCTAACTCCTGAACCAAACGCCACCTAAGAGACTAATCGAGTATATTAAAACTGTTAAAAACAAAAAAACATTTATAAGACGAACAGAGTTTTCTTTCTTTCGACGGACACGGCTCAACTGGAGTAGATTTATTAGGGCATCTCCATTATAATTGTTATTTTTTACTTGCTATTCGTAGTAATAGCAAGTCTCCCTATTTTAATTGACTTGCTATTTTGTTTACTCACTCCATTGTACTTACTATTTGACTTGGTATTTTATGGTATAACAAGTTTGGTGAGAGAAATAGCAAATCCTCTAAAATAACAAGTCAAATAATAAGTACAGTATGATGGAGACATCTTTTATATAATTCTTATTATTTTTATGGATAATAATTATAATGGAGATGTTTTTACCGTAATAAACCACAGCTACTGCTGGTAGAGGGCGTTCGTCTTGTTAATCCGAAATCGATCAACGACAACCCCTGACAGTCTTCGCCATCCATGACTTTTGGACACTCCAAACAAACGCTGCACTAGCAATATTATATTAATAGTTCCGTTCTCCAACAGCCTACATTACATGTATATTCAAGTTATCTTCTCTATTTGTTAATTTATAAAAAAACAATTGAAAATAATTATATGGTTTCTATAAATCAAATTCCAACATTTTTTAATTTAGTAATGACTTAAAATTTTAAGGTTTAGCTGGGACGTAATCTTTTTCAATGCAAATAAGTTTATTATCGTTTTTTAAGAACGTCACACTGTATGTTCTCGATCTTATTTAAATGTCACATGTAGCGGATGTGATACAAGAATTTTCTAAGGCTATTCACAGTGGTGGGTTTCATTACACTTTTTTCTAAAATGTCACATCAGCTTTACAACTGAATGAAATATCATCTCTCAGTTGATAGTTTCACTTCACTATTTTCTAGGCTAAACCACTATAATTAAATGCAACTAGTTTTCATGAAATATCCTCTATTTGATGAAACGATTTGGCTCTCAATGAGTGTTTCATTTTGTTTTATTCGTCTTGAAAATGGATTAGCACCATATCACGGTGATCACAATACTTACTTCTCTCCCCTCATTAATTGAATATTATGCGAGCAAAAAATCTAATATGACATAGTAATTAATATCATGAAACACCATATGAAACCCTCATTGTGAATAGTCTAAGAGGTCATCCATCATTCCTAGTATAATTGGAATTCTAACAGGATCCGATGTATAATATTTATATTATATTCGACGTAAATTTATTATCATTACGAGAGTCTCGAATGATATTATAATAATGTAGTGTTTGGGGGTAACATCACGTTCTTGGACCCGCGTTAAGGAACCATAGATTGGGTTAATTTTTTCCGTGCCATTACAATTTTCACGGTTTGCTAATATGCCATCGGTGTGTCACTAACAGATGGGGGCCGCCACAGTCACTGACAGTGGCATATAGACAATTTCTAAAAATTATAATGGCATGTGAGTAATTTTCCTTAGATTGGTTGCAAAAAATAATATCGGGAACAGACCTGTGGACACGATGACGATAACTGGAAGCAGGGCAACGATAATTAAGTGGTAGTAGCAATGAATCTGCGGTGCAGAGTGGGTGCGGTTCAATTAACAAAGGAGGAGTTAAGGCAACTCACTCGCGCCAATTCACACACGACCGAATATTTCCTTCACATATTTTAATAACCTTCCTGTTAATAGAGCCGAACTTATGCTATTCATAATAGAATTTTATGGTATTAATTATCATGACACATCAAATTTTTTTGCTGACATGATATTCAATTAATGAGGGAGGAGAAATAAGTAGTATTATCACCATGACATAGTGTTAATCCGTTTACAAGACAGATGAAACGCCCACTAAGAGCCAAATCGTTTTATCAGAAAGATGATATTTCATGAAAGCTAGTTGTATTTAATTATACTGTATCAAAACACTTAACATGTATTTACGTATAATTAGGATTGGTTTAAGCATTAATCTCGCCGGCTTTCTCTCCGGCATCTAGCCCTGGCCGTGCGCACAACACGCGGCCGATTGACCGGAGACGAAGGCACGTGACGTGAGTCCGTCGGAGCGGTGACGAGGGAGTTGTAGGATGTGCGGCTTTTGTACCTCAACTCCTCGCATTTGTTCTTCTTCTCCCGTATCCACTCGACCTGCTTCTTGTCCTTGGCTAGCAGATTGGAGGTGGAGGAAATGGTACCGCCGAGCGCCAGGGGCCAGGGCCCAGGAGGGCAGGAGGTGTTTCTTCACCTTCTTCCTGGCCCAGGAAGACGGAGACGAAGGCCGAGCGATGCCTGGAGAAGAGCAGCCTCTGCAACTCCGGCGGGGAAAATGGCCAAAGTTTATGTTGACTTTTAGATTTGCTCTCTACTCGTGACTGATTGGTATAGCAAGATTCAACTTGAATTTAAAGTTTGGGTAATATAATTAAATAATTTAATTTTTATTTTTAATATAAAATAAAAACTAAATTTTTTAACTAAATACTCTTAATCTATATCTAGATTAAAGTTGTTCCAAAAAATCTTAAGAGCTGTAATTATCCCAAACAAAGCCTTAATTGGTCTTGCACATATACCCAAAAATATTGCTAAAATAGTCTGTAGTCTTGTACAAGGGCATCTATAGCAACTATGTTTCAGATATTATTAAAGTGGAACCCACAAAAAATCAGCATTTATTATTGTATGGTGCATAATGGAAGAAAAAAAAAGTAACGTTAAATTAAACTCAACTTATGATAGGACCAAAAATAGTTATCATTTTATGGCTTATGGCCACGCCTTAAGTTTATGGTGTTTTTAAAATTTTTTATTTATAACGTCGTTACAACATGTAAAATTAACAAAAGACTGTATTTAATATTTATGTGATGCCCTTATAAAATGCAATCACAAGCCGCAATGTCTCAGCGTAGTGACGTCGTCGGCCCCTCGCCCCGCCGTTGACGACCTCCGTGCAGCGACGCCCCGCGCCCTGCCGCTGTCGGCCTCCACATAGCGACACCATCAGTCCCGCGCATCGTGCCCCATATATCGGCGTCGGCCTCCGCGCAGCTGGGATGCCGTCGTCCCCACGTCCCCGTGCCCCGCCACTGTCAGCCTCCACGTGACAACGCCATCGACCCACACCCCGTCGGCAACTAACGGCCTCCACGCACCATCGTCGTCGGCCCACTGTTGCCGGCCCTGTCGTCGCTGGTCTTCGCGCAGTGACACCGTCATCCCCGCACCCCACCGCACGATACCGTGGGCGAGGCGCGCGGATGTCGGTGGCGTTGCAGGTGGCGCGGGCGCTCGAGTATCTCCACGACTGGTGCGAACCATAGGTGGTGCATGACGGCGGCGGGGTTCGGGCTTCGGCCGCGCGAGGGGGAAGCGTCCGGCGTCGGCGCCGGCGGCACTGATGCAACCTACGCACTTCTGTTCCGCGCGGCGGCCCACGAAGGCGCTAGCGATGCGCGTCGGAGTTGGAAGTTGGAATGGGCGAATAGGTGACGACGGAGAGAGCCCGGCCCAACATCTATTGGGCCCACCGTCTCCTACCCGCTTAGGCGCTTACTTCCTGGGAGGGGAGAGTCCTCCTTCCAAACAAGAAAGAAACGAATCAGTCACCGTCCGCCGGTCTCTGCCAGTCGTCGCCGTCGCCGTCGCCGTCGCCGTCGCCGTCGCCGGCAAGTTAAACCACCTTCTCCCACGAGTCTCCCTCCGATGTTCGCTAAGCGCCTCTTTCACAAGGCTCTGCATCAGGTGCTCCTTCCGACCCACTTCCTTCCCCTCTTCCCTCCCTCCGATGACCGATCCTCCTATCAGCCGTCGGCTACTCGAATTGGGCTTGGGATTCCGCATGGATACTTATCCCTTGCCTCCCTCTTCCACCGCCGTCATGTGCTGCACGTTCTGTTTCTCAATTTTCCTCTTTATTTGCTGCTGCAGGGAGCGCAAGGAGGAGCTGCTGCTGCCCATGTGGCACAAATGGACGCGCAGATCGCCCTTCACTACGGAGTCCCATACACCGCCTCACTCCTCGCCTTTGATCCCGTGCAGCGCCTCCTCGCCGTCGCCACACTGTCGGTTCCTTTTCTTCCAACATCGTCTTAGCTTTCTCATACCCTCTCAGTCTCAGGAGTTGACACCTGACATTGCTCACAATCTCTCAGCCACACATTTTTATTACTGCTGTGCTGCCTTCTTGTTAAGGTTACTCATCTTCATTATAAATGGTGATAGCCTTTTTCTGCACCTCAAACTGCAGGGACGGCAGGATTAAAATCTTTGGAGGTGATAACATCGAGGGCCTTCTCATATCACCAAACAGTATCCCTTATAAGTTTTTGCAGGTTTGCCACTTACTTCAATCTTTTCTCTTGCCAAGGTGAATTTACATTGCCTGGATTTTCCATTCCAACTATTCTTTGCTTATCTCAAGTAACAAGTTAAATGAATCAGTAAAATATGCCCATGTTTTTTTTGTTCATCTTTCATTTAGGAAATTGTAGGATGATGCGTACAACTATTGCTTGTGTGCTGCTGTTTTTTTTTTAAATTATCCTTTGTGGTTGTGGTCTGCCCTTTAGTCTTCATTCTAGTGCATGTATGATACTTACGTTGCAAATACACCAAGGTTACATCGACCACAATTTACATCTCCATGTAAACTAACAGGATACATTGATGTATAACCTCTAAACCATGCAATTGCTGGAAAAAAACCCTAATAAATTGCTCTTTATTGCAGTTTATACAAAACCAGGGGCTTCTGATTGCCATTTCTAATGATAATGAAATTGAGGTATGACATTGAGCCCAAAAAATTATGTTTAAATTATTTTTCTTGTATTTTGGAGATTTCTACTGCAATTCGTTCAGAAGAATGTTCAAATCTGCCGGTGCTAGTGAATGTTCTATTTTTTGTTTAGTTATGCTTAATTGAGAATTGAGTCATTTACTCTCTCTTCATTTCAGAAGAATGTTCAAAGTCTGCTCATTCTGCTGGTCCTAGTGAATGTTGCATATAATACATCTGTGCCTTGCAGATATGGAATCTTGAGTTCAGACAACTGTTTTACTCTTCGCACTGGGACACCAATATAACAGCTTTTGCAGTTGTAGAGGGGACTTTTCTGATGTGAGTGATAGATACCGGAAACTTATTTTCCCAATATTTTCTTTATTAGGCCAGTATTTCTGTTGGAGTGGTTTGTTTGTAATCTTTTCTTGTAGGCTAAATCTTACCATGGCATTCAGGTACCTTGGAGATGAGAATGGCCTGCTTTCTGTACTGAAGTATGAGGTTGATGATGGGAAGCTTCAAAAGATGCCCTACAATGTTCCTATACATTCCTTAGCTGGTATCACATTGTCTTTAATGCATCTTTCTCAGCAAATGTTTATGTTTATGGTATACCATTCCTATATAGATTACTTATCTGTTATACTATTGATTTCTATTGTTACACACAAAACTCTAATTCCGAGCAAACAGAGTCATAATATATTACACGAAAGTTTGAACGTTCCATGGAAATACTTGGCATTAGGTGCAACTGCATAAATAAGTAACCTGGGTTAATGTCTTTAATGGAGTGAACATGACTGCATGAGGACTTGCTGTCTTGCATAATATGGCCAATTGAGTTCATTGGTTGGCTGGTTAAGATCAGTTACTGCCTGCCACCCTTTCCTTTGTACTTGAAAAATGTTTCGGTGAACCATGTTATAACCTGTGCTTATTGATATACAACATTACAACTTGATATTTGTTGGTTTAATTTCTTCACAGAAGCAGGTGTTTTTTCCTTTGGGGATCCTCAGCCTATTGTTGGAATATTGCCACAATCTGACACCTTTGGAACCAGGTAATGCCTTCTTAAAATGTATTTTGTAGATTTTCTTGTCAATAACATCTAGTTATTGCTATTTTCTGTTTTTTTAACAGACATCCTTGTAGTATGAAGCAGATATTTAATGCATAAAGCCAAACACATAAATAGATAAAAGAAAACTATGCTCACTTATCTTTTTCTTGTTGGAATGGAAACATTTCTTGAATGATGAACTATTGAACCAGATGTTATGAAAAAATGACTAAGTAAAAACATTTGAAGAAGATAGTTAGAAAGATGAACCGTGGCTTTATTTCATTCCTTTAGTCCCATGTGAGGCAGATGAACATTGGGATGAGAGATTACACTAATTCTTCCTTGCTTATCAATTGAGTACAAGAGGTCCCTTTATATAGGAGAACTGACGTGACATCTAAGGAAGTAATCTCTATTATAGAAATCAACATAATCTTTATATCTAATTTCTAACTAAATAAATATCTTCTTATCTATTCTTATCTTCCAAGGATTCAATATAATCTTACCTTTAAAGACTAAATCTAATCTTACCTTTCAAGGACTCAATCTAATCTTACCTTTTAAAATACAAAATCCCTAATTTTTGCTACAGTACCCGTGGGTACTGTTCATGTGGCTAGGCCTGGGCCTGGCAGCCCTGGCCCATAGCCCATGACAGATTCATTGTGTTTGTGTCAATCTGAAATACATAAACAAAATGTTTCAGGGTGCTAATTGCATACGAGAAGGGATTATTAGTTCTTTGGGATGTATCGGAGGACTGTGCTGTTGCTGTTAGAGGCTATGGTGATTTACACATGAAGAGTCAAGTCAGTGGTGGTCAGAGGGATGCTGGTGAAGATCAATTAGACAATAATATCGATGCAGAAGAAGAGAGAGAAATCTGCTCGCTTTGTTGGGCGTCGAAAGGGGGTTCAACTGTTGCCGTTGGCTATATAACTGGAGACATACTTCTGTGGGATATGACTAATGGATCCTCTAGACAAGACATACAAAGTGATGCATCATCTAATGTTGTTAAACTACAGCTGGCTTCTGGTAGTCGTAGGCTTCCTGTTATTGTCTTGCACTGGTCTGCGGGGTCAACTGATTCTAACAAAGGAGGGCATCTTTTTGTATATGGTGGTGATGACATTGGTTCTGAGGAAGTTCTGACGGTTTGTCCCTTGTTTCGTTCTCATTTGTTCTACTTCTGATGATTCTTTCCCGGTTTCCCCCTACATTTTCATAGGCGTGTGTAATTTGTACATTCTAAATGAAGTCAAATGTAGTTTTTTTACTCCTTGGCCTAATTGATAAATACAATTTCTTGGCTTGGTAAAGTAGAATTTGGGTCACCTGTTCAATTTAGATTCAAACTACTTTGCATGGCTATGTGTGGCCTGCATGGGTTAGGAGAAACATTAACACTAGGAAAGGTCCATGCAGCAAGTAGCCAAGTATATAAAGATAATTATGCTCAGGATAGTAAAAACAGGTTTATGCCCAATAAACAATAATTTTGAATATATAAAGTTATAAACAAACTATTTGTATCTAGATATTCTTTTCAAAAAATATAGACACGCCTAGGCACCTACCATCTATTAAGTTACATTCCTGAGCGATGGGATCTAAATTGATATTGTTTCTTAAAACTAAAACTAGACCTTTGTGGCTTGGTCATCGAACAGAAATGTATTCTCTTGCAGGTTCTAAGCCTGGAAGCAACTGCTGGATTAGATTCAGTAAGATGCATGTCGCGGATGGATCTCGGACTTGATGGATCCTTTGCTGATATGATTCTTGTTCCAGATACCGGTGTTCCACATAAAAGCCGAACATCTGCACTTTTCATTTTGACAAATCCTGGGCAATTGAATTTTTATGATGGTGGTTCTCTATTTTCTGTGCAAACATCAGAGGGAAAAATTCAGCTTGAAGCACAAAAATTTCCAGTGGCAGTTCCGACAACTGATCCCAACATAACAGTCACCAATCTCTATTCACTAACTGGAAAGGAATCTCCAAATATTTCACTTAAGGTACAAGTCTGCATTGATTATGGATAGTTTACCATATTAAGACTTAGTGTTGATTTATTGGATCATATCTGTATGCCTTTTCTGTAGAAATTTTGTGTTAGGCAAAATACCACACCTTTCATGCAAGGGAACATGAAGTGGCCTTTGACTGGTGGAGTTCCCAGTGAAATGTCACTGAATGAGGACCATGTAGTAGAAAGAATATACATTGCTGGCTATCAAGATAGTTCTGTGAGAATATGGGATGCAACCTTTCCAGTTCTGGTACCAATGTTTGTCTTGAATGGAAAGGTTGGTTCTTGTGGTTTATTACTTGTGTTATTTCCTGTTGACAATTTTAATAATATGTTAACCCATACAAATTATTCTACTCTTTACCACAGGTGGTTGGTGTTAATTTGGATGGAGAAAATTCTTCTGTATCATCACTGGCTTTTTGTTCATTAGACATGACTTTGGCTGTTGGCACAACAAGTGGTCTGGTGAGATCACATCATTAAATTTACAAATCAGTCCAATTGGTTGACTACCAGATGTTGATAGTATATTCAAAATCTATGTAGGAAGAGAAGATGGATAGATTCCTCTCCCTAGGGTTGGGAGGATAAAAAGGGGAGCCTTACAGGAGGGGCCCACACACCAGGGGCCACACACACACACACACACACTCTAACACTCCCCCGCAGTCGAAACTCCGGCGCAGCGGATGTTGAGACTGGAGCGGAACTCGGAGAAGGTGGAGGAAAGCAAGCCTTTGGTGAAGATGTCGGCGAACTGGGAGGTGGTAGGCACATGTAGGACACGGACAGCTCCCACGGCGACACGATCACGAACGAAGTGGAGGTCAATTTCCACATGCTTGGTGCGTTGGTGCTGGACGGGGTTGGTGGAGAGGTAGACGGCGCTGACGTTGTCGCAGTAGACCAACGTACTCCTGGCGAGGGGGCAATGGAGCTCCCCGAGGAGCTGCCGGAGCCAGGATGCCTCGGCCACCCCATTAGCAACAGCCCGGTACTCAGCCTCGGCACTGGAGCGGGAGACAACCGGCTGCCGCTTGGATGACCAAGACACGAGGTTGCCACCAAGGAAGACGGCGTAGCCGGAGGTGGAGCGACGCGTGTCTGGGCAGCCCGCCCAGTCTGCGTCAGTGTAAACCACGAGGTCAGCAACAGGAGAACGCCGAAGGTGAAGCCCAAAGTCGAGGGAGCCACACAGATAGCGGAGAATCCGCTTCATAGCGGTAAGGTGTGGGTCCCTGGGGTCGTGCATGTGAAGGCACACCTGCTGCACCGCATAGGAGATATCCGGCCGAGTGAAAGTGAGGTACTGAAGGGCGCCAGCAATGCTTCGGTAGGCAGTGGGATCATCCACCGGTGTACCCTTTGTACCGGAAATCTTGGACTGAGCATCGACTGGAGTGGCACAGGGCTTGCAGTCAGTCATCCCTGCGCGTTGGAGGACATCCAAGGCGTACTAGCGCTGGTGAAGGAAGAGGCCATCAGGGCGGTGTTCCACTGTCACGCCCAAGAAGTGATGGAGCACACCAAGGTCCTTCATGGCAAATTCCTGCTGCAACGAGGAGACAATCCGCTGAAGTAGAGACTGGCTGGACGCAGTGAGGATAATGTCATCCACATAAAGCAGCAAGTAGGCTGACTCAGCACCGCGGTGGAGGACAAACAAAGAAGTGTCACTCTTGGCTTCGCTGAACCCCACAGACACCAGGAAGGAGGCGAACCGACTGTACCAAGCCCGAGGAGCCTGCTTCAGACCATACAGAGACTTGTTGAGCCGGCAAACACGCTCAGGGTGAGCAGGATCCACAAAACCCGCAGGCTGGCTGCAGTACACAGTCTCCGTCAGGGTGCCATGGAGGAAGGCATTCTTCACATCAAGCTGGTGAACTGGCCAAGACCGCGAGAGAGCCAGGAAGAGCACGGTCCGAACAGTCGCAGGCTTCACCACCGGGCTGAAGGTCTCATCATAGTCAACTCCAGGGCGCTGGGTGAAACCCCGAAGGACCCAGCGAGCCATCTGCCTTGCGTTTGTGTGTCCAGATCCACTTGCCGGTGACCACATTGCAGCCAGAGGGGCGAGGCACCAGGTCCCAGGTCTGATTGGCCAGAAGGGCTGCATATTCTTCCTCCATCGCGTGGCGCCAGTGAGGATCCGCCAGGGCGCCACGAACAGTGGAGGGTATGGGAGAGACTGGCGGCGCTGTAGCGGCGGAGAGGACCAGGCGGTCCACTAGACGGAGGACCCCCGCAGCCCGCCGAGTCACCATCGGGTGAGTGTGGCGGGGATCGCGGTGGAGGAGGGGCGGGTGGTACACCGGCGGCTCGGCGCGAGAGCAGGCCGGTGCAACCCCCGTCGGGCGGCGCTGGTAGACCCGAACAGGGTTGGCGTAGCGGGAAGAAGATGCTGGGGCCGCGCGTGGCGCGGCAGGTGTCGCGGGGACACGGGGCACGGCCGGGGCCGTGTCCGGGGCGGAACACGGCGCCGACGGCAACAACGGGCCAACCCCGGGCACAGGAGGCGACAGGGACGGGGCCGCGTGCTGCACGGACGAGGACGCCGGGGCCGCGCATGGCGCGGAGGGCAACGCCGGCTGGTGAGGAGTGGCCGCACGTGGCACAGCCAGGGGCACGGGGGCCGCGGCCGGCACGACGGGCAGCTTCGCTGTCACACACGACTCGTCAGATGGCGGGAGAGCCACCGGAACGGTCGGGGATGTACCTGCAGAAGACAAAGGTGGCTGGACCACCGGGTCAGTAGAAAACAGGGAGTCCAACTCAAGGCTGGTGGTGGGTGTGGAGTCAACGGAGAAAGGAAAGACGGACTCAGCGAAGATGACATGTCGTGAGATAAGAACACGACGAGAGGAGAGGTCAAAGCAACGGTACCCCTTATGATCGGGGGAGTAGCCAAGAAACACACACAAGGTCGAGCGGGGCGCAAGCTTATGAGGAGCAGTGGCAGAAGTGTTGGGATAACAAGCACACCCGAAAACACGAAGGTGAGTGTAGGAAGGTGGGGTACCAAACAGGGCATGGTGAGGGGTGGGAGCGCTCGTGGCCTTAGAAGGCAGGCGATTGAGCACATAGGTGGCAGTGAGGAGGCTCTCAGCCCAGAAGCGAGCGGGAGCCGAAGCCTGAAAGAGCATGGAGCGCATAACATTATTAGTGGTACGAATCATGCGCTCAGCCTTGCCATTCTGAGGGGAGGTATAGGGGCAGGACATGCGCAACTGGACTCCCTTCGAGAGGAAGAAAGCCCGGGAAGCAGAGTTGTCAAACTCACGACCATTATCACACTGGACGGCCTTGATAGTAACCCCAAACTGAGTAGAGACCCAAGCAAAGAAGTGAGTGAGCGTGGGGAAGGCATCCGACTTGGACCGTAAAGGAAACGTCCATGAGTAATGAGAAAAATCATCAAGAACAACCAGATAATATTTATAACCAGAGATACTCATGATCGGAGAGGTCCACAAGTCACAGTGAATAAGGTCAAACGCATGAACAGCATGCGAGGAAGAAATAGAAAAAGGTAGACGAACATGATGACCTAATTGACAGGCATGACAAATATGCTCACTAGTAGCCCTAGTACAAGGAATGGAGGAGCTACGACAAAGTTGAGCCAAAATGTCGACACCGGGATGACCAAGCCGGCGGTGCCAGAGTGTGGAGGACGCTGTGGCGGCAAGGGCGGACGAAGGTGGAGCAGCGGAAGGTGGAAGACGAAGAGTGTAGAGGGGTCCGGTGCTGTCACAGCGGAGAAGAGGACGCCGGGTGGTCATATCCTTCACAGTCAAACCAAAGGAGTCAAATTCAACAGAACAGGAATTATCAGTGGTGAATTGACGAATGGAAAGAAGGTTGTGAACAATGTCAGGAGCAACAAGAATGTTTTGCAGGCGAAAAGACCCACAAGGAGTCGCATCACCCACGGAGGTGACGGGAAGACAAGTGCCATTCCCAACCATGATGGAAGAAGGGTGAGATGGGTGGGGGGGCCTGTGAGAGGAGATAATACCATCATGGGGAGTGGTGTGGAAGGAAGCACCCGAGTCGGCCACCCAATCCGTGGCGGTCGGCGGAGTCAACGCCATGGTGTTGAAAGACTGTGCGAGAGCCGACTGATCCCACCCACCGGACCACGGGCCCCACGCAGGAGCAGGCGGGACCGGCCACCCGGTGAGCATGGCCGCAGGTGGGGTAGGAGGCCGAGGAGTGAACTGTCCCGGCCACATGGAAATGCGCCCCGTCCATGGGTTGGAGAAGGATGGCCAGGGCGCACTCCCAGCGGCAGGAGCTGGCGTGACGGATGTAGGAGCCGGAGCGCGACCGGTACCACCACGGCGCCCCCCTCCCCGGCGACGACGATCGCCACCACGGCCCCCCCACCGCTAGTGGTGGAACCGGCGGTAGGAGTGCCAAGAAGGGATGGAGACGGCGACGGCTGTGGGTGGGAGGCCGGCCGGATGGGGCCGGAGGCGACTAGAGCAGTCGCGGTAGTAGATGTGGGAGCGAGTCCCCGGGTCAGCTCCTCGAGTACAAGGTCATCGCGAACCTTGCAGAAGGAGGGGAACGGCACTGTCCGCGTGATCCATGTCCGGAGATGCGTGTAGCTGTCCCCGAGACCGCGGAGGATGTTGAGGACAAGAGTGCGGTCCGCAACAGGCTCGCCAAGGTCACGAAGGGAATCCGCCATCCCCTTCATGCGACGACAGTACTCCGAGATGGAGAGATCCCCCTGGACGAAGGTGCGGAAGGTAGCGTCCAACTGGAGAGCACGAGCCTCGCGGTTGCCAAGGAACTGCCCCTCGATCGCAACCCAGGCCTGCCGAGCGGTGCCACCAAGATCCCGCACGATGTCTTGGAGCTCGACAGTAATGGACCCAAGAATCCATGACAGCACCACGCTGTCCATGCGCCGCCACACGGACCCCTGGGCAATCACCGGAGTGTCGATGAGGACGTGGTCGTCCAGGGCATAGCGCCGGAGGGTGAGGAGCACCAGGTCGCGCCAGCGTGCGTAGGAGGACGATGAGGGATCGAGGGTGACAGGCACCAGCGCCCGGATATTCTGGACACCGGCCGCCTGGGCGTGAAGCTGAACGACATCCGGATCGGCGGCGACAGCAGGAGCCGCGGTGGCAGTGGGGTCAACACCCCTGAGGTGATGCTCGGCCTCAGCGACATGCTGGGCAAGGGCATCAGCGGTCTGGCGAGCATTCTCCCAAGCGAGGGCGGCTGCCCGCTCACGCGCCCGAGCAGCAGCGGCAGCAGTCTTGGCAGTGGCAAGGGCGGCAGCAAGGGCAGCGTCGGCAGCCACCATATCCGTAGGGGCAATCCAGCCCGAGGCCGCGGCGGTGGGGAGGAGCGGCGGCGGCCCACCCGGGGTCGGCCAGGACAGCGCAGGGGGAAGGGGGGGCAGCGCCCCCGGGGCCCGGGGGAGGCCGGCGAGGCCGGCAGCAGCCGAAGGGGCCCCCCCATGGTCGGCCAGTGCAAGGCCGTGGCGGGGGGAGGGGGGGCGGCCCTGTAGGGGCCAGGGGAGGGCCGGGGGCGGCAGATCCGGCCCCCCCCGGCGTCGGGTCCGGGCGGGACAGGCGGGCCGGCGGCGGTGGATCCGGCCCCGCCGACGGCGAGGCAGGGCGGGGGGAGCTCTGCAGCGCCGGATCGGGCCGCCCCGGCGGCGGATCCAGTCGGGAGAGGAGCGCCGGCGTCGAGGAAGGGCGGGGGGAGCTCGGCGGCGCCGGATCGGGCCGCCCCGGCGGCGGATCCGGGCGGGATCAGGCCGCCGGCGTCGAGAAAGGGCGGGGGAAGTCCGGCGGCGGCGAACCCCGGCGGGGGGAAGCCGACGGCGGCAGATCCGGTCGCCCCGGCAGCGGATCCGGTCGGAAGAGGGGCGGATCCGGCCATGGTGGCGGAACCCAGCCCACGAAATGGGGAGGAGGAGGAGAAGAAGAAGGTGGTGCTCGCCGGAGGGGGCTCGCCGGCCATGGAGGCGACGGCAGCGGCGCCGGCGGCAGGGAAGAAGAGGAGGGGAGGAGGAGCCTAAGGCTCTGATACCATGTAGGAAGAGAAGATGGATAGATTCCTCTCCCTAGGGTTGGGAGGATAAAAAGGGAGCCTTACAGGAGGGGCCCACACACCAGGGGCCACACACACACACACACACTCTAACAATCTATAATCTCTTATGTCATTGTAGGTCCGCATCTATAAACTTCGTGAACACACTGGAGGTTCAAGCTTTCATTTTGTGACTGAATCTAATCAGGAAGGTATCCATTTCATTGAAGTTATGCATGTGCATAATCTATTTGAGAGTGCCCTTTTCTTATGCAAGATATATCTTCCATGTGCACATAATTCTACCAGATCTTTACTAAGACAAGTTTATGCCAATTGTTCTTCCTTTTTTACACATAAAAGGCATGCATCAACATCATCAGTTAGTCATGTAAGTGGAGGTCATATCATCCTTTGTTTGCAAATGAGAGACATATAGTAGACCGGAGATTGTAGCTTTATAGCAGAAATGTTTTTTTTTGTAAAAATATACTGTATGGACTGATATACCATGATTGAAAACTTTCACAATGGACTAAAAACTCTGTCCTTGCACATTAGCTACCACGTTTAAAAGACTAAGAGCCTGCTCATGTTGATTTTCATAGTGGCTAAAAATGGTATGCAGTTCTCTAGTAGTTTGGTTGGGAATCATTAAGATTTTTCCCTCTCATGAATGTTTGGTTCATTTCCATGTCCTTAACAAGTATCACATGTGATATTCGTTCAGTTCATGTTGTTCCTCATGGGAGAGGATTTCATTGTCATGTTGCTTTTCTGGCATCAAATTCCCCGGTAAGATCACTCAGATTTACAGCTTCAGGGGAGGTCCTTGCAGTTGGATATCAAAATGGTCAGGTATAATATACTTATCCTGTAAGATTTTTCAAAGTTTTGTGGTGATCAGCTGTTATTAACTAATATATTATTATTATTTTTGGCTTGTTTTCTTAAAAGCTGGCAAGTTTTGATGTCAATCTGCTGTCAATTATGTTCACCGTGGATTGTGCATCAGGAACAAATTCTCCTGTTGTTTCATTAAGCAACTACAAAGTTCTTTTATCTGCTGGAAAATCAAACGAGCAAAAAAAGGAGAATCCCAATAGCACAAAGTTGCCCACAGATATTTTACTTTCCTTGACCAAGGATACACGTTTGACTGTACATGACAGCCTGAATGGTCTGGTAATAAATTCATGTGTGTTAGATCAGAAGCAACTATCTGTAATTTCCATGTATGTCATAGGCAAGTGATTACTATTCAGTGCTTTCAGCTGGTGTTCTCTTTCTTTCTCAATGCATGACTTTCTAAGTTTTGGATATAGATGGGACTTTGGATGATGAGCAAAACCAATTATCAGAAGACAAATTCCCAAATCAAGGTCATATTGCTAAAGAAAGTGGCCAGGACAAGAAACAAGCACAGGAAGTTGAAAAGAGTAAAAAAAATACTTCCCAGCATTCACACAGTGCTGGTTCAGATTCACTTCTTTTGGTCTGCTGTGAGGATGTGATTCTTTTATTTTCTCTGGAGTCGCTGATTCAGGTACATACATGGTTATATCAACTGTTTTATTGAAATTCCAAACTTCCATAGCATACTGGTAATGCTGCTCTCGTTAACAGGGAAGCAACAAGCATCTACATAGGATCAAAATTGCAAAACATTGCTGCTGGTCAGCAGTTTTCACAAATATGGATGGTAAAGCTTGTGGACTTATATTAGCTTATCAGACAGGCACAATAGAATTGAGGTAATATTTTCTTTGTTATACTAGACACACGTCATCATTTGTTTTTATTAAGATTTTTGACATGCGGATTTAGTGTATTGTGTAATAGTGTGGATGTGCTTATAATGTGTATGGTGAAATGTACTATTGGAGAAAATGCGCCTACTCTTTATAGTTGAGCACATTCCACAAGGCAGAAAATGTGACTAACTGCAACTTTGCTATTGTCCACCTCAACTAATAAAAGTAAAATCTGGCAATGCCCCATGATCAAATATTGGCTTTTCACGATGCTGATTTTCCACACATTTACTTCAATAAGATGTTTATGAGAACACTAGCTAATTTTAGGTAAGCAAAGATAATCTTTGATTTTTTCTAATATAGAATATTGTTAGATTTTGGAAAAAGTAAACTCTATGAGGGATTATTTGGGAGTTCCCATGCGAAACATAATCTCACGAGAATATAGGTTAGTGTAGGCAAGACAAGAAAACTACTGATATATCTCACAAGAGCATAGCTTAGGTATAGAAAAGGAAATAGAAACATTGATGTTTTACTTGAAATCTTGATAACATTCTTACATTTCAAACTGGAAAACTCTTCCAAACATTGTTGGGAGGTCCAGTCCTAGCTTAGATCCTAGTCCAATCCTCACCAGAACCAATTCATTTTTATTGGGATTGAACCCCCCTCCCAAACAAGGCTTGGCTGTATACATCTACCTGGTGTTTTTTTTTCAGAAAATAACTATTGTACTTATCATTGGCAGGTCTCTACCAGACATGGTTATTCTTGCAGAAAGCTCCTTGATGTCGTTATTAAGATGGAGCTACAAAACAGGCATGGAGAAATCTATGAGCTCCTTAAATGGACAGATTACTCTGGTAAATTGTTCTGACTGCCTCTGTAACTTGGTCCCAAGGGTTTGGTTGGTTAGTGCCAAATAATATGCTGAATCTTTGGTGTCACATATCTTCAAATGTTGTTTGGTTCGTTTTGTCTATCATTGCAGCCACGTCCATATTTGAGTACCCAGAGGTTAGCTGTGGGTAAAATAAGTGCCATATTATCATTGTGGCAACTGCCAAGCACAGTTGAAGGTGGCTGGAGTTTTCACCAGTAATAGGAAACCCAAGATTTAATTTAAAAATATCCAGTTCAATATACCTATTATATTATTATAGTGACTACAGAACATGTGTGTGAATTATGTGTTTAACACACCCTTTACACAACCAACTAATCCCTTGTTTTTTCCGTCTGATATTCCCTCTGCCGCAGGTAAATGGATCTGAATTCACAATCATCTCTCTTATAGCCTCAGAGAATGCGTTCAGGTACTTAGCTTTTCTGCCTTGTTTTGTGCATGGTTTTGTTCTGCACCAGCTCTATCTCCTATCCAGCTTAAGAAGAAGCTGACTTCTGAGTTCTGACTATGCTATGATATTTTTGCATGCACACATCATTTTAGGATTCCAGAATCAATGCCATGCCTTCATGACAAAGTACTTGCAGCTGCTGCTGAATCAGCTATTCATGTCTCGATGGACCAGAAAAGAAAGCAGGTTTGGCGTTGTCTGATAATCTATTTATCATCACCTGTGTATATTTTGACATGACATGAAATATTTCTGCAGAATCCAGCAGCAGGAATTCTTGGTGGCATAATTAAAGGAATCAAAGGCAAAGGAGAAGAAAATGCAAAACTGAAAGGAAGTCTAAGTGCACAAACCATGAGTGAACAGTTGGAGTCAATTTTCTTGAAAGAATCATTTGTTGAACCATCAATACCCGATCCTGACGATCTCATAGAAGAACTGTCAATTGGTTGTCTTCCTCCCTATTTATCTGAAAGTATTTGTCCTTAGCCACTGCCTATTTATTTGAAGTATTTGAATGCAGATGACATAGATATCGATGATGAAATGCCACTAGCCCCTCCACCAGCATCATTATCTTCATCTCATATGAATAAGAAAACAACAGGTTGGTTGGGCATATAGTTGTTTTACACTTTTTGAGGGGTACATTTCTTTTCAGCTCTGCACGTTTATGTTTACAGCCGAGGAGGAGAGAGTAAAACTATTTGAAGGGTCAAGTGATGTTGAGAAGCCAAGAATGAGAACTGCCCAAGAAATTCTTACCAAATATAAGTTTGGCGGGGTAATTGCATTTTGTCATTTGTGATGGTTTTTCTGTTTGCATAAGCTAAACCTAGATCCTGTTGGCTGTTGCAGGATGCGGCGGCAGCAGCTGCTCATGCAAAAGATAAGCTCATGCAGCGGCAGGAGAAACTCGAGGTAAAAGAAACATTTCAATATTTCATGCCATGCTTTGCAAAATCTGAACAGTTGCCGTTCTGCCAACGGAGTTACCCCTGGCCTAGCACTGGTATTTTAAGTTGCTGTATATATTAAAAAAAATATTCTCAATAGCTCATCCTTGATATACCAGAGAATAAGCCAACGAACTGCGGAGCTTGAGAGTGGAGCAGAAAATTTTGCTTCCCTGGCCCAGGAGCTTGCGAAATCAATGGAGAACAAGAAGTGGTGGAAGCTATGATCCACCAGGAGTTTTGTATATACTGCATCCTACATCCAGGCATTTACTTTGCCCTGAATGCTTGTCGGGGCGGTTGTTTACACGTTAGCCTTAGTGGTCATGTTGTGAACCAGCTTGTAATCATATGTATGAAGAGTGAATTATAGTTTTGTGAAATCACCGTGGATATAAGGGGCCTAGGTTAATTAGATCATTGTTTTGGTTGGAAATGAAACAGGTGCATATATACATATACATATACATATACATATACATATACATATACATATACATATACATATACATATACATATACATATACATACATCAATATATCAATTTGTTTGGATCGAAAGGCTTGGTTGTTGTTCAAAATAAATATATATTTATGTGGTTTAAGTGCGACTGGAGAGGATTAGGCTGAAACAGAAAGAACAGAGTGGATGCTCATGACCGTTGAATACGAGCTGCCGACGAGGAGGGGGAGGACACAAGAGGCCGAGATAAACCCACGACTCCGCCAACTTGTTGGATTCTGAGATAGGAGTAAAGCGGGGATCGATGGCCCGCCTGCTCCTCTGCGGCGGCGACCTCACGCCGCTCCCCCTCCTCCCCCGCCGCCGCGCCATTGCGCTCCCGGCTCCCCCCAGTACTCCCCTCCGCCGCACCCTCCGCCTCCGCGTAGCCGCGCCAACCCACCTCGCCACCGTCGAGGACAGTAATGCTGGCGAGGATGAGTTCGACCCCGGCGCGCCTCCGCCCTTCGGCCTGGCCGACGTCCGCGCCGCCATCCCCAAGCACTGCTGGGTCAAGGACCCTTGGCGGTCCATGGGCTACGTGGTGCGCGACGTCGTGGTGGTGCTCGGCCTCGCCGCCGCCGCCGCGCGCCTCGACAGCTGGCTCGTCTGGCCGCTCTACTGGGCGGCGCAGGGTACCATGTTCTGGGCGCTCTTCGTCCTCGGCCACGACTGGTACGTCTTACCCTAGCTAGGAGTGTATATGTGTGTGATATGGCATACGTATTTGATACGTGTGTTCGTCATTCGCAGCGGGCACGGGAGCTTCTCTAACAATCCCAGGCTGAACAGCGTCGTCGGCCACATACTCCACTCCTCCATCCTAGTGCCATACCACGGCTGGTACGCGCACGAAATTTCTTTCCTTGGACCTTACAGGATTGCATATGTTCATGCAATTCAGTCGCAATGCAGGAGGATTAGCCACAGGACGCACCATCAGAACCATGGCCATGTGGAGAACGATGAGTCCTGGCATCCCGTAACTCCTACCTTCCATCCTTTTCATTTCTCTTCTCTTTGCATCATCCTTCTCATTCTTGATTGTGCAAATTACATAATACCAAAAAAAAAAAAATGCAGCTCCCCGAGCGGCTGTACAGGAGCTTGAACAGCGCCACCCGGATGCTCCGCTTCACAATACCCTTCCCCATGCTGGCCTACCCCTTCTACCTGGTGATACAATTAACTATTTCTACATCAGCCATTATATTCTTTTCAGCTGGGCATTAAAATTCAATTGGTATATGAGAGTTCAGAACTTGCATACATCTATCTTTAGCAAGCAAGCGTGCATGCATGCAGTGGTCGAGGAGCCCAGGGAAATCGGGGTCGCACTTCCACCCCAGCAGCGACCTGTTCCAGCCCAACGAGAGGAACGACGTGCTGACGTCCACAGCGTGCTGGCTGGCCATGGTTGCCGTCCTCGCTGGCCTCACATTCCTCATGGGCCCGCTTCAGATTCTCAAGCTCTACCTTGTCCCTTACTGGGTAATCATGTTGCCTCCACAGCCTCAGTTTCTTTCTTTCTCCGGATTGCTGTGGATTGGGTTCTATCCAATATATGAGGCTGCCTTCTCAATTACTACGTATTTTCATTTTGCTGCAGATTTTTGTCATGTGGCTGGACTTTGTCACCTACTTGCACCATCACGGCCACGACGACAAGCTGCCCTGGTACCGCGGCAAGGTAAAACTTGCCAGCCGCCGCTAATTATTCATGATTCAGTTGCTTACATTCAACACCATATATGTGTGTATATATGTGGGTGTAGCGCTTCCACACTGAGCACGTATGTACCATAGCTTGGAACCTAATTTATTGATTCCTGGGGTACACACACACGTACATATATAGTTTGTCCAACGGAAGCGCTCGATAGATATATAATTGGATATTTGGATGGGTAGCAATTAATGGCAAGTCTTTATGCATGCCGTTGGATTGGTCACAGTAGAAAGAAAGATTGGGCATAGCAGCATCACTAATTCTTTGTCAAGAGTCAAGATAGCAAAATTACCGGCTAGCTTGTGGTGAGATACTTTCAGTTTCAGCTAGCTGAACCTGCCAATCTGCCATGCTTGACTCATATAAATTAACTAGCTGCTGGAAGATAATGCAAAGGTGCTTCCGTCCACAGAAATCATCAGTTGTAGTCCGAAAGCACCATGCATAATGCAAGTTGCCTGCTTGCAGCTTTTGTATATGTGATTCGCATAAACGAGATCGAGTTGCACCGTTACTTTGAGTTTCAGACTGAAATAAATAATTATTCGGTACAAAGAATAAATAATCAGTGACTGGTTGTTGGTATTTTTGCGGTACGTAATGAAAATGAAATAATGAAGGAATGGAGCTATCTGCGGGGAGGGCTGACGACACTGGACAGGGACTATGGGTGGATCAACAACATCCACCACGACATCGGGACCCATGTGATTCACCATCTTTTCCCGCAAATCCCGCATTACCATCTAGTAGAGGCGGTAAGTAGTTTCTAGCTTCCAGCTAGCAGCATCAGTCTATTATTTGCATACATGTTAATATATGGAGTATCTAGTATCTAGTCGTGTAGGAGTAAAATTAAAGGATGGATGTGTATGTATGCATGCGTTGTGGGTTGCAGACGGAGGCAGCGAAGGCGGTGCTGGGCAAGTACTACAGGGAGCCGCACAAGTCGCAGGGGCCTTTTCCTTTGCACCTGTTTGGAGCGCTGGTACGGAGCTTGAAGCGCGACCACTACGTCAGTGACACCGGAGACGTGGTCTACTACCAGACTGACTGACCAGCATCCAAACAATATCCATCATCGCCCCCTCCCACGTCTCACCAATGTCCTCCATTTTTTGTAAGCTCCTCGATCGATCAACCGCAGCTTGCAGGTGGACGTGGACAAACTATACGTACGTCGTCGATCATTTGCTTCCATGGACAAAGATTATCGTCGACGACCCGACACACGCGTGCAGTACTTACATTAGATACATTATGTGTGTGTGTTCAAGGCTAGATTTATTATTATGATTGATTTGCACATCCATGCTTTCTTGTGCCTAGCTAGCCACTGGGCACTGGCTGAATATAATGTAATACAGGTCATTAATTTGTACAATAAATGTTGCCGCACCGAAAAAGATCGTTGAGCAATATAAAACGAAGCTATGTTGCCTTGTTCTCTGTTTGACGACAAGTTATTCAGGTTCAGTTCTTCCTAGGACATGTGTTTATACACAGGTGCCATGACGATGGAATTCTCCCAGCAATAAACTTGCATGATTATGGCCTATGGGCATAAGTCCATCTCAGATCATTGTTTGAGACACCACATGCACCAGTCAATATATATATATATATATATATATATATATATATATACACGGATATCATTTCTTCCCAAACGTATACCCATTAGGTACTCATATCCATCAATAGCACCGCACACAAAATAGGCTAACAAATAACAATAATCACTCATTTAGCCATAAAATCAAAATTACATATATAAATAAACTCTCAAACATAATACATCAACGATTTAATTAGTAGACACATAGGTGAACAATTTTACCTACCATAATAAAATAAAAACCTATTGAGTTTCCGGTATCCGTTGCGATGGAGAGAAAGAGAGGGAGATAAATAGAATGCATGTGGTGATGTGGAGGAGTAAGCAAAGCTAAAGAGGCCATTGACATCCTAAAGGAGTTTACGTTTTAAGCCCGGTCCAGTCTTTATTTAAGCCCAGCCTCCCACCGTAGCAAGAAAGAAACAAAAACAAAATAAATTCCGACATCACGCCGGAGACGGAGAGAGCTCACTCGCCCGCCGGAGCTAGGGTTCCGATGGCGGTGGCCGCTACCCGAGACCTCCCGCCTACCTTCCATCCGCATCCGGCGGCTTCCGGCATCGAGCCGCGTCTCCGCCAGCTCCGGAGGGTGACGCTTCTCGACTTCGTCGCCCGCGTCGCCGACCTCCATGCCGACGACGCCAGCCCCGTGCGCAAGCTCGTCGCCGAGTGAGTGCTTGTACTTCTTTTCCTCGCCTCGCCTTGGTCCTTCCCATTCCATCCGCTGAGTCAGTGCAGTTTGAGTCGCGAATCAGTGTCGTCTCCTCAACTCCCATTTCATCTCATAAGTTTTGGGTGGTTTAGGTGGAATTATCTCATGTCGTAGTTCCTCTTGTTTTGCAGTGGGCAATGAGTCTGTGTGTCATATTCCCTTACACAAATGAGTTTGTGTGTCATCTTTTTATTTTTTTTACCACTCAACCGTACTAGTAGCAGCCCGTTTGTCATTGCTCGGAATGCTGGTTCTCGTGAGAAATATTATCTTGAACATCTATGGGTATTTTTAATTTTTGTTATTCTGATTCTCGTGAGAATCAATGTTTCACCTGGTTCTCTCCCACGGTAAAAAAAGGAGAATCAATTCTCCTAAATTCTAGCATGAAAGCCATGAATCACTTCCATTTTTACCATTTTGGAAGGGATTCTCTTTGGAATCGGCCCCAAGAATCCCTACCAATTAGGGCCTAAGTTCCCTATGCTGGTGATGATAATAGGTGCATTTGTTAGGATACTTCCCCACACTTTTCAGCGTGCTTGTATATAGTCCTATTTTGACTTCATGTGCATGCCAATTCTCCCCCAACATAGGATGATTGGTGAGGTTGGGTCAAAACATATGGCATACCTTCCCAATATGATGCCTTGTCTGCTACATCTTCTCAATGATGAGACACCTGCAGTTACCAGGCAAGCTATTAAAACAGGAATGATCTTATTCACCAAAGTACTACAGCAACTAGTTATCCAGGTAATTTCGACAGAACCTTTTGGAACAGCCTGTACGTGGACTTTATCTCACATTGCTGGTCGCTTGTTTTGATACCAGGGCTTGTTCTCAAGTGATGGTATCGATGCTTCATTAAAGTCATCATGGGAGGCACTGCTCGAGCTTAAATCTGCTGTATCACGCATGGCCTTTCAGGCAAGGCTCTCTCCCCTGTCTTGAAACTTGTTAGTTTCATCCTGCCGGCCTGCAGTTTCTTACATTTGTGTAATCTGCTGTACAGCCGATGAGCAATGAAGGAGCCAGGTTACTGGCTGTTAAGTTTGTTGAAAAAACAGTTCTAATGTACACTCCTGATCCTGATAGCCCATCAGACCCACCAAATGAAGTTACAAAAGGTATAACAAATGTAGCATTTTATAAGAAAAGATCCTGTTGCCATTGCCATGATGATGGTCTATCATCTGTAAATCCTTTTGCAGATATGGGATTCAATGTGGCATGGTTGCGAGGAGGTCACCCTTTGCTTAATGTTGGAGATCTGGCCATGGAAGCCAGCCAGAGCCTTGGATTGCTGCTGGAACAGCTTAAGCCTCCTAAAGTAAAATCACTCAGTACTTCCATGATCATTGTCTTTGTCACTAGGTTTGTCTCATCCAGTTGTGTTCCATTATCATTTCCGTATATATACCATTCATATTTATTGCATGTGGATGCTGTGGGCTTGTGGCATTCATTCATTATGTTTGGCGGAAAAATTGCAGGCTGCTGTCTTGTTTATCTAGCATGCCCTGTTCTCCCTAGTTTAATTAATCCGGTTCTTTTCTCAGTTTTCTAACTTGAACTTCCCTCAGCATGTCAGCTATAGCGCAAAGAAGGCCTTCCTTTTATGGGCGCATATTGCCAGTTTTACTTTCTTTGGATCCAGCAAGTTCCATTATTAAAGTGCAAGTCCCAGGTGCATTCCATGCTTTGAGGAGTGCCTTTGCTGCATGCCTGAAATGTACACATTCAAGTGCAGAGCCGGTATTTCTTTTAGCTTCTTCAAGTACTAAATTATAACTTATAAGATGTTGCATGCATTATATTTGGTATTTTTAAATACATTTTTCTCAATGTGCCTTTCTTACTAGTGATAGGTCTGGCTGTATCACTCTGCACTCATTTCATTATGTGCTTAACAACTGGAGTTAATAAGTATATTACCTAAGGTGCTATACTGATTTTGTTTGGACAGTTTATTCAAGAGTTTTTTCTTGATATATACACATTTTAGGCCACTTTGGTGCTTGTGGGTTTTCCTAGACGGGGTTCAGTTTATCACATCCTGCTCTCATTTGTTCAAGCAGGTGCAAGTATTTGATTGGTTGCTGGTTTAGTTAGACTGTAGATGCAGGATGAATGGGTGACTTGGTTTGGTTGGATGCATGTATCATGGGAGTGGGAAAAAGAACTACATTAAACAGGTTATATCCATCGTGGTGTCGTGCCATTTTAAGTTTTTAACCGTAAACCAAGCATGAAATAATTTCCTTCATGGTAACATTTTAACAATATACAATCAGTATGAGCAATTACTTCCAGGTCTCAGGGAATGTCAGAGCTATTTCTTCTAGTTTTTTTCTGTCCAATGCTAGATTGACGGAATCCACATTCAAAATAGATAAATTCATTTCCAAATCCAATGCTGACATCATAGATTGGAAGCTTTGGATTTGGGCGGTGACCAAGCCGGGCTCTCTCTGGGAGAGAAAAAAGTAAAAGAACACTACCTGTCCCAGCCTCCCAGGGTTGTTTGGGTGATGACAGTTTGGCAGGCAGCAAACAAATCAGGTGTTAGCTTCAGCATGTGTGCAAGTGAAGGTGGGCTTGGGCAATGATGCACATCCTGATGGGATTTTAGTGTCACTATTAGCAGCCTGGGACTGGGAGGCAGCAGGTTTTGCAATGTCACATCCTGTGCAGGAGAGAGGTAATATGAAAATGAAAACCTGTGCACCTCCCACTCTGTTCAAATGAACCCTAGTCTGGGTATACATTTTATTTCCTTATTTATTTGGCTGAACTAGGCTCTGTTTCCTGTGTGCCTTGTATCCTGTTCAAATGAGCCTAGGCTGGGCTCATGCTTTTTCCCCTGTTCTGCCATTGGGCTTGAAGGAGCAATTTGTGCACCCATCTAGACTCCTATGAATGATTGATTATGATTCAAGTGATCACCAGCCTCAATGAAAAGAGGGCAGCAATCAAAATATTTTGAGTGTGGTTGCTACTTTGTATTATATCAAATATGCCATTTCTCTCATAGGCATATTTTTGGTATGGTCATTTTATTAATTTTCAGTTGAGGCACGTTCTGTATTTTTTTGGAATCTTGTTCTCTACTTATCTAAAATTTCCATTTTGGCAGTGGCGAGCTCGCCTATTGGAAGCTCAAAATATTATCAACCAAGCAGATTTGACAGAACATTTTGCAAATGCTGCTAATAATTTTGGGGATACATCAAACAGGGTAGAATCATTGCCTCTGATGGTATGTACCTCTATAACTAATTTCACTCTCTTAAATATTAGCGATAAAGGGAATAGGGATAGGAAATTTCTGGTGCTCATAATTTCTCATCCCTTAAGTTTGTTCCAATCTAAGTGTTTTGAAATGGCTACATATGCCTTGATAGGAGACAACATGCACTGAGAATAGTAACAAGCGGAATCTGATTGACAACATGAATAATGCACTAGAAGATGATGGACATTCCAATAAAAGAATCAGACAATCACACGATGGTCAAGAACGTACTGAAGACATAAAGATGAATGTTGAACCAATCTCGGCTGATGCATCATCTGGGCAGTCCACTCCTGCTAGTACTGGGAATTCTGAAGCTGTATATCAATTAGTTAGTATGTTTGCTGCATTAGCCGCTCAAGGTGACAGAGCA
The DNA here is from genome assembly GCA_019279435.1 of Zizania palustris. Taxonomy (NCBI): domain Eukaryota; kingdom Viridiplantae; phylum Streptophyta; class Magnoliopsida; order Poales; family Poaceae; genus Zizania; species Zizania palustris. The sequence goes on along the minus strand of JAAALK010000079.1, from coordinate 68,677,059 downwards.
TCTGCATCACTGCAAATCCTGTCATCAAGTATTGCAACTGACTTATTAGCAGAGGTGGTAATGGTTAACATGCAACACCTGCCAGTTTCTCGTCCTGAAGTAGATCAACAACAATCTCCTTCAACTGGCCAGCTATCTGTTGCTCCGAGTTCAAGTCTTCTTTCAGCTTGCTTTCCTCTGTTGGAATCTCTATTGAAGGTTGGTTGTTCTATCCTTGCTTGATTTATTATATTGCCTTCTTTGCCTTTTGTTTATAAGTTTATTGAACTTTGTATTCAGAGAATAAATCAAAATGATCAAGAGGTTGATGAAGTACCTCCAGCTATAGATTCTGCTGTTATGCCATCTGCTACTGGTGAAATTACAACAAGTCCTGCCAGTTCTGGACCTACCTCAATAAATCCATGTGTGGACGAGAATAGTAATAGTTCAGCAGTTCCATTTGATATGGAAACATTAGATGCTAAAGTACCCACTTCAGATGCCACTAGATTATCAATTGAGGTTCAAGAATCATCAGAAGCTTCTCATACTTCAACAGAACATCAAGGAAACCAAGAGCATGGTAGCACTTTTATCAGTTCATTGCCTGCTGATAATTCCTCAGTTGGTCTCAGTTTCGCTCAGTCTTCAGAAGCTCGCAGTCCAAGCTCTTCTATGGTGGAAGCAAGTCAGGCCCAGTTCTCATATTCGAGTACCCTTACTTCACAGCATGTGCTTCCAAAGTTGGTTGTGACTAATGTTGATCTCAGCGATGAGGCTAAAGATCTGCTTCAAAAAGAAGCATTTATCCGGATTCTTGATAGTGATAAACAAGATACATCTGGTGGTTCAATAGCTCGTCTTCCCTTGCTTGCTCACTTGGGTGTTGAGGTATAAGTTATCATTTCCTCCTGTAGAATACAATTCTTTGGCTTCAACTTGGTTAGTATTTTTCGCATGCACAATGTTTTGGCTATTGAACTATCTGTAGTTTCTTGCCGAAACACTTAAACCAGTGATGCTTAAGTTTCTTGTATGGTGCCTTTGTTATACTCCTCTTTACATCATGCTACTTGTTAGTGCAGTTTCCTTTGGAGTTGGATCCTTGGGAGCTTCTCCAGAAGCATGTGCTGTCTGATTATGTAAATAATGAGGTACATGTGTACAACATCATATAATTACATGTACAAGTTCTTTTTTGGTCCACTTTGTATAACTAGTAAATTAGCAATCCCCTTTCTTCTCTATGAATTGAATTACTAGTAGTGGGTTCAGTGTTCTAAAAGGCGGCTCTAGGCGCCCGCCTAGGCGGGATTAGGCGCTAGGCGCCACCCCAGCGCCGCGCGGAGCACCTAGGCGGCCGGCTAGGCGGGCAAGGCGCCTAGGCGGGTCAACCGCGGCCTAGGCGCCCTGGGCGGCGCCTAGGCGCCCTGGATGGCAATGGTGACTATAGTAATAAACCGGTTTTGGGGGGATAAAAAGCAAAAAACTCCGGCTGTGTTTAGGGTTTTTTAGCTACTCTTGGGCTCTGTTCGTTGCCGTTCGCCACGGTCCAATGTTCTAGCCTCGTGCGACACAGTTTGGCCTCACGCGCGCCCCACTCCGGCCGCGCTCTGGTCTCCATTCTCCGACGCGGTTCGGCCTCGTGCGCCATGGCCGCTCACCCTCCGCTCTGGTCTCCACTCTCCACTCTCCAGCAGTCCATTACCACTCTTCTCATCCCGATTTGCACATGCACTTTGCAGTTTAGTAGAAAATGTAGTGTTGTCTTTATATTGAGAGTATTCTAACCCAGGTGCCTCAGGCGCCGCCTAGGCGCCGCCTAGGCGCTAGGCGGCCAGGCAACGCCCGACTAGCGCCTAGCGCCTTTTAGAACACTGAGTGGGTTAACCACATAGTCCTGCCTAGGTGGATGAACTGGGAGAAAAACTAGGTTCAACCACCTGGTTTTTATATCAAATTAATTTTTTTCATGCTAAGCATACACCCTACCTGGCAGTAGAGGACCACAATTATCAACCACCGGGGCAGTTACCAGATATATGGAAAAACCCCAAAACCACCATCACCAAAGTATTTATGGAAATAAATTATGTTTTTCAGCTTTGGCGACTGTTAGAAAAGCTGATTATGTGAATAATATGATAGCAATACATGATCACCAGCTAGTGTAAAAGACACAAATCCCTGCCAAGCTTCACTTTTTATACTATAGGGCATATGCTGTACTATTTTTGTGATATGTGGTTCAACCAGGCAACCAGCAAGCCAGTATCTTGACCAATCAACTAAGCACAGCAACAGTTTTTTCATCTCCATTCTGGTTTACCTAACCATTGTTGCATATCGTGTACTTGTTCATTTTATACAGTGAGCTGATGTAGATGATCATCATGCTTTAATTACATTCTGTTTATGTAGTTTGTGCTTGGTGTAACTCTGTTTCTGTGGCTGCTTACATGCTTTAATAAGTTTACCTCAAATGGTTTTTGACTCATCTTTCATTGAGCAGGGTCATGAATTGACGCTGTGCATTCTGAACAGGTTATATCGTGAGGCAGAACAAGATCAAGATTTCCTTTCATCAAGAACTGCAACATCAGTTTATGAATCATTTCTTCTGACTGTAGTATGTCTCCTTATGATATCTGCAACTTTGTCACAACTACCATTTTTGTGTCATGGCCAACCATTTCTTATTTGGCGTAGGCTGGAAATCTCCGTGATATGTTTCCGGCTTCAGATAAATCACTTGGAAAATTACTTTGTGAGATACCGTACTTATCAGAAGGTGTATTAAAGTTACTAGAGGGCTTATGTTCTCCTGGAAGTAATGAGAAACAGGACAAGGATATTCAAAGTGGTGATAGGGTAACCCAAGGACTTAGTGCTGTATGGAACCTTATCATGTTAAGACCTTCAAATCGGGGCAGATGTCTGGAAATTGCTTTGCAGGTTCTGTACTTCATGATATATTTATTCACCTTATGCACATTTTCTTACCCATGCAGTTCTTATGACATGATTATGTGAGTAGTGACAAACTGTCATAAGAAAACTGTGAACTCTGTGGTTGCATGCAATATTTGTATTTTTTATTTTTATTCAGTGGTAGAGCATAAAAGAGTAGGCGTTTTACGCGTGGTTCAATTTTTAATTGTTTCACGTGTCTTGAAAGAATTCAGGGCAGTTGAATGCCCAAAATATGTGAGTTGACATAAGCTTCAGATTAAATTCCAAACATACAATTACCAATAATGAAACTTATATACTGGTTAGCACTTGAAGTTGGTTTTGATGACTGGCACATTAGTATGGCTTTCTTGTTGAAGTATAGACTTTAGTGCCACTTTTTGTTCATTCTAAGTACTAAGTAGAAGTTTTTCTTGCAGAGTTCAATCCATTGTCTAGATGAGGTCCGCATGAAGGCAATACGTTTGGTAATTAACCAGATCCTTTGTACTTGTGTGAAACATGCATTATTTGATTTTAATCATTTAATTTCTCATTTGGTAATAACAGGTAGCAAACAAGCTATTTCCCATGACAAGCATTTCAAAAAGGATTGAAGATTTTGCAAATGAAAAACTTAATTCAGTTCTGGAAGTGGTTCCACCTGACGAATCTGCAGCTTCTGAAGTGGCTAATCCTGAAGCACCCAAGGTATGGTTTATGCTCTAGTTTCTTTCACATGTATTGTTATTCTGGACTAATCACAACTTTAGTTGATTTTTAAAAAGAACTGACTTGAACTTAATCATTGAGTAAAAACAAAGTAATATCATGATATAACTGAAAAACAGCGGAATAAAGTTATAAATATAAACACATGCACTTCTATAAATAAAAAATAGCAAGTGTGATGTGTAGGGTATGCTGAAATTCAAGTAACTTAATTGTATATTGGCAATATAACCTTGAGTATATCTATACCCATCTTTACTGTTCCTTTTCAAGTGAATTATGGCTCTGTTTGCCCTTTTTATGATTGGGGTCAACTATATTTTTTGAAGGATGGTGGTACAGAAAATTTATCTTCTTCGGTAGCAGATGCTCAAACTTTGATGTCCCTCTATTTTGCTTTGTGCACCAAGGTCAGTGGTTAGTTGGTTACTAAATTTTAACATTTCAATATGATTATTTGAATTTTGATAACAACATGCAATTTACATCTTGTTTGCCAGAAGCATTCCCTTCTCCGGCATGTATTTGCAATGTATGGAAGGTTACCACGAGCTGCCAAGCAGGTTCGTGTTGCATGTTATTCTCTGCCAAGCCAATATCTCATCTGTAATGAGACTATCTTTTTCATAAATTTATGCCTTTCAGGCAGTTCATCGACAAGTACCCATTCTGATCCGCACAATAGGCTCATCTCCCGATCTTCTTGGGATCATATCAGATCCACCAGCTGATAGTCAGGACCTACTCATGCAGGTGCCAATTTAAATTTTATGATCAAAATTCTAAAATCTACTGACACATGTACAGAAAAGTTGCTTCATGATTTTTGTCTCTAAAGGTTTGTTTCATATGAATGCACCATAATCCACAAAATTGCATCTCCACAGGTTTTACAAACACTCACTGATGGTGCAGTGCCATCTCAAGATTTGATTTCCTCTGTAAAGAATCTGTATTCCAAAACAAAGGTTATTTACTTTATCTGAGTACAACTTCAGTTTCTGAACTGTTTCCTAGCTGAGATACTCTGAAGTTACAAAATGTTGGCTTCATTTTGCAGGAAATTGAGGTCCTTTTTTCAGTCTTGTCTCATCTGCCAAAAGATGAGGTTTTTCTCCACCCTTCTTGTAACATTGAATATATAAAAATCACTATCGAATTTATGCTGTGGTTTATACTTATCTAAGCATACGATATATAAGTATTGAAGATATAAAAATGACTATCGAGTACTGCAAATTATTTGTATTAATCCCTCTTCAGGTAAGTTATTTGTGTTAATCTTCATGTGATTGCTAAATTTCTCACCTTTATTCAATTCAAACTGAATTTGCAACACATTGTGGTAAATGTTTTACAACAGAACTCATGTTTCAGTTTGAGTGGGAAAGAGATTAGTCTGGGTATCAGACTTCTCAGAACCAGTGTTACAGATATTCAACAATACTTCTTGGTGCATTAATGGAACATTTCTGGACTTTAGGTCTCATTGGCAATATGTACACTATATTTTATATTTTAGTTTCACATTAATTATTGTTCATTGTGCTTCTCAGGTCCTCCCTATTTTCCCCAGTATAGTTAATCTTCCTTTGGATAAGTTTCAAGTTGCCCTTTCTCGAATCCTGCAGGTTAGTTATGTCTGGCATGAAAGGAGTGCAATGTTGGGTTAATTTTCTGTCTATTCCTTAACTCTTGTTTTTAATAAAATATTATCTTCAGTTCTTGTATAGGCTGATACTTATGTTGCACATTTATTATTTCTATAAAACTTCATAACTACAATGGTTTCATTGTAAATCTTATTTCTACCTTCACTTTTTAGGTTTCTATTCTTCACATAACTTATATATTGTACTCATATAGTTGAGTCCTTGAGTACAAAACCCTAAATATTTGTAAATTTTCATCTTCCCACAGAAAAAAAAAATCAAAAGTTTACTCATGCCACTCGCACAACAATGAACTGTTGCTAATCCATATTACAATAAAACACTGATTCATCTTAGCTGCAAATTTGCAATATGCAAATAAAATATGATTGCCAATTTGCCATGGTATGATTGCCCATGATTTTACTCGATCCCTTGTGGAAATGTGGTGTGTAAGGTTTTCAGTATAAGATTTGTTGTGTGAGGAAATAATAATTATGATCTTGTTGTATGACACTGCCATATTTTTTAGACAGTGAGTTTAATATATATTTTAAAAAACTTCGAAGTTTGTACTTTGTAGCATTTTTATATGATATGAATTTATTATTTGAAATTTGTTGTTCCAACAAATTTTCTCCAAATAATAAATCTGATATATACATCATATTCTAAAAAATATATTAAAATATTTCTGTATAAAAAAATTATAGTCTCTTACAATAAAATCACAAATATTGTAATCTCACGTAACAACTCTTATACTATCAACCTTACGGCCCCATAAATTTCTGCATCACTTCCATGTCTAAGGGCAATATAGAACTTTTCACATCTACTTAACGATCAACTGATCAAGTGACACAATGGGTATAGAAGGGATCAAAATCAAAATCCAGGGGCATATAAGGGATTGAGTAAAATTCAGGAGCATAAAAAGGATCGGCTGAAATTTTCTTTTGATTTAACATGCTTGATTTCCTTTCATGTTTTTTTTTATGATACCATTTCCTTTTCCTTTACCTATTTCCCCTAAAGGAGGACAATGAAAACTCTCATTTCATTTTTAATTCTTTTAAAATATATTTTTTCGGTAATGCCATGTAAAATCATTGTTTCAAAAAATGTTAGATGGTAAGCAGGTGGAGAGGGTATGCCTAGTACCTAGGCTGCCAAGGCGAGCCAGGTAGCGGCTTGGTGGCATGTGTCAAGGGCGTTGGATCCCAGAGTGGCCGGCCCTCGACTACGTAGTTCGTAGTCTTGGTCCGTCTTCTCCGGCGAGGTTATACCCCTCTGCCGTAGGCTTAGTGGAGAGTAGAAGTAGCTAGATTGATATTCAAATTGCTTGATTACATCTGACACTGACTATGGCTTATAGAGCCACCAAAAGACTCCCATGCGGGCTAATCCCCTAAATTATAGCAACCAAATTACTAATCTTATCTCTTAACAACTAATCAATCTTATCTCTAGCAACCAAATAACTAATCTCAACTAATTAGGCTTATCTCTAGCTTAATTTGATTTGTTCAAACCTCCTGGCGCCGGCCCCCCTTCTTCCTGCGCGCGGCCTGCCTGTTCGGCCGCCCTACGCAAGTCGCGGGCCCGCCCACGCCGGGTGTATGTGCGGCCCCACATGACATCTCTCCCCCCCCTCCAAACTCAGCTCGTCCTCGAGCTGAAAGTCGGGGAACTTGTCACGGAAACTGTCCAAATCCTCCCATGTTGCTGATGCCGCCGTTTGGCCCTTCCAGTGGACCAGTACTTGACGGACTCCCCTGGCCAGCCGGGCTCGCACCACTTGTTCTGGTTCTGGTTCCACCGCGCCATGATGAATATTGGGCAGTGCTAGTGGTGCTGCTGGAGGGTCGCCTACCCACTTCTTCAATAGGCCCACATGAAAAACGTCATGGAGCTTGGCGCGAGGGGGAAGCTCCAGCCGTACAGCGACCTCGTTGATGCGCTCGGAGATGCGGTATGGCCCGAAATAGCGTGGTTGAAGCTTGCTGTGGTGGTCGGCCGTCAGGGACGCGACAGGTCGGTGGCGAAGTCGGAGCAGAACCCAGTCGCCCACATTGTAGGAGACTTGGCAGTGGCGCTTGTCATAGTGTAGTTTCTGAACAGCTTGTGCCTGCTCCAATCTGTACCGCACATCAGCCAGGAATTCGTTCCGCTCGTCCATCGTTTTGGCTACGGCGGCCACGCGAGTATCTCCTGGCTCGTAGGTCCTGATGGACGGTGGATCCCGCCCATAGACCACCCGAAAGGGTGTGTCATGGAGGGATGACTGGTAGGCCGTATTGTACGTATACTCAGCCCATGGTAGCCATCGGAGCCATTGGCGGGGATGATCACCTGTAAAGCAACGAAGGTACATAGCAATAACGCGGTTAGCGGCCTTCGTCTGACCGTCGGATTGTGGGTGAAAAGCCGACGTCATATGCAGCTTGGTGCCCATCAGGCGCATCAACTCCCTCCAAAATGTGGAAGTGAACACGGGGTCCCGATCTGATACCATGGACTGTGGCATCCCATGTAGGCGGACGATGTCGTTGAAGAAGGCTTGTGCCACGGACTCTGCTGAGTAAGGATGTGACAGTGGGATGAAATGGCAATACTTGCTGAAACGATCCACCACAGTAAGTATGACTGCCTTCGCCCGAACTCGTGGTAATGCCTCCACGAAGTCTAGTCCAATGTCTGCCCAAACCGCTGTTGGAACAGGGAGCGGTAGGAGCAGGCCCGTCGGGTGTAGGTGCTCTGATTTGTTCCGTTGGCATGTGGCGCAGGCTCGTATGAAATCTTGGACGGTGTGTCGCATGTCGGGGAAGTGAAAGTCGCGGCGGATACGATGCAGCGTGCGCTGCACCCCTTCGTGGCCATCCTCATGCATTGCCACTAGAAGTTCTTGCAGGAGTGGGGATGATGGTGGTATGTACAGCCGCCCGTCATAAGTAATCAAGTCATCGGTGAGAGACCAAGGGGCTGTCCGGGAGCCGTCGGCCAACTCGTCACGGAGGGCGACCAGTGTCGGGTCGGATGCTTGCATTTCACGGAGTCGCGCGATGAAGTCGAAACGTGGTGCTGAAACTGCTAGGACAGTGCCACCCTCGGTTTCTTCCTTTGTGTCGCGGCGAGATAGCGCATCTGCCACCTTGTTGAGAGCCCCTGGCTTATACTCGACAGCAAAATCAAAGCCGAGGAGCTTTCCGACCCAATGATGTTGCGGTATTGTGGCGAGGCACTGGTCCAGGAGGAACTTAAGGTTGTAGTGGTCAGTTCGCACTATGAAGCGTCGACCCCACAGATATGGCCGCCAATGCCTAATGGCGTGTACCAACCCAATGAGTTCTCGCTCATATGCCGCTAGAGATCGGTGTCGTGGTGCCACTGGTCTGCTGAAATATGCAATAGGGTGCTTGTATTGGATTAGTACTGCCCCGAAACCGTAGGTGGATGCGTCGCATTCCACCACAAACGGTCGTGTGAAATCTGGAAGAGCCAAGACCGGGGCGGTGGTTACTGCTGTCTTGAGGGATTCGAATGCCATTGCCGCCTCGCTGTTCCACGAGAAACCTTTTTTTAATAGTGTTGTCAGGGGGGCTGCAATGGTGCCGTAGTCGTGGACGAATTTGCGATAGTAGCCTGTAAGCCCCAAGAATCCTCTGACCGCCCGTGCGGACTTTGGTTGCAGCCAGTCAGACACGGCCCGCACCTTGGCCGGATCCATGGCGACCCCGGTGTCGGAGATGATGTGCCCCAAATAGGCGACAGAGCGTTCGCCGAAGGCGCACTTTGACCGCTTGACGAAGAGGAGGTGTTGCTGCAGCACTGTGAGGACGACTCATAGGTGTTGAAGATGCTCAGCCCACGATGTGCTGTAGATCAAAATATCATCAAAAAACACCAGCACAAAACGGCGTAGAAATGGCCGGAGGACTTCATTCATCAATGCCTGAAATGTTGCCGGGGCGTTGCACAGGCTGAATGGCATCACCAGGAACTCGTACAAACCATCGTGAGTGTGGAATGCCGTTTTGTCGATGTCGGTTCTACGCATACGGACTTGATGATAGCCCGAGCGAAGGTCTAGCTTGGTGAAGAACTTGGCGCCGTGTAGTTCATCCAGTAGTTCATCTACCACTGGGATGGGGTAGGCGTCCTTGATTGTGATGGCGTTCAAGGCGCGGTAGTCGACGCAGAATCTCCATGACCCATCTGTTTTCTTGACAAGTAGTACGGGTGAGGAAAATGCCGAGGAGCTTCGGCAGATTAGCCCTTGCTCCAGCATGGCCGTACATTGTCTCTCCAGTTCGTCTTTGTGGGATGTCGGGTACCGATAGGGGCGCACGGCGACTGGCAATGCACCGTGGACGAGGTTGATGCCGTGGTCTCGGGAGCGGACCGGAGGGAGCCCGTGTGGTTCGGAGAAAACACCCGTGAAGGATGCGAGCAACTCGTCCAACAAAGATGGTGATGCCGAGGTGGTGCGGATTGTTGGGGCCGACGGTCCCTGTATACCTTGCCAACAGACTTGTTTGCCTTGCCGATGAAACGTCAATTTCTTGGCGCTGAAATCCCATAGGATCGGACCTAATGTGGCCAGCCATCGGGTGCCCAATACCATGTCGAAACCTGCAAGGGGCATCACAAATAGGTCGGCATGGAAAGGATCTCCGTGGATGGAGAAGGTTGCTTGCCGAAGAACGCCCACGCAGGGGACGCGCTCGCCATTTGCCACCGTCGCTGTGAGTCATGGTTGGCTTTGGATGGGCAAGCCAGTAATTCGGGCTGCCGACTCAGAGATGAAGTCATGAGTTGATCTTGAGTCAAGTAGCGTCAGCAGGGATGATTTGCCCATCGAAACGGTGACCTGCATGGTGTCACAAAAATGTACGCCGGCTAGGGCGTGGAGGGAGAATACAGGAGCTTCCATGGGTGCGTCCTCTGCAGGTTCTTCAGTGATTTCCACGCCGCTGACGTAGAAGAGTCGCTTGCAGACGCGGTTGTGGCCTCGTGTGTACTTTTCGTCGCAATTGTAGCACAAGCCCTGCCGGCGGCGCTCCTCCTGTTCCGGGCGCGACAGGCGCTTCACCGGCTGCCCCTCTCCCATGGTCGTGGGTGCTGCTGGCTTGGCTGCTGGTGTTGCCGGCGTGGCCGTACGTGATGGAGGGCTCGGCAGAAGGCCACGGTGGCTCGTTCTGGGGCCTGTCTGTATGGCCAAATCCATCTGTTCTAGCTGCCTCGCCAAACTCATCGCGGCTGCTAGCGTCTGTGGGTTGTGGATGCGCACGGCATGGCTGAGTGGAGGTAGGAGGCCGCCCGTAAACAGCTACACCCTCTGTATTTCCTGTAGGGGCCCGGCACGGGGTAAGAGCGCCTGAAAGCGGTCTTGGTACTCAGCTACTGTGCCTGTACGCCGACAATCAGCAAGCTCGAATAATGGGGCAGAACGGAGCGGCGGCCCGTAGCTGAGGTTGAGGAGTTCCTTGAAACGGCGCCATGTGAGGGTGTCACCTTCATCTTCCTGGACTTGGATGTACCACATTTGTGTGCCTTCTTCCAGGTTGTACGAGGCCATCCACACTTTTTCTTCTTCCATGATACGCTGTTGATGAAAATATGACTCACAACGGTTAATGAAGATTAGTGGATCAGACTTGCCGTCGTAACGAGGGAAGTCCAATTTCTGAAACCGTGGTGGGCGGTCGTTGTGATGTCCGCCGGTTCCCTGACGCAGCCCGCTAGAGGAGGACAATCGGTCGTTGGCCATCGCCTGGATTGCTGCTGCGTTGGCTTGTACGGCGGACTGCAGGGCCTGCATGTTGGCTGCGATTGCCTCCAGGGCTAACTTGACGTCGTCGCCCATGCTGCTCATGGCTGCCGGGAACGTTGCAGCAGTTGTAGACGGCGGAAGGCTGGTGGAGATCGGTGGTTGCGGGGGAGCTTGAGCGGAGGAGGAACGCCGGGATCGTGATACCAAGTTGTCAAGGGCGTCGGATCCCAGAGTGGCCGGCCCTCGACTACGTAGTTCGTAGTCTTGGTCCGTCTTCTCCGGCGAGGTTATACCCCTCTGCCGTAGGCTTAGTGGAGAGTAGAAGTAGCTAGATTGATATTCAAATTGCTTGATTACATCTGACACTGACTATGGCTTATATAGCCACCAAAAGACTCCCATGCGGGCTAATCCCCTAAATTATAGCAACCAAATTACTAATCTTATCTCTTAACAGCTAATCAATCTTATCTCTAGCAACCAAATAACTAATCTCAACTAATTAGGCTTATCTCTAGCTTAATTTGATTTGTTCAAACCTCCTGGCGCCGGCCCCCCTTCTTCCTGCGCGCGGCCTGCCTGTTCGGCCGCCCTACGCAAGTCGCGGGCCCGCCGACGCCGGGTGTATGTGCGGCCCCACATGACAGCATGGTTTTGAAATTAGAAGATTCCATACAATGCATGTATATATTCAGTTTTCATGTAATGATAATATGACTTTAATAATAAATTTGCATTGAAATAAGAGAGATCGACATCATCACATTCAACATCATGACTATGATCCATCTTCCACCTCCAATAATAGCAAAATGGCAAACTAGTAACAGACTAACAGCAAAAGAATGCATTGCCAATTGGCATACCACATACATAATTTAATTCATAATTCATGAAAACACTAGCAAGCTGCAGACAGTCAAAATTCTCAACAACTCCATAATATGCAGTATGCACAATAGATATAGTTCCATTCATCTTGCCTTGTAAAGCTCTTCATCGAATTGGGCCAATTGGCACAGTGCACAGAAAGTTCAGGAGGCAGGAGCCTTACCAGCTGGTGAGAGGTTGACAGCAGCAAGAGGCAGAGCCAGTGAGGAGTTGGCAGCGGTGAGAGGCGGAGCCAGCGAGGGGTTGGTAGCAGCGAGAGGTGGAGCTGGCAAGAGAACTCCCTGGCAGTGTCCGATGGCAGTGATGAAAGGCAAACGCTGAACCACTGAGCGGGATCTCACCCAGGCGGCAGCGGTGGCAAGGGGCAAGCAGGTGTGGTGGCGGTGAGAGGCGAGCGGCGAGTGCTAAGCAGGGGTTGGCAGTGGCAAGAGGCAGAGCCAGTGAGGGATCTCCCTACCTCTTTGGCAGAGGCCGGTGACGGCAATGAGAGATGAGTGCCTAGCGCCTGAGTGGGATCTCACCTAGGGACCCAGGTGGCGATGCACGAAATGAGTGAGGAGTGGTCGATTCCCTGCGACCCTGCCTCCTCAACCCTAACTAATCCATCAGCACAGAATGCCCATTCCGTGCCTAGGATGCCCAGTCCACGTGCAGGCCACCTAGCGCCGTCGCTTAGGCCAAAAGCGGCGTGGGGAAGTGGTGCTCAGTGCCTAGGTGGCCTAGGCATCCACTTTTTTAATCACTGTGTAAAATCTAAATATCATTTACAGTTTAGCTTGTTGAAAATTTTGTTTTTATGCCTGTTGCAAAGTGTGAGTTCACTGCACTAGTTTGGTTTTGTTATACTGATTAGATTCAGTTTTAGGTTTTTTCTTGCTTGTACAAGCTATAACTTTATCACTATTACAGGGATCGCCACAAAATGGCCATTCTCTTGATCCGTCAGAAATTCTGATTGCAATTCATGTGATAGATCCTGAGAAAGAAGGAATACCACTCAAAAAGGTCTGCTTTCCAATTCTTTTATTATATCATTTGGTTATTTAGTTTAATGTTCTGATGTAGTGATAATTCATTTTAACTTGCGGTAGGTTATTGATGCATGTGCTGCTTGCTTTGAGCAAAGGACAATATTCACTCAGCAAGTTTTGGCCAAAACATTGAACCAACTGGTATATATTTCTGTATATGGTCATGTTTTCAGATGTACAAATCTTATGATGATGTGGTAATTGGGTCATTTGCTGAAACTTATTGTTTCCACAGGTTGAACAAATTCCCCTTCCTTTGCTGTTTATGCGAACTGTTATGCAAGCAATAGGTGCATTTCCTGCATTGGTGAGTTAACTGTATGAACCTAATATTCTAATAGTGGTTTATAGTTTATTGGTGTTATCGAAGTTTGTATGACAAATTAAGTTGAAATGTCAGGTTCAGTTTGTAGCTTATTAGTGTTATAGTAGTTTATTGGCTAACAGTTTATCGTTGTTGTAATGAGATGTAAACCTTTAATCTGCTAGCCTGTGTGCAGTGCTTTATCCCGCTTCCTGTTTTAAGTTTTATTTTCTCTGCTGAACCGCTTCAATTTTTAGCTTCCATTCTAATGGAATGACACAAGCCTTTTTGTGTGAATGTGTGCTCCCCCACCCCCACCCCACACCGCACCCCCACCCACACACACAAAAAAGCTAGGTTCATGTTGCATGAAACTTGCAGCTCATGTTGAGTAGGGCACATTCCCTTGCTTGGTTTAGATGCTTCCACCTGATCTATTAGAAAGTGTACATTCCTGATTTTTATTTAGTTTCATGATACCGCTACTTCAGAAGCAGAGTTATTCACTTGTGTTTACAACCACTTGCTGTCAATTCTGGTGCATGCACTGATCCACTTGATTCTATGTGAAAGCAGCCATATATGATGCTTCATTAGTTGCATGGTAACATCTGTCCTTTCCACTCTCTGTGGTTGGAGGATTGGGACCATCAAATATCGATGATTTTGTTTTCTGTCAAGGTGCTGATATTATTCTTATTGACTCACTTATGTGGAGCTTCATTAATCACGCATTGTTTGAATGATAACATATTGAAGTGCAGGAGTGTTGCAATTCTTTATTGTATTAATCTCTTGGAATTTGGTAGAATTGCTTCTCAGTTTTGTCCGTGTTTCTTGTGACCTTATAATCTGACGGTGAACTTTCCTTTCAGGTGGATTTTGTGATGGATGTCATGTCACGCCTTGTTAGCAAGCAGGTTCTCATTTTCTAGTTGCAGTGCTTTTACATCCTTTCTGAAACTTAAGTCATCTTTTGTTGTGGCAGATATGGAAATATCCTAAGTTGTGGGTAGGATTCCTGAAGTGTGCTATCTTGACGAAACCTCAGTCATATGGTGTGCTGCTGCAGGTTGACTGAATTTATTTGTTTTTCTGTGCGAAAATATCTGTGCTGGGTGTGGCATCCTCTCGTTGTTTTACACCATATGCTATTATATCTGCTAGTTGCTTATGGATTCATTTTTATCATATAGTATTAATAATTTTTTGTAACATCACACTTTGTTTATCAGTTACCAGCTCCTCAACTTGAAAATGCCTTGAGTAAGAATCCTGTACTAAAGGCACCCTTGGTTGAGCATGCCAACCAGCCTAACGTACGATCAACTCTTCCAAGGTTTGTACTTTACTCTATGGTTTACCAGAATAAGAGCTTTACCCATTTCTAGGACACGGGATGGAATCTGACCAGAGCTTTCCTTTTCATTGCAGGTCTACTTTGGTAGTTTTGGGTCTTGTGGAAGATCAACAGCAACCTGCACCTCAAGTACAAAGCAGCCAAAACCAGGCGGCAGAATCCAGCAGTTCAGCAGCTGCAGATACTACGACAGAAGTCACCCAGGAATCTTCCGCTGTTAGCTAATCTTCCCTGTTCAGCGCTGGTAAATATCTCAATTTGTTGGCTGTGTTTTATTATAATAAATGCAACGATGTTGCTCTGTTTTTGACTGAACAAATACACTGATCCATGACAGTATGTCAGTGAAGATTGGCGCTGTGTTATATATGCTGAAAGGAGGCATCGGGCAACCAAGTTATAAGATGGTCTTACTATGGACCTACACAGACATCGATTGTGTCTGGGCAATTCTGGATATAGCGATATGTACAGTTGCCTTACTAGTGAAAGCCGAAAGGAGGTGACTCTTAGGGCCTGTGTTTTAATATTTGGCAGCCCATATTTTCTAACATTTTCATTGTGGTTCTGTCTTAAGGATTTAATGGATATTTGTTATTTACGTTCGAAAATGTAGAGAATTTTCTTTTGTAGCTGTGTTCGAGCTATTAGCATATAGTGGTTGCAGAAGACACTTACCAAACGATGCTGCTGGATATTCCAGCCCGGCAAACAAAAGGCACTGATGAATATTCGTCTAATTTACATAGATAATGAGGGGAAAAGGACTAGGTTTCAGGGAGGCAGGCGGTGGCATGAAGCCTTGTTTTTACTTGTTGCTCACAACAGGAGGAGGTGTCTATGTGCAGATAGAACTCAGTGGTGGATTGCAACACAAATGCATCAAAAACGCAATAAGAATACTAGTCAAACTCGAAGCGCATGAGAAGCTTGACGTTGTTGAACTTGTTCCCTTTGCGGTCGAAGAGCGCCACCGCTCGGATCCCAGGGCGCAGCTCCGACACCGGCAGCACGGTCTGGCCGCCGAAGTCGTCCTTCTCCGACATGTCGTACTCGTGCACTTCCACCCGGAGCAACGCGATCTCCGGCACTGTCAATGGGAAGGTGAACTCTTCCCCCCACACCGGCACCCAGTTATCCTCTATTGCCCTGGTCTTCTTCATCACCGAGTCTGCTGCGACTCCCGCTATCCCGACCTACCCATCGATTTGAGGTCAGTTTCCTTTCATTTCCTCTTACATACATCAACTTATCCCTGATAATTTTAAGTGAGTGCCCCTTCCACATACCCGTGTGTAAAAGTCTGGAGGAGAATATTGATCAAAGTGGGTTTGCTTGAAATCCATCCGCCAACCATCGCCCATATATACTTTCACCTGAAAGCCAAGCAGTTCAGTGCACAAACGAAATAACTGGTGCGTAGTGTATACGTACGGTATACCTTCAAGGTTTTCTTTGGAAGCAGGGAATTTTTGGGATCAAAAACCTCTGGCTCAGTTTGCATCAGGAAATCTGGTTTTTTCACATAACCACACCCACCATTGGCTTTATAAAACCCATGCATCAACCAAAGGGCTCTTCCATATCCCTGCACGAAATATCATGTCTTTGTAAAATGTCCAACTTAACAGGCATTTTGTAAAAAAAAATCCAGGATCCTCAAATTTTTATTGAGGCTGCCTGGGACAGAAAAACTTGGTGATTGTCGCAGCCATTGCCAGGTGGCTACGGTCATCCAACAAAAGCCACGGATTGCACCCCACATTAGTGCTGGAGCTCATGCCGGAAGCTGAATGTCCAAAGCTAGCCTAGCTTAACCATAATCACAAAATTCACCTACTGCAACACCATCACTCTGGGATGAACTGCTCAGGAACAGAAACGCACCTGCATATTGAACGCTACCATCTGAGCACCGTGCATCCAACCAAGAAATGGGTTATAATTGGAGGACGTGACCCGAGTGCCCTTTGGGTATATCCTCAGTAGGTTTCTTGTTGTAAACCTGTTTAGAAGCAGAGGGAGCAAAAGCACCCATGAACTTTCTCAAACTTGAGCTGTTGAAGATGGGAAGAGCAACTTCATTTACTTGTCAGATGCATACCTTACAATGTCGGTACCATGATGATCTGCCACTTTGGCAAGTTGTTGCTCGCTCAAACTGAGTCGTCTAACTTTTTCTGGGTCGCTATTCAAGGCATCGACCAGTACCTTTGGGCTTTCCTGCTTTGATAGTAATAAGGCGTTTGTACTGTGGAGCTAGATGCTGTTGCATTTTCTGTTCCTCCTCCTCATCGTCCTCGTCCTCGTCCTCGTTGTCATCGTCATTGTCGTTGTTATCGTCTTCTATTCGGTGCTTGGAGGTATCATTGCCATGCTGTGAGATCAAATACAAATTTGAAGGTAAAAATCTTGCTGATCGGATCCATATGAAGAGGGGGTACAGCATGAAGCAAACCGTACTTTAGTGGCAGACTGGATTTCAGATTGAATATCTGGGACTTCTTTTCCCCATGCGGCGTCGTCACCAGCGCCCTTGCCGAGATGGAGCTCAGCATCAGCCTCTTTCAATGTACTACCATCCTTGGCTTCAAGGTACTCCTTGGGGGGCTTGGTGGAGAGGAGGACACGACCCTTGAGCTCTTCAGGTGAAGGGAATTCTTTGAGGTGGTCCGTGTCAGGGTAGTAGAGCATGTCGCCGAATACTTCAAGAACCATCTGGCAAGGTGAGATTTTTCAGCTATTAATTCAGAGAAAGAAGACGACGATGTTGCATCATGACACAGACACGGCCCTTCTCCTCTCCTCGAAAATTAGTAAGTAGAGGGAGGATGAGATCGACCTTGGCTACTTTTTCCTGGAGATCTGGCGGGAGATGGTCTTCGAGGGTGATGATAACAGGGTAAGGGGAGGCAACAAACGCGTACTCCTTGATGGAGACGAGGCATTTGAGCAACGAGACCGGGGTGGTGAGCGTCCTGCCATGGAGGATGCTAATGTCGTCCTTGGCGGAGTTGGGCCACATGTCGAGCTCGATGACCCGGACGCCCCTCTGCAGCGCCTTGATGATAGGGACGTCGCTGCAGTCGCTGCTGAGCTGGTTGCCGGTGAGGTAGGAGTTGTGGCCGGTGTAGATGAAGTAGTGGGAGAGCGGGGCGGCCATGTCGTGGTGCACCTGGCCCTGGCGGATGGGCGGGTTGAGGTCGTGCGAGAAGAGGAAGCGGTGGAAGTCGTCCAGGGCGAGAAGCGGGCGGCCGACACGCGGGACGCGAGCGGCGCGACCCAGGCGGATCTGGTCGAACAGGCGGTCCAGGTCGGCGTCGCCCACGGAGTCGTGGCCGGTGGCATGGAGGTAGCGGCGGAGTCCGTCAGCGGCCATGTGGGGCCCCCCGCCGGAGTGTTGGGCGAAGAGAGCGCACACGTCGTCGGGCGGCGGCGCGTCGTTCCAGCGGAAGCGGCGCTTGAAGATGAAGCAGCACTTGTACGTGCCCATCTCGACTCGCCTCTCCTCTCCTCTCCTCTCCTCCCGGACCCGGTGGCTGGAGGCTGGAGTCTTTGATGAAGGAGGTCGGAGACGGACAAGACAGCGAAGGCCAGCGAGACAAGTCTAAGTCTTGGTTTTGGTTTTCCATTTTCTTTTAATCACTCATCATTCGTCCTCCGTCGAGTTACATTCTAAACCATATAATTTAGTGCGAAGAGGGAGCACATATTCAAATGGATTGTGAATACAAAATACACTCACTCGGCAATAACAGATGGTGAAGGAAGTAAGTTTATGACGATTCAAACAAATAAACTTAATATCAAAAATTGATAAAATGTTTTTTTTAAAAAAATTGATATAGAATTTTCAAGTAGGAGTCTCTGGTATCAGTATGTCCCCCTGGCCCCTGCTGAGTACGAGTAGCATTACATTGTCAACTTAACGTACAGGTGAGGATAAGCATGCATGTGTCATACTCATTAGTTTTAGCGTATTCTATGGAAATAATAATCTGCATCACTCAATCAGTCTGGACACGACAATTGCAGATAGCGACTCGTACAGCTCAAAAAAAAAAAACAATTACGAGTTAACGAGAAGAAGAAGATGATGAAGAATCGGGATGTGTCTGTAATTTCGGAAGGAAAAAGTGGCAGATGTGATTTGGATTTGGATTTGGATTTGGATTTGGGAAGCAACGCAAGCAAGCGAGGTATCCGTATCCTGTGCTTTTCCTTTTCCTTTTCGTTTTCCTTTCGTTTTGATTCCAAGACTTTGTTAGGTTGGTATAATTTTGCTTCTACGTGTGTCCACACATATTCTATCTTGCTTGCTACATGTACCTAAATCTTTAGGATGTTTAACAAAATCTTGCTTGCTTGCTACATCGGTTTTACAACTGAATGAAATATTTCAGTATTTCCTAGACTAACTAGTGTAATTAAATGCAACTAGCTCTCATGAAACACTCCCTCTCATGAAACGATTTGGCTCTTAATGGACATTTCATCCGTCTTTAAAACATGTTAGCATTATGTCATGATGATGACACGACTTTCTTCTCTTTTCTCATTAATTGAGTGTTATGTCAGTAAAAAATCTGCTGTGACATGGTAATTAATACCATAAAACACCGCATAAAACTCCCCTTGTGAATAGGCCAAGGGTGTGATTCAGTTCCTTCATTTTATCCAAGCCAAAGGTACTCCATCTCAAGACATACCGAAAGGAGCTGGGCTAGGGGTTTTATTTGCATAAATGATTGCAAATGCATATCATTAGTACTATTTAATCTCTTTTAACAATGTGACTAAAAGGTTAAAGTTTTGGGACTAAAATTTAATCTTCCTTTAGTCACATGTTTGACATTTTAGGGACTAAAAGAGACTAAATTTTAATCCCTAAAGTTTAATAAGGTAGAACCAAACAAGACCTGAGTACTACCGACCACGAAAGAGAAGGTATATATTCTACTGTCTTGTACTTTCTATACTACTCACCCTTCCAAATTAGAGTTTCCACAGATATTCTATCTTGCTTGGTACATGTACCTAAATCTTTTAGGATGTTTAACAAAATCTGACGAGACCGAGAGATTTGTAGCCAGCCAGCCAGCCTCTCTCGTTTTGTAAGACCCTAAACCCACTAGTTTAGTTTATAAGACTATTTACAGTGGTGAGTTACATAACACCGTTTTCTATAATGCTACATCAGTTTTACAACTGAATGAAATATTTCAGTATTTCTTAGACTAGCCAGTGTAACTAAATGCAACTAGCTCTCATGAAATACCCCCTCTCATGAAACGATTTGGCTCTTAATGAACATTTCATCCGTCTTTAAAACATGTTAGCATCATGTCATGATGATGACACGACTTCCTTCTCTTTTTTCATTAATTGAATATCATGTCAGTAAAAAATCTTATGTGACATGGTAATTAATAACATAAAACATCCCATAAAACTCTCCTTGTGAATAGGCCAAGGGCGTGATTCAGTTCCTTCATTTTATCCAAAAGGCCAAAGGTACTCCATCTCAAGACATACCGAAAGGAGCTGGGCTAGGGGTTTCATTTGCATAAATGATTTGCAAATGCGTATCATTAGTATTCTTTACTCTCTTTTAACAATGTGACTAAAAGGTTAAAGTTTTGGGACTAAAATTTAGTCTTCCTTTAGTCACATGTTTGACATTTTAAGGACTAAAAAAGACTAAATTTAGTCCCTAAAATTTAATAAGGTAGAACCAAACAGGACCTGACCGCGGAAGAGAGGGTATATATACTACTGTCTTGTACTTTCTATACTACTCACCCTTCCAAATTAAAGTTTCCTAAATCATTTGAATTCCAAACATGAATCAATTCCTATGAAATTCTAATGTTTTGGGGGTCAATCCTCCCATCCTTCCATTCCTATATATTTTTTCCTTCCATACAGCCCAGCCCAACAACACCCCTCTTATCCCACCCTGCTCTGCCCTACTCCCTACCGCCGCCGGAGGACGCACGGTGCCGCGCCCCGCCGGCGACGGACCTCCATCACCGCCACACCCGCGACGATCTGCAGCTCCGACGTGCCTGCAAGACTACAAGGGTGCTCTGCCACGCCTGCGGTGGTGACTCAGCCGCAGCCCGGCACTCGACCTCCAGTGAGTTCCTTCCCCTTCGACTTGTTCGGCGGCCGGTGTAGATGAAGTAGGAGTTGCTTTTTTCCGGTTGAGGTAGGATTTGTGGCCGGTGTAGATGAAGTAGTGGGAGAGCGGGGCGGCCATGTCGTGGTGCACCTGGCCCTGGCGGATGGGCGGGTTGAGGTCGTGCGAGAAGAGGAAGCGGTGGAAGTCGTCGAGGGCGAGAAGCGGGCGGACGACACGCGGGACGCGAGCGGCGCGACCCAGGCGGATCTGGTCGAACAGGCGGTCCAGGTCGGCGTCGTCCACGGAGTCGTGGCCGGTGGCATGGAGGTAGCGGCGGAGTCCGTCAGCGGCCATGTGGGGCCCCCCGCCGGAGTGTTGGGCGAAGAGAGCGCACACGTCCTCGGGCGGCGGCGCGTCGTTCCAGCGGAAGCGGCGCTTGAAGATGAAGCAGCACTTGTACGTGCCCATCTCGCCTCGCCTCGCCTCGCCTCTCCTCTCCTCCCGGACCCGGTGGCTGGAGGCTGGAGGGTGGAGTCTGGAGTCTTTGATGAAGGAGGTCGGAGACGGACAAGACAGCGAGACAAGTCTAAGTCTTGGTTTTCCATATTAGTACTCTCTCAGTATGGATTGAGAGCCCCGGCCTAGCATATTAGTACTTAGTAGACGGAGTGCACAAATAGCTGCCAATTTTCAGTGATCACGTATGGGCGAACAATGAACACACTAGTGAATCCTCCACCACAACACCCGCACTCCATCTCATCGTTGCTTTTTTACCTGTTCCTGAGAAAAATCTCTCCCTTTTCTTTTTATTTTATTTTATTTTCACTCACTGGGCAGATAGAAGTGGCCATCTTAAAGAAGAGAATTTGGAACGACAGAGCAGGGGGCATGGAAAACCTGCTGCCTGAAGATGTACTCACCAACATCATCCAGCGTCTCGCACCACGCTACCTTGCCATATCCCGTCGCGTCTGCAAGACCTGGTGTACCATCATTGATGCCCACAGCCTGCTGCGCGTGGACCTCCTCCCACGGTCCTTGGGTGGAATCTTCATTAACTTTAGTGAGCTAACCATATCAGAGTTCTTCTCCCGCCCCTCAAAAGGCCCAACGATATCTGGCAACTTTGACTATTGCTCCGACATCATCAGAAGCCACTGCAATGGGCTTCTCTTGTTTGACGAGTATGTGGTTAACCCAGCCACACTACAGTCAGCGCCACTGCCCCCATGCCCAAGAACAAATATGGTCGTACATCACTATTTCTACAGGGGGCACCTTGTCTTCGACCCCACATTGTCACCACATTATGAGGTATTCATGATCCCTAATATTGTGAGCTATACCATGTTGCATTCACACCGCAAGTTAGACCCTGCAGTAGAGGAATTAGAATGGCCACTGTCGCCTTGCATCCTGCATGTGTTCTCATCAAGGACAAAGGTGTGGGAGGAGAGGTCGTTTGTTCGAGATGGGGAGGCTGCAGGGAATGTTCGAGCAAAGGAGGTTCACCCAAATTTTCATGTTCCAGACACTTGTGTCTATTGGCGGGGAGTAGCTTATGTATATTGCCAAAACAAGTTTGTTATGAGGTAAATACTCACTCCATTGCCATTGCCATTGCCATTGTCGTTTATTAATATTTCTCAAATATTTGATTCTTGTAGAATATCATTATCCAATGGGAAATATCAAGTAATCAAGCCACCTTCAGATCCTGCACACAAAAATCTTTATTTGGGAAAATCAGTGAAAGGGGTCTACTGTGTTGTGCATGACTTGCATTGCCATTTTACGATCCATATTCTTGATGAATCGAGTGGTAAAATGGAGTGGGTATTCAAGGATTCATGTACTATTCGGGCCCGTCAATTATATGACGGGCCTGGACCCTGGACTTTACAAGATATTAACGAGAAGGGATTTGAGGATGAAGATGGTAACAATGAGGCAGTGGTAGAGGACAGGTTTGAATGGGACTCAGACAACGATAATGTTATTGAGACCATCAGCCGGGGAGGGTATAAGTATAACTCTCGTGAGATCAACAACATGGACAAGTATAATTCTCATGGTTATATTGATTTTCTTGGATTTCACCCTTACAAGGAGGTTATCATGTTGAGTGATACGTTGAGAAGAGGATTGGCCTACCACTTAAATAGCTTAAAGCTTCAAGACTTGGCCAACCAATGTCCAACAAATTATGGAACAGAGGTGGGCATTCACCCATCTATACAAGACTCTTTTCCATACACACCTTGGATGGGATGGTTTCCACAAGACAATTAATTTCATCTCATCTCGAAGATTACGATGTGTTACATATATGAGGCATTGGGAGTGCTCAGGACAAGCTGTGAGATGCAACTCGAGAGCTTTGATGTTAGACTAGACAACATGGGACCTTTCTCCTGCTATTTTCTGCTTCCGTATGGTTGATACAATGGAAGTTTAGATGTTACAAATTGTAGGAAGAGATAGATGGATAGATTCCTCTCCCTTGGGTTGGGAGGATAAAAGGGGAGCCTTACAAGAGGGGCCCACACACCGGCCCCCCCCACACACACACTCTAACATCCCCCCGCAGTCGAAACTCCGGCGCAGCGGATGTTGAGACTGGAGCGGAACTCAGAGAAGGTGGAGGAAGGCAAGCCTTTGGTGAAGATGTTGGCGAACTGGGAGGTGGTAGGCACATGTAGGACACGGACAGTTCCCACGGCGACACGATCACGAACGAAGTGGAGGTCAATTTCCACATGCTTGGTGCGTTGGTGCTGGACGGGGTTGGTGGAGAGGTAGACGGCGTTGACGTTGTCGCAGTAGACCAACGTACTCCTGGCGAGGGGGCAATGGAGCTCCCCGAGGAGCTGCCGGAGCCAGGATGCCTCGGCCACCCCATTGGCAACAGCCCGGTACTCAGCCTCGGCACTGGAGCGGGAGACAACCGGCTGCCGCTTGGATGACCAAGACACGAGGTTGCCACCAAGGAAGACGGCGTAGCCGGAGGTGGAGCGACGCGTGTCTGGGCAGTCCGCCTAGTCGGCGTCAGTGTAAACCACGAGGTCCAATTAAAATTAAGTTACCGTACTTACCAGAAGGTGTATTAAAGTTACTAGAGGGCTTATGTTCTCCTGGAAGTAATGAGAAACAGGACAAGGATATTCAAAGTGGTGATAGGGTAACCCAAGGACTTAGTGCTGTATGGAACCTTATCATGTTAAGACCTTCAAATCGGGGCAGATGTCTGAAAATTGCTTTGCAGGTTCTGTACTTCATGATATATTTATTCACCTTATGCACATTTTCTTACCCATGCAGTTCTTATGACATGATTATGTGAGTAGTGACAAACTGTCATAAGAAAACTGTGAACTTTGTTTGTGGTTGCATGCAATATTTGTCTTTTTTATTTTTATTCAGTGGTAGAGCATAAAAGAGTAGGCGTTTTACGCGTGGTTCAATTTTTAATTGTTTCACGTGTCTTGAAAGAATTCAGGGCAGTTGAATGCCTAAAATATGTGAGTTGACATAAGCTTCAGATTAAATTTCAAACATACAATTACCAATAATGAAACTTATATACTGGTTAGCACTTGAAGTTGGCTTTGATGACTGGTACATTAGTATGGCTTTCTTGTTGAAGTATAGCGTTTAGTGCCACTTTTTGTTCATTCTAAGTACTAAGTAGAAGTTTTTCTTGCAGAGTTCAATCCATTGTCTAGATGAGGTCCGCATGAAGGCAATACGTTTGGTAATTAACCAGATCCTTTGTACTTGTGTGAAACATGCATTATTTGATTTTAATCATTTAATTTCTCATTTGGTAATAACAGGTAGCAAACAAGCTATTTCCCATGGCAAGCATTTCAAAAAGGATTGAAGATTTTGCAAATGAAAAACTTAATTCAGTTCTGGAAGTGGTTCCTCCTGACGAATCTGCAGCTTCTGAAGTGGCTAATCCTGAAGCTTCTTTCACATGTATTGTTATTCTGGACTAATCACATGAGTAAAAACAGCGGAATATCATTGAGTAAAAACAAAATAATATCATGATATAGCTGAAAAACAGTGGAATAAAGTTATAAATATAAACACATGCACTTCTATAAATAAAAAATAGCAAGTGTGATGTGTAGGGTATGCTAAAATTCAAGTAACTTAATTGTATATTGGCAATATAACCTTGAGTATATCTATACCCATCTTTACTGTTCCTTTTCAAGTGAATTATGGCTCTGTTTGCCCTTTTTATGATTGGGGTCAACTATATTTTTTGAAGGATGGTGGTACAGAAAATTTATCTTCTTCGGTAGCAGATGCTCAAACTTTGATGTCCCTCTATTTTGCTTTGTGCACCAAGGTCAGTGGTTAGTTGGTTACTAAATTTTAACATTTCAATATGATTATTTGAATTTTGATAACAACATGCAATTTACATCTTGTTTGCCAGAAACATTCCCTTCTCTGGCATGTATTTGCAATGTATGGAAGGTTACCACGAGCTGCCAAGCAGGTTCGTGTTGCATGTTATTCTCTGCCAAGCCAACATCTTGGGATCATATCAGATCCACCAGCTGATAGTCAGGACCTACTCATGCAGGTGCCAATTGAAATTTTAT